>CM020978.1:33127618-34520623 GCA_010134655.1 Fragaria nilgerrensis
ATGTACTTTTCCAGAAAATAGGCAAAGGGAAGGAGGAGAAGCAAAGCGATGATGTTCCGGTAAACCGGAAAGACAAGCTTAGAAATGCCCATATTGAGAGCAAATCTAGAGACGACATGGAAACCGGCGTAGCCGAACTGCAAGGCCAGCATGGCTCCATGAAGCTGAAACTTCTCAGGCACCGAGCACCACATCCTTTTATCAGAGCCACCTGGTTCGGCCATTTTTTCCGATTGAGTGAGAGATCGATGAGCAGGTAATTAACTAAAGATGAGCAAGGGTGGTGATGGATGATGAGTTAGGGTAAGAATCGGAGGGTATAAATACAGAGAAGGAAGGAATAGCAAGGACCCTACAAGGGCTCGAAAAAGAGGTAACGTCAACTGTTGCTAGCCTTCAAATGTTTTTGGCTGTCTCCCACATACACATATATATTCCTACTCAGTACTCCTTTCACTCCCCAGCTGACAAGACAACCGTAAGCCATCGCACTCCCACTATACCATCTTTGAATTATGAAATTTGACGTAGAGGTTCGTCTGTATTATTGTCATAATTAGGGTAATTAGTGTAAAGGATGAACAGTTTCTGTTTTGGCACCACGCTCTTAATGATGAAAATTAAGCCTCCGTTGAATGTATATTTTCTATTTAGGAAGATATATAGATAGCGCGCACGAGGGGAGGTGGGAGCTTCATGCGGCCTCATCCCCTCCATGATCGATCAAACCCTTAAACCCTACCACGCCCACATCTCCATTCCCTACCACCCTCGATCACAAATAGGTCAGCTTTATTTTCAACAATTTTTTTTTAATAAAGGACTGGTGCGGCTACCCTGCCCTCAAGTCTCGATTAATAAAACTGCTGAATACAAATAGGGACATTAAGCCTAAACCTCTGATTACAATAAGCTGAAATAATATCAGAAACTTATACAATATTCATGTACACAAACAGGGCACCAACTAACAAAGAGGTACTGCTTTCATGACAACTCTATTTACTTTGATATAGCGGTGACATCTTTCAAAAATCAGTAGATATGTAATACGCTTACACATCCTAATATCTAATTCTAAATCAAGAACATTACATTCCCCAGCCATATTTTAGTATATACTGTATGATATACAAGTATTAATCTATATCGGCCGTACATTCATCACACATGGATTGACATTAAGGAATATCCTTGTAATGATGTTTGCATTACCTTCTCACCACAATATTGTATGTATATGGGATAATTAAGTCAATTAGCAATTTAATGTGATTATTAATATTTATTTGACAATATGCATGCACTAGATTTTTGAAATATTATTCACTTACCTTAAATCTGTTATCAGATTCAAAGGACGGGCATTCAATTTTGCACCCACACAATATTGGAAACATGTATGAAAATGGTATCCCATTATTCTCCAAAAATTGTGGATGAGTTTGTAGTACCAATTAATTAAGAATACTTGATACTCATTCGAATCGTCTCAGGTTTTGACGACGTTCTTTGACGAAATTAAAATGAATTAACCAGACTTAGATGGTTAAGTTGAGTATATATCAAGCATGGATCTAGGAAAATATTCTTTTGGATTAAGGTCACGGTTGTTTGAGATTGGAAAGGGAAAGGAACAAAGATGTACCCAATTTTCTTATCTCTAGCTAGCTCAGGACCATTGATCAAATACTTGTTCCCCAAAATAAAAGTAGCAGCTAACAAGAAGAATCTCCATCGATCTTTTCTGCGCGCGCTTTTCCTTTTGGGATATACACAGACCAGCAAATTATAAAAACGACTAGAACTCAGAAACGTTAATCAATTGAGTTAAAGCTTCTTTTAACTGTGATATTATAAGAATAATTGTTGATCCTCCTCCTCCTACTCCTCCTAAAGCAAACCCTAATTAATCAAACGAATAGTGCTTCCACTAAGTCAGCACTACCACTCCCGGCCAGGGCCGTGCAGTACTCTGATATGAAAAAATGAAATGAAGCAGCTCTTCACTTTAAGAGACATGTTGCCGGCCACCCCTTCACTTGAGACCTCCATCATTTCTAAAATTTCAAAAAAAGCAAAGAGGGAAAGCTAAGCCTGCAGCCTTGCCCAGGAATCGAAGAAGATCGAATATATATTTGCAGCTTTTCTCTGGATCGTTAAAAGTTGACAGAAGGAATTTGTAATAATACAATATATTGATTATATATAAATTGTTATTGGGACAATGTCAATAATAGTATTGAACTGGGAAAAGTTAAGAGGAAGGACACGGGGGTCTGACCCGGCCTGCATGAACCGGTCGGACAACACCCTGACCAAAGCCACTTGGGTTGCTAATTGGTATGTTCTTTCTCAATGGTAACTACATGATGCCTGACAGCTAAATTTAGATTTGCTTTGCACGAGCGAATCTTCCAACTCAGTTTTTGGTCGAGCCCCTTTGACTCCTTCTCTTTGACTCCTAGCTTAAACCCTAATTTGATTCCTTCTTCTCCTTCAATAATTTCTAACACGTACTGTAGTAACTAGAATACATCAAATATATATATATATACACACACACACGGCTTGGTTAGGAATGCTAAACTAATTAAGCTTTTCTGGGTTATAGAATCCCACAATCTTGGTTAGTGCAGACATATATCTTTCAAGTATGGTGGAATTGATGATCGAGCTTTATATATAGTTATACACTATGATTCTAGCTCCCTTCATATATATGGCAAAGGAATATCCTATGGGATATATGTGTGTATATGCAGAAATTTAGAGCAAAGGAACTTGGAGGCTTGGAGTTAAGTATACTATTTCAATGCCAAAATTTGGAATCTGCATGTGTTCATCAAAACATACGAGAAAAGACTTGAGTCTCGTTTGGTTTGTGGAAAGAAAAATAGTTCTTTTGTCTTTCTCACGGAAAGGAAAAGAGAAGGGAAATTGATAATTTTTAGTTCCGATGTTTAGTAACACAAAGAAAATCATTTGGAAAGTTGTTAATTAAAATAATAAAATAATATATTGTGAGTAATAAATACAAAGAAATGAGATGGGAAAGTGAATCATATGAATTTTGGAAGGAACAACTTTCCCTCACATTTTTCCAATCTTCAGATATTTCATTTCCTTCAGCATTCCCAAACACAGGAAATTAACAATTTTCTTTTCCTGATGGTTACTTTCTACGAACCAAACAAGGCCTTGGAATTGAATCTACATGTATAGTTGGATGAAGCAATTATTGTTGAATAAATAGTTTTTCCTTTTTATTATAAATAATACACATATTGTTTTTGATAAGGCTCTGTTACTTTGGGTAGGGAAGCTGCTTCTTTTTCGTGTATTTGTGTTTTTTATTTTTTTTATTTTTTTATTTCAAGCGTAATAACATAATAAGCTCTCTAACTTACCCTCAAAGTGTGTATACGTGGGTAAATAGTATATATGTTGGTGACACCAACCTTACATGTGCATTACTGGACAGCTAGCTAGCTAGGGTTTTCAAAAATACCGTAAATCTCATATACATCGAGGGCTTTGATGCTTTAGCATGCAGTTTCGAATTGATTCATATTATTATTGCTAATGATGTTGTAAATAGACTTGGCAAGTGTAATTAACGTTAGCATGCATGGATTAAGATAAGACCCCATGATTAAGATGTTGGAAAATTAATCTTGGGAGGCAGCCATAATGAACTGGTTGAATGCAACAAGAGTCGTCTTCCTCATGCCTTCGGTTTCATGTTTAGCACTTTCGAGACAAGGTGCGAACCTTGTCTTATTATTTCCCAGGCATATATAAGTTAGCTAGCTAGATGCCTTGTACCCTCGACCACAAATATAACTCACGTTAAGTCGCCTTCAGTGTTAGCTAGCTTAATTGGTTTTGCTTCAAATGAATCTCAATATGTAGTTGATTCGGTTTTGTTAAATATGAACTATATAGTCTAATTCTAATTTTCAGCTTTATTATAGGTCAAACAAGGGATATTCATCTTCATCTATCTTCTCATCATGTATAGGTTTGTGCGTGGGTCAAGAATGCAACATTACAAAGGGGTTCACTAACTCACTAAGCCTGCTACCATGCAAGTGATGCAGCTATCGATCACTACTATACAGCTAAAGCGATTAAAAAGGAAATGCAAACCTAATTGTGGGGATTAAAGTTTAAGCCAGCCTTGATTGTTGACTAAACTAAAGTTTAATTGGCCTTTCGAGTCATATTCGAATTCTAATCGATGGTAATGGTTTGTGGCCTACTATCATGATGGTTGGATGTTTTTCGTGCTTGTTCTTAATTAGTATCTTTGCTATTGTCTCGACCTTAGCTTGCTTGGAAATAGTAGGCATACTTAACCTGAAATTTGCCTGACATATTATGTAAAAAGCTATAATAAGCCAACAAAGACATGTACAAGGTGATGATTTGAATTTTGAAGTCACAAATGACTAATAACAAGTGGGTTTGATTGTCCCATGCACTAATACTCCCTGAAATTCCGGGTTTAATTTGGTGAGCTATTTTCGTTTGGAGTTTCAGGAAATCATATATGCATGCTTGTTGCAGAAAGTATTCACTAGACGACATGTATCTACACATTATGCGCGGATTACTAAAATTACAGACACTATATATTACTAAATCATATGCATGATGTTCATCACATATAAATGGTTGTGAATAACTAAAAACTACAATGCATTCAACTTATCTAAGCGTCAATCTAACGAATCAAATAACGCCACCGTCTACGTACAATTGTTAGTACGTGTATGTTTTATATGTAGGGGTTTGAAACTCTTATGCATTACGACAAAGTTCAAGGAATCGATCACTATAATACAAGTAGAGAAGAACTAAACCCTATATCTTCATGTTTTGTAAAGTCAGAGAGCCAAACCGATTATTGATCCAACCTTTGGAACGATCCTTGTAGCTTTATATGGGTTGGTTATAGTTTTGATTTTTTATTTTTTTTTCCCACATTTTTTCAGTAGCTAGTAGAGTGAGAAGCCACTAGTGATGATCTATCTCTATTGCTTTTGTTTGGCATCTTTTGGCACATAAAGTTATTCCCACTCCCCGCGAACACTAATGTAAACATTGCAAAGTGACTTAAGACGCATATTGTGTGAACATACTAAGTACTTAGTATAACATTAACCAGCTAGCTCTTACTTTGTCTTAGAGATCGACGACCCTACATGATTAGATAAGGGTTCATGAAGATTTTCATGAACTAAATTGCGTGTCTGTGAAGAATTGCAGCCAATTCGCCATCCATCAAAGTCATCAGTTGCATTCATCCGATCCCTTTTTGACTGAAAATCTTTAATAGTGATCGATCAGGATAGTTACGTTCGTTATATCTAAAACAATCAAGTACCTCTTGTATTTTGTATGTTTCTTAATTGGTTTGGTTATTTCCTGCTCTGTCTAGTTTAGAAGTGAAGGAACTTGATTCGCTGAGATTGATGCACAACGAGAAACTTTTCTCACTGATAGAAGGGTTAATCTGGTGTAGATGTGCAATGTATGAGAAGAAAGTCGATTAGTTCGAGCACTAAACCAGAACAAGAAGCTGAAAGAGGAAGACACGTTTTGTTAAAGAGATCGAACTGTAAGCGTCATTAACATCTTGTAGGGTTAAGATCTGATCTGTGCAACATGCTGTGGCAGACCATCCCCAACACAGAATTGCCATCTTTGAGATTTCTTTCAATCTAGCTAGCTTTTCCATCTATCTTCATTAGTTGGTTTGCCACTTTTGGTATCCACGTCCATGGGATTGACATGAGTTTCAATTATGCTTCACTTTCATTTGCACCATTGTGTAAAAGAAGAAGAAGAAGAGGGCTAGCTAGGGTCCCAAAACTAAAGGTATACATCCCAATATAACCCACTAGTTGTACTACTGCCTCATCAATGTGCATGAAGTTTGCCTCCTTCATCATCGATCACGATCACCATCATTCCTCAACTCGAGCATATACCTTCCTCAGTTGATCGATCATTTATTGATATTTGAGAAGATGGCATTGGAATCTTTTGAAACCAAACTAAAGGTGCATCCTAATCTTCCAAAGTTGATACAGAAGATTCCTAGTTTGTCAATTTCCGACCCCTCTTTGCGTGATTCATGACATTTGACAAGGCCTGAACCTCAACGTAATTCTAAGTTTCTAACCAGGCATGATGTTATATACATGTTAATCAACCCACTCACACCGACACATTAACTAAACTCATAAGCAATGTTCACTTAGCTATTTGAGTATCAAAATGTTTTCTTGAATTACAAGTCACTCAAACCCTAGGTTTAGAAAGACTAGTTATCAAAAACGTACTTGTTACCGTAGATGTATCTATACTCTTCTCTTGCTTGACGATCTTGATATGTTAAACTTAGCGAGCTTGTGTATAGGTTGTATAATCGGAAATAGATTAAGCGGTGATCAAGCTTGTAATACGAGGAACTAAGAAATGGGTATGTTCCAGCTAGCGAGTGAGTTAACTTCGAGCAAGTTCAATTGAGAATTAGGATTCTGTAACTGGATTTTGATGTGAATTCGTGAGTTTAGTGGTAGAGAATCTTCATCGACGTATGTACGTGGAAGAAGATTGAAGATTCTGTCTATTTTGGGGTAGAGATAGTGCAAGAAATGATGATATTTGAGAAAGATCAGTCTACGATCGATGTGTATCGCACTCGTTTGAATGGGAGATATACATGTTGCTTTAGTGGTGGCTGCTTATTAAAACTTCAAACAATTAGGTATTAGGTCTTTGATCGATGTTACATTACATGCGGATTGACACAAAATCATTATAAGCTTGTTGAAAAAGTTGTTAAGGCATGCAGATACGCGCATCTAAATTTGATTGATTAAGTTTGGCCTGCAACTGTGTTTCAAGACAATACGAGGCTTTATTCCGTGTTCCGTCCAAATTTCTCTTAGGCAAGCACGACATATATGGAGAGGCTTGCTTGATTGAGAAAGTCTCACCATTATTGAAGCTTTCCACTGTTTTTGATATATCATACAGAGACAACGGCCTAACATTTGCAATGGGATAAGAACTTGATAGCACAATCAGGGTTGTAATCTGGTTTCAAAATCATACATGCCGGTCAGTGTTGTTTTTGGAGCTGACTGGTGTAACAGGTAGGTAAGTGTGCTAAGAATGAATCCAGAAAAAACTATAGCAGAGGCATTTGAATTTTCAGTTTTGTATCGATACGACTGCGTTTAAAGGGCTGTCCTGGCAAGTATTCCATCTATTCTCAAACTAAAAAACTAGGTAAACCAGTATTATGATGTACACATTGAATCAAATATATGCATCCTTGTCCTGTTAAGTTTAAGGAAGCGTCTTTATCACTGGTCAGATCATATATGAGAATATAACTGTGGGAGTTAAAAAAGATGAAATGGGACTAATGTCCCCCATGTTTACAGTTCTCGCTTGATGGTGATACTTTCTCGTACAATACCTCAGACAACCTTTCTTCCGCAATTGAGAACTTGCGGTTGTGGAAAGGGAAAGTGGACGGTGCTTAGATGGGCAGAGAGACATTATTCCGCAGGTGTATCATCAACAGATTTTTTGTACTCTGGCTTAAGCTCGTAAGTACCCTGGTTGGTTCCCCTTTTGTTGTATACACACAGCTCATTTAGTATCTCTTTCAAGAATTGCTGCAGAGATGAAACCATCAGAAAGTTGTAGACATTAATTAGAAGTTGCTGATCAGTAAGTTGTGAGTACACTATTCAATACATAAGCAAATGGGTAGAGAGGTAAGAAGACATACTGCAGGTTGATCAGTCTCTTGCACAAGCTGCTTCAATGCCCAATTTGGTTGTCTTTCAAATAACTTGAACATGATATCCTCCAGTTCCCCACGATCCCTTCTGGTCCTCTTGACATCTGATTGTTTAACCGGTACAGGTTTCTTCTTATCCTGGTATATCAAAGTTCAAGTATTATTCCTTTGCTACTTCTAAGAATGTGGCCAAAGGGAGCATAAACACAACCCATCATATCTGAACCGACCACACTTCACACATCTAGACTCTAAAAGAAAGTAGATAAATTTCATTTTACTTGTTCTGGTAACCACTATGACTATGGTTTTCCTTCATCCTTGAAAACATTGTGATCACATGACCACCATCAAATGCTAAAAATTTTCTATGCTAAAAGATAATGTATCTGTGGGCTGGACTTCTCAGGCTAACAGAATGAGCTCTCAGAGGGCGTAAGGAAGAACAAGCAAATAAGCAGGACACACTTTTAACATTCTGGCATTTTTTGTGGAAGATAATGGATTGAAGGAAGTTGATACCTTGGCATTGGTAGAAATCAAGCCAATCATACCAGGCATGGGCCTCATATGTACTCCTCGGTCATTGTCGATCACCTTTCAACCAGCAAGAGAGAAAAATAAGTAAGATCTCATATAGACTTAGAAATGAGCTGCCATATAACATGATCATATGGAAGGTATGGGGTACCTGTATTTGCCTATTCTTGATCATGGACTTGTTTGTCCTTTCTCGACACAACTTCCCATACTCCTCAAAGTTTGTACCATGGGGCTTCATGTCAAACTTGTGCTCTACTTTTCCTTCCACAGCGATCTTGCCTAAAATGAAGGCAAATGTCAACAATTATTTTCACAGGGCAATTATAAAAGAAAGGGGTATGGGTGAAAAACACAATGACATATGATTTGACAGATATGAACGTAGATATCCATTACTTAGTACTGTTTGTGTTTGTGCAGCTTAGACCAAGTAATGGGACTCCTCAGTAACTCAGTTGATGAAGGAGTAAATCATCGGCAACAAAGACATAGCACATATCTTCAACAAGACAATTTCTATAGGCGTAACAAGAAACAAGTAATTGTCTTATACCTATTTCAAATTTGCAGTCATTCAAATCTATTCAAGTTATCTTAACAATCATATGAAAGGCAGTCAAATGAAAATCAATCAATCTACTTCAACAACTCAACAACCATTTAGTGCATTTTCCTAGTGTGCACTCTAAAGAATCACATGAAAACCTACACATAAGGCTGAAAACTAGTTCTCATAGTGCACTAAAAAGGAACCGAGTATATCTGATACGATTGATCAAAAAATCTAATTTCTGATCCTTACCTTGATTTGCCTCAGAGAAAACGCACATAGGAATAAAGTCCTTCGACATGTTCATCGAATAACTCTTCGGCTTCATCCCAGTCTCAGTGGGGGCGACCTCCATTTTAAACTGATTACAAATTTATAAGGCATTAGCACCAGAGACTATAAATTTGAGAACAAGTATGCACTTCAAAACCAAATTCAGTTACAAACAGAATCACAGCCTCAGTATTTTCAATGCAGCTTTCCTAATGTTCTAATACAACACAGAACACCTGCTGATCAAATTGCAATACAAATTAGGGTTTTGCTGAAGAACACAGATCAAAGAAAAACTGCAATCTCTCTAATACTCGCCCCTAATTCAACAAAATCTGCGAAGAACTAATTGATTGCATACATTGTAAAACCCTAACAATCAAGAACACGATCAGTAGCGAGTACCTGCACGGCGGCGGTCTCATCGGTTTCGAGCGGATCGAGGGAGAGGACGACTTTGGCGACGGGGTGGGGATCGGAGGAAGGGTGCGAGTTCCAAGACTTGGCCACCGCCTGCGGCAGCTTCATCAGCCACACCAGCTTATCGGCTTTCGCAGTATCCAAGCTTCTGCTACCGCCGTGGTCCTCCTCCGTCTTCACCTTCTTCGCCACGTGGTCCTCCTCCGACTTGACTCTCTTCCCCGACGGCTTCTCCTCCATCTGTTCTGAGCTCGCCGGAGCTTGATTTGACCGGAATTCAACTCTAGTTTACCGGCAAGTCAAAATTGGCAAGAGAGACGGGAGTTCTGCCTCTTTCTCCAGTCTTGCACCCTCTCGAGGTTAACATTCGGTGCGCTGGGCACGTGTCGCGAGTGGATTGGCTATGTTCTGAAGGGTATCGTTGGTTTTTTCTTACTTTCCAAAACTGGGATCAAGTGTAGTCGCGGCGTATAAGTGCGCTCCTGACGGCGGCGGCAAAATGACTGGGCCTTTCTCTCGCTTGTTGCTCGACGGATCTGGGCTTTGAAAACAAATGGCTAGTTTTAAATCTCTAAACGGCAATAGGCCCAATATTTCCTTTTTAAGAATGCCAACAGGCCCAGTTTGTTCTAATGAAGATTTTAGTTCATAACGGTATCTCTAATTTCATATTAACAAGCACAAGCAACTGATCGAAATAGCTCTCGTGTGGGTTGTTGGGAAAGTGTTTAAGTCTGAGAATGATGATCAGAGTCATGAAGATGAGGAGAATTGGCTGTTGGATTTTGAGAAGAGAATGAGGGAGAGTGAGAGAGGGGTTGTGATAAGGGGATGGGCGCCTCAGATTTTGATGCTGGAGCATAAGGCTGTTGGTGGGTTTGTGAGTCACTGTGGGTGGAACTCGACATTGGAGAGTGTATGTGCTGGTGTCCCGATGATCACTTGGCCGCTCTCGGCGGAGCAGTTTTCGAATGAGAAGCTGATTACTGATGTGCTGGGGATTGGTGTTCAGGTTGGGAGCGAAGAGTGGGCGTCGTGGAATATGGAGAGGAAGGAAGTGATTGGGAGAGAGAAGGTTGAGGCTGCGGTGAGGAAGGTGGTAGGTGGGGGCGACGAGGCGGTGGAGATGAGGAGGTGGTATACTGAAAGTTCAATGTTATCTCGAGTTCTTGACTCTTTCAAATCGATAAAGACAAGCAGCAGGAACGCGTAATGATATTTCCTACCTCAAACCATATGATACAAATTAAGAGAGGACTATGACACTAGTAAGAAAAGACGTAGAGACCTAAAACTGCAGCCTTGGGATATTTCCTTGATTATCCCAACTCAATTTCAGTTCTTCACCAAGATTATCATTATCTGGGAGCCTGTGCTGACTGCATTGCGGCCCTATGGCCATGGAAACTAAATCATGCCAACAGCTTCATATCTTCTTTCTTCCATACATGGCTCGCGGCCACAGCATACCCCTTACAGACATAGCTAAACTATTTTCTTCTCATGGGGCAAGATGCACCATAGTAACCACTCCCCTCAATGCACCACTCTTCTCCAAAGCAACCCAAAGAGGTGAAATTGAACTTGTTCTCATTAAGTTCCCATCTGCTGAAGCAGGGTTGCCTCAAGATTGCGAAAGCGCCGACTTGGTTACTACACAAGACATGGTGGGAAAATTTATCAAAGCCACCTTTCTACTTGAACCACAGTTTGAGAAGATTTTAGATGAACATCGACCTCATTGCCTTGTTGCTGATGCTATCTTTACTTGGGCCACAGATGTTGCTGCCAAGTTTCGAATTCCAAGGCTGTATTTCCATGGAACCGGTTTCTTCCCATTGTGTGCTTCACTGAGTGTGATGATGTATCAACTTCATTGTAATTTGTCATCTGATTCAGAATCTTTTGTCATTCCTAATCTCCCCGATGAAATCAAGATGACTAGAAGCCAACTACCTGTGTTTCCTGATGGGTCAGAATTTATGAAGATGCTCAAAGCATCTAAAGAGATTGAAGAAAGGAGCTATGGGGTTATTGTTAACAGCTTTTATGAACTAGAACCAGCTTATGCAAATCATTACAGGAAGGTGTTTGGGCGGAAGGCATGGCATATCGGCCCTGTTTCATTATGCAACAAGGCAATAGAGGATAAAGCAGAGAGGGGATCAATAAAAAGATCGACTGCTGAGAAACATGAGTGTTTGAAATGGCTTGATTCAAAGAAACCCCGTTCGGTTGTTTATGTATCATTCGGAAGCATGGTCCGTTTTGCTGATTCTCAGCTACTAGAAATCGCAACAGCCTTGAGGCTTCTGGACAAGACTTCATTTGGGTTGTGAAGAAAGAAAAGAAAGAAGTAGAAGAGTGGTTGCCTGAAGGATTTCATAAGAGAATGGAAGGTAAGGGACTGATCATAAGAGATTGGGCTCCTCAAGTGCTGATTCTTGAGCATGAAGCAATAGGAGCATTTGTGACTCACTGTGGGTGGAACTCTATCCTAGAAGCAGTGTCTGCCGGAGTTCCAATGATCACGTGGCCGGTGTTCGCCGAGCAGTTTTACAATGAGAAGTTGGTGACTGAGATACTTAGGATTGGGGTTCCTGTTGGTTTTGACAAATGGGCTTTCTCATTTGTGGATGTAAATGCAGAGACAGAAGGGAGGGTGAGGAGGGAGGCCATAGAGGAGGCTGTGACTAGAATCATGGTGGGTGATGAAGCCGTGGAAATGAGAAGCAAAGTGAAAGAGCTTGGGGAGAATGCAAGGAGGGCTGTTGAAGAAGGTGGATCATCTTTCTTGGATTTGTCTACTCTAGTCGGAGAGTTGAACGACCTAGCTTTTGGAGGCTTAGTTGAATGACTTGAATTCCAACACCAGTACACCATTTGAGTTGCAGTAATCTTAAATTTCACTTGAACTCTTTTGCCTTCTTGTTGTCCCAAGTTTTCTAGGAATTTGTAGGTAACATAAATTTGCTAGCTGCGGCACTGAACTATGAGTCTATCTTGTGCTTAATGTGATATTGAGCTCTTACTAATTATGTGGAGAAAACATCTGTCTGTGCTATTTGTTCTATACTTTTGATTCGTGTGTTTTTCTTTGGTTAGAGTAATTAGAAGTGAATGACTGAATCTCAAATTGGTGCATCACTTTCTTCTTGTTGTTTTTTTCTTCCCAAGAGATGAACTATATTAATGAGTTTTGGAGTAACAAGTTGCTCACGAACTTCAAACTGAAAGTCTGTACGGACATTTTTGGTGTATCACTTAGAATATATTTTTATGTGACAAGTAAGAGAAATTAAAAGTTAAGAGAAAAATAAATAGACTTCGGGTCGAGAAATACCAAGTACTATTTTTTATTTTTTTGATAAAAAGTGAGGGTAAATTTTCATCACCATATTACAGCTACAACATCACAATTTGATTATAGTATGTTATCTCGGAGGATTCTGTCAAGTGCCAAGTTTAAGATACCTTCATGTCTAGACATAAGTACTTGACTTTTTCTTATGTGTTTCAGATGATCAGTAGACATTGAGTTTGTTAGTTTTTCTTTGGTCGAGAGATGTGTAAAAAAGAGAAGAGACCTCCCTCTCACCCTGTTGAATTAATGAAGAAGAAGAAACCAACAAGAGAGGGCACCAATTGAAACCTTTCAAAACAAAAATGATGAAACAAAACTATGAAATTTGAAATTAAGAGTCATTTTTATAATATGACAAAATAACAGGAGAGGCACAATGACACATCCCACTAAGCGAGTTGATCTAATATGTACCGTTATTATTAGACATTGAGTTTGTTTGTCACAACAGTGTTCAAACTATGTTAAGCTTAAATCAGATCAAAGCTAGGCTATATATGATTTCTTGAAGATTGATACGTAAACTAATTTCAGAAGTTTCCAGGATATTTCCGTACCGAAAATGACCTCCTTTGAAAACATTCGTCGTCTACACTCCACACAATTCTTTTTTTTTATTTTTTTTATTTGGTCAATTGGAAATTTCATTAATTCATAAAAATTACAATGAAAAACCTAGTTAGAATAAATAGGAACAAGCTTTCAACTATTTTATATATGGAAATTCTTGTATGCATGACGTGTATTTACACAACGTAATCTTAACCGTTTATAACAATTCATATGTTTGACTACCATATTTCTATATTATTTATTTAATCTTAACTATCCTATATGAAAATAATCCCGTGTTCTGAAGATATTTTTTTTAAATATCTGAAAAAGTCAAAAGCCCACGTCCACACAACTCTTGCTTCTCCATTTCCTTGTCACATGCATTCACCCATTGCTCTGACGCAAGCCGTGATGTCACATTGATCTTTCATGCCCTAACGTGTGCGCTAAGGTTGACCAGACTTCTCCGACTCCTGAGTCCTTATTGGACCCGGTGATTCCATTTGTTTGACTACTGTCCATAGAACATAAGAGCTTTTCTGTATTTTTTTTAAATTTATTTATTTTTCTTTCAAAAAAGGTTCCTTAGCGGGTAGGCTCTTGCTTACGTGGGTGAATTATGATTTAGTTAGTTAAAATGTTTAAACTGATAATTTTAAAGTTATAAGTTTAAATCTCATTGACATATATGACTTAGTAATATAAATATCAAAACAAAACCGTGGTAATACTGTTCATTGCAAATAGGTGGTTCTACCCCTGCAGGCTGTTTATTTACAAAGTTGCCATAACTTGCTATCTGTCGGCCTTTGGGTGTTGCTGCGGGGTGGCATCCCTCTTCTTCCACAAATTAACCTGCTTCATGTTATTTTTTCCTCTCATGTTCCGTCCAACCCCGAGCGAAGAAGTTATTGGGTTTAATTCAATGAAGAAGAAGATGAATTAATTGGTTTTCAGTTCGTGTTTTTGGTTTTAGATTATTCTAATCGATTAAGCCCTCATCACCTCATGTGCTTGGTTTTTGTGGTTCCATTCCGAATTCCTTTTAATGTCTCAGAACGCACTCTAAAGGAGATCTCTGAACCTTTGTGTATATCTGTAAGTTTTCCTTCTGCTTTTGCCTACTTCCTTTTTCAATCTTAGAAATGGCCGCCATTGTTTGATTCTCGGGTAAGATGAGTCTCAATTTCTGTGTTTGTTTTTGGGTTCTGGGTTAAAATTGAACTCCTTTTCCAACTGGTCTATAAAGACCTTGATTACTCTGTGTATGGTAGTAATCCTGTTTGTGTTTGTTATGGTTTTGGATCATATACTTTTCTGGCAAGTGATGGAGGCAAGTTTTGGTTTCTGTTTGATATTCACAAGTCCCATTTACAGCTCGCATTGTTTTGTGGAATCGATTATTGGTATTTTCTTCTTTTTTGGGGCAGACAAAGATTGATTATTGTTAGTTGTTGGTTATGAGGGGGTTGAATGGTTTAACAGCTGAGGCATGATTGTAGTAAAGGGTAGTGACAGGAGAGTTCTACATGAATGGTTTAGTCGCTTAGGATTAAGTCATAGAGTAGGTTTTCAAAAGCCATATTTAATTAACTACATGCAATGTTGCATATGTTTATTCTTCTTTCTATTTTGAAGATTAGAATGTTTGCATGAAAATGCAACACATTTATCAACCCATTTCTAGAAAAGTAATAACCATGTTCCTCAATAGTACGTCCATGGCTTTGATGAAAAATAGATGAACTTTTACTTAATACTCACTCTGACTCTTCAAATGGGCTGTTCACTTTTTCTTTCTGTTTCTGTGAAAATGAGTAGTTACAAATGAAAAAAAGAGACCCTTTTCCTATGAACAAGTTGTCCTCAAATGAGTCAAATCTATTTGGATTAGTTAGACTTCTGAATAAGAAGATTCTCCTTCTAAGTGACTGGAAACTCATCATGGACTAAGTTTTCTGTGTTAGGATAACGTGGTGAGGAATTGTAGATAAGAAAATGTTGGATTGGAGTTAGAGGATCATTAGTGGAGCATGGTCGGAACATGCATAGTTTCTCTGGTAGCAATAGCTAAAAAAATTGTCATGAAGGTTTGCAGTTTCCAAATGACACTAATGATCAAGGCAGGTTTCTTTGAGTTCCCGAACACATAATTCAACTATTCAGGGAAGTGCTCCTTAGAAGTTGTGATACTCATATTCAACTCCACAGTTGAAAGTGAGAGACCAAAAATGTTGTTTCCATTAGGATCATGCGATGATGCGGCGCAAAACTGAATAGAGTACTGGTGAGTAGAAGCTTTCAAAACAACTTTTTTCTATTTTCTTTTTATTATGGCCTTTCAAATTTTGTCTCCAATCTGGCATTGGTAAAGGCACTTAATGTACCCAAAACATTTGACTCTATGTGGTATTCTTTTGCACAATCATCTCTAAAAATTAATGTCATTGTTCTCATCTCATATATGTTGTACAGGTAACTGTAATTGCTTAGGAAAAAAGAACAACAAATGACTTGGTTTATACTCTGCATAGGCTCTTTGAATTTGATTTTTACGGAGTATGAATGAGGTATATACCAAAAACATATTACTCCCCACTTTCATGGACATCGGTTAGTGTCTTCTCTCTGGGTTTCTTCTGGTAGGTGGGTTGTGTGGGAAATTTAATTTTCCTTTCTTGCTTAGTTTTGTTTGGGTTTTCGTTATGGGGTTTTAAATCAATTTTCTCCAGTGACATGCATATACGTATATTGTTTTCTTTCTGTGGTAGTGGTTGTGTTATCATGTTTTCTGTTCCTCTTTTTCGAGCTTTTTCCCCCACCAATATTCCTAATTTCGTTATTGTCTTTAAGTTTCATTAGTATTGCTGTTGCATCTTTTGAACTTTAAATTGTAGAAGATGTTTATACACAATTGAGACTTTTAAAATTGGCACTTTTATAAAATTATAATGATAAGATCTCACCAGGAATTTTCTTTTGCAGGTAGCTAAGGTCTTCAAGTTGGTAAGAAGATCTCATCAAAATTTGAATTTAGGGGAAATATTTAGGCATAATTCAGCCTTGAGTGTTTTTTGAGCAGCCATTAGAAATAGTATTAGAACACGCTGAATGAACAGTACTTCGGATTTGCTCTAATATATAGTATAATTTTATGTTTTCTTAAAATAGAAGCAATAAGATTTGGATATTTTATAGATTTGTGGACATGTAATCAAATTAAATGTTTTTGAAATTTTTAATGAATACATGTGAGGATTATTTGATATGTTCAGAATTCAGGGAAAAAACTTAATCTATGAGCTACAAAATCAACATGACAATAATTACATTAGGCGGCCGGGGTCTTCGCCTAGTTATATTAGTAGTAAAAACTTACATTAGGCGGACCTGTAACTTAATCTATGAGCTATAAAATCAACATGACAATAATTATTGGAAAAGTGTGACTTAGATATGAGCTATTTAGAATCTCATGTCATAAATGTGAAAGAGACATAATTAGGTTATAAAGAATGATACCATACACATTAATACCAAGACATTTTATATAAAATCTATACCCGTTTCTCTACCGGGTGGCCAATACAATTTGCTACATCATTCCTCATTTCTCTGTAATGGTAATTGTTTTCTTAGAAGACTAATTCCCAATTAAGTTACCTAGTTAACTTTTCCTGAATTTTACTATAAATTACTATAAAATCATAATGAAGAGAATTCTTAATTTCTTATGCGTAATGACAATGATGGTTTCTCTATTCAACGTTTTCTAGCGAGGAAGAAGAACCCAAATTTTATTCTGTATAACGAATGGCGCATATCCATTTCTGTCTGTTTCTGTATATAGTAAACTAGTGAGGACCGAGAAAGAAGGATCCCATTTCTTCTGTTTTTTTTTTTTTTTACCAAGGATCCTACTATTCCTATATATAGGTTAGCATGTTTTCCGCCGTAGAAGCATAATCACAAACACTGAAACACATCTTACCCTTTAACCTATTCCTTCTTCATCTTCGTTCTGAGTTCTGAAATCCAAACATGGGTACCGAAAGCCATGACTCTGTTCACATATTCTTGTTCCCTTTCATGGCTCACGGCCACATGATCCCAGTCTCCGACATGGCCAAGCTCTTTGCTTCACACGGCGTCAAGATCACCATAATCACCACCCCTCTAAACGCCATCAGATTCGCCCAAACGACCCAGTCGAGCAAATTCAACATCCAAATCAAGGCCATCGAGTTCCCAAGCGAAGAGGCTGGTCTGCCAAAAGGTTGTGAGAACGTCGACACGTTGCCCTCGCCTAATTTAGTCAACCCTTTCTTCAAAGCCACACGCTTGCTTCAACCACAGTTCGAGGAGCTTCTCAAGGAGGTCAAGCCGACTTGCATAGTAGCTGACATGTTCTTTCCTTGGGCTACTGAAGCTGCTGCCAAGTTTGGTATTCCGAGGTTGGTTTTTCATGGGACTAGCTTCTTTGCTATGTGTGCTTCGGACTGTGTCAAGGTTTATGAGCCTTACAATAAGGTTACAAGTGACACTGAGCCTTTTGTGATCCCCTATTTGCCGGGTGAGATTGAATTGACGAGAGCTCGACTGCCTGATTTTATCAAAAACAATGTTTTGAATGATGTGACCCAGTTGCTGAAAGAGGCTAGAGAAGCCGAGTTGAAGAGCTTTGGAATTATTATGAACAGCTTCTATGAGCTCGAACCGGTTTATGCAGATTTTTACAGAAACGAGTTGGGGAGAAAGGCATGGCATATAGGCCCTGTTTCTCTATGCAACAGAGAGACCGAGGAGAAAGTACAAAGAGGAAAAGAAGCCACAATTGATGAGCATGAGTGTTTGAAATGGCTTGATTCAAAGAAACCAGATTCTGTTGTGTATGTCTGTTTTGGGAGTGTGGCCGATTTCAATTCCACTCAGCTCAAGGAGATTGCCATGGCTCTAGAAGCTGCCGGGCAGGACTTCATTTGGGTAGTGAGGAAAGGCAAAGATGAGGTGGATGAGTGGTTGCCTGAAGGATTTGAAGAGAGGATGGAAGGCAAGGGATTGATCATTAGAGGTTGGGCTCCTCAGGTTTTGATTCTTGATCATCCAAGTGTTGGTGGGTTTGTAACACATTGTGGGTGGAATTCCACATTGGAAGGCATTTCTGCAGGGCTTCCTATGGTGACATGGCCTGTGTCTGCTGAGCAATTTTACAATGAGAAATTGGTGACCCAGGTGCTTAAGATTGGAGTTGGTGTTGGAACTCAGAAATGGGTTAGGCTTTTTGGGGATAGTGTGAAGAAGGAAGCTATTGTGAAAGCTGTGAGTCAGATCATGGTGGGAGAAGAGGCAGAAGAAAGGAGAAGCAGAGCCAGGGAGCTTGGAAAGCAAGCAAGGAGGGCTGTTGAAGAGGGAGGATCATCATACCAGGATTTTAATAAGCTAATTCAAGAGTTGAAATCCCAACAACTAGGATAAAAAAGTCCAAGGATTTTTGCAGCAATGTTCCAGTTTAGACACAATCTAGTATACATTTTGTTTGGTTTATACTTTGTAAAATGGTATGATGCAAACCATTGGAAAATGAGATCATCATCTTTTCGTTAAAGAACAGAGTGCAAGTCCACTGAATGGAGTGATACATGTTTGCATTCCGGATTCCATTTGTGACACAAAACACTTGGTTAGAGAATAGGTCCTCTTTCTTTTGCTCAACTCTGCTTATGAAACCAAAATGAAACTTGCATCGGTACACAGGCATCGTTTTGATAGAATTGTTATCGGTGGAGGAAAAACATTTTAGGGTAAAAACTATAACCAATGTATGTTTTAGTCGGTAAACATTTTCACTCTCAGAAATATTAAGCACTAGGTAGCTTACCCCGAGAGAGAAAGAGAGAGGCAATGTGTAATTAACAGAAAATGTTAGGACAAAAATGTAACTTTAAACAGACTAAAGGTAGTATTGTAATTATACAAAAACTGCAGAAATTACTATTCTGTGCCCGTTTTTTTGTTGATTTACGCCTCTACTATCTGTTTTTTAAATACCATTTTGTTGAAGGTTTTTTAGTAATTTACATAATTACCATTATCTCTCTCTCAGACTGAATGACAGTCTTGTAAATAAAATAAAAATAGGGATAAATTAGTAATTGTTGGGCGGCTTATGAACAGTAAAGTGTTGCACCCCACTTTACTATATAGGGAAATGTTCATGAACACCTCAAAATGCCCTCATTGCTTTGAAGGTAGTAAATTTGTCAGTTGTGCTCAAATATAGAATGCTAAAATGTTTTGGTTGAACTTGAATTAGTACTTATGGGTTAATGTACTCGAGGTTCTAATATTTAGATGATTTTTTTGTCCATCCTGGAAACGATGGCTTACTTCATCTTCATTGTGGATCTAATAAGCTCCATCACTGTTTTGGCCAAGATCCTCAGCAGGGGGTAGAGAGGTAACTTAGCGATACCAAAAGTAAACGAGGGTTGCGGGCATGCCACCGCGCAGACGCGAAATGTGAATTGCGCGTATGCTTGGCTTCTAATCAAACGAAAGGGATCCGATGCCACCTCGTGGACGAGGGATTACGAGTAGCTCACCTATTCGCTTGCAATCGATACTCACTGTAGGAAGCGAGCAGAGCAACTAATTGAAAAAGTAACCGAGGGCGAGTCCGAACGGGCTCTGAGAACTAAGGCGAGATGCGTTTAGAGTTAAGGTTTCGAGAGGCTCGAAGAGTTTTGTTGTAGTTTGTAAGATTTGATTGTGTGTGTGAATGGTCTTCGAATCTTCCTTATATAAGACTCGCAGCCTCAGCTAGTAGAGATGTAATCATAATCCGATTCGGACTTAGCAATTAGAATAACAGAAGGACACGTCTCGCTTGCGAACTAGACATTTGCACACCACGTGTCCAGCCGCATAACCAGACTTTGCTTAGGTCACAAATGCTGCCTCCGCGACGTCCAACTATAGTCTCCTACGCGAACTCAAATAACGAGCATCCTTATCTCGCGGGGTGCTACAGTCCTTGTAGAAAAGGATCTCGCGCGCCCCTGAAGTTCGCGGTTCTTAACATGCTTTATTTTAAAAGGGTCACAGGAATTGACCCAAATATTATCCAAAACTTATCACGTGGTCTTCGACCGAAATATCAATTGGGCTCAAACATTGCCCCATAGGCCTCGAGCTTTGAATTATCCATAACGGCTAAGCAAAGAGGCCTTAATGAGTACGTTTCGATAATTCGAAATTCGAAAGGTGCTGACGTTTCGACGTCATCGCCTCCTTTCATCATGACGTTACGATTCGTCCCCTTTAAAAAACACTACGCGGGTCCCTGCATTTCATCATCTTCATCCATCCATCCCCTTCTTTCCTTTCTACAGACACAAACCCTCGCCGCCGTCTCCCCTCAAAAACCCAGTCCAGCAAAATGCCTCCAAAACCAATCGTCTGAGACCCCAACCTTAATATCACGATGACGATCGACTGGTCCACCGACTTCAGCCGGCGCTTGGCAGAAACCCCCCTCAGGGAGCGCCAATCTACCGCCCAATCCTTGCCCACCGTCGTGAACCTGGCGACTTCGCGACCTGGGCTCAGTAGGCTTGCTCTCACGTGAACATCCGAGTGGGAGAATGACCCAGCACCACCAGCGAGGAGCGGGCGTGGTACGAGGCTCACCTCCAGACCAGTCAACTGATCTGGGAGGTGGCGGGTATTGCTGAGGTTATTGCCCTGAGTTTCTCGTTGCCCACCTCCACTGACAAGGCGTCGATTGCTGCAGCGGCATGCTTGTGGAACAACGCCATCAACACCTTTGACTTTCCATTTAGGCAGATGAGCATCTCTCTGCTGGACGTCCTTACCATCACGGGGCTGCCGATCCACGCCAAACCATACACTCTGGGTGACTTTGCGATGACAGAGTTCACCTACACCTGCAACTTAGGAGCACGACGTGCTCTAAAGGCCTCGTTCCCAGTCTGGAGGAACTATTTTATCTCGCATGCAGAGCGGCACGAAGGAGATATTGCTTTTCTTGAGTACTGGCTTAATAAATTTATATTTTGTGGTAGCGCCCACAAGCCTACGGACAAGTGGACGAAACTAGTCGTAGCACTTTATAATGACATCGAAGTTGGGCTAGGGCAACCCGTATTAGGTGCACTCTACAGGGCCCTCCACACACTCTCCTTGAAGCCCTTCCATCTGCCTACCGGCCCACTATGGATTATGGACCTGTGGCTGCAGCTGTACTTTCCTCTCTTCCGGTGCTCACCGCCTGACTTTCTGCCGGAAGACCAGTTACTTGGATTCGTAGTGTGTAGGAACCCGGTGAATTGGACCCCTCTGTCTTTCTTTGCTAGCCTCTCCATCCTCTACAACCAACTGGAGCCACCTCCAACCATTGACATAATGGTCCATCGGCGCCACCCCGAAGTCTTATCAGACAGCTTCTTTCCTCGCCCCGACTCTGAGTCTGATGTAAAGACGAGCTTTATGAGGGCGGTTTCATGCTGTGATCTTTACCTTGCTGAGGAGGAGCAAGGCTTCGAGCTTTATGCTCCTAATCACTTCGCCAGACAACTCGGCTTTGTTCAAGGAGTTCCCCATCCACTCCTCCCTTCAGTGAACAAGTATACCTCCTGGCGCAAGATTGGCGAAGCGAACTGCGTCACCCCGCTAATGAACATTTTCCCTTTCACTCTAGCCCTGCTCGAGATAGGGCCTTCGCTGGGCGTCGATCCCGCCTATCTCTCCTGGTAGCGCTTCCTGTTCGATAACCACTGGGAGTATGCAGACGACGCTATCTTCGCCACCATCTTCTCCTCTTTGTATGACACCTAGGGTGAGTCGGATCGCGTCATCCTCGACGGTGGCGTGGACAAGCAAGGAGCTCACAGAGAGCAGCGGCAAGGCCAAGGCCAACATCATCTCCTGTTGCCCCAGTCGCTCGCCAGCCAACCGGTATTTTCATCAGGGAGCGACATCCTGCCCTAGAGGTATGTCGATGATTTCATAATTTTCATACTGTTTTGTCCAATTTAAGTGAAATGTCTTCCCTTTAATCAGTTTTCTTTCCTTACGGACTGCGCAAAACAAAGGGAAAGCACCTGCTCCAGAGGAACCCGTGGCTAACTCTAATGAGGAGATCGTTCTACCAATTACTCAGTCGACGGGGGGAGAGAGCTTGCGGAAGCGTCCTCCCGAGGATGAAGAAGAAGAGGTAGAAGACTTGCGCTACCAGGAAGAGTACGGTTTGGTAAGCACCCTACCTCTGCCTTATTTAAGTTAGCAACAACTTACTAACTTTCCATTTGATAGGTCCACCGTTGCCACATCCGTCCCCGACTAGACATTGTTGAAGGAGAAACAGAGACAGTCGAAGGGCAAACTGCGGTTCTTGAGGAAGTTAAAACACGCTCTCCTTCACTAACTGGCGCTTTGGACGATGCAAGCTCAATCCCTATGTCTTCCCCTGGTCCCGTTCAGGACGAGGAACCTGACCAAGCGGCTCCGCCTCCCGTCCTTATTGCCTTTTCGACGGTCTCGCCTGAGGAATCTCAGCTGGTAGCGGTGCCTTCTCCACCGAGGTCAGATTCGGCAGCCTAAGCAATTGAAGAGCAAGAGGTGTCAGCGGTGTCTGAAGTCCCAACACCCGTTTCAGAGATCGAGCCAGTCACTCCTGCTCCGGTGAGGCCAACTGGTGAAGTACCCTCTTCTTTGGCTACCCGGATTGCTCGCCTCCTAGCCGGGTAACCCCGCCTGCTGATCTTGAGTCGGTTTGCCTAGCCCGAGACTTTCTTCATGGGTTGATGGGCCAAGGTCCCCACATGGATATCATTGACTTGGTACGACGCGCCCGCGAGGCCCATGGTGCCCTGGTTCGTCACTTCGCCTGCAGCACTCCTGCTTTAGATCGTGCTTTGGAGCTGGTTGACGCTGTCAAGCTACAGGCCCACCGTGACAACGACGCGGAAGCTCAGTCAGCCGCTCAGGAGAGAGTTCGCTAGGCCCTGAACAATCAAATTGTAGCACTCTTGGCCCAGCTTGAAGACATGGGGGTCCCTGAGACACCCTCTGAAAACTTGTCTGCCTTTTACACTCGGCAGGTAGAGACATTGGAGGCCCAGATCGTGAAATTGCAGGCATAGCTCGCCCAGGCTTGCCACAACCTTGCGCAGGCTGAAGGTGCGGAAGCTCGTGTGCGGGCCGTAGAGGAGACCCAAGAAGCTTTGGACTCAGCCACTGCTGCTGCGGAGGAAGCCCAAGCTCAGGCAGATGCTGAAGAGTTGGCCTTAGAAGACCTTCTCTTAGATTTGTATAGGGCCTCTAGGAAGGTTTAGACCAATTCTCATACTTTGTTGCCCCCCTTTTCTATGAACCTTCGGAATTAATAATAATACTATATACTATTCATCAATTCTTTATTGCGCTTTGTCAACTCTTCCTTGCTTCCAACACAGCTACCACGGTTAGGAAAAAAATCTTCTTTTGAGATTCAGTGGAGGTTTCCATGCGACTGTTCGCTTGGAATGTGGGCAATCATTATGGATTTACGGGTCCGACCTTATCTCTAAGACTCATATCTCGGAGCAAATTACTACATGCAAGACACGTGTGGAAGGGAGTTAGTCCTTCCTTCCTATAAAAGGGAACCTTTGAACGGGCTGAAGCATCAACTAAGTCTTTTCCCCCTTGTCATTGATTCTTCTTCCCTTATGTTCATCCTCTTATCCTTGCTTAAAGCAAAACCACCATTTCTCTTTCTCATCCTCATCGTTTGTTCCTATTGAGTTTCAAAATCTACTATTAGGCTGAGGGTGAGTTTCAAAATCCACTCTTAGGCCAAACCTTTGTTTGAACGAATAAATAGTCTAGGTACCTTCTGCCTTGCGCCTGCTGTTCTGTTCAGATGTGAGGTTTCTGAGGTCCCGTTCCAGCTCGTGCTTCAGGCCTGGCTAGTGTCCTTGGAGGACCTTCGAAGTCTGACTTGTAGCATGAGGGACCCAGGTTCACTGGACCCCTAGCTTTCCAACGCTTCGTTTTGGGTCTAGGCCAGTGCTCCGACTGGTGCCGATCTGAAGAAGCAGGATCTACACCAGCTTCAACTAAAGGATGCCGCGGCGGGGGCTTCTTCTTCCCCACTATATGTAGGTTTAAGGTTTCCAACATCCCCAGATCTACGCTCTAAGCATAGGCATAGTCAGATTTCATTTTCAGTATTGTCTTACCATTGTCGTTGCTTCGGCCGCAAAACCGTTTATGAAACCTGTATTAGAATGATGAAAGAACGAAAAAGAGTTTTATTATTTTAGGGCCTCTAGTATAGGCCCTAACTTTGTACTTGTCTTTTGGTAGACTTTGCTAAAAAATTGAGAACAACTAAATACATGTAAATAATACTGACTTTTTTAGGCTGGTACGTTACACTAATTTTTATTAATCTTATTCTTCTATCACGGGTTGCCCCTAGTGCTAGGTGGCGGAGCGCTAACGCGATGGCGCGTAGCACTATTAACTATTGTCGCGGGATCTGATAATGGTGGAGGATCCTCGCGCTCCCAACCTCCGACAATATGGTGCTTGAGGAAACGACCATTAATAAGATTGCGATGAAGGGTGTCATCGAGGTCGCACAGCTGGTATGCCCCCTTGGGTAGTATGCGATGAATGATAAAGACGCCTTCCTAGCGAGCTGACCATTTGCCCCGGCCTTCGGTTTTCTCTCCGAGTGGTAATACTTTGCGCCACACTTTTTAGCCTTCGACATAACTTCGCCCTCTGGTAACTTTATCGTATGACCGCGCAATGCGCTATTTCTCGAGGGCGAAATTGTTGAAAGCCGTGATGCGGTGTTCGTTGAGATCTTTAAATTCCTGCCATATAGCCTGAACATAGTCGTCACCGAGTAGTTGGTGTTGTTCCTGTACACAGAGTGAAGTAATGTTAATCTCAAGGGGAAGGACGGCGTCATGACCAAACATGACGGCATATGGGGTGGTGCTTCGAAGTGCGGTAGGCCCATAAAGTATGGTAGAGTTCCTCAGACCAGACACGCAGGTTCAACTTTAACATGTTGCATAAGATACTAAGGATGACCTTGTTGCTCGCCTCGGCCTGACTATTGGACTGTGCATAATATGAGGCGGAATGCAGGAGGTTAACGTCGTAATCGTTAAGGTACTTAACCACAGAATCTGTCATGAAAGCTGCCTCCCGGTCCGTGACAATGCACTCCGGAATACCAAAGCGGGAGATTATGTTTCTGAAGATAAAGTTACAGACCGCGTTGGCAGAGGCGACTTAGAGCGGCTTTGCCTCCACCCACTTGGTAAAGAAGTCAGTGGCCACTATAATGAACTTATGTTGCTCAGAGGAGTGCAGGTGAATAACACCTATGAAGTCTGTTGTATGTTTTAATATAGTACTCGCAAGTGCACGAACCACTTATAGAATAGAAGTGCAAGCACGAGGTTGTTCCCTTTATGGATTGATTAAACAACTTAGTATGCCAATTATACTACACCTAATGAGATAACAATATGATTTTATGATGTTTGGATTGAAAACAGAAAATAAAGTAATAAAACTGAAATTAAAGACAAGATAACAATGAAATTTCTAAGAGTTTAAGAGCGAATTATAAAGATGCTAAAGCATTGAATCCACCACCTAATACTCCTACTCTCCTTTCTAGTTGATAGCAATTGAACTCCCTAATTTGCATGCTAAAGATTTCCGTACATAAGTCTTATTGATCCCGGACATATGTCAAAGTTCTTCTAACCAATGAATTCTAACTTATTGATCTCGTATAGAACTCAAGTAATCAAATTATAATCTACTTCACGTTATGATTAGGTTCAAGTAAAACATGTTCAACTCCATTAAGTACAAAAGAACTAGAAAATCATGTAAACAAGAATATCGACTATGATCAAGCACTTGTATTCTTAATTTATAACTCTCTAATCACAAGATTAAATAAATCCTTTAGAACCCAGAAATCATCTACTCTCGATCAAGCCTCATGTTTTCAAACCAAATAACTAATAAACAAAATCTAGGTCTTATTGATCCCCAGCAAAGATTTTGAATAAAAGTTCTATTCAAACGGTGATTGAGAATTTAACATAGCAATCCATTGAATTTAAAGCAATCAACTAAATAATAGAGTAATTATACTAGGGGCTTCATCTCAGCCCTAGCTAGAAGTTTAGAAATTCATAGATAAAGAAAACATGAATAGAAATAAAGATAGCATAAAAGAAACAAATGAAGAGATAGGAACTCCGGTTGAGTGATGGAGAGGCTCCGTTCTTCTTTCTCTCTCTACCAATATTGCTGCGTCTTTGTCCTCTGCTGCGTCTCTCATCTGTTTTTTCACGTCCCCAGGGTTTTTCTTTTATTCCCCTTGAAATCCCAATTGATTTGGGCTTTTCGGTCTCCCACATGGAATAGCTTTCTTCTCTCCAAATAACATAAGGTTATTATTGTCAATATAAGAATAACCTTCTAAATATGTTAGCCACGTTCAGCCCTTTTCCTTATAGTATTAAGATTGATGGACTTAGGCTTCACAAATTAGAATCATGAGAAGAAACACAAAATTCGTCAGAATCTGCCTCCATGCGCTGTGTTCACTTAAACATTCATAACTTGCTCTACAAAAATGCAAATCCACTTTCGCAAAATTTCTCAGAAAGCTAACATCCGTAGCTTTCCAATGGTATATAGCTCGCCTCTAGATTCCTTGTGAGCATATATAGTTTAATCCTCAAAGTTGACGCACAGTAGGACAGTTTCTTGATCACTTAGCTCCAAATTCTTTTTTTCTCCAACTTGACCTACAAAACATAAAAACCAAGTAAATGACTCACAATTAATAAGAACTAAGTATATAATCATGCATCTAAGGGTATAAAAATATATGAAATATGAATCTATCAAAGTCTATCGCCCATCCTCGCGCCGGCCATGGTTTGATAATAGGTTGTAAAAGGATGTTGGAGATATGTTGCACTGGCCCGTGAGCCTGGCAGTCTTGACAACCTTTGGCAAAGGCAATGCAATCTTTCAAGATAGTAAGCTAATAGTACCCATAGCGACGAATCAACCAACGCATTTTTGGCCCAGCCTGGTGTGAGCCGCAAACTCCATAATGTACCTCGCGCATGAGTTGTTTGGCCTCGTTGCCTTACATGAGCGGAAGTCGCTACCGCCCTCACCGCGCCGGCGGAGTTCGCCGTTGTGTAGCACAAAGTTAAGGGCGAGTAAACGTGTTTGCCGTGAGTGAGTGGCGTCGTGTGGGTTCTTGAGGTACGCGATGAATGGTAGCCGCCAGTCCTCGTCGATAGGGTCTAAAGAAGCGACCTTGGGAGGGTTGGCCTGATATTGCCCCTAGCAATAAAAGAAGGAAGAGTGCGGCGCTCGATCTTAAGCAGTGATTCGCGCACTTCATCTCGCAGGCTAAGTCTAGACGTTATTTGGGCGAGTTCGTTGGCTGCGAAATAAACTCGTGTGGTATGTATTCTATGTATACTTCGTTGAACTGGTCCAATACCTCAAATGTTTTGCGCAAGTATGGCACAATGGACAAGCTTAAGCATTTGAACTTCTCAGCCAACTGATTGATGACCAATAGAGAGTCGTCGAGGACATGAACTTCGCGGACACCCAAGTCCAACAAAATTTCCAATCCTATGATGAGAGCTTCATACTCTGCCTGGTTGTTGGTACATTTAAAATCGAGCTGAAACGAGTACGAGCAATGGTCTCCGACAGGATTTTCAACGGCGATCCCAGCTCCGGCTGCGGCATCAGTCTGTGATCCATCAAAATAGAGGGTCCACGGGATGAGTGTCACAGTAACGAATTCTAACTCGCGAAACTCCATGAGCTCTGATGGTGGGTGATGAGCTAGGAAGTTCGCTATTGCCTGTCCTTTCACTGCTTTTTGCGGAACATATTGCAACGAGAATTCCGAAAAGGCTAATATCCACTTACCGATGTGCCCCCTTAGGATATGGCGGGAGAGCATGTACTTGACCAAGTTGGACTGAGCGATCCCACCGTGATAAAGGCGAGCATGTAGTGGCGCAGCTTGCAACCTGCAAAAAATAAGGCGAGACACAACTTTTCCATTGAGGAGTATCGTGTCTCACAGTCGGTTAGCACCCTGCTGAGGTAATAAATGACGCGTTTCACCCCGTTTTCGTCGTCTTGTGTCAAAAGTCCGCCGATGGACAGGTCGGCAGTTGCGATATAGAGTTTAAGCGGAGCACCCTTGTGAGGTGGAATCAGGACTGGTGGGTTCATAAGGTAGTCCTTGATACAATCGAAGGTTTGCTGGTGTTGTGGCTCTCACACGAACTCGGTTGCTCCCTGGAGCTTGAGGGGTGAAAAAGGCTGGACTTTCCCTGCCGCGTTGGAGATGAAAAACGACGGAGAAAGTTGATTGGACCAAGCAACTGTTGGAGTTCCTTTTTGGTTGTAGGGGGCGAGGCGTTTATGACCGCATGTGCCTTGTCTTTTGGGATTTCGATGCCCCTTTGATGTACCAGAAAACCTAGAAAATCGCCGGCCTCTGCAAAAACTCACTCTTGGTGGGGTTCATCTTCAGGTTATGTAGGCGCATCCGTTTGAAAACCTGTCAGAGGTCCTAACGTGGTTTGCCCGTGTCTTGGTCTTGACCACCACGTCTTCTATATAGACTTCAATCAGCTTCCCCAAGATGTCGTGAAAGATAAGGTTCATAGCCCGCTGATATGTTGCCCCTGCATTCTTGAGTTTGAAAGGCATGACAACATACTCGAACGTGCCGGTGAAACCGGGGCAACGGAAGGCTGTCTTGTGTCGGTCCTCTTCGGCGATGGGAATTTGGTGGTATCCGGCTGTCCCATCCATAAAGGAGAGTACTTCGTGTCCTGCTGCCGCATCGATGAGGAGGTCGACCACTGGCATGGGGTATATATCTTTAGGCGTTACGTTGTTGAGGTCGCGGTAATCAACGCAGACATGCATTTTGTTGTTTTTCTTACAAACGAGGACAACATTGGATAGCCACTTGTTATATTTTACCATGCGAATGATACTTGATCGGTGCATGTTTTCAATCTCTTCCTTGACCACGATCTGGGTCTCAGTTCGCATGAATCGGCCGTCTTGCCTCACTGGACGTCGATCTGGATAGGTGGGTAGCTAGTGACAGACTAATTTTAGGGACAAGCTGGGCATATCTTCGTACTTTTCGGTGAAGCAATCCCTATATTCGCATAGTAGGGCAAGAATATCTTCTTTTTCTTCCTCCGTCAGCTTAGCACTAATAGAAATGAGTAAGGGTTTTTCTGCAGTCCCTACATCTACTCGTGAAATAGGGCCGCAGACTTGAGGTGATGTGTCGTCCAAGACGGCAAGAGCTTACTAAATAACTTCGTCCTTGGTTTATGTGTAATCCACTATTTCGTCTATGTATTCCATAGTCATGACCTTGTCGTAGGCTTCACATTCCGCCCAGTATGAGAGAAGTCTCTCGTACAAGGACTCGCTAGCCTTGCATGCCTCATCTGATCTGCATTATCCATCTGGAGGTTGTGAGGGATCCGCCTGGGTGAGTCCCCATCGCGCTAAATTAGAGGCCGTGACCCCATACGGGCGGCATTTGTAATCAACGCCTTGGACATCCAATGGGCCCAAGTCAGTGTTATAATATCTGGCATCATTTAAGTTGGCAGAAATAGAGAAAAAATACGGGTCAGCTTTAATTATGATCGCCTCATTTTTCTTAGTATCCCAGATCATGAGTTCTTGGTGCATGGAGGAGGGCACGTAAAAACTTATGTGGATCCAATCGCGGCCTAGAATGATGTTGTAAGAAGAAAATCATTCAGCCGCGAAGAAAGTATAAACCCGTGATGTCGGCCCCACCTTGACTCATAAAAATAGCAGGCTTAGGATTCTGAATACCTGCCCAGTGAAGTTTTTGACTGTCAAGGATGTGGTTTGGATCATTGAGAGCTGGATGCCTAGGAGTCCCATGGTTCGGGTTGTAACGACATTGACCGCGGCACCGGTGTTGACCATGACTTTGTTGACCATTATCCCTTTGACCTCAACTGTAATGTACAACGGTCGCATGTGAGTAGCCATGTCCAAGGTTGGTGTCGAAAAGGTCAGACTCTGCTTATGTTTAATGTTGCACGTAATTTCCACTTGTGGGACGTCCTCAGTCTGTGCCGGAGCTGGACCCATTTCTCTGCTGCAAGGCGGGGGTGTGTCACTGACGCTCTCACTGCTTCCTGGGATATCATACGCGCTGCATGTTGTGTTAGGTGGTAGGACGTATCTCTCAGATATGAAGAAGACCATCCTACATGAAAAGCGAATGGTTCGCGAACTAGGATCAGCAGAGTCTCAATGACCCCGTGCTCCCCTTCTAGCACAGCGAATGCGCCTTCTTCATGGGCGACCTCATCTTCCTCAGCCCATCCTGAGATTTCTACCATATTACAGGTGAATGACTCCCCATGCTCTTTGTCTTGGTCTTCATCTAGGTTAACACGAGGCTCTGAGTGTGCCTCGTTGTCTAGCGAATTCTCATGGAAACGCTGGGTCATCTGCTGGGCGAGGTTAGGGCTAGAAGACGCACTTTCGACAACTGGTGGTGCGTTGGTCTCCGTCTGCCGCGGGCGCCATACTGATTTGGTTGAGGATTGCTTGTCCTCGGTCGGCTGTTTGTCTATGGCCAAAGGGGCCTTATCGTTGTCGTTTCTTTTCAACCGCTGCAGGGCGGAAACTCGAAGCTCCATCCTGGCTTCTAGCTCTAGGGCCGATGTGGTCGCGGTGGTTCCCTCTTAGTTTCGGGTTCCGGTTTTGAGGTTCCTAACGCCGTGATGGGTGAGGTGGCCCTCGCCTTGGCTCTGGTTTCGGGGTCGTAAACAACTTATACCTTAGCGGTGGAGGTGGTTCCCTTCTTCTTTTACGCTCCGGGGTCGTTGATGGCCTACGCCTGGAAGGTTGCGGTGGTTCCTGTTTTGGTGTAACTGTCAGTCGGCAAAAGACGTTCGTCTTTGGGACAAGGTCGCCTGTGACTTGCTCACACACCCTTAGGGGCATTACGGGTGGCATCTGGAGCAGTGTGCGCAAGCCCTCTGCCTATCTCCACATTCGCTCAGGTGTTTGTGCGAGTTGCGAAGGGCATACAGCGCCCCCATCGACAGTTCGTAAGGCACGCATGATGCTACCATACCTTTTCTATAGCTTTATTTTTTTGGACTTGCTGATAGTAACTGCCTTGCCCCTTTGTTGCGTGTACCATACCCCGTCCTTGATTGCTGACTTGGACGTCGGGGGAATATAAGGGTCGGTCAAGATACTTTGACGAGAGCTTGAGGCCGCGTTTTCTTGATGGTCGCTGCTAGATTCTTATACGTCCATCTCACTTGTGGCTGGAGACGAGGATACTTTCTATGTCCAGTGTGTATAGATGAACGCCTCGAGGCATTCTATCATGTGTTTCAGCTCCTCTCGGGTCTTGGGACTTATAGGCTGGTAGTTTTTGGTGGGAGACGGTCCATCGTCTCTCATAATCTTTGCCCTTATCTTTTCGAGAAGGGCGATCTCGCTCGAGTTTGGCAACCAATTGACGTGTCGGGTCCTTAGGGTTTCCCCTCTGGCTAGCTGGGACGTTATAGTTATTCGCCGGCCGTTTGCAGTTTCGACCAAGCGGCTCGCGTACCTGCATTCGGAGAGAGGTCCAGTGTTATCTTGCGCTAGCCGACCTGAGGCCATGCAATGTTGGCTGTCGCTATCATAAAGTCGCCCTTATCTTCAAAACGGATGTATCCGAGGTCGAGCCAGTCTTGGATTTGGTCCTTGAGTTGTTGGCATTCGCAGGTTCTGTGCCCCCAACTGTTATGGAATTTGCAATGCCAGCGACCTTCCTTGTACTCGATGTAAGGCAAGGACATGGCCACTGTGACGAGCCCGTTGTCGATGAGATCGTCTAAGACCTCGTGTGCGAGGTTGACGTTGTATGTGTACTGGCGGGGTGGCCGGTGAGCACTATCATTGCCTTCTTCGCAGCTTCTTTTAGGTGCCCGGCATCGGTCGTCGTCTTCCGGGTAATTGGCCTAATTCACCTCGACCATGCCAACTACATGCGGGAAAGGGTCTATGTCCACCAATGAGGCTGTGCTGCCCGGCGTTTTCAGTTTTAGCTCGCCAGAGTTTAACCATGTATGTAACTGGTCTCGGAGTTTGACACAATCTTTAGTGTCGTGATTGTAGACATTGTGGAAGGCACAGTATTTCTTGTCCTTCAGCTCCTCCTTTGGTGGGATCTTATGGTCCAAGCGCACGTACTTTTCCTCGATCAAGTCGTTAAAGACCAGATGGGCGTTTTTTAAGTCATAAGTGTATGACTCGTACTCTGGCTTGGTCCATGCGAAGGATTGAATGGTGATTAGTTCGCGTGTTTATTTTCAAGTTCTTCAGTTTGTGAACTATTGGCTTGCCAGTCAGTTCAACCACTCTGACATCCTCATGGTCTTGATCCAAATGAGTTTCCTTAGGCCTTTGATAATAGGGGTCACAAGTAGGGGACTGTAGGCTTAGTGCCCCCACTGTTCTATTCTTCCCTGGCATGTAGATCCCTTTGGAGGCGTTTGCCTTCTCATCCATTTTGTTGAGAATTAGCTCATAGCTGCCGACCTTGTTAATTAGGTCACCCATGGAAGTGAAGCGCTCCCCGTGGTGCTTCAGCCACTGACGACGTTCAAGGCCTCAAATAGCCAACTTAATGGCTTCCTGCTCAGGTAGCAAGTAATCACACTTGGCCTGCTGAATTTTGAAGCGTTGGAGGAACGAAACTCCAGACTCCATGCACTGCTGGCTCATCTGGATGAGGGAGACGAGGCCGACTCTGGCTCGATAGTACCGTATGTCTCTCGGAAGAGTCTCTCCATAGTAGGCCAGTCTGCAATCGAACCAGTCTTCAATCTAGAGTACCAACTGAAGGCAGCCCCGGACAGAAGTCCCGAAGAGCTTAAGTTTGAGGATGTCGTTATTCCCATATTGATTGCATTGGACCTTGAAGCGGGTCATATGCGTTGTTGCGTCTTACTTTGTCTCCCCAGAGAAAGTCGTAAAAACAATGTTCTTAAACCCTTGGGGGAAAAGATATTACGCCACGCTATTAGGGTAGGGGTCGCGATACTGCAAGTTAGCATCATCTTTTTCGGTTTGCTCCTTAACTATGCTGGAGATGAGCTGGCGCCATTCGGTTGCCGTCACGGATGTAGACTATGCCCCCTTCTCATGGTTTGGCTATGCAGAGAAGCTAACAGTCTGCCCAACATTCTTAAGGGCTGGACTGGAATGGGCTATGACCGGGTCATCTGGTGTCCCGGTTTCATGGTATGGAGAGCTACCAGTGCCCTTCAGTACGACATCAGGGCTGCGTGGAGGAGGTAAAGGTGGTGGTGCCTTTGAGGTCCCGGTTTTTGTGTACCGACTTTCGGATTAGCCCTAGGGCGATCATTAGGTGGGATAAACCTGGATGTACCCTCGGTTGCGCTTGTGCCCGTAAGGTCGAGGGCAGGATTCTTTGGTGCTTGGAACCTCATCCAGTCTTCCACTTGCAGAACTCTCAAGCTCAACCTATCATGTTGTTCTTTGAAGTCGTCAAGTTTTTCCAGGTTGTTCTTACTCCCGAAGAAAGACGCATTCTGCTAATCAAGTAGCTTGACATCGTGTTCGTTCACAGTTGCGCGGGTAAGTTTCAAGGTGTATGTGTTCTAGTCCAAATCCTTTTGGATTCGTTAGAGGGACTCTTCAACTATGTCCTTGTTCTCCCTCATTTCGCCTGCAAACTGATTGAAGTCCTCACTGAGTACGGCGAGGTTGTCCTGATAAGCTTTCCAGAGGACCCTGTCCTTTTTGACCTGTTCAGCAAGGTCTGCAACACTCTGTTGAGTGGTGTCAGCTGTCTTCTCCAGATGAAGAACGGCTTGTTCGGTAACCAAGGTCTGGGTTGTCAAACCCTCGATCTGGCCTTTTAGCTCCTCGAACATCTGGCGGATTTGCTCTGCAGGCAGAGTAGATCATGTGTCATGGCTTGATTGTGGGCCTACCATTGTGGTTTCGCTGAAGTCTGTGTTCCCAAACTGAGCAAAAACTTGTTCTTTGGTGAGAGATCGGCAAGCCGCGCTGTTATAGGGTTTGTACCGTGGTGACTTATGCTTGAGACAAGAAATCTGAGGTTTCTTGTAGGGTGATTCGCCTGGTTTCCCAATGGTGAATAAAATGTTGTACTCCCAGTCTCACTGAGCGTGCTAATGTTTTGGCCACGATCCTCAGCAGGGGCAGAGAGGTAACTTAGCGATACCAAAAGTAAACGAGGGTTGCGGGCGTGCCACCGCGAGGACACGGAATGTGAATTGCGCGTATGCTTGGCTTCTAATCAAACGAAAGGGCTCTAATGCCACTTCGCGGACGAGGGATTACGAATAACTCACTTATTCGCTTGCAATCGATACTCATTGTAGGAAGCGAGGAGAGCAACTAATTGGAAAAGTAATCGAGGGCGAGTCCGAACGGGCTAAAACGAGATGCGCTTAGAGTTAAGATTTCGAGAGGCTTGAAGAGTTTTGTTGTAGTTTGTAAGACTTGATTGTGTGTGTGAATGGTCTTTGAATCCTCCTTATATAAGACTCGCAGCCTTAGCTAGTAGAGATGTAATCATAATCTGATTCGGACTCAGCAATTAGAATAACAGAAGGACACGTCTCGCTTGCGAACTAGACATCTGCACAACACGTGTCCAGCCGCACAGCCAGACTTTGCTTAGGTCACAAATGCTGTCTCCGCAGCGTCCAACTATAGTCTCCTACGCGAACTCAAATAACGAGCATCCTTATCTCGCGGGGTGCTACAATCCTTGTAGAAAAAGATCTCGCGCGCCCTTGAAGCTCACGGTTCTTAACATGCTTTATTTTAAAAGGATCATAGGAATTGTTATCCAAAACTTATCACGTGGTCTTGGACCGAAATATCAACTGGCATGGGCTCAAACAATCACAACGGCTGCCTCCACGGTGAAGCATTTGGACAATGCTTCCACAACGATCATGAGTGCTTCAAGTTTTGAAACTAATATTTGAATTGACGTTCTCACTCCGTATCAGAAAAATATGTGACGTACACTCATGTGCATGATAAAAGCCTCCAAAATTCATAATTCGAATTCAATTATGAAGCAAATAAAGAAGGAAAAACTAAAACAAACTTCATTTTCTTCCCATTGATGAGAGGCAAAATATCCATTAAGAAACAAGAATGGACTAGTCATAGATGAAGAAAATGGAGGGAACTTTGAAGTAGACAAGCAACAATAATGGAGTAGCGCCAAAGCCAACCCATCCTTTTCTCCTATTTGTTACTTACCTCACCACTTGGTGACAAATACTCGTACCACAACAGCCCACGTGTCTACAATTTTAACAAATTTCTGGGAAGCTCACCCACACAAAGAATACCAAACCCCACAAATATCTCATCACACATTATATCCCCCACGCACCCCACTCCCTTCCCCACATTCAACTCAACTCACAAACAATGGATCATCACGCTCTCCTCCTCTCTCTCCTTCTCCTCCTCTCCTCGGCCGTCGCCTCCACCGTAACCGATGCCGGCGATGCGCTGATCAGACAAGTCGTATCAGGCGCCGCCGAGGAGGACGAGCTCCTCCACGCGGAGCGTCACTTCTCGAACTTCAAAGCCACGTTCGGAAAGAGCTACGCGAGCCAGGAGGAGCACGACTACAGGTTCGGCATATTCAAGGCCAACCTCCGCCGGGCGAAGAGGCACCAGGGGCTGGACCCCACCGCCGTACACGGCGTCACGAAATTCTCTGATCTCACTCCCAAGGAGTTTCGCCGGAATTTCCTCGGGCTTAAGAAGCGTCGACTCCGGCTACCGGCCGACGCTAACAAGGCTCCGATCCTTCCGACGAATGATCTTCCCACCGACTTTGACTGGCGCGAGAAAGGTGCCGTCACGCCGGTGAAGGACCAGGTAGTATAATCTGTAGCGCATGCATATGTGATCAATATTAAGATTAATTATTTGATTTTTGAATTTTTTGTTTTGTTTATGTTTATGGAGTATTGATTGTGTGTTGTGGGGTGTATAATAGGGTGCATGTGGATCATGCTGGTCGTTTAGTGCGGCCGGAGCACTGGAAGGAGCTCATTATTTGACAACAGGGGAGCTTGTGAGTCTGAGTGAGCAGCAGCTTGTGGACTGTGATCATGAGGTTTGTTCATAATTTACAATCATACATGTAAATGTATAATTTGATCTCTGCTGTTTAGCCTTAAAGTATTGAAATTTATATCTGCAAAGCATAAAGATTGAAGCTTCAGCTAATTTGCTTAATTGAGTTGAAGGTTTTGACCCTAGTTTAATTTGGCAGTAGTATAATCTGAAACTCCATGTATAGGATGATTAGTATGTTGCTGATGTAATATTAAGTTGATCTGTAATGTATCTGTACTTCAAGATATTGAATATTTCGTAGGTGGTGGTTGAGTCACTTGAGTGAGTGACATTTTAACCTTATGGATTTGAATTGGGTTGGAATTACTTGCTCTTTTGAAGTTTTTGTCTTTAATCTGTATATAAGATGGTTTTTGAATGTCCCTTTTATTGGTGTGAGTCTCCTTATACTCCTGTTTCTCTACTCGAATTCACATACATTCATTATATCTGCAAAGTTTATCAGTACCAATTGTAGTATCTGATATCAGCATTGTTAAGGCAGTTGGTTGCTTTCTTATCTCTAATGGAATGGTGGTGCATTGTATTTGATTTGATTGTTATAATGGGGCATTGTCTTATAATGAGCCTGTTATTTGCAGTGTGATCCAGAAGAATATGGTTCGTGTGACTCTGGCTGTAGTGGTGGACTAATGACCAATGCCTTTGAGTACGCACTCAAGGCTGGGGGTTTGGAGCAAGAGAAAGACTACCCTTACACTGGGACGGATCGCGGTACCTGCAAATTTGACAAGAGCAAAGTTGTTGCTACTGTCTCCAACTTCAGTGTTGTTTCGCTTGACGAAGATCAAATTGCTGCAAATTTGGTCCACAATGGCCCTCTTGCTATTGGCATTAATGCAGTGTTCATGCAAACATACATTGGGGGAGTCTCATGCCCTTATATCTGCGGAAAACAACATCTGGATCACGGGGTGCTTCTGGTGGGTTACGGCTCCTCCGGCTACGCTCCGATCCGATTCAAGGAGAAGCCTTACTGGATCATAAAGAATTCATGGGGACAGAGTTGGGGAGAGGAAGGGTATTACAAGATATGCAGGGGTCGTAATGTGTGTGGGGTGGATAGCATGGTCTCTACTGTTGCTGCTATGCACACATAAAAGCAGAACCATTAGGAAATCAAGGAAATTTTATTTACCGTATTAGACTTGTGGGGCTATTGTGCATATAATCCTATGATCTCCTACAAAATTAATTTCAGGAGAATCTGTAATAAGTCTGGTTGTCTTATGTTGAACTTGTATAGTAATAGACTCTTGTGATAATTGTGTCATTTTTACTAGGGTATGATGTTTTAAGCTTATGCTATGAACTTGGAGTATTATATGCAGGTGCTTGAGTCCTTCACCCTAGTCCCCAGCTTCCCATATCTTGGATTAAAAGTTTAGCCCAGGACGATCTTATTGATTTTTGTGGGCTTATTTCGGTGGTGATTGATTTGGTTCTTTTTGCTTCTTTATATAATGAAGCAAAAACATGTGCTATACTGGATTTTATGTTCTAGGATATTCTCTATGTGTGTCTTGGCCTTATGCCAATAAGATATGTAGTTAGACTAGATCTATGTATTCATATCTTTACCATATTGGTATTGTGTAATTCCTTATATAAAGGGCTCCTATCAATGAATAAGATGATGATTCTCTTGCTATCTCTTTGTCTCTACACTTTATCCTTCATCATTTGATTCATTATTCATTCATTATTCTTTTTTTCTTATATAATCATGTGTTAATCGGACACAAATCGTTATACTATCAATCCTGTTACAATGATCCATATCTATGTTGTTCACTGCTTGTCCTATCATATATTCATCTTAACAGAAGCCATTAGATTAGTCACTATTACAATACACCGTGGTGCATATTAGCATTTTCAATTTCAAATAATGAGCCAAGTTAATATAATGGAAAATTCTGCTGTGTCGGAGGGCATAACATGCCTGCTGAAAACACAGATAGAACCAGCCCCTACTGCTGAACCCCCTCCCTGCTGGACCTCCCCCTCCTTAGTGATAGGCATGTTATACCGTTCGGTATATCAACCAAACCCTAATCTAATAACTTCTGACTCCAAAAAATTACTACAAGAAGTAAAGATCTCCGATCAAGAAAAAAAGAAGCAAGTTTTGCTTAGGGTCAGGGATGTGAAATCCACACTCTCTAAATTGTAATTCACACCCCTATTTTCTATTTTTCGTCATAAGGATAAAATTTAAGATAAAAAGATAAAAGTTAAGTCAATAAGGATAAAATTTAAGTTACTAAAAATAGAAAATGAGAGTGTGGATTACAATTTAGAGGAGAACCGTTTTTCTTATAACTGATTGGTGGGTCAGACCCTGTTGGGCTTCTTTGGAGCTTGTTTTCGTAAAAACAAGTTACTTTCGGCCCAGCGAACTTTCTGTGGGTTTTGGACCTCTGCTTTGACGAGACATAATGACATTTAAGCGGCCAATAATCTACTTTTTCTATAAAAGAGTCTCAAATCTAATTATGTCGGGGAGTGGACACTATGAACCGCCAGTCACACCCCACCTCAACTTGACGCTGGACCCGCCCTACACTACTAATTTCTACGTACAATAAAACTCATCAGTATACTGTAGACGTATCCTTGTTTTTTTTTTTTTATTATTAACAGTGGACGGGCTAGCTAGATACCTAAATCTTTATTGAGATTTATTTAAAATGAAAAATAAAAGAATACAATAATAAAAAGGGACATTAAGTCTAACTCCTTAATAAGAAAAGTTACCAAAATGATAAAAAGCTCTAACAGACAGATAAACAAAAATCAATATGCAACAAAAAACACCTTACCGAAAATGAAAGTTAGGGAGTCCCATATAGTCTCTATGGCAATGAGATAGAATAAAATGCAAAGGCAAATCCCACCATATCAAACCATTTGAAGAAAGACCGCAGTTAGCAATAACATATGCTGTTTGATTACCTTCACGAAAAATATGAGAATAACGAAAATGCATCTGTGATATCCGATGTAAACAATTCCCCCACTCAACCCTTAGCTGCCAAGGCACTAAATGCGGCGAACGAAGAAAAGTAATAACTAAGGAAGAATCAACCTCCAACCATACGTAGTGTTATACATATAAGTAGTTTTGTATTATTATTATTATTTTTAAGATTGTGATTGGTAACTGCAATGGTAAAGAAAGTGTGAGAGATCGATCAACTCTCTTACTCCTCGGAAGTGAGAGGTATAATACATATGAAATTTTCATCTATTATTCCTTCACGATAACATAAACCCTGATCGAAGCGCTTCATACAGTCTAATTAATACATACTAAACAAGGGTACGTACGACATATATAATACTAGGCAAGTTTTCTAGTGATGATGATTGCATTGTATTACAAAATAATAGCATCAACTCATCACAATGAGATAAAATGATTATTTAAGCTGGTAGCAATAACATAATATATGAAATAAGGAAGTGAAATCGACATTCCTCAGATTGTAAAGTACACTCTATTTTCCTTTTTTAGTTAACATACTCATAAAAATTTACACTCTTTACTAATGACAAAATTGAAGTTACAAAAAATGAAAACATGGAGTGTGAATTTCACATCTCATGAAATATATGTGATCTTATACATCGTAGTTTAGGTCTCTTTACATAAGTGCACAAGACTTGTAATGATGATATATGATACATAATGATAGTTTAGCATTACAGTTCGTTTTCAAAATCATATGATTTGTTTCAATGTGCGGCACAAAACAAAAGATTTATCTGCTGGGTCCGATGGACCGGTCAATGTAGGAGAAGTGCATGCAAATGTATCCGAACCTATTCGCCAAGGATGAATGGTGTTGAGAGCTTTGCCCCATCCAGGTAAAAATGGAGCTTTCGACACAAAATTATAGTAGAGAGAAAGAAAGCGAGAAGGACAACGATTGGAGTCAATAGGAGGAAGAAGGCTCTGGGCTCGAGAGCAAAAGAAAGAGAAAGACAGAGAAAGACATGTACACAATAATTGGAACTTCCACACAGAATACCATTCATCTCCTCTCCAATAAAAATCCCCCATCGTCCTTTCTCTCTCTCTCCCATCAATCTCTTTCTCTGGTCTTTTTCCGGGAACCCTAGCTAGCTTTATTTTATTTTCTTTCTTCTATTTACCTTTCTGATTATCGATAAATGGCCTCGTCCGAATGTTCCTAATCCGGCATCAGAAAATATTGATAACACCAAGGAAGCTAGGCCCTCATTAACTGAGCTCGATGCAAGGACTTAAGGTTTGATTAAGGCAGGCAGATCGAATTAGGTTACAGCATTAGGGTTTGTTTTACCTCTCGATCGGCACCAGAGATAGTCAAGGGCAGCGTGCGGCGCGACTTCGGCTAAAGGCGGCCGGAGCTCTACTTTTGCCTCCTCATATATAATTGAAATTCAATAATTAGTGGGCACTAATTTGGGGGATTCACGTGACTGTCTTTCATGAAAAGCTCATTTTCTCTTTACTAAAGCCTGCTTTTGGTCAAATGGCTTTAATCTTCTACGTCCCCGAGCCAAGATTTGCTGAACTACACTCCACAGCAGCAACCCTATTTCCTATCGACTTAGGCCAGTCATCGGAACTACGTACTAATTATGCAACCATCGATACTAATTGGGTACGGGAATAACTTCATAAACTGTATATCATTAGGGGAGAGATGTAAAAGATTAAGCCAGTACGTGTAGACAGTCGAAATAGAAGCGTCGACATAGCAAGAGAAGGGAAATAGAAGCGTCGACATAGCAAGAGAATGAGTATATCTTGTTATGTCGATCGATATAAAAGATTGTATGTTTATCATTCTCACCGATGGATTAAGACATTTTTAAAAGTAGAAAAGATCAACAAAATCTTTATATCTTTAAGAAGCACATGCATGTGGCCTGGGTTTTGTTTTCTTGGATATGAACATGCATACAATTACAAAATTTTGAAATGAATAGTTACCCAAGCTAAATGATAAATCATTGGAAACAAACAGCATCTAGCTAGCTCATCCTTAAGTTAAACTAAGTTTCCAAATCAAACAAAAACATTGGTCAAATCTACAATTTTTTTTTTATATAACAGAATTGAGTTTTATTTAAAATAAAAAAATAAAAGAATACAAAAGTAAGAATAAGACATTAAACCTAACTACTTAATAAGAAAAGTTACTAAAATGATATGAAACTCTAACAGGTAAACAAAAACCAAATCTACAAAGTAGACAAACTTTTGAATTAGAGTACTATACTGTTGTATTCTTGCATAACAGTAAATTATATATGCTGCATTTTGTTCATGATCGTGTATCTTTGGAAGAACAATCTTTGTTTGATGGAAGACAAGATAGTAGGTTGATAATAACACGAAATCAATTAGGAGATCATCATCAAAAGCTAGCTAGCATTTTGAACATTCACTTCATTTCTCAATCCGAACTGTTTATATACTGACCAAAACTGTCATAGATTCCATGATATATATCATAAAATGTACAACACAACAAGTTTGACAAAACAAATGATCGATCTTGCTGCCTGCTGGCATATAACCAACATTTGATATAGGGTTCACGTCCTACAACACACATAGGAACACCCCATCGATCTAAGCCTAATTCCGTTAAATATAACCATCAACCTTGTTGACCTTATCATCATAAGCAAGTGATTCAACTACATATATATCTCTAGCTAGTATCATCACCCCACTACTGTACAAAACCAAATATTTTTTTTTTTTTGGTATCGATTCGTCAATCGTAAAATGATTACATGAAGAATTTTTGAGTGGAATACGAGGCAATTTGCACAAGAAAACAATAACCCCCACAATTTCATAAACCTCAAAATTACGTTACCCTAATTGTTGCTTATTTTATAAGAAATTTTCTGAGGCTTGTTATCACAGGCTCGTGATCGCTTGCTAAAACCCTCGATTTGAATATATATATTATTGGCCTAAAACTACACGTGGCGCGTGGTGATAGGTTTCTGCTGCATGTCCTCTTTTGGGAGGTAAGATTGCTGGGTGGATTGCACTGGGTAAAAAAAAAAAAAAAAAAAAAACTTAATAATTCACAGGGATGGTCAGAAAAAGAAGTAGAAGTTGCGGGTTTTCCGGTGCGATCACCGACACGTGGACGTATAGTGACCGTTCCGGCCTCATCAACCGGAAGAAAGACCAGAGGTGAATTGGCCATTGTTTTATTTTCTTTTAATCTAACTCAGTACCAGCTTCTGAGTCTGAGTGAGTCTCTTTCCCAGTCACTCACAGTTTCTTATCTCTCCTACAGAGAGACCTTGTGTGTATATGACAGAGTTAGAGCTAGCCAAGTGAGAGAGAGAGGTAGGTTTTCGTTCTGGCGTAGTTTGGCTTAAATGGTCGATGAGGGTTAAGTAGAGAGAGAGAGAGAGAGAGAGAGAGAGAGAGAGAGAGAGAGTAAAGATCGAGCAGAGTGGGTGCAGTTTCCATGGCGGCGTTGCAGGGCCCTAATTCCGTGCCATTATTGCTTCGAACAACGACACCACCAAAATTGAGAACCCAACTCTTCATCAACAACAAAACAACTACTTAGTTTTTCCTCTTTCTTACCCTAAAATATTTTAGCTCCTCAAAAAAGCTGCCAAACAAAACCCAAAAAACCTCCCCACCAGCACAGCAGAGAGAGATCACATAGCTAGATTCACACAGTACTCTATCTATCTATCTCTCTCGAACTCAGAGTGAGTGAGAGTGATCAGTAGTACCAGATCGGTCGGTTCAAGAAAACAAAGTCGAAACCCTGGAAAATCCGGGTGTCAGAATCACTGATCCGCAAACAAGATTTGGTCTTCTGATATGGATTTTTACCCCAAATTGAAGTCATTTTCGTGTGCGAGAAATGGCTGGGTTCTTCGGTAGCTTAGGGGGAGGAAGAGATCAGGGGCTTAGAAACAAACAAGTCGGAGACGATGAAAGAGGAGGAAACTTAAACCTGTTTTCGTACGGAAACGAAGAGATCTACAACAATTCCAAGGGCGGATTCGAGTTATGGCCACAGTATCATCCTCACCATCCTCATCATCATCATCAGCAGCAAAGCTTGAACTACTACGCGTTTGGAGTGGATCCTAGCCGTAGAAGCAACCACAACAACTTGGAGGGCAACGTCTCGGATGACTCATCTTCGGGGCTGAGACTCACTGTGATGCGGCAAGGAAGCGGTACCGGTGGCGGTGGTGGTAGTGGTACTGGTCTAGGATCGGGCGGAATGAATTGTCAGGACTGCGGGAATCAAGCTAAGAAAGACTGTCCTCACTTGCGGTGCCGAACCTGTTGCAAGAGCCGAGGGTTTCAGTGCCAAACACACGTCAAGAGCACTTGGGTACCTGCAGCCAAACGCCGAGAGAGGCAGGAACAATTCTCTGCTCTTCAGCAGCAGCAACAACAACAACAATTGCAATTTCCTAAAAGGCAGAGAGAGAATCAAGCAGGAGGCTCATCTCTAGCCTGCGTTCGTTTACCCACTAACACGTCAGGTAAGCTTGTAGTTTACAATACAAACAAACACTAATTATATACGATTTTCAGACTCCAATTTTGGATATTGACAGTAATTCCATGACAGAATTTTCAAACACTGTTCAATTCTCTTATGTAAAGAAAAAAAGAAAAACAGTAAGATCTTGTGGAAAATCTGGACTAATTTCACTAGGAGTTGGATGTATCCCATCAAATCCAATCCTTTGCGTGTGAGAGAAAGTCCACCTCCTCCGGAACATAGTCCTCTTATAAGTCACACTCACTTTGCTGTGTCTCTTCTGTTTTCATTCTATCACTGTTCGTTGGTAAAACTGACGAAAAGAATTCCATGAAATTCTTTGCACTCATACACTACTAACTGCTCCATTACTTTCCCTTTTGTTTTTTTGTTTTGTTTTGTTTTTTTTGACAATTAATTCTATAAATATTTTCATGAAAACACAAATTAGGGTTGGAGCTTGCACCATTTCCAGCAGAGGTGAGTTCGCCAGCCGTGTTCCGGTGTGTGAGAGTCAGCGCAATGGACGATGTGGAGGAGCAGTACGCGTACCAGACGGCTGTGAACATCGGAGGCCACGTGTTCAAGGGACTTCTCTACGATCAAGGGCTGGACAATGCTAATTACACCGCCGGCGAAAGCTCCTCAGGCGGCCAACAAGACGGAGGAGGAGGGCATCATAATAATCAACAGCAACTGAATCTCATAACCACCCCTACAAGCACAAGTGCCAACCCTCCTACGGCGACGTTGCTCGATCCTACTATGGTGTTTCCGACTCCGCTCAATGCTTTTGTGGCTGGTACGCAATACTTCCCACCTCCGAGGTCTTAGAAAATAAAAACAGCAAGGTTCAGCTTGCCATTGGCTTCGCTTTCGTTTTTGCAACTCAAATCTTCATGTCTCAGCTACTAGCTAGCTAGATCGAACTAATATTGATTGTCCCTCTATTAATTGCTATGCCATTCGATCATCCTCGTAGATCAAGTTGATTTATAGCTTTTAACATGCCCTAGAAAACAATGATGATGATGATGAGAACGATATTGGGATGTTTGGTTTTGTTTCCGATTTTCAATTCCTTCTGATTAATTAGAATTAACTTAATCATTCAGTTTAATTTTCGGATTATAATGATTGTTTGTGCGGCAGCAGCAGCCGCTAGGTTGCATTATAATACCTCTTGTTTTTCCATGGTTGACTAGTGTATAGTATTCTAGAATTCTCTTTAATTGTCTCTGACTCTCTGGGTTACTGAATGCGGTTTCTGGGTGGCGGTGAACTCGAAACCCCTTCCCTCTTTTCCCTGTTTATCCGGTGTCCTGCCGGAAATGTAAATGGCAGGACAACTAGGTTTCGTGTTCGGCTAACCATACATTTTAAATTCCTATGTCAAAACCTGTCTGAAAAAGAGAGGATGGGAATAATGAACGGTGCAGATATGCAGAGCCTTTAGATCTCATGCAATGCCGATTGGCGAGCAGTGAAAATTGATTAGTTACGTAAATGGGTAATTACAGAGGACATTATATGCCAACTACTTACCTGCCAAAGCTGTAAAATTTAGCAACTTGAAATAGACGTGCGAGATGTGAGTTAATGCAGCCGAAATTAACCGAGTAGATGCATGTGAACGTCTATGTATATTTGTTGTGTATGTAATATGTATATTTATAGGCTATGTAACAAATGAGATATAGGGCTGAGCAGAGAAGGTACTTATATGTATGAGAGCTACTGAATGATGGTTCCTAGGCTGCTAGATTTGGTGGTAACGAAAGAAACTTACACCTTATGAAAAAATTTCCATGCTCTTGTAAATTCTGACCCTTATCATGTGCAGCCTCATCTCAATCTCTATCCCTCTCTATTTCTTGGAATCATTTTGTGTTTCCCATTTCTTTGTGTTGGATATAATTCCTCTCCTTATCGGGTAGCAGTATTCGCACTCAAGGAGCTGGAATTGATGCTTCGTTTCTTTAATTTGTAGTTGCTCTACATGTGTATATATATATACAGTCTCCTTCCAGAGAGGGATCTCTCTTTGAAATTAAAGTGAGGGACTCCTTATTTCGCTTACTTTCAAGTCGTATTTCCACATCTCAATCGTACAATATCTAAAACACAGTGTGTAGATCATTCATGCAAAGTTTCATCAAATTTGAAGATCATTTGAGCTTCCGTAATCGTAATTTACACGAACGGTTCTGTTTGGATAACTTTTGTTCTGTTGATTTATTTAATCTAATTCGGTACCCAAATGATCTTCAAATTTGATGAAACTTTGCAGGAATGATCTACATACTGTGTTTTAGACATTGTACGGTTGAGATGTGGAAATACGACTTGAAAGTGAGCGAAATAAGGAGTCCCTCACTTTAATTTCAAAGAGGAATCCCTCTCTGGAAGGGGACTGTGTGTGTATATATATATATGTAACAGCAGCATATGTTCTTTGATTTAGGGCTTATGGCTTAGATCGAAGAACCTATCATAGTATTTCGTATCTGTGGAGGTCTAGCAAATCAAATCTAGCTAGAAATTGGAACTGGATAAGGGCATGGTGAGCAAATTAAGGGTCTTTACAATTGTATGGGTAATGACTAATGGGATATTGGAGCAATGCTTATATATGGAAGCAGTGTCTTCAAATATTAGTGAAACAAATGATATCAGATATAGAAGCGGCTTGACTATGTGTGTTGCCTTTCTCTCTGTCACAAATGTGGATAAGGTTGGCTAGGGCAAAGATGTGTTGGCTAGAAAGCTTGAGTGATTGTTATTTTGCTGATATATGGTAAGGTATGGAGACCTGAAAGCTCATTCTCATGGTTTTGGGAAGTTGTTTGTGCATGATAGGAGTATATAATGCAGGCAATCTCTTAAAGTGAGCATTACTTCAAGAAATGACACTAATTATAATTACAGAATAAGAATTTGAGTATTATTTCGTAGGTATGCATGCATTATTTGCACTAATTGCCAATAAATGTATTATGTATATTTAGATTCATTCAGAGGAGGGGAATTAAGAAACTAAGATACACATCATTCAAGGTTCAGTAAAAGTGTCTGTGATCTGTTAATTCCGGCAGAGAAAGATGCAGTATTCCAAATCGTACTGGCCGGTTTTATAGATATTGATGATCTTGCTGTTGCGAGCTTACATAAAATGTCAGTCAAACAACCGTGCAAGCTAAAAAGGCTTGGTTAACTTGCAGTCTGGACATAGGCCAGCCAGACTATATAGCTCTCTGATTTGACTCCCACAGTATACAGCAAACTTGTGATGATCATTCAAATTCTTCATAATGTAAAAAACTTTTCAGTCTAGACCAGAAGAGACAGTAGACCTACGAACACCTTCTCTGTGCTCTCTGGTAGCAAAGTTCCAAATATAATGAAGCTTTGAAAAGCATATACTCTGTGCAGCTACCAGTTCTTCTTTTTTTCCCGGAAACTCTTACAGATAGACAATTACATTGGTTAAATCAGTAAAAACGTGTTCTAAAGTTACGAAATCACTTTGTTCAGTAATTGATTTGAAGTAACATTTGTTATAGTGTACGTATTATACTTCTGGAAAAGCTTCTGGCATTGAGCAACAGTACTGTGTTGAATCTGGGTCCCTTTTTGTGCTTGGAACCTCTGTTCTGTCAATTTTTTCCTTTGTATATATGTCTGTTAAGTCATTTTCAAAAATATAGATGAACTGACTATGACTCTAGTGACCCAAATTAATTTGTATTAAAAACTGGGGGACACATACATGATACGATCAAATGAAACATTTTTCTGTAACCCCACAGAAGTTCAATCTAGACGTTAACGTAGTTGATGAAGACTTGAAGGCTAGCTTCATGTACTCTTCGTTATTTAAATTCTCTGGGCATCTTCTTCTCTGACTTCAGTAGTGTTCCTTCACTAGCAGTACTGCTTGTGACGAACTTAATAACATTGTTTGGTAGTATAGTGTAGACTAGAGAGTACTATAGGAGGGGTATCAACCGTAATTAGTTGGGACAACTCTTTGCATATATAAATGTGTATATACGCAATCAATCACCCTTGTTTTCTGGCTTTGTTCATAATAATATATACTTTCAAATCAACTAGCTCCCGATTTAGCTAGGTCACGAGTCAAGGGATTGTGAAGCTAGAGACACAAGTTAATGCGTGACTAATAGTAACAAGTGGACCTATGTGGTCTCATAATATATGCATTACGGATAATTGGATCTAATTATCATATCAATGACATAAAACCATCTTGTCGGAGTTCAGTTCGATCATCCATGTCTATGTTAACGACTAAGTATGAAACTCCTTCCGCGGTGATTTCAAGTGTTACGTTAGATCTGCAAGACGAACACACGCGGTTAGAGGGAAGATCGGAAGCTCCGATCGCCATTACTAGCATGGTGTACGTGGAAGGGTTGATTGCGGTTGTGGTTAACCTTAGTAGAGGATGACTATATTTGAATACCGATCACTTGATGCATGTGTTGTGTTAAATGTGAGCTGCTACGGACTTGATTCAAGACCAAAATAAGAGAGATGTAGCTAGCCAAACTGATTATGGACCCTAGAAATCATGAAGGAAAATTATTAGTTAGTTGTCTGGAGTTCGATCTTCAGATCTTGACTAACTGACACGAAATGGGCATGATTACGAGTAGTAGCTCTCTGATCTGATGAATCGAGTGGTTGAATATCCTTTTCTAGACGGCCAAAACCCTAGCTGCTGGCTACGTAATTATGACGATATATATAATGGGATCGATCAGCAGAGTTATTAATGTTTGGGGTTTTCGTTTAATACGTAGGCTCTCCAGGGCTAGTGGAGCCTTTAGCAAGGTAGGGTTGCGGCCAGAGCCAGACACATGCGAGTGATCCGATTGCTCTCTCCGTTAGTTTATAATGAATCATCTCTATCTATATCTTTCTATATGATCTTGGCTTTCGCTTCCCTTGTTGCTAAGCTAATGATCATCTAGGTTTACAACGTCAACGTGGTCCAAACTTGGTTGTGTGTCTCCTACATAGCTTTGCCGCTATGTACAGTCCTATATATATATTACAGTATTCACGATTGTGCTGTAGTTAATTAATAAATCGTTGTGAGTTTCTGTGTGAAAGCCGTAATGTCCCTGATTGGCACCACTGCCTGGCTAGCTGGTTATAGCTTCAGTACTGTAGAGGTTAATTAGCCACGGATATAATGAACAATCTCATTCTCATCTACTGTCTCTCTGCTTTTCTGTAGAAAGAGATGAGATGGGGGCGGCTGATGGTGACGCAACGGTGTTAACTTGGTGTTCTTTTGCCATTCCGATCCTCAAGAATTAGAGAAAAGAAGAGTGCGTGTTATTGGATGACTTGGTTGCAAGAAATTTTTACGAAGGGCATGGACCAAAGTTGCCAAAATCAGGCTGCAGAGAACTATATCTTCATCATCTGACTTAATTTGGCATAGAACATAGCGTTTCGCAGCATATTCAATGAGTGTTATCTTATTGCCAGTAAATTCAAAGAAGCTTGAAGTCAGTTTTAAACTAATGTTGTCACACTTGTATGAGATTCAGATAGTGAGCGCGCTGGTCTTATGCAAAGAGGAAAAAGGCTAGGTGTGAAGAGTTAGTCTAATCAGATCTTCCCAGCAGTTGGAAGTGCAGTAGCTGTGTTCGTTTGACAGCACTTAGGTGTACTTTAGGTTTTGCATTAAGAGGTCCTGCTGCGAAAGATTTTTCATGCTTACCCGATCATGATGTTCAAAGAAGACTGTGTGTATATTCGAGGAAGGAAAATACTTGCGTTTAGACTAGTATGTACGTGTGCGTCCGGACTCTTTCTTATTTACATACATTTATCAATATATATTATAATCTTAACCGTTCAAAAGTTAAATGAACCAATAAAGATCACCTATGCAAAAAATCAATGTAAACAAAAATGGTTTGCTAAGCCGAATGAATCAAACAAATTGATGGCTAATCATGAGACTATTAACTTTCACTAGAACTATCAATTTGTTTAATCCAATCAGCTGAGCAAATGAGTTTTGTTTACATTGATTTTTTGCAGAGATGATTTTTATTGGTTAATTCAACTTTTGAACGGTTAAGATTATGATTTATATTGGTAAAAATATGTAAATAAGAGAGAGTCTGGATGCACACGTACATATTAGTCCGGACACAAATATTTTTGTTCGAGGAAGCATGAAACTCTTTGGCTATTGTAGCTCTTGGCATTCATGTAACCACAGAGAGTGGGGAGGTGACAAAACCCTACACTACAGTTCTTCCTCACAGAACCAGAGCATTCTCCGTAGGTGCATATCTATCCAATCAAATAGAACAAACAATGCAGCCCACTTTCGTGGGCCTGAATCTTATAAATCTTGGTGGTTGGGTTGTTGGGTGTCACTGATATACTGAGTTTTGGTCCAATTCAATATGTCCAATCATAAAGAAACATATGCCGAAATTACAGGCATCGTTTAGAGCAAGCTAACTGTGACTGTGACTTTGACACTTTTGTCTTGAATCACAAGCGAGGTCCGTCCCCTACAGGCCTACACACCCTTGAAGAGCGGTGCAGAGGGGTGGTTCCGTCATTCTCACGTTAGATATTTCCCCTAAGATTTAACGTTGGAAGTGCAGTAGCACTATGTAGCTGTGTTCGTTTCTAGCTCTTGCACTTGGGTATGCTTTAGGTTTTGCATTTAGCGAAAGACTGTATATACACATTAGAGGAAGCATGCTACTCTGGTTATTGTAGCTCTTAGCATTCATGCAACCACAGAGAGTTGGGAGGTGACAAAACACCTACTTCCTTACAAACCAGAGCATTTTCCGCAGGTACATATTTCTCCAATCAAATAAAACAAAGAATGCAGCCCAATTTCGTGGGCCTGAATCTTGTAATGTTTGTGGTGCTGTTGGGTTGTTGGGTGTCACTGAAATAGTCAGTCTGGCCCAATTCAATATGTCCAATCATAAGAAACATATGCCGAAATTACAGGCATCGTTGAGAGCAACCCGTAAGTCGCAACGTAATTGTGAGTTTGTGACTTTGACATTGTTTTGAAATTTGAATCACAAGCGACGTCCCGTCCCCTACACCCTCGAAGAGCGGTGCAGAGGGTAGTTCCGTCATTTTCTCGTTAGATATTTCCCCTAAGATGGCGCGTCACGGTCGCGCGCGTATGGACTTGGAAGTTTGAACCAGAGAAGCGAGGAAAAGCCTCTCACTATTCAGCCAATAAGATTCCATCTTCAAACTCATTTCACCCAATCAATAAACGCCACGTAACCGTCAAATATAAAGCGGGTCAAAAATAAGAAAAGTGCTCCAGGAAAACGGTAGGCGTCTTGTAAACGCTTCAGGAATATAGAAGAAAAAAAATGCACAGCATTTTGAGCCCCGGAATCAGATTTTGAGCGCTTGAAATTCACAGCAGAATAGATTTCAAATTAGAAGCAACAAAATTCATTGAAGAATTTTTTTTGTGTGATTTTGTAAATTAAAAAAGAAAATGGATGGTTGGCCAACGATGGATCTGTTGCGGTCGGAGCCAATGCAATTGGTGCACCTGATCATTCCGATTGAATCGTCTCGCCGCGCCATCTCCTATCTCGGCGAGCTCGGCCTTTTTCAATTCAAAGATGTTAGTCTCCTCCTCCCTCTCATATTTCCTGCCCAAATTTGATGATTTATATGTCTATTAATGTCTGCATTTATCAATTTTTATTTGAAGCTCAATGCGGAGAAGAGTCCGTTCCAGAGAACTTACGCCGCTCAGGTACATCCATCGCTTCTATCAAAATTGAATCAGCATATAGCAATTTCATGTTTATATAAGATGGAAATGTATGCCACATTGTGAAATCTATGTGTTGGATTTGGAATTGGATGTGATCCGATGCGTGTGGCTGTGTAGATCAAACGATGCGGGGAAATGGCTCGAAGGTTACGATTCTTTAGAGATCAGATGAGGAAGGCTGGGTTGTTGTCACAATCAACAATGTCGACAATGAGCAATGATACTGATCTCGATAGCTTGGAGGTAGTTTGACAAGTTGAAATGCTGTTTTTGAGTTTTTTCGAGACTATTGTCGTATCAGCTTCTGATTTGGGGAGTGTGGCCAGGTTAAACTCGGTGAACTTGAAGGTGATTTGTTAGAAATGAATGCAAATAATGAACAATTGCAACGCACTTATAGCGAGCTATTAGAATACAAGCTTGTACTGCAGAAGGTATGAATTGTTTCTTAACTGCTGTTGCACTGATCTATATACGAACATTGTTTGCATTTACGTTGATGTGATACAGAAAATTATTACTACATGGCTGAACTTTTTTACTCATTTCAGGCTGGGGAGTTTTTTAGTTCAGCTCAAAGTAGTGCCGCAGCTCAGCAGAGAGAAATTGAAGTGCAGCCCATGGGTGAAAGATCCATGGACAGTCCATTATTACTCGAACAAGTGCAGCTTTGTACTTTTCTATTTCGTTTTTTTGTCATTGTTAACTGTAAAGTTCCTTTTCCTTTACCCTTGAATGATGTTATGGTTTTATTTTCTGTAGGAAATGACAACAGATCCATCAAAGCATGTAAAGCTTGGGTCCGTGAGTGGTCTTGTTCCAAGAGAAAAGTCTATGGCCTTTGAAAGGATTCTATTTCGTGCCACCAGGGGTAATGTATTTCTGAAGCAATCTGTCGTTAATGGTGCTGTTGTTGATCCTGTATCAGGAGAGAAGGTTAATACTCAATTGTCATTTTAATGTTCCAAGATCTCGTTTTAGTTGCGGTTATGGGGACAATGCATGGTGATTTACATGCATCTTTCTTCTTTTCAATCTTAAATTTTGTTCCCATTGAGGGTTGTAATTTAAGGAAGAGTTCCTCTTATGTATGTGTAAGACTTAATCAGACAGAAACTAATGGTTTACTTCCTGCATGCTAAATATTGTGTGTGTAAAAATTTTCTTTTATTTTTTTCCTAGACTATGTGTTTGTACATATATGTTCTAGATGGTTAATCTTTCACAAGTTCTTCAACACCAACCCCCCTCTGTGTGTCTTCTTGGCGAAATTGATAAACTACTGTTTTACAGGTTGAGAAAAATGTATTTATCATCTTCTATTCCGGAGAAAGGGCAAAGAGTAAAATTCTGAAAATATGTGAGGCTTTTGGAGCAAACCGTTACCCATTTACAGATGACTTGGGAAAACAATTTCAGATGATTACTGAGGTAGCCACTGTTCTTTTGCTTTATATGTATACCAAGAGCTTCCGGATACTGCAAATGTTGAGCTCTCTTGCCTGGCGGTATTCATGTGTATTTGAGAAACACAGAGTGGACAGACATTCCTGTTTTTCCAATTTGTTGTTGTTAAGCTTTTGATTATTGTCAGAAGTTGTGATTTGGTAGCTATAGTGTGCTCACAAGTTGCATTTAGAATGGTTCTGCATCTGATATGTCATTGGATGGTCTCATTTTCTCACTAGTACCAGCATAAACATAACTTTTATTGCTTAAACATCATCTATAATGGGTTTGTGTCTTGCACGCATGTATTTTCAGAAAGGTTTTTCACTACAGGGTTTTGGTCTGTATATCTGAAACTAATATCACCAAAATCTCAAACATTTTGTGTTCATAAAAGATAGTAGTAACATTTTTGCTAAAACAGCGTGAAGCAGTCATGCAGAGGAAAAACTTTAAGAGCCTGGTAAATTTGCTAGACATGAACCATCATATCCTAGTAGCTGTAGTGGTACACTCCGTTTTGTCTAATTGTGTATATAGCATTAGGAGAAGTCACTGTACAATCTGAACTCTATAACCCCTTTAATTTCTAGGTGTCGGGAAAAATTTCAGAGCTGAAGTCTACCATTGATGCTGGACTGTTGCATCGGAACAGTTTATTACAGACAATTGGACATCAATATGAACAATGGAATCTTCTGGTTTGTTGACTTTTTCCATTTATCTACAGTTTCTCTTTTCATTGTCTAAATTCTTAGATTGATTCCCATGTAAATTTGGTCATTATCACCGAGTATAATTTGTGCTGTAATTTTTATATCTCTATGACTTGATAGGTGAAGAAGGAAAAATCCATTTACCACACCTTAAATATGCTGAGCATCGATGTGACAAAGATGTGTCTTGTGGCAGAAGGTTGGTGTCCCGTATCAGCGTCAATTCAGGTCTGTTCTTTTATTCCGCAACAGTTTCCTGGTGAAACACATAACATTGCATTCATTAACAAAAAGTTGACTTGAAGTATTAACAAGTGCATTGCATCTCGAAAGGAATACTTATTAATGCAAGTCCGAATTTTTCAGATCCAAAATGCACTGCAGCAGGCAACCTACGATGGCAACTCCCAAGTTGGGGCCATATTCCAGGTTTTGCACACAAAGGAATCGCCACCTACATATTTCCGTACAAACAAATTTACTACTGCTTTTCAAGAAATTGTTGATGCATATGGGTGAGTCAGTTTTGTAGGTTATGTCTCTACAAGCTGTAGGACACATGGAGGTTATATACATGAATAGTTTGATTAAAGTACTATCATCACAGGGTTGCGAAGTATCAGGAGGCTAATCCTGGTGTATATACCATTGTCACTTTCCCTTTCCTTTTTGCTGTGATGTTTGGAGACTGGGGGCATGGTATTTGCTTGTTGCTGGCAACACTATATTTCATCATCAGCGAGAGAAAGTTTTCTAATCAGGTAATGGTGCATGGCTTTCTGACAGGAGATTGTCCACTCTTTCCCTGTGATTTTGCATTGTTATACAACTTCTACTTACTTAGATTTGTTGACCACAGAAACTTGGGGACATTATTGAAATGACGTTTGGTGGGCGTTATGTTATATTTATGATGGCGCTGTTCTCAATCTACACAGGATTGATATATAATGAATTCTTTTCAGTCCCATTTGAACTGTTTGGCCCTTCTGCCTATGCATGCCGCGACCCATCCTGCAGGTACACTATCTATCTGAGATACTTGAACATATTTTTGGTATTATGGTATACCATTCCCATTTGAGTTGGTTACTATTTTCTCATTGTTATTGCAGGGATGCCACAACAGCGGGTTTGACTAAGGTGCGTGACACCTATCCATTTGGTTTGGACCCTAAATGGCATGGTTCCAGGTCTGAATTACCCTTTCTGAACTCATTGAAGATGAAAATGTCAATCCTACTAGGAGTAGCGCAGATGAATCTTGGAATTGTATTAAGTTACTTCAATGCAAAATTTTTTGCTGATAAGCTGAATGTCTGGTAAGCTGCATTGCTCAACTTGATAGTTGGTCCTGCATGTTACTTCATTATGCATGTGTATATGGTACTAAGTAAACTTAGTCGAATAATCCTATCTTAAAAGAGAGTTTGAGGTCTTGTATATCCTTTATGCACGTCCGACCTTCGGTTTGCAAATAGCTACTCTCATTTCAGTCTTCTGTACTTCTGAAGAGTCAGTCATGTTTAAGTGTTATAAGTTGGTTTCTAAATGTTGACTATCAAGTCATCATAACTAAGCATGTTTCTGTAGGTACCAATTTGTTCCTCAGATGATATTTCTGAACAGTCTGTTTGGCTACCTTTCGCTCCTAATTATTGTGAAATGGTGCACTGGTTCAAAAGCTGATTTGTATCATGTAATGATATACATGTTCCTGAGTCCTTTCGACGATCTGGGTGAAAACCAGCTCTTTTGGGGGCAAGGATTCCTTCAGGTTTATTCTCTTTTCTTGGATTTTGCCAAAATTTGAAAAACAGTATGATATAATGGTGCTGATCTTTTAAGTTCCCTGTTTCTAAAAACCAGGTTCTATTATTACTATCAGCTCTTGTTGCTGTGCCATGGATGCTGTTTCCAAAGCCTTATTTCTTGAAGAAGCAGCATGAGGAGGTATGCTTGAAACATCAATGTTTCCTTTATAGTCTAAAATATAGTTCTTGCACCTACAACCCTTCATTCTTGCATTGGAATTATTATTATTATTATTATTATTTGTTTTTTAACATCCTATTGCCATCTCTTGATACCCTGTTTCCTCAGAGGCACCAAGGTCAATCCTACGCATTGCTTCTGAGCGGGGAGGATCCTCTTGATGATGACCAGGACCATCACAACTCAAAAGATCATGAGGAATTTGAATTCAGCGAGATCTTTGTACACCAACTTATACATACCATAGAATTTGTTCTTGGAGCAGTGTCCAATACAGCTTCATATTTGCGTTTATGGGCACTCAGGTAGGTGGCTGAAATTTGAACCATTTCGTATTTTTCATAACATACAAGCTGATTTAGACATCTTAACCTTCAAGGACGTGTGTAATTGCACATGTCAAATAGTTGTTGATACTTACAGTTTTCACTATTAAATGATGATCCTCTTGCTTGTCCATTTTTTCTTGTGTATGTTCAGCTTAGCACATTCAGAGTTGTCCAGTGTATTTTACGACAAGGTTCTGCTTCTAGCTTGGGGGTAAGTTCCTCCTTTTACTCGTGTCTTTGCTCCTATTACTGAACTTTGAGATCTCAAAGTAGCCAAGTAATGAATGAATCTCGTGGGAATTACTACTGCAGGTACGACAATGTCATTATTCTAATCATTGGCATAATCGTTTTTATAAGTGCTACTGGTGGAGTGCTACTAGTGATGGAGACCTTGAGTGCGTTCTTGCATGCCTTGAGGCTTCACTGGGTGGAGTTCATGAACAAGTTTTATGAGGGCGCTGGTTACAAATTCTACCCTTTTTCATTTGCATTACTCAGCAGTGAGGACGACGATTGAAACATTGCGATTTTTGATTCGTACAATCCTATAATTCAAGATGTAAAATAGAAATGTATTGATTCGATTCATTATACACAAAGTATATACTCTGTACTGTAATACGAACTGATAGAATGTATTCCTTCCACAAGGTGGAGTTTTTGGGATTGAAAGAGGATGAAAGATGCAAGTGTACAAGTGAATATCTCGAGTGAGAGTGGGCCTTGGGCCTCTTACTATACTACTAGGTCCAGACTTGAGGCCCATTGATATTGGTATGTGTTGTCTTTGTTTTGTTAGTTTCGTGTGGTCGTCAATTGATTAGACGTTTGAAAGGACTTTACCTTGAGGTTTCGAACAACGTTAACAACGTACAAGTTCCGAGAGAACAGCTACTTGGTGCAGGGGCAGCTCTATGAGCCCACGCTTCAATGCATTATGCATCCAATGAAAAACCCAGGGAATATTAACCCAGCTAATCAACCAAAACAACAATGATCGACTTCCCTTACTTTGGCCGCTGGATTTTACATCTTCATCTATGAATGAACTCTGATCTACATTTCCCTAAAACTATACAATGCTTTAGCGTGTTGAAATTTCAAAGTCAAGAAGTTACTAGCCTTTTTTATTTCATACAAATCAACTAATCTGCGCCAATAGCTCATATCAAAACGTTTTCTGGATATAGAGGTTGAACACATAGGCCCTTATGGATCAACACGGTTTAGATAATCTGCGTCAATGAGTTCATGTCAAAACGTTTCCTGGATACAGAGGTTGCACACATAGGCTTTTATTAACTTGGTGGTGATCAAATGGTCTTATAACTCTGAACTTACGATGAAAGAGACTTATAAATATATGGTGGTAAACTGAGTTTAGTTTAGTTCCTCATTAGGGTAACCATGGAGGAAACTAATTTAACATGTCTCTCCTCGATCTTCGAGTCTGTATTAGATTGCCCAGTTACATCAAAACGGAAAACGGGGGACGGCAAGTGTAGTGATGATCATGGCGTATATTGGTCCCCCACGCACATCGAAATGCGAGCCAAGGAAGCAAACCAAGAATTTTTTTTTGGGTAATAAAGCAAACCAAGAATGACATCGCCACGTTTAGCTCTTCCCCCACATCTATGTGAATCACCAATCCCCAAACCCCTTCCATTCTCAGTAATGCCTTTCTTCTCTGCTTCTCTATCCACACATTAGCCCTGTGCTTATTTTCTGTTTAGGTTCTTTATATCTAGAGCTAAGCTAATCCTGCAACTCAGATCGGACTACAATGGCGAGAGGTAAGATCCAGATCAAGAGGATAGAGAATGTGACGAACAGGCAGGTCACCTACTCCAAGAGAAGGAACGGTCTCTTCAAGAAGGCCAATGAGCTCACTGTTCTCTGTGATGCCAAGGTTTCTCTCCTCATGGTTTCCTCCTCCGGAAGGCTTCATGAGTTCATCAGCCCCTCCACCACGTACGTAATTGTCTAATTGAATCCTTAGCTCCGATATCTCATTCCGCTTCTCAAACCCTAGCTTCAGTTTTAATTATGTTATTACATTTTTGTGTGCAGGACAAAGCAAGTGTACGATGAGTACCAGAAGCTTCTTGGAATCGACCTTTGGAAATCGCACTATGAGGTGATCTGATCTTTCTGACTATTTCCATGTGTCTAGCTATATATACTAGTGTAACTAAGCACATTTTTATATGATTGTGATAATTTGTGCAGACGATGCAAGAAAATTTGAAGAAGCTGAAAGAGACTAATGAGAGTCTCAAGAGGCAGATCAGGTAAAATTTATGTGAAATCATATTTTTAGTTAATTTTCTTGCTGATTGTTTCATTCCAAAGTGTAATGAGTTTGATGTTCTGGCTGATGAGTACTTGATTTTGACATATAGGCAAAGGCTGGGCGAGTGTTTGAACGATCTGAGATTTGCTGATCTGCTCAGTCTTGAGAAAGAAATGCAAACCGCTGTAGAAGTTGTTCGTCTTCGCAAGGTTGTTCAGATCTTTGCTCCTCGATCTCTTGGTGTTCAGTAATCTATAAATCATAGTGGCTGTTAGTATTTGTTTTCTTTAAAGGAATAGGTCTATTGAATGATATCAAGAACTACAAAGATGGGAGGAGCTGCATAATGTGACTTCTTTATTAGAATTTCATGCTTAAAATCTTCACTGAAACAAAATCGTAACATTTCTAATGGCTGTTGTATAGCTCACTAGGTTAATCAACGACATCAAGTAATTTCATAGCCAATATATTAAATTAAAAATTTACTGAATGAATATTGGTGCAGCAAGTTTAGGGTTTAGGTGAATATATAGGTGCAGCAAGTTAAACTCATATATAGGCTAGCTAGAGCTAGCTGTGAGTTCACTTTCTTTTCTTTGCAGATTTGTTGTCAAGTTTCACTGCATAGTTTGGATCCTTGATAGTATGGAAGATTAATTGCTGTATCTTTAGACTAAGTGGTCTGTCTAATGTACTCCATGTATTCCATCTCTTCAATCAGATTGATGGCTTGTGTTTTGGCCACTTCAATCTTGAATCACTTTCTTACGAGCCTGTCCTCTTTTCAAGGTTTTATCAGAAAATGGGTGATTCACTGATTTGGAGGAGGTTTGATCACACGGGTTTCTTTCTATATATATGCTCATCTCAAAATAAATGGGTGTAACTGGAATATATGTATATTTGAGTTTCCTTCAATTGTTTTTTTCTAATTTCTGCTGCAAATGATCTTTCATATCCTTCTTTATCAATCTGTGTATGTTTTGTTTGAATTTATTTTGTTATAGTTTGATTTTGATCTATCCAAGAAAGAAGAAGATCTATATATGAGTTTATTGCTAGCAGGGAGACCTAGCTAGCATTAACCTACCTTGCTACAGTCACTACCTAGTTTTGTTGTTACTGCATTTTCTTCTTCCTAATGTAGCTGTGTTAGCTAATATTAACATCTGTGATGATTGACAGGAGAAGCTGATCATGACTCAGATTCAAACCAAGACGAAAAAGGTAATCTCATTCACCATGTATATATATGGTTGGCAATCCTTTGTCCATTGACATTAATTTGTTGATGCATGTATTCGTCTATGTATTTAGAGGAATCTTTCTCATTCTCTTCATTACCTGATGACAGATTCGGAATGCAACAGAGTGCAACAAGAGACTCTATGAATTTGTATGCATTACTTTGCAGTAAAGTTTATTACATCTTTGCTTCTTTGCCCTATATATACTTTCTGTTTCTTCTTTTTCAAAATTAAGAAGCTAGATCAATGTGAGTGCTTTCTTTAAACTGTGTTATTTATAGGATATGGATGATCCGCACTATGGACTCCAGCTGGTTGAAGATGGAGTGGAATATTATGATTATCCAGCAAATGAACACCCTCACAACGTATTTCCTTGGCTGCAGCCTTCTCATCATCATCCTAATCTTCACCATGGTGGAGGAGGTTCAGATCGCACGACCTACACCTTGCTTTGATCGAGTATCATTCAAGGAAGTTGATCGATCTCATTAACAGGTTGAAAACATTAATCTTTGCCGCAATGAAGTTCAAAACTGTGGTGGAGTACGATGCATGCTTTGTATTAATATTAGAAGACGTCTGTTTAATTAGCTAGCTAGTAGTAGACGTTATCTTAAGGGATGCTTGGCTGGTTGAGATCGATGCGTGTAGAGTACTGTACTGTGTCCATGACATTCTGATTGATCCCGGCATGTCTTTTGATCTTTGATTGCGATCTCTTTGCTAGAACAGTAGATTTGATTGAAGACTTCCTGATCAGTTGCTTATTCACTTTTCTTTCCTACTATGTGATCTCTTTGTATAATTTCTTCTTCCAAGCATGCCTAGCGCTCTGCTAGGGTTGGGAGAGCGCCGTTCATGGCCTCGCTGCACTTTCGTCCTCCAACGATGGAGCCTCTATTCGGCGCCGACCTCGGAGGCGATACCTAGGCACACGTCTCAAATCGTGTTGCCCAACAAGACAGAGCTTGCTTTGCCGGCGACGACCTTTTTCTCTCCTTTCCATGGCGGCTCGCTATGAAGGACGAAGGAGATTGCACTGCCTCTTTGGGCGGGGAGGACGACGAAGGTTTGTCATATCCGTCCATCTCGGGCACGCCTGAAAGGATTTGAATCTGAATCTGGGGAGTTGCGGCTGCGGCGGTATATACGACACGGGGGACGGCTGGGATTATCCGTCGCCGTCAAGTATGGCTGGACCAAGACATCCACGATGCTCTGGAGCTCTGTCCGAGAACTACGTGGAGGTTGGTGGCGATGGTGGAGACGACCGGAGCCATGTGTTGTGACAGGGAATGGCGTCCCGACGAGGTCTCTTCTGACTTTCGACGGCGACCGGACGACAGGTTGGCTTGGGAGGGCTGCTGCTCGTACGCACAGTATCTTTCCAGTGGGCCCTGACCTAGATCTGGTCTTGGGTGCAGCAATGGTTGGGTGCCCTAATCATTTCCAGTTGGGCCTGGACTCTTGATTCAGGCCGGATTGGGTTCGTATTTGGGACCCAGGTAACTTTTGCATCTGGATCATGAATCCGGGACAGTTTTCCTCTTTGATTTGGCATTGGTTCTGGTTCTTAGGAGTTAGGTTTGTTAATTTTCGAGTTTCTTACACCCTCGGTGACTCTCGAACTCTTGGTGAGCGATTCATCTCTCCTAGAGGATCGTTACATTGGTTACAGTTACGGTTATGGTTACTATCAACTTTTCACTGCTTTCGTGACATATGTAGTGTAGCGGTGTTGTTCCACATCCTGGTTACTTCTCAACATCGATTCGTTAGTGCATCCGATTATCTCTTTTTGTTCGTTGCGCTGGTGCATTTTGTTTCGTATAATCGTCCAAAAATAAGAAAACTAAAATCGAAAAGGGAAAGAAGGGAAAAAAAAGCAAATATATTGTACCCAGAAAAAGAAGCAAATGCAATTTATAAGTAGTTTTCTTCGGAAGTAGGGACTCTGTGGTCAATGGTCAAACCCCGGGCACTGAGCAGGAGAGTCCTCGCCAACCTCTGCACCTTCTTCTTCCCCAACCGCCTCACACGGTCACACCTGCCGCCAATCGCTCACCTCAAACGCCGAATTGGCCGTCCACGTGTCGCAAAACCTCTCTAAAACCCTTCCCAACCCCTCTCACCTATGCTCGACGAAGCTGAGGCGTAGGCATGGCCGGGGACGCAGCTCTGGCGCGGAGCTCGGCCGTCGGCGCCTGGATTCCGGCCGACGATGTTTTGCTCAAGCACGCCGTTGAGGTCAAAGTTTTGAAGTTTTGATGTTCTTCATTTACCTATTCTGTCGTTTAAATTTCGAACAAGTTAATTTTTGTATGAGGTTGAAATTGCGAGTTTTTTTTACGGTGGAGTATGAATTGTATTTGAAGAATGAGGGGATTTGATGATAGGCTTTAGTGTGTTTAAGTGTCAATTCAAGCAATAGAATCAGGAGATTGATAGAGTTTTTGCTGCAGTTGAGTCATTGTTTTCCGTTTGTGGTATCTATTAGTCTGATTAAGGACTATTTGCCTTTATTAGTTAGGGTGGATTGTCCTGGTGTCTCTTTCAGAGGTGAGAGAGAGTTTGGCATTTTTCAAAGTGTTGATTTTTGACCAGTGATAATTTGTTATGTAAGTTACACAGAAGCGTGTTACATGAATGTTCTTTCATGAGGAACCTATCTATTTAGGGCTGTGTTACGTGTGCAAGACATGTCATTCTAGTTGTTATTTGGTTTCTTTAAAAAAGTTGATGTCTTGATAGGGAATCTTTATAACGGAAAATTTCAGGAGTTGGGGTGATAATAACACTATATTGTTGAAAGTTATTTTTGGATTTAGTAGTTGTATCTTGGAGGTTCGATGTGTTCTTTTGTTCTATTTGCAGGCTGGTGCTTCCTTGGAATCACTTGCTAAAGGTGCAGTTCATTTTTCTCGAAGGTTTACTGTGCAAGAACTGCAAGATCGGTGGTACTCTATCTTGTATGATCCAATTGTGGCTGAAGAAGCTTCTGCTCGCATGACTGAGTTTGAGTGTGCCACTCCAAGTTTTGCATCAAAGTTTAGTAGGTTAGGATGTTCAAAAGAAAACAAATGTGCACCTGGAAAGAGAAAAGCTGAAAGTGTTCGGAGTAGTTACTATGCTCTGCGTAAAAGGATCTGCAACGAGCCATTTGACTCCATGGACCTCAGTTTTATACTTGCACCCAGCGATAGCAACTATATTGTAAATGGAGATGAGCCTCTCTCTGAACATGTCATGACTGGAGATCCAATCGCACATAATTTTGGACTTGACGGATCAGATATGGATAATACTATGCATCAGACATTTCCACAAGATCTGATGCATGACAGCACTGTAATTGGTGGTATTGAAACTGCGGATACATTTGGAGGACTCCAGAAGCCCACTGAAGAAGATTTTTTAGTTGAACAAGACAATCTACATGAAGAAGTTCCCTATATCGAAGACAACCTGCCAATCACAGGGAATGGATCTGAGGTCAATGAATTTGGTCAACCAAAGGATTTGCCGGGTTGCAGCATGTTCAGTGCCGGTGATTCAGGAATGGAACCTCCGTGTTCGCTTGATCAAATTAATAATGATGGGGTACATTTGTGTTCCCCATTCGAAGGGAATCAGGTTTTAAATGTAACTGCTTCAGAAAGCACTGCATCATTTCATGACTTGGAGTATTCAACTCAACTTCCTGAACCACATATCTGGAGCACAGTTCCAGCAACATCCGTGCCGGTTGATATTTGCCCCAGAGAGAATGATACTTGTACAAGAGATTCATTTGAACTTCTTGACGAAATTGGTGCCAAGAACACTACAATATCAGGATACGATGTTGACCTGGGGCCAGTAGTCACAGATTTCAAGAGTCCGGCTATTACTGATGTTTATTTGGCAGAATTGTCCAATTCCCTTTTAAACTTTACAAATGAGGAGGAACTCATGTTCAAAGATGAGATCGATAAGTCATACTATGATGGCCTGAGCTCACTTTTGATGAGTTCTCCAAAGGATGATATTGAAGAACACATGATTAATCTAATTGAGCCTGGGACATCTATGGCTCCACCTATGTACCCTATGGATCCTGCACTGGCAGATGACATAAGGGGGTCCCTCCCTGATGATGATATGAATTGCCATCCAGAGATGCTGATGCAATCATCTCCAACAGCTTCAAACTCTCAGTTTCCTGAATATAAAGATGGAGTTATCTGTTGCATGTTGAATACTGAGGAATGGGAAATTCCATGCAACGATGATGTGATTTTTCACAATATTGTGCCATTGTCATCAACTCACTGTAAAGTAAAAGAAGACAGTGAGCCAAAGCCGATATGTGCATCTGTTAAGGATCTTACAGTTAATCAAAGAAAGGGTGATACTAGAAGAAAGGGCCCCAGCTTAATGCCAAAAGAACAAAGGAATCCTGGAAAATCACACTGTATACTAGAAGTGAGTTCAAAACAACCTCTGAGTGATTTTGAGCTGTCCAAGACTAACCCGGTTGATGTGGCTTCTACAAGTTCATGTCATTTCAGTGGTAATTGGGGTCAAATTGACTTGGCTAAAGCAATCACAAATCCTCTCCCCGGAATTATGGAGGAAGACAGTATGTTGACAAACTGTCTTGGCTATGCCTCAACAGAGTCTCATATGGCTCACCCACATCTTGATTACGATTGTGTTAGAAGCTATCCGGAGCCTACTGAAACTGATTGGGAACCTGATGCATCAGCTACAATTAGAGATCATCCATCATTACTTGCAGAAGTTGCACCTATGGATGATGCTGTCTTAGAACCAGAAGTAAACCAATGACATCAGATTTTGAGGGTCTTTTAGAGAGTGATGATGATATACCATGTTATTCAGATATAGAGGCAATGGTGAGTCCTCAAATGCAATAGTTGATAAATGCTTGTTTTGCTTTCATTGTCCTAGCTATGTTTCAATTTCCTTTATTTTTGTTCCACCTGCAGATACTTGACATGGATTTGGATCCAGATGACCAAGAAATGTATTCTGGTGAGGAAGGTAATACTCAGTCGAGCTTCTATCTGTTTAGCGATCAGCTTATTACTTGTATGTTCATACAAGTTATAAGTTGGTAAATCTATTCGCCTAATAACTGGTACAGTTTAGTTTTATGTGTAAAGTATCCATATGAAATTAGCTTCTTCTTTGGGTTGGCCATGTATTGTAATTTACATCTAGAGAGATGTTATATGCTTTTATATGATATATGTACGCTCATCTGACACATCAGATGGTAAGTGCTCCATGAAGTAGGATTATTCTTGGTCTACACTAGTTTGCACAACAGATGATGTCCGCATTACTCTTTTTTGAAATAGATTCTGTAGTAAAGGAAAAGGATGCATTACATATTGGATGTACTGGGTGCAGTTGCCGCTTCTTTGAGTTCCACACTATATATACACATATCATACAAACTTTTCTTTTCCTCCCAATTTCCGTATTCAACTAATATTTTCGTTTTTCGAATTCACTATGTAAAAGGCCTTGTTAATTTTGAGTTCTCTATATGTAGTCTCAAGATATCAGGATGAGGACACTAAGAGAGCAATCATGAGACTGGAGCAGGGCGCTTATTCGTATATGCAGAGAGCCATTGCATCTCACGGAGCATTTGCCATTTTGTATGGCCGCCATTCAAAGCATTATATTAAGAAGCCTGAGGTATTGGAATTAGTCTTGAATTCTCTTCAATCCTAACTGGGACTATTCTATGGACCTTCTTTTGGATCTCTCTCTCTCTGTCTGTCAGGGGTGGGTTTGGAAGAGAATCATAAATTGTTGAATGCGATTTCTCTCTGTTTAACTTAACTCCTCGTCTTCTATATTGTCCAAGTGACCTAGGTACATATGCATTGGAGCGATATTATTTTTATTTTTATTATTATTATTTGAAAAATGATGGTTTGGATTTGTTTAGTAAATTCACTTTTGATCATAAATAGGGTTTTTGAAATTCTTTATTCCAAAAATACTTTTAAGAGACCAGAGTAAGGTATCGGGTCACATAATTTGTCGAAGTAAGTCGGTCAATATTTCATGTGATGGAGTTGTGACTGTATAATTTTTGACCTCCACAGGTGTTACTGGGTAGGACAACAAAAGATCTTATTGTTGATATTGACTTGGCAAGAGAAGGGAGTGGTAATAAAGTCTCTCGGCAACAGGTATGAATACTTATAACTTATTATTCATATCGTTCATACCATTATCCTTCCAACTGTTTGAAGCACATAACTTCAGATCTGTTTACGTGTTATGTTTATTTAGAATTAGATGTTCTCATATTATGCTGTTCATATCTTGTTTCAAATCCTTAAAAGGCATAAGTTCTGTGTCGTAATGAAATCACTTCATTTTTCTTTTCTTCTTTTTTTAGGCAACATTAAAGATGGAAAAAGATGGATCCTTCTATCTGAAAAATCTTGGGAGTTGTTCAATCTCAGTAAATAGCACAGAATTAACCCCAGGACAGAGTCTACGCCTTAGTTCCAGTTGCTTGATTGAGGTATGTTCTGACAGTTCCTTTTGGTATATATGCCATTGAGTCATAGATCTCCTACTCTCCTTAGCTTTACCCTCAGGATGATTCAGATTTTGGCTGGGGTTTTATTTGCGAAGCAGTGTGTGTGTGTGTGTGCGCGCGCGCACGCGCATGCATGTCTCATGTTATTTTGAGTCATTAGAGGCCAGGTTGTTTCTTGTAGATTATAGTTATATAATTGGAGGATCTCAAGCACCTATATCATGTCAAAAGACCAGGCTCGAAAAATACTAATGATATTGTAGTTAAGTTTCTACTGCTTGTATGAATATCATTTCTTTAGACGTAAACTAAATGTTTCATCTCCGCAAATGGTCAACTTGCAGATACGCGGAATGCCATTCATATTTGAAGTGAACGAAATTCGTGTGAAGCAGTATCTAGATAGCCTAACTCAAGGTTAGCACAAGACAACGTCTGCGTAGGGCAATGAAGGTGCCATGAACGGTGATGCATACATGCAGAAGGCGCTAATTTTTCTGCACCTTCTGGGTTCCCTAGTTAACCCATTTTTCTCTCTCTGTCTGTTGTATCACTGTAACTAGTGCTGATTAGGTTTTTCTTTTAACCTCCACCTAACAAAAAAGAAGACGACTGTTGAAGGCAGGATTGCAATAGAAGCCAGTTTTGTTTCTCATGTTCATTTCTTTAACTATGCAGTACGTGTGTGGGAATTGAGGGAATAATAACAGGACTGCTCTGAATGAGAAATAAAGAAAATGAAAATAATAAAGGTTGCAGGAGAGACGAGGAGTGATGACCATCCAGTGATGAAGGCTCCACTTCATAGTTCATAACACAAGTCTTCCACTCAACCACGGAGGATGTTACCTCATCCAAAGGCAACCGTGCATCTTTCAGAGCTGCTTCAGTGTTAATGGAGCTTCCTTTGCCCTGTATTGGATCTGGTTTTGATAAGTTTGACTCAGGTAATTGTTGTATTGTCTGCTATAGCCTTGGGACTTGAGAGAGGCAAAGAGAGAAGGTGAACCCCATCGGTCCTAAATTGGAGACAGAGACAGCTAGCTAGTTGCAGAAATAGAATAGTCTAGTGCCCAAGTGGGGAAGGGAAGGAACCTTTTTGTCTGCAGAATGAACAGCATTCTGTCTACTAATAACTAGGGCAATATCCTTATCCTCTATTCCGATTCTAAGTTCATATTCGATTTATCAATTACATTATACTAGGGCAAAGTTCCAATTCAATTCCTGGAAACTTGTATATGTCTCTCAGCTGATACATATCCCTAGCTAGCTGAGTCTCAGATCCTTCTCGATCGATCCCAATGCCCGTGCCGTGCCCATCTTAACCTTATCATGCATGGTGCTTCTGATTTCTGAAACTTACATATGGCGATTATGGCCAGAGTGAATTTACTCTCATCAATCTGCATGATTCCCTAGTCTTTATGGGAAGGTCCCAGAGAGGACTCATCACTCACTAGCTAGAATTTCGTTCCATTTGTATGAGTCTCGACTTTCACTTTCTATCTATGTATTTGGTTTTGTTCAAGTCTGAGAATATATATTAATTACAAGTAGAACGAAAACTGATGTACATGTTGATCACCAAATAATCGATCTGTGTTACAATCATGGGTTTGTTTTAAGTTTGAAGTTTTGATGGAACCAAATAATCAAGTATTTATTGTAAAGAAAAGAAAAGAAAAGAAGAAGAGAAGACATAGAGAATAGTTGGGAGGAGGTAAAAGTCTACGGATCAGGATCCTCTCCTTAGCTTAGGATTGTGCTTGTTTATCCTTGACTTTTCATCTAAGCCATTCATTTGATATCCTATGGCTGAAAAATATGACACATCAGCAATTACCCACTAAACTCATTTTATATGCATGCATTTGATTTTTGGGTACCCATGCCACTTCTGGGGCAAATACTGTCACTTCTAGGACATATATCATCTAGCGAATGTAGATCTTTTATTTATAATATCATATAGACCACTAGAGGACCTGTATAATCTTTCTTTTTCAAGAGCTTAAAACTTTAGACCTGATGGATACATTTCACTTAAATTCACGCCGTTATTCAAATGACAGTAGCCTTATTCTCTCCCTAACGGCAAGAAGACTCATATTATGACCATGTGCAAATACGCGTTTAAAGCTCTATCACTTTCTTTCGAGTGAGATGTTCATTGGCTGGTGGCGAACCTAAACCAAGTATGAGGTAAAAAAAAATTATATTCATTAATATCCACCAAAATATCATTCTCTAATAGCGTACCTACAACCTTTGTATGTGTAGCCGTATTAGGAACTCTAACATTGTATCATGTCATTCTCTTCAGGAGAACCATGTCACTTGGATACATGTGCATCCCAAAAATCAAATGCGTAAATGGTTTGTCTCTAGGTCTTTAACCCAAGCAGATGCCTTAGCATTTAGCATATAATTTTATCAAGATATTTTTTTCAACTCATTTGCTGAGATATTTCTCAAAACCAAAATAAGACGGTGGATAGACAACTCACACCAATTTACATTGTTCTTCAGGAACAATCTTTCTCCCCCTCAATACAAGACGAGTGTCTCATTGAAGTGGCGACGTAATTGCAAAGAGTATACTCGTACTCGTGCATCGTAAATTTAGATCAATTGTTAGATATCGCTTATCTATATTGATGCCAATATGACTCCCCTCAAAACTCCAGGTTTGAGGTTGGCAACATTAAAATTTCAAGATAAATTGTCTAAATATATATACTCGAAACTTAAGGCTCGAGTCTGCACGGTTAGAACTTCAAGTTCTTAGGTGGAGTGAACATCTGAGTCATACTAATTTGTATTTTGTACACGAAGCTTCGAGTTCGAACTTTTACTATTAGAACTTCAAGTTCTATAGTACAATATTGAAACTTCTGGTTCAATATTACATGCATTCAAAATTCATATCTTCGACATATAGGGTTGTTGGCCCGTATGAATAACAATAAAATTTAAACAATATGTAACATAATGTAAGTACATAACAAAATAAAGAAATAACTGTAAAAAGCAAAAAGTAAATAAATTGACATAGGAAACTTCTGGTTACATGAATGAATAAAATACATAGAACTTCTGGTCTGATTAATTTCGCATATATGATCATATTGTTTCTCTCCTCTAATTACACAAGATCATAATATCAAAATAAAGTGAGGAATTTCAAGCTCTCATATAACTAGGGATCACAAGATGTGGTTCTGTCATATTATATATGACTTTAAGGGACTTCTGGCCCTTCTTGATTGTACGAGTTTTGAGAATCTTCATATCGCAATTTCATTATATTACTTTTAGAGGAACTTCAGGCCCTTCATAGTTCGATCAAGAGACTTCAAGTCTCGATCTATGATCACACAATTCACAACTAGGTGGAACCATGAGTTTACTCTCAAATAATAAAATTGAAACATATATTATGTATATGGGTTCCATAGAATTGCAAAGCCACAAGACAGTAGGCCAAACAAGATACATAATGAAAACGTATACATAAAGAAATATTTACCACTTAATGGAAAATTTTGTGGGCATAGTAAATAATAGAAAACTGAAACGGAAATAAAACTGAGCATTGATCGATTACCATATATTGAATCTCAATGTCATGGTTGTATATGAGAGGTGTCATGTCGAACAAAGAAAACCAAGGGCTCGTTATGCATGATAAATGGATGTATATACAACAAACTACATCTAAAATGGGTAAAAAACAATAGTATAATTATGTGATGCAGTTATCAAAAAGGATTACTGATTATTCATGAGAAGAATAGTACCAGTAAACATGACGATTGTATATAACATGGATATATATGAAAAGCTATGATTCATAGATCATGAATTGGGCATAAAAACCAACTGAGGGTGCACCCAATACTCTTTGATCATCATCGAATCTAATTAACATGGACAAGGATGTGCGTGCTAGCATGTCAATCGATAGCTAGCGGCAGAAGAAAAAATATGAGATTTTTTTTTTTAGGGTTTTGGCGTTATCAACTCAATGACATTGAGTTGAGTCGTGCTGATAACGTATTGTAAAGTAAAGAAAAGAAGAGAAGACACATAGAAAATAGTTGGGAGGAGGTAAAAGTCTACTCATTCATTCTCATTAGCTTATTATATAGAGATATAGTTTACGTTAGAGTACATAACTAATAAGTAATTACGTAGATAATCACATATATAATAATATTTATAACAATATTGTATTAGGGGATGATATATAATTGAAGGCTAGCTCAAGCGCATGTGTACAGCTTCATAGTGACAATTCGAACATCCAGATTCCAGAGATATAATTAATATTGAGCATGATGTTGTTAGTGCAGATCGATCTGTTTTCATTTTCAGATTGCTGTCCAAATGAGAGGCCTAAGCTGCAGATTCTCTCGTCCACCCTTAATTATATATCTTGTATTCTTAATTATTATACATCTCAAGTCTTATCATGCTGACTATTTGCTGCCGATCGACAACGCCTACCTGTGATCCTTCTTATGTCGATCATCTGATTTCAAAATGAATCAATATTTTCCAAAATCATTTAGTCAATAAAAGGCTGTGTTTGTCGTTTAGTACCTGCTAATTACGTCATATAATCGTTTAGAACGTGATAGATCCGGAGGTATATCTATACTAGTAAAGGAGGTTGACAAAATTAAGGGAAATATTCTAGAGAATATCTCATTGCCAAAAATATATCTTTCATGGTGAAAACATATAGGGTGCGTCTATTGCCACCTCACAAACCACTTTGATCACCCCACATTCTTTTCACACCTCACTCATATAATTTTAATTGTAAGTCTGCTTTGTTCACCCATTAACAATACCTAAAAAATCATTTTCTCAATTCTACTTTGTTCACCCTACATTCTCTTCATATATTTTGTCAAATTCAGAGTTGCTCAAGGTAAGTAAAATCACCAAGTGAACAAAAATTCATATGAAAATATAAATAAATCCAAGTTAAAGAACAAGAAAAATTTCTCAAATTTAACAACTTAATGATATCAGTCGATATCATCAAGATTGACAATGTTTGTAAATGTATCTCTAATTGCAACGTCTTTCATACTTCTAAGTTTTTTGAACTGATCTATCTGTTGTTCATAAATACGGTACAATAGTTTTCCATGAGAATTTACATACAAAGTCGACATGAGAAATAATGAATAAAAAGATAGACGAATCATTAACAAAAAAAAAAAAATACAAACACTTTATCTCATCTTTAGGTTAAATGCTAATGTCTTCAGACTCACGACCGAATATGATAAATCTGGGTTAGAGTTATGAAATTTGTGTTCATCCAAAATAAAAAAGATAAAAAAGAAAAAGAAAAATTTGTAATTTGTAACAACTTATTGTCTTTTGCTGTAATTTTACATCAGTGTATTTTAGTATTTTAATAAATCAACAATGTGTGGGGTGAACAAAGTGATTTGTGGGGTGACAATAGACGCACCCAAACATATAACATGGTTTCGGGTGAAAAAAAAAATTTGGGTGTTTCGATTGTTTGAAGTGGCTCTGTAAGTTCTATAAATGTTATTTGCAATGGCTTGAAAGATACATTTTTTTTCTTTTAACTTTTTATTAAATAACTTATACACTCTTACATATATCAATGAAGTTTGAATCTATAACTTTAGAGTTGTTGATTTGAAAAATATATAATCACTATAGAAGTAAACCTTACTTAAAGAAAAGATCAGGTTAATTGCTCATCCCATATTTTTGATCATAGTAGCCTATAATGCTATATGCTTTATATGCAAAAGAAAAGAGAAAGAAAAAAGTATGCCCTTAAATTGACATTTTCAATGAACGTAGTGCGCAACAAAGTTTTCAAGAAAGTTGCAAAAGGACATACACAGTACATAGTTGCAGCTTAGTATATTGGATTATCCTCCGTAATGGATGCATGCCTACGTGACCGAGACACCCTTTTACTCATAAGCTTGGAGCATTGTCAAGGATGCCACGAACCATTAGACAAATAATTGATTCCAAGAGAATAATTAGTTGCTTCTAATTTAAAACTAATTGATCTTAGATATTTTGATCACATTGCACGAGAATATTTAGCGTGTTAATACATATTTAGCAAAATTTTGATCACTTTTCGTCGTTATTAATCCTAAGTTTCTAACAATTATTTTCTTAGCGCAAGTCCAACAGATTCTCTAAATTCTTTTATTTTCTCTATTTTAAGGAATATGGGGTCATTTTTCACTCCAACAGCTTCTCTATCTCATTCTCTAAAATAGGGAAAGAGATGAAAGAGAAGGTTTGCTTCCCTATATCAGCACGATTCTACCCTTGAGTTGATAACGACCAACCCTAGAAAACCAAAACTGTTTTTTGCCGTTCACCTTTACACTATCATACTTTGTTTTTCTTCTTTATTATTGTACTCTATGATGATCCATGAGTCATATGAGGTGATTTTGTCGTCTGGCCATAAACTCTCTTGATCTATGAGTTTTTCAATATCTCTGATAATAATTTAGCCGATCTATGTTATCTTTAAATCTTATATTAGTCAATCTATATGGTTAGAGACTCGTTTCAATTATTCTATTGTATTTTAATTTGTTAATATTTGGTGGTGATCTTGGTTTCGATTTTGTGACCGAATGGATGTATCTCGATTTGTAAAATTGCTTTGCATTTTGTGGGCGGTGATAGAAACATTTTTCATTATCTGCTTCAAGAAACATGTTCAACCCTTGTTCATGCTTTTCGTTTAATTGTGACTCTGCTCTTAGTTTTACTTTCCTCTGTACCGTATAGACACCTCTCATAGATAGCCATGGTTTGTGATATTCAATAGCAAGCTACCCATGTTTTTGGTACTCAATGGTATATAGAATCAAAGTATGAGTGATCTAATATATCTCTGCTAGCATAGCCAACATATACCCTCGATTTTTTTTTATGGACTCATTGGCGTGAAGATCATGCTACTTTGCTAAAGCGTTTGACTTCAGGTATGTGTTTGTTAATAGGTACCTATTTGGATTCAATAGGTATATTACCCGATACAATTTTATTTTTCTGAATTGAGAACAAACTCACGTTTACAACTAGTTTGAGTTTTGTGATCATAGATCGAGACATGAAGTCTCTTGATCGAACTATAGAGGCCTGAAGTTCCTCAAAGAGTAATATATATAATGAAATTGTGATATGAAGATTCTCAAAACTCATGCAATCAAGGAGGGCCAGAAGTCCCTTAAAGTCATATATATATAATATGACGGAACCACATCTTGTGATCTCTAATTATATGAAGGCCTGAAGTTCCTCACGTTATTTTGATATTATGTCCTCGCATTTAGAGGAGAGCAACAATATGATCATATATGTGAAGTTAATCAGACCAGAAGTTCTGTGTATTTTATTCATTTATGGAACCAGAAGTTTCCTATGTCAATTTATTTACTTTTTGCTCTTTACATTTATTTTTTTATTTTGTTATGTACTTACATTACGTTACATATTGTTTAAATTTTATTGTTATTCATACGGGCCAACAACCCTATATGTCGAAGATATGAATTTTGAACGCATGTAATATTGAACCAGAAGTTTCAATATTGTACTATAGAACTTGAAGTTCTAATAGTAAAAATTCGAACTCGAAGCTTCGAGTACAAAATACAAATTAGTGTGACCCAGATGTTCACTCCACCTAAGAACTTGAAGTTCTAACCGTGCAGACTCGAGCCTTAAGTTTCGAGTATATATATTTAGACAATTTATCTTGAAATTTTAATGTTGCCAACCTCAAACCTAGAGTTTTGAGGGGGAGTCATATTGACATCAATATAGATAAGCGATATTTAACAATTGGTCTAAATTTATGATGCACGAGTACGAGTAGACTCTTTGCAATTACGTTGCCACCTCAATGAGACACTCCTCTTGTATTGAGGGGGAGAAAGATTGTTCCTGAAGAACAATATAAATTGATGTGAGTTGTCCATCCACCGTCTTATTTTGGTTTTTAGAAATATCTCAGCAAATGAGTTGATAAAAGATCTTAACAAAAGTACATGCTAAACGCATAAGCATTTACTTGGGTTAAAGTGCCTAAGACCAACCATATTGACATAAACAATATAGACCTCATTTGATTTGTGAGATGCACATGTATCCAAATGACTTAGTTCTCCTGAAGAGAATGTCATGATACAATGTTAGAGTTCCTAATACGGCTACACATACAAAAGTTGTATGTACGTCATTAGAGAATGATGGATATTAATTAATATAATGTTTTTGACCTCATACTTGGTTTAGGTTCGCCACCAGCCAATGGACGTCTCACTCAAAAGAAAGTGATAGATCTTTAGACGCAATATATGCTCATGGTCAAAATAAGAAAGTCTTCCCGCCGTTAAGGGGAGAATAAGACTAATGTCATTTGAATAACGGCGTGAATTTGAATGGAATGTATCTACTAGGTCTAAAGTTTTAAGCTCCTAAAAATGGAAGATTATACAGGTCCTCTAATGGTCTACATGATATTACAAGTAAAAGATCCACATTCGCTAGATAATATTTGTCCTAGAAGTGACAATATTTGCCCCAGAAGTGGCATGGGTACCCAATATCAAAAATGCATGCATATAAGAATGTGTGAGATCTATGAATGATGATCATCTATGACAATTTATAAATGGTAGCTACCAAAGACCATTAAGAACTGTATTAATCGATGTTATGCCACGTTTCATTATGCATGTCGACAAAACATATTATGGCCAAATTGGAAAGAAGCAATTCCAATGAAACTAAATAATTGAAACGTGATGAGATACTTTGACCTTTAACCCTACAAATACAAAAATGTATTTACCACAGTGAAAGTAAATCACTATGATTTAATGTCTACAAAAAACATGGGATTATGAATCTATCCTTATACAAATGATACTTTTCTATAAGTACAGTGTTACATGTAACTGTTACATGGACGAGAGACTTATGACATGTTGTCATCGTATATTACGAGGGCCTTTAAAGACACATTGATAAACCAAATTCCCAGAAGCGAAGTGTCATTACCAGCGTATCGCTGGTCAAATCCACAAAGAATTCAAGTACATGAATGATTATAATGTAATTCGATCCATGAACACTTAAGAGAGCTTGATGCTATTTCATGGAATCAAATAGTCTAAAGTTAGCTCATATATACTCATTCCGTTATAGCTTACCTAATCGAAATTGCCTCAATGAGTACTATGATCGGACTACACAATCGAATTCGAATTATGATCATTATGTTGCTACATATTCTAACTCTTGGGAAGTTATGAATTACTCAGAGCTCTTGTAGAGTTTATATGAGACGTATCATACACAAAGTTATTGATGTGTATGGCTGGATACGCCATGATGATTTTTCAATGCTTTAATGTCAATTAGCTCATGTTGATTAGCTATTACTTAGTGTATGAATTTGGTCATACGACTTAATGAGGTAAGACCTATTTATAATCGTCTAGCTCTGTTGTTATTACTTTAACTTTGCAGGTTTGAAATTTCATGATGAGCTCCTATATGCAAAGCACGCATGGTCTCACTTTAGTGACGGACAAATCAAACCGTTATTTACGGCGCATGCAGCTTGCAACGTTCAGGGGAAAATTTTCATCAGGGGGAGCATCCAGAAGTATGCTATCTAAGACATATGCGCGTTATAATTTTTTCTCCTTCGACTAGGGTTATTTTTCTCCCACTGGGTTTTTGTTACCTGGCAAGGTTTTTAACGAGACAACATTATGGGCGTCTAATTTCATCATTCATTGGTGGACATCCAAAGGAGAATGTTATAAATATTATAATCTATGTGACTGTCCACGTAATTACTCATTAGTTATGTACTCTGATGTAAATTCTACCTCTATATAAAGAGGTTAATGAGAATGAGTGAATAGACTTTTACCTCCTTCTAACTATTCTCTCTGTGTCTTCTCTTCTTCTTTTCTTTACTTTACAACAATTATTATATTGTAATAAATGAGGATTATTGTTGTAATAAATATTTGAATCTTTAAAATAGGAAAACTGTTGGATTTGGTATACAATTTTTTAGAGATTTTAAGTTTTGCTTCCATATTATGTAGAAAATATAAAGAAACTCTTGAACTTGGTCTTAGATTCTTCTCTATATTACATAATTACTACTCCAAATTCTCTGAAAATTTATTCATTTGTTGATCATTTTTGCCCATATGTCCATATTACGAATATATATATATATATATATATATATATATATATATATATATGCCCATGCACCAATAATTAAAGGGATCTGCCATGCTGCCATGTATCCCAATTATAATTTGTATATAATTAGAGAAGAAATGTTGGGACATGCGCATATGAAAAAGGGGTCAAAGCTAGCTAGCTAAAGGATGCACAAAAGAAATTCTTGCTCAAATGAAGAACATATAAAAAATAAACCACACAATCAAATAGTTTCGATTGTCTTATGTAAAATGCTTAGATAGAAGTAGAGATAGGTAACATAATGTACCTTACATTTATATTATTGGACCCAAGTTTAGAACGACATAAACTAATCACCCTCTATATCTTAATTTCTTCCCAACTCGTAGCATAACATAAGCATTTAGCACTTGTTCTTATCAAAAGGAAGAAAAAAGATAGAAGCGCTTGCATTCATTTATGAGCTATATATGTACAGGTGTTGCTAAACCTAACATTAATATTTTTGCTAATTTTACCCTCATATGAAAACAAACAAAGATGAATTAAGAACTGCAGTTTTTACTTTCGACATTTTCATGAACTTTCCGATCCCCCGATCTTCGACGGTTTTTGCCCTCATTGATGAAGGTTTGGAGCACAATGAAAATCTTTAATAGATAATTATAAGTTGAGTCAATTAAGGAGAAACAATAATCGTGATAGGAGCAATATGATAAAGGTTTGATAAAGCAATAGGAAGAAACTAGATTTGATAAACCCAGATTTCCGATCCTTTCTTAATGTTCTTCTCTCACACCATTTCTTCATCTTCTTCTCTTTATACAGTTACCCTCAATGGTTCAATCAATTGCTCTTTACTATAATTCAGCCATGATCTCTTTGTTTTAAGGTCAAATTTATAAACAATAATCATCCTTAATAAATAGTTTGCCCTTCATCTTTGTATTTGTATTGTGCTTGAAACAAACTTCTGATAATGAGAGAGAGAGAGAGAGAGAGAGAGAGAGAGAGAGAGAGAGAGAGAGAGAGAGAGAGAGAGAGAGAGAGAGAGAGAGAGAGAGAGAGAGAGGTGTTTTTGTGTGCGTTTATTTTTTGGAGAAGACTTGTTGGGTAAATAGATACAAGGACAAAATATGAAAAAATGTGACAAATTGAAATGTTGGGAGAAGCACCTTGTATGTATATGTACGTAATGCAATCCATACCAAGACTCAACATTTGCAAAGTTTGCATTCATTAAGCGAGGTGTCACGTAATTAATGCATCTTTAAAACTGAATTAATCATGATTATGTAATTGTTATTTTTATTTTTTTTAATAAAAAAATTTCATGTATTTAGCTCAATCACCACTCATATGAAACAGATTCTACGCACAAATGCACACTTACACCATTAATCTATAATTCACGAAAATTGGCATCCTACTTGAACTTTTAGGGCATCTCAAACAATTGGTCTAAAACCCAAACCTATATTTAAATTTTAGGTCACCAAAACCTATAATATTCATATAGGTTTTGCATCTTCGACCCACGAAAGTTCTTCAATGCACCAAGGTTCAAGTGAACCAATAGCCACTGACTAATCACAATCATTCATTTAATGCAGTCAATTGCATGACACTAACACTGATGCTAACATCATTAGATAATTGAGACAAAAAAAAAATTCAATCAACATGGTAACACTACTGGAAAATAGCACTTAGGTGACGAAATTAAAAAATTATGTCTCCTAAGTGATACTTAAGCGACAATGTTGTTCATTTGCTGCGCCGTCGCTCGTGTTGTTGGATAAGGTGGCGGCAGTGATAGAGAAAAGGTGGGGGCGGTGATGGTGAAAGTGGTGGAGACGGCGATGGTGAGGGAGGTTGAGGCGATGACTGTGGAGGAGGTGGAGGTGATGGCGGTGGTAGTTGTGGTGAGGAGGTTGGGGGTGAGGTAGAGGGGTCGGCGGTGGAAGGATTGAAGAGGGTGAGAGCGACGACGGTTATGAGGAGAAGGAGGAGAGAAGGTGGTGGATGGTGGTGATTGGGTGCCATGGGAGAGAAGAAGGGGTGAGGTTTTCTGTGAGTGAGTTTTTCTGGTCAAACTTGGAAGGGGTGGAGAGGCTGGGTTTTTACTGTATTATGAGTTTTTAGATTTTACTGTAGTTCCATTTTTTTTTTATCGCTAACCCCGTTTGTTTTTCTGTTAATATAGATGGGACCCACATGAGTTGTTCAAGTACACTACGGTGTACTGAATCCGCTCCGTTTCAACCCATTGAAATAAAACCCAATATATTTAATCATTTTATATTATCATTTAATCACACATGAAGTGAAACCCAAATCTATTTTAATAATTAATCATTGTTTAATCATATTTTATCACACATAGCTATTGTATATTAATAAAATCTAACAAGAGACCCACACCCACTCACTCTCATAAATTATAAGTTTGATCATATTTGGTTGAGTCAAAATAAGACACATGTAGGTAAATCCTATTTTAACTCAACTTGAAAAATGGGTTGAAGATGAAATTTTACAAAACGTTTTAGACAAAAGATTGAAGATGCTATTACATACAAATCTTCAAGTAGACTTATATTCCATCCCAAATTCCCACCTCAAAGAAAAGCGCATTATTTGATCACTTTCGCAACAAGTTATTGCCTGTGATGGTATGCATGATGACACAAGAGAAAATAGCTACGATCTTGGGTGGTGTGATTTCATTTTCCATATTAATACTTGCCCAAATATTCCTCTATGATTTTCGAGGTTTTAGTTTAGTAATGTGGACTGGTCATGGCTGGTGGCCTGGGATTGAGCTAGCTGCGTTAAAAATTACCAGCAGCTTCGAGGCCTTATTGTTTCGATAAATCTAACCAGTTCTTGCTAGATTTCCCATGTTGGCAACATGGGCAAGGAGCTAAAGGTCCCAGAAAATTGGTTTATACTCTAACCCCAGTAGGAACAATCCAAACCGATTTACTTGGAGTACACAATTAAACCAATATTGTTTAATATGAGATGAGATAGAATAGCATGCTCATCTCTTGTGTGGCAAATGGGGACAAAACACAGTTCATGGAGCATAGACATCCGTACAAGTTCAGAGTGAAAATATGCGGTAACTGTAAATTTTGATCGGTAATTTAAAACACCACCCACCATCCCTGCTTTGCTTGCTGCGATGATAAAGTCGAGTCCTCAAAGATTTCCCAGATATCGTTGTCAATATTTTATTACTTACTAATTCAGTGCTCCCTGTTTTAGTGATTCCTTTATATTTATTATTCTCCTCTGATCTTTACCTCATTTGCTCTCCTTCCTCTCTAAAAATAGCTTCAATCCAAATCTCCCTTTCACTTCTGCATGATCACCCTAGCAGCCTAGGCCAGTTCTATCTTCAAATCCTCATCATTGTTTTTCATAGTCAACTTTTACATATGAAGATCCAGTGTGACGTGTGCAACAAGGACGAAGCGTCGGTGTTCTGCACCGCCGACGAGGCTGCTCTCTGCGACGGCTGCGACCACCGTGTCCACCATGCCAATAAGCTCGCCTCCAAACACCAACGCTTCTCCCTCATCCACCCCTCCTCTTCCAAACTCTCCCCTCTCTGCGATATCTGTCAGGTATTTGATTCATCTGTGTTTGTTTTAATCACAAAAACCTCGGTACAATAGGTTGTGATCCAACCGCCTGTTTATAAGTAATATTTTTTTTGTTACTGGTCTCATGTGAGTTCTCTCCTCTCGACATCTCTGATTCTGTGATGTGGATTTTGTAGGAGAGACGAGCTGTCTTGTTCTGTCAGCAGGACAGAGCAATCTTATGTAGAGAGTGTGACGTTCCGATTCACTCTGCAAACGAACACACACAGAAGCATAATCGCTTTCTTTTCACAGGGGTCAAGCTCTCTGCTACCTCTACAGTTTACACATCTACTGAGTCTGCTGCGGTTACTGATCCCAAGCCTCAGCCTTTGATCAACAAGCAGCAGCCTGTTCCAGTTTCCTCATCTATTTTAAATCCCTTTTCAGTTCCCAAGATTTCAACTACTACTACTACTACTACTTCAGTTCCCAAGATCTCAACTAGTACTAAAAGTGGTGCAAGTTTGATACCAAATGATGGGGTTGGATCAATGAGTAGCATATCAGAGTATTTGACTGAGACGCTTCCGGGTTGGCACGTTGAGGACCTTCTTGATATTTCGTCTAACCACCCCTTTGGTTTCTGTAAGGTTTGCATTGATATGATCGGTTTCTATCCCTTTGTTGGTTTTAGTTAAGTTTTGTTGGAATCACCAAAGTTGGGTTTTCATCATTCTTGTCTATATGGATCTGACCTGGTTGATTGATTTGCAGGCTGACAATGAAGCTTTACCCTTTTTCGATGATGATATCCAAAGCAATCTCAGCTCTTTCTCGTCAGAGAACCTGGGGATTTGGGTCCCTCAAGAATCAAATCCTTCTCTGCAACATTCACAAATGGGGTTCAAAGAGACCACAAAGGAGGCTGCTACAAATATGAACATGACCAAAGCCAACTATAACAGCAATTACAGATCAATGTGGAACGTCGACGATAGCTTCACAGTTCCTCAGATTAGTCCTCCATCTGTTGGCTCCAAGAGGTTTAGACCTTTTTGATACAACTTTTTAACTTCCGACAACCCGGCTCTTAGATCTTTTCGAATGTTAATTTCCAACGGTTGTAATTTTGTGTCAATTATCTTTCGGTTTTTTCCCTACTTTTTGTATGGAAGCCTGCTTCATCAAGCCAGATGAGGTTCAGGCGTTCAGCTAGCTCTCCTTTTACTAGTCATTGTAAATATCAAAGAGTTTCTGCAGCTTGCTTCTGCTTTTCAACTTTCATTCAACTAGCACATCTATGCAAATGGAAAAAGTTGCATTCTTGGTGTTGAAAATGTGTGAAATTGCAACAGTGTCATACCTCCAAGAACTCAATACTAGTTTACTTGGACGTTGTAAGCATGACAGTAGTAAAAGTTCTCTATATGTTATGGAGTATTGAAACTCGACAGGTATGAGTTGTTAGTTTAGTCCATTCAATATATGTTGCACTAATCTAACGATTCATGTCTCTCAATCATCACTTGAGAACTCTGTAGAACATCTTCGGATTACAGATATTTGATAAGGTAATGATGTGGATGATGAGCAAGAACAGGTAGGCAAAAAGGGATGGCCTTGTCTTATAGTGAATCTGTGAATGCAGAAACCTTTTCTTTGGTATATAAAAACCCGAGTGCGGCCATCACTTTCATTACGAAACTAGAAAGATCGATTTGGGTGCTCTAGTTTTTCTAGTAATCCTCTGATTCCTCAGCAAAATGCTCCACTCTGGTCTCTGTAGCTAATAGCCTGGCTCCTCTTTTTGCCAGCTAAAGTTGGTTACTACTATTGCGTAAGATGGGGACTCAAATTATGTGCCCCATGCCATAGGAGAGAGGAGAGTCCCTTTCGAATTCAAAACGTCATGGCAAACGTAGGTGGTTGTGAATACGAGCCAAGACTCCCCACCTAAAAATGAAAAAAGTGATTATTTGATCTTGACCGGTAGAAATAGATAGGGAGATTACTCCCCACACCAAAAAAACAAAAATGTTGTTGGAGAGGCACATTCCTCGGTTCACACGACGCTTCGAATATTCCGTAGTCCAGTTAACATCGCGATGTGAATGATCAACGATGTGGTGATCATCAAATGAGACGAGGGAATGAAGCAAAGCAGTGAGGCGTTGAGAATGATAACTTGGGGGTGTGATTTTGTGATGGTGCTGCTTGTATTGTACGGTCAAGAGCACAAATGGTTGCTATTGTCCCGGCCAATTTATAGCCACGGGCCCTGTTCGTCCTTCAACATTGAGATGAATATGTATGAAGGTTAATCCGATCTTCCATTCAGTTGAGGTGGTTTAACATCAGTAGGTCAGGGAGAGAGGAGACCTTATTCTGTGCTCTAAACCTCTTTTCTTTTTTGGTTACAAGATTTTGGTCTTCTTGTCATTCCACATGTATGTAGAAAAGGATACTTCAAAGAAAGTTTGAAAATGGATTTGGGGAAATAGTCGTCACTTTCAAAAACAGCCCACGTGTTTGTTGAGAGAATTGAAATCTCATTGTGTACTAATGGACTGGTTTGTGCCAAACTCATTTGCTATAGCATATGAGTTTTATAAAATGAAATTGAAAGGTGTATCATAAATGAGAAACTGGTAATCTTTTCTCTTTTCTTAAGGTAAAACTATCTGCACAAGAAACCCGACGAATAGCCATAGTATTCCTTGCTCTGTAAATGAATGACCTATTTAAGAGTGCACATATAAGTAATACAAACAACTTTGGCTAATGGACAATGCTGATTACCAGCTGACAATGAATTGAACAAACAAACTCGACAACTAGATAACTCCAGCGTGAAAACACAAACAGTAGCCATCGGATAGTAGATTTAAAAGACTGCGGCCACCTTGCTCGCCTGAACACGTTCCCGCCTTTCTATGTAGTTAACCGGGAACCAACCTGCTTTTCCCTTGCACTCACCTTCAGCCCAACCGTTGTTTGAAACCTGCTCAAGCACATGAGAATTTAACTTCAGTATGAAAGAGGGAAAAGGAAAAAAAGAAGTCAAATATATGAGGAATAACGATGGCAGTACCTTCCGGACAACGACATAATCCCCGAAAGACAAACTTAACTCCACATCAGTTACACCTTGAAATGTGTACATAGCCTGTTGCAGTTAAAAAGGAACAATTAGTAGAAATTATACAGTGCAAAAGACTAAAACTTGGCATCAACCACACAAGTATCAGTACCTCTCCTAAGAAATAGTCCCTGATGTCTGTTGAATCATCATGGGTTTCAGAAGTAAAGTCATGGTTGACCTCTTCATATGAGGGTGGTGGAGGCATAGTATTCTCTGCAGCTGGACTGGGCGATGCTTCAATTCGTTGGTGTTCTGACAACATCTGTCCAACAAATAATGTCTATCAGTCCTACTTAAAAGTAACATAACACTGATCAATAAATGAACTGGGACCCTAAAAAGGACATCTCCAAGATGTTTCATACCTCCCCTTCAAGCCGATCAAGTATCTGGAGGACATTCTGATGATAATTGCGCTCCGCTTCAACCTTGAATGGGAAAGGGAATAGAACAGATGACACTCACAAAGTTAATTTCCTTTCTCTTTGTAGAAGAAAGATAAAAACAGGACTCAAATAGGAAGGGGACATGAATGAATTACCATGGCAATAAGTCGCTGAAGAGTCAACCTCTGTTGTTGACCTTCTACAGCTGCCATTGCTGCAGCAGCTTCTTTACCCATATTGCAACATTGGATTTTAGCTCCTGAAGTTTGGCTTCGGCAGCTTCTAGTTTCATGATAATATCTGAATTACCTGCGGATTCCCTCACTTTGACTTGCCGTCTGGAAACATCAATAGCCTATCTGGATGCGAGTTAGAATACACGGACAACTATGTAGGAGTAAGAAAAGAACAAAGTTTCCGCTTATGAATTGATTTTAACTACATAAAAACCCTATAAATTTCCACAAGATACTAATCTAGTTCTGAAAAGCATCAAGTTAGAAGCTTGCAATTTGAAACTGTTCCCATAAAATTGTCACAATATACAGAAGGGGTAAGAAAAAGCAGTGGTAAAAGAGAATACTTATATCCAGCAAATCCGCCAACTATGTAAGCATCATTTTTAATCCCTACAGGTAGGACAGGAAACAGAAGATGATGTTCATTTACCTGAGCTTCAGCTTCTTGTCTCAATCTACTGTATCGTTGAGCAAGATGTCGAGCATCCTCCAAGGGTGCACCCACAACCATCGCTCTTAAAGGCTCTGCAACCTAGAGAAACAAGTTGATAAGTTAATTACCACAGAAAATGTAATTATACAAGCCTGTAGGATGACATGGGCTTGAGCACACCATCTCTGGAAACACACATGCAAAACTAAGCTTCCAGGAGACATGATCTAGCTTCAGGAGTACATATCACAAGGTCTTAAATCTGATATACCCCATCAGATTCTTTCCTATTTCCCCCCTCATTTAGAACAATCTCCAAGCACAGCAAATCTAACTAGTAACAAGGAAAGCCACAATCCAACTGCTACTAATGTTATTCATGGTAATATCTAAAACTCAATAACAATCCCATATAAAGAAAAACAGTGAACAGTCTTGAGTTTCACATATTCTATGGATGACCTCGTGTGAATGCATATAAAACACAGAATAAGAGTCCAGTTCTTCAATCATAATATGGTCAAGGACATTATGTATTCTGTAAATTATTCCAGTGAATCAAAAGCACCAAAATATAAGCAACTATAAATCATCTTGTGCAAGTTCATATTCTATCTACTGACCCTGGAATGTAATGCATTTGATTTTTGCTCAAGGACCACAGTATTAGCTTTTGTTATACCTGCGTGCCAAGGGCTTTCAGTAGAATTCCACACTCCTTTTCCATTTGGGCACGAGCTCTTCCAAAACTCAGTGCAGCGCGGGATAACGTGTTACCAGTGGTACAAGTTTTTTCAGAACCATATTTCCTGCTATCTTCTGATAACTTGGTACCTGTTGACAATGTTACATTCACAATCCGCATAAAATAACCTGGAAATTGTACCTGAATTCCCAATAAGGAACAACAGGCAACATTATAACATTACATTCACAAAGCTCACCTATTTCAACTAGCTTTGAACCAGTTACAATATAACCTTCCACACCACGCACGATATCCCTTTGGTAATGCTGTTAACGAGAGAACATTATTAGTTAAAGAAGTAATGCTATCTGATAATTGGTCCTAAGCGTAGAAAAGAGTAGCAACCTTGCCGGCACGAGTCGATATGAACAACTTCTCGAGTTTCTGATGCTGCTGGAGTTCTGTTTCGTCCACAACATTATCGGAACTTCCATACATGCCACCAGCAAATTGCTTGAAGACAGCCTGAAATCATCAAGGCCTTTAAATCACAACAACATACCATCAAGATTCAAGGATCATCTGATATGAACAATATAAAAGTTCCCGAAACCAAATGTAACCCCAAAACTTCCCCATTTTTAGGTAATTAAGTCTTCTTCGGCCAGAGATGGCCTCCATTATAAACAGGTGTGCCAACAATAAATAACACCAGCGCCGCCTAAATCAGCTCTAAAATAGTTACAATATTATTCGATCCAATTTTGCTTCTAAAACAAGAAAGCCGATTATCATAGAAATCGATTCACAAACGAATTGGATCACGGAAAATCAGATTGTTTTGAATCACATAAGGACCGTTCTTCTTCGTTAAGTCTTTTTCGAAGTGAAATTGAATTGAGAGAGAGAGGAAGAGTGTACCTGCTGCTGTTTAGCGACCTGATCTCTCAGCTTCCGGATTGCTTCCATGGCTGCTGGGAACAATGGAGCTTTGGCTGGTTCTGGAGAAGACGATTGGGTTTTTCAACTGGTTTTCAACTTTCAAATTTACTGCGGAGGCTGATTAATGTTTATTTAGTTTGCCTGAAATTGACCGCCACGTCATTGTCAGTGCTATTAGTTTTCTCTTATCTCTCTTAACTTGAATTAAACGTCAGACTTTTGTGTTCATATCATCGAGTGCTTCTTTTTCTTTACAACTGTTCAACATCTCTCGTCGCTTTTCGATTACATAATTGTGGTTCCGGCTGCACTACATCTCTCAGATTACTGAAAAACGGAGGGTAATCTTTGTGTTAAGATTTTACTTTTACTGCAGCCCATTCTTATTCTTATGGCCCATAATAACAAGCCTGCTTCATTATCACATGTGAACCAGGCTTTCGGCTCATTCCACAAATTGGCCCAGCCACTTTTGGCAAGTCTTTAATACACTACACGTCATGTATTTACACATGTTATGTATATAACTAAGACTATATGTCATTAATACAGATGATTGCACCGTGTATTTGCACCGCCATATATACAAAAATTCTTGTTGTTGGACATCACATAAATGATGATTACATTAACGCATTATGCTCAACGGCAAGTCTTCAATACACTACACGTCATGTATTTACACATGTTATGTATATAACTAAGACTATATGTCATTAATACAGATGATTGCACCGTGTATTTGCACCGCCATATATACAAAAATTCTTGTTGTTGGACATCACATAAATGATGATTACATTAATGCATTATGCGCCTGACAAGCTTTCAAGATTTATAGTAACATTTCTATTGTCGTTTTGTTCGATTAGCCAAATCATGATTGATAAGAAATTCTAAACCGTTGGAACTAGTACTTCAGTCGACAAAAAAAGGAATTAATACTTCACCAAAACAACAATCGTTGAAATCAGTACAAATGATGTGACAAAGTAAGATCAATGGAATTGCAAATGAATGCGTAGCAAGCTTAGAAGACATAAACTAGGGTTTAATGGAACTGAAAATTAACCAAACATATATAGCGGGGACGATGATCATCGACGTCTACAATGAGCCTTGCACATATCTTGGCAGTCATAGTAGCAAGGTCCTCCACAGTGAAGAGGGCAATCCAATCTCTTCCCTTGACACCTCCCTTTACGCATGCATTGTGCAAACTCTCCTAGCTTGTAATGATCCTCACTGAACCTCCCCGTCCCCCGGTACACATGTTGATGATCCCTTCTTCCTCCTCCGTTTCCGCCGCAACCCCACTTCCACCAGCCACTCCCTCCTCCTCCTCCACCCCATCCCCACCCGCTACCTCCACCACCGCCACGTCCTCCACCACCACCACCACCACCTCCACCTCCACCTCCACCTCCACCACCCCAACTCCACGAGTAGCCTCCTCCTCCACCGCCTCCACTACCTCTACCACCACCACCACCTCCTCCTCCACCACCACCGCCGCCTCCTCCACCTCTTCCTCTATTCATCCAAGAGTGTTTGTTTTTGCTGTCGATAACAACTTCAGTAGTGTTAGAAGCGCTCTTGTTTCTTGCTTCTGTTGTGTTGCCTTGATCAAAAGCAAGAGTGCCTACTTGACTAGTAGCAGTGCCATTTTCCACCATAGCATTACCTTGTAAACCAACAATGGCTATGGAAATAAGCAAGATAGCCCATAAGTTTCTCAGTGTATCCATGACGCACTAGAACGTACGAAGTCGGAAATGAGATGCAAACTGTTTGCTGGGTGACCATAGCATAGTTCCAGTTATATAATGCAAGTACCAATTACAAAAGGTGGACGAAGATACGAATCGTGCTCTTGACAACTTAGACTTTTGTCCCCACTCGACTCAAATCTCTAAGGAAACCCAGTCCTGCTCTCTCAACTCTCAAGCTCACGGCCAAAAGAAGGAGATGCCTTGCGTCTCACTTTTGTCCCCCACCTGTGACTTGCAGTGACTAATACAGCTAGCTAGGCTGGAAGCTTGGCCTCGCCCACTTGAATGGCACGCGCACAGCTAGCAAGACCGTCTCAGACTACTAACCCCTACCTACTAATTTCGAGTTTGTTACTGGACCTCTTCTAGTTAGAGTAACAGGGTTATTTTGGTTATATTAGAAGTTCGGTTTTATGACAGAAAAGGATTCGGCTCGTCTAAAACGAGGATAATCGAACTTTTACCTGGTGACAATCGTATGTTCAAATAACAAGTTACTCCCGATCGATTAGTAATCCCATGCCCTACAATGCGAGGACGTACTGCTGTACTCATTGCATTTTGCTTGGCCTTTAAGCCTGCTGGACCTTGAAGGAAGTGTATAACAATACCAAGCAAGAGTGGGGTGCCAGCTAGTTACAAGTTTATATGATGCCCTCATGTCCATGTTAAATATTAAGCACCTAACCTCTGGTAGTTATTGTTGCCTTGGCTTTGGTTTAGGGCAAAAACAGAGTAAAATGCTAAGCAGTGTGCAAAAACAAGAACAATTTACTGTAATGGGAAACTGCAAAGTGGTGAAAGTTGAAAAACTGGGTATGATTGAACATTTATTATTCTGAAGTGTCCAGTTTTGGAGTCGGAAATGATCATTTAGACCAGGGGACCAAATGCTCAGGCACTCAATGAGGGCCGGAGCAAAGTGCATATGAGTGTTGCCTTCCATCATGTCAGCAGAGAAACCGAGAGATGTTGGAGAAGAGAGATCCCACATTGAAAAAATGATAAATAAAATATAACTTATAAGTGGGTAGATCATTCCTAATTGTACAGAGGCCTTTTGTGGTTAAAACTCAACACCTTAAAGGTGGTTAAGTTAACAGTATCGGTACACAGATGATCCACGGGCCACACTTGTCGCTGTTTGACATGGTATCAGAACGGGTCCCTCTCCAGTTGTGTCTCCACGAGCCCAGGTTGGTTCTTTCAGGGGTCATGGCCCTGGTTTGGTTCTTTCGAGTTTTGAGTTAATTTAGCCTGATTTGGTTCTTTCGAGTTTGGGGTTCTTTCGGTTGTCATAGAGCTTGACCTAAAAGTTAGGTTGCACGTGAGGGGGAGTGTTGGAAATGAGAGATCCCACATTGAAAAAGTGATAAATAAAATATAACTTATAAGTGGGTGAATCATTCCTTATTGTACCGAGGTATTTTGTGGTTAAAACCCAACACCTTAAAGATGGTTAAGTTAGGACAATATCGGTACACGGATGATCCATGAGCTACGTTTGTCGCTCTTTGACAAGAGAGTGATGCTAAAATATTATTGCAACATAAATGTAACCCAATCCACGGGCTACGCTTGTCGCTCTTTGACAAGAGAGTGATGCTAAAATATTATTGCAACAGAAATGTAACCCAACACCTTAAAGATGATTAAGTTGGGACAATATCGGTACACTGATGATCTACGGGCCACGCTTGTCGCTGTTTGACAAGAGAGTGATGCTAAAATATTATTACAACATAAATGTGATGATGCTGAGCTCAATACCACTATATTAGTATGCCTCTGCACTCGTTACATTGTTAGAGAAGCCTTGATCACTTGGCTTAAAAATAACAAGAAGTGAGGTGGGGTGTTGTTTCTCATCATCACCCACGAAATCGACCTTCCAACACTGTCATTTCTAATTCTCTATACCTCAATTGATTTGCAATACAGAAATTAATCAGTTAATTTCTATACAGATGAAATCAAGTTAACTAGGAAGAAGGGACAGAACTGGTAATGGGAACATGGCGAAAACTATGTGTCAGCCGAGCTGTTCTAATTTGTTTTCTTTTCATCAGCCGAGCTGTTTTGTTCCTGCGGTGTTTTATCTTCTGCGTCTTCTTTTCTGAAAACAGGGTAGTAAGACTCAAGTTCAAGTAGCTCCAAGATCTGTTTTGTCTTCCAAAGATAGGATGAATGGCCTTCTACAAATTGTGTTACATCAACCTGCAAAGCGAATGGATAAGTAAGTTCAACAGTAAAAGAGACAGAACTGCAAATATAAGACGGGATTTCGAATTAGAGAACTTACATTTTCGATGCCAGGAACATTGACAGCTTGAATTCCAGCCAAACCTTGAGATAGCAAACTGTACAAGATAGACAACTTGGTATCAGATATGAAACTAGCTTAAACGTTTTATATATGTATAAGTAGTAACCTGATTACATATCTTTGACACAGAACATTTTATGAATTAATAACATTAATACCTTGCACGGAAGGCAACTCCTAGTGTCCAATCATTTGTAGAAAAAGCATTCACAAATCTCCCAGCCACCATCTGTGAACCAGAAATAGGTTTAGTGTTACTTGTACAAATAGTACCAGCACCAAAGAAAACTTGCATAGAAAACCAATCAAAAGTATGTGAAACAGAATAGGTATAGTGGTATTTGAAAGATTAGTACTATAGTATTAGCACAGACAAAACTTACAGCAGAAACCAATTTGAATATGGAAACAAAAACACAGATAAGTCTACCTTCCGGGCATCTTCCCACTTTTCATCTTCAATTGACACTGGTGCTCCAAGTAGGACAACCCTTTCTACCAGACCAGCTATACAAGTGCAAAATCAAAAGTATATTTGAGTACATAACAACTAAAATTACATACAGTAAGATGAATCAGATTGTGGTGGTTACCGTTGTTCCCTTCTGCTTCAGCTAAACATTCCAGACATTTAAAAACCACTCTGCCCCCAAGTGAGAATCCTATTAGCGTCACGGGCCTGGACCATCAATGGCGAATCTAAGTGAACAATACATATAATGTTTCAACAAGTGAGATGGAATTTTTACCTGTTGCCTTGCAGTCCCTTCAACAATACTTCAGCAAGCATCTTCCCAGCTTTATCTGATCTGAGCCAGGAAAAAAAAAAAACCTGAATTTAATATTTTTTTGTCTCCCACTCCAAGTATTAAAAACTCAAATTGTGAATAATATCAAGTGCATCATATGAGTCCCATGTTCTCACCTTGAAAGCTGATTATATATGAAACACATGATAACTATAACAACTTAAGCTGAACTAAAATTTGCAAGAGGTGGCTAGCAGTCATGGCACCAAATGAATTTGGCACTTTAAATGAGTCGGTTCATTGTGGAAATGAAGTGGAAAAGGGATAATTTACCTGTCAACTGCAATCGCCCATTTGCTATCAATAAGATCAGATGCAGTAACCAAGGTTGCTGGCATAGCAAACGCTGCTACAAGTGTGTTTAATACGGTCAGCATGGCACCTTCTTTCATCACCTCGAGGGCAATTCCTGCAACAGGATGCAATAGTATTGGTGGTGGATATGCCGATAGTCAGTTAGCAAAGGTGACAGATATGAGGTTATGGAAGTACTTGAAGTAAGCCAGTCTTGGATTGCAGTGCTCAATGCAACCAAATTCTTAGACTCCCACCACAGTGCATACCTAAAAGTTCACTACATCAATAGCGATTACTTAGCCAGTAATGATAAGTCAGATCCTATCTAAGGCTTCTAAAGGACAAGATACTTCCAAGCGAAGAATTAGCAAATAAATAGAAGGTCTTCTTGAGCAAAAAACAAAGAGAGAGAAAAGTTACCTACACTAAGGTTCATCATGATCTTTGATGCACATGATATGATATATTTTCTTACCTCTCCAAGTGGTCATTGTAGCCTTCCCAAGGCCTTACAAAATCTTCATCCTCAAACACAAGTCCTGAAACCACTATTCCCACTCCTAGCCGCTGAAAAGGTTTACTGAAATTGGTAAGCATTTCATTCATAAAAGATGGGGTTATGCCATAAGAATAATCTCCATTCATTATTACAATATCATAAGAATCCCTTAGGAACAGATCACAACTCCCTACCCCCCAAAAACTTCGAAGTAATTAATAAAATCATTAAAATGTCAAACTTGAACTCACTCCTTGGTTATAAGTTCCTTCAACTGCTTTGAACTCAAATTCTTCAATGTTGCCGATTCTTCTAGCCATTTTAGTCCCGGTTAGTCCAGCTCCAGCAGCTGAGATTATGAGAAAAAAGTAGTTAAGTATCCGCTCCATGCCCCTTTCTTTAGATTGAAGATGTAAGATTTCTTAATTGCTGCCCCCAAAGCATGAATTATGTCTAAATAAGACTACGCTTCGTACAAACTTCAAAGTCTAAGACAAAAGGTAATCGGCTAATCGTTAACACAGATTTTGACGCAAGGTATCATAAACTGCCAATCTTCAAATGGCTGATTGCTTTAATAATCACAAGAACTTTTTAATGAAATTCAAATTATATTAAAACAAAAAATCACTTTTGCACCTCCAAATGATGCAGCAACAGCGACAGAACCAGTAACAGACCCTGTGGCAGTTGCTGCAGCAGCGAAGCCAGTTGCTCCTATTGCAGGAATAATGCCACCCAAGATAGGAGCTAGAGCACTCAATCCCTGAGCAATTGCAGGAGCAGCTAGACCTGTGAAAAGATCGAAGACAAAACAGAATAATCTACTGCTTCTGTCCTAAGATTGTACAGAAAGACAGCTGTGTGATCACTACAAATTGACAGATCTCATACCACCAGTGATAGCCATTAAAGTTCCTCCTGTTAAAGCAGCTGCACCAATTAGACCTCCACGCTTCCAGTTTTCCCATGAGGTATCATCTTTTTTCTCTCCATCAGCATCTTCTGTCTTCTCTGCATTAGCACTCTCTTTTAAGGAAGCCATGAAAGAACAAGCAACCATCGTCTCCATAACTTCCTGCAAAATAGAATATTCATTATAACTGACTATATTGACACAGACATGAATGACCACTTAACAATGAAAAAAAGGAACTGCTACTATATAGACGCACCACTTTTAGCCATTCCACCCCAAGCCAAGTTGCCAGCAACCTCAGTGCAACGCGGTGTCGAGCATCATAACCGTTCCTTACTTTATCGCCACTTACACTACTGTCTGCCACACAGGCTGACAGAATTACATAAAGAACTGTTATTTTCTTCTCATAGCTAAGCCGCCTTCCTCTTCAACAGGCACGTCAAGGCGTTTAGATTCAGTTGGATCTTTTATTTCAGTAGATATCACAGAAACGGTCCTCTTTGGGGCCTCATAAGGCTTGTCAGCGACCTCAGACGCTATTTCAGTTTCAGTATCGGAAAATTTTTCACGACATTTAGCTTCATATTCATAATTCTCACTTCTATCCACTAAACGAGCATCGGCGCTTTCCTCACTACGAACCATGGTATCAACAGTTTTTGTCAGAGCAACTTCCTTCTCAGTTTTCAGCAGAAGCTACCTCAGCTGTCTCCTCCTTAAGTAAGGTCAAGAACTGAACCAAAATAACTAAATCAATACAACACCCAGCAAACTACCAACAACACATAAAAATGATAAACCAAAATTAAACTTGTGAGCCAAAAATTTAATAAAATCTGTACTCCTCTTCCAAGCAAACAATGGAAATCAAACTAACAGCGGTAACCTTCAAGCTGCATTACATTAATCATACATGATGCCAAGAATATTGTAGTATAATGACACACGTTTGCCGATTTCAACAGTTCGAAATTCAAAGAAATAAGAGATGATGAATGAAGAAAACACACCGCTCCTACATGATGCCGAACTTGTGATGAAGATCCTGCAGTTTCCTTCAGCCCCTTCCATGATTTGTCCTCCACTCCAAGAAACCTAAAATTCAACCAAAACAACTATAAAATCAAAACCGTTACAATCCGCATCCAACTGAAATCAGATATAAACACAACTAATTAAACTGATTAGTTTTAGATTACCTGAGAACAGGATAAAGCAAACCAGAACTCTCGTGGATCCAAAGCCCGGGATCGTCCGAAACCGAAACGGTCCGACCTATGCCGACACCGTCATTGATCGTCTCCTCCTCAAGAGGAAGCAAAGCATTCAACGGCTTAGTCTGGTGGATCTGAGTCTGGTGAAGCGCCAAAGCAAACAGAGCTCCGGCGGCGTAGCGCTGAGTCTGAGTGAGTACTACTTTCGCCTCCATAACCGGCGGTGCTTCGGGTTTAGAGGTCACAGAGCATCGAAAACGCAACAGATTAGGATTAGCAAACGGAACTAGAGGTTTCAATGCAGCGTAGATTCTCATTCAGAATTGAAAGTCACATGAACTCAGAATGTTACCGGAAAAGAATAACTAATTCTCCCGCCCTATAGTATAGTTGTGAGCCTGAAGCCTCAGATTCGTTCCTTCACCTTTTCAACCTCACCCCGGCTTTGCCGTAACGGCTTTTTCCCGCTGTTGGCGCGAGGAACGCCGCCACGTGGCACTAATAATTAAGCGCGTAACTGCTACGTGTCGAACGGAAATAGTTTTTACTCTAGCCTGGCCCACTGAGCATGGACACGCGCCGTTTCTGCCTAGCCCTCAAAAAGCCCATTTCCCACTAATTTTTAATTTTTAAAGGATTGACCCCTGGCCCGTTTTGGCCCACTAAGCATCGACCGCCTAGCCGCGCTCGTGTCCTCCTAGCCCATAAAAAGCCCATTTCGCACCTTTTTTTTTTTTTTTTTTTTTGCGCTGTAGGGTTTTGTAGGTCGGATCCTGTGGGTAAGGGTTTTGTGTAGCGATTCTTCTTCTGCAGTTGTGCTCCTATAAGCTGGTCACAAATTCCAAGGAAACCTTCTCTGATTCATTCATTATAATGGGGAAGAAGAAGTTCATCGACAAGAAAAAGTCGTCGACTTTCCAATTAATCGCCCGAGACTCCTCCGATCCCAACTACGACGACTCACCCGGCGGCGACCGGGTCTTCATCCAAGTCTCCGGCCGGCCCACCGACGATGCCGATTCCATCTTTGCCGACGCGCCTGAGGACGAAGAAGGTGACCACTACTACGACCACGCTTACGGAAGCTATTCTGCGGCGGCGCCTCAGCCCCTTTCGGAGAAAGTGAGGAAGGAGATTCTCGACCTCGGGTTTCCCGACGACGGTTACAACTACTTGAACCACCTGAGGGAGATTAAGAACACCGGCGGTGGCTCCGCGTATTACTCCAATCCAAGGCTAAGCTCGAGCAGCTTCCGCATGACGTCAAGGTGAGTTTTTGTACAGCTCATTTTTCTGTTTCAGTCCTAACAAACTTGTTAGGAATGTGTTGTTGAATGAGTTTGGTGTCGATTTTTCAGGCGTATGATGCTACGAGATTGCGAATTTCGGAGAAGGAGGCTCCGGATGAGAAGGATATATACACTGTGGCGTCTAAGACTGTCAATGTGAGGGTTCAGAGAGCTGTTGATCCTGAAGTGTCTGCATTGCTTGATGATAGTGATGCGGTGTCGCGGTTCGGTTCTGATGATGAGGATTTGGAGGAGGATTTTGTGATTAAGGCGAATCTTGCTGATGGAGACGAGGAGGAGGAGGAAAAGGAGGATGCTTGTGTAGGTGATGGGCCAAGTTTTGTTGAGCAATCGGAGAGCAAGAATGTGAGCAATGAAGTTGGGGTGGTTGAAAGGAATTGTGTGAAGAGGGGAAATAGTGAGTTTGTGGTGGATGATCCACGAGCTCGGAGGGATGTGGATGACGAATTCGATATGGTGAGTTGTTTTTTTGTGTTATATTTCGGTTGTTTGGTCTATTTAAAGTCTACAGTTTGAGTTTTATGAAGATGTATATTGGTTAATGTATTACTATTTCATGTTTTGGTTACATAAAAATCAGGTTTTAAGTCGGGAATATGATAATGACGATGATGAGGATGACTATGATGGTGTTGATCATGATGATGGTTATTTTTATGGAGATGAAGAGGATACATCCATTGAGAAGAAGCTCAAGGACGTAAAACTTAATGACTGCGTGAAGGATGACTTTGAACTTAATGAATACGAGGTCCCGGGAGATGGTGAGGAGATACAAAAAACAAAGCAGCTTGGGAAGATATATGAGAATGAAGATCAAGAGGACGAGGTGGTAATTGTAGAGGAGTCTAGTGATGAATCAGAAAAATGGGACTGTGAGACTGTTGTTACTACATATTCAACACTTGAGAACCATCCTGCAAAAATTGGAGCTCCAGAACTAAGTAGAAGAAGAAGCAGCTTTCAGAAACCGTTTTTAAAGGTTTGGATGCCTCAAATACTTTGATAAAACTTGGAGGAAAACAAAAGCTGCCTGTGGACTTCTTGCCTGGTAATAGAAGACCACCTGCTGCTACAGAGAAGGTGGAAGATACAGGTAGCTTGAAAACTGAGCAGCAGAAAAGGAAGCAACATGGTCAGGAGTCAAAGGAGGAGAAGAAAGAGCGGAAGGTATGGGTCTGCTATTTGTTTTAACTCATCGTGGACATGACATTCCATTCATCTTGCCTTCCATTGAAAGATTAATGTGCCAGCTTATGATGATGAAAATCTGCATTCAAATATCTCATAACTACTGATCTTGTCTTGTAATAATATCAAGAATCGTACTGTCTGATTTATGGTTCTGTTGGTAAATTTTGGTTGTTCCTTTGATGATAACTTGAATATATCTGTGCAGGTGGCTGTTAAGGAGGAAAGACGTGAAGCACGGCGTGCTAAAAAGGAATTGAAGGAACTTTACAAGGGTGAAGCACAGCATGCTCAGAGAATAGCTGCTATATCTGGCCCTTCTTCCAAGCGTCTGATGTGATTGTGCTGATCATCAAATGGTAATTGGAATGGAATCACCATTGACTTACAATCAGATTGGTGACTGAATGTGCTAAGTATGTTTTATACTGATCGGTTTGTTTACATGTGTTCCTGTAGGTGAGACTTAAGAATGCACTGGACTTTTGTCAAGAAGTGTGGCATCCCCTCAGCTTTCATGGTTTATATATGTCAGCAGTTTTGAGAGAATGGATATTTGGATTGTAGTTGGTTTACAACAGCATATCGAGTCAAATCTCTAGTTCTGTTGTTTTGGGCATGTCATAATATATAGGGTATGAGTTGAGTAGTTCTATAGAGTGGATTATGTAATGTGGCTGGAGCTTGAAGATAATAAACCGTCTCCCTTCAACTTTCCAACATATTTCATTTATTTTTGTCTGGAAATTTCTAATGTATTCATCAGATTCTTTTTCGTTTTCCATTTTCACAATGATACTAGTTATCTGCTTGCTTTGCAAATGATAGTTGCAGCACTTGTATTTCTTTACTCCTGCACTTCTATTATCCTTTCGTTACACTTGTATATGTGCTCCATGACTGCATTTGCCTCTTTGTTAAAGTAGGCCGACTGTTTCAATATCTTTGCTACATGGGATATGCATGATAAACCAAAACAGATATTCAATGATGATGTGAAACAACTCTGGGTTTATTTATTTGTTTCCAAGAAACAAAAAGTACAACAATATAATGCCTAATGAGGAATTGGAGCCATATTGCCTCTACCAAAACATGGTGTTGGACTCCAGAGGCCATAGTCTTCCAAATCTATTCCCGACGGCTCTGCTTTGTACTCTTCCTTCCTTAACGATACCTGATTTTGCAGCTGGTGGGAGGGAAGATATGATGGTGATGGGGCTGGGACCGGAGCTGGTGATATTGACGATGGAGGTAAAGCCGTCACTCTTGGCATATTCCTCAATATAGACAGCATCATCATCACGACACAGAAAATGTGCTTCGCTGAGCTTACTGCTACTGTTGGCATGATGATTCTGCAGTAGCTCTGGTTATGGTTTGAATATCTAACCTCAGAGTGCATTGACATTGTCAACAACAACTCCTGATTTTATATATGAAGTATTATCAAGTATGATAGGAATTCTTTCTTTCTTTCTCATACCAGATGGATGACTTACCATGTTTCTTGCATGCGTCTAGTGCTTTCAACGGAATGGATGCTCTACTTAAAGATTGTCCCCCAAAACTTTCGAAAACCAAATAAAATGCGGTTCTGCATTTTGCACTTACCAGTAGAGCGCTTCGATGCATTTCAACTCCTGTTTAGGCTATAATGTGTTTCCCTTCTTATTTATCTGTTGGTACTGGTGGCCCTTTTCTTTTCGAGGTAAATGTGTTTATGTGGACAGAATTTTGTAAAGAGCGTCCTGTAACACAAGGTCTATATTAATAGTCATAATTGTAAACACAGACAACAGAAAGCAGAAAATTCATATCTCCTGTTTTCGCAAGACACTGATAAAATTCAATCTACAAAAAAAAAAAAAAAGATGCCAGCCCTGGATACAAATCTGGATTAAGCAATGAAAGAACCTCCCAGGAAGTGATACAACAGAAAAACAAAAAAACGTCTCCATACAAGTATGAATTGTACCGATGATATCGGCAGAGAAGGACATCAGAGGGGTAAACGGAATCCATGGAAACAAATGTATTATACAAGGGCATGATTCCCATATAACACATTCATGACATGAGCTATATATTTCACACTGAACAACTAGAACATCAAGACGGATTATACAGAATAAACAGAAACAGAAAACTGGATCTAGCTACAGGTCATTATGGGATTGCAAATTAAAGCACTTGCACTTGTCTTTCATGGCTTCGCTCTCAGTTCCATACTCTCTGAATCTGTACTCTTCCTGCTTATTGGCAGGAGGAACCTTTCCCTCGCTGTAGCATTGATTGCACAAACTGAAATGAGATTTTATCTCCTTAAAGCGAGACCCAATAATTGGATAGCGGCAAACTGAACAGACATGATTACCATGGCGATTCCTATCCCCAGTTTCAAGCTTCAACAGTGTGGACATGATACCAAAACCCCAATCAGGGTCGTTGAACATGACTAGAAACTCTGTGTAAGACATTGTTGATGGATCTGTTTCTCCATGGAGTTCTAGCATCTCACTAACCCCATGGGAAGGGACATATATAGCTCTCAACAGTTTAATATATTTAGTAGCGTCAGATTTTCTTATCTGAGCACCACCACCTTCATTCACAGGGCGCCACAAAAGCGCATCAAAAGCAACTCGCTTGCGCTTTTCTGGCGAGCCACTGCAAATAGGGGCTAGAACAGCAAAAAACATGCCCAAGTCCACCCTACCTGCACCTGTATCATCAAAAACGGAGAGTATCCTCTCGTTTATAGCTTTCACCGCTCCTTGAAACGTCTCAGGCTTTAGGAAAATAAGCAACCTACGAAGAATTACTTCCAGATTAGGCTTCCGTATGGACCTCTGCGGAGCACCAGTACCTGAATATGACACTGGTACATCACCATCACTCATCTCCTTTTTAAGGAGATCCACATCACAACGACTCAACCTGGTAATCCTCTGAAATGCCCTAATCTCAAGTGCAATGGCCAAGTCTTGCCTCAATGTTGTCTTCTCCCCGACTGCCTTAAATTTTGTAGCTTCCACAGTGACAAAGGAAGTTTCCCCATTGTTACCCCCATTTGCCTTCACCTTCTTCTTCTGCAGCTGCTTCAAATGTGCAATGGCATCATGCAATTCAACCCTGTTGGTCATTTTCAATGCTTCCTTCAAAGCTTTCTTAGCATCCTCAGTTTCCTTAGCTCCCAACAACGACACAGCCCTGTTAAGCTGAGCACGCCAATGGTTGGGCCACACAGCTAAAACCCTAGTATACATCTCCGAAGCTCTCTGGAACCTTCCCAAGTCCATATAAAGCCCACCCAGATTGTACAAGGCATCAACATGGCCAGGTTTCAAATCAATGGCTTTCTGAAAAACCTCAATCGCCCTCTCATCCTCGCCCAAAGCATGCAATGCCGAAGCCAAATCACAATGTGCATCGGCATAGTCCGGTTTCATGAAAATGGCCTCTTCTAAGGCCTTAACAGCCGCCCTATACTCCCCAACCCCAAACAGAGCACTTCCCAAAAGCTTCAAGGCTCTAAAATGAGTCGGACAAAGTATAGCAGCCTCTCTATAATACTCACAAGCACTTAAAACCATACCTTCACCTTCAAGAGAAATCCCCAAATTCACATAAATCTGCGGAAGCAGATACGCCCACTGATTCCCACCGGCCTCGGCTGCTTCCAGCGCCAACAAAAACTCCTCTTTCGACTCCTTATACCTGCCAAGAACATACAAACAATTTCCGGCTCTGAAATGTGGCCTAACATCCACCGGCTGCAACTCACAAGCCCTCTTGAAACTAACCAAAGCCTCCTTAAACAGCTGATGCTCATACAAAACCCTCCCAATGGCCATATGCCCATCGAAAGCCTGCTCCCTCGACCTGGCTCCGTCGGCACGGCTCCTAAGCACACCCAATTCCTTCACAAACAGAGCATAATCCTGCCCGGACTCTTCCCAATGCACTCTCTTCTCCGAAATCTCCGAAGAAGGCCCCAACTCTCTAGACCACCCGGCCTCCGAATACGAGTCCAAATTCTCACCCTTCACCTTGCCATTACTCCCGGCCTGCTTCCCCTTCAACCTCTTCACCAGAATCTCCAAATCATCCACAATCTTCCACGTGTCATCAAACACGATCCCGTGGTTCGGCGACACCGCCCACGCCGCCGTCCGCTGCTTCTTCTGCGACTCCCCGACTCGCTCATCCACTATCGACGACGACGACGCCTCGGAGGCCATGGAGGCTCCTTTAACCTCATCCAGACTTAGCTCCAGACCAAGCGCGTCGAAGTCACGGTCGACGTCGCCGGCGCCGTCGTCGTAGGTCCGCAACAGCCCCTCATAGGTCAGGCCTTTCTCGCCGTCGATGAAGTCGCCGTAGGTGCGGAAGACCTCGTCCAAAATGGCATTGATCTGCTCGTCGCTGAACTTGACCCTAGGGTTTACGGCGACGACGAGGGCGGCCATTTCCTCACGGTTGAGACCGCCGTCGTGGTTGACATCGAATTGGTAGAAAATCCGCTTCACCTTCTCTGATCTGCTCCCCCTCGTCGCCATTATACCCCTCTCTCTCTCTGAGCTCAAATTGAATTGCTTTCAATTTTGGTTGGTAGGGTTTGGAATAGAGAGAGAGAGAGAGAGAGAGAAATGGGAAGAATTGGTATAAATGGAAAAGGGAGCGAGGGACCAATTAAAGGGGGGCTAATTCATTGAGGGGTTTTAAAAATTGATGAAGATTGAAATTTTTTACAGAGGGGGTTTCTGTTTCATTTTTGAGATTTGGTGGTGGTGGATCTGGGCCATCTGGGTTTAGATAAGCCAAAAGAGGCACCAGAAAACTACTGTTTTGTTTTGCTCTTTTCTATTTAATCTGGTTTTGGGGTTCTCACTCTTGCTGGTGAAATGAAAAGAGAACTGAGCGAAAGTGATGATGATGGGTGGTGGCAGAGTGAGAGGCTGTCATGTTCTTTTTTAATTTGTTTAGTGTTTATGAGCTGGACCTCGGCGACCGTCTGGGCTGTCGAGGAGGTCTAGGTTTTGTGTACAAGGGTAATTTTGGAAAACAGATTTGCGAAAGCCGAAAATAGTTTAATTTTCTTTTGAAATCTAAATGCCAATAAGATTAACGACAGACGTGAAAGAATTATAGAATGGCTTAGTGCGAGCAAAAAACAAATTAAGGTAAATTATAAACTGAAGAAATATTGGCGCGATTGACGGGGTAAGAATATGGAAGGAACCACATGACACATTTGCTAATCTTGACAATGACGAAAGTTAAAAACTCTGAAGAACGAGGTAAACCTGGCTTGTAAGTTCTGAATTATTTTCATAAATAAATGTCTGATCCCTTATTTATTTTTTGTTATCCTATATGCTTTATTGCTGTTTAACAACAGGATCATGATAATGATAATTATAGTTGCCATGGGAGTGTGTGGGCTTTCTTTCACAGCCCAACAACGGGACAACTGTGCTGTGGATGAGGTCAAAATAGTAAGTTCCGATATGGTTTCGGACTATTTTGTTAGCTCTTGGCGGTTGGTCGTATATCTGGGGTCGTTACAATCCAGAGCGAGAGACGGGGGAAGCAAACGGTTTATTTGGCCACCGTTGCTATTTCCTTCTCTCGTTGCCTTCATTTTCAGGCCGGCAGCAACCCCTTCTGGTCTGCACGGTTCGGCCAAAAACCAACATTTTGCTCCAGATTCCGACTTTCCTTCTAGAACGTAATTTGGCCGTTCCGTCGACCCCAGAAACAAACACAAAGATAAAAACAAAAGGGTTCTGTTCTCTCTCTCTCTTGCGTACATATCATCTTGTTTTGGATACTCTAATCTGCCTCGCTTTGCTGTTATAAGCCCCTACACATTCTGTTCCACATTACCCCATTTTCGATCACAACGTTTATTTTACGTCTGGAGTTTATCACAGAACAAGGTAAGCCTGGCAAAAAGACGAAGAAGAAGAAAAAGGACATGCACATTGGGATGAAATCATCTGTTTGAGCATTTTGATGAGGTGACTGTTGTGGTTGCATTTTCTGAAGCTGGGAAATCTTAAAGGTTCTAGGGCTTTATTTTTTGTATAGTTCTAGGGCTCTATTGCTTGTTGTTGTTGTTGTTGCTCCGAGAGAAAATAAATAATGGCGACGGAGGAGCATGCGAATGAAGAGAAGATTCTTGTTTCGGTTAGGGTGAGACCATTGAATGACAAGGAAAAGGCAAAGAACGAGGTTTCCGATTGGAAATGCTTCCGCAACACTGTCATGTACAACAACAACAGCCAAGCTGATCGGCCCTCGTCTCCCTCTGCTTATGCCTTTGGTAATTTCTAAACACATAACGCACTTTCTTCCTCATCTGCGTTTTGTGTAGTGGTTTCTTTTTCTAGTCCTTAACACTGTTTTTCATGTCGAGGACAGACAGAGTCTTTGGTAAGGACTCTTCGACGAAGCAGGTGTATGAAGAGGGAGCTAAGGAGGTCGCTCTTTCAGTCGTCAGTGGCATCAACTGTGAGTGATCATCTTCTGGTTCTTGTTTTCTGATGATACTATAGGGTAAATAAGGATCTTATATAGTTTGACTGTTGTGCAGCAACCATTTTCGCCTATGGACAAACAAGCAGCGGAAAGACATATACCATGAATGGGGTGACCGAATTTGCAGTTTCAGATATATATGATCACATGGAGAGAGTAAGTATAATGTTTACTAACATTTGAATTGTCATATGTACTGACTGTTTCTAGGGCCTCGCATAATTTGAACATCTATGTTTCAGCAAAATGATCGAGAATTCGTGTTGAAGTTCTCTGCCATGGAGATATATAATGAAGCTGTCAGAGATCTCCTCAGCTCCGAGAATGCTCAACTTAGGCTCCTAGATGATCCTGAGGTGAATGATTTGTACATTTGAGTAGATGTTATTTATTGTTTGACAAAGTTTTAACTAATACCACTTGAACAGAAAGGTACAGTGGTCGAGAAACTTTCAGAGGAGGTTCTGAGAGACCGAAACCACCTGGAGGAGCTTCTTTCCATCTGTGCAGCTCAAAGGAAGATGGGAGAGACCTCTTTGAATGAAACCAGTTCAAGATCTCATCAGATTTTGCGACTGGTATGCTTAATTGGTTTGCCATTTACTCAAATAGTTACTTTTGAATTTGGCATGAGAACTTTGTTTTGAAGTCTTTTGTTGGAATCAACAGACAATTGAAAGTACTGCCAAACAATTAGACGGCCTCCAAAGTTCAGGCACTCTTGCTGCTGCTGTGGTATGGAAATACTTATTTTACCTTAGTAGGAATACTTATTCGAAGTGCTTGTATACTAATAGGAATGAAAATGGAATTCTTTGTGCAGAATTTTGTTGATCTTGCGGGCAGCGAGCGTGTTGCTCAGGCATTATCGGCTGGTGCAAGATTGAAAGAAGGGTGTCACATAAATAAAAGTTTACTGACCCTGGGAACTGTAATCCGCAAATTAAGGTTCACTTGTTCTACCATCTAACTAAACGAAGTTCTTGTTTCATTTCTAAATCTCTACACCTTTTAAAATCTTAATGAATTGAAATAATGTCATTAATGGATGCAGCAAGGGAAGAAATGGACACATACCTTACAGAGATTCCAAGCTTACACGGATACTGCAAAATTCTTTGGGAGGTAATGCTAGGACAGCTATCATTTGCACCATGAGTCCTGCACGAAGTCATGTTGAGCAATCGAAGAACACCCTGTTCTTTGCAAGTTGTGCAAAAGAGGTTACTACTAATGCAAAGGTCAATGTGGTAAGGTCCGATAAGGCATTGGTAAAGCAATTGCAGCAACAATTGGCGAAAATGGAAAACGCATTAAAGAGCTTAGAAACAAATTCTATGAAAGAGAAAGAACTTTTGCTGCAACAGGTGAGGAGATGACCTCTGTGACTAACCTTATACATGCGCTTCTGTTAGTTCCCAGAAAAACTTCAATGTGTATTTGATAAAAAGTTAGACTACGGAAGAGTTTTCTGTTGCGTTATACTTTGTTCTTTGGGATGCTAATGCTTTGGTTTAATGTTACATTATGCAGATGGATAAAGAAATAAAAGAACTGACCAAGCAACGTGATCTAGCTCAATCTCGGGTTCAAAATCTGCTAGAATCAGTAGAAGAAGGCCGATCTGCAATTGATGAAAATTCAGGATTGGAGTCATCAGACATTAATGTAAAACCATGCAATCCACCAGATAACACTGACAGACCTAGTTGTTCCTCGAATTCCAGCAAGCACATCCGACGGCTTTCTGAGATTTCTGACGAAATTTTTCTGATGGATGGTATTGATCCAACTTAGACGGTTGGCAGGATATTGCCGAAAGATCTCAAGCAGAACCCAAATATACTGCACAAAGCTCTCAGGCAGAACCTGGAAACAATGCACGAAGATCTCACGTAGAACCTCAAGGTATTGCACAAAGCAAAGACATTGCACAAGAGCATCTTACAGAACCTGAAGCTGTCTGCAAGGAGATTAGATGCATTGATCAAAGGGAAGAATTAAGCATGGACAAGAATAAAGTACCGATGGATGACAATGCGGGTTCATTATCACTGCAGAAGGAAGATGCCGAGTTGAGAAATGCTAGTGAAGAGTATGAAGCATTGCAGAGGAAAATACAGGATTTGCAAAGGACGATTAACACTCTTGAGAGTCTTAATGGCCCTCTGGATCAATCTCCTTGTTCTTCTGAATCGAGCCCTGCAAGCGTAAGCTTCTCCAGAAGTAGAAGTGCAAGGGCAGTTCTCCTAAGTCCTCTATCTCTCTCTTCTCCAACTAAGGAGACGGTACAAAACGAGACCGTCACTCCTACTCAGTTCAAATCAAAGCAAGTTATCAACATTGAAATGTCACCCAGAGAAGATGTTCAAGCGCCTGTCATGAAAGCAACTACGAATAAAGAGGAAACTAGAGAACATGCAGCAGAGGAGGACTTGCCTGATAAACCACAAGAATTCTCTAAGCGCAAGGTGTCTAAACCGAAGCATGGAAGGCTAACCCGAAGAGACTCTGGTCGAGAATCTCTCTTGAGTGTTCAAGTGGAGGCAGAGGAGCGAATGCCCAATGAGGACAATGTTGTGGAGGAGTTGCCTAGAGGTTCAAAAGGTGGCTTGCGGTGGAAGCTTTTTAAATCAAAACAGCCTGGTTCTAAATCAGTGATGAGTTCTAAAGCATCTTCTGTTTTGAGTGCTCCGGTGGCTTGGAAAGTAATCCAGAACTATTCAGAGGCGGATTTGGAGGATAACATCAGTGTTCTCAACTTTGATGATGAACATAAAAGAGACAATCATGACAAGCATGGACGATCGTCGAAGAGGCCCGGCCGTATGGATACTTCATCAATACAACGAGCATTGAGAAACAATTCTGATTGGCGGTCTGAATTTGAAAGACAGAGGGAATTGATAATCGAACTTTGGGATGCTTGCTATGTGCCATTGGTTCACAGATCCCATTTCTTCCTTCTTTACAAAGGAGATCCATCTGACTTTCTCTACTTGGAGGTGGAGCTTAGAAGACTGACCGCTCTAAGGGACACATTCTCTGACGGAAGTAACCGAAGTTCAGTGAGTGATCGTCATGCTCTCACTCCAGCTTCAAGGTAATCTTTCAGATTCCAACAAACATATCCACCTGGAACTTAACTGCAGAACACAACACTTCACACACGAGCGCCCACATTCACACTGCGCTCAACCCTTTTCGATTTAACCCTATTCTAATCTTTTTTCTTATTTGAACTGGGTAAAAGTCTGAAGGCTCTTAAGAAAGAGAGGGAGATGTTAAGCAAGAAAGTGCATAGGAGGTTCTCAAGAAAAGATAGAGAAAGGCTTTACCAGAAGTGGGGGATTAGGCTGAACACGAAGGAGAGGAGCCTACAGCTGACAAACTATCTATGGACGAGCACAATGGACATGGGACACATCAGGGAGAGTGCTACACTTGTTGCGAAGTTGATTGGCCTTGCAGAGCCACTTCAGGCTCCCAAGGAGATACTTGGAATCAGCTTCTTATCGCGACCAGTTCCAAAGAAATTCTCTTTCTGGAGAGACACCATGTCTACTCTATAGAACTGTTTGCTCCATGTAGAACAAGATGACTGTAGATATAGCTCAGCTCGAACAGAGATACTGATTGTAAACGAAGCGGCAATCTATAATCTTACTATGATTATTTGATACCTCTTCCTTCCAATGTTTGATGTATCTATGCTGCTCAATTGGACATGCACTAGTGAACTCCATAGTCCATATAGATGCAAAGAGATACAGCCATATCTAGTTATTGTCTAGAAAGGTGCCTTACCTTTTAAAAGGATAATAACAAAGAAAATGAGAGAAAATTGCTACTATATTTTGACTGATATTCATATTTTACTGGTAATTCTTATGTTCTTCGTTTTTTATCTCCCTCGTATTTTCTTTTAACTACGATTAATTTACAAAGAGAAAAGAGGGAGAGTGAGGGGGATGAAAGGATGGAGTGAATATATATAATATATTTATTTATTTATTACACCTTATTTATTTATATATATTCATGCTAATGATAACATCTCAAAGTTTTGACAAATTACACCTTATATATATATAAACGTGTTCAAAGACAAGAGGAGACCATTTACATTAAAGCATTATTAAATCTTACATCATTGTTCATGATTGGAGGACAGCTCCTTCAGTGATTTTCCATCCTGAGCTTGAACAAGACATCTCATATCTTGTAGTGTATGTTCTGCTATTCGAGGCATCGTGCTCTGGATGGAGCGCATCAGTTAATTGGGCTAGTTCTTCAAGAGTTGCTTCCACCACAGCACGCTGCCCATCTAGCGACACTGTCACACTGTCAATACTCAAGTTCAAAAGGGTGTAATCATAGGACCAATTAAGCCGTGCAATTTCAGTTGCACGATCTGTCCAGATCTTCAACATCTCACCATCCAAGACCTGCCAGATTTTGCAACGTCAGGACAAGCATAAAGACATTGAAACATTTCTTTGCTCTTTGCTGACTAAATAGAGGGTCATTAGATGTAGTTAACACAGCAAATTAAATCAACAATTGTAGGTATCCGCATCCTCGACAGATTCAGACTTTGATGTGCATATATAAAACTATGTAGTGATGCAGCAAATAACTGATGTTTATATGACATCAAAAGAAGTTTTCTGATAAGGCCTTAAATGATTCAAAGATATGGTATTTCACCCACCAAAACTAAGGAATTCTCACCTCTGACAATTCATCCACAGAATGCCCAGGTCCAAAAGCCTGAGATTTTATGTTCTGCCATTTCCGAACTAGACCTTCAGCAATTTGTGCGTCCATTTTGGGTAATTCCACTGCAGACTTATCATCTACAGTTATACAGTAGTTTCTAGAGTGAGCTTCTACTTCATATAAATTGGCATATAAACACCATATGGATGTAAAATGTCGTAAACAACAAAACAACAAATGTCTTTTATCATGACAGAATTAGGGGATAAGGATCTGGGTGCATCAGCTGTGAAACTGTATGCTTATGGTGTGAAATAGACTCGGATAAAATCAGAAATCAGCCCTTACTGCTAGCTAGTGGCTATCAAAAGATTCATATGGATGCTTGCTTTTATCAGTTTGCTGAAATAGCGTGTTTCATTAACTATAATACTATATGGAAGTAGAAAGAGTAAAGAGACCAAAAGTATTTATGTTCCAGACATTAACAGGTGAAACCGTGATAGTAAGGCTGCATTACTGCATAGTTATTCAATAAGACATGATTATAATCGTACCTGAACTTGTGACCTCAGATGTAGTCACTGAAGCAAGTTCTTTGCGTATATTGGAAGAGCTACTCCTGCCAGGTAAATACTTCAATCCAGCAAAAGTCATCAGTCCAATTACCACACCAGCACACATAATCTTCACACTTGCATCTTGGATTTGCTCAGTAATTGATTCTTCTTTAAGTATATCAACAGAACCATCTCTTCCGGAAACCTCAGCGACACGGATAGAATCATCTTCATAGGATTCTTCCAGAGGGTCTCCACTGTCTTCAGGAAGAAGAGAATAATTCATCTCATGATCTTCTTGAGGTGTCGTATTCTTATATCTTTGACCCAGAGGAAACACCTTCCGCAGGGCCTGAATTGCACTGGTCTTAACACTATCAAGAACTGCAGTAGCTTCAGCACCAATCCTCACTATCGCTGCTGCTGCAGCTAAGGGGGAGCCATTAGTTCCGTCCAGCCTTTCTAAGTATCTCAAGACTGTAGGATCATCATAATAATCACCAAGGCTGAACTCAATATCTTTGGTGTCTCTAAATCTGGGGAATACCACCTCCATTAACCATGTCTCCAATAGCTTGCAAAGTCCGGGAAGATCATTGTCATCATCATCCTTAGCGTTCTCCAACACAAAATCGACTACAGATGGATTTCTATATGGTGAGTCATCACTGTCTAGGCCCAACCATGAGCGACACTCATCAAGATCCCCAAGAAGAAGTGAACAGAGTCCCCTCTCCAAAGCAAAGTCTATCTCACTATTTTCAATGGTTATATAGGTATTAACAGAGTGTCCTATAGCTGATACCTTATTCTGCTGAAGTTCCCAGAACAGGTTATCAGCATCCTGAATGTGATTAGGTTTTTTACCAACAAAGGCTTGAGCAACAAGCGCAAGCGCCACTCCATAAACTTCAAAGCTCTCGGCCGGGATGTTTTTTGGTGTTGATACATATAATTCCACCTTTCAACAATAACAAAGAAGATAGAAACCACCACAAAGATAGGAAAAAGATTAGACGATTTAGCAAGAAGCATACAGATCATGGGAAAAAATTAACAGAGACAACGAGGCTACCTGCTCAGCTGCAGTCATACGTAAGAAGACCTCGTTCAGGAAACTGTCACGCGTGAATCCCCCGGCAAGGGCAACTGCTCCGCCTCCTCCAACAGACCACAATATGTTGCGGACACCACGCAGGCCCTCTTCCCTTTTTGATTGGTACTCTTCGTCAAGTGGCAAACCTAGAAGCTCCAAAATGCAACGTGGGGTGATCTCTTCCAGCGTCTCGTCAATTTGTGCTTGAAGATCAGGTGCAAGGCTACTTGCACCTTCCTCCTACATTTGTAGCATCAGTGTCAATCACCTTGAATTAAACCTACTTAACATCAACATGCATAGAAACGAGAACTCGGCCTTTACCTGCAAGAGCTTCAAAGCCCTCTCGAGCACCTCACATCCCTGAATGAAATCCGGCGGGGACAATGCCATTGCGTCCCTCGACATGTCAACATAAGCAAGAGCCATCACCAAAACCACATCCTGCTTGAACGATTTCGGCAGCCTCTCTCTCAGCAAGCTCTCCCCAATTCGAAGCACCAGCTCCGTCTTTCCAGCTTCTTGCAGCACACACAGCGCTCCAGGTACCTGAAAATTAACACACCAAGTTTCACCATTATCAGTCGGAAATCTCAAACCGAAACAGAATCGAAAGTGAATTTCAGCAATTGAATTACCTTATCCCAGGGAACGTCGGTGAGAATAGTTCCGTCTTCGTCATCAGCGAGGGACTGATTGTACTCTCGTCTGGAGGAAGGATCGGCTAGGGTTTCGCAGGCGGCCTGGAGAATCTGTCTCCGGCTGACCAGGGCGTCTTGGGAGAAGCCGTACTGAGGAGGCTTGGAAGCCCTAGCCTCGTAGGCTCTGCGAATGCCGTCGGCGAGGAAATGGGGCTGGGTGCCGAGGAGCTGGTAGAAGTCGAGGGGGATGGAGACGTAGCGCTCCGGAGCGAGCGGGGGAGGAGGAGCGAGAGTGGCGGTGGAGGAGTGGTGGTGGTGGTCTGGGGAGGAGGAGTCGCCGAGGAATTGGAAGTCGGAGAGGAGACGGTCGGCCCATTTGCTGGCGGAGCAGAGTGTGGGCTTGAGGCGTTGGGGTTTTCTAGGGGCGGAGAGTCTTGGAGAGAAGAAGGCAATGCCCAAGTGGGTCAAGGTCTCCATTTACTCACTTGGAACTTGGAAGAGTGTGCCTCCGCTTAAACCCTCAGCTGCTCTTCTTCTGGGTTTCACGTTAGATCGCACGTTATCATCGGACGGATTCTACGCACCAACGTACTTTTACCATTGATGCGTCCGTAAATGTTTAAATCAACAAAGATCAAATAAACACTAGAGACTTTAAATTTTTTCTTTCTATTTGTATTTTTGATCTGATCAAATTAAACGTTTATATAAGACATATAAAAATACATATTCTTCGACCTAATATTCTCACCTCCTTAATTGAGAACATTTGAGACTATTATTTTAGTTTTTAATTTTGTTAACGGTATCAGTAATATATATGTATGTAGTACGACGTAAATGGCCGGATCAAAATACTGTATATTAGTTGTTCGGTTGATTTATGCATAAAAGAATTTTTGCATTTTCATTACCCTCTTTTTTTGTTTTTAATCTATCTTTAGGTCTAATATTTTCTCTTTCATTATTGTATCAATAATCCGTTGTAGTCTAGTTGGTCAGGATATTCGGCTCTCACCCGAAAGACCCGGGTTCAAGTCCCGGCAACGGAATTGTTTTTCAATTCACTTTTTTTTTGACACATGAATTGGGCTGAGAGGGCTCAGTATTGATGTTCGGCCCAATTAATTTCAGATGTTTGATTTGAATAGGCCCGATTCCTGTTATCAATCAAAAGGCCCATCTAATCCCATAAACGGACTAGATCAACCTAAATTCGGTTCTCTTATATGGTGTGGTTATATCTCTGAATGTCCATAAATTTTTTTTTTTTTTTTGAGAATGAATGTCCATAAATGTAAGAGTATAACAGAAATGAGAAATCAATATGTCATGAATGTCTCATATTTCTGGCATTTCTTCATTAATAGGATCAACATCTCCCATTTTTCCAGCATGTCTTCATCAATAAGGCCATCAAAGTTTCAGTTTTTTTTTTTTTTAAATTAAGCTTCATATTTTCAGGGAATTTCATACAAATCTGCTAAAAAATACAGATATGTAAGAACAAGAGAAATGAGGTAGCAAATTGCATTTTTGTCCGCTACTCATTGGATAAGCAGACTCAAACTTGCCATCTTGCGGCATTATAAGTGGGGATTAAAGCCTTTTGACTTGGTTAAATTTCTGCTGCTTAAAAATATGGATTCCTTCTGATGTCAATTCTGCTTTGTAATTCACATCTTAGGAGCCTGTTGCCTTTGTTTTATAAGCCTACTGGTTGGCCTGCTCTTTTTTGCTCCTTGTTGACCATTGAGTTCTACACAGTTGTTTTATGAGTTGGATCTACCCCTTGTTTATTTACACTTCCATTTGCAACAAGAAAATAACCCCTTAATCATGTATCTTATACATAAAATTCTTTGATACATCAACACATCTAATACATCAAATTTTGACTTGTTACTAATAACATTAGATCAGTTTTGTACAATCATAGACTAACTAATTCATAATCATCTTAAGCATAATAATACTTTTATCTTGAATCATTCTGATTCTCATATATATTAGTAAATGCAAAAATTTGATCCTGTATAATCATTTACATGTCTTTAAAATAGTTATCGGCAACATTATGCATGATTTTATTTTTCTCATATACTTTCTCTCCCTCCAATGGGCCATTTCTAAGAAGAAGAGGTATAAGCGCCGAAAGAAAGTGACCATCTCTTCTCATTATCACAGGCACAAACCCCAGTCACACTGTAACGTCCTTTCTCCCTTTCCATCAAAACATGCACGAAAACAAGAAAGAGATTTAAATACACAACTTTTGGGGAAGAGGGAAGCCAAAACCAAAGTTTTTAAGCAGAGAGGAACAGAACCCACTTACTCGGGTCGCCCACCAACGGCGTCGTTTCTCCGGCCCCCAGAAAAACCCTACCTCTGTTTTTTGGTTACACCAAACCCCATTCTCAGTTTCCTCACAATTCCTTTCTCTAATGGCAACGGCTAGTTTCTTCTATGGTCTGATCATCCCAATACTCTACTTCTCCGCCGCATTTACCGCCGCGCAACTCTCCGAGATCCAAGCCCTAACCTCCTTCAAGCTCAACCTCCACGACCCTCTCGGCGCCCTCACCGGCTGGGACTCCTCCACGCCCTCCGCCCCATGCGACTGGCGCGGCGTCGTCTGCTTCAACAACCGAGTCCGCGAGCTCACCCTCCCTCGCCTCCACCTCGCCGGCCGACTCTCCGACGAACTCGCCGCCCTCCGTGACCTCCGGAAGCTCAGCCTCCACACCAACAACTTCAACGGCTCCATCCCTCCCTCTCTCTCCCAATGCGTGTTGCTACGCGCCGTCTACCTCCACGCCAACTCACTCTCCGGCGACCTCCCGCAGGCGATTCTCAACCTCACCAACCTCCAAGTCCTCGCCCTTTCTCACAACTCCCTCTCCGGAAAAATCTCCGGCCACATTCCGGCGAGCCTCCGGTACCTTGATCTTTCGTATAATGCATTCACCGGTGACATTCCGGTCAACTTCTCCGCCGGCTCGCAGCTCCAGTTCATCAATCTCTCCTCCAACCAGTTCACCGGCGGCGTTCCGGCGACCATCGGCCGGCTCCAGACGCTTCAGTATCTCTGGCTGGACTCGAACCGGTTAACCGGTACGATCCCTTCTGCTATCTCCAACTGCTCCTCCCTCATACATTTCAGCGCCGACGACAACGCGCTCCGAGGTCTAATTCCGGCGACTATCGGCGCCATTCCGAAGCTTCAGGTGGTTTCTTTAGCTCGAAACAGCTTATCAGGCTCAGTCCCCACATCTTTATTATGCAATGGGAGTGATGACTCTTCTTCTTCACTGAGGGTAGTAGATCTAGGGTTCAATGAGCTCACGGGGATTGTGCCGCCGCAAAATGCAAGGTGTTCAGGTATCTTGGAGGTTCTGGTTCTTAAAAGCAATCGCATTGGCGGCGCGTTTCCGAACTGGTTGAGCAATGTGACTACGTTGAGGGTTTTCGATGTTTCTGGAAACTTGTTTTCGGGTGGATTGCCTCCTGAAATCGGCAATCTTCTCCGGTTGGAGGAGCTCCGGGTGGGTAATAATTCCCTCATTGGTGAAATTCCTGACCAGATTGCGAAATGCAGCTTGTTAAAGGCTCTTGATCTTGAAGGCAACCGCTTTGCGGGTCAGTTTCCGTTGTTTTTGGGAGGGATGAAGAGCTTAAATTTGTTGTCTTTGGGTGGGAATTTGATCTCGGGTACCATCCCTTCGAGTTTGGGATCACTTTTGGGGCTGGAGTCGTTGAATCTGAGCGGTAATAATCTGACAGGGGAAGTTCCGGTTGAGGTCATGCAGCTAGGCAACTTGACTAGCTTGAACTTGAGTAATAACAAGTTTTCGGGTGAGGTTCTTGGGAATGTAGGAGCATTGAGGAGCTTGCAGGTTTTGAATGTGAGCAATTGTGGGCTTTCGGGTAGCGTCCTGCGAGTATTGGAGGTTTGATGAGGCTTGCTACACTGGATTTGAGTAAACAAAAGCTTTCTGGTGAGTTGCCTACTGAGGTTTTTGGGCTGCCAAATTTACAAGTGGTTGCCTTGCAAGAGAATCAGTTATCTGGGGATGTTCCTCAAGGTTTTAGTAGCTTGACTGGTTTAGTCTACCTAAATCTCTCTTCCAATGCTTTTACTGGTGTTATTCCATCCACTTATGGATATCTACGGTCACTGACTGTTCTATCTTTGTCAAAGAATCGCATTTCCGGTGTGATCCCACCAGAGCTTGGAGATAGTTTGAGCCTTCAAGAACTTGAGCTTAGTTCTAATCAATTGGAGGGCAAGATTCCTGGTGATGTCTCTCGTCTGTCTAGTTTGGAAGAGCTGGATTTAGGTCATAATAAACTGACAGGTGAAATACCAGAGGAAATTTCCAAATGCTCTGCTCTGACTTCATTATTGTTAGAGGGTAATCAACTTTCAGGTCCAATACCGAACTCCTTGCCTTTGTTATCGAACCTTGTGGTGTTGGATCTTTCCTCAAACCAGTTGAGTGGAGCAATCCCGGCAAATATTTCACTCATTCCTCAGTTGAAGTCATTAAATTTGTCTAACAACAACCTATCTGGTAAGATTCCAGAGCCATTGGGTTCTAAATTCAGTCGATCTGTCTTCGCAATGAACCCGAGTTTATGTGGGAAACCATTGGACAGAGAATGTGGAGATGCAAAAAGGAGAAGGAGAAACAGGTTGATTTTATTAATTGCGGTGGCTGCTGGTGGAGCTTTGCTTCTGTTATTGTGTTGTTGTGGCTATGTTTACAGCCTCTTCCGCTGGCGTAAGAAGCTTAGAGAAATGGTAACTGGGGAGAAGAAGCGCCCCAGTCCAGGTCGTGCAAGCTCAGGCGGAGAGAGATCTGGTCGTGGAAGTGGAGACAATGGAGGTCCAAAACTCGTTATGTTCAATAATAAGATTACATATGCAGAGGCACTAGAAGCAACAAGACAATTTGATGAGGAAAATGTGTTGAGCAGGGGAAAGTACGGTCTGGTATTCAAGGCTTCATTCCAAGATGGAATGGTGCTCTCAATTCGACGCCTTCCTGCTTCTTCTCTTGGCATGCTTGATGAAGAGGCCTTCCACAAAGAAGCCGAAGCTCTTGGCAAGGTGAAGCATCGAAATTTAACAGTTCTGCGAGGCTACTATGCAGGTCCTGATGTGAGGCTACTTGTATACGACTACATGCCTAATGGAAACTTGGCCACTCTGCTCCAAGAGGCTTCTCACCAAGATGGTCATGTACTAAATTGGCCAATGCGGCATCTCATTGCACTCGGCATTGCTAGAGGAATTGCTTTCCTGCACTCAGTCTCAATGGTTCATGGTGATGTGAAGCCGCAAAATGTTCTCTTCGATGCTGATTTTGAAGCCCACCTGTCGGAATTTGGATTAGACCGGTTAACCATAATCTCACCAAAACCCTCATCCTCATCATCCACCATAGTTGGTACATTAGGCTATGTGTCACCCGAAGCAACACTAACCGGGCAAGCAACAAGAGAAGCCGATGTGTACAGTTTTGGAATTGTGTTGTTGGAGATACTAACCGGAAAGAAGCCTGTGATGTTCACCGAAGAAGAAGACATTGTGAAATGGGTGAAGAAGCAACTACAAAGAGGCCAAATCACAGAGCTGTTAGAGCCCGGACTGCTTGAGCTGGACCCGGAGTCATCAGAATCAGAAGAGTTCTTACTAGGAATAAAAGTCGGACTCCTCTGCACCGCACCCGATCCACTTGACAGACCATCCATGGCTGACATTGTGTTCATGCTTGAAGGCTGCCGCGTCGGACCGGACATACCATCGTCGGCCGATCCAACTTCATTGCCTTCACCGGCCTGAAATTTTTTGTTGTGTTTTGTTTTTCTATCAAGAAAAACGTCATCATTGATCATTGTACTAGTAGGTGTATTCAACTATTGTGATTAAATGATTAATTACCAATTCCACGTTCTTCTATCGGCTTCCTGCTTTTGCTCAACCACATTATATTAACCTGACGGCGCCGGAGGACCACTCAATCTCCACGGTCACCTTCAGCAAAGACTTTCCGGTATTTTGTGTAAGAACCAAAGGGACCCTCTGAACACCGTCTTTCTGTTCTTTAATACTAACTTCCCGCCAAATAAGTGGCACATAATCCGTGCCACGTGGCGGGCATGGAGGGAAGTGGAGAAAGTAGCCGTTAATGCGGCAGAGGCTCCCTTACCGGAGATGGGTCCCCTTTATTTTTATCGGGAAAGTGTTGACCGTCACGTGCTCCCTGACCGGACCTAAAAGCCATTTCCACGTGAAGCAATAATACGAACCAGCTGGGGCCCAGTGTATCAGAGTGGCTCTGAGTAGAGAAAGGGGGGGAACATTTTTTATTTTTTTTCTTCTCAGAGTTTTTAGAATCCTTGTGATTTGAGTTGAATAGGACAAGAAGTGAAGCAGAGCATCCCACATTCATTTCTGGGTCACGAAGATGGAACCCGAGCAGCAACAACTATGCACGAGCACGACATGTCGTTCTCAGCTTCACTCCGGCGGCCCTACGGTTGTGGTGGCCTCTGATTCGGACATATGGCATTGAGTTGTTGGGGGATGACATTTGGTTGTCATGGTAGCCCACGAGTAATTACACACACAGCACACAGGATGTGCCAATCTTACTGCCATAATGAAACCTGAAACTCTCGTCCACAAAAACTTCCACCATGTTTCTGAGTATATGATGCTTCGATTTTTCTGAAGTTACAGCTTCGAGTTTTCACCAGCTAATGGATTTCAGAGTTCAGATCTAGATGAGAGCCATGTCAGACCCAGCATACATACTCAACTCAATTAGAAAGGATCACTAACCGTCACAATGACAAAATAATGATGGCGAACACAACAGTCCTAGGAAATGAAACTGAAACAAAACAGTCCTTTGAAATGAAACTGATGGGATGCTTTTATTAAAACTGGACAAGTCGTTTGTCCTCGAAAGATATCATAGACGTACAGATACCAAACACTGTCAGGTCGGTATTTATGCATACATGAGTACAGCATATGGGATCTCATAGCAAATACATATACTCGGAAAGAATATATTGATTGAATCAGTGAAATTTGGATGAATCATCTTAAATAAAGAGATTGATTGAGATGTAGTTCTGTACAAAGGAAATGAGAAAGCAACTAAGTATTCATTTCAGACAGCTGTCAAACCTTCAGGCAAGGATTCATTGTCTGGGTCAGGTGACAGAAATCTCCGGCAAGCGTGGAAAACAGCTGAATGGAAACCCTCCGGATTGTCTATGAATACAAAGTGTCCCGCCTGCAGTTATTACGGGAAAACATTTATTGATACAAACCTAGATCATATACACTAATTATGGAGAAGCAATATACACATTGAGGGAGGAGAGATACTGACCTCAGGAACTCTAATAATCTCACACGGGACCTTCATATCCTTGCGAGCTTCTTGAGCCCCTTGATAATTCATCCAATCTTGATAGCCATAAATAAAGGTAGTTGGAACTTTCCACTCTGATGCACTGTAAATAAAAGGGAACATGTAAACACAGGAGCCCCCGAAACATATCAAGATGAGAAAGAAAATAATCAGTAGAATCAACAGACCTCTGAAGAAGAGGCTTCCGAGCAAATGCTCCGAAAGAAAAAATATATTTCAAGCACAACTCTCCACTTGCTTTGGCAGCTAAAGTATGGTACACGTAATCTTCATTTGAGAAAGCAAAAGCTGTTAGATCTTCAAACTATGATAAGAGCTGTACAGAAACAACTTCATATGTACCAACCTGTTAGCAGTTGGGCTTCATGCTCATTCAGGGTGGTCCCTGCAGCACGAGCGCCAAATCTACTATTTGTGTAACCCCGAACAATCTTTGGACCCCAAGGCCCTAACCCTCTGCAAAATAAATAAACAAGCTAAATAGGATAACCAAATCTTTCTCTGTTTCATTTCTAAATGAAATAGATTCTTGCACCAATGGACCTACAGCATAACGCTCAAACTAGCAATTTGGGGCAAGAAGCAATACATCCATTGAGTTTACAAAAGCAAGATTGGAAACAAAGGTAAATCTAACTAGTAATGCGTACTTATTAAAAGTTCAGTGTGAATCCATCCATTCTTCATTTCAGCCCACACACAGGAAGGGGCTGGAAGGTTTTGGATAGTGGAATCATAGGAAAGCAGTACGAATTGAAGAGTTAAAAGTTGTTCAAAGTAAATGCCAAAGAAACCCTTTGGATAGAGGATATCTGTCTCTAGGCCAACAACTAGAGAGAAATAAAATGATCCCAGAGACAAATGGTAAAGATTTGAAGAAAGTAGACATTATGAAACTGTACACAGAATCAAAGCAGAGAGAACACTATAAAATAGCTGCACTTTTGTAATCATTCCCTCAACACATGAAACTCTGTGACGCCTTTAGTAAGTAAGCTAGGCATGCACATACATGCTAATGTGCAGTGTGTGTGTGTGACTTTGCGTTATGTATGCAATTATGCAAGCACAGGCACATGCACATGTTATCGCTAGAAAAATCTAAACAACACAAGGTGAAATGTATGGCTTAAATCATGGAATTGGATATATCACCACAGATAATACCCTTTTTGCCTATTTAGTATATATAGTAGAAGAGAAAAAGGGAAACAATGGTATATACCTGATTAATTTCTGAGGAGTAAAATTAGACTCCCACAAATGGTTAATAATTGCTCCTTTCCATGTTGTTTTGAACTGCATGATCCATTCATTCCTTGCATCTTCTGCTGAGGAGAAACCAGCAGAACCCACTAAAACCAAATGCTTAATGTGCTCCGGATGCTATTACATAAGTAAAATCAACATCAGCACCAGAAAATGCCATAGCAATGCCAGATTCAAAATTCAATATGGAAAGACAAATACCTTTAGAGCATACTTGGCTGCAACATAGCCACCAAATGAATGTCCAAGTAATATAAAGTTGCTGAGATTTTTGGCTTTCCGCCATTCTTCCAAAGAATCAATAAACCATGCCTCGGTTTCTGCATTCCCAATTCAAATTCAAATAAAATACAAAGATATACTCTTATTGTCAACATAAGTCAAGAATTACATCATTCATCCTAATACAGTCATATGAAAGTTCAGTTTTTTGATGTAGTAGACCTACCTTCAGTGCTTTTGCATGTAAAATCGGGTCTGCTTGATCCACCCCAGCTGCAAAGAAGATCAAACCAAGAACTTGAGCACAAAATGTCTCACTACTAAAGACCCCCCAAACATCAAAGTTCAAAACTTTTCACAATAAAGTAGGAAACTTATGATTCTTACATCAGTTGTTAACAGAAAAGTTTGAAACTTTCACATTAAATTATCTACAATGCCAGTGAATCAAGGTTTTATAATACATTATGGAACCAAACTGAAGCATGTCATCACATTTAAGCCGAAAAATAGCTCACCCAAGTTGATCAATAGCAATGACCCTGAACCGACTCGCGAGAGCATCAAAGTTCCTGAAGAAGAAACCTTGCGAGGCACCGTATCCATGAACCATCACAATAGTAGGAGACTCATCTTTGCTGTCAAAAGTGACAGTGTTGATAAACCTCTCCTCATTGCTTGCAGACCTGAACCACTTCACTTTCGACCCGGGCGGGCCCGACCCGATATTGACCCGCTCCACCACATACGGAGTCCTGCAAAACCCGACCCAATTCACAATCATTTTAGGGTTTAGTCAAAACACAATTCAGCTTCAATTACCATTCTTTTAGGAAATGAAATTCGCAATTACGATGAATACGGATTGGATTGGTTAGTTACTTGACGATAGAGAGGAGGCGATTCTCGGCGGCGATGATGTGATCGGTGGAGGTGGGGATCCAGCGGAGGACGGAGGGCCAGAAAGATTTTGACTTTGACTTTGTGGCGGCGGCGGCGGCGGCGGCGGCAGAGGGTCGGAGGTCGGAGGCGGACCTGGAGATTTCTTCGGCCATTCTGAAAGAGAGTCTACGCAGGTTCATCCGCTATTCAAAACCTTTGCTTTGTTGAAGTTATAACCGACACGCCAAGCCACGCGCTTATAGGTGAAGTTTCAAGGCCGATGTGCGCGCCCTTTTTGACTGGGACGGTGAAGAGAGCTGGAAATGACGGATCGTGTGGATTGGGGAGCACTTCATCTATTGGCCCTGCTTACGTGATCAGCGACTGCTAATGTTGAGCTTGGGCGACACATATTAGAAGTTGGCCATGACATAACAAGGAAACCTCATTTTAGCTGGGACCTAAAATCTCAGCCTCACATATTACACGTTTGATTAGACGTTCTTAACATATGCAAGTTTTTGAAGAACAATCTCTCTATTTGTCCTCTTTGTTTACGACACAGAGACAGACGGACTTACAACTGAGTGAAACTATCGTTGATAGTGCTAGTGGCTGCATCTTTGCCGCTAGAGATTCTGTAAGGACACTCCAACCGAATAGGTTCGTCAATGACGACATTATAACATTGTTTGTTGACTATCTATGGCAAGAACGTAGAAGAGGCGATAGCGTTTATTTTACAACCTACTTCTCTCGGAATACGATGCAGTACATTAAAGACTTATCTTCAGGACATGTTGTCAATGGTGTAAGTTCGAAACAGTTGGGTGTGAGAAGATTTGACAATGACATTCCTACATGCAAAAAGGTATGTCACTAGTTGGCTTCGCTTGTCAATGAGATGATCAAACATAAACTACATGTTCACATTTAATTATTCTTACAGATTTTCATACCATGCCCTGATGTCCAAATAACTGAAGTGTGGGATAGCTTGGGATGTAGCAGGAGACGAAAGAATCAGTGCAAAACCGTTGTGAGTGATCATGTTTTATTCTAAACAAAACAAAATGACTCTTAATCCTTGTATTCAGTTTATGTTATTAGGATTGTGCCTAATGTTTAATGACTGCAGCTCCAAGCACTTGACATGATTTACAGAAGTGTGGAATTCACTACGAAACCCTTCGGGCAGGAGAAGAAAAAGTTTATAGACTTCACCCTCAACGAGGCAGCTCATTCCCCAGAACAAGAGGGTGGAGTTGATTGTGTGATTTTTACAATCAAACACATGCAGAACTATGGATCAGAGTGGTGGCATGAGGTAACCAAAATGTCTCTTTCAGTCTTAAACTTAAATTGTATGGCAGGATGGTACTTGAATCTAAAATGGACTTTATAAAACAATGTAGTTTGATTTGCACACTATTCTCATGGAATTAACCATTGACTTGGTGAGGAGCAAATTCAATAAGTGCTGGAAATGGATCGAGAAAACCATCAACGCTCCCTAATGTAAGTGGATCGTAGGTCCTTTTTAGGCTTCTAATCCCTAATGTAGATCAGTATTGATAATTTTGTAGAACATGTGGGTTATCAAGTTAACGCTCGAATGAACCAAGAACAATGATACTGATATGGTGTTACATGTTTCACGTATTTTACATACTGATATTGGTGTTACTAGTAGAATCACTTGTCATGTATATTGGTGTACATGTTTGACTTCCTTATGAAGAAGTGGAGTTCATATGATACTGCACAAAAGTAAGAAAAAACATCCAAGCAATAAACTGGCCTGCACAACCCACTGCTGAACTTAGATTACACTTTATTATGCCAACAACGATAATGACTCAGTCTCATCTAAATAGAGTAGTTACATCCATAGAGCACTTGCTTAGTGAAAATCATCAATATCTGGAGAGAATTCAGGGTCTGAAGACCACCACCAATAGCCTACTGGAGGGGAATTGGAATTCCCATCTTCAATCACATGCATTTCATGTTCCCAGTAACACAATCCACAACTGCATCTCTTTACGTTGTCTAGTCCAACGTTGTTCAAGTGTGCGCAAGTGTCGCATGGTCTTTTAGTAACATCGGCAATATGAGTGCAAATTCTTCTACCGCAACAAAACTGCTTCTGTATAATCCCGGAGACTATGTAGAATTACGGTGGAACATATAAACAAGGGAAAATCATGGGCAAGAGACATGGACATATAGTGGTTCACCATGCCATCGGAGAACATGGCTACATCCACTTAAGCTTCTACTTTCATGGCCAATAGGCCCTTTGGATCGGGAGAGAGAGACTCAGTCATCTTTCTACATATGAGAAGTCTTCCTTTTATAGATAAGGAAGGTTCCCTCACATATTATGTTTCCGATGTGGGATTAACTACACATATATCTTATCATTATGCCTTCTTGTGGAGCTTGGAGAAGCATCTTCCCGATGTGGTACCGATGATCTTTCACCATGGCGAGGTAGCTCGGATGTCAATCTACAAGTTTCATGACTGGTCTATGGGCGGGGAAGGTAGTTTCCAACTACCGACTACAAGTCCCCCCAAGTTTCCGTTCAAGACATGTCTTGAGTGGGGACTTGATATATAAAATGCCCATAGACCAGTCATTTATCAACGGGTACCCGGTACCCGGTCCCAGTCCCCCCAAGTCCGTACTCAGGACGTGTGATGAATGGGCCTTACCTATTCCGGGTCTTACTTTTCTTAATATATACCGTAATCTTTAAGTCCGCCAATAAATGCCCCTCCCGACCCCCGGTTTAAAAACTTACTTGGCCGGGCGAAGATTATTGTACCTTCACAATGAACAAATGATCGATTAGCAGCTTACATAGTTTAGTTGATCAACACCATATGGGGCCAACCAAGTATTGTTATGACATAATAATTGTCGAAAAACACAATGGTTCATGCAATTGTGTAATACTGAACGTCGAATGCCACTCTCTCGGTGGAATGCCTCTCTCTCGGTCGAATGCCAAAACCTATTGACCAGCATGCATACTCATATATACAGGTTGACTTGCAAGTAGAATATTACGGATTTTCACAAACCAATGAGATTATAACAATCATAATCTAGACGGGACTTATCTGTGGAAATAGCTGCCGAATGGGTGCACATAAGAGGTTCAGATTCATGCCCGTACTACTCCCGGACGATGAATCCTTGTTGCCAGTATGGTCAAGCTGCCTACAAGATTTGTTGACTTTTTCCAGTTAAATAGTTTCGGGTGTCCATAGTGTTTTTTTTTTTTGGACTCTACTTTTAAAGCCACCGGGACCCGAAACATCCCTTGCCCATACTTAAAGAAACTTCTCCCAACATCCCTTACCCGGGACCCGAAACATTCAGTGCCCATACTTAAAGAAACTTCTCCCACATCCCGTTTTACGATCCAAGCTCCCTTGCCATCCGAACTTGGTCTTCTAGTGAATTCTCTCTTTCGATTTCTCTACTTCTGATGGAATAAATGCCTTGACTCCGAGCAAACACCCGTGTGCTTGAAGCAAATATGTATGCTGGCTGATGTAGGAGAAGTAGCTCTGGGTGTCCATAACAATTTTTCAGTGGGCACCCAACCGAACGAGCTTCTTCGGCAGTTGAATGATGCCAGCGGATCGAGTGACCCATTCCAAGTCGATCGAGAGTTTGTAATTGACAAGACATGGATGCCTGATGGTGGTTCCCGGAGATGATCGCCGATAGACCTTTTCTTTTTTTTCCTTACCGAGCAGCTTGCCGATGACTGAGAGCTGCAAGCGCCGGTCAAGGTTTGATTTCGGACCTGGAAGCTTCACCTCACCATAGGTACCAGATTTGATTGATCGAAGCCGATCGCAGAGTCTCCTCATGAACTCGGCCAACCAGAAACATAAGCTTGCTTAGCCTGAACATTGACTCTGCTATCCGGAGGCGAAGAAACTGTCGGTAGCTTATTTTGATACCGGACCTGGCACCGAACTCGACCGAGAAAAAGCGGGTTCCCGATGAATCTGTTTGCACTTGATTGATGAACTTTACCCAGGAGAGCTCATGAGGCAGGTCTCGAGTGGTGGAGATGATCCCGGTGAGATACAACTGGCTGCACACCCGCAGACTTTGATGAAATCATTATCGACTACCGCTGAGACTGGTAAGACCGGATGCTGCCATCGGGAACCCGATGAATCGCTCCCTGGACTGAGGGGACAAGGGTCCGGGATGGGTGTTACGGCTGCCGGCAGAGATCTCCGGTGACTTGGAACAAACCGGAGGCTGCCACTAGGAGAGGAACCCTTGGGTCTCGTTGAATCACCTACGGGGTGGTGGCTGGAGGCGCCGGTCGCAAAGCCTTGTGGTTTAGCTCTAGGTAACGTCCCGATGATAAAAGAACCCGGACGGGTGGGTCATGCCATTCTCTTGGTGGCTTGGGCCTACATATTACCTCATGATGGGTTGGGCCCGTGATGGCTTAGGCCTGCATATTGGATACCTTGGGTTGACCTCCCTGCATGAGCTTACTGGTAGAGCAACAAGACTTTTAGTACTGATTCCCACAGACGGCGTCAAATGTTTCTGCATGATCCCGGAGACTATGTAAAATCACGGTGGAACATATAAACAAGGGACAATCATGAGCAAGAGACATGGACATATAGTGGTTCACCATGTCATCGGAGGACATGGCTACATCCACTTAAGCTTCTACTATCATGGCCAATAGGCTCTTTGGATCGAGAGAGAGAGACTCAGTCATCTTTCTACATATGGGAAGCCTTCCTTTTATAGATAAGGAAGGTTCCCTCACATATTATGTGTCCGATGTGGAATTAACTACACATATATCTTATCATTGTGCCTTCTTGTGGAGCTTGGATAAGCACATTCCCGATGTGGTACTGATGATCTTTCACCATGACAAGGTAGCTCGGATGTCGGTCTACAAGTTTCATGACTGGTCTATGGACGGGGAAGGTAGTTTCCAACTACCGACTACAAAAACACTGATGAGTTTGCATGGTGTTGACATCCTTCTTCGGAACAACTTCATGCTCCACATCTGGTTTGGGGATTAGTCAGTGTCGGCTTGCTTCTTTGACATCTACCATAGCATTCCTCAAAACAATTTCATGCTCCACATCTGATTCTTTTAGGTTAGACATCTTTCAACGAAAAGGTTGTGGTTACTGAAACACTCTTATATACAAACGTACTAGGTGGGAATTGTGATTTCAAATTGGTTCAAATTGATATCAAATTTCAAAAGTAACCGCCATCCACCAAACTGAAAATTCTAACTTGTCCCAAACCAAATTTTTCAAGTGTCGCCATCCACCTCAAATTTTAAGGATCACCAACGTGTCTTCTATCCCAGCCGTCAATCCTAAACCCTACTTTTCATCTGCATCACACAAGGTTGAGAAACCATAAACACTGCCCATTGGCCCAAACCCGGAACCCTAACTTAATGGGTTTAGATCAACGTAGACAGGATATTTCAAGGACGGGATCTTCCTTGAATTACCTTAAATGTAATTCTTGAAGATCTTCCAACGTCAGCATCTTCTAAGTAAAGATATTGTTTCCAAGTGTGACTCTTCAATCTTAGACGTGCATATCACCATATCTCATGTAATCATCATCAGATGCCATCAGTAAGGAATGTAATCCCAGTTATATACTTCAAAGCAATTAGGACCTCTTTGCATGATATCCTTCCTTGATCACGTCTTCTTAACTAGCATGAAACACGTCCATATTGCCTTTTCCATGAAAGATCTTCTATGCTGCTCAATATCGGTAACCAAACAATCATCCATCAATTACCGGATACATGATATTTCGATAATCTTCGAGATTTACTCCAAAGATACTTGCTCATATCCACGATGAACCCGGATCCATGATCAAACCCCTAGACAAGATATTTCAAGGAATTTTGAATCTTTTACAATTTAAGGGTGAGGTTGAGTCTACGTAGTCATGATTTGCTTATACAATTACTCATGATTTAGGTAGACTTATGTCATCCAACAAGTGGACTTTTTTACAATTTATGATGTATGTATTTTCCTTATTTTTTGGAATTTGCTAAGGTCATGATTTGCCTATACATTGCTCATGATTTAGGTCGACTATGTCATCCAACAAGTGGACTTACCAATTACCTAAGACGTCTTATCGGTTAAATTGAGTTGGTCTCCGTTTTATTATTATTACCGCTCGTAAACAGGCTTGACTTTTCGAATGAGTAAGGCTTAATGCAACCTTGCCTTTTCGCTTGCCTTATAACCTCATTTGAGTGACAGTTTCCATCAAACCGCTATCACTCATTGGAATTTCAGTTTCCAGAAAGCCACTTAATCCCTTTCAAGCCAAACTTGTCAATGGCAACCAATAGCGCAAACACAACTCCTTCTCTTCCTCTGTTCGTAGCCAAGCTAACAAAGCAGGGGTTAATGTAACTGAATTGGTATGAGTGTTCTTTATCTTATACTCCAGTTGCATTTTATTTTTTTTACTAAACCATCTACCAATCATAATCATTTGTTTGACGTTGCAGGAGATACCCTGATTGTTTTGAAACTTGAAACACCAAAATTGAGAGTAGATTGTTTGTCGTGTATTGTTCTTAAAATTTTCTCTTTCTTATAATACGAGATTTCTTGAAGAAAACCATTATCCCCTCTACTATTCTATAGGAAGGGCTTCCAATAAAGACTTTATAATACGACCAGACACAAGTGACGGGTTGTTACACCCCAAACCCGGTGTCGGTGGTTTCCAAGCACCTGACACCGAACCCGAGGCGTGAGCGGGAAATGTAAAAGAAACTAAAACAATTTCAAATATTTTTTCAGAAATTGTTAAAAATAAAAGAAAATAAAACGTTTACAAATAACAAAATCAATTACAAAAAAACGAAATGAAGAACTTGAGCTGTAACTCACTTTTAATCTTCCGTAACTCCTCTAAACTCTCGAACACGTCAGCTAAACGTTATCGTTAGTCTTCTAGAAATACATGTCTTCGTACGAACCTGAACAAAAATCTATAAGGGTGAGCTTACGCTCAGTAGGGCCAAATTTTTTAGGTTATACTTAACTACGTCGCACAAACAAGTTATCAACTAATGTCGTATATAACAACAATGATCGATGTATAAATGCTAATGAATGTCTTCCTCAATTACTGGCTATCAGTCCATACATCAAAGACATGTGAGCCTACAAGTCCCATACCACGTATTTTACCAACCGGGGTGACTCAAATATCTCGAATATATGATCTAATAATCAGTAATATCTCACCACCTGTACCTCTTTTGTTAGTCGTCTTGTTATACTCATGGTCTCCAAACCCGAAACCCGATAAGATCGTTTTGTCGATGTCCGCCATCGAAAGGGCATACATTCCCTGAATTTGTGCACGTGTGGGCTACCCTGGATCTTGGACAACCTATGAGGAAACTCAACTACACAAAATATATATATTATAATAATCTCATTCTCATCTCCAGAATCACAATTCTCACGTTTCCTCACAATGCATTATGCATATCAATTAAATATCAATATTCGCATTTTAATATCGCACACATGGTTATAAGGAAATCGATAACATTAATCATACAAGTCACCAATTACATATGCTTTATCGAATAACAGTAACATCCAAGAATTAATCAATCAATGACACACAAGTCACACATTTCAATTATTACTCTAATTATCAAATTAAAGAAAGGTTCCCCGATAGAAAGACACCCTACCTGAAATCCAAGTGTTAGTTCTAACGCCAAATAAAATTAGTAACACCGCGACACGCGTTCTGAAATCTTTATCATTCTGCTTCTGGAATCTTGCAACTTGCACTCGATCCTCGTCTCAAACTCTTATTCCAAGAATGTCGACAAACACTTTAACTTGATACGATTAAGTCCTCAAATTGATAAGGACACCCAAATCCTCTATTCAATTACACCTTCAATTTACCAATTGAACTACAAGACCACTATGCTCACCAAAGTGAAGTTCTCGACTATAACCCATAATCACCATTCACCAACTGCCATTAAACTAAATCCAATTTCAAGTATAATCACGACCACCACCGTTGTGGACGCCGAACACAGTAACCTTCACAAACACAATAAACTTTCAATTTCCCAGCTCTTCCATTTCTGGACTTCCAAGCATATACAACACCAACATCATGTCCTGCAATTTCATCCAAAACATAAACCAAACCCAGAACTATCAACCACCACTTCCGTCGCCGAACAACACTGCCCCAAAATCCCATCACTCCAACTTCTTCAATCTCATCCCAAAATCAAAACTAACTATCTCATACAAATTCAGTATACTACAAAGCCGGAAACCAATTCCTTCAACCCCACCGCCGCCGTGAACAGCGTCACTCACGGCGGTCCTCCTCTGCTAAAAACCAATTTCTCCAAATTTCAACCAAACTCAATTCCAATTATAGAAACATGTAAAGCTCGACGAGTAGATGAAGATTGATACCTCGCTTGCCTTCGCCGGTGGCCGGAAAACACAGAAACTCGCCGGAAAATCCAAGAAGCTTCAACCCTTCGAATCTCCCTCCTCCGAGCTCGTCTGGGAAAACCAAGAACATGGAAAGTTCCTGAGATCGAGATGAAGCTATCCATTCCAGTGAGAGACCTCGACTTGGCCGGAATCGGAAACTCGCCGGCGAACCCAGCCTCTCCTTCTCCACTTCGAATCTCCCTCTCCCGACCTCTTTTGAAGAAACTGAGAACATAGGGAAGACCACGAGGACGAGAGGAAGCTTCCAGTACCATTCACGCTCGCCGCCGTCGCCGGAATCGGAAACCCGATCGGAAACAAATCGCCTTCTCTCCTCCTTTTCTCTCTCGCCGGAGCTCCTAGTCGAAAACGAAGGGCATCTTAAGGTCGGGGACGGCGAGACGAAGCTCTGGACACCGGTCTTGCGTCGAGAGACAGCCGGACGACGGAGGAGCGATCGGAGCTCGTCGCTGCGCAAGGGCTCGAGACCGAGTCGGTCTGAGCTATTAATCTAATCCAGTGTCAAACTGATCCACTTCTATATACATACCCAAATCGACGGCCCGGATCATGCCAGCAATAATTCTATTTTTAATTAAATTTTTAGATAATACAAACTTCCAAAAATCATTAAAAATAACTTCGATATCCAAACGATGTTCCGAAAAAAATCTCACGAACTCTTAACGACGTCTAAGTTAATCCTATGGCTCAAAAGACAAAATTTGAATAATTTTCAAAAGGTACTAAGAATTTAAATAATAACAGAAATTTGAATTTAAAATAACTCAAAAAAAAATTTTCTTTTAAAAATAGAAAACCGAAATTCCGGGATATTACACGGGTTTGAGGAGAACGGTTTCTTTTGCATACTTTCTTTTCAAAGACCCTATATAGTATATACCCTATGAATATATAGAATAATTTCATATGCATGAATGAGAAACTGAGATTGGAATGGTTTGGTTAACTTATTCAGCAGATTAGAGAGACTATTACTATGACTGTAGGATAATATAAGTGATTCATATTATTTGGGTGACCAGCTATGGTCACTTATGAGTGACAAACACCAATGAGAGATGGACAAGTGTCAACAATAATCATAAACAAACATACCAAATACCCAAAACTCTCTTGTTATGTTCTTAAATTGCAGCCAAACCTTTTAAAACGGACATGTATCCCATGTTCATTGGCTGTAGTCATCTTAAGGTGACCAACCTTTATCACCGAAGTCGGATACATAAGAAATTACTCCATGTTCATACCTGAGATTTAAAAATATAATTGTAATTGGTGTTTATGAGACCTCATGTACGAGTATATATCTATTTCCCACAGGTCTGCTATATCACTGGATCCCGACAGTACAAAAACCAGAAGCACCAGACTATTTTATTGTTCGAGTCTGTCTTCTTCCATTTACAGAACTCCAGATATTCAATCTCGTCAAGCCATCCATGTCCATGACTTGGAATTATAATGGAGAATATGGAATATAATTGACATAACAATATTTCATCTATGGCCAGCCAACCAATCAAAAGACAGAATATGAAGAATATAACTAACATAATGCTACAAGAAATAATATTGGACAAATTAATTTGAATTCTCAATACAGACCGGTCTGATGAAAATTGGAAAAGGATGCGATTTTAAACTTATTTAGAAGAAAAACTAATTGCTAACTCTAATTTCTACCTTTGGCACATAAATATCAGGTAGACATCGATCACAACAAACAAGAATCTGCAGTACACTTCCAAAACCAAAGAAGATCTTATACCAGAACATAGAGTTTTTAGAATCCTTGTGATTTGAGTTGAATAGGACAAGATGTGAAGCAGAGCATCCCCATTCATTTCTGGGTCACGAAGATGGAACCGAGCAGGATCAACTATGCACGACATGTCGTTCTCAGCTTCACTCCGGCGGCCCTACGGTTGTGGTGGCCTCTGATTCAAACATATGGCATTGAGTTGTTGGGGGCTGACATTTGGTCGACATGGTAGCTCACGAGTAATTATACACACAGCACACAGGATGTGCCAATCTTACTGCCATAATGAAACATGAAACTCTCGTCCACAAAAACTTCTACCATGTTTCTGAGTATATGATGCTTCGAGCTTTCTAAAGTTACAGCTTCGAGTTTTCACCAGCTAATGGATTTCAGAGTTCAGATCTAGATGAGAGCCATGTCAGACCCAGCATACATACTCAACTCAATTAGAAAGGATCACTAACCGTCACAATGACGAAATAATGATGGTGAACACAACAGTCCTAGGAAATGAAACTGAAACAAAACAGTCCTTTGAAATGAAACTGAATGGGATGCTTTTATTAAAACTGGACAAGTCGTTTGTCCTCGAAAGATATCATAGATGTACAGATACCAAACACTGTCAGGTCGGTATTTATGCATACATGAGTATAGCATATGGGATCTCATAGCAAATACATATACTCAGAAAGAATATATTGATTGAATCAGTGAAATTGGATGAATCATCTTAAATAAAGAGATTGATTGATATGTAGTTCTGTACAAAGGAAATGAGAAAGCAACTAAGTATTCATTTCAGACAGCTGTCAAACCTTCAGGCAAGGATTCATTGTCTGGGTCAGGTGACAGAAATCTCCGGCAAGCGTGGAAAACAGCTGAATGGAAACCCTCCGGATCGTCTATGAATACATAGTGTCCCGCCTGCAATTATTTACAGGAAAACATTTATTGATACAAACCTAGATCATATACACTAATTATGGAGAAGCAATATACACGTTGAGGGAGGAGAGATACTGACCTCAGGAACTCTAATAATCTCACATGGGACCTTCATATCCTTGCGAGCTTCTTGAGCCCCTTGATAATTCATCCAATCTTGATAGCCATAAATAAAGGTAGTTGGAACTTTCCACTCTGATGCACTGTATATAAAAGGGAACATGTAAACACAGGAGCCCCCGAAACATATCAAGATAAGAAAGAAAATAATCAGTAGAATCAACAGACCTCTGAAGAAGAGGCTTCCGAGCAAATGCTCCGAAAGAAAAAATATATTTCATGCACAACTCTCCACTTGCTTTGGCAGCTAAAGTATGGTACGCGTAATCTTCAATTGAGAAAGCAAAAACTGTTAGAGATCTTCAAACTATGATAAGAGCTGTACAGAAACAACTTGATATGTACCAACCTGTTAGCAGTTGGGCTTCATGCTCATTCAGGGTGGTCCCTGCATCACGAGCGCCAAATCTACTATTTGTGTAACCCCGAACAATCTTTGGACCCCAAGGCCCTAACCCTCTGCAAAATAAATAAACAAGCTAAATAGGATAACCAAATCTTTCTCTGTTTCATTTCTAAATGAAATAGATTCTTGCACCAATGGACCTACAGCATAACGCTCAAACTAGCAATTTGGGGCAAGAAGCAACACATTCATTGAGTTTACAAAAGCAAGATTGGAAACAAAGGTAAATCTAACTAGTACTGCGTACTTATTAAAAGTTCAGTGTGAATCCATCCATTCTTCATTTCAGCCCACACACAGGAAGGGCTGGAAGGTTTTGGATAGTGGAATCATAGGAAAGCAGTACGAATTGAATAGAGGATATATGTCTCTAGGCCAACAACCAGAGAGAAATAAAATGATCCCAGAGACAAATATGGTAAAGATTTGAAGAAAGTAGACATTATGAAACTGTGTACAGAATCAAAGCAGAGAGAAACACTATAAAATAGCTGCACTTTTGTAATCATTCCCTCAACACATGAAACTCTGTGACGCCTTTAGTAAGTAAGCTAGGCATGCACATACATGCTAATGTGCAGTGTGTGTGTGTGACTGTGCGTAATGTATGCAATTATGCAAGCACAGGCACATGCACATGTTATGATGTTATCGCTAGAAAAATCTAAACAACACAAGATGAAATGTATGGCTTAAATATATCACCACAGATAATACCCTTTTTGCCTATTTAGTATATATAGTAGAAGAGAAAAAGGGAAACAATGGTATATACCTGATTAATTTCTGAGGAGTAAAATTAGACTCCCACAAATGGTTAATAATTGCTCCTTTCCATGTTGTTTTGAACTGCATGATCCGTTCATTCCTTGCATCTTCTGCCGAGGAGAAACCAGCAGGACCCACTAAAACCAAATGCTTAATGTGCTCCGGATGCTATTACACAAGTAAAATCAACATCAGCACCAGAAAATGCCATAGCAATGCCAGATTCAAAATTCAATACGGAAAGACAAATACCTTTAGAGCATACTTGGCTGCAACATAGCCACCAAATGAATGTCCAAGTAATATAAAGTTGCTGAGATTTTTGGCTTTCCGCCATTCTTCCAAAGAATCAATAAACCATGCCTCGGTTTCTGCATTCCCAATTCCAAATTCAAATAAAATACAAAGATATACTCTTATTGTCAACATTAGTCAAGAATTACATCATTCATCCTAATACAGTCATATCGAAAGTTCAGTTTTTTGATATAGTAGACCTACCTTCAGTGCTTTTGCATGTAAAATCAGGTCTGCTTGATCCACCCCAGCTGCAAAGTAGACCAAACCAAGAATTTAAGCACAAAATGCCTCACTACTAAAGACCCCTCAAAACCTTTCACAGTAAAGTATGAAACTTATAGTTCTTACATCAGTTGCAACAGAAAAGTTTCAATCTTTCACAACAAATTATCAATAATGCCAGTGACTCAAGCTCTTTTACTATATCATGGAATCAAACTGAAGCATGTCATCACATTTAAGCCGAAAATAGCTCACCCAAGTTGATCAATAGCAATGACCCTGAACCGACTCGCGAGAGCATCAAAGTTCCTGAAGAAGAAACCTTGCGAGTTACCGTATCCATGAACCATCACAATAGTAGGAGACTCATCTTTGCTGTCAAAAGTGACGGTGTTGATAAACCTATCCTCATTGCTTGCAGACCTGAACCACCTGACTTTCGACCCGGGCGGGCCGGACCCGATATTGACCCGCTCCACCACATACGGAGTCCTGCAAAACCCGACCCAATTCACAATCATTTTAGGGTTTAGTCAAAACACAATTCAGCTTCAATTACCATTCTTTTAGGAAATGAAATTCGCAATTACGATGAATACGGATTGGATTGGTTAGTTACTTGACGATAGAGAGGAGGCGATTCTCGGCGGCGATGATGTGATCGGTGGAGGTGGGGATCCAGCGGAGGACGGAGGGCCAGAAAGATTTTGACTTTGTGGCGGCGGCGGCGGTGGCGGCAGAGGGTCGGAGGTCGGAGGCGGACCTGGAAATTTCTTCGGCCATTCTGAAAGAGAGTCTACGCAGGTTCATCTGTTGATAACCGCACACCAAGCCACGCGCTTTAAGTTTATAGGTGAAGTTTCAAAGCCGATGTGCGCGCCCTTTTTGACTCGGACGGTGAAGAGAGCTGGAAATTACGGATCGTGTGGATTGCGGAGCACTTCATCTATTGGCCCTTGCTTACGTGATCGGTGACTGCTAATGTTGAGCTTGGGCGACACATATTAGACGTTGGCCATGACGTAACAAGGAAACCTCATTTTAGCTGGGACCTAAAATCTCAGCCTCACATATTACACGTGTGATTAGACGTTCTTAACATATGCAAGTTTGAAGAACAATCTCTTTATTGGCAAAAGATGGAATACGCCTCCGTCCCCGTACGCCAAAGTTGATCTTGCCACGTGGCTTCACCACGTCCACATGTTCTGAAAGAGAAAGGCAAGATAGTAAATGTGCACGCAACTATCGTCGTCGGCTATAAAAAAAGTTCATGTTAAGAACATATGGCAAATCTCACAGGCTTATAGCAAGTCCTTTCTCTAAAAGAAAACTTGTTGTTACCAGATGATGTGAGTTTGACGAGATATCCTATCACCAAAGCAATATATAGTGAGATTCATGATTATTGATTGAGGTTTGAGATTTAAGATTATCTGTTTCTTCAATGATTTAGGTGGATATATAAATCGTTGATGGGAGTAGTATCCTTGCTAACTGATTCATTGATTACTAGCTATTGCTCTGATCGGAGCTAGACTTCACTGTTCCTTTTGGTATGCCCCTTCAAAAGTTGTACCTGTCGGCCACCGCTATGTCGCCGTACCTCATCCAACCTTGACAGAGGTACTCAATAAGGAGCGCCGCCGCACATAGACGCCTTCTAACCTTTTTGTCATGCTCCTCCTCTTATTTCCTCTAGAGTTCCTCCTCGGAGGAGAGCTATTCTCTTTAGCTATTCTCTAACCTTTTTGACCAAGCTTGATATTCTCTCGAAGTACAACCTTGACGCTCTGAATTTGGGGTGCAATACTTCCACAAGTTAACTTGTGCGATTCTGTTAAATTTAGGACTGTAAGTCTGTAACAGATTTTTAGTTCTTTGTTTGTTTATTTGTTTGGACCTTTGGCCCCCTTTTATAAAAGAAAAAAAATGTTCTAGATGCTCATCTTCTATCTATAACTCGGAAACTTGAAGGCATGAAGCATTACTTGCTTTCAAATATAAATGGGTTACAATCCTTTACTTGAAAAGGGAATAGGTTCAAGTGTTCAGCCATGGTGGCAGGTTTGCAGGAGAACGGTTTCTTTTGCATAAAAAAGAACAATTTCATATGCATGAATGAGAAACTGACATTGGAATGGTTTGTGAAACTCAATCGGCAGATTAGGGACTGTTACTATGACTGTAGGGTATCAGAAGTGATTCATATAAGAAATTACTCCATGTTCGTACCGGAGATTTGAAAATATAATTGTAATTGGTGTTTATGAGACCTCATGTACGAGTATATATCTATTTCCCACAGGTCTGCTATATCACTGGATCCCAACAGTACAAAAACCAGAAGCACCATACTATTTTATTGTTCGAGTCTGTCTTCTTCCATTTACAGAACTCCAGATATTCAATCTCGTCAAGCCATCCATGTCCATGACTTGGAATTATAATGGAGAATATGGAATATAATTGACATAACAATATTTCATCTATGGCCAGCCAACCAATCAAAAGACAGAATATGAAGAATACAACTAACATAATGCTACAAGAAATAATATTGGACAAATTAATTTGAATTCTCAATACAGGCCGGTCTGATGAAAATTGGAAAAGGATGCGATTTTAAACTTATTTAGAAGAAAAACTAATTGCTAACTCTAATTTCTACCTTTGGCACATAAATATCCGGTAGACATCGATCACAACAAACAAGAATCTGCAGTACACTTCCAAAACGAAAGACGATCTTATACCAGAACATAGAGCTTGTTTAAAAGCAGCATTCGAGGAATCCACCCAGCACAGCTTTTTAGTCAGCTCTTGACTGACCTGCTCGGGAGGAAAGAATGATGCCAACAATGAGACCATACAGAGCAAGGGCTTCAGCAAAAATGAGAATGAGGATCATCCCAACAAAAAGCTTTGGCTGTTGAGCATTGGCTCTGCAAAGTAAGAAAAAAACAATATCAAGAGATTATAAACCAAGCACAATTAGACCCTACAACTAGTAATTAGGATATTTCAACTAGATATGCAATAATGCAGTGAATGATTTAGAAAAGCCTAAATGGTGTTACCAAAGGCTGCAGATGTACTGCTTAAAACAATTATCTGAAAGAATATAGTCCCTGACGGCTGACGTATCCTAAGCTAAACTAAAATTTTATACTATGCATTTCCAAGATCAGTTAAACTAAACCATGTGCAAAACCAGCTCATTATACTCGAGATATACGACAGAATATCTATTTATTACATTGTCACCATGTTCATCAAGAATCAATCAAATGCTTATGTGTTTTCACTTCAACAGGCGCAGATTAAAATTACAACGAACAGATACAAATTAATCGAACAGATACATAAAAGCAGAATCACAAGGAGTATATACGCTCTAAAGTATTGAGAACTAAAGAAACCATACCTAACACCAGCATCACCAACAATGCCAATAGCCATACCAGCTGAGAGCCCAGCAAGGCCACAAGCGAGACCAGATGAGAGATGAGCATAACCATCAAACAGGTAGTACGATTTGGCCTTAGGGTTGATACCAGTACTGATAATAACAGCGATAATAAGCCCGTAAATACCCAACACTCCAGCCATGACAACCGGCACGATCGACTTCATCACCAGCTCCGGCCTCATCACTCCCATCGACGCCACTCCTACTCCACTCTTCGCCGTTCCGTACGCAGCTCCCATACCTGTGAAAACAAACAAAAACCGATCAAATCCCTAATCGATAAAACGACGTCGTTGAGGTCAGATCTGAAACAGGAACGGAAACGTACAGGAGAAGACGAGGGCCGCGGCGGCGCCGAGGAAGCCGAAGAACGGTGCCGTTTCATCGCCGCTGAAGATTGTGGAAGCCATTCTCTTGTCGATTTTACGGACAAGATGATATGATCGGATCGGATCTGGATTCTGGATGTTTCTGACTCTCTCTCTCTCTCTCTCTCTCTATCAAATCTCAGCCTCACACAGGAAGCTTGTCATTTTACGATTCTGCCCCCGATTTTACAGGAGTCACGGGCGACGTGGGGACACATGTACCATGGGCCCAATTCGAAATTGGGCCGCCTTTACCCAATTGCTTGAGGATGAGGCCGGACCCGAAACATCGAAACGCACATATGAACGAAGCTGTGATATTCCTGAAGAGAAAATAGAGCACATTCTTTATCATTCCTTCTGTGGAGTTTGAATTTTGCAGACACACATTCAAGCCATTAGCCTTCTTCATTTTTACTCACAGAATAAAGAACAGAAAAACATTCATATTTGTACACTTATAGCAGTAACTCCTTTTTTCTAATGCAATTTGCGGTCGTTTTGCAAGATGGTTCCTCTATATAACAAAGCTATTGTAAGACTCGTAGAGATTTATCTCACAAAAGGAACATGAAATCAGCCACCCACTAGTAGAGACTAGAGAGCAGCAAACATTGTGAAACGAGGAAAAGAGCAAGAACTTAAAGACTTCCAAATTAACAGAAAACAATTTAAAGATCGGAATGTTTTCCAACATACGTGAAATTTGGATACTTCTTTTGTTAACAAAAGCTTTTGGTTACATTCACCAGAAAAAGAAAACAAACAAAAGAATGAGTAGCAAAAGAGAAGACACAACTCACACAAGCATGTCTCAACACAGCCTGTGGGTATGAGATTACATTACACAATGCACTGCATAGTTCTCTCTTCATGTGACAGTATATCTCCTCAAATTCTAGTAACATCTATGTACAAATAATGACAAATTTCAAATGCTAAGACGAGCATATAAATCCGGTAGCAAATGCAAGGGGAAAAAAGTACCTCAAATTGATAACAACGAATAACTTAAAAGTCAAAAGTCTGAGGCTATTCAAGAGAGCTTATGCTAGTTCTTAAAATGACATGGTATAAGCCATGACTTCTGCAAGCATATAATATCACAAACTCTACCACAGTAGATGACAGTAGATAAAATATTACGACTTGGAATACTAACTGAAGCTCAGCTAAAGAACACCAAATTAAATGAACACATACTTTCCAACTCTAGCAAAGAATTATCTCTAACAGCTAGCCATACCAAATACAAGCCATCACATAAATGCAGTTCTAAGCAACAGTTGACTACAATATACATACCTTTTGTCCTCAGAACAGCCAAAATAGCTTTCCCAGCCTAGCAAAAACAAAAAGGAAGTTTGGTCAGTGAGCTGGACAGACAAACAGATGAAAGAGAATGGATGATCAATTAGCTTCTGATTGTGACATGTTCAAGCAATAGATCACGTCCTGCATTTCATTCTGCAACCCCAACCTCAATACACAGTTCCAGATGTATAAGATGAACATCAAGTACAAAATATATACATATTCGCCTTCTGGATCAAAATTCACAATATCATATATAGATGCTATAGTGGTTGGAAACTGGACATGGTTGAAAGTAATAGAGTAACACACAAGCCTCCTCACCCAAGGCATGCACCCAAATAAGACAAAATCCAGTAAGCAGAAACTGCAGCCCTTGCAAGGCTGCTAATAATGCGAGATGGAAATTTAACTTTGGGGAACAAAAGTAAAATTAGTGATCAATGTTAAATCAAAAAGTAAACATCACATATTACTTTGGCCATGGAAAACTGTTCTGTATTCTTCTTGTTACCAGTCACTAACACAATCCTAATCTGTACACATTGAAGACCATCAAAAAAGTCGATGATTATTAGTTTCTCCTCCCTGAGGATCCCTGAATAAAAATTAGGGTCTGACGTCTAAAATTTTCACCAGTACATCCATGATGGATGACTGGGCCAATTTCATATCATCCCCACACCCTATTGAAATGAGAAAGCAACTTGTTTTGCGCTTACTCCCGCTTGCATCTGGAAATGCTCATTACTGGCACTTACTCGACCAGTTCTAATTGCAGTTCAAGATGCCCACCAAATATGAATCAACCGACAGCAGCAAACCATGCCCTTTGTTCCACAGCCTCCACAGTCATACAGAGCTTGTTGGCAGTTTAACCAAGAATCTGTTATGATATATCTGTGGCCCCACACTGCCAGCTAAAGCTGTGAATTCATCCCCGAAAAAAATTGCGAACTTCTGCACAGTGCCGGTAATGCATCGAAGACACAGATCAGTGACCCAGTATCAAGATTTCACACCAGGCTTCACTGCCATGTGCTTCTCGATCAATTTATCCACAAAGGCACGAATCTGCAAAAGGAGTTGGTAAGAAGAAACTAAACATCATAGAAAAACATGAAAGAATAATAACACTAACACTGTTCATGGAAAATTCAAGATACCGAATACAAAATTCCAATGGAACTTTAAGGTGCCAACAACTTAATTATCTGTTCTTTTATGCAGTCGATAAGAAATGAAATAAGAGCAGATATTTTACATATGGATAGATAGATCTGATGAAAGAATACCTTGTTCCTGCGCTTGAAATCAAGAAACTCGGACACAGCCATTGCTTTTTCTGAATCAGTGGCTTGCTCCATAACCTGACAATTGAATTACCAAAAGAAAAACTGAGACTAATAGATTAAGGGGAACAACTGTAGACAACAGTTCAACAAACTTGCACCAGATTGTAACCTGCAAGTAAGGTGTCTTTTCTAATTGCTACAACAGTAAGGAAAGGGATGGAGTGAAAGAAAGAAAGGAAACAAAAAAAAAAGAAAAAAAAGACTCACCTTGGTAGCACTTTTCTTCATGATTGACTTGTATCCCTCTCTATCAATCTTTTTAGCTTTATAGAGGGGCATAAGCAATGATGCCACATAATCAACAACTGCGTGCTTAATTTGGTCTGCTCCTCGACGATGATTTTTCGACGACCCCTTATTTACAGTAACTTGCGAAACAGAGCTCTCATTTACTAGTCCGTCATGCTTCCAGCTTAGTCCTTTAGAAGTTGTATTTGAATCTTCCTCATCCTTTACATACGGATCAGGATGGTAGAAATCAGGGTCAGCCGCCGCTGCTTGAGATTGCCACATCTCAATGGCATGATAGCCCTTTACCCCAACACTACCAGCTGTATCAACCCATGCTTTTGTATAGATACTACTGTCAACAGCAGCACTCTCTCCTGAGTGCTCACGGAGATTCAACTGACTAGTGATTTCGTTGGGATGGCTCCGCTCTGATAGGTTATCAACTGACCTTCTTGAACTGTCAAGATTGACACAAGCAGCGGAGAAATCAACAGACCAGTTCCTTACTTTGCAGTTCCTTGAGTCTATTTCTGATATGCAATCTTCTCTGCCCAGAACACCACCAGACCACTTTCTCCTAAAATCATACTCATCCATTTGAGCGTACTGCTCCCGTCGAGCAAATTTATGAAACGACGGAATCTTAGGAAGCTGAAGCAATGAACTGCTCTTGGCTTCTGAAGATGCATATGCCTACAAAATACAACAATAAGAAACGGGAGAGAGAGAAAGAGATGAAGGAGGGAGGAAGAGGAAGTGTAGTGAGGAAGATGACAAAGGAACAAACCTTTGCAGCTGCAAGTGCTGCTGCGCGAGCTGCTTCAGCAGCAGCAATGGCAGCTCTTTCTTCTTCAGTCATAGCGAATTCATCATCATGTGGTCTGCCTGTTGAACCTCCAAATCTTGAAGAATTTGCTGTTTCAAGTCTTATGGTTTTGCCATTCATTTTCTTCGCATTTGAATTCAAAGGCAATTGGCTTCCGGTGGATGCAGAATCCTGTAAACTTCCTTTGTGCTCAAAAGCACCATGATACAAGTGTAGTGGTGGTTTTCCAGAAGATGAGTCTCTGACTGTCTTTCTCTTCAATGAATCTACACCACTGGCTTGCCTTGACAATTTCAGTCCTCCATTAGATGCTTTTTCTCTGCGGAAGACTTCAAGCCACACGCTAACTAGCTGACTTGCAATGGCACGTATATCACGGCTAGTGTGTACACAAACTTTCTCTCTTACAGTTTTCCCAATGCCTGCACCACACAAACAGAAAGATTAGCTAACTTTAAAGAAATACATTTTGCTGATGACAATTTTAAACCTCCCGTTCAACAAGAAAAAAGTTGGAAAACATATATAAGCAAATGATTATGAATTTCATATGTTATAAACTTCAAGAACAATAGACAGATTCCCCAGTTTGACAATGAAGTGCAGATAATTAAAAGAAAAACAAATCAATTGAAACAGCTAACAATCACACAGTTCATTAGCATAAAGAAGATAAAAATTATTTTCATTGTTCATTTCAATTATCCACATCTCTGTACACATACCTCCATACATTTACACATAACCATAGATCACAGGAAGTACATTAGATGTACAACAAAAAAGGAGACAATACCAGACAAGCGCACCGCCAGTAGGTCTGTTGACACAAGAACAAGCAGACGAACACAATGCCGCAGGAGTTGAGTCCCCGCTTTCCCCATTGAATCCTGTTATAATTACAAAATATATATCTTTCAGAAATTTATCTAAGAAACAAACATCCTGTCACCACCCAGGCCATATGCATGAACAAGCCACCACCCAGGCCATAATGATTAAGCAATAGATAATATTCATGCAAATTACCAGTATCCATGAGTTAAGCGTGGTTAGCCCCTCTTTGGTGCCAGCAAAGGACTTCAGCGTTTCAGCAGGAAGAGTCAACAACTCTTTGGCCAGATGCAACCTTCCTTTAGTAGTTTTTGCATTAAAGAACAAGTCCTGAAGTAGGGCTTCCCTGTTCTTGTAAAGGACACTGGAAAGTTCAACCGCATCAAGTCTCCTTGTTATGTCCCAAACTTCATCCTTCTCAGAGGCAGACTCACTCTGTATGGACTCCATTGCTTCTGCTTCTGCTGTGTAATCATGACCCGTTGTCAGTATGTCAATTATACGTACTGCCTCTCGAAGACCACTCATCATTGCACCACCAACAGTGTCGGGATGCTCCTTGCAGGTAGCTTCACCAGCGAAAAATAGGCAGTTATTAACAGGTCTCCCTAGTATGTCATAGTCTTTTCCGGAAGCTCCAACAGCAACATATGAGTACGCACCGTAGCTGAAAGGATCCCCGCCCCAATCTGTCACAACTGATGCAACTGGATCAGGTACTGACGCCTCTCCAAACAATTTACGTAGAGCCACCAATGCATGGTTAACATGATCAGAAGAACTCATATTTTGGCCTTCTATAGCTGCCTTACCAACCACTAAAGCTATAAGAACAGGAGCCCCAACAGTTTTCTTGATATTCCAGAACATAAAGCACTGACCCCTCAGGTCTGTTTCTTCAGCAGTTGCTCCAAAGTAGTCCACAGAGTCATCCCAAAAGACATCTGGAAATTCCAAAACTACTTTATTAAGAACGCCAAATCCAAGCCGCGTGATAGAAGAATGTTTCCACTGGGGTAATGGTGGGGAAAACTTTATGGTTTCTGCTTTTAGGCACCCAAGAGGCACTGTAACCAAGACTGCATCTCCACAAAAGATACTCCCATTTGATGTGGAGACTTTGACTTTGTTACGCTGGTTGTTATTCAATTCACCATCCTCAGCCCCATATGAAATATCAGTGACTACATGATCCAAGTGAACGCGCAATCCTTCTCCAAGAGACTCAACAACAGTGCTGTAACCCCCTTTAATCATACAGTGAGCTCCCCCAAAGCCACCATAAACATCATCTTGGTTCCAATGGGGGAGAGATACCTCCTTAAGCGGAGCAGCACAACCATACTCCAAATTAGCAAAATGCCAATCCATAACCCTCCTCTCAAGAGGACTCAATAGCTCTTGCTTAGAACAACTTTTATCAGCAACTCTACCATCATCATTTGTTCTGCCATCATCCCTTGAACCATGCAATTCTTTTTCTTTAGCACTCCCTGACTGTGCCATACGACGCCTCTTAAGGGCATATTCAAAACCTTCCTCAAGAGACATTCTTGCTGCACGTTCTCCCTTCTGTGCTACAAGCAATACCATATCATCAAGAAGGCTGTTGAACTCTGCTTCCAATGCTTCATCCAGCTCTGCAGGAACTTTTTGACCTGTTTCAATATCATAAAGAGGGCAATCACTGTTTAATACAGTCAACTCGAGGCCCAACTGAGCACAAACCAATGAGGAGGGATCGGGTCTTCTTTCAGTTGCCCAATCAGCCTCAACACCAGTAATAATGCTAGCACCAAGATCCACCGCCACTGATAGAGATGACCGGTCTGTAAAAACACGACCTCCTATTCGACTCCTAGCTTCAAGTACATTTACTGAAAACCCCTGACGCTTTAAGTGCCGTGCAGCAGTTAAGCCAGCAGGACCAGCACCTATGACAATGATTTCCTTTCTGACTTCTGGACCACATTGCAGGGTGTTATGACTCGGTAGATGATCATATGGTGTTGACTGAATACTCTGTGATTCATGCTTTATCTCTGGAGTTACAACAGGAACGACTCCACCATCCAATGTCTCACCAGATGGATCACTACTCGAAACATCCATATTGTCCAATCGACTTTGGAACCTCACATCAGCACTACAGTTTTCCAGGTAATCAGTTTGGCATTCTGCAGGATTTTTCGCAACAAGTAATTCCAAAGTCACTGCTCCAACATGCCCATTATCTTTTGTGGCTCCCTCAGTCAAGTTTTCACTATTAAATGTAATTCCATTCTTAGCATCAGTGGAAGCTTTTGAATTCTTAACCTGGCCAATGATAAAGGAAACTCCATCCTCTGAGTCAGCAACTGAAACCCCAGAAATTTCCTCAAAAGGTTTTTCTCTGAGAATTTTATAGTCATGCTTAGAACCAGGTTCTGCTTTATCCTTCTCGGCAGCAATACCAACATTTATATAACCCTGTAAAAATGTTTTGCATTAATCCAAGAGAATGAAAATACAGCCCTTCCTAATAACTGCAACAGTTAAAAGTTATGGGAAAAGGACTAGAGGAAAGAATGAGTAGGCTGATCAATCTTGGTAAGGAACAGAGGTACATAAGAACAAGTAAGAAAAGACACTGATTACTTACACTGAGATCTAGAAAAGCATAAATATCCCTGATTAGGGAGGCACGCCCCGGTTCATCCACACAAGCAGACTCTGTTACCCCACAGTCAGTGAGAGGCAAAATTCGACTAACATCTTTGCTCCACAGAGCTAAGATCTGATTCCTGAATTGCACCCAACAAAATAATCTTACTGAACAAGGTACAGCTCATCCAAGCACACAAATAAGCCACAGAAAATTAATTGACAGCTTCAACGAAAGATTCGAAGATATTCATCCAAATTGAACAGACAACCATAACTTGCAAACTGGACGAGTCACTAGACCTCTTAAAGGGAAAACAAAATCTATAAGAGAAATCAAACATCAAAGGTCAAATAGGATTTAAGCATTTGTACTGATAAATATCATCTAGCATTGGTATACTTGCAGAAAGATACAATGCATGCCACAAAGCTTATCATAATCCAGTATTTCAGCTGGTTTCAGAATTAATAACTAACCTGCATTCCAAGTAATCTTGAAGGCCACCTCTGCGCTTCAAGATCTCCTTGAATTTAATCTTCTCAACAGGACCCACTGCGTGAGCTTTAAGACCAGCAGACACTGCTGCAGCCCCACCACTTTCAGCTTCTGTGCCAATACTTGAAGAGGAATCAAGTTTCACTCTTGCTCTAATTGAATTGTCACTATCAAATCCTTGATCATTTGTTGAGATTTCCCAATCAACATCCCCCTCATAAGCCATGTCTCCATGCCTGCGTTTCCTAATATTCCGTGGGGCGCGCAGGATGGCTGATAGCTTGCTGTCTTTGTTTTCAATATCAGGTTGAGATACTGAGTCTTCTGGGAAACTCTCATTCACATCTAGCGTTGCATATAAAGGAGGAGAAGCACCATCAACCTCTTCATTGCCAGTAATATAATCATGTTTTGGAATAATCCTCTCTTTTGATGCTTCATCAGAAGACAAGTCTTCACAATAGCTCCCCTTCTGAACGGAGGCGGTTTGCAAGGCTTTCGCTTGATGACTGAACTGTATTGAGGATCTCTGACAATCAGCTATTATCACATTCTCTTCATGCAAAGGACTGGAATCAAGATCGTACCCCTCAGTGTAAGCAGTTCCACAATCATGAGGAGTTTCTTCTCTCTTGAGTGCATTCAGGGAAGAGTTAGATTTGTTCAGCAAATCATCATTGTAACGAGGCATCGGAATTTGTTTTCCAGCTGAAGAAGATATTTCACAGTCTGCACCTGATGTGCACCTAGCTAGAACATCTGTGGACTGAATGGACAAAGCATCATCAAATCCCCCTTTGGAGTCACTGTTACCAACCCCAGGCATTTCCCCCTTCTGTTCCCAACTTGTTAGAGTGCTTGAGTTTGTCACAGAGCAGTGCCTCATTCTGTTCTCAACAGTTTGAGTTTTCTGCAAGTGCTGGCTATCTGATACATTAGATTTATCCAAGCTACATAGTTCCTCTTGAACATTTAAACCAGAAGGATCCACAGTGGGTTCATTCTTTCTATCCTCAAGTTTCATCATCTCATCTGGAATAGAACAAAGTCCTTGAGACCTCTCTTGATTCTGTCTGTTGCAGTCAGAATCTTGGGAAACTCTGTTTCTTTCCTCTATCTTATTCTGATCAATGACTGAACCCAACGGATCCAAACCAGAATCAGACAACAAGCTACCATCAAATCTTGGTTTTTCGTGGGTCAGTTTTGAAACAGGACCATGTCCCTGCACAGCCACAGGCATGCTATTTCCTCCAACACCTTCTGAACTAGGGCTCAATCCATCCTCCAAATCCCGAGAACCACTCTTCTCTCTAAGACTCGAAGAGGGATGAGACATCTTAGTAACACTAGACTGTGCCTTCGGAAAAAATGCCGATAATGAATCTTGCAACTGATGATCTAAAGAGCTATTAGAACCCTCCCCAGATACCAGACCTGAAACCTTGGGTCTTTTCCCCTTTCCTTTAAGCTTGTTTTCCGCCTCTACATCCCTAATCACATCACATCCATTATCCTCACCCGTAACCAGACCTTTCTCTGCACTTCTCAACACTGATTTTACATCCAAACCCCCATCCTGATCCGAAGACTGCACAACATCCAAACTAGAACTCCTTCCCCTCGCCCCAGAATCCTTCTTAGGACCTTTGAGCTTCTTCCTGAAACTCGCCAAGGTATCATCCAATCCCCCCAAATCCTCCCCAGCCTCCACCTTCTTCCCCCTCTCGCCCTCCAACCCCGGCTTAACCTTCTTAGGGTTCCGCTGCCTCTTCTTCAGCAGCGAGCCAATCGGCTCATCATCACCATCCGAATTGTGATTAACCTCCATCAACTTCGATCTCTTCTTAGCCCCCAACCTCTTCTCGTCTCCTTCCATCTTCTCGAACCCCAAAATTTCAAGACAACACACCCTCCCTGAACCCTAGGCCAGCTTCAGTCCCCGAATCACAAAAGCCAAGCATCACCTTCCATTTCTCTATTCTCAGAAAATTAAAGCACATGTTTAAATTCAACATACAATATCCAAAATCCGAGCCCCATGGAATCACAGATAATCACAATCACAATAACACAAATCCTTTCTCGATTTCTCCGTAAATTCGTAAACCCTGGCCTGCCTCTAGCTTAATCGAGACAATCTAGCATTGAAAAATCGAAAACGAAAAACGAATTGAAGTCTTGCCTAGGGTTTATGATTCATCTGCTAAGCCCTAGCGAATGGAATAGAGAGAGTGGAAAAGAGATGAGGTTGGAGGTGGCTGACCTGTGAGTGCGAGCTGAAAAGCTCCGGTGCGGCGGCGGCGGCGGCGGTGGTGGATTTGCCGGAAAGAGTGAGGAGGTGCGCACGTTAGCGTCGGGGTGTGGAATTTGAGAGGAAGAGTGTATAAAGTGCGCCGCGGGTAGAAATTAAAAAGGGGGAAATAAAAAGACGGGAAAATAATAGAAAGGAGGGAACGTAGCGATAGAGGGGTTTTTGGCCCGACACGATTTGTGTGTGTGTGAACATAAAAATCCGGATTCCGGAGACCGTGTTTGGACTTGTAACTATATATTTTTCGATTTCTACTCGATTTTTGGTCTCTTCATAAATGTAACCAAATATACGGGAAAAAAAAAGGTACACAAGTGTACGAAAATAAGTGTTGTAACAAGGCGATTATAGGTTCGTGCTATGAGATGGGTCAATATGCTGCTGAAACGTAAGAGGGGGTGCCGTTATATGAGTTTCAGCTAATTTAAACTAATTTTTATAGCGGTGTGTTTGGATGCGGGTTAATTTCCGAAAATTTAATTAAAAATAGGAATTCTTAATTTCTTAAGATTGTTTCCCCTGTTTGGATTCTTATTATCCTGTGAAATTAGCAATTTTCACGAGAAAATAATCGTGAAATTTGAAAGCTTAAATTCCCGACTTAATTCCTCATAAAATATGTGTCATTTGTCAATTCCCTTGACTGAGGTTCGTCTAAATACAAATTCTTGTCATTTTAAAACTTTACTTCATGAAATATAAATAACGAAATTCTTAATGAATGAAATTTAAATTAATGGAATTGTAATTCCCATGATTTTGAAATTTCTATAGAATTGACTTGGATGTAAATTGATCGTCAATGGACATCTAGTTGATTTTGCGGTATTGTTTTCTCTATTTTGATCACGTAAAAATTTAACATAGTAACGATAATAATTGATAATAATATAGTCATCCCATGTCAATAAATAATCCATTGACTGTGTAAAACAAAACGACTCATCACAATAGTTATTCTCTCCAATTGTATCTATACAATGCGGATCTGCACCGTTCAACAGCGGGGGTGGGAGTGTTGGGGTGGGGCAGGGTAGGATCTTAGGGTGGAAAACCGTTCGGCATGGCATGCCGTTCGGTACAACAGATTTTTCCCTATACAATGTGGTTGAGCATTATTTTCCCTGTCAATATAAACATTTACCGAAAAAAAAAATCTACTACTTAGAGAAGTAGACCCAAACAGTCCCTTGCTCCCTGACGTCGTCGTTTCGGTTTAAGTTATCGATTTCATCTTTTACCGTCGTCGTAGCCCAGCCTCACTTGTTCTTCAGTGCCTCCGATCGTTTTTCTTCCCATTACTTACACGTGTTAGGGTCATCACAGAAGCAATGAGCAAACAAAGACGGCCACCGCCGGACCCAGTGGCTGTGCTGCGAGGTCACCGCGCCTCCGTCACCGACCTCTGTTTCCATCCATCTCAACCTCTCCTCTACACTGCGTATCCATCTTTAATCCAATCCCAAACCTTTTTCAATTTAATTCATCTACTTCCAAATGTCAGCCATTTGATCAATTTTGTTGTTGTTTCAGTTCAGCAGACGGTGAGTTGCGGATTTGGGACACTCTCCAGAATCGGACAATAGCATCAGCAGGGTAGTTGATTTAGTCGCATTTTGTATCATGATAGTTACATGATTAGTTTTAAAGAGTAAAAGAATTAAACTTGTGTATGCTTGCAGGGTGCATAGCGCGGCGCATGGGGTTGCTTCTGTAACATGTAGCTCTTCAATTGGAGTTGACAAAGTTATCAGGTGCATTTTATTTTGTGGTGTATGATTCATTTATAACCTATAGTTGTAGTTTTAGAAAAAAGAAATGAAATTTGAGAGTGTTTGTGTAGCCAGGGTAGGGATGGAACGGTTAAGTGCTGGGATATTGGCGACGGAGGTCTATCCAGGTTTATTAGCTAATTCTCGTGGTTTTCGCCCTACCATTATCTAGGTATTGTTGTCTCCTGTTAAAAAGATTTGATTGTTTCACGCGTTGCATTTGTCTTGCAGGAATCCATCTGTGACGATCAAGACGAATGCTTACCACTTCTGTAAGCTTTCGTTGGTGAAGAAGCCGCATTGTAGTTCTACACAAGTTGATGGACGAAAGCTTTATGACGGAGATGAGAGGGAGAGTACTGGTGCGGATACTCTGGAAGACAGTGAGGAAAAGGTTCAAGGGTATCTGTCTGAACAGTCCAGAACTGATGAAGGTGTGTTAAGATTGGTAGCCTGATGTTGTAAATGCATGTTAGTAGCTTCTTCCAGGGTGCAAGGGCCAAGACTTGTACACGCACACATATTGCATATCAATTAGTATTGAAGTTTACATGTGGTTTATAGTACCATACATTTTGTTGTCTTCATTGCACTTAGACAGTTAGAGGCGTAAACAATGACGGACAATATTTCTTTTGAAACAGAAAATACTGAAGTTGGAGGATCTAAATACATTGCTATAGCAGGAGAGGAGCCATCTGAGGTTTATACGCAACCTTGGTTATGTTTACTTGTTTCCCCATTTCGTAGGCTCAGTTGTTCATTATCTTCATGTGGTTTATGTGCCAAGGTTGAGATTTGGGATCTTAATACTGCAGAAAGGTGTACACGGCTACCCCAGAGCCGCTCTGCTGGCTTGTCAGCTTTTTCTACCAAGGAAAGAGGTCAGTCACTAATTCCATTGAATTTTTACTAATGACTGGGTAGAAATGAACTTAAGTTAACAAAGGTAGGGCCATCATGTGTTTACCTTCATAAATCAAATCATTTCATGATTCTTAGTTCAGATTTAAAGCGTTGCTGTTAATGCCTGCTGGCATGCACAATTAAATGTCTCTTATAGAAAAGTTCATTTGGACCATTGCCTTCATGGCAGTAGGCAGGTGGTTCAACTATGATCATATGTTTACTGATCCTACAATTGTTTCAAGTGATGCATCATTGTTAAACAGAAATTATGTTTAATTGTTGAAGACTACCTTGGACTATCACTTTTCTGTTCCGTCTTTCCTGTCATTTCATCCCATTTTTGACATCGTAGTCATTGTTTCTTGGTAGGAATGTGCATGGCAGTTCAAGCATTTTCACCATTGGAATCACAGGGATTCATAAATGTTGTGGCTGGGTATATTTTTCTAACCTCACTGGTAATATAGTACATCTATGACTGCAGTGGAGATATCACAACAACATAGTATCCAAAGCTGATATATCAATATATTGTAATAATGGCTTTGATACTAATTGATAAATAGGTTTCATCACCTCTGAATGTGGTACCAATAGACTCAATATATTGTAATAATGGCTTTGATACTAATTGATAAATAGGTTTCATCACCTCTGAGTGTGGTACCAATAGACTCATGATGTCTAATATTTTGTCAACGAGCACCTATATGCATAAGAACTATACTTATTACAAAATAACATTCTGCATTTGGTTTTGGGACTTGAAGTTTGTGGCAAATTTTGTGTTGGATTTATGAAATGTGATTCTGTTTGTTTATTCTATAATTATTTAATGTTATTGTGCACATAATGCAGTTATGAGGATGGCTCCATGCTCTGGTGGGATGTTAGAAATCCAGGTGTTCCAATTACATCTGTCAAGTTTCATTCAGAACCAGGTGTGGGAGTCAGAATCCAAAGAACTTGATTGCACCTTCTCTTTGTATTCTTCTCATGTTCATCATATATCACTCTCTGCAGTTTTAAGCCTATGCATTGATGGGTCATGCAATGGTGGTATCTCAGGAGCTGCAGATGAAAAAATTGTGCTGTATACTTTGGATAATTCCATGGTAATTCCATTTTTGATAGTTCGTGTTACTGGATATATGCATCTCACGCCTCTTAACTTTTTAGATGGGTGGCAGATGTTTAGTTATAACAGACAGATAGAATAATTCACTTTCATATGTTTAGCTGATGTCATGTCCATTTCTGTCGTGTCTTCTCCAACCTAGGGTACATGTGTGATCAAGAAAGAAATAAATTTGGAGCGACCTGGCATATCAAGCACCTCTATTCGACCTGATGGTAAAATATTTGCAACAGCTGGCTGGGACCACAGGTTGGCAATCGATCTTCCTCTGTTTGAGATCTCAATGATATGTTCTAGTCATGTAATTAGATGTAGTAGTTTACATGCAATTCAATCGTAGACACTGCCGAACAAACATTAAATAAAGAACTTACAAACAAATAAAATCCAGAATTTCTGTTTTCTGTTTTCTGTTTTCTTGCAAAGAAAGGCCCTATAGTGTTTCTTTCTCACCTTTGTTGCATGACTTGCATCAAGGCCATGTCATCTCCCATTCTGCTTTCTTACCTCTCTCTTTCCTTTTTACCTCTTCATTGCAGAGTGAGAGTTTATAAGTATCGCAAAGGAACTGCTTTGGCAATATTGAAGTATCACCATGCAACGGTATAGTATTACTCTTGGCAGATGATATCTATCCATTTGGCCATTTTTGCATTTCTATTTCTCTCATTTGAGTTATTGTTCGAAATGAGTACCCATTTGTTCTTTTCTTCAAATAACTAGAAACAGTGACCCAAAAAAGAAATGCTTTATTGCACTGTATATAAGACCAAGGCTGCTTCAACTTGCTAAGGCCTGATTTTGTGAATATTGTACAGGAGTTTTGGTCCTTTATACATTATTGAGGGCCTGATTATTTGCATATACTCTTTTGGTCTTTTGCAGTGTAATGCAGTCTCTTATTCCAAAGATTGTAAGCTAATGGCTTCTGCATCAGATGACACAGTGGTTGCACTTTGGAAACTCTATACTCCTCAAACCTGAGAATGATATTATTTCGGCAAAGATATGCATCAGGATCACATCGAGAATCAGTAAATGTTTCTGTTTCTGTGTATATATTTTAGCCAGTGTCATATAGCGTTAGAGCCTATTCTACATCTGTCTATGACCATCTAGAAGATACCCTGACATTTGCATAACGATCCCATTCACTGTATCAAACTGTTTACTAGTGTGACTGACTAACACCATATTCTGATAAGACTGAATGGGCAGCCAGGAAGAACTAGCTGCACACTAGCACGTAATCTTTAGAATTTCATAACCATAGATGATTTACTCCGAGATTAGGTTTCCATTTCTTTCAATAGTGAGGAACTAGTGATTACAATTGAACTTATTATATGGCAGTGACTTGTGAGAGCTTGTTGAGTCTGAATCATGTTACTGTTTTGGGTCCAATTACTGTCAAAATGAATCAGCAATGCCTAAGGACTAAGGTCCCAAAGCAGTTGTCACTCCTCATTCTCAAGGTTGGTACATCTCCTTCTACGAATTGCATTCATGTTTGTGGGGATGATATGCTCGTCCTTCTCATTCCCATCAATCCCATGTGCTACTCTTTATGATTCCTCCTCTACCAGATTTCAGATCTATGATTGAGAACCCCAACTTTGTCTTCGGGGGCAAACCAGAAGTAATTTCTGGGAATCGTATGATGATGTTCTTTGATTATTCTTGTTTGTTTTCACAAGGTTTTACGACACATTATTGACATTACAAAAGGCCTTCACTCCAACACAACTTTCAGAGAAACACGAACACCAGTTGAACAAGTCATGCACGTCAATGCAGAATTCAGATCAAGCTAAACATAAGATAATCAGTCATTCAACGAACAATAATCATATTCTTTCCGTGCGCAAGAATGACACGCATAAATTGAGAAATTGTCTAAAATTTTCAAACAAAAACAGTAATCATATTCTTAATTTCTTCATCAAGTCGAGCATTCAGTGATTGGGCGGAAATATTGTGCATACCTAACCACTCTAGTTCAAGTTAATCCCTAAAACATACTAATCCTTTTGAAGACCTTTCAAAGCAAAAAGTATCGAGAACCAGCCTGAATACTACAGACTTTTCTTAGTTTTCTTAATTTCTTTTGGTTTTATAGAAATTTGTTAGCTTGTACATTTTGTGAAAACGATGCACTTGATCAAGATGTTATATAATAACTCGATCAAATTGAGTAAAAAGATAAGCTTTACCATCTAGGAAACGTGTTACATCTGTATTTGAAACTAGGAGAGCAAACGTTTTCTGGGTCTTCAAATCATCATCATATAAAATTGCATATTAACTTCTTGCAGCACTGTTTAGCTATTTCGTTTCAACATTGGTTTGCAATTTTGCGTTGTCCTCATCCAAATGGTCAAGTATCCCTGTGTTCCTATGTCGAGGTAGGTACTAGCTAGGTAGTGATGAAACTTTCATACTTGAACTGAAACAAAGAACATCGAGACGAAGAATGTGATGAACTAAAAGTCATCGATCGCCTATATATCAACAAATAATTTGCAAGTGTATGATATTCCTGTATATTTAAACTATTAAATTCATCATACAAGTTATATAATTTCCAGAAGACGTGCAGGTTTTATTTCCACGCCTCAAAATGTTGACACAGCCAGATAGATTGTTCATGATTGCAAGGATAATATCAGATAAGAAGAAATACATATACATTGTAATCTGATTCGAAATTGATGCGACCACTCACCAACAAGAATCAAAGATCGAACAAACTGATTCAGCCAATTGAAACTTGATGTAGTTTAAGTTCATATTATTATATTGACTATGTACTAAGCACGTCTCAATCTCATTCTGTTAGGCATTGAAATTGTTTATTTGCTTAATTGCTGATGCTTGTTTTGTTGGCAATACATTTATCGTGTTTTTGTAAAGTTTTTCATTTTCGTCTTCCAATATGTTAACCCAGATATCATCGAGAACAATATGCTTGCATGCTTTTCTTTACCGCAGATCAAAAAAGACCTAAACCAATTGCTGTAGAGTGTAGAATCTATTTTTCTTTTCAGTTTGTCAGCACCGAAAGACGTAGTCACCTTTGCACGCACAATATAAACGATCTCCAAGTTTCACCACCCTAAAAAGAAAATTCGATCTTATACCTTCATAGACAAGCAATAAGCTTTGGGTGCCAAAATGGGCAACCTAAAAATGAGGCCAGGGTGCACCAACTGCTCAAGCAAATCCAAGCTTGAGACTTTGGAATATGACAGCAACAGATGCCTAACATATTAAGCAAAGTTATTGTACCAATCAAACTTTTTGTCATGGTGTAAGGAAGTGACAATATAATTAGTTTCTGATTAATGCATGCTGTAATGAGTCAGCTTCGAAGTCGTTTTTGATTCTGTTGATTAGTAGTAATGTGTCAGCAAACTACTTGATAATACATACTATACACTTAAGAATCAGTACGTTCTTTTTGAATCCCATGTTATATTTTGTCGTCGGCTACTTGTCTTGCACCTCCCTTTTAGAAATTCTTACGAATCATTGAGTAAGAAATGCATCTTCCTTAATTATCCTAACTTTGTGAAGTAATTATAAACAATTTGAGGTTCCCAATTTGAGATTAGTCACAATGGTCTAAGATAGTGAATGAGTTAGGCCAAGATGATTTGAAAGCCCTAATAAATTATGTGCATGGATACGCAGACAATTTTGAACCCTAGCTAGCTTACTACGAGTGTCTATGTCTAGATCGAATTAATACTTGAAAACTCTAATAATATATGTATATATATACGTGCAAACAATTAGAAACCATGCTACAGGCTAGGCGTTTATATATGCATTCGATTGAAATCTCTAATAGTTATCACATACGTATACCCACAAACAATTATAAACCCTAATCAAATGTACTTAATTACTCATAAAATTGGAATCCTAATCAAAATACTCTAACCGCAGGTGGTTTAAACGTGGACTCGCTCGGAACCTCACCGTTTATATAGGCTAGGGTTGGGAATCTTAGGATCAAGGAACTACCCGACAAGACTGTTGTGAAACCTAACCATTTCTAAAGACAGATCCATCCAATATGAAAAACAGCATTAGAGGAAGAATATATTTCTGGTTGAACTGAAAGTCCATATATATCATAAAATATGCATCATTAAGATAGAAAAATATGCATTACAGAAGAATAATCCATGATTACCAACAAAATGCGATCTCTAATAATGTAAAACGTATCTAATTCTTGAAGCGTCTCTAATGGCGCCCCTAGATCGAGAAGTTGATGAAGAAGTAAAATCTTCACCGACTAAAAAGCAGAAGGATAACGACTGAGAGAGGAAATGACAAATGAGTGAGAATATATTCGACCCAGCTAGGTTGAGTACATGCTCCAGTTGAAGCTAGCAACCCTCTTTCTTACACGTGTGTTCAAGCTAGCAGCAGCTTCAGAAAGCCGTCAGAGTTTGCATATATGAAGATCAGTAATGTTAATTAATTAGTCGCTGATCGAGTAAACAACTACTCGATCCTTCTTAATTTGGTAAATTCAATCCAAATAGCTCTAGATGACTCTCTGCTAATTAAGACTCTTCGCATAATCAGAAGTTATAATATTTCAAAATATTGGACTTTTAAAGTCCTAAGTCATAAATTCATCATATCACACGACTAGGTATTTCATACGAAATTATTTCGATTTTTAATTAACAATGAGAATCCTATGAATATATGTAAAGAAACGTACAAGCTTTGTGAAATATGATACAACAGCTAGCACGTACAAGCTTTGTTTCGCCTATTTTGATTTATATGACCGGTGCCAGAAAACGAGTTATCATGATATATGAAGGCACTCATTCAGAATCAAGTGTACGGTAATTTCACATATACCTACCAGAAAAAAAACGAAACAAAATTCATCATCAATACTAGAACAAACAAAAACAAAACCGATGACGGAATATTAAGCATGCAGCTAGCTGAGGCTAACTAGCATTCCTACTCAGAATTTAGATTCTGCATTCACAGACCCAGAACAATTCTGCAGTTCAGTTCTATTTTCAAACAAGAACAAAACAACGGTCCGTCGTTTTCACCAACCCTGTCCCACACGTTTACATATATGCATGTGGGAAGCTCGATCTTCTCTCTAATCGTCTCCTCCAGAGATCACAAGCTCGCAACTATATAAAGGAGACAAATCTCATCAGACACTAACAGCAAAGCAGAACAGCAAAGCCATTTAAACAGATAGACCAATATTTGAGACAAACAAAAACAGACCAAAACACCAAACAAGTTTAGTCTTAGAGAATCAAATCGATGCCCCCCATTATGGAGAAGAAGAGCTCAACTCCTCTGCCCCATCTACTCATTCTTTCATTCCTATTCATATCCACTTCTCTCTTCTCCCTCACCCACGCCGCCGGCGGCAAATGGCAGCTGCTTCTCCCAAACGTCGGCATTTCCGCCATGCACATGCAGCTCCTCAAAAACGACCGCGTCGTCATGTTCGACCGCACCGACTTCGGAAAATCCAACCTCCCCCTCCCCAACGGCGTCTGCGCAACAACCCCAACGACACCGCCCTCAAAGTCGACTGCACGGCTCACTCCGCCGAGTACGACGTGGCGGGCAACAAAATACGTCCTCTATTTGTGTACTCCGACGTGTGGTGCTCCTCGGGGTCGGTGAACCCCAGTGGAAGTCTAGTCCAGACGGGTGGTTTCAACGACGGAGAGAAAAGGGTGAGGACTTATGACCCGTGTGCTACCTGTGACTGGAAAGAGATCGAAAACGCGCTGATCAACCGGAGATGGTACGCCACCAATCATATTCTCCCCGACGGACGGCAGATAATCATCGGCGGACGGCGGGAGTTCAACTACGAGTTCTACCCCAAAAGTGGAGGATCCATGAACGCACATAGTTTACCTTTTCTTGTTGAGACAAGCGACGGCACCATAGAGAACAATCTCTACCCTTTTGTTTTTCTCAACGTTGATGGCAACCTTTTCATCTTCGCTAACAATCGAGCCATTTTGTTCGACTATGCAGCCGGTAAAATCGTCAAGACCTACCCTACTATACCCGGTGGAGACCCACGGTCGTATCCGAGCACCGGTTCCGCCGTGTTGCTACCTCTGAAAAGCTCAAAAGGTCAGGTTGTGGCAGCGGAGGTTTTAGTATGCGGTGGAGCTCCCAAAGGCTCTTATGTTAATGCTGAAAGTGGGACATTCGTGGAAGCATTGAAGACATGCGCACGGATCAAAATAACCGACCCGAGCCCGCAGTGGGTTATGGAAACCATGCCTCTAGCTAGAGTCATGGGTGACATGACATTACTTGCCAACGGTGACGTTTTAATCATCAACGGTGCCGGACAGGGTACCGCCGGGTGGGAGCTAGGTCGGAACCCGGTACTGAACCCGGTTGTTTACAAGCCCGATAATGCGGTCGGGTCACGATTCGAGAAGCAAAACCCTAGCACCATTCCACGGATGTATCATTCCACTGCAATACTACTACGTGATGGGAGAGTTCTTGTTGGGGGTAGTAACCCTCATATTCGTTACGAGTTCTCAAACGTGATGTTCCCGACCGAGCTTGCCTTAGAAGCATTCTCACCTAGTTACTTGGACTCACAATTCGCAAGCATACGTCCGAGCATCTTTTCACCTCTGTCACAAGTTACGGTTGGTTACGGCCAGAAGCTAGCCGTTCGATTTTCGATAACGGGTAAAATAGCACTGAACTCTGTGTCCGTTACAATGGTGTCACCTTCGTTTAATACACACTCGTTCTCGATGAACCAGAGGCTACTGGTTCTTGCTTCCGAGAATGTTATAGCAGTGGGGAACTTGAAGTTTGAAGTTCAGGTTACGACGCCGGCTACCGGTAATCTTGCACCGTCTGGATATTATCTCTTATATGTGGTTCACCAGCAGATTCCAAGTGAGGGTATTTGGGTCAAGATTCAGTAATATGTCTAGAAGATAAGAGATATAGGTAATAGTGACTATAGTCGTATAGTTGCTTTCTCAAACTTATTTTCATCTTTTACATTATTTATTCTTACAGTTTTTACAAATTGTATTAACTGTATCAAATATTTGTATACATACAGCACGTGAATCTGAATAAAGTCCGTAGCTAGGATTCCTGTCAATAATTCCATGATCGATCTAGATCAAACCAATATGTAATATATACATGTGCATCTTAGTAACTTGAATGTTTACGTGAGGTTTTATGAATAATGCATAATGCAAGCTTTACTATATAACAATACTCTGGAATTTTGGAGTGAAACATAAATCAGATTCAAATCTGGGCACGTAGGTAACAGTTAGATAGAGAGGAAGATGTCCATGTCTAAGGAAGTTTCTTTGATGGTGAAATATATATGTAGTTTTCGTTAATATTGACCTAGCTAGTTCATGCATTTTACTTTAACTTATTGAATATTTGATTAGTCATGCACAGTTGGTTCACCGTCAAAACTAGTGTAACTTCTTTGTGTGATTTTTGCCATCGGCTAAGGACGGCAATATGGTCACTTTCCCAGTCAGGCTTGGCTCCTCTTGATCCAAATGTCACATTCAAAATTTGTCTATACGACTTAATCGACTCTCAATTGTACGCATCATTACGTATGTCCAAAAGAAAATACCAATATATCATTCCCTCAACCTCAACTAGTTCCTTTGTTCACATGGAGAAACCAATTCATATTCTTATTCCTCTTGCATATGCCTGCACTTTTGTACACAAGTACCATGAACCCTTCACAATATTTTATCGCCGGAAGTTTCCATTGCTCGAGTCTTTTTCCGACTAAGATTCGTCATAAGGTAGACAAAACTATTTCAACTGTTAGCAGACAAATGTATGTGACGCTAGTGTTCACATGAAACTTATCTATTAACACTTAGGCCTTGTTTGTTTCATGGAATCAGAGCTTTGGGAAAGTAAAGTGATTACTTTCCTGTGTTTGGAAGCGGAAAAATGCAGGAAAAGAAAGTGTTTCCTATGTGAAAGGAAACTTGGATAGAAACTGCTTTTTTGATGTCCGGTCATGCAATTATTACGAATTCATTTGACCAGATTGTCCCTGCTAAAACATGTTTTTTTATGACTCCAGTTGAGAAGAATTGAACCCTTTCTATATTGGCTCGAGAGGAACTGAAGAACTGAAACATTTTCCATCTAAAATTCTCTTGTTATCATTTTCCTCGCAAAGTAGCTATCAGTTTTGAACCATATACGATTTGTTCTTCTCGCAAATCTTAGTTTTGGTTTTGTTGCATGGGTAATTTATTTAGATTGTTTTCTCTTCTGATAGAGAGAAATTTCGCTTTCGGGAGGTGATGAATGATGAGTTTTTGCTCAACTGATCTGTTATGTGGTGTGTGTTAGTCTCTTTATTTTTCTGGGTATGGGAATTACAAACGCTGAGAATGGGTATTTGACTTTCTCATTCTCTTTCTCAATTGATCTGATATGATACTTTAACGAAATAGACAGTAGATTGATAGAATGCTTTCATTGATGCTAAAAAGATTGTTGTTGCTTATTTTCTTGGATAAAGTTGAGGGTATTATTGAAAAACTAATAAGATTCTGTTTGCTTTCCTTACAAGTACCAAACACTGTAAGAGAAACTAGAGGATAAACTCTGATTATATTCCTACCTTTTCCAAACAAAGGAAAAAAAAAATTGATGAGAGTTGTAGTTTCTCATGTTAATGGAAAACCAAAGAATTTGTTTCTTTTTCTTTCATTTCTTTTCCATTAACCAAACGTAGCCTTAGAGAGCCGGTTTATGTACGTACATTTATCTACCAATTTAAAATGACTAAATTTTAAAATACAATGCTATTCACACTTCATTTGTTTCAATTCACACATCTGGTCTATGATAAAACGAGATGATTATTATCTGTCATCAAATTCCTACAGCTCATATGGTAACAGATAATAAAGGGAGGGGATTAGGCATGTTAGATTTAGAGTGAGATGGTTAGTAAAGAACAGGGCAGCCGTTTTAGAACATGCATGATGAATTTGTCAATTTCGAAAAGTAAAAAGGAAGTAGATAAGTGTTGGTGTGCTGGGTGGTGGGATGGCTGCTAGTGTGTCACGGACTCACGGGTTGTGCCAATTGAGTTTGAGGCCTTGTCGATCATGATCCAAAAAGGTCACGGGTCTGTTTGTGAGCATTTGGGCCAGGTTAATCCCCTTGGCCCCTTCTATTATATAAAGCACTACCCGATTAGACCACCAGCCGTCTTCCCCAATAGGCGACCATCTAAATGTCCCCTGCTTAGTTAAGGCAAGGCTTGGCTATTTAAGGCTGCAGTAGCTTAGCTTTTGGTCACAAGTTCACGTGATCGGCAAGATTCCACTTCAGCTGATAGGTAATGGAGAGTCCATCTTAGGAAAACAAGTTAGAATTTTAATAAGTTTAGTAAGATTATCCCGACTTGAAGTAGTGACGGTTAGGCTTTGTTTGTGGTACAAATATGTATGACATATATATAATTTCGATGAGGTTGTATCTGTTTTAGCATGGGGTGGTGAGATGGGAATTTTAAAGAAAATTTGCCTAGAAATCAAGCATGCATGCTAGGCCTATGCTCCGTCTCTTTCGAAATCATTAGCACTAAGATAGATCATCATTGGTATTCTACTAATATGACAGAAATTGAAAGAAAGAAAGAAAGAAAATACTAGTTTGAAAATCTCAAAGTCAACTCAAAAATAAATCATCACAGATGGTCAAGTTAGTAAGAACATAGTTGTGGAAACCTCATATCAAGGTTTGAATCCCCCAACATTGATTGGAGTTCAAATACCAATTTATTTTTGGTAGCTATTGAGTGGGTTCAGAGTTTAGACGTATCGACTCGTATAGTCGTATTAGTCGTCTAGGATAACTAATGTGTTGGGCTTCTCGTGGCAATCCAACAACATATCTGGACTGGGCTAGTCAATTTAATCGAACATGATTGGGGGTGTAGCTCTTCTAATTGTCTCAAATGTATGGCCTAAACGGGTTTCCAAAACAAGAAGGATTTCTTCCTTATTTGTGTATTTGAACGAGAGGTCAACAGAATCGTCAACATATAGCTCGAAGCTAGCCATAGTTCATCAAACATTCAAACACAGAAACTCCATACACAGAAACTCCAGTTGCGGAAGTCCTTATCGGCATTCTTCATGTGTTTTCGATCCACTACTATCTTGATCCATAAAAAAGGGCGCAAATATTGTCCCCTTTGATGTTGTCGTAGTAAAGATCGCCATAGTATTAGCTAGAGAATTTAGAGACACTGATGGCGTTAGCTTTTATCAAATTACAGAACAGATCAATCAGTGGGAAAAAAAACTGAGGAAGAATTTACATAATTAACAATTGTTGCACCCTCGTTTACTCCCATTCATCCTCAATGAATCAGAGTTGTTGGTATGCCACGAATACAGAGGCATCAACCTTTCAGAGTTTAAGTTTCATAGGATGTGATATATAGGGGCATCAAAACAACAAGTTCTGGAAATTTTTCTATGTAGTTCATGATCAAATGATCCCACAACAGATCACAAATTATGTAAAACCAAATGTTCACCACCTGGGCGAATCTTATATGTAAAAAAAAAACAAAACTTAAAACGCAATTCTGCAAAATCAAACAAACTAACAATAGGCAACAAAACAAGGCAACAACCAAATCTAAGATACGAAACGAACAAAAAGCAACTACTGCTATATAACTATGCCGAACCTAAACATTCATATACGCACTATCAACACCACCATCAACAATTCAAGCACGCTCGCCGCGAATCCTCCGAGCGAGCTGAATATCCTTGGGCATAATCGTCACCCTCTTGGCATGAATCGCGCACAGATTAGTATCCTCAAACAGACCCACCAAGTAAGCCTCCGCCGCCTCCTGAAGCGCAAGCACGGCGTGGCTCTGAAACCTCAGGTCCGTCTTGAAATCCTGAGCGATCTCACGAACCAGGCGCTGGAAAGGAAGCTTCCTTATCAGAAGCTCGGTGCTCTTCTGGTACTTGCGGATCTCACGGAGGGCGACGGTTCCGGGGCGGTAGCGATGCGGCTTCTTCACTCCGCCGGTCGTCGGAGCCGACTTCCGAGCTGCCTTGGTGGCCAGCTGCTTCCTCGGAGCCTTGCCGCCGGTGGATTTGCGAGCGGTCTGCTTCGTACGAGCCATTTGAGAATGGATCAGAGGGAATTAGGGTTTCAGGAAATTTGGGGATGAAATTAGGGATTTGATGGATTGTGGAAAATGTGGGGTGCGAGGGTGGGTATTTATATACGGTTAGAGGCGGTTACAACGAGTCCTTTCCGGAAAGGGATCTCCACCGTTGAAGAAGTCACGATCCGCGTGAGTTACATGTGAATGGTCAATCTGGCGATTCTGTGTGAGGTGCGGATTGCCAGCGTGGACGAGTTGTGTTTCTTTTGTGCTTCTGAGATAGACCTGTAAATGGATTGGATTTTGAGCAGATCGATTTGGGTCCAGATCCGGATCCATAATAGAAATTTTGGATCCGGATCCTACTCGTTACCCGCCGGATCATTGATAGTTCGATCTAAATCCGAATTCGGCGGGTTAACGAATACCCGAACCGTTAATCCAATCATTTTATAATAATAAATATTTTTAAATTTTAAATAATAATTTCTTAATTTTATCATAAATTTTCATAAAACATAGATTGATAGTTGGTCTGAAATACCTCTACCAACTCAGTGTGATCCCTTACGCCTTAAAGATATCAGGTTTATTGCTTTATTTGAACTTTTCTTGTTTATGATTCCCAGATAAAGAAGAAAAGATGCTTTTACTGTTTTCCTGTGGCTGACTGTAGTAATTTGGTGCAATAATTTTTGTTTTCAGGGGAAGAAGAAAAGAGAAGAAAGGGTAGGAACAGGGCCAGCCCTCTGTCCATATAGCCCCAGATAAGAATATTTGAGGCCTCAAAAAAAAAAAAAACTCAAAATATTACAAAAAAATCATACCACAATATAAAAGAAAGAGTATGGATTGGACGTGCACAGAACTGAAAAGAAAGAAAGAGTAAGAGACGTTAGGTCTTCTACTCTTATTCTAACTTCTTCAATTTTTTTTAACAAACCTATATAAAAAAAATTTGAGGCCCCCAAATTTTGAGGCCTTAGACCCAGGCCTGGTCCGTCTTGCCCAGGGCCGGGCCTGGGTAGGAAGCATCAAAACCAGCAAATGCATGCTTGGAACTCATTGCTTTATGTTATCATTCCTTACTGTGGCAGCTGCTACCCTCTTTGGGCTCCTGCTGCCTCGGCATTGTTCAACTTATAGATATTTGTTTCCTGCTGCACATCCAGAATCCAGGTCCTCTGATTAAGTAGACCAATATATTCCTGTCCTCGTTTGAGAAGCACAGCTGCAATGGATTCTGGTTATAAATGTTGTGATATAGAAGATGAATTTAGAGCTCTTATGAACCACGAGACATTACGTTTGTATCTCTTTTTCTACGATGTGCAAAATTGATGAGTTAGTCAAGCAAAAAAAAAAAAAAAAACTCAGAAATATAATCTTTCATATCAGAATCTGAAGTCAGGGTGCACATCCATTGCCCAAGCAAATTTCTTGAGCTGAATTTTGCTGTACATCTTCTGAATAGGAACTTCATGTCGCTTGCACCATGCAACTGTGATCCGAGGGTCAAGATAATTGGTTTTCGATGTTTCAGTTGCAACATTTTTCTTGTCCTCTTTGTCAGCAATTTTCCTTTCAATGGCTTCTATATTCTTCGTAGTTTGAGCCATCTTCTTCTCCAATGCTTCTGGGGTCAAGTTCCTCTTTTGTTTTCCGTCACCGTCTTTCAGTGAGGACTTTCCTTCTCTTGCTCTGACCAAATCTGTTTCCAGAGCTTCCATTACGCCTTTTAAGTCCTCAATCTTCTTGTTTAGCTTAGATATTTGCTCCCCGAAAGTCTTTGCTTCAGCACGCTGGTGATTGCAAAGGATAGCAACCTTCTTGTTTGCATTGTTGTAAACTGCAACTCTAGCTGAAACATCTGCCTCTTTTTTAGTCTTCTCATTCAACATGTTATCCAATGTGATAGATGCATTGTATGTTCGGAACACTTTAGCCGTAAGGCCAGGCATCATTTCCTTTAGACGTGCATTCAGTATAGTTGTATCCAACTGGTCGAAGAGCTTATCACTGCTACTCTTTCCCTTCTGAAACTGCTTGATTGCATTGTAAACAGGAAGGTCGACTTGATGAGTTTGGTGATATCTGATGGAATCTTTACCAAGAAAGTCGAATTCCAGCAGGTTAGGGGCAATGGCTTTCACATTCTCTACCTTTAATGTGCAGCAGCCAACAGTATCAGCTTCCTCATCAACATCCTTCTCGTTACCAGCCCTTAGCGCAAATCTGTCAATAAGATAAGTAGCTACTGCTATCTGCCGCTTCAAATTTGCACCATCTGCTTTACTAGAAATAGTAAAAGCTTTAGTGTATGTAGCCCTGATACGTTCTATGTTGTCCTTCAACTTCCTCGCTTTCTCATATTTCTCCTTGTCACTTTGACCCCTCAAGGAACTGCTGCTTCCCAGCATTACATACTTGGTTTTCTCCTCAAAAATTGGATCATCCCAGCAGGCTAACCATGAGACAGTATTGTCATGCCTTATTCTTTTCCAGTTTTGACCAGGAATGGGGCATTCAGGAGTCGGCGCATCCTCTCCTATGTTGATTGTAATATCACTTGGAACGATCCGCCTTTTCAACCTTCCTGACTGTGGCTGCTCGCCACGGCCTCGGAATAATCCAGGTGGTTCAATTCGAAAGCTCTGGACCTCCTCTTTTACACCATCAATAATTGCCCACTTATACTTCTCCTCTTGTTTCGATTTTTCCTCCTTCGCAGCCTTCTTCTCTTCTGCACTCAATTGTTTCTTCTTCTCCTTCTCTTGGCACCACCATTCATATATCGGTTGGAAATCACAAGCATCCAATTCCTGTATCACATGCTTTTCCCCAAGCAACTTTCTCCAATCCATCCAGAAATTGTCTCTGAATCTCTTTTTTCTCACATAATCTGTATCTGTCATCATGGCAAACATTGTTGCTACCTCCTCCTGCTCATGAGTCAAGTCGACTGGCTTCCCATTGTAAAGCATCTTCACCCCGTGAGGCTCGTAAGGTGGTGGGAAAATAACACCGTTGTGAACCAAACTAGTCCACTTCTGCTTATTATCAGATTTAGAGCTAGCATGATCCTTGGATGCTTTATCTGGCTCTTTGCCCTTTTTGATCATTTTGGATGATGAACTGATTTTTGGTACCTTTTGCTCTGTCCTCGTCGATGGTTTGTTAACTGATCTCGTTTTCTTCATTCTCTGTGCAAGTGTAATGTCATCATAATCTACCTGTGGCTCTTGTTTTGCTGATGATAATACCTGCTCATTCTTAAAAGGGAGAGAAGAACCTGAAAGTTTTGCCTTTTTCGGTTCAGACTGCTCGGAAATATTGGTCTGGTGATCTAGAGGCCTCTTAGGAATTTTCCCTTTACCCTTTAAATACCTTGACGATAAAGGTTTGTCATCATCAGAATCACTATTCTCTTCCGCCAGAGCAAAATGTTCAACAGAGGCAGACGGCATGGTTTGTTCTTGAAACTGTTTAGACTGATCAGAACTTAACACAGGTGACGAAGTGGAGGCTTTTGGGCTTGCCTTCAATGGAGCCATGTTATCTTTTTCTGTAGAATCAGTGCTTTTGCCGTTTGAGAACTACAGGTTCTCTCTTCTCTTTTCCGATCTCCTATTTATAGATAGCTATATATTTATGGCAAATTTTATATATAGAAGGTAGTAGATCACAGTAATATTAGGAAACCCTGTATAAACCCTGTAGATCACAGTAATACAAGGTATTAGGAAACCCTGTATAAATAGGACACTTCCTAAACCCAGTTCGACTTGTTTATCACACAACCATTCCAAAATAGAGTTTCATATATTATGTGCCAAACATCTAATCATTCTAAACATCTAGAGCAAAATTGAAAATTTTTACACAAGAGTTTGCTTTACTTCCATATCCTTTTATGGAATAGTTACTGAAATTTGTGGTGTAAAAATTGGGCTTTTGATCATTGATACCTCAATTACAGCCGCAATAATATCACACCGGAAGTAAATCCGATCACGAAGACGATGACGACGGAAAAACGTCTTTCACGGCGGAGGCCGCCGTCAAGTAATTGAGCGTGTTCCTCAGCGTCTCCTTCTCCCTCTTCAGCCTCGCCGCCGTGTCCTCCAGCTCCAGCAAGGCCTGCTGCTCCCTCGGCGCGCCTTCGAAAGTGCTTCCGACGAAGAACGAGAACGGCGTCGGGAACAGGTTCCGCCGCAGGTCCTGCACCTCCTTCTCCGGCTTGCCGCCGAGCCGGTTCGAGAGCCGAATCACGTCCTTCATGTAGGACTCCACCTCCGTCGACAATGCATCCAGGTCCTCCTCGCCGTCGCCGGACGGCCGGTCCTCGAGCCACTTGACCTCCGCCACCAGGTAAGGCTTGGTCCGAACCAGGTCCGTAACCCTAAACCGCTCCTGACCTTTGCAAATCAGGAAGAACCGGTCGTCGACGAGCCGCTCGTGCTTCACAACCTCGCCGACGCAGCCGACGTCGGCGGTGCCGGAGACGGCGTCGCTGTAGATGACGCCGAATCGGAGATCGGTCTGGAGGAGCGAGTGCATCATCATCCGGTACCGGAACTCGAAGATCTGGAGCGGGAGAATCGCGCCGGGGAAGAGGACGAGCGGCAACGGAAACAGAGGCAGCTCGACGACGTCGTCGGACTTGGAGTTGGTGTGGTGGCGCTCGGAGAAGGAGGAGGCGGAGCATTTGAGGGAGGATGAGCGGTGTCGCTGGCGGCGGAGGAGAGGAGTAGATATGAAATTAGGGTTAGGGTTTAAGGGGTAGGGGAGTAAATTGGGATTGAAGGAGGGTTTATGGTGGAGGGAGGAAGAAGAAGAAGGTGAGGGAATGAGCTGAGGGAGAGCCATTGAGGATTTGAGAATTGAGATTCTGGAGAATCTAGAGCGCCATTAGTGTGGGAGTGAGAGTGTTTAACTGTTTCTGGTTTATCTGGATATTTTTTATTTTTTATTTTTATTTTTTTTTTGGTGTGAAATAATTGGGCAAGAAGAAAGTGTGGTGGTTTTGAAGATGTGGATAATGTGGAGAGAGAGAGAGAGAATATGGAGGGGAATTTGGGGCCTGGTGGATTTGGGATGTGGTTATTGGATTTTCCACGTGGGAGATGGGCCTGGTGGTCTGTGATGTTTGGGCTGTCATTTTCATCCTTCACACAAAAATCTTAGTTCAAGTGCATGATTGAGAGGAAAATTTCCATACTTGCTTTGTTTTGATTCAATCGTTCTCGGGGGATTTAGAACAGAAGAATTATGATTCATGAGTAAAATTGTATGAAACAAGAGGAGGGCTATCATGTACTCAAAACAAAGGCGCTCGTATCCCGAATCGAATTGATTCTCGAAGTTATCAAAGCAAGTTTAAACTTTTTCGTGTTGTTCTTATTTGAAGTCGTTAGCTTTGCATGATATCAAAAGTGTTGTGTATGGTTACGGAGGTTTTGTTGCTTAATAATAAAGCAAGAGAAATCTCTGTACAACTCATCCGTCTCAAAACAAGTCCTGAGTTTGTTATGGTATCATTGCAAGTTTGCAACTGAGACCTCCTACCGCATTTGAATGGTTCAGATGTAAATCATAGGCATATGATCGATGTATAAAAACATGATTCATTGTTCATGAAACATTTCTTTGTCATCAATTAAACAATGGACTTATTCGACTCGTGAATTGCATTTTTGATAAGATTCATATTTCAATCATTTATTACATCCCAACCATTCTCTACTCATATACTCATAAATTGAACTGAAAGAAGTAACATAATATGTCATAAATAAGAATCACTCGCTGCTTTCATGAATCTAAAAAAAAATATTTGAGTCTTAAATCTCAATATTAAGTAACTACCATTGCATAAATTGTTCGAAAGAAAAACTGATATTAAATTTATCAAAACTTGGAATCCGATCAAATTATTGCACACTAGAGCAAACAGTCTTGCTTAGATGTTGCGCTGCTTCTTCTTTATCTCAAGGCTGCTTACACACTCCGTTTGAATTTTCGAGAGCAGTTCTGCTGATTTGAATATATGAACCTGCAGTTTTACAAGCTTACTAATTCAACATATGGCCTTTCGAAGAAGCACAAAATATACAAGCATAAAATCTCCAACCAAGTATAAATTAAGAATACAATGCAAAGTGTATTTGATGACTTCAAATGGGTAAATGGTAATCTGATTTCCACTGGCCGGGGTTCATCATACTAGGTTGAGAAGACCCAGATTAATTATAGCTCATTTATAGTTGTGTTCAAGGTGGCTTACCTTGAGCCTTTTTGGTCCAGTTCTTTGAAGCACTATGGCGTCGCCTTCATGTAACTTTTTTTTTGGGCAAATTTTTTCCAACCTCCGCTTAGCCCATGTCGCTCCGGAATATAGACAACAGTGAATTGGTTGCCATGCTCGTCTTCCAACGTTATGTCCGACTTCTTTTTGACAAGGTTTGCATCACAAAAATCTTTCGGAAGGCCCTTGAAAATGACAAACATATCGATTAGATATTCAATCTATAAATTACATATAGTACCTAGCTATACTACTCTCAACATATCGATTAGCTACACGTAACATATATTTATTGCTACTTACCAACCAAAACACTTTGGAAACATGCGAATAAACCATCGATTTGACAATCGATGGAGTTCTAGAAGCTAAACCCATTTGATGAGCTTTAGCCGCTTCATACGCGACGCTTTTTTCTTCATCAGAGGCATTTCTAGGCTCCTCCCTAACTAATATATTTTTGCGTTTCGTTCCACGGATAGACGGGGTCGACTTGATTCTTTGAGTTGATGGTGCTGTTGATTTTGTCTTTGGATGTGGAGATGGAGGTGGTGATATCTTCACCTTCAGTGCATTTGGTTTCACTGGACTGCTTATGTCAACCTGCCAATGATGCATAAATACATGTTACTTTGGTTAGTAAAAGAAAATGAAAAGTGTTGCATATGAAATGAAGCATAAGTTGATAAACTAGTGTTCCTTACTTCAACGAAAGTCCCTCTTGATTGCTCTACAATCTTGTGCTTTCTGAGAGAAGGTGGTGTCTTTGATGAAGTTTTTGCTTTGTTTTTTGACTTTTTCTGCAGTTGGGAACAAAATCCATTTCATTTGTTAGCTTATGAAAATATGATACTTCATTTTAAATGAGCTAAGCATGAGTCGACCAACTTCGACTGGATTTGAAACGATAAGGTACAAGTTGATTAACATAAATAACCAAACTTTGTGCTACATTAATGCTTTTAAAGCTAATATCACTTACACTTGAGTCGAACATAATTTTTCGCCTTTGAGGTGGATCGTGTATCGAACATCTAGTTTTGATCTCCCGATATTTCTTATAGACACCATTAGGCTTCAATGGCTGCAACATTAAATCAACAATAAAAACCATAATAAGTCGATCAATATATATGACTCAATTGACTACTTGATCCAAAGTAAATATCAACTAAATCAGTATTGATATCAACATGTATGTAATTAACCACATTAAATTTAAAAATTAAAGTTTATGTATAATCCAGAGAGATACTCTTTCACTTGGTATATGTCTAGGCCATACAATATAGGTCTTACAGTTTAGGACTATGTTTAAATAATGCAATTACACGGTATATACCCTCAAAATTATATACTCAGTTTCGTTTTGAGAAGTATTGGAAATTCGAAATCAAATATAAGCCGAACACATAACAAAAGCATATTGTAGAGAATATTTTCCATTCCTATTTGTATATTTAGGGCATATAGCTTTCTTTTCTGTTTGTTTGTATTGGTTTTGGTCTTAGCTTTTTGCTGGGCTTTTTGGGTCTTTTCCAATTTCTCATCATGCAAAAAGAAAAGAAAGAGTAATCCATCAATATGGCCTCGGTGTCAGACCAAAAAAAATCAATATGGCCTCGGTGTGCTACACAATTATGTTCAATTACATCAACACCTCAGTTTTTTTTTTTTACTTCCAGTCATTTGTGTCGTATTGCTTTTTCGGTGAAATTTTGTTAGGGATATAACCAAGGATTGGGGATCGAGGGGTTACGATGCCTTCGGGTTTGCATCCAATTTGATCTTGTATATTGTGTTTGTTCTATTGTCTCATTTGAATGCTACCACTAATTACAGTAAAATGTGACATAGTTATGAGGTTTTGATTTGAATGCACCATTATATCCAGTCAGTGTTCTTCTGTTTCAAGCTTTTTTACTGGTATCTTATTGTAATGGTTTATTCATTGAAAGCTATGAGCCTATGAGATTACAGTACTTACGGTAGAAATTTGCTTAATCAAAGCAAAGCTATTCCTGTATTAAGAACCGGTTAGTACTGCCGCAGTAGACAGCTGCATTCGAGTCACATGTAATAGAAGGGAAAGTGTTCATAGAGTCGAAGCCATATAAATGTCGTTAGTTATGTTCTCATGTATATTGGTGTGTAAGTGAAGCTTGATCAATCTTTTTAGTTGCGATGCTGCATTTTTAAGGTCAAGCTTTGGATCACAATTCTAGGCTGCTGCTGAAAGCAGTGTTTGTTTATGACAAGTGCCTAATGTTTTATATGTTTTCAGGAATTGCCTATTCCACTATCGAAAGCATGGATGCATCAGCAACAACAAATCCACGAAAATAATAGGGGCTGGGTCAAGGAGCAGCCAACAGGATAATAAGGCTTCAAGGAGTATTTCATTGGCATTTTTCTTTGTCACTCTGCCGTATATTATAGTTTGCGCATCTGTAATATAGACGATTCAACATCTAAATAAATTTTATAGCATTCCCTGTCATAAGTTTCGTTTCGAGAATATCGGAAATTCAAAATCAAATACAAGCCGAACACACATATCAAAGGCATATAGATCGAGTACAGCAACAGCTAATGAGATATCAATTTGAACTACTGACCTGCATTTCTGTGCTAACCGTGTCGACGTTGGTGCTAGCCATGATCCAGACGCGGTTTCGAAATTGAGAAAGAGGAAGAACCGCTTGTTTTCTTGTGTTTTTTTGTGGGTGAATGATTTAATGGTGACTAGTTCGTATGTATATATTGGCTCAATCCCTAAAATTTTGGGTGGGTTAATTTGAAATCTCGTTGATTAAGGAACTCACACTTTGAAGATATTTACAAATTATGAAATCAGGGAAATTATTATTTGTACCCGGAATACCACATGTCTTATGTTCCCTTTTAATCTCATTGGTCCAGTGTTTTATCCTTATTTCTGATTGGTGTATTTAATTACTTTACTTTTTTTTCCACCTTCTGCTGTTCCTCACATGAATCTGAGTTATATGATTGGCCGGGTACACCACATGGTAGTGCCACGTGATGTTCCGGGTACAGGAATACTTACTCAATGGAATCGATAAGATATTTACAAAATATGGATTGATCCTAAAACGGATTAATTTGGTACTAATCGAATTGCTTCTTCTATACTTCAAACTGATTGTGCATTTGAATATTCGAGTCTAAAGCTAATTTCCTCAATAAAAGAAAATAGTATTACACTCGAATTAAACCTACCTTATGTATAGAGGCACATACGTAACACATGACGTGCATAAGTACGTCGTAATTTCTTGGGCCTTTTATAAAAGGCAATGTGAGCCCCATTCCTTTGGACACACATGTAAAGTACACCGCGTGAATATATTCGTTTGGGCCCAAATTCCGAACGGACCGAACAAAAGCAAAACCGTAAACGTAAACGTCACTGACATATGGGTATGCGTCACACTCAAAACCACCAATCCAAAACGCCGCGTTTCTGAACACCGCCACACCTAATGGCATTTACGCAATTAAAGTTGACTTCTTGGTCGGCCGTGGGCTATATAAACCCCGTAGCCTCAGCCCATTTTTATTCATCGCAGAAAAAAGAAAATCGGAGACCAAAAAATCACAAACCTTTCGGACAAGCAAAGAGAAAGAGAAGAAGAAAATGGCCGCGGAAGAGGGACAAGTCATCGCCTGCCACACCCCTGAGATCTGGGAGGAGGAGCTCAGGAAGGGAAACGAGACCAAGAAGCTGGTATTGCTCTCGATCCCGATCCCAATTTCTCTAAGCTAATTTTAATTTAATAAGTAAAACTAATTTTACTGGATTTGCATATATGTTATGTTGTATGTGAAGATGTTGAAATTTGTGTTTACTCATTTAGGGTAAGCAAAATTGGGATTTTTTTTTTTTTTTTGTAGTACAAGGAGTCGGTTTTTGGTAATTTGTATTTTTGGGTTAATAATATTTTAGAAATGATTTTGGACATTGTTTGACGTTGTAGATTAAATTGATTACTCTGTTGTCTTGCTTATGTCTTCGGCTTCGAATGAGGTCAAGTTGGTGAACAAGAACAAGAATTGGGATTGTTTTCTAGGTAGAAAATTATTTGACTTATCTGATTGAGTTGACTACTCTTATGTGTTGTCTATGTCGATAGATGAATTTGTTTTGTGGTTTAGGTCAAGTTTTAATAATCAAGAACAGGATTTTGTTTTATCTTCTGTGATTTTAGAGTTGAACTAACATGCATTATTGTGGTGCCTGTTTCAATAGATTGTGGTGGACTTCACTGCTTCATGGTGCGGACCATGCCGTTTCATTGCCCCGATCTTGGCGGAGCTGGCCAAGAAGACCCCAGATGTGACATTCCTGAAGGTGGATGTTGATGAGCTGAAGAAGGTTGCTGAGGACTGGGCTGTGGAGGCAATGCCTACCTTTATGTTCCTTAGAGAAGGCAAGATTGTCGACAAGGTTGTTGGTGCCAAGAAGGATGAGCTTGTGCTGAAATTAGGCCAGCATGCTGCTGCCTGTGCTGCAACTGCTTCTGCTTAGTTTCTATCTGGATAGACAATAAACCTCCTACCTGTCATTGTTTTACTATGTGTGTGTACATTGCTACCTCTAGTTTCCCTTGTTATGTGAAGCATCTGTGAATGCTTTTGTTACAATGTTCAGAATCTTTATGTTTTTAAATCCGAGTCGCATCCCCTTTGCTCAATACTTTATGCAATTTCAGTTATGCTTCTTTCATTCACATAAAAGTTTGGATACAACTATTTGGTCTGAGAAGTTTTATACGACTCAAATCAGTGTGTTGTGAAAGAAGTCTCAACAAGAAGCATCAATATCATAATTTTCATTCAATCTTTTGCCAAATTGCAAATCAAGAATAATTTTCTGGTCATTTCCGTGTACAAACTGAAGCCATCAAATTGAACTTTGTGGCAAAAGCACTTGCCTCTAGTCCTATACTGGACAAACTACTGTACAGAAAATCATGTCGCGAATTCAGACACCCATTCTGATAGTTATTGATAAATAACATTCAACTATATCCCAAAGTCTCTGCTTCAGGGATTAACTTGGTGTGAAGACAATGTTGATAATAAATAGGCTTTCATCTTGTCACTGTTCTCTCAACCAGGGTGATCTTCGATGGATCGCCACCAAGTTCTTCGAAAACTACGAGTATATTTTGTGTTGGCTTTAACCAGGACCGAGGGACATGGTACCTGTAAAATGAAACCAAATTTGTTTGGCAACTCGGAGAAAAACTCATGTTTGTCTTAAAGTTCAGTAGGTTTGAGGTATTACCATCGTTGAGTAGGTCGACCACAGCCTAGTTGACACTTTTTTTCCCGGTATGTCCCGGAGTAACTGCACGCACTACAGTCACCCTTGGCAAAAGCCATCCAGTATCTTCCTATACTCTGCCCGTTGATCCACACTTGACCCTTTCCCATGCTCCGCATGTCCAAAGCCAATGGTTCATTTCCAACAGGTGCATTAAAATAGGCCTGCACATCCAAAGCCAACAGTTACTTTAGCTTATACTAATTCTTACCACAGATAGCTGTTTATGTGTTCCTGTGCTTCCTCTTTCCCTCATTGTTTTGATATCCTTACCTTGTACCATTTCAACTGCTGGTTTCCAGTAGCTAGTGATGCTCTGATCCAATCAACAGATGAGGCTCCACTAGGGGAGATCAAATTCATTGCTTCTCCATTTAGGCCAATCTATTTGGAAAGAGTTTTATGTAAGATTGAAAGCTTTGAGAAAGGAGAATACAATAAGTGCCTAATAATATAGGGGGAAGTCTTTTCCTGACCTTGTAGAACCACTTCTGCATTGTTAGATCTTTCCTTCCCCGGCTAAGACCATCCAGAAAAACTGGACCTTGGATTCCTGTTGGCCATGTCTCGTAATGTAACCCACCATTCTTCAACAACAAAAACATAACTTCATGAGTTACTGAGTTAACTAATGAAATTTATTGTTGCCGACTGATTCAGCTCATGCTGTCATGCAGCGTCATCTAAAAGTCGAGCTAGGAAGGGCACTAACCTGTAGTCCAACAGCTATGCTAAGCAGTGCAATTCTGTTTATTCCAGCATGGAGGTTCACAGGTTCTGTAAATGTAAAATGCGTCTGCTCCCTAGTTCCAAATGCCGACCCTGTAATTATGTTCAGATTGGAGTCAAGATAGATGGAAAATTTGAAGCCTGAATCAAACACAACTATAAGTTCCTGCTCACTTTCTGTGGTAGAACATGAAATGCTATGACATACCTGAGAACTGTCCATTGATGAAGACATGGACGGCATGGCCTGCTGACTGCACAGTAAGAGTTGGCCATTTTCCTCCATGGAGAAATGACTCCCATGAATTGATCTCAACGCTAAATAACAAAAAAAAGAAGAAGAAGAAGGTCAAGTATGATCACAAATGATGTATTTGGGGAAGAAGTTACTATTACACTACAACTAGAACAAAAGGAAGTATGACATGTTCAAACTGTGACATTGTTTTCATATTGAAGAAAGTGCAGTGCTCACTTGGTCATGTACCACAGATAGTCACTGGTATCTCTAGTGACATTTATCTGCTCTAGAAGGCCAATAGTTGATATGCTCGACCTATCATGTAGAGAGGAAAGATCTTCATCATAAGTCTCCCAATAAAGCAACCGACTGTGGGTTGGGGTCATATGCACGTGTGAAGTTGGGGCTCCCACCTTGATGAAACAAGGAAATTGTATCAGTAACTTGAGAAAAAAACATAAAGATTAAGACTCATCATAGTTTTGCAGACTCATATTAAAAATATGCTACTTCTTCTTTGCTTACCTTTGCAGTGTTGAATACTGCATTTCTGCAATCAGGAAGTATACTGATGGACCAAGCAGGTAGATCATAGTGCATATTATTAAAAGTGACAGTTGCAGCAGATTTCATATGAAAGTTCGAGAGAAAAGCTGCACAGCTTCCTGGTCCTTTGAATACATAAGCCTGCAAGATAACCATACCACATGTAAACTTTTTCTGCAAGTCATCATAGCTAGAATTTTCCTACTAAGAGAAAAAGTATGCATAAGAAAAGTCATACTTGCTGATAGGTTCCCAATGAAGTAACAGTAGGATCAGAAGAAACTAAAGCATGTTCGGATAGCTTAATAGCCCTATGAAGCGCCTTCAGATGAGAATATTTCGGTTCTCTGATCAAACCTGAAAACAGTTGAGCAGTTAGTTCCAACTGAGAGCTCAACTATATAAACCAAATCCCCGTGTGACAAAAAATTCTTGAGGAACTTCCATGATTTCTGAAGTTAAATTTATTTCAAAAATTCAGAGAATTAGAATATTGGAAATGAAGATAAAGTCTTCAGACTTTTACCATATTCATCAATTGGAGCATCATAGTCATAGCTTGTTGTTACGAATGGACCTCCAGCAGTGCGTCCGAAATTGGTACCACCATGATACTGTCATAGACTATACACAGTGAGGCTCAAAATTTCAGCTTTAGATTTTAGTCTTGAATTTGAACCGATTAACAGGGAGACCAACCATGTAGTAATTAACATATGAGCCACCCTTCTGTATGAACCGAGCGACTGCAAATGCCAAGTCTTGAACAGGTCGGTGGGGAACTGTGCCACCAAACTCAGAAAACCTGATCATTTTTATTGTGTTGGTAGATATCAGAAGACTAATTTGCAGAGAAAATCAATCAACTTCAGAGGTTACGGTAAAGATTCACACTTACCAGCCACTCCAAGCCTCGGTCCACAAAGTAGGCTTGTAAGGTTTGTTGGGAGTGAAACCATCACAGTAAAAACCATTACATGCATTTATCTGTCACCAAAATACAATCAGATCAAACCCAAGATACAAACTCTTGAACCAAATCTGAACTTAGTATTCAAGAAAACTGAAACTACTGAAATAGCTCACCATAGGGTCTGGGGCATCATCTTCCTTGCACATCACCCATGGGACTCCGGTATTCATTCCAACAGCCATTTTGGCAGCCCATTCTATGTAGTTATGACCAGCAGCTCCAAGTGCCTTGACTTCTGGGCCATATTCATTCTCAATCTGCACATACAGAAACAGACCAAACAAGTTCATGAGTTTTGGGGAAAATGCAGTTCAGTTAGAATGTGCTAAAATTCTACCAAAAAGAGTTCATAGGATTCCAATATATTACAAGCATATACATCAAGAATCTTGTTACCTGAGAAAGGATTATGGGGCCACCTTGTGATGCAAATAGCCTTTCATTTTTCATCATCTGGACAATTTTCTGGGTAAACCCTTGCATTGCCATCTTCAAATCAAAAATAAAAAGGAAAATCTTATAAATTTCAACCCACAGTAAATCTTGAAAATTTTAGGAAAATAAGGGAATGATGAAATACCTTGAATGGCCCATTGTCTGTTCTGAAGCTGATACCAGGTACATATTTGAGCCAAACAGGAAATCCTCTGTGTCAAATCAAGCACTGAAAATAAGATATTTGCCTTTTGCCAGATAAAAAAAAAATGAAGCTAAAGAAATAAATCTGATATGAATCGTTTACCCTTCTAACAATAACAGACAGAATTTACATATAAGTCGAGAATTAATAAAGATCAGAACCAGTACTGTACCCAAAATTCCATTCTGCACAAACATAAGGTCCAATTCGCAGATGAAGGTAGAGCCCTGCTTTTTGTACTGTCCTTACGAACCGTACAAGATCGTATCTCCCCTCAAAATAGTACTGCAAACTCAAAAATCAAAATAAATTAGAAACCAAAAAATAAAACTTCAAGATTGAAACTTGACAGAAGCAACTAAGAGAGAGGAGATCCAGAATAGTACATTGCCTGGAGAAGGTTCATGACCATTCCAGAAAACATAAGTATCAATCACATCCAACCCTCCATCTTTGGCTTTCTGTATAAGACCTTCCCACATCTGCAACAATCAACACACCCCATTTCAGTATCCACACGAACAAAGTCACCAAATATTTCAAAAGAATTACAAAAGAACCAGACAAAAGTAAAGAAGAAAAAGAGAGTGAAGTGTATACTTCAGGGGTGCTTCTGGGATAGTGAATTGAGCCGGAAATGAGTAGTTTTCTCCGGCCATTTATCAGAATGGCCTTCTTGTCGTAGCTCACGGTGGTGCATTGGATCAGCTCAGAACCCACGAACAAGAAGGACACCAAGAACAAAGCTAAGAGCTTGGAAACCGAGTGAGTTTCCATTTATGTAGAGGGAAATTTGAATTTTGAAATGAGAGCTTTAATGGTGTAATGTGTAGAATAAGAAGAAGCTCTGGAGCTTTTCTGATGTATAACTCTGCAACTCTGCAGAGGCCGACAGCAATCACTGAGCAGTCTGAGCTCTTGTTTGAAATATGTAGTACTGACTAGTACTGCAACTACCAGCTTTATAATCAATTCTCTGGTCATGGTATTTTTATAAGTATTTGTTCAAATCTTAAACTGACTGTTCAGAATCATAGTCAAACAAAATCGTAACTACACTGTGTTCTAGCTAAAAAGGTCACACTATGGGAAAACATTGGCTTTCTACCTTGAAGTTCTAAAGTTTTACCATATGTAACTCCGGAAATGTGAGATGTTATACTAATTTATTACTATTTACGACATGTCTCTTACATAATGAACTAATCTAACGATTCAAAACCCAGATTTACGACATACGTTTTACACAATGAACTAATCTAACGATCCATAATATTATAAAACATCACGAGTTTTTTAGTGATTAATCAGTACTAAAATCCTAGTAGGTGAGCTGGGTTAGGAAGATGATGATCACATGGCCAAGATAAAAGACCCACATGCTTTTGGGGGAGCATGTAAAACAAGCTCTCGTGCTTTCCGATTTCCATGTCCGTATAATGCATTTGCTGATCCTTTTGCTATAGTAGTTCTGGAAATGGAGCCCATTTTATTGTGCTATTTGCCTTTGTTAGTTTGTTGGCCAACTCCATTCAAATTTTAGTGTATGATATGATAATGCAGGGTTGTATATCTATCTATATCTAAGCCAAAATACAGAGAGCCTTGTCTGATAATGAAGGGTTGTATATCTATATAGGTCTGATGACCATGTGATGTGTCCTCATGCTTCTGCTAACAAATCCTTTTCATACCAAATTGTTAACCAGTAGTATTTATGGTATGGAACCAACTATTTATGTGGAGATGATGAATAATCTAGCATGTTTAAATGGGTTGGACTGATTGGAACCTGCTCATGACTCAACACCAACCCTTGTCCTTATATGCAGCGTCACCTCTGAATCCTGATAATATTATCAGTGGTACTTTTCAACATTATTTGAGATTGGAAACTTTTGTATCGAATTTAAGTATCAAATAGAGTAGTGTACATTATGTCGGTCGTTGCGTTTTCAATTCTAACACTATAATTCGATATATAAGTAACTATTGTGTGCAATATCAAATATCATGGGATGATCATATTCGAGGAATGATTAGAAATCCGGATCAACATTTTCATCAGTTGTTTGTTTTCCTCACGTCTTCCGGAACAGTGAAAGGCAATAAAGCAGGTTGGATGAGAAGCAAGGACACGTACTAAAACAGCAGCCCAGATATTGCAGGAAACATGATGGATGTTCAAAGCCATTGACACTGGTCTGGTCCACTCCCATTGAGACAGTTTCCTTCAAATCCACTCTTATTATTTGAGTGTTCATTTAGTGCGGCATGGCACCTACCCTAATGTTTAAGGCACTATGGTGAGTATGGTCCTTGTAAACAGGTGGAAACTGGGCAATCCATGAAACTCTCCTGTGGTCTTTTATATGATTTCAATATGTAACAGAAGCAATAACTCTGCTCTTGGGTTTGGTATTTTTCACGCACAGGCCATGTGAGTAAGATTTATTTCTATAACTTCAATCTGAAGCATGAAATCATAGAGAAGACTATGAGTCAATGATGACTAATGTTTTCACTTAGATAGCCTTTATTTATGCACAAGACTTATGGGGGCGATATTTTTGTAAACATAGAGTAGTATAAAGTATGTTTTGAAGTTCAAATCAGTCCTAATCATCATCACCAGTTCATAGGAAAAAGGAAAGCACAAGAAATTATTGATAGAAGCTGTCAATCACCAAAGGAAAAGGATGATACAACCTGGTTAGTCAAAAAATGAAAACAACCAAAAGAATCGCAAGAAAGATTACACGCTATCCGTTTTCATTAGATAAAGTGTTTACCCTATTTAAAAGTTTATGACGTGCGTAACATTATTGAAATGAAACGTATATAGATTAATGAATCGTTCTAATACATTAGAAATTTCCGAAAAAGAAATACGGCATGTTGTGACCACCAAAATGTACAGATTCAAAATGTCCTTTATTAAGAAATTGCGCAACTATTCTATATCTTGGCTCAAACTTAAAGCACAAGTTAAAAATGTCTGTTTTAAAAACTGAGATATCATTAAACGATGAGTTAGGAACGTGTAACGGGCCACCGTTCACGGCCGTCTGTTTCCCTCTACTTCATAGCTGGTCCCACTCAGCCACGCTAGATCTCCGTTCCGTTTACGTCGGTGCGAATCATCATGATCCATATCAGCTGCACAGCCCGAGATTTTCGATGTCCTTAATGCGCTTGAGGCCCGAGATGAGCATAACATAAGTAAAGCCCAATCATGTGATTGGGCTGGGCTGGAAATGAAATGAAAACCGAACTGCTTGAGAGCCCATTTGCATTATGCACTGTGATTTGACATAATTATCCTTATTGCAGTTGGCAGTATATTTCAAGGTGGGAGAAACAGAGCAATTGAACTGCAGGTTTCCTCTAATTCTGTGAGTTTCTAATTACTGGAGAAATAAAAGAGGCAAAGAGTGTTATTACTGTCATGAAATTGGACACATTCTGAACCACTGTCCCAAGCTGGAGCTTGAAGAAGAGGAATAAGAATTTGTTCTAAAGCATGCTTGATGCTCAATCCGACTGAATGTGATGTAGCTAGCTAAATTTGAATGTGATCTTCGTTAGATTGTGACAATTGAACGTTTTGGGCTAACTTTCCTGTTATAAAAATCAGCAGCAAACAGAGCGAGCAATATATATCATGATTTGTCTATGACAATGCTAGTGCAGAACAGAGTGAGAAATAACTCACTCTAACAGAACTTCCAACGGTTATCGCAGCTTTCACATCTTACAAATGTTGTCATAGGTTTACCGGCACTCGGCGCCTGCATCCGGAAGTAGGAGGTCGTGTGTTTCCCACATCGACGACACTGGAATTGATCAGTTGGATCTATTGCTGTAACTTCACGCTCACGCTCATACAATCCCATTTCTTTGAGCCTTTTCATCTCTGATTGCCACTCATCACTTGCCATTTCAGCTGAGGACATGTCTACAAGCCTCTCCGCCTTGATATCTCCCACAAGAACTTTCCTGCGAAAATCCGGGTTCTTTTGGTCCTTGAGGTTAAAAATTAGTGTTCCATACCTCCCCTTCTGGGAACCATAGCAACCTCCCCAGCTCTCAAACAGCACAGACTCCACCATAACAGCAACTCTGATAGGGTCGCATGCAAATCTATCATCATCCACAGACTCCTCCCAAACCTTGCACATAGCCTCATGCAGCATTCCCCTTACTCTGTCCCTTGCTTGATCATTAGTCTTTGGCATAGACGTCAAATTTGGAAGATTCCAAGTCTCACGATTCGAAGTATCCGCAATCGTGAGTTCAACAAACACCTCCGACAGCTCCTTCTCCATCCTCCCCTAATTTTTTTTCTGAAAAATCTAAATCAAATCCAAGAGACCAGCTATACTGCAAACCTAAACCCCAAAGGGAGAATGTGTCAGACTGAGGTTCCAATAAATTCTCCCAATTTTTCTGTTTTTATCGAGAAACTAATAGCCCGGCCCAATATTGAAATATCAAAATATCCAAGCCTGCAATCTTAGGCCCAATTGTCCTCAATTAACCGTCACTAGGTTTCAGTTACCACTATTAAAAACCGAGGTCCCTTTTCAGTCCAGCGCCGAGGACTAAAAACCAGTGCGGCAGAGAGAGAGAGAGTCAGTAATTCTAGACCGGAGTGTTCTTCTTCAGGTATCTATAATTCTCTCTCTTTTTCACTTCTCCGTATATACATATAGACCTTCTCTATCTCTATGTTTTTGTGTGAAATATGAAAACATAGAAAAATAGTACTTCAATTTTGTAATGTTGGTCTCGTAGTGAATTGTGTCATCATTAGCACATAACCCTTGTTTGAATTTGAGGAGATGAAAACGTCTAAGTGTCTTCACCGTGTTGGAATTTAAGGGATGAATGATTGCTTGTTTGTTTGTTCGGCATTATTGTAGGTGCTGTGAGAATGTCTCAGTGGCACTATTACTACTACCGGATTACAAGCCAGACATGGACTATTACATCAATGGTCCACCGAGGGAGCCCCAGAAATTCAATGGCAAAGGTGATTTCAGGAGTTGGGAATGTGACGTATGTGATATCCTTGGGTATGAGGACGTCGCTGAAGCTTTGGATGGGAAGCCGGAGTCTATGAAGGAGAAGGATTGGAAGGTGTTGGATGCGAAAGCTTGCTCAATTCTGCGGTTCTACTTGTCCGACGAGGTCAGGAACAAAGTGGTGGCAGAGAAGACGTCTAAAGACATTTTGGAAAAACTTGAGAGGATTTATTTGAAGAAGGAATCGTTCATCGAGAGGATCAGTCTCAAGATGCAGCTTTACAAGATGAGGATGGATGAGAGCACTACTAGTTTAAGGGACCATCTTGTGGAGTTTGACAGCAGGGTGCATGAGCTTTCGGATTTTGATGTGGAGCTGAGTGAGGATGACAAGGTTTCGATTCTTCTGGCGTCGCTTCCTGAGAAGTATAATGACTTGGTGATGGGCATGCTGTATGCAAAGGACAGTGTGGTATGTGATGAAGTCGAAGAAATGCTCCTCTTCAATGAGAATAGGAATGCACTGGCCAGAAATCAGAGTAGGAATGGTGAAGCAAAAACTGGAGTGAACAAAGATGAGGGTTTCTGTGGTGTTGCAGTGAGCTCCTCTGGAGTGAACAAAGATCAGGGTTTCTGTGGTGTTGTTGTGAGTCCCTCTGGATCTTCCAAGTCGACAAAAAATAAAAAAGTAGTAGAGTGTCATTACTGTCACGAAATCGGACATGTTCTGAATCACTGCCCCAAACTGGAGCTGAAGAAAGCGAGGAATATGAATTTCTAAAGCATGCTTACTTAGGTTGAATGTGTCTGGCTTAACTAATTTCTTATGGGATTTATGAACATATTTTACTTTCCTTGGATTAGTAGTATTCCAAACATTGTGATGGTAGTTTTCTGATTTCATGATACTTCAAATTGAAGGCTGTGAAGTACATTATGAAGCCATGACTGTTAGTTAAAAAAAAAAAAAAAAATTACTGAATTATTTCAGTTATTTGGTTTGAAATCTTTTGTATTTTTCGGCCAATGGTTTGGAATATTTAGTTTATGTAAACCAGCACAAGCAACCCGAGCATCTACATAAAACAAACAGTGGTGCTTGCTTATTGATTTTCTGATGCATAAGTTTCATGAATCTTAATTCCCACGGAAAAAAAATTGTCATTACAAAGTATAATTTTGTAAGGAGAAATAGATTTCTCAAATCCATTCTGTGATTTACTTGCTTGTTTTGATAAAGGAGGTTGTTTAGTTTCTCGTTTTGAGAAGGGTAACTTGGTAAAAGTTTGCTCATCAAGGATCTCTCTTTCCTTTGAGTTCAGATTCCTTTGTACTTTGCATTGCTTGAAAGCTTAGGAAAGAGAGTATGAACATATATATACTGCGCCTTTGATCAGTACTACAGGATTATCTAAGGCTTTTAGTGGGAGATCAAAGTACAAGAACTACTTAATTCACAATGTATGAAATTGAGGACATAGATAAATATGATGGGAAGAACAATTTGAGGACATGGCAATGTGAAGTGATGAATATCTTAGCCGAGGAGGATTTGGAAGTTGTTTTGGAAGGAAAACCCTCTTATATGGAAGAAGACGAGTGGCGTAAGCTTGATACTTATGCTTGTTCTATAATTTGGTGTTATCTATCGAAGGAGATCAAATCTACCATCACAAGTGAGACAATGTCTGCAAAGGAGGTTTGGGAGAAACTTGAAAACTGTATTGTAGAAACTTCTGCAAAGCGGATCAACCTCAAGAAGAAGCTTCATAGGTTCACCATGGGTGAAAATACAACAATGGAGGACCATATTAAGGAGTTCAACAAGTTGCTAAAGGAACTGTCTGACTCGAATGTGAGGCTCACCGAGGAAGACAAGGTTGCTGTTCTTCTTGCCTCACTACCTGAGAGTTTTGATCCTTCTTTGAAGTCCATGCTAGATGAGGATGATGATGTTTGTTTGGATGTAGCCATATCCATCCTTCTCAGTTCTAGTTGATGATAATATGAGTCTGTTTGGTATTCATAAAGCTAGATAAGCCAGCTGAGTAAACTTTATTATTTTGTCTCATCAAGTATGTTCTCTTGATCTGAATGTATACTGTATTCTCTATAACATACAAATCCTGGCTAGCTTTTATGCAACTATACATAAGCTGTACATCCATCTTAAGTTAAGAAATAAAAGCTTGTTCTACATAACATATGTAGTTGAAAGACAATATACTCATTACAGTAAATGAGAATGAATCTGTAATCTTCAATTTTGATCAGACACTGGTTTGCAGATTAGCCGATATGGTGACTTACATAGGTGAGTATGATGATGAATCTGGACTAATGTTCTTTTTTATCCAGTGTTTCTATAAACTCGATGTTACAGTAGTGGTAAATCAAAATATCAAGAAACGAATCATAGCTAGCTAGCACACTGTCCTGCATTAGCTGAAACTAGGCTGGACAAAAACTGTGGTCAATTTAGGCTAGTGAAAATGGAATACTAACTAGATTCTTGATGGTATGTTGTAAAGCAGACCAGTACTGACAGAAAGAAGAACATTGCTTAAGAAATTCTGAGAGGAATGATTCATGATTGGTCATATACTTGCTGAAAATTATATGGAATAGAATCAAGTTAGAATATCAGAGTTTTTCAGATTACGTACGTGTGCGTGTCCAAATTATCCTGCATTATAATACGCCATTACCAGAAAATTAGCTTCCTATATTCTCACATCAGAAAAGCTTCCTATATTCACGATGGAGTGAATGGTTGCTGGTTTCTGTTTCCCAATTAGATGATTTCGTTTCGATGGAACTGTATGAGAAACAGGACAAACAGATGCTATCTAGCTAAGCAAAGATAACACTCTTTTTGTCTATATGGAGGTCATGCCATTCCTATACCATACAGGATTTGAATAATTTTGATGCTTTAACTTGGAAGCCTGTCGCTCCATAGTGGAAAACAGAATTAGCTTCCTCTACAGTCTACACCATTCCAAGCTACTTATTTTTTCTATATACGCACACTTTATAGTTTATACTCGGTATAAATTCCTCATTCCCTTGACATCATTCTTCTCATTGCAGCTAGCATTCAGTTTCATTCATCCACAGCCTCACATTAGCTCCCCATCTCTTTCCATTGATCACTATTCCGAAATGGTAACTAACTATACTTCTTCTGCAATTCATTCATAACTTGTTCGAGTTTTTGCTCATTTTAACTGACTAATTAGAGTACTATTTGGACATAAATTTGCTACAGAGTGCTTTTGAGGAGCCGGAGAAGAAAGCGGTAGCGGTTGGACCATGGGGAAGCCAAAACGGGCTCATGTGGGATGACGGTGTTTACTCAACGGTGAGGCAGTTGGTGATAGCTCATGGCTCTGGGATTGACTCCATCCAGGTTGAGTATGATAGCAAAGGGAGCTCATTTTGGTCAGACAAGCATGGTGGAAATGGAGGCTGGAAAATAGACAAGGTTGGTCCTCATTTTGTTACATGCACATTAACAATACTTTACCAACTAGCTAGCTAACTGTATATTACTACTGCAGGTGCAGCTTGATTATCCAGAAGAATTTCTGACTTCATTTCATGGATATTATGGTAAGATAAGTGAATGGGGAACGGTGTCTCTTCGATCGATTACTTTCAAGAGCAACAAAAGATCTTATGGACCTTTTGGAATGGAACAAGGAACCTATTTTTCACTCCCAGTGGCAACTGGTAACAAAATTGTTGGGTTTCATGGGAAGTCTGGCTGGTATGTCGATGCAATAGGAGCTCACCTGAAGCCGGTTCAGAATGATCAAAACAAGGTAGTTATGGCTCAAACACAGTACAGTTATATGACTGGTGGTACTGACATCCCTGCTGGCTACTCACTACTCCAAAACTGTGATGTGTTTCTTGCTATAAGACCCAAGGATGACTCTGTTACTACTAAGCCTTCAGCCCCAGTGCCCAACAAGGTCTATAGGCAATTTTCTAATAATTCTGGAGACTCAAGTGATGAAGGAATCAAACACAAGGTGATTAAGACTACTGTGAGATCAATCTTTTTGTTTTATATTTCTTCTATTTTAATTGTATAACATGAAGTTTCTAATTCCAGACACCAACTATTGAGAGACTTCCTTCAAAAGTTGAAGGGGTGGTGACATATGGTCCTTGGGGAGGGAGTGGTGGTTTTGTGTTTGATGATGGAGTTTATTCAGGTATTCGACAAATCAAGTTGTCCAGGAACATCGGAGTTGTATATATAAAGGTTGAGTATGATTGTGACGGTGAAGCTGTATGGGGTGGCAGACATGGAGGAACTGGAGGATATAAAAGTGACAGGGTCAGTTGGTTCTTGTACTAGTATATATCTCAATTTCAAGTATGACATGCATAGTTACTTATGCTGTTTGTACATATTACAATTCTGTTGCAGATCATTTTTGATTATCCGAACGAAATCTTAACTCACATCACTGGAACATTTGGTCCTGTAATGGGGATGGGGCCTAATGTGATCAAGTCATTGAGCTTCCACACGACGAAGAAGAAGCACGGGCCATATGGAGAAGAACAAGGAACTCAATTCAGCACTCAGCTCAGAGAAGGAAAAATTGTTGGAATTCATGGGAGGACAGGTTTGTTCCTAGATGCTATTGGAGTCCATGCCATAGAAGGAAAGGTGAAAGTAGAGACTACTAAGACTAGTACTGAGACATCACCGCCTTTGGCCCTCACAAAATCTTCTCATAATGCCCTCACCGCTATGGTCCCAAAGGAACCTGCAGGTGCTATGGTCCTAAAGGAACCTGCAGGTGCTATCGTCGCAAAGGAATCTGCAGGTGCCATTACTGAGATAGATCAGCCTCACTGGTCTAGCAAACTAGTACGCACAAACAAAGGACCAGTTGAAGAGGTATGAGCATCCAACCCAAAACTAATTGACAGCGGAGTAAAGGTTGCTTGTTATGTAAGTAATTTTGTTTTTTTCGGGCAGGTTACCTGTGGGGTGGTAAAAGAACCGGCTCCATGTGGACCGGGGCCTTGGGGTGGAGATGGAGGGAGAGCATGGGATGATGGAGTGTTCACCGGAATTAGGCAGATACATTTGACACGATCAGCAGAAGGAATCTGCTCAATGCAGATTGAGTATGACCGAAGTGGTCAGTTCATTTGGTCTGTTAAGCATGGAGGCAATGGAGGCACTTCCCCACATCGAGTATGTAAACCTTTTTCCTTGATCCAAATAATCTTCGTTGTTCATTTGGAGGGCCAATATATGAACAAATCTTACTGTTGTTGTTTTATACTTTGCAGATAAAATTGGAGTATCCACATGAAGTGCTGTCTTGCATATCAGGCTATTATAGTTGCATTAGTAAAAATGAACGACCTCAGATTATAAAGTCCCTGACATTCTATACAAGTAGAGGCAAGTATGGTCCATTTGGAGAAGAAGTTGGAACTTTTTTCACTTCGACTACCACAGAGGGCAAGGTGGTTGGCTTCCATGGCAGGAGCAGCTTGTATTTGGATGCCATTGGAGTTCATATGCAACACTGGCTAGGAAGCACTCAGAAAACCTCCCGGATTTCTCTCTTCAAGAAATTCTGATCATGATCATGTCAGCACTTCAGCATGGAATAAATCTCCACTAAGCTGGGAAAAATAAGTTTTGGACTCATCATGATAAATAATACCATTGCCTTTGATGTCTTTTGCTTGTTTCATACCATTAAGATTTAAGACTGTAAATAGAATAAGAAAAAAGGCAAAAAATAATTCCGTTGCCGGGACTTGAACCCGGGTCTTTCGGGTGAGAGCCGAATATCCTGACCAACTAGACTACAACGGACTATTGGTACACACTGCTGGAGTTTGCTTCCAAATACCTACATTGTATATATGATGCCAATTAGCTCACAGCTAGGAAGAAATAAAACGCATTGCCAAGAAGAAAAAAAAAGAAATAAAATGGGACCAACTCTGTGCATATAACAGCACCATGCCACTTGTGTCAGCTAGGTACGGCAGACTGCTTACAGCCCTTCTAGTGAGGACCCTTAAGTTGAGGAGTTGATGAGGACTTTTCGGTTTATGGTTTAAAAGACCTAATTTTCGATCACATTTTGACATCTCATCCGTTCAGTTTTTAGGTTTATATAAGTATATCATTTATACAAATTTTCACCTAAATTGGTGTTCGTTAAGATAACAAACTAGATCAAATTAATGGACGAACCAAATCTGTCAAATATGAACCGTTCAAGTTCATAATTGATAAATCACACTTATGAACGCCTTAACAATTTTTAACATAGCTGAAAATTTGAAGAAATGATCTACTCATAAATACCTATAAACTAAACGGTCAAGATGTGGATATAAGCTCGAAAGGTGAGATAAGCCAAAAAGTCATCACCAAGTCCTCAACTTAAAGGTCCTCAACTTAAAGGCCCTCACTAGAAGGGCTCCCTGCTAACATATATAATTCTACATTTTATACCATGCATAGTTGCATACACAGAGTCTTGGCATGGCCCTAGATGATGGACCGAGATTATGTGCTAGATTTTATTTTGTAGCTTAGCTATCTTACGCATGGGGGAACGTTGGATGTATCTTTTTTAATTTATTTGATATACTTTATAGGGAAGCCCTTATGACGAGGACTCTTAAGTTAAAGACTTGTTGATGACTTTTCGACTTATCTCACATTTCTATCTTATATATACATCTTGACCGTTCAGTTTATAGGTATTTATGAGAATATCATTTCTCCAAATTTTCAGCTATATTGAAAATAGTTAAGACATTCATAAGTGTGATTTATCAATTATGAACTTGAACGGTTCATATTTGACAGATTTGGTTTGTCTATTAATTTGATCTAGTTTGTTATCTTAACGAACACAAATTTGGCTGAAAATTTGTAGAAATGATATACTCATATAAACATAAAAACTGAACGGACGAGATGTTAAAATATGATCGAAAAATGAGTTTTTAAACCATAAACTGAAAAGTCCTCAACTTAAGAGTCATCACTAAATGTTTAATATGTCTCACGTTCTTCTCGATCATATTACTCAATTTAACATAAACCGAGACTAGAAGGGTCTAGTTTCAATGTTTAATTATTCGATCTATATCGTGTTATATATGAGCAAATTTCATATTTTCATTCTATTAGACTATTAGATCATCACCAAACTTGCTCCCTCCGCATATATAAATAGAACACTCTTTGCATGCACATTCTTCCATAATTGAGTATTAGGATGCAATAGAAAATCCATTTTAATTAAAAACGAATCTAGAGTTAGATTGCTTGAGAGTAAACCAATAGAAAAAAAAAGGTTGGAATCTCAACTAATATATAGACAGAAAATTTATATAAAAACATAAAAAATTAGTTGAGAAAAACAAAAGAAAAATGAAAGGGAGAGTGTAATGTTGCTTTCAGATAGTTGTTGTCGTTTATATATGCATGTGCAATTGTGCAACCTCTATCTAACAAAACCCTAACAGAACCAAACGTGAAATTAGTAAGCTAACAAACTAATAATGTTTTTGAAGAGAACAAACTAATAATGTTGAAGAACTAAATTCTCTCATATATCTGGTCGACTACGCTGAGCTGCCATAGCTCCCTTGTTTAGGGCATTATCAGGAGCTTTGGATGCTTCTGTAAACTGAAAATGGAGAACCAATAATTGAAGATGAAAGAAATTGGCCTATTGGGGATGATCTGTAAATCTGTATATATAATGCATGTAATGAAAACCAGGAAAACCTAACCTAAGGAAAGCAATGTTTCTCGCTTATATATATCTGAGATTGCAAGCACTTGCGCGCTGTTTCCTTTTTCTAAAGGCTACACGATTCTATAACACAAATATAGACCTAGACCGAGCTATATACATGGTCGATTTTGCTTCAATTAATTTAATTAGTCATTATCTTTAGTAAAGGAGCGAAGGAGAATCTGATATGTAAAGAAGATGCAGCATAATGGTGTCAGGATGGGAAAAAGCGAGGCCATGCATGGCAGTGGGAGCTAGCTGCTATCTTTTCCAGTAACACAAAAGAGATTGTGCATTGCTTTAGTGAGCAGCAGCTGCCAGCTTGCCTGTAAAGCCAAAGCTTCGTAGGTCCTTGATTTGTAGCGCCCGGCCATATGAATTCATATTTTGATTTGCTGCACTTTGTACTTTGGTTCTTCCTCTTTCTTGGTTCTAAAAGATTTAAACTCAAAAGAAAGACAGCAACATGGGCTAATCACAAAGCGCGCAATAAGCAAATGGACAAAATAATGTCTTTCTTTTTTGATATCACAGGTACTTCACAAATAAAATCCTTTATATTCACTGTGTAAAATTACATGTGTTTCCAGCTAAATATATAGTGCAATTTTTATGCAAAGGAAACAAAAAATTTGCCAAACATTATATATTACATATATAGTCCATGGACAATTATATATTGATCGATTGTTGGCGGGTCGATCAGATTTTATATACATTAGACTGATTTAATGATCTATATGATCTCTTAACTAAGGGAAATTTGTCCAAATGGTATTCGAACTTTTGCTCATTATAAATTTTGGTATATCAAGTTTTAAAAATATTAGAATGGTATCTCATGTTTTCATCCCGGTCTAAGATTGATATACATAGCCATTAAGATGACCAATTTACCCTTAAGTTCTTTTTTTTCTTAGTTTTTTTTATATTTGTTTTCATATTGAAGAAATATTAGAAGATGTTTTGGAATTTGATGATTTTGGTTGATCTTTATAAACTTGAAGAAAATTGAAGAGGGAAAACATACAGAAGTTCAATCCTTATTGTTTCTGCTGACACTCAATGATCGATCTTGTTGGCCGTGACATTTAAGGATGATTGAAATGAATAACTGATTAATGCAAGGAGAAAGTGAAAAAAAGAAAATTAGAATGAAAACAAAGAAGAAAAACTAAGAGAAAAAAAAGAGAATTTAAGGGTAAATTAGTCATCTTTTTTTTGGGTCTGAGGGTAAATTAGTAATCTTAATACATACATATACCAATCTTAGGTCAGGATGAAAACATGAGATACCGATCTGATATTTTTAAAACTTGATGTGTCAAAGTTTATAAGGAGCAAACGTTTGTATACCATTCAAACAAATTTCTCCTTAATTAATCTAATCTTTTGGATGTAGTAAGTTAAGTTTTAGTATTTTAGAGGAACAAAACATTGAAAACAATATAGATTAGAAAGAATGACATTGTTGTTTTGGAACTTATTGATGGATCGTCATACATTGATACATGCATAACCTTTAATCTTAATCTCTCATGAGTCATGCATTATAGGAAAGCATGAGAGAATACTTATTGACGTTCAAGTTTTTTCAACGTCCATCTGAAACAATACTCGATTGTGAAGCTGAATAATTAGCAAGTATTAGTCGCCGGTCCTACTATCCCTGCCGTATGAAAAGCATGCATTATATATAAACCAATTGGATTGTGACCAGACCAAATGGGGTATTGAATTGTTAGAGTACGTCCAAGTTTTGGTGGTTGTCTACTGTCTTGGTGCCTAGACAGGACTCGTGTTGCAATCCCCAAGTGGCCAAGTCCCTCGAGGACGTTAGGCATTACTCCATCGACAAATTAAAAGAATCAGATTCTGATTTACCGACTATTGTACGCACGCACTTCATGAGGCTTAGCCACTCGATCATTGTCCTTGGCTATCTAGCTTGGTCATCGATCCCGACAGAAACAAGGCTTTGTTTTCAAGGTTTAAACCCGATCGATCTGACATGTGAACTTCATGGTCTTTACGACTTGATCGATCATCTTCTAGCTAATTAGCTATAGCTCTTGCGTGATATTTAAGTTCCGACTATATTCGTGGTGTTCGATTAATATTCTCACCAACATTAATTCATATCACAAGCTAATGCAGGCGTGCCCATCTCATGTTCATGTGGGCATGTTTCTTCGAGATAATGAAGTGCGTGCTTACGTTAACGTTCATGATCGATCACTTCATGCATAGTCAATATCAATCTGGTTTTATGTTCGCAGTGAAAGCTAGCTATTTTCAACATGCACCGGCCAATTATTATTTGTTGTTTGTTTATCGCCAAACAACTACGTAATTCCAAATTCAGAATACGAGTTGTGGTATTTGTTTTATTTTCCTAACATAAAAGAAAAGGAAAGAAACAAAACTAGCTTTGAAAAATGAGCATGCAACCACATATATATACAGTTAAATGATCGATTCAAGACTAGCTGCTTAGTTTAGATTTTAGACCAGGCAATTATTAAGTGGTCCATGAATAATGCATAAAGCTCAAGATATACATACGCACTCATCGATTGGACGATCGTTTTCATTCTTCTGGCTAGACAATGTGAAACAACGTTTGCCTATCGATCACCATACGCAGATGTCCATCTTCTTCGTTGTTAATCTTCATTGTATAATGTTTGCTACTTAACTTTCTTCTTCTAATTTCCACGACATTGAGTCACCAAAGTTTCGAAACCATTTTAAACTTTCATATAAAAGATTGAGGAACACTTCTCCACACGCAATTGATGAAGTGGAAAACTCATTGGAAGCAGGCGGTAAGTAGTTGGATATGAAGAAGTTAGTGGTTTTAGAATCTATCATTCGTTCTATTCTTATCCATCAACGTTTTCCTAATCGGTATGCCATCTCTATTGCATTATTTGTCATTAGCTAACTACTTGATTGAATAGAGAACTTAGACTTGTATAGATCAAATAATCCAAAAGTGGCCACCAATTTAATTGAAACCCACTTGAGCGATCATATATAGCAGCAAAATTGACATTTTTCCTATATTGTATGCATACACCCTAGACTTGAATTAGTTTAATTAACCAACTGACTAATTAACTTCCAAACACACGTACCCACTTGTTGTGTATGATTGTCTTGATTTGCTAAGCTCTCATATTTTACCTTAGCTTTGCCAAATCGTAACTGCCCGCTAGCCTCATTGCAATCTAAGGTTTAGATTCTGTGATTTTCTTAGGACTTGATAATTCATATCTGATTAGTTAATTATTGATAGCATACTAGTTATGTACTTATTAGATTCATTTGTTAATATCAGTTAATCAATTCATATTAGTCTTGTAGTTGAAGATATTCTTCAACAATATGTAATGAAACCGCCCATAGTTGTGCAGCTAGGGCCGCTTTGTCCTCGTTATTTGTTGTTTAAAGATTAACGAACTGAACCCCATACCCAGGTTCGAATTCCAGCCGACGCTAATTGGAGTTAAATCCCAATTTATTTTTGGTGACCAGGGGAAAAGAAGCGTTCTGACATGATCCCTCAGCGCGGATTAGTTTCTAGGCCTGAAAAGCCTTCGTTGATATTCTAAAAAAAAAATAAAAATTAACGAACTGACCATGCAACACAAACATTTTAGTATCATAATGTAGTAGTTATTTAATGAAAGAATGAATCATGCTTTGATGAGTATTGATCGGAGAATTGAAAACAAACCCTTGACACCCGAAAAGAGAAGAAGAAGAGGAAGAAAAGCCCTAAAACCCTAAAAGCAAAGAGCATAAGAAAAAAAGAGAGAATCTTTACCAATCGTCGTTGTTGGATTAGGCATAGCCTAACATCGTCGTCGCCCAGTGTCTCTGCACCCACGTGAACTGTACCCTCGCTCCTTGTCCCCACACAGATCCTCCGTATCCACCATGCCATGCATCCTCTTCCTCTTCCTCAAAGGGTGGGGACTTTGGATAGGTTATATCATCTCCCATCCTGTCCCGTACCCCATCTCCTTACACGTGTCCATCTCCCCTCTCACGTGAACGAACACGTGTCCCCGGACCCTCACCGGAGCCCCTCTGTCCTTTAAATTGAGGACCTGCATGTTATATCCTAGACACAGACGCAGCGAAATTACACACAGTCCGGTCTGAAATAATCGATCTGAACTTTCCTTCCTCCTCGTTAGCCTCGATAGTGTTATTGTTTAGAGTGTGATGCATCAGTGGTGTATGGTCCAAACCAAACCCACACCCGTCGATCGTATTTGTACCAAAATCGAATCTCTGTACGTGCATGTTGGTTGCGTCCCAGAATAAAACCAAATCACAGCTTACGTTCGCTAACATCACGACTCCCAAATCCCAACATCTCTGCCTCAACTTCTGTCTTCACCTCACTGCTAGAACAAGAAGCAGAGCACGGAGATGGCTATGAAGCTCGTTTTGGTTATATTTGCTATATGTAGGTTGCTTGTCACGGTGGGGCTGACCACGGACCCGGCGGAGCTGCTGCGTCTCGTGGTGGACGGACAGCTCAGCTTGGACCCTTCCGACGTGGAGACGGCGTCCAAGGACTTCGGTCTCATGAGCAGAGCGGAGCCCTTGGCCGTTATGCACCCAGCTTCGGCGGAAGACGTAGCGCGGCTAGTGCGGGCCGCGTACTCGTCGGCCAAGGGCTTCAGCGTCTCGGCTCGTGGGCACGGACACTCGATCAACGGCCAGGCACAGGTGAGAAATGGGGTGGTGATTAAGATGAGCGGCGGGAACCGTGCAGGCGGCCGGAGGGAGACGGCGGGTGGGGTTGTTTCGGAGAAGGGTTTGTACGTGGACACGTGGGGAGGGGAGTTGTGGATAGAGGTGTTGAGGGCAACGCTGGAGCATGGACTCGCCCCCAAGTCGTGGACGGACTATTTGTACTTGTCAGTCGGCGGTACACTCTCCAACGCCGGAATCAGTGGCCAAGCTTTCAACCATGGACCTCAGATTAGTAATGTTCTCGAGCTTGACGTTGTTACAGGTCCGTTCCTTAGTCACATTCTGTTAATTTCAATCATTTAGCTCGATATCAGTACAATTATTTGTTTTCGTTAATTGATTAGGGAAGGTGTCCAAAGTAGCAAGGTAGTTTATGAAATCACTTCTTTGGTACAACAAGATATACCATATCACATGGGCTCGTTTTGTTATGTACCTGATATTTATTCATGACACAACAACACCATTCTAAAATTATGAAGTTGTTGCTGTCGTTATTAACTAGCATATATATTGTGTGGAATGCCTTTAACATGTGAATCAAATGCAGGCAAAGGCGAGCTCTTGACATGTTCAGAAGAGAGAAACGCAGAGCTGTTCCACGCTGTTCTTGGTGGGCTTGGCCAGTTTGGAATCATCACTAGGGCTAGAATTGCCCTTGAACCAGCCCCCACAAGGGTACAATTCACTTTTCCAAAACTTATATTTATGATTGTTCACTACAGATTATAATCTCGTTAATCGGTTCCACCTTCCACAGTGTTAGTGGGACAGATAGACATACATAAACTTTTTTGGCAGAAAGGAAGTAATTCCTGGGTTTTGTTTATGTTGGACAAAAGCCACAGAATTACCTAAAAAGCTAGGAATCATGACCTAATGTTTAAGGGATATCGAATCTCAAATGTGTAGTCCATTTACTCGAAAGCTGTTTTAGCTTTTAACCCATTCAAACGGCTCTCTTCCATAGCTGGCAATGTTGTTGACGTGTCCCAGTTCTGTGCTGCTAATTCTATTCCGGGTTTAACTTTCTTCTTCTTTTTTGCTGCTTAATTTAAGATTAATATTTTGTTCTTATTGTTCTTATTGTCAATAGGTGAGGTGGATCCGAGTACTGTATTCAAATTTTTCGGCTTTTACCAAAGACCAGGAATATCTGATCTCTCTGCATGGGCAACCCAGCAGCCGGAAATTTGATTACGTCGAGGGTTTTGTCATCGTCGACGAAGGCCTCATCAACAACTGGAGGTCATCTTTCTTCTCCCCAAGCAACCCTGTCAAGATCTCCTCCATTGATTCTAATGGGAATGGAGGTGTTTTGTATTGCTTGGAGATAACCAAAAACTACGGTGATTCAACAGCTGATTCTATTGACCAGGTATATAAATATCCATGTTTATTTTCATGATTAGTGCCTTTGATTAGCTACCTTGCTTATAGTTCAATTTCAAGACAAAGCAGCATTCAGTGGATCCAATTAGTGAAAGATAGAAATTCTATCAACACCTACCTACTAAATATAGAAAGACTGAAAGTGGGTAATTGTGTACAATGCTATATGATCAGAACCCTAAAACATATACGTATGGTGATTAATCTGGAGAAATAAACAAATCAAGGGTCTGGTCACTATAAATTAACCTGCATGCTAAACAAACAAGACCACCGATTGGATGGTTGGTGCTCCAAGACTTTTAGTCCTTTGATAAATAATCAACATCATTTTGTTTTGTGCTTGGATTAGAGTAGCTTCCAGGCCTGGCATTGTTCATGCATATTTAATCCAACGAGAGCATATATAGTTTAATTTGCTAGCTAGATTTTGGTGTCCAACGTACTAAAGCTTGGTATGTGATTGAGATTAGAGTCCTTTTAAGTGTGTAAATATACTCATTTGTTACTAAAATAATGTATAAGACATACGCAAGAAAACATGGAAGATCTGTACGTGATCTATTTTTGATTTATTGTATACCAAAACCTAAGATTGGATTCAAACTTTCATTATTTTGTTCCTAATTATAGTATTACCAAATCTAAGCCACCCACCCACCGAATTATTATTCTAGTTAATTAGGTAGCAAGTAATTAACTAACTAGAATGGAACTTATCCTGACAAAAGCATCTGTTTGATAGCAGCTTTAAGTCATCTTTGTGTACTTTGATTGCGTTTTAGTAAACCCTTCTTCTCAAAACGACAACGAATTCAAAGGTCTTGTTTTTTTTTTTTTTGGGTAATAAATTCAAAGGTCTGATGAGTTTAGGTTTCTTACTTTCTTTCTTTGTTTAATATTCTTCACGCAGGAAATAGAGGCTTTGTTAAAAGAACTGGATTTTGTACCGACATCAGTGTTCACTACAGATCTTCCTTACGTGGATTTTCTGGACCGGGTTCACAAGGCCGAGTTGAAGCTCCGGTCCAAGGGCTTGTGGGATGTTCCCCATCCTTGGCTCAACCTTTTTGTCCCCAAATCAAGGATTTCTGACTTCGACGAGGGAGTCTTCAAGGGCATTCTGGGAAACAAAACCAGCGGCCCGGTTCTTATCTACCCCATGAACAAAGACAAGTAAGTTCCCACAGTTTCATATATGAAATGAAAAACGCCAATCAAGTTTACGATTGCATCCATGTCGTTTAACGTAGACAGTTCCAGAAACACAGCTCAATGCATACGTCGCCTTGCATGGGCATGGAACGACATGTCACTCTGTGATGATTCACTCTGAAGCATCAAATCCTAACCACCTTATACGATGCCGCTGCTTTTGGCGTTTGGTGCATGGTGGCCAAAGTTTAGGGTTTAGGGTTTTGGTTTTAACCTTTTGATTGTGTGTAGTGGGACCAGCGGAGCTCGGTGGTGACGCCGGACGAGGACGTTTTTTACCTGGTGGCGTTGCTGAGATCGGCTTTGGATTCCGGGGACGAGACTCATACGTTGGAGTACCTCACCAATCAGAACCGTCGGATATTCAAGTTCTGTGATGAAGCAGGGATCAAGGTCAAGCAATACCTTCCCCACTACACAACACAGCAAGAGTGGATGGACCATTTCGGAGATAAGTGGCCTCTGTTTTACCAGCGGAAGATGGAGTTTGATCCCCGCCGGATTTTAGCCACCGGCCAACGTATATTCACCGGCCCCTCCTCGGTTTCTATTGCCGGTCACGATCAACTGTGATCGGAGAATTGATTCATCATGTACAAACCACTCAGTAGTAGTATTAGCCGCAAGCTTAGGGAGGGGAGAAACCTCTTAAATTAACTAGTCTGATGTACAAATTAGTTCTAGCAGGAATGAAGAAAGGTATTTTTGAGTTTTTGACAATCAAAACTAGACAAGCTAAAGGGTTTTTTCTGAAGGTTGTGTCCCCATGGGCCATGGCAACTGCAAATGTTGTTTGTATCATGCAGCGCCCGTGAACCCGACAGCCCAGTGTGTCTGGGCCTGGGGCATCACGGTTGGCAATTTACTGTCTTACCCTTTTTACCCTCTGATATGGTGGTCCACTATGTAAAAATATTTGAACTACTACAGTGCTGTAATCAATTAGAGACATCATTCAGTAAAACAGTGACTACTAGTCTCAACTAGTCTACTACATCTCTCTGCTTTTGCTCTAATTTAAGCAGCACCTGTAATCTGGGAACATACAGAAAGGGATAAAAATGTAAAGCAAACCAGACATACAAGTCAGTTGTTCACTCAGCAGATTGTACTTTTACACCAGGAAGCAACTGAGGTCATTCTTGATGTGGCTTCAATGGATCTGAAGAATCACTATCTGAAACAAGTTGTTGCTTTCCGAATTTTCTCAATGCAATTGAATATATCGTTTTCCTCTTCACCGATGTTCCATCAGCTACTAATTTCACAGCCTGTAAATACAGATAAGGATCATGATGAGATGGTCTGCTGGAATTAAAACAAGACACAAAATTACTTCCGACCAGCTAATGATAACTCGAAATTTCTGTGATGCTTATATTGTGAACATGTAAAGTGACAGATTCTGACGATTTTTGTAAGCGATGGTAAGTGGATCTTGACCAATAGTAGTTCTTATTTCTAAGATATCCTAGCTTGCTATCACCAGCAAGAACTATACGTCTATACCAAGTAATTTCAATCAAGTAAAGTAAGTGTAACAAAACAGCTTAGAATGAACTACTAAGGGAATATATGCAAGTAGAACAAACATGCAAGATAGATACCATTACCGTAGAAAGACTCTGCCCATTAGAGATCAATTCTCTCAACTCATTCTCAAGCTGAGATTCTGATGGAATTTCAACTGGAGTATCTTCCTTTCCTTCAATTAATACAGTAATTTCACCTCTTGGCTGGTGAGTTGTAAACCATTGTTCTGCTTCTCCCAACGTGCCCCGCCAAAACTGATGAGGCATCAAAATAGGGCACATGTCATAAGCCAAGATTTGAACATGAAATACATAGCAGGCATATTGTAATTTTAAAAGATGCTCTTTCTATGAACACCACACATATCACAGCACCTGAACAAGGAAAAAAAACAGCAATGTTCTAACTTCTAACATGTTCTGTATCATAAGGTGACCCAATTGATTTACTCAGTTATTCCCGAATTATGCAATCACGGTTGAAGAAGTTTAATCACATAACTAAAGGCTCCTAATGTGGTTAGATCCTGCTCAGATACAAACAGTGCAGGAAATGCCTGCCAAATAAAGATAGAAAAGTATAGAGTCGGAAGAGCAGTACAGAGACAAGGGAGATAACTCTCGAATTGGTGGATAGGTCTGTGAAAGTTCCTCATGGTATCATTGAAGATATATTGGTCAAGTGAAATTATTTGTCCTAGATAGAGAACCTATCAAATCATTTTTAAACAGGGTGGGGCAATAGGAAAAGAAAGAACGGAGCAGATTTTACTGGGCACAATCTAATGATTCATTCAATACCAATGATCTGTGTTATTATTAGTCACAATCAAATTATGTTAGAAAACTTTATATGTTGTATCTAGTAGGTTAGATCCTGCTCAAATCTAAAAACTGCAGTAACAGTAACAACAAAAGAAACACAAGTAGAGTTGGAAGAGTAGTGCAGATACAACTCTTGAACCAGGTAATATCTCATATTATCAGTCACTTGTCTTAAATTATGTTGAGAACTTTAGAGCTAGTATCATCTAAAAGAAGAATCAAATTACTCGGGACTCTACAGTAGTGCAGTTGTTGATAGCAAAACACACTGATTTTACAACACTACAAGGTCTGATGCCATGAGATTCATCACATTTGTGCACATTGTTCAATAATTTCGGTCACAACTAAAAGTGATCATCACAGTTAAGGTTCTTAGAAACCCATCAAGGCAACATAACAGACATTATGGGAGAGGTAAAGAAATGTTACCTCTTCGTGAATTTTTGTCAGTTCACGAGCTATTACGCATCGTCTGCATTCCAAACTAAAAGTTAGCCAATTCAAGTAGAAAAATAATAGTCTTTATGTTAACGAGGACGTATACCTTGTAACACCAAAAAGTGAATTAGTCTCTTCAAGAAACTGAAGAAGCTTGTGGGGAGGAACATAAAATATCTGTGTTGTTGCCTCACTTGCAGAAAGTGCAAGCCTCTCTTTCCTAGTTCCAGAATGCTTAGAGAGGAATCCAACTGAAGACGTATAATTAGTATATCACCAGTCACACATATATACCAAAAAGGCAAGAACTATGACATGGAATATAACAAAACTCACCGAAAGTAAACTCATCAGTAGACAGGCCTGAGGCAGAGAGAGCAGCCACGAAAGCACACGGCCCAGGTATAGGAATAACAGGAATATTCTCATTTGCACAAAGTTTTGCCTACATCAAGACTTGAAATTTATACTCTCACCATCAACATTCTTCATAACGCATGAAAACTACCACCACCATCCTACATTGCTTTCCAATAGTAATACTGCTCGAACTAACAAAACTAACTAACACATTTACGAAATGTAGGTGTAGGCCCTCACCAGTTCGGCACCAGGATCACTAATGCCTGGCATACCAGCATCGCTTATAAGCGCGACGATTTCACCTTCCTTCAACCTCTTCAACACCGTCTGCTCCCTCTGCGCTTCATTGAACTTGTGATAGCTCAGCTGCAATCTAAAACCATAAATAACCATCACAACCAATCAAAACCAACCGCCCCGGAAAAAACAGCTCCAGACTTACCAGAGGAGTCTTGATATTGTAGTGACGGAGCAACTTCCCGGAATGCCTAGTGTCCTCGGAAAGTATCACATGAGCTGATTTCAGTACACGGAGAGCCCGGAAGGTGATATCTTCAAGGTTTCCGATGGGAGTTCCGACTAAGTACAAACCGGGAATGAGAGCGCCCTGTGAAACAGAAACTAAACTCAAATTAATTACCGTAATTTTGGATTGTTTCAATCTTTGAAATTGCGATAATGAGATTGGAGGGTTTACTTGTTTTGAGGAGGGCTGGGGGAATGAGTCGGTTTGAGCGGTGGAACAGAAAGCAGTTAGGGTGAGTTTATTAGGGGAGAGAGGGAGTGACTGGAGAGACGTCGGAGTCCGGCCCAAGTTCGGCAGCCCGGCCCAGCGGCGTGAGAAAGCAGCCGCCGTTGACGGAAGTCGGCGTGTTAGCATTTGTTCAGAGTGAGAGCTCACGACGCGCGCCTCTGATCTGATAATTGATAAAGCAATATTGATGAAAAGTCATTATTGCCCCTGCAATATAACTTATTTACGGCAGTTTCCGGGCCAGTGACTTTTTGGTTGAGAATATGTTCTCGGCGGGAAACTATGAAGAGTTTAAGAGAGTATGATCATAAGTTCGTTACTGCAGCATTGCTTTCCCGGTGGAGTTTTTTTGTTCCATCATGTATGCAATCTGACCAAAGATGTGTGTATTTGTATGCAATGGTAGGCAAGATGTAAAGAGAGTTGGGGGAGGCCAGCTCCCCTTTCGAATGGCATTGATTAAATAGTGTTCAGGATCAAAGCCCTATTTCTTGATACATAAGTTAACAAATTATTTGTTATGTCATTACACCTTGTCATCATGGAACCACCACCTCGTCTCCTTGGGAGATCGGCCATTCCTGCAGTTCTTCACGTATCGATCATTATCCGCTGGGCGTTGCTGCACAAATGATGAATTGAATGAGTGTTGGTCGTGAGTTTACTTTGATTACACAAAGGGGTGAGAGTAAATCATCAAGAACTTCAGTTCAACAAATCAATACAAACCTTTGCAGGGGAACTCGACAACATGGAGAGTATGCTGATACAGATAGAACTGACAGTCATGGCTGGAGACCATGAGTCATATAATATATCTGCAAACGATTATCAAAACCAGTAAGTGCCTACAAAATAGTGAAGTTGCTTAAGTGTCGCAATCAGATAACAACCATCACAGAGCAAGTGTTCTGTCGCAGAAGCAAGAATATGTAGGAGATAACACTAAATTTTTAAAAAAAATAGTCTGAAGGTAATTGTTGCTTAAAGCAAACTCTGGTCCCCTTGGCTGATCTTCCAAAGGAAATAATAAACGACAAATATGTCAGCATAGACCTGTCAATTTTTGTTACCACATCTTCTCCAGAAACCAAACACAATTTTAGACTAAAAATGCAATACTACATAGCGCCTGAAAGACGTAAAACAATTGTAGTTTGAGCTTTACAGCTTAATACTATGATCTTAGAGGGTACCTCATGCCTTCTTTGGAGTCACAAGTTTTGCCTCATAAGCAATCAGAGGAGTTAGTATACAAAAGAGTGAAAAGACTAAGACTCACTCGGTACTACTTCGTCTCTGTTCAGAACCAGTATAGGCTTGGGGGGGGGGGGGGGGGTGGTGGGATTTGTTAGGGTGGCTTTTAGAGTTTGCTACTAGACCAGATTGTGGGCGAGCACTGGACCTTCTGGTTCCCTTTTTATTTAAGCCACATGCACTGCCTAACATAGTCTAACAGTTGCATCCCAGCATAGCTGGAACTCAGTTATATACTGTTCTCTAATCACTACTGTAATTCTAACCTTGAAATATTCTTCCAGGTATGAGACCTGCATCGGCTTGTAATTTCTCTTACAGATAACAAGAACCAAATAAGACAAAGAAACACTCTAAATAGTGCTATGATCCAAAGAGATGCAAGTGGCAGGCAAAGTAAGCTTCTTCAAGTTTAGTTGAACAGAGAACAGCTAAACTCGCATGGTCTACAAATTCAACATAACCCATATCAACTTTATTGTGAAGTGACCCAATTTGTAAGTAACCACCAAAGATGTGACAATCGAACAAACTAACAACCAGCCATCATCTTTCCATAATCACATCAGTCAAAAGCATCAACTTACATGTAGGTATCTAACTAGCTTGCTTATTTCAGTGTCCTTACCTACTAAAACAATCTTCATCAAACCGCAAAAGGATACACGCACGAGTACACTGTAAACTATATAGAAAGAAAAAACATGAAAACAAAGTTCAAAGAGTACAAAAGGTACCTAAACAGATATGGCCATTGCTATAAATGTGGGGATGCTGAGGAGCCGGAGGTAAAAAAATCACCTGTAAAAGCAAAATCAAAACCATCACTTAATAAAACAGTGTTTACTAATACAATACAATTCCTTTAACAAAATTTGGGAATCTTGAATGGACCTGTGGAGCTTCCATGGGATAATGCTCAGGAAAATCAACTTGGAGCTGATACATTTCATTGGCATAAAGAGTCCCCGGAGCTCCGTTGACTTCAATCACCCATCTTCACCAATAATTAAATCAGAAACAAAATTAATCACAAAAAAAATAAAAAATTAATTTAAAAATCAAAACTTGATCAAAGCAATTGAAAAAAGAAGCAACCTTTGAAGATTATCAGTGACTTTGTGCTTGAATCCGGCGGGAGGATTGAGCTGCCACTCCACGAGCTCTTTCTGGAGCCGATTGCAGGCGATCTTGCTTAAAGCCTAAGCACCACACATTAATTGTATTAATAATTTAAAAAAAAATATTAAAATCGAAAAATGAAAAACAAACCTTGCGTGAAGCGGCAGAGGAGCTGGTCATGTTGCTTCCTGAGTAAGCTGAGCGGCGCAACGGCGGCGTTTTGGGAGGTGAGTCGTTCGGGGGGGGCTTCTAGGATGCTCTTCTCATCGACAAATGTTTGAGAGCAAATAATGGGAAAAGGTGGGGATTGAGAAAAAGTCGCGGTCTTACGCGACCAACTGATTTTTTTTTTCTAGAGTGTTGGAATAAAGAAGGCTTTTTTGGGTGTGATCACGCGCGCATCTTTAGTGTGGAAATATCTGGGTGGTGTTTGGAAGTGGGCGATGTTGCCACGGTGGTGGTGTGGTCGTGTAATCGTCGTCGTCGGCGATCCGGTTTAGCTCTTTGTTCTCTTTCGGTTTCATCGTTTCTCTTGTTTCTTTAGTGGATCAATTGGTCTTTTTCTCGCACGAGATATGATGTGTTAAACTAAAAAGTGGTTTTGGTTTTAACTAGTTTCCACTTCATGTGTGTCGGTTTGGTTTAGTGGTGTAGTTCTTACAAAAAGACGATGGTAGTAATCAAGAAGTTCTAACTTCAACTCGAGATTGATTTTCGGTGTGTTGTGATTTGATGAGCTCTGTGTACATAAGTACTTGACGATCGATGTTGCGTCACTCCTTATTTAGCAAGTAACGACTTTATGACACGATTTATGTTACGAACGAAATTTTTGACGTTTTCCTCCCGTTAACTTTTGTTATTTCAAACTCCAGACTTTCTTTGACCGAAAAGAAACTTTCAATCACTTGCAAGATGCTAAATTAAAAATCCAAATCCACAATGATTTGGATTATGGATTATGCCACCAACCACCAACCTTCGATCAACCTTATACCTATAATGAATTATGCCATGTTTTTGAAATGCGAGGTACTAAATCTTACACTATAATCAAATCCCTTATAATCTTTGATGAGTTGTGAGGTTTAGTTTGGTCTAACAGAAACAGAAGCTAGAAGCCGGTAATGCAGACCCTTTCAGACATGACAACAAAGCTACTAGCCTGTGAAGTCTTAAACTAAACACGTCTATATTGCACTCCTTCCAGTTCGTCATGTCCACGTTTTCACCTACTACCTACCACCCCTCTGCAACCTACAGCTAATAGGCCTAACACACAGACACACAAGCCCAAAAAAGCCCACACCCATAGACCAAAAGCACAAAACCATCACACATGTGGTCGAGTTGGTAAGAGTCTAGATATGAAATTCACGTATCTAAGTTTAAGTTATGCTGATCGGTTAAATCTTAATCTATTCTTAGTGGTTATGGACGATTAAGCATTCTGACATGATATTTCAACACGAATTAGTCTCTTAGCTAAAAAAAACCTTCACGAAACGTTCTCAATTAAATCAAACCAAAAACATGGATAATCAAAATAAAAATGAAACCAAACGGTCTCCTCTCCCACCACTTAACTTACCAACTGGTGGTTACTGGTTAGCCGTTAGCGTAATAGCGTCTAAAAAACCCCGCTAAGCAAACAACCACCACCACCAATATCACCACCTTCCTTACCCCCTTGTTGTTGTTCCTCTTAGTCATCATCTTCTTCTTCTTCTCATTCAACTTCAGGAACTTTCTCTTTGCTTGTTTTTTTCGGTGTTAGCGTATACAAAGGGCCAAAACAATTTAAAAGATAGTAAATGAAATATTATATTCAAGTTGGTGTTGATTATTCTCCTTTGCTTTCTTTTATTATTGAATTTCGAGTTTTATATGATTAGTGTTGTTTGAGTTGGTAACCGCTGCTCCAATCATAAGGAGGTTGGTCTTGTTTGGGAAGAAGGAATTTATATATCTTGGGATTGCTGTTTGTCTCCGGATTCTGGGATAGTCTGATAGTCTTCGTTTGCATAGACTTTTCTTACTTCAATTTTAGCTTCACACCGTTCTTTTTCCCAGAGCTTGCTTTCAGGTATTTGGATATTTCACACTTTCTCTATGTTGGTCTTTTTCCCTTTTATGTATTTTTCAGTTGTTAGTTATAGATAGTGATCAAGCACCCTTCTTTCTCATGGCTTTTTGGAGGTTGATTGTGTCTGTAAATTAGTTAAAGATGCTTTCTTTGAGAGATTGATTGTTGTGTCTTTAATTAGTTAAAGACGGTTTCTTTTTAGCAGTAGTGAACAAGGGTTTAAAGTACATGGGTGATTTGGTTTTGGGTTTAGTTTGTTTGATGGGGTTTATTGGGTTTAGGGGTATCTTTTGGTGTTCGTCTTCAAGATAATTACTTGATTTTGGTTGTTTGATTGCTTTGTGCTTGCTAAGTTTGACCTTTTTTGCAACAGTGTTTGATGAGTTTACTGTTTTGTGTGTGTTAGGAATCAGTATATGATATAGATGGGATTCACCAATTCAGACCAGTGATTCTGTCTTCAACTTCAGATTAGTTGAGGGTCTGGAGAAAGGGGGAAACAAACTATGGCTACATATTTCCAGAATTTAAGTAATCAAAATTTGTTGACCCCTTATCCAGGGGATGAGAAGCTTGCTTCTTATTCTGAACAGCCTAGTAATAACATGATGATGTATCTGAATCAAGCTTCATATCCCGGATCCTACACCGAGGTATTGTCCGGTGGCTCTTTCTCCCCTAATAAATGTGCTGAGTCTGATGGTGTTAGGAATGAAATGATGTTTATTCCACCTACAAGTGGCCCGGTCAGAGATTGTGTTGGTGGAGATTCATTGATTGGGTCTCTTGATGGCAAACGTGGTATGCTGGATCATGGATTATCTCTTAGCCTTGGCACACAAATTCCACATGCGGGTTCTGTTCCTTCTTTTCAGTACCAGTATCTGAATTCAAGTCTCCCTTCGGTTTTGAGCACTTCTCAAATCTTAGGGAAGGGAGAATTTCAATGTAAAGGTGATGATTACAGCCAGAGTGACGAGTTTAGAAACTTTGAAAATTTGACATCTGGCTTATATGACTCTCTCAAAACACAGAATTTCTCCAATCCTATGTGCTCCATGATCCCCAAAGAAATGCATCCCGAAGCATGTATGTATGACTCAATAGGTTTTTCAAACTCCTTATTAAACTCCAAGTACCTCAAGGCAGCTCAGCAATTGCTTGATGAAGTGGTGAATGTACGAAAGGCTTTGAAGCAATCTAGATCGAACAAACATCAAAGAACAGATGGTTCTAAAGAGAATGATGGGATACGAATGTCATCTGATCCTAGTGAGGCAAGTGCTGTATCTTCGGTTGAGTTATCACCAGCAGAAAGGCAGGATTTGCAGAACAAGAAGACCAAACTTGTGTCCATGTTGGATGAGGTAAACAAGACTAATTGCCAAGTATCTACTGAGTTCCATTTAAAAATATGGTTGAGATGACAAAAATCATTTGTTTGTGATAAAAGTTACTTGGTTTAATTCAAATTATTAACCTGATCATATAGTTTTTTTTTTTTCTGAGAGCTGCACACATGTTGTAAGGTCAGTAAGTGTTATCTCCTGGATGCAGGTAGATAGAAGATACAAGCATTATTACCATCAAATGCAAAATGTGGTACAATTTTTTGACAAGGCGGCAGGGAATGGGGCTGCCGCACCATACACAGCACTAGCTCTACAAGCAATTTCCCGTCATTTTCGCAGTTTGCATGATGCAATCAAGGGCCAGATACAAGCGGCACAGAGAAGCCTGGGAGAGAGAGATACTCCATCAGAAGCTCAAGGAGAAGTAATACCTCGCCTCCGCTACGTGGACCAGCAGCTCAGACAGCAGAGGGCATTTCAGCAGCATGGTGTAATGCAACATTCATGGAGACCTCAAAGGGGCCTCCCTGAAAGCTCTGTTGCAATCCTTCGCGCTTGGCTATTTGAGCACTTCCTTCTTCCGTAAGTAACTCAAAACCTTTTCCACTTGCTTGAATTCATGAAACTGCTACTTTCCAACTTTCTACAATCTTCATTTCACTGATTCTTTCGTGGTTTTGGTGTCAGTTACCCGAAGGATTCTGAAAAGGTGATGCTAGCAAGGCAGACAGGATTAACCAGAAACCAGGTAAGGTGACTTCTAGCTTTCTTACAGTTCAATCACCAGTGTGGCAGTATATATTCTGTAATGCAATTGGGAGTTATATAATAATTAGTAGGTTGAAAATGTGAACATTCATCCTCAAGACTCTCGGAGGAGCCATCCATTGCGACTTGTGAGACTAACATTATTCTTTTTCAGGTTGCCAACTGGTTTATAAATGCAAGGGTACGTCTTTGGAAGCCAATGATTGAGGAAATGTACAAAGAAGAATTCGGTGAAGACATGGATTCGAAATCTTCACCTGAAAATAGGCTAAAAGAAGCCAGAGTTGATTTCTCATCTGAGGATAGGAGAGATGAGTTACAGGAAAGCCTGATGTCTGCAACTGCTGATAGTGTTGAACCAGGGCAACTGCATGACCCGAAGTCTGGAATAACAAAGTTACAAGATCATGGTCAAAGGTCTAATGCAGACGACCGTGGTCTCTATATGGATTCCAACGTGAATGCCATTGCTACATATGATATGTCAGGGTTGGGGAATGCAATTGGTAGTGAGGTCTCACTTGCATTGGAGTTGCGGCATTGTGAGGAACACGATGAATCTCCAGCACCTAATGGATCCGAAGTAAGAGGTAACGATCCAGAAGCTTCTTTGGATTGTTACTATGGAGATCCAGGGCAGCAGCAATACAGGTTTGGTAACTCACACCTACTACATGATTTTGTAGTCCGAGGGAACTGAATTGTTGCCTCCAACATTAAAAAAGAAAATGTAAGAACATAAATGGGAATCCTTTGTTTTGTTGCTTTAGCTGTGCCGAATTTGGGTGCTTACAGTTCGAGGAGATTGAAGCTGCTAGCAATGGAAATAGATGTAGATGCGTGTATGATACCAACATGTAATATAACAGAGATTGGTGAATCCCTAGCCCTAGTCATATATGTAAAGATAAACTGTAAAGATAAGATGAAGCAATATCTTGTGCATTCCATGGAATAAGGTACTTGAACTTTGCACTATGCATAAGTACTCCATTTGTAGTCTCATTTGGAAATAAATGTGATAGAAGAAGATTGTCAATGTGAAGAAAGATCATCTAGCATTCTAGCTATCATTTGTTCAGTGAAACTAAGCTGTAAACTTACACATTATAGGATTGAACTCTCGTGGATGCCAAAAGACTTAAATTTAACCAATACATGCATAGTTTATGCGTGATCCTAACTGGTATTTAGTCTTCAAAAATGTGATCTTTTTTTTGGACAATGTAATCTAACATGTTCTTAGGTTTACTTCTTTTAGTCATTGTTCCTTCTCCCACCTCCTTAAGAACTCAGTGGCAAGCTTTAGGACTTGAGAGTGAGTGAAGAGTAGAATAGCAGTGACCCTATGCATCCAAGGATATGAATTTTCTGATGGACCTCTGTGCATTTACAATCAAATTGTCCTAAAAACAATAGGGTACCCTTTTTTATTTTGGACAGAATTGGAGGGTGATCATCCCAAAGCATAATCACGGGGGACAGTACTGAGTTCTGGCGCAAATTTTAGATTTGAAATTTACTGGGATGGTTGATGATGCAGGATTTTGCAGAGATAGAGAGAGAGAGAGAGAGAGACAAAGACAGAGTGACAGACAGAGACAGCTTTAATCATAGTAATAGGAGAAAGGACTGTGGGCCTTTAGGGCCCAATTGAATAGCAAAGCTACAAAAGCAGAAGAATCAGAGAGTGACAACTGGTGAGGAGGCCAAAGGAACAAAGATGGCAATGATTACTAGCGCATCCTAAATAGACCAACCAAAAATAGAATCAAGCCACCCAGAAAACCAAGAATTAGTAACAATCCCTGATTAATTAGCTGCACAAGAACCCATATTTATTTACAATTCAATTGTGATTTCAATGTCCTTTCATTATCTAACAGAAAAAAAAGATAGATATTCCCATATGTTTAGAGGTTCAGAAGCTGACAATCCTAGAACTGGGAGTGTGCAAAAGACAGCACACTTTTTCTCTGCCTTTTACAGAATGCAGTGTGTACCAGACTAGTGAATAGAACAATTTTCATTTTTGACATTGCCTCTGTGTATCTGTGAAATGTGTTATGATTCATACATCCACATACACTGTTGGAGAGAGAGAGGGGAGCTGAAAGAAACCACCTTTTGAGTTTCCCAAAGAAATGTGAGCATTGCATTGCAGGACACTAAAGCTGGAAGGCTTGATATATAGTGCTTTTGCTCTTGGGGACCAGCTTCTCCTGTCATTTTCTGAGATTTAACTTGGCCAATTAACTTTGTTTCTTTTGAAGAACTAGCACAAGTCTATGTTTCATAGCTTTCTGCTGCTTGGATTAGATCTGTACATGTTAGGACAAGACATGTAGATATAGAGAGGGAGAGAGAATCATTGCTTCAACGAAATTAAAGGCAATGTTTGAATACACAGATTGGTCATTGGTGCTTGCCTTGCTTAGCTTCTGCATTCATTTCCATGCTTGTTTAAAGGAAGGGTTGCTAGTAACTAGCTAGGTAGGTCTTCATCTTTCCTCTACCAATCAGGGTTTGGTATTAGTAGCCCCAAGGTGTAATCAATCATCTTTATATCTTTTCATCTTGTTTTCATCTCACTCCATCTCTTTCACTGTTGATCATGAATTGAGTTTTGTCATGGGTCATCTCAGCCCAGCTTGTACATTTTCATATCCAGGTTGGGTTTTCTTGCTGTCCCATCAAAAGGGTTTTCCTTTAAGCCTCTAATTCAGTAATTACTAAGTACTGCACCTATCATCTTTATGGGTTTTGCTTATAACTTCCTTGGTTTCAGATAAGATTTCTTCTTCAATGCTAGGTCTCACTCACCTTCCCCACTTCACATTGATTTCTTCTTCTGTACATTCATAGATTTCCTAAGGGTATTTGCTTTACATCTTGACATAGACATGTTACCATTGCTGTCTATGACAAGCTGACTGCCCTTTAAATTTAGTACCTTTTAGCCTTCAAATTCTGGTCTACAATGGTTTCACAAGACTCACCCCCTAACCAAGCCTCAGGTATTCTCCACCAATTCATTGTCTCAGATTCCATGGCAGCTCAACACCACATGGAAAACCAACACCAGCTTGATGCTGCTTACTCCAATTTTCGAACCAGCACAAGCACATACCCTGGTCAACTTCCCAGCATTCATTCTCTTGAGGAGAGAATGTCTAGATCACTAGACCTTCTTCATGCTCCTCCAACAGCAGAGGGATCAGATCATATGAGCCACACAAGGCTTCTAATGGACCAGCACCAAGCTCTCTCACTGTCCCTTGGCTCACAGATGCTGCTTCCTCATAATTCTCATTCTGCTCATTATGTAAGCGATGACTATTCGTTCATGGGGAATGCGCTTGCTTCGTCTTCAAACTCACTGAATCAGCAGTCTTTGGGAGCTGTCATTGGGAATTCAAGATATCTGAAGCCAGCTCAGTCGCTGTTAGAGGAGATAGTTTGTGTTGGTGGGAAGTCAGTTGATATCAGCACTGAAAAATATCTAGGGAAGATGTATGGTGGAGGGAGGAGAGGTTCTATGAGCCTTTCTTCTGAACTGAAAGCAGAGTTGTGCTGCAATGGCCTCATGTTAGCTGACAAACATGAATTCCAAGCGAAAATCGCAAACCTCATCACCTTGCTGGAAGAGGTAGTGCAATGTGTTTAGTATATATGATCTTGATTGTTAGTTTATTGGAATATGGTTACCTAATTTGAACTAACATATATGTTTGATTCTTTTGGTTTGCTACTTTGATCAGGTTGAGGACAGATGTGAGAAGTACTATCATCAAATGGAAGAAGTGATGCAATCATTTGAGATGGTAGTGGGTGCAGGAGCAGCAAAGTCTTACACAGCTCTGGCTCTCAAGGCAATGTCTAGGCACTTCGGCAGCTTAAGGGATGCTATAATGTCACACATAAATGCAGAAAAGCGGAAGTTGATGCAAGATTTTCCGAAAGTGAGCAGCGGACTAGCGCAACTAAGCTTGTATGATCGAGAGTGTAGACAGAAGAGAATGTCTCTTCAACAGCTTGGGATTATCCATGGCCAAAGGCAAGGTGCTTGGAGACCAATTAGAGGGCTGCCTGAGACCTCGGTGGCAATTCTTCGCACTTGGCTTTTCGAACACTTTCTTCATCCGTAAGTTACCAATCCCAATCTTACTAGTAACTTACCCTTTCTTTGAAGTTGATTCAGATTAGCTAAACTGGTAATATGTTGTATTTACATATGGTGATCATACAGTTATCCAAATGACTCTGAGAAGCTAATGTTGGCATCACAAACAGGCCTATCCAAGAACCAAGTAATACTTCCGAACAGTTTTGTCTATTCCTTAATTTCATCATATGTCATCATCCTTTCATTAGTTGGTGTAACTACGTGATGATGTTGATATGTTCATGAAATCAATGTCTGTTTCAGGTTTCAAATTGGTTCATAAATGCTCGGGTTCGACTTTGGAAACCTATGATAGAGGAAATGTACAAAGAAGAATTTGCAGATTCTTCACAAGACTCCAATCCAGTAGCTAGTGGTTCCATGACCGGTGAAAGCAACACAGATCACACAGATGATTAAAGTAGAGAAGAATTAAGGACTGGCTTTTCAGGTCCGAGTTCTCTATTCTGGCAGTAATTTCAAGTGTGAAGTTTCAGTGTTGAAAGTTACCCCAACCTAGAAAGAGTTAGAAGGTTGTTTTGTGAAGTTGATCAGCAAACTTTTGGAAAGTCGAGGGTTTGCTTCATGTACTTTGAACTACTAATTATATTTAATTTTGAGGCTCATGTTAGTATATTGACTAGAATTATTTGCATCAAGACAGAAATGCTGAATATCAGAAAGTGATATTACTGCTGCATGGGCCTGAAAAGAAATATAACAACTCCAAAAGAAGCTTGTTGCAAAATGAAAAATCTATTAATAATGCTAGTCATAGATTTCATATTCTGCTCCCATCGTTCCCTCTATAAACAGGAATTCTACATATTTCCTTTTCAAAAGTAAGTAGCTTGTGTAACTAGTAATTTGATCCTGGTGTACCTGGCTCTACATCCACAGAAGCTTCAGATTTGCATTTAAATCAAGCCTTGCGATGTTTAATGCTATGCCAGAGGTCATATAGTAGCAAGCCACATTCTCAGATTAATACTCAGGGGGAAGACAAAGAATCCTCTACCCATCGAGGTTTTTCATTGGCACCCAGAACATAACCAGCAACAGACTGTCGCTTCAACTACTTGTCACACTCCTCCTGGACTTGACCATCTGCAAAGAAAACAGGTACGGTTAGGTCATTTGAACGTTTGAAGAATCTAGTACCTGCATAAATGCAAAGTCCAATTTGAAAGTCCTACCAGCAAGAGTGATTGCCAAGTTCGCTTGAGCATCTGCCTCAGAATTTAGCTCCTTTACAGGTATACAAGAACATGTCAGAATGTTATAAGCAGCCCCAATGAGGTAGTAAACTTGTCAAATATGAAGGAAAATTATATACGCTTGCAATTAACAATATTATCCACAAAAGTGCCATAGAGGAGACAAACAGAGTCAACTTCTCTCACCCTAAGAACATGACTGATCTTGAAGGAAACAAATCTATCCTTCAGTTTCTTCACCTCTTCATACAAAGTAGACAGGTTCTGGTTTTTCACCTGCCATAACCCCTGAACCTGTGCCAGTAACCTTTATTAGTTATCTATACACATTATATCAAACAGATAGTTTTAACGCAAGATGCCATCTCAGTACACCAACCAGTATGTTTGTTAGCAGAGGTCCAGGGGTTCATGAAAAAGAATTCAAAACAGAAAAGGGATAGAAACACGATAATTGAAGACCATGAATCAGAGATGACACAAACTGCTTGAGAAGAACAAAATACCAACATAACCAACCTGCATACAAACAAGTTTGGAGTCGCCTTGAACAAAAATTCTGGAAAAACCTTTTTCAAGCGCATATTTCAACCCTAAAATAACAGCTCGGTACTCGGCAACATTATTGGTTGCAACACCCAGACCTTCACGTAGTTTACAGATCTAGAAGAAGTACATGGTCAGGACCTTAAAAGACACAAAAGAACAGAAATAAACTTCAGAGGTAAAGTTTATACCAATGTTCCATCATCCGCTCGCAGTACAGCTCCAGCACCAGCTGTCCCAGGATTTCCTTTTGATGCGCCATCAAATTGAAGAGTACAGCCCTACAATTGTAGCATGTACACATTATTAGACTTTTGATCCTTTTTCCCTTTAGAAAAATCTAGTTTTTCTAACCATCACCAGGACTTGAACTTACACGACCCGAAGGGGGAACTTACACGACCCAAAGGGGGAACTTCAACTTCAGCCTTTTTCTTGGCCTGCTTTCTGGAAGGAGTGTCTGATACGGAAGCTTCACCGATTACTTCCTACAAAGAAGAAAAAATTATGTAAACTAAATGCAGCCATATGAAAGTCCATCCAACACGTATCCTTCAAGGAACATATCATACTATAATCTATCAACAACAGCAATAAGTTCTGACCACATTATATACATAAATAAACTTACATATTGAAAAGGGATAAACAAAGACACAACAGAACTAACAATGCCATGGAACACAATAATGTTCACGAAATAGTCAGAAATGCGTGATTCTTTGCTTTCTTGACTGACAACATTTAAGTTCAGAGATTGTTATTATTCTAAACTCACCACATTTTCTGATTCAGCCTCTTGGTGGGATCTCTTTTTGGCTGCAGTCTTACCAGACGTTTCGCCTTCTGAAGCCGCCGGATCCTAAAACGTCAAACAAAATCACATCACATTGCCAAACAATTTACGCGACGAAAACACAGAACCTCACAACTTAAACCCTAAACAAGAATTCCTCTTTACAAAAAACTAAACAATTCTCATTGAAAAAAAAAGAAAAGAAACTAACAAGCAGTCAAATCTTACTAGAACAGGACAATCCACAAGCTTGCCAAACAGCTCATCTTTCATATCCGCAGCCGAAATCGTATAAAGCGCATTCTGAAGTCCACAGGAAGCTAAATACTGCTCATCCTTCTTAGGCATAGAGTACCCTTTGTACACACTAACAGGAGGATCACATATCTACAACACCCAATTCAAAAAATACAAAAAAGATCACAACTTTACCCAAATGCAATTCAAATTTAGGGTTTAGGGTTTTAGCAAATTACCGAAGAGCCTTGCTGAGCTTGGCAATCGGCCAAGCTCTTATAGACACCGACGACGTTTCCTTTGCGGACCACGTAGAACGCGTCCTTCTCCGGCGGGTCCATAACTGACTTCTTCTTCCGCGGCCGAGACGAGTAGAGATGAGTCCGGAACCGCGAAAGGGTCGGTTCGAAGCTGATTAGCTTCACCGCGGCATGGACGTTCGATTTTCGCTTCCAAGGTGCGTACAGAGAACGACCTGTCGTTCGGAGAATCGCCGCCGTGTATGATGAGACCTGCGACAAGCCGTTCATTGCACACTGTTTATGTAATCCAACTGTGAAAATGCGGGGAGGTTTTGAAGCAAAACAAGAGTTCGGGTTTTCCGGCGGGTTGAAATTCTGGTCCAGTGTAATTTAGTTGCGGGTTTAATGTCTTTCTTTTAACAAAAATAAAATGAAATTTTGGCTTATACTAAATTTCTATTTATTACGACATTAATCGACATAGTGTGGTAAAACTGACGGGTGATCTGAATAAAACCCTTAAAGTCATAACTATTATTTTCCGATCATCTTTCACTAGTTTGTGACTAGCATGCAAGGTTTGAAAACTCGCCACGCGTTTGTAAGGCGGTGGACAAGCTTCTAACGCTTGGTCGTCCATGTTAGAAGAACGGCGGACATGCTTTTAACGCCTATGCAGGTTGGGCGGTCTTGTTTTGAAACATTGCTAGCATGTATGACGGGTTTTTGAGTTGTGGTGCTTGCATCGGGTGATTTTGTTTAGATACTTTCTTAGATTTCGATCTGAATACTCGATTACTCGCACCAACCTGTCGAGATTCCCTTAAGATCTCCTTCTTGATCAATAACAAATGCAACATTGTCATCGTATCGTATTATCACACACCATTAATTTAAACTCTAATTTAAATCATATCTTTAACTCGTCTCCCGATTAAAGAGAAATAAAAATACAGAATAACGACGTGTCGACTGCAGAACGCGCGAGATAACGACCATTAAATAAGCTCGGAAATTGAAAGCTGAAGAAGAAGGTTCAGTCTGAGACGGAATTGAAAGATAATGAGCGCGAGTCTGTGTTACTCTCTGATTCGTTCCTCACCTCTACTTCACCACGAACCCTATCTCTCATGGCCTCTCGCCAAACTCAACCCCCGCCAGAGTTGGTCTGTCACGCTCCGAAACCATCCCCCTGCTTCTGCCAGAGCCGTCGCTAGAGGCGTCGGCGTTGTGTCGCCGGACGACTTGTCGTTTGAGGACGCGGCGGCGATTGAGACGGATGAGGTGGCAAATGGAGAGGTTGAGGGAGTCGTGGCGGAGAGTAAATCGGAGGATAAGGGTCTGCGTCCGACGACGAAATACAAGAAGAAGAAGGAGGATGAGGACGGCTTAGAGAACAGGTTCAAGCTGAGGAACGGAAAGGAGGTAACTTTTTTATCTTAATTTTACCTTTTGACTATGAGATTAGTTTTTTACTTTGGAGAAGTAAAGTTCATGCTGGATTTCTAGAGAATTACATTTTGGGATTTTTTTTGGATGTGGTTAAATACTTAGATGGAATATTAAGTCATTTATTAAATTAAAGTTTCGAAATTTAAAGTTGACAGCAATGGCATTGTGGTGCCTCTCAATCTTTCGGGTTAAGTCTACATTTTGCTTGGTGTTTATAAGTCTGACTGTCTCTTTTGTGTTTCATCTTTGTTCATTTTTGCCAAGATTTTTGAAGAAAAAGCCTACATTGTTGGTGTTGAGCACAAACGTAATTCGACGGATTTATTTGGTGTGGAGGAGTCACTCAAGGAACTGACCCAGCTAGCTGATACTGCTGGACTAATGGTTGTTGGTTCCACATATCAGAAGTAAGTAGTTGTCGATGCTTATATAGTTCACTGCTAGTATATAGCTTATAAAACCTAGCTAGTCAGCTTAAATTGCTTGTGCTATATGTAATGCAGACTAGCGTCTCCAAATTCAAGGACATACATTGGATCTGGTAAGGTTGCAGAAATCAAGAGTGCTATTCATGCATTGGGTGTCGAGACCGTGATATTTGATGATGAGCTCTCAGCTGGGTAAGATAGTTGATGTTGATTTGGAACCTGTTTTATATATGACCTGCTCAACCCTAATCCCTCAGAAAACTTTACCAGCAGAAATATGTTTATTGTACACACCCTTCTCCACTCATTATCGAATGTGTCGTATTCTTGAAACCTACATGGATCTTTTTATGATCGTTTGTATGAAATATTAGGCTTGGTCTATGATGAGCCTTAATTATGCACATTTTTGTTCTCTTAAGATTCTTTTTCTTTTTTATTCAAGTGTTACTATTCTAGGCAATTGCGCAATTTGGAAAAGGCTTTTGGTGGGGATGTTAGAGTTTGTGACCGCACTGCCCTCATTCTTGATATTTTCAACCAGCGGGCAGCAACTCATGAAGCAGCTCTACAGGTAAGTTATTTTGTTGTCTAATTAGTACTTTTAATCTATTCATTGCCATTTGAATCTGTGTCAACAACTGAGTGGTGATAGTTGGAAATTCCACCTCCCTTTGGAGGTTTTAAGTTGTTCAATACTAAGACCATTATATTTCCAGAATTCTCACAGTGATAATTGTGATGTTTCTAGGTTGCATTGGCACAGATGGAATACCAGCTACCTCGACTAACAAAAATGTGGACTCATCTTGAGCGTCAATCAGGAGGTCAAGTGAAGGGTATGGGTGAGAAACAAATTGAAGTGGATAAGCGTATCTTACGTACTCAAGTAAACCCCCATCATCTAATCATCAGTATTCCAATATCTTTTATCTCAATACAGATCTTTCTATAGCAGTAGTAGATTGTAGGTTCCAATCAATGCAATGAAAATGTTTCTCTTTTGTTCTTTTCCTTGTCTCAATATTTTATGATCTACTTTTTGATCAAATTACAATTGTCTATTGAAATTGATTTGACTTGTTTTTGATGCTAGATTGGTGTTCTCAAGAAGGAGCTAGAATCTGTTAGAAAGCATAGAAAGCAGTACCGGAATCAGCGGCTTTCAGTCCCAGTCCCAGTAGTATCCTTGGTAAGTAAAGACGTACCATAGTGGATTCAAATTTATAGATGGTCTCTACCTGTTGCTGATGCTGTATGTAATACTTTCGGAAACTAGGTTGGGTACACCAATGCTGGAAAGAGTACTCTCTTGAATCAATTGACTGGAGCCAATGTACTTGCCGAGGATCAATTATTTGCAACACTAGATCCTACAACAAGAAGGGTTCAGGTAGGCTGATCACAATTTACAAGGTTGCATGTTGTGCAAACGCTTGATTAGCATGTGGTAACTCTTCTTCTTCTTTTTTTTCTTTTTTTTCAAGTGAACTACTTTCAATAGCCTATAGTCCAGATTTTGGGGTTTATATAATCACTCATTGATGTAACTGCTAGAGTAGAGACATTGAGATTCATTGACATGCTCTATATACACTACACAGAATCATTTCACTTTTCCCATTGATATGCTGGTTTTGTGCTGAATTTTTAAAATTTATATCTTCAATAATTTGTGGTATGCTCTATTCTTGTTTCAATTTCTTCCAGATGAAGAATGGGATGGAATTTCTCCTCACAGATACTGTTGGTTTCATTCAGAAGTTACCAACCACAGTGGTGAGATTCTTACATATTTTATTGATGAATTTACCACCACTTGTGCAGTTTGAATATCTCCCCTTGTTCATTTTGAACTTTTGCAAGACAAAAGGTTTTGATGAATGCCACTTCATTTTTAGAGTCAAGCTGATAATTTCTCACTTATTTTGTCCAACTCCATCTTACAGGTTGCTGCCTTCAGAGCAACTCTTGAGGAGATATCAGAGTCGGCATTACTGGTGCATGTGGTTGATATCAGGTACAAAGTGGCAACCTATTAAAATGATACATCATGGTGAAGGACATTGAGATCTTATTATATTGCTATCAACTTCAGTCATCCACTGGCTGAGCAACAGATAGAAGCTGTGGACAGAGTGTTGTCAGAACTAGATGTCTCTTCTATACCAAGGTTGATGGTTTGGAACAAGGTACAGTAACTCTTTTGGAGATTCAGTAAGTAAACAACATATTGGAACGCTATCATCTTTTATGCTGATTGTTTGATAGGGTTTTTTGAGTCAGATCATCATTAAATTAGATGGGAAGCTGATCTGTTGATTCCATTAAGCCTACTGGACAAATGTTTTGCATGTTAAGTGTTATCTTAATTTGAAATTGCTTGATTATACTCACTATAGTGATGGTATAATGTACTAGCTTTTCATTTCTCTAAGCTATACATAAGGTTGATGATAGACAGCTATAATTATGCAGGTTGATAAGGTGAGCAATCCTGACAGCATCAAAATAGAAGCAGAAAAGAGAGATGATGTTGTTTGCATATCTGCTCTGAGTGGCCAGGGCTTAAATGATTTCTGCAGTGCAATCCAGGAAAAATTGAAGGTACTTGTGCTTGTTTCTCTGTCCATTTTTCATACTCCTGAGTAATATATGTGCTCCTATAAGCTGAAAGATAATAATGTCAAATGTTAAACAGGACTCTATGGTATGGGTGGAAGCCTTGATCCCTTTTGAAAAAGGAGAGCTTCTTAGTACTATACATAAGGTTGGAATGGTGAAGAAAACAGTAAGTATCCAGTGGATGTTGATTAATTCTTTGTTCCTACTATCTTTCCTTCTTCTTTTTCTTTTGTGAAGTGTAGAAACTACAGTATTTTAAAATCCTAACATTCTCTATATTTATAGGAATATACCGAGCATGGGACACTGATCAAGGCACACGTACCTCTGCGGTTTGCAAGGCTATTAACACCATTGAGGCAAATGTGCATATCAAGATCTTAATTTTCTTCAAGCATTATCCAATAGTGTGGAGGTCTTCCAAGTTTCATATTTGATCCGATGGCCGGAGATAGAAACTGTAATTATTCTGTACATATGGTGTCATATCTTGATTTTAGAGTGTAAGATACTTACAAGCTAGTGATGGTCTAATAGATTATCAGGAGTAAGTTACAGCATTTCTTGTCAGATTGATTTTCAACCTAATTCATAGCATCTCAATCACAACTCGCTGAAAATCAATCATCGAGGTGTGCTTAGACATGGTCATCGATATATAGCTTGCACCATTGAAGCATTCAAACACCGATACAAAATCAACAATGTGACACAAAAACTGTCAGAATGTATTCACCAAATACGCGGTTTCATATTGTTGTGTTGTCTTCTTTGCCATCCTGTGTAAAAATGAAGCTCCAGTGCTCTGAGGTTCAAAGTCGAAGCTATTCCAGTTCTGTATGTTCAGCACTGGCATTTCCCAAGAGGAAGAGGTCACCTACCCATAAAAGGAATGAGGGTTTTCAACTGTGGCATTAGTGACGTGGAGGAGATTCGGGCCTGTGGAAAAAAAAAGTCATGGAAATGACTACTTGATCGGAGCAGGTAATACCAGAAAGGCAGCACAAGAAATTGTCTTGGCTCTTGTTATCCACATTAGGTATGTCAGAGAGGATTTGGTAGAAGAGTAGTTCGATTGGTTCTCCATTGAGCTCTATAAATTGCCATGGGGGCAAACTAGTAAGGCAGACACTCAAACTTGGACTCAAAAAGTCTTGAAGATATTCAATGGCAGTGTTCAAAGTAACTAGTTTAGCTCTTGTGGCAGTGTCATTGCTCTACTTGGCCACACTCGGCGTAGCTCACCCTGTTGGTTTCAACTTTGGCTGGGGATGGGGTAGTCACGGTGGAAATGGTGGCCACGGTGGACACAGCGGCAATGGTGGAGGAGGTTACTCTGGTCTTTCTCCAGAATACTATCAGTTCTCATGTCCTCAAGCTAATGACATTGTCATGTCTGTGTTGCACAAGGCCATTGCAAACAATCCCAGAGTGGCTGCCTCTTTGCTTAGGCTTCATTTCCATGACTGCTTTGTTCAGGTCTATATTGGTCATGTTCACTATGATTTGGTTCTAGTAGTAGTACTGCTTTTTATAGTTGAACACATCTAAAATATGAGTTTATATTTGTGACAGGGTTGTGATGCATCTGTGCTACTGGACGACAGCGCTACAATTTCGAGTGAAAAGAATTCTGGTCCAAACAAGAACTCACTTAGAGGGTTTGAAGTGATAGATGAGATCAAGGCTAAGTTAGAAGAAGCTTGCCCTCAGACTGTTTCTTGTGCTGACATTCTTGCCCTATCTGCTAGGGGTTCAACTGTACTAGTAAGCCAATTCAGTAACAAAGTCTCAGTTAATTTTAAGTTACTTGAGCCTCCATTTACTAACTGAGCAAGCTTGAACGCACAGAGTGGTGGACCAAATTGGGTGTTACCTCTAGGAAGAAGGGACTCAACGACTGCAAGTTTAACTGGCTCAAACAGAAACATACCTGCCCCAAATTCCACCCTCCCAACCCTCTTAAACTTTTTCCAGCGTCAAGGCCTCGATGAAGTAGATCTTGTTGCACTCTCAGGTACTAAACTTTCATGTCATTCGATTTTGAACCTTGCCGCGGCCTTAATTTTGTTCCATTTTGTCACTAATATTTGTTAATGCAGGAGGGCATACCATTGGAATTGCAAGGTGTGTGACATTCAGGCAGAGGCTGTACAATCAAAACGGGAACAACCAACCTGACTCGACTCTCGAAAGATCCTACTTATTTGGTTTGAAATCGGTTTGCCCTAGTTCAGGTGGTGACAACAACATAAGCCCTTTGGACTTTGCTTCCCCTGCCAGATTTGACAACTCCTACTTCAAGCTCATACTTATGGGAAAAGGACTTCTTACTTCTGACCAAGTGCTTCTCACCGGTAACGTGGGGAAGACAATGGACCTGGTGAAGAGCTTTTCGGATGATGAGGGCCTCTTCTTCCAGCACTTTGCTAAGTCCATGGTTAAGATGGGGAACATTAGGCCTCTCACTGGATTTAAGGGTCAAGTTAGGAAGAACTGTCGCCGTGTTAACTAAAGTACTTAATTAACTGAGAAGCACGAGCTTCTTCATTTTTATGTGCTGAATAATTCAGAACTGTTAACTTGGTGTGATCTATAATCTTCAAGTTCATGTAAACTAATGGAGCTCTGACCATGAATGATAGTTTAATTTCTACTAATTACTTTGGTTAAGTACTTTGTTATGCCTTTAATTAACTTTAGCAAGCTGCAGAACAAATCCACAAGCACTTTTCCAGTTTCCACTTTCGGCTTTCTATTGCCTCCTTTCACATATACAAAAAAGCTAAGCACCCACAAATCCCACATTATAATCAAAAAGTTAAACACATCTTTAATCATTGTTCCTTTTCTCTCTTGTTGGTTATGCAGTTTCTGGAATCAGGAACTTCATGCACACAAAGTATTATTCTTTTCTTTCCCCAGACCAGAAAAGAAAGCATAATTCGTTTCTTTCATCTCTTGAGAATATGTGACTACCTTTTCACGTGTATGAACTCTTTGAGGAGCAAATGCCAAAGTTCTTTTCTTCCTTACCTTTGGTTCCTCTTTTACCCCAATTTTCCCCCTCCTCTTTCTTCTCCGACTAGTATTCCAGAATCCTTCATCTTCCTGATTACACCAAGCTTAACATCCTAGATTCATAATACCCCACACTAATTACACTTTAAGCATGGAATTAGACACTAAACATATGATATTTTCATCAATTGTTTATTTTCCGTGACAGTGAATATGTGGTGTTTACATGATACATAATTGATACAGCATAACATTTCATTCTATATAATTTTACAGTTCATTTATGGGTGAGTGTGTCTGCGACGGAATTAGTCGGGCTCGTTAAACACGAAAATTCTTGTACGCAGCAAGACGCAAATGAACAAAATATTTATTAGAAAATCTTAACCGTTCATATTTATACGTAATTTTTTATTTAAATATTAAATAATGTAAGCCCATCTATTCATCTTGATCTACGTTAAACATGGATAAGAAGAGGATAAAAGGCCTGTGGGGTAGAGAGAGTAGTCGGGCCCACACTTGAACATCAACTACTACTGCACAAGAGGCTGAAGCTCTTCTCAGTAATTAAATACTCTGAAACCCCAAAGATCCCAGATTTGATCTGAAATTGCTAGGGTTATCAAACCTCACAATCATCCAAAAATCCATGAAATCGAAAACAGAGTAAGAGAAAGATATAAGTTGTGTCCATGGCGAAGCAGCAGGCCAGTAACGCCTGGATTATGCAGAAGAAGAAATGGACTCTGGTGGTTCTGGCATTGCTCTCTCTCTCCACCGCCATGGTTTTCTTCATGAGAACCGCCTTCGATTCCTGCAACGCAAACACCGCCGCTCGTTTCGAAGACGATAACAACAGAGTCGCCGCGCCGGCGGTAATCCGGCGCGACGGCGCCGCCGCCGGAATCCGGTTCATGAAGTCGAAGCTGGTGCTTTTGGTCTCCCACGAGCTCTCTCTTTCCGGTAACTATTTCGCTTTTCTCTAATTTTCTTGTGGTTTTCTGGAAAAGGAATTAGAAAAGTGAAAAAGAAAATTTGAAGTTTTTGATTTATTTTAACTACGGTGAAAATCAGGAGGGCCGTTGCTGTTAATGGAGCTGGCGTTCTTGTTGAGAGGAGTCGGATCGGAGGTTGTTTGGATTACAAGCCAAAAGCCACCGGAATCGGACGAGGTCATTTACAGTTTGGAGAATAAAATGCTGGATAGAGGAGTACAGGTATTCAATTAATCGCTGCGAAATTGGGTTACTATGATAATGTGATTATGAATTTTTCGTAATGTTTGGCAGGTTCTGTCTGCAAAGGGTCAGAAGGCTATAGATACAGCTCGTAAGGCTGATTTGGTGGTTTTGAATACTGCTGTTGCTGGAAAATGGCTGGAGGCTGTGCTCAAGGAAAACGTTCCTCGTGTTCTTCCTAAGGTGTTGTGGTGGATTCATGAAATGCGGGGGCATTATTTCAAAGTGGAGTATGTTAAGCATCTCCCTTTTGTTGCAGGTGCCATGATTGATTCACATACGACAGCGGAATATTGGAAGAATAGGACTCGGGAACGCTTAGGGTAAGAAGAATCGCATGATATATAGGAATACATGCACCTTAGTTCTTTCCGTCAGTGTTATTCTAGCATGGTAATAACGAACTTGATGTATTGTCCTTGTGATTTGCAGGATTAAAATGCCTAAGACATATGTTGTGCACCTTGGAAATAGTAAGGAGCTAATGGAAGTGGCAGAAGATAGTGTATCCAGGAGGGTTCTCCGTGAACATGTCCGAGAGTCTCTTGGAGTGCGGAATGAAGATCTACTCTTTGCCATCATAAACAGTATGCTTCCTTTTTCATTACATAAGTTTCTATTTGTATGCAATCTAATTATAGTGAGAGATCATAGATTGAATCCTTGCAACTAAAATCTCCCAATTCCTATTCAATTTCATCTGTTGTAGTAGCAGCAAGCTTGCCTGTGAGTTCTTCTAGGTAGTGTTAGAAATAAGATAACTTGACCATATCCTAATGACCTGATACTTTTGGTTGAGGGAAAGTAACAACCCTGATCACTTCTTCTCGTCCCAAAGTTCACACTGTCCTTTGGTGAAAGATTCTCATTTTGGTCTGTGGCTGTAGTGGTTCCACATTGGGATTAATCTCTCTCTATTTATAAGCCCTTTGTGCATGATGTTTTCATCAGTCGCCATATTAAATGTCCAAAATGGTACCTACTTGATTTTGAATTGCAGCAATGAGCATACACTGATATTCTTTCAATATGTTACCTATTCACTTCTCTGTTTATCTATGCACTACTCTATTTTGCATGAATTTGCATTTAACCTTACATTCTGAATAATGTATGTGATTTAACTGTAGGTGTTTCACGTGGGAAAGGTCAGGATCTATTTCTTCGCGCTTTTCATGAAAGTCTGCAGATTATTAAGGAGAAGAAATTGCAAGTGCCATCTATGCATGCAGTAATAGTGGGAAGTGACATGGATAAGCAGACTAAATTTGAAACAGAGCTGCGTAACTTTGTGACAGAGAAAAAGCTTCAGGATTGTGTTCACTTTGTGAACAAGACCCTGACTGTGGCTCCTTATCTGGCTTCCATTGACGTTCTTGTTCAGAATTCTCAGGTAGGTTGCACTCAAGTCAGCAACTTTTGTAGGAGATGATATCTTGCTGGGTGGTCTTTATTTGAAAAAAAAAAAAATTCAGGGAACAAATATCAGTATCTCAGTCACGTTGTGGTGTATATCATGGATGAGGCTTAACTTTATAATCATGTGTAGGCTCGAGGAGAGTGCTTTGGAAGGATAACTATTGAAGCAATGGCCTTTCAGCTGCCTGTACTGGTATGTTCTTTACTACACAACCATATTTTTTCTTCCAATGTATGATCTACCTGTATTACTGTGCAAAAATCATGCTTATTTCCTGAAGTTGTCCTATGAGTGTTTTGTTTGGTCAATGAACAGGGTCCAACTAATCTTCTTTTTTCTTTTCTTTCCTTTTGTGAATCACTCCAGGGGACAGCAGCTGGTGGAACCATGGAGATCGTTGTGAATGGCACAACAGGACTGCTGCATCCTGTTGGTAAAGAAGGCGTGTCATCCCTGACAACTAACATCGTAAAATTGGCCACACATGTAGAGAGGAGATTGACGATGGGAAGGAAGGGATACGAGAGAGTGAAGGAAAGATTTTTGGAACCACACATGGTGCAAAGGATTGCTTTCGTTTTAAGGGAGGTATTGCAGAAAGCAAAGAGCCACCCCAATTCTTAATTTGCAGGAGGAGCACAATAGTAGTTAAAAATGTTTGCTCCACTCCGACGAGAATGCAGCTCATACTTTTGTAAGTCATTGTATCATATGTAGCAAGATAAGGTAGATAGAGAGAGTGATATGGATACACAAGTCTGGAAAATGTTTATTCATCAATGGATATACATACAGTTTTGCAAATGTAAAAATCTGTCTCAACCGTATTCAGTTTTCACTTTTATGGTTGATATCAGCCTCCTTTGCAGTACTAGTCCTCTTGGTCAATTTGTATATCACCATTCTCGCAATCTTGTAGAACCAGAAAGTACTGACCAGCTGCAGACCAACTGCCATTCCCTGGAGTTCGTAGACAGTTCATTCAGGAAGATACATGCGAAATTATATTGAGGCCTCGGCCTATAACTGTACTGCTGTGTTGTTAATTCTATTGTTCATAATACGAACCTTAATGAGGAAAGGATTGTGAGCAGATAGTGTTACATATGTAAGATAAGGTCCGCCTCCCATCCTTGCAACCGAGAATATAGCTGCAAATGAAATCTGTTCATACAAACATGAAAAAGGAAATTAGAGTAGCTTCTGTTTCTGCTACAATACAAACATTGTGGAATCTGTTTGAGAGATAAGCATACATCTGCTGCTAAGTTTAGGTCGGTGTCCCTGTAACCAAGCTCTTTGAGAATCTCCCTCAAGTGGAGGAAAGGGCTAGAGACCTCTGTTATCCACAGTGCTGCTACCATCTCTGACCCACACTATTGAACCCAACAAAACTACTATCAGTGGTAGGAAAAAAAAAAAGAGAGTATCAAAAACTAAACCAAGTTATACTAGTTTCTCCTAGTGATAACTAACCACATAATAGTAGACCAACTCTCTATAGTTTTACAACAGAGGGTTAATAAGTACCATTACTTTGAGTTAGTAACCTATCATTATCAGAAATTAATTTGCTAAAGCTCCCAGACTTGTTTCAAAGCTAGGATCAAAAGAAATGGCAATCAAGTTTGGGAACAAGGTAAAGTACTAACCCTTTGATATGAAAGGCCTGCTCCAATTCCAACAATGCTCACCAGATGGTGGAAGACATTGTCAAGACTGAATTGCTTGTCAAAGAGGCAACATATTAGATCATAGATGAGATAAGAAAGACTCACTGCTAGTGCTTTCATCTGCACCACCAACATTCAAAAAAGCTCCAAAGTTACTAATTAAGCTACTTAACCAAGTTCAAAAGCACCATTACAAAGACTATTAATCTTCATGAAACTAAACTGAAAATTAACCTGCTGAGGAGAAGATTGAGCAGCCAGAGGACAAACTGGGCACCTCCAGTCTTCGACGGAGAGCGAAGCTAGGGTTACAGCAATGGTTGCATGAATTGTCGAAACAAGGCGGTTGCAGAATACAAATGATCTCTTTGGAAACATTTTTCTGATGAATAAAAATGCTGTTGTCCATGAAATAACTCCCAGAACTACAAGGCTAGTAACTCCATGGTCTTCCATCTTTCTTTCTTCTAGTTTCTTCTTCTTCTCCTTCTTCTTCACTGAAGCTTAATCATAAACTGGTTTTCTGGGTTTTTTTTACAAATCATTGAGAAAGCTAGAGGGAGAAAACGAGAGGAGAGGTCATGTTCAATTCGTTTATAGCTGAACCTCATTTAATTTCGGAGCTGGATGTAGGTGGAAGTAGGTTAGTTGCACCATCAAGGATTATTTGGACCAAATTTTTGGTATATCTAATAACTAACTGGAAAAAGAATTGCAGCATTATGTTTGAGACTTTGGATCACGCATGCATGTTTGGTGACATGAACAGATATCATCAACTTAGTTTATTTGATGATTAAATCGTCCAGTGTTGTGACCTGGAGTATATTCTTGTTTCATAATAATTCCAGAATTAGTGCACTACTATATAAACCATGTTGGTGAGATTCTTTTTTCGTTTTTCTTGGTCATTTCTCAATATTATACGTACAAACCACAAGCATTTTCTATTTCCCTCTCAATATTTTGTCAGAGGAAATAGTCTCTCTCTTAAAATAAGCTAGTGTGTGTTAGTTGACAAAATCAATTGGTTATTATTCGTTCCTTCATATCATTTTTCTTCTAAAATTAATTATCATTATTATAAACAAATCAGTAGCCACAAACATAGGGTAGTCCAAATTTGTAGCCTTCATGTTTACCTTTGAGGTAGGAAATCAAGAAATGAGAATCACCTCAAAATCCCAAGTATAGTGGCTTAAAAAGTTTTGTGAGGCGGCCGAGTCAGAGACTTCTATCTAAATGAAGTATTAAAATTATTAAGATGAGTATTATTTGTTCGATTAAATGTCATCTTATCATTTGTTTAATTTCTCTCGATTTTTGAACTTTTAAGGCTTTAGTAAAGGTTTTTCTTTTAATCGGAAAAAAATATAAATTGTAAAAGACACGTGTGATTTCTTTTTAAACTTTGAAGTGAACTGTTGCGATCTCAGCTCAACCGGGTCTGACCCTCACTCTCTCTCCGATGGAGTTATGTCAAATTTCGGGTCAATTAGCATTCAAATCGGGTCACCTGCCCCGAAACTCCGTCACTCGAATGACCGCAGCACTGGACGTAAAATCTCCGAACCGGATATTCATCGCCGGGATGGGTTTCGTCGGACAAGCGTTGGCGATTGACCTCAAGAAACAGGGATGGTATGGTTTCTCTGAACTTAGTTTCATATTCAGGGTTTAGGGTTTAGCTAAAGCTCAAGTCTTTCGATTGTTAGGGATGTCTCTGGTACTTGTACAAGCATTAACAAGAAGAAGAGACTCGAGGAAGAAATGGGCTTTGATATGTACCTCTTTGATGCAAATGAACCAGAGTTAGTCAAACTTTCATTTCTTGTTAATTTGAAATAATGATGAACTTATGCAAAGTTTGTTTCTTTTTGCTTATTTTGGGTACCCAATATTGGTTTATTGTGAAGTGTGGCCACCATTGATGTTATGAAGTTCCATACTCACATGGTTGTTTCAATTCCTACGGTTACTGGTTTTGGCGATCCGGTACGATATTTAATAAGTACTTGGTTGATGTGTGTAAGCTGTTTCGGATGTTTTTAGTGACAGTTGTTTAGCTGCAATTGATGTTGACTGTTGTATCTTAGATGCTGCAACATGAACAACTTTTGAGGAAAGCACTTTTGGGTGGAAATCTTCAGTGGCTTTGCTATTTGTCATCAACTAGTATGTCTTCATTCGCGGATGGTTCAGTTTATCAACCGTTGTATTAGTAGCTTATTTGAAAGAGTTTTCCGGACCATCTAGCATTGTGATATTTTGTCGAAGTAATGCAATCTGAATGTTTGTTTTGACTGTGGTGGAATTGCTTCTGTTAGGTGTGTATGGAGATTGTGGAGGTGCGTGGGTGGATGAGGAGTAAGTGAGTGCATGTGGAATTGCTTGATGTGCAACTTATCTCATGTGCAATATCAACTGTCACTAAATCTCGAAGTATCATGTGGCAGTTATCCCCCTAACCCCACAAGGGAGGTGGGAAAATTAAGGTTAGCTGCTGAGAAAGGATGGTTACAATTGGGGCAGAGTCTGGGCCTCTCAACAAAAGTATTTCGGCTTGGAGGTATCTATGGTCCTGGTAGAAGGTTGTGATTGATCTTTCAGCAGTATGAAACTATGTTGTCTTTCCGTTTCGTTCTTTATGTCAGTTGTATTAATAGGAAATCTTCCCCTGTTTTTTCATTTAATGGTTGGTTTTTTTCACTCCAGTATTATGAAAATTAGAATTTCCAAACTAGTATCACATTTCTTGTTGGCAGATTCAGAGCTTTTGTTTCTTTCTCACACTAAAAGATTTATAAATTGTTTCCCACTACAGTGCTGTTGACACCATAATCAAGCAGGAAGCCTTATCAAAAAGTCAGAGAATGAGGGGATATAGGCAGTTCACATCAAGGATTCATGTTGGGGATATTTGTCAAGCCATTGAGGCCAGTATTCAAATGTCTTCCTCCAGGTAGGTCTTCATAGTTCTAACTGGTTTTTTTCTCTTTTGACTTATCAATATGTATTTCAACCTGGAATTTGCATACAGAGAATATAGTTTATATGCAAATTTCCAATACACACTTGCATGTGTATATAAGGAAATTGAGGCTGTATAATAGTTCACTGTGTTCCCTATAGTGTGTCAGACTTATGTTCACTGGCTTGTTAAAAATACTTTCAGGGAAATTTATAATATTGTTGATGATGACCCTGCCCCAAGAGAAGCAGTGTTCGAGTATGCAAGAGACTTGGTTGATAGAAAATGGCCAGGTTGGATCAAACAGTCTTCTGAACAGAGTGAATCTACAGATACTGATAAACAAGATGGTTTGTTGGGTGAGAAGAGAGTCTGCAATGCTCATATGAAGAAGGAGCTAGGAGTCAGGCTTCTTCATCCTAGTTATAGATCAGGATTACAAAGTATTATTGACCAAATGGATAAACCATTTTCAACATAGTGAATGTTGATGACGGTGGATTTGAAACGTATCTTTGTTATCAGTCAAGCAGTAGATTTCACTCCCACAAGTATTCCAAACATGTTAAATTCAAATATTCTTGGAAAATATACAAGTGCAGTTGATGATGTTGGTACTAAATACATTACAAAGCATGCGTACCAGATAAATCATGATATTCCAGGGTAGTGTATTACGTAAAATTCAACGACTTGATTCAAAACTCGTCAAAAGACTCAAAACCATGCATCATCATCCCCATTATCATCATCATTTGCATAATAAGACTCATCCTCTTCATTGTACTGGTTTTCATGCTCAAACTCATAATCGTCGCCATAGCCTTGTCCGTCTTCAGCCTCTTCACTGTGCTCTGCACTAATGACTTTCTCATTAGATTCCAAACCTTCTTCAAACCTATAATCCTCTTCATTTAGAACACTATAGTTGATTTTCGAACTCCGTCCTGTTTTGACTCCCGGTGCCAGATTACTCTCCCCTTCACTCGATTTCTTAGTGTTATCCGTCGACTTGGTAGAAGTTTTGGCTGCCTTTCTCCGAGGAGCAGCTTCCTCGGCTTTTCTGCCTCTTTTTCTAGTACTTCTTCTCTCAACATAATCCTTGTTTATTGCTTCCCACAGTATGGTTTTATGGAGAGCCTCCTCCTTGCTTAATAGGTATGGAGAAATCTCGGCATCGTCAATATCAGAAAGGCTTTCTGAGACATTATCACTACTACTATCCGAGTCTGATGTACTTGAGCCCTTATCAGCTTGCTGCTTCTGCCTCGACTTGGATGACTTGGATCCCTTTCGAAATGCCATAAATTCTCTTCTTCTTCTACTAGGGTTTCGATCACATCAAACTCACTCCCCTCATTATATAAACCAAACTAAAACATTAGGAAAAACACCAACCGACTAGGAAACGTAATCCAACCAGGAGTAGGAATACATTTTCTGAATTTTTATTTATTTATTTTCTATCAATAAAAGTGGACCCATTCGGCCCATTGGCTTAAAGCCCATATCAGACGGCCTGCTTTGTCCGTCTCTCTTGTCTAGTCTGCCTCTATTCAGATACGGTGCGTCTCTCAGAGTCTCAGTCCCATCTTCCCAACTAGAAATAGGTTACGGAAAACCCTAAACTGATGCTCTCCTAGTAGCTACTGCGCTCTGTATCACCCAAAGGTAGCTCCTTTCTTCATTTCCGATATGAATTAGGTATTGGGTTAAGGTTAAATTCATTTCTCTTAGCGTTGTTTATATCCAAAAGCTTCTTGACGATGGTTAGGTTGCTGAGTTCTAAAGATTCTTAATTTAGGGTTCATTTCTCTCTCTTTTTTCAATGGGTTGGAGTAGTTGTTAGTGTTTCTTCAAATTACTTAGCTTTCTTGGATATAATTACAGATTGAGATTCTGGGTTTCTGTATTTGTATCATTTAAGTTTTGCATTAGGTACTTAATATGCTTTTTGAGTTTTCGCTTATGAGATTGGTTTTACAATAGGTACTTGGCTATGATTCCAAATGCATGTGCCAGACCCGGTGGGTTTATCTCTGTGAATTCGAGAGAATGTAAGCATTCGATAGGCGGTAGCCCTGTGTTGTCATGCGTTCCTCGTTTTCGGAGTAAGAGTGCTTTTCAATGCATCAGTTCATGGAGTTCTTCTCAGAAGGTAAAGCCTTATCCTGGTTGTATAGGACGCTATGATTAATTCTAGTCATTTTTCCTTGTACTTGATTAATTGCATTTTGCGTGCGTACATACCCGTCTCTACTTGGGGCAGCATTCTCTGAATTTGTTCCACACACATTACACTTTATGTTTACTCAAACAATCACTGATTTTCTCAAGTAGACTTATCATAAAGCTAGGACATTGGATTTTGGAATCTCTGGAATCTCATGCTAATACATATGGTGAGTGCTTGTTTTAATTCTTTATGATAAATTGGTTGTAGCTATGCCACTTCTGCACCCTTGTGCTGCGTCGAGCCCATTTTTCAGTGGGGATCAAGGCAGCCTTTTACGCACGATGCCCACATTGCAAAGGCGAGGCAAATCTAGTATGGCCCCTCAAGCATCTAAGGATGTCCCATACAGTTTTCGGTTCCCTCCCATGATGAAGAAGCCAAAGTGGTGGTGGAGGACATTGGCATGTCTCCCCTACTTAATGCCCCTACACGAGACATGGATGTATGCTGAGACAGCCTATCACCTGCACCCTTTCCTGGAAGACTTTGAGTTCTTCACATACCCATTCCTTGGTGCCATTGGGAGCTTGCCCAGCTGGTTCTTGATGGCCTACTTTTTCGTTGCATATCTTGGAATTGTGAGGAGAAAGGAGTGGCCTCACTTCTTCAGATTTCATGTCGTGATGGGCATGCTGCTGGAGATTGCATTGCAGGTGATAGGGACTGTGAGCCGTTGGATGCCACTTGCTGTTTACTGGGGTAAATTTGGGATGCACTTCTGGACAGCCGTTGCATTTGCTTACCTATTTACAGTGTTGGAGTGCATACGCTGCGCTCTTGCTGGTATGTATGCTGATATCCCCTTTGTTTGTGATGCTGCATATATTCAAATTCCCTACGACTAATAGGTGGAAGGAAAGTATAGGAGTAAAATCAGCTGTCTTTCCATCTGTTTGAATTTTGTTGTAAGAGAGGAAACTTGTTTTGTTCTGAACCAGCCTATGTGTAGAAGTTTTAATTGCATTTGTGTTGTAGCAGAATTCTCACCAAGGTGTTGTTTGCTTTCTTTTCATTGTTGTTGATCAGAGATGCTCTTATGTAGTTTCAAATGCTGTGGTATGTTGAGAAATTAGAGGAAATGGTACCAAAAGGTTTACCTGATATAGGGATCAGTTTGGCATGCATTTGAATAGTTGATCAAACATCCTGATGGTTTAGATTATGACCTGTTCATACTTCATACCATACCATCCCTATTACTCTTTGTACTCTGGAGATCCTACTGGTATGTTATCTGATATCATGCATGGGCCTGCTAATAGAGATGTGTCGAGGCCCATACAAGTCAGACAAGAGTCGCAAGAAACGTGATGCAAGAAACGTGATGCATGTTTCTTCATAACCTAATAGAACTGTGGATAGAAGACTTGAAATCAATTAATACAATTTTAATTGAATTGACAATGTCTGCAAAGTAAAAATAATGCGAGGCAGAGGTGTGAGCCCTCTATGTTCTAGTCTTTAATCATGAGCTTATTTATCTAATTAGGTTGGGATGTCATGTATATAGGTGCCTTTTCATGCAGCAATCTATTTCTAAAGCTTAAGTTGCATAACCTCAACTATAATCAAATAACAGATATCAAATGTTTGGTCATCTTACGTTGATTGAGGTGACCTGCTCCAATGTCATTTTGGTCATCATAATACAAGTGGAATATCACTTCTTCTCAAAACTAGGTATTATAATTGGCATGCATGTCATCATACGATCAAAACTAGAACACTAAAGCATTTTTGACACCCTTTTGACAATGCCTACCATTTATATTGTTTCCTTTAAAAATTGAAACGACCACCTAAACACACTCTTGGAAGTGTTTAGTATATTGTGTATGATATACCATCACAACCTTTCCTCAATACGTAAAGCCATTTCACTATAAACAATATTACTAGCTAAGCTTCCCACTACACCAAAAGTCCGAGATCGATAGAGATCGAAAACGACATCATGATTTTAGTGAACACTCACAGCCTCACTGCGTTTAGTTTAATACCGGGTAAGGTAAGGTAGGTTACTTTCATCATCATCAACTTCCTTGTTACATTGTTTAATCTCAACTTTCAAACTTTTTACTATAGCATTCGACTTATTGATTCAATACAACAAAAATGGGAACGCATTACTGTTGATTTCATCATCCTCTGCTTTCATCACCCACTTCTCCCACCTTTCTTTGAGTTTTGATCATTGGTTACTACCTTGTTTGGATCGGAACACCATCAATATAGACTGAATTGCAGATATATCATCAGGTAAAAAGCAGGCAGCAGTATGTTAATGTATCAGTACAATAACTTCAAAGCGAACTACGTTGTGGAGTCGTCTATCGTTTTATGTTGTATTGTAGATGTCTTTTATCTTATACTATAGAAAATTAGATAGAAACAGTATATTGATGCATAGTAATATCAAATACACTGACTTCATATAGGGCACGTTTACTTACATGGAATGAAATTGAAAAATGAGGGAATGATTCCAACATAGGAGAATTCCAGCGTTTATTTACACATAATGGAATTAAAATGGGTGTGGGTCTCATCTCCTAATAAGTAATCGATTCCTTGACAACCCTGAATTGTAATATCAAGGGGGGAGGTGGGATTAAAAATGATACCATCATAAATGAACTTTTATTCCGAAAATACCCTCTTTAATTTTATATGCTAATAATATTAAGGAATTTGTTTAAGATGCTAATAATTTTAATTTTTTTTCTTAAAGGCTTCTTTTTATATGCTAATAATATACTATTTGTGGAAGTTGTTTAAATTTTTTTTTTTTTTTTTTGTATTTACTAATATGTATAAACGTATGCCCTATTTTGTTGTTCAACCCTTATAACTTGCGATTTGAGATACACCCAAAATGCTAGTACTAGGTCCAAATGATTTTGATAAATCATGGTAGAAGAGAGTTTATGCAAAGACGAAATTGTAATATATACAAGCGCACACGTAGCCTCTGTATTATATTATTAATATGTAACTACATAATTACAATTAATACACTGAATAGAAATAGTCTGTTTGGTTTGTTGATTATACATAATTTATTAACTGAGACAAAGACAAACAAAACTAGATCAACATATAAAAAAAATTGTGTTGAGAGTGATCGAAATGTGTAGCTTATATTTTTTTTTTCATGGGTATTTTAGTAATTAAAATAGTAATTAATTACATTCCTGTTATAATTCCATGTGGGAAGTAAACAGCTCAATGGAATTGAAATCTCCACATATTATTCCATTCCGTCTCCCATTTCTTCCATTTTTCATTCCTAATGAATTTCATTCCAAGTAAATAAACGTGTCAATAGTGATAGACTGGTTCTCTTTGTATAGGTGGTAAAGTAGTTTGGTTTGGAAACCAAATCTGAAGAGGATTTGGAATATACTTATTTATATGGCATATACTATACCATGGGGGATATGAGCGCATCAACAGAGCTTCTTGATCATTATTTCATGGTCACTCTACAATGTACTTTACCTACCAGGGTGGCACCAACATGATGTGTCTATTTTTATGTGATCATCTACTTCAACCAAAGTTTGATGAGGTAAATCAGAATCATATACCACCCCTCCTACTTGGTAATTCATTTGAATATTTAAAGCTGAAGGGCATCAAAAGGGAGCACTTTCATTTGATTGTGTTGGCTTGTTTGATTGCAACTTGCAATATTAACATGATGAATTCAAAAATGGGGGAATCCTGGTATAGCAGAAGGATCCATAGCAGAAACCTTTCTCAATCAAAAACAGAATACATTGAATTGAACCCAGATGCAGCAAGATGATTGGTTCAATTGGAGCCAGAAATTGGCGCAATAAACGAAACATGGGAAAGAGGTAGAGATCCATATATCAAAGGCAAATTGATAATGTTTCTTGTATAGTTTATCATCCATATTCGAAAACAGAGTAGTAAATTTTAAGCTGTAACTGGTATATTCTTTTGCTGATTTCCTTCTTGGAAGTGCCACTACCTGTTTTTATGATTAAGAAAATATACACAGTTACACACCAAACCAAAGATGGGTAAAAGGAAGGTGAAAGAAAACCTTGAGTTTACCACTTCATGTCTCCATTGCTTCTTCATTTCAAAGTAAATAACGAATTAGGAAAGTGATCATCTCCTTATATATTGTGAGAATGTATTACAACTTAAAAGTTGTTATAAAGTAAAGAAAATATAGAGAAGACACAAAGGTCTCATGTTATCTAATCTATGAATTGATTTGTATCTCAATAAAGTTGGGAAGTCGCTCCCAAAACCCTAAAGAGCCGTCGCTCCCAAAACTTTATGATACAACCTCGTCCGGTGGCGCCCGAACGCTTCGGTGAGCCTCTTGGCCTCGTCCTTGCCTCGGAGTCTGCTATCGGACGGGATCTGCAATTTGCTTGCCGGAAGAGATCTAGAGGGATGTTTCTCGACTCATAGTTTAGCGGATGGCTAGGCATGGTCCATGGTTTTTCTCTCAAAAGGGGTGGCTTTTGTGGTGGTGGATGGCTACGTCTAGGGCATTGGCGAGTTTCATGTCTTTGTGACCGGTGTGGGTGGGTTCCAAAAGAACTTAGCTGGGGCGGTGTTTCGCAGGTGTGAACTTATGGTGGCTTGGGCGCAAGGCGGCGACGGTGTGTCTTGGCTGGCTTTGGGTCACGACATGGCATGACGGCGGCAACCGGAAGGTAGGACATTACACTGGCATGAGAGCTGCAAACTGTGGAGATGGTAGTGGGCTGATTTCTTGCCATATCTTGCTGGGCTTTGTATTGTGAGCATCTTCTTTTTGATCTTCTTTTAGGCCTCAAATTATGGCTGGAGTATTTTACTTCATTCCATAGTCTAAGTTTTTAGTTAATCTAAGAACAGTAAGCTCCTTCTTAGAAGACCTAGTTTTGTTTTGTTTTTAAATATTTCTTTTCTGTTGTCTAGAAATAAGTGAACAGAATCTTTGTAATGAATGGTGCTAGCATGCCACGTCCTTAACTTGCCCAAATGTTTGGCAAGGGAAAACATGTATCCATGTCATTCTAGTTTGAGTATCAATGAATTTGCTGTATGGCATTTACGTCAAAAAATAAAATAAAGAAGACACAAAGAGAATAGTTTGAAGGAGGTAAAGTCTACTAATTCATTCTCATTACCTCTTTATATAGATGTAAGGTTTACATTAAAGTACATAACTAATGAGCAATTACGTGGACAACCACATAAATTATAATATTTATAACAAAAGTATTGTATATTGTTACTCAAGACGGTAGTTAAAAAAAAGTGAGGAGAATATTCGAGTCTATTGTTTTTTAAGATTCTTATATATATATTTAGATCAAATTTAGTCCTCGGAGGTTTGGACTGGTCTCTTGGGAATTTAATTAACTTAGCTTTTTTTAAGAACTTTACTGTACTACTGAGTCTTGAATAATCATTCTGCATTCCTCTGTAATTATTTTGTGAGATGAAAATGACATGTTTGCTAGAGTGTAAAATGAGTTTTTATTTCAAGTGCTAGTGACAATCTACTAAGAACCAGAGCATGAATCCAACCAAACTGTCATGTAACCATCATGAGCAATGAAATATAGGTTGGACAAACCAATATGGTGTAAACAAGTTGTCAATTATTTGTCATCAGTATCATATGAAAAAAACTAACTCTTTGAAAGCAACCAAAAGCTCTTTTGGTGTGAACCTCCCTTGATAAACAATGGGTCATCATCATATATATAACACATTTTCCTCAGAAATATCAAGTCAAAACTCAAAAGCATTACCTTAAAACAAAGAACAAAATTAAGAGCTAAAAATACTACTCAAAGTGAAGACCAAGAAAATAAATCTTAGAAACATTACATAAAATCCCTTACAATACAAATACTAATAATAATACTGGATTCATGACCCAACTTCCATTTTTACAAATCAAGAAGTCCCTTTTCTGGGTCCCCTCTCCATTGCTAGCTAGCTACCTTTCCAATTTTCCTTCAGGCCAAGCTCTCGTCATCACAGTCATGTTTGGCTTCACCTAATCACTTACCTGATACATAAATCTCTCTCTAAATATATAAGAACAAAATATAAGAACACCCTGTTCTTTCCTCTCCCACTCATTGAGACCATAATACAAGACAAACAAGGAAAGGAACAGACCAATCATGCACAGAGGGGCCATGGTGGATGATCACGAACAACAATTAGTAGTGAAGCATGTTGCTGTGGCCATGATGGGCAGGTTTGAGTAGAGCAAATTATTCCAAGGGTTCATCATGAAGCTGCTGTTATGATCGGCAGCGGTGGAGCCGGTCTGAAGCAGCTGGCCGGCCGGTTCGGTTTCGAACACCCCATTATTATTAGAGTTACTATTGTTGTTGCCGTTGATATAGTTGAGGATCTCGGTCAAGGAGTCAAGTCTCTGGCTGAGCTCCGCCATCTGGGCCTTGAGAACCGAATTCTCGGCCTCCACGTTCATGTAGTGCTGGGTGGTGATGTTTATGCTGGTCAGGATTTGACCGTTTTCCTTCCTCAGCTGGGTCACCTGAGCCGTCATCTCATCCAAGTGCTGCTGCTTCCGCATCCTCGACCGCCGCGCAGATTCTCGGTTGGACTGCATTCTCTTCCTCTTTCGCTGATCAATCACATGCTGAAGGTCCCCTTCCGATCCCGAATTATGAAGCTGTGAACCAGACGAGTTTCCGCTCGAAGTAGCCATTATAAAATGATAATATCAAACACAGATTTGAACTTTTATAGATTTAAACACAGACGCAGGACCCGATTATTGGAATATTAATAATTATAGGGTTCAATGATATATTAGGTAGTATAATAGTAGTACTACGAAACTGTGTTGGGAGCTGATTTATGAAAACACGTAGAACCAGTAAAGGAAGACGACGGAGAAGGATTGAACTAGATGGGTCCTGCGCCTGAGGGAGGAATCTACCATAAACCCGGAACGGAGGATTTCACTGAGCACCGGAGACATGAATTTCAAACATCAAGGACAGAATAGTCAGCATCAAGTTTAATTTTCCAGGGTTTTTTCTTATCGAAATAACCTCAGATATTGATTGAATCTACGTAAGGTTGTACGTTGTTGCTAATAAACAACACAAAACCCAAGATTGAAGAACAAAAACCCAGAAACCCCGGTAAGAACAAAGCCAAGAAAACTCAGAGCTAGAACAAAACCCTAAACCAGCAGAGCTTCAGTGCTCAAAAGAAAGGAGGAGGAGGGCTAGCTAAGATCTGAAAGCTAGAGAATGGGAAGGAGAAGAAGGAGAGGAAGAGGTTGATGAAGGTGAGGAGGGGCCAATATATAGAAGGAAAAGGTAATTTAAAGCCCCGTATTAAAATGAAAATTAAGAAATAAAAGGTCAGAAACTAAAGGGGTTTTGCATTGGAATCTCCTCCAATAATCAACTGAGGGAGTTTGTTGACGCTTGAGGATTGGGCATGCGAGCAGAAATTTCCACAACCGTCCAATTCCAGCTGGTGAGCAGAAAATTAAACCATTTCACTCTATTGGCTGCTGGTTTTTTTTACCTCTTTTTCACCACCATGCCTGTACCAGATTTAACCGTTTAGGGCACACAGTACGTTTCGTTTATTTTGACCGACCGGTTTGTCCTTTTATATGATGGGCGCAGAAACAAGTGGCACCTGAGACCGTAGCAGAGGGAATCTCAGGGGGATGGAGGTGGTATAAATGATGTCCAGCGAGGATAATAACGGCATTGAACATTTTATTTTTCTTAGATGTCACGTTCAACTTTTGTTTGGAAACAAAAAAAAAAAAAAAAAAAAAACATGAGAAAACGTTAACTTTCAGGGTTTCTACTTTCTAAAAATACCAACTTATTCATTTTCCAATTTTACGTCTGAGATTTTTCAATTTGATTTACGCGATATAAGTGACAAGATTTTGACCGGCACATTCCAACTTATGGTAAATGTAATTTTAATTAGTTAGCGAAATCAAAATGATCGATATTGTGCATTTCTAGAATTGCATATTATCAAAAAAATCATATCAATCTTGATTATACTGTGATCAACGTTTTGTTCTACTTACGTAAAACTATAGCGATCCAAAATGTCTAATAACACATTTTTTTTTTTTATCTCATTATAACACAACACTCCTTAATTATAGAGGTTTTGAATAAGACCATTTTCAATTCATTATCAAACATGTCCCATCTCCGACTCTTTCGCATCTTTCCATTCATTCAATTGTCAAATTGTCTACGTTTGTCTTTCACAGTGCATGAAACACCTCTGTCTTCCACAATGCATGAGATTAATTTTCTGAGGAAAGAAAATCACTAGTTCATATGTAAGATCGACTTACACATTGTCTTGAATTATATTAGACATTGTAACCAAAAAAAAATTATATTAGACATCAATAATTGGACTAAACACTATTATGTATTCTAATCATTTTCGAAAATTAGATTTAACAGTCGATCGAGCTAGACATTGTGGGGTAAGTTGACCCATATTTTAGCTAGCTAGGCTTCCAAACTTGTGGAAACTAGTCCCGTCCGACCACTTTTTAGGCAATTAGGCTTCCAAAACCAATTGTAATCGGTAGCATATACCAAATACTTAATTTGCAGGCAGTCCTTTCAGTATATAATCATCGAGCTAGCTAGACTACTGTATATATAAAAGAGCATCTCTCCCTCTCTCTCTCTCTCTCTCCTCTCTCTCTCTCTATCTCTCTCTCTCTCTCTCTCTCTCTCTCTCTCTCTCTCTCTCTCTCTCTCTCTCTCCTCTCTCTCTCTCTCTCTATATGCAGCTGGTAGATCTTCACGTATAGTTCTACTTGGTGAAAACGAGGCCAATATAAGTCGTACATATATGGTAGTTTTTCTTGGTATGACACGCATGAGATATATATAGCTTATGTGTATATAGTTTCGAATTCATATGATTCTTTGAACGTAACCATATATTGGAGCCGCCCACTTCATTAGAAAAAGGTCTAGTTTCTGGTTCATTACAGTTTCTTCAGTTGCCCCCAAAAAATGACTCCAGATGCTTCTATTGCTTTGCCTTTTGTTTTAGAGTTCGTATATAGTATAGTATAGAACTACAGATCTCTAAAAATTACTTGCACACACTTTACAAAAGTGATGTAAAGTCTCATCGCTCGATTTCTGACCGTTAAACATTCGATCAACAGTAAATAATCTCACTAGCTTAATTATGTCGACGCGCAGGTTAATTAATTAGTAACAGATTGGGATCGAACTCGATCAGATTAGTAGCACCGCACACGTTGCACCCTGGAAATAATGAGAAAGAAGATCGAGTTAAAATTGTAGTTATGGCTTTTGGAAGAGAGAGGAGATCAAAACAATCTCATGGGCTTATGTCGACGTCTTTCGATCGATCATATGTGTTTTTCTGATGCAGAGTGAGGACCTAACTTTCTAACTTATTCAATGGTTCGCTTTCTTTTCTTTACTTCCACTGTTAAGCAAGGTACAATGTGATGAGGTGCTAATAACACTTGGAACATTTCTATCAAAGTTTAAGCTACTCTAACTTCACCTTTAAATGATAGACTCAATAATAAAATTTCAAAGGGAATGAAAGTCTCAGTATTTGGTGAGAAAGCGTAACATTATAAATTCTCATTTTTTTAGCTAAACATTCATTATAATACGTAGTATTTGCAAGCAAAGCCAAATGTTCAAAATACGGAGATATCGCGAGAACATATATAGTCATAGTTATGTTCTGGCAATATTATTCAAAGAGAAACTCAGTTTCTACTATACGTCTATAAGACGAGAGCATCTCCAGTACACGGCGTGTATTTTCACATACATACATGAATGGTCAGGATTATAAAAAATATATAGAAACACGGTGGTCAAATATATGAATTATTATAAAATGTTAAGATTGTGTCGTATAAATACACGTTATGCATATAACAATTTCCACTATAAGACAATGTGTAAGGATTACTAAAGTACAAAGTGAAAAAGTGAGAAAGACGCAAATAGTTGGGAAGGGGATCGAGCAATATCTTCTCAACTTATTACTCCCCTCTTTCAAAGTCACATCTGTATCTCTAGGTGAGGTTTCTATTTTTAACCATCCAACTTGTGCATTGTGGCCACTTCGATCAATTAAATTCATATGGAGCTGGCAATTATTCCTGACAATGACCCAGCTGAAGCTCAAACTGATGTAAAAGCGATCCAACTATACCCAGATTCAGCTGGTTGCTCTAGTTGCTCGAAAATTTACCATATTCATAAAAGTTTCACCTCAATTATTGTTGTTGGAGGCTAAAGTCGAGTGAGTGTTTACTAAACAAAGGGGTTGTGATGTACACTCATGGTGATTCTGAAATGACGAAAGTGGTCCCTTTAAGCTGGAAAAGATTAAAGCTGGAACTGGAGCCACAAGGAAGTGTTCATATACATTTATAGAGAAGAGGATGGCTAGCTAGGGCAAATACTGTAGACTGTAGAATACCTAGATCCATTTGAGGAGACACCAGTTGCATCCCCCACTTCAATGCATTAACCAGTGCACCTTTGCTAGCATGTCGAGGAGAAGGTTTTTGATCAGTAGGGCATGTCGTGATCGATGGTGCGGTTTATACACGATAATAACATGAGTGCGTCTATTGCCACCCCACAAACCTCTTTGTTCACCCTACACGTTGTTGGTTTATTGAAAGACCAAAATATCCTGATGTAAAATTACAGCAACGGACGACAAGTTGTTACAAATTACAAATTTTTTTTCTTTAATGTTTGATTAACACATACTTCATAAACCCTAACCTAAAATTTATCACATTCGTTGTTCTATGGAGTTTGAAGACGCTAGTATGCTCTCCACGTTGTAGTCGGATACAGGTAGATTCTCATCTTTGTTTGCTCTAGAATATTTGTGTAGATAGGAATCATAGGATTGCTAGTCTATTCTTCTTCACGATCGTCGAAGCAGACGAAGCTCGTCAAGGTTAGCAAGACAATTAAGAAGCGCCTTAACCCGGAATTCACATAAGGCGGTCAACACAACCTCTTTAGAATACAATTTGATCATCACCTCCAGATGATCCCAAGGTCCTAACATAATATATATGGAGTTTTATGCCCATCACTCGATAAAGTATTTGCTTATTTTCATCATAAAGTTTCCATGTATGTGGTAATTCAAGGTGATATTTTGATGTCATTTAGTATAGAGTTTCTGAACTGGTGAACTTATTTAGGTCTTTTGGGAAGAAAAAGAACTTATATCGATCAATATTTAGTTCTGCATATATACACTCAGTTTGGTTCAGCTGAGTTTTTTTTTTTTTTTTGGGAGGATACATGTGCTATCAAATGCAGGGACCTGAAGATAGGCTTTTGTTAAGGGTACCAGGGTTTTATCAAATTACATATTAGACTCTACAAGCATATTCACAACTAATGAGGTAATCTGAATTTGTAATGTTGTACGTTATATTGTCGTAATCATAATAATAATATATCATTTATAGACATTACGCATCTTGATATCGATTGATATCAATGAGTTGTTAAATTTGAGATTGTTTTCTTGTTCTTCAGTTGGTGATTTTTTACTTACATTGAACTTATACTTTCAGAACAAATGATATTAATGTTATAGTCTTCTTTAGTTTTTTTTTTTTTTTTTGAGTTCGATTGCTATTGGAAGAGCATGATATTGTGCATATTGCAAATGAGTGAATACAGTAAATTTAAAATTAAAAAAATGTAGGGTGAACAAAGCAAATCTGAAATTAAAAAAATATATGTGGGGTGAGAAGAGAACGTAGAGTGAACAAAGTAGAATTGAGAAAAAAAGTATTGTAGGTATTGAAAGTGGGTGAACAACGTAGACTTACAATAAAAAGTATCCAAGTGGGGTGTGAAGAGAATGTTGAGGTTTGTGAGGTGGTAATAGACGCACCCTAATAACATTGGGAAAATTCTTGTATGAGTTAATGCATGTTATGCATCAATTAATAACACCGAACGAACACTGTATGAATACATTCATTTCCTTTTGTTACTGTTTTGCATAAGAATATATAAAAAGAATGATCGAACTGCTCAAATTATTAAATTAGAAATGTAGAATGTGTCAATGTAAACATAGTAAAAGTTATGTTACAGACGTCATAGAGGGTTCCTCAGCTTTTTTTCCTTGTACAAATGGGGATGATGAAAGAGCTCTATGTGTGTGTACAGATTGTACAGATTACGTATAAAAGGTTGAGAAATTAAGAATCAATATACTGTATATGAATCGTATGGCGCCACGTACCCCTCAATATTCCAAGCTTCCAGAAAGAGATCTTAATCAAGTGAAAGCAATATATGTATTTTTTTTAAGATTATTTGATCCCAACATCGATTGTGGATCGTCCAATTTCCTTTCTTATTACAGCTAAATTTGCCTCATGATTCTCATCTTTTTGGTTTGTCATCGACTGTTTAAATATAGGGTTTCCTTGACAGAACTCGATGATAATCAGCATTAATTAAACAAAACGATACTGTCGTTTATCCTAAAACGAGAATATATGATGGAGCATAGCAAGATAAAGTTTTTGGATTAGTGCAATACAAATTAAAATGCTCAAACCCAAGCATCATCTGAGCCTTGATTCTCCAATATTTCAAATCATGAACAACAACATTTGCCAGAAAGAGAATTAGTTTTTTCTTTTTCTTTTCTCGTTGTGAATTATTATATCAAACCAGAAGGTAGGAGAACCAGTCGGCCATGGGTCTTTAATGTTGAATTGTTGATTGATCAAGCAAGATTGAGAGGAAGAAATAAAAAGTCATGGTCGGTTTGAATTGTAGGGACAAACATATGTAATCTGGTTCAGCTTTTTGCAAAATTTGGGGTCCCAAACAAATATTTTTGGTCTTTTTTCTCATTTTTCTGCAGAAGTAGTGATGAGTTCCACATTCTTGCTTTCCTCAATTTTGTTTCTTTCCTTCTTTTCAGTTTTCACTAACATGTAAATGTTTCCAAACTTATTGGTTTGTTCATCGATTCCTTTTTGTATCTGTGGGGTTGTGTTCGGACGTCTTCTTTGGTCTTTGGAGCAGTTTGTGCTTCTTCTTTGGTTCGATCTCCTCGATCTCTGTAGAAAAGTTCGAGTTGGGTTTGATACATCAATCAGTTTCTCTTTTCTTCCCCCTTTTCTTCCTTTGCACGCTTCTACCTCGATATTCTTCCCCAGGCTTACGACGTTTATGGCTTTTTTCGAGCTAATTAACCAGATTTCACAGTCACTATATGACTCTCTGATCGATATATACTCATACGAATACATATGCTTGTGTAAGAACTGCATGTCTGCAACTGATAGTTTTCAATCGCCAGCAGAATGTTAACTACAGCAATGTTAGCCACATATATGCATGTGTTTCATATTTGGTAGGAAAAGTGTTAGTCAAGACACAGTCAACTTTGTTTCTTTACGGATCATCTTCCTCCACACTCCAGAAAGCAAGTGAGCAACTGGGTTCCCAACATGTGAGACTGGACCAAGATATCACAGTGTACTTAAAGTTAAAAACTTCGAGAGGACGTAAAAGTAAAGTTTTCATTTACGTACATACACTACTGCTTGTCGTTTCATCTTTTCTCAATCTGCTCACCTACCTCTTACTTGTCCTTTACTTCTCGCATTCCTCTACCTTCCCTGTCCAGTAGAATTCAGAACTAAACCCGGCTAGCTAGCTAGAAGGATCAAGGTTTTCATTTCTAGCTAGCTTTTCATCGATCAATTGGTACGTAGCGATTATATTAAGAACCTATTCGATGTGGAAGATCAGGATGCATGGATCTGGAAAATTAAGTTCAAAGAAAATCCACAGATGTGATGAGAATAATATTTTGTGCAATCAGCTCGTCAATCAAAACAGTCGAGCCTCGTATAAAATATTACATGTTAAAAGCTCCACAACCAAAACAAGACAAGAGAATCAAATATATGTAGATACTTTCAATCTCTACTTTAGGAATTTTTTCCACACACACATATATATAATCTTATATTGTTAATGCATGGAACTATATATATTCATGCATGTGACAATATATACTGTATTCCATCACGCGCAACATGAACTTTACCTGTGTTTTATACTTTTGTTAGGACATGATCTAATCTCAAGGATTCTGCAATTCTGTAATACATGTATCTATGATTCGTGTGATATTGTTCTTGGAAATCAAACACATTTGGCGAAATTAATAGATAGAAGCTAGAGTATTCCAAGGACTTCCGATCCGAATTGTTTAGCTGCTTCTATATATAAGCAGGTCGGCATAGCTTCCAAACTGGTTTTATGAAAAGCACTATGGAACAGATCGAGGTGTTCATTACAAGTAAAGGCATATATATGAATACACAAAGCATCCATATGCTCGATCGTTCGGTGCTCTTATCTTATCATATCCTCATGATAATCAAACGAAAGAGGTGAAGCTAGCTAGCTAGGGCATGCCACTTGATTTTGGTACCACCAAATTGCAGAGTTTGGTTGCGTTTGTTGGACATGGACCCCAAGGTGCAGCAGAAAAGCGTACGTTGCTAGCTCATCTTAGTGTTGCTCCACTTTAAACCTAATTGCCACTTCCTCCTCTGCTAGCTATTTGCATGAGAAATTGGTCTGATCCCCATCACATTTAGACACCAAATTAAACCAAAAAAACGTATGCCTAATACAGTAACGGTTTGGCCTCGAATCATTCACTCGTTTCTTTTTAAAGAAATTGTACACTAAGATGAGAGTGATCAGTCGGACAAACTTGTTAATTGCAAATTTGTGTACTGAAATGCAACATATATTCCATCTAGAATACCGAAAATTATTCTATGCACCAAGGTGCCAGTGAACCAAGCAACTAACATGCAGTATTTTGATCCGGTCATCTACGTCGCACTATATGTATATATACTAATACCGTTAACAAAATTGAAATCCAAAAAAATAGTCTCAAGTGTTTCCAACTAAGGAGGTAAGAACACCAGGTCGAAGAAGATATACTTTTATAATTGACGTTTTATTTGATCGGATCAAAAATAAAAATAAAATGATCTCTAGTCTTCATTCGATCTTCTCATACGGCGATTTGAGCACTTACATATTAATGGTGCAAGTACATCTTGGTGCGTAGAATTCTCTCCCCTTATATACACCTTTTGTTTTTCCCATTTGGTCTGAGATCTACAATGCACCTTTAGAAAAAGAAGAAAGAGTTCAACAAAAACTGAAAAAGAAATGTCATGAACTAATTATTGCTTTCCCTTTTTCTTGATCTGTTTCTGTTTCACCTTCTTTTCTTTTTTCTTTTTTTAGGGGCTTCTGGTTCTTCCGGGGGAACACCACCACGTGAAAAGTCTCCGACTTATCCCGGTCTTGGTCAGATGAGTTAGGACCATCCTTCTTCTTCTCTCGTCGAAAGGGACCATCCATCTTAAGTCTTTAACACCCACGTCGGTGCCTACCCTTCAGTTTGGGGTTTTGGGCCACACTGTGTTGGACCATACACGGCCCAGTTGTAGCTATTTGGCCCACCAATGAGAACAGATAAAATGGGATACTGTAATTTAGTTTTACAGCTATGAATCGATGGTAAATGTGCAGTACATAAATCAAATAGTATCAACGTGGTTCGGGGGTCTCTAATTACAAACGGAAATAACTCCCAGATACATAAGACTACATACAATTACAACAACAGACCTATATACAAAACTTGAACAACCAACACATACATGCAGAGGGCTGAGGCTCACCGTAGCTCGTAACATATAAGCAAGCTGTCCGAGGAGACGAAACCCACTGCTGCTGCATGCTGCTTCAAGATTATTAGGAGGGAAGCCATAAATATGAAGCTAGCTGGAACAGTAACAAAAAAATCACTATTCCTATTCACACCAAAAACAGCTTCCAGGCCTCTTTTGCCGAAGCTAAAGCAAGATGTTTAGGAATACACTTGACCGTCGCTTGTAACAGTTTCAGGATGGTATAGAAGCATTTCTCTCCACATCATCTCCCTTATCATCTCTTCTCCCAAGTCCTCGTCTATGTCAAGATCAATTGGTACCTCAGCAGGAGGGTTACCATTGGGATCATACAATTGGGACATGTAAGGGTGTTGGAGTGCTTCAGTGACACCGATCCTCTTTGATGGGTCAAAAACAAGCATCTTCTGTAGTAGATCGATGGCCAAAGGATGGGCATCGGGGTAAAGACGGGAGAAGGGCGTCCCAGGAGAATATGGCAGTGACTTGATGTACTTCTTCGCCTTTGGATTGTCTATAAATTCAATATCCTCCTCCCTCTGGCTACCAAGGATGTTAATTATAAGTTTAAGTTGGTTGAGACATTCTGTGCCAGGGAAGATAGGCTTCCGGCCAAGAAGCTCAGCAAAGATGCACCCAACAGACCATACATCAATGGAAGTTCCATAGTTATCGCAGCACAGGAGGAGCTCTGGAGCCCTATACCAACGAGTGACGACATACTCAGTCATGAACTGGTCTTTCCCTTTGCGCGTACGTGCTAGCCCAAAATCACATATTTTAAGGTCACAGTTTGCGTTGATAAGAAGATTGCCAGGCTTCAAATCACGATGGAGAATGTTTGCAGAATGGAGATACTTTAGGCCTCGAAGCAGCTGAAAATAGCATCTCATTTAGTACAGGAGAAAAAATGTAAATGCAAAAACAGAAGTCAATCTATCTAATGGAGCTTTAGGAACCACTAAACTGGATACCATTTTCCAAAGTTACAAATCAAGAACATGGAGGACAACTCTAATTCCGTACAAGGAAATAAATAAATAACAATAAGGGTGATATATATTCTTTTTTCTGAAAAAGGTACATAAAGCATAACGATACAACCACCATAGATACAAAGGCTAAAGTTCATCCACTCCTACTTCTCTCTTAAGAACAAACTTTGGTGCAGACCAATCAAACACCGAAAATCATGCATACGAAAGAGACCTCTACACTAGTATGTTTCATAAATACTATAATACAGTACCATTCTACAATGGAATGACTGTTTCTGAAACTTGCAACCAACCTAAACTATGGTTGATAGAATCAATGTAAAATAGTAACCCCAATATACAAAATCATGAATTTAACAGCCTTACTCTCAAAAGGTAGTTTCTTTATAACTGATTCTGAGATGCATTGATGATTCATTTCCTATTTAACCACAAAGCCATCATTCCGAGTAGCAATCAACAACATACATCAGAGCTGACAATATCTAAACTTACCAAAAATAGTAACTGATCACTAACAACAACACTGATGAGTACCTGAAACAGGAAATACTGGCAATGATCATTCGAAAGCGGCTGCGAAGATTTAATAATCTGATGGAGATCCGTATCCATGAGCTCATACACCAAATACACGTCCTTGAAACTGTTCCTCTGAATCGGCATCATCACATCTTTCAGAGCAATCACATTCTCGTGCCGAAGATGCTGCAGCAGCTTCAATTCTCGCAGAGTCCGCAACGCATCGATACGATTCTCGAACGCATTGTTGATCTTCTTGATGGCCACTTTCTCGTTGGTCTCTCTGTTCACAGAAGAGCACACGATGCCGTAGGCTCCTCTCCCAATCGGCTTAATCGGCACGTATTTCGTGTCAATCTCAAACAACGTCTGCCACATTGAAAAGTAATGCTTCCCTTCTGATCTCACACCGTTCGGAGGCTCAACCGGAGTCGCCATCGCCTCAAAATCCACACACCTTTTATCTTCGATCCATTATTAATAATCTTGTTTTTACCTGCTCATAATCATTAAAAAAAAAAAAAAAAAAAATTCATAATCAAACGTGTTCAAATTCACATGATCAAACTAAATATATACCTCTCTGTTGTGGTGGAAATCAATCCAATCGAATCAAACACCTCGCCGGAACCGTTGACCCAGCCCCAATTTCAAACCAATTTCGCGCCAGAATTGTCGCCGGTGAGGCTACACGAATTGTGATTGGAATTCGAGGATTGTGAAATATAGAGGCGCGCTTGAGATTCGTTATCTCGTCGCGATCAGAAACCAGAGAGAGCGAAGAAAGCCGCTACTGCGTGAGACAATTATGCGGATTTTTGTTTTCATTATTATTATTTTTATTTAAAATGTTTTTCTTGTTTTCTCCAATGGATGATGGGATCTCACCGGATTTCGCTCTCGCATAACGGATATTTTTAATCACCGGCGGGGCCCATTCCCCAGAAATAAACGACGCTACCTTCATCGTCGTTTTTCGTCAGCGTCACTTCACGTGCCTCACCCGTGACGTTTAAAACGTGGCGCAAACCGCCATGCGTTTGGCTTCTGTTTCCACTTGTCACTTTCTAGTAAAAGCTCGAAATTCTCAGGAGCCCTTCTCAGAATCGGAGTCGAAATATTGGAGTGCTTTCAATGGTGATGATTTCCCAGTTCTTTGTTCTATCTCTGAGAGGTGACAATATCGTCTTCCGTGACTGTAAGTCCATTTCTCTGATCACTCTGTGAATTCTCTATTTTGGATTTTGATGGATTTTTGTGCTGAATGAATGCAGATCGGGGTGAAGTGCCGAAGGGGAGTGCGGAGATTTTCTTCAGGAAGGTTAAGTTCTGGAAGGAGGATGGAGAAGGGGACGCGCCACCTGTCTTTGTAGGTATTTTCTCTTTTTATTAGTTCGTATAAGGTGTACGGATTAGTTTGTCTGTTTTATGATTTCTTGTGATGTGATTGGTGTGAAAGAATGTGGACGGTGTGAACTATTTTCACGTCAAGGATGCTGGATTGTTGTTTGTTGCGACGACGAGATTGAATGTGTCGCCTTCTCTGGTTTTGGAACTTTTGAGGAGGATTGCGCGAGTCATTAAAGATTACCTTGGGGTTCTTAGTGAAGAATCGTTGCGAAAGAACTTTGTGCTTGTGTATGAGTTGCTGGACCAAGTGATTGTAAGTGTCCTGAAAACTTGAGCAGTATCGTACATTGCTGCATGCTACATATTATGACATTGTGTGTGGCAGGATTTTGGTTTTGTGCAAACTACTTCGACTGAGGTTTTGAAGTCGTATGTGTTCAATGAGCCAGTTGCGGTTGATGCTGATCACCTACAACCCCTTGGTCCTGCTGCGATTTTTATGGTACTGTTGTCATGATAGTGATCATTATTGGCACTTTTTTCTTGGTTATTTCGATATTTTCTATATATGTGGTTTGATGGGCTCGTTGAACTTGCATGTTTGCATCAGGCCAAAAGAATGCCTATGACAACTATCGCAAAATCTGTTTTAGCAAATGAGCGTGGTGGTAGGAAGAGAGAAGAGATTTTTGTGGACATAATTGAGAATCTGAGTGTCACATTCAGTTCTAGCGTAAGTACCTCCTGTGCAGCTGTGCTTCATCTTCTTTATCTTCTTTTTGTTAATTTGAATCCTTCATCAGAATGTACTGGTTATAAACATTGTTTCTAAGTGATTTCCAGGACAGTTATTCATTTTGAAGGATTTGGCCAGACAAGTTCAAGTTTAAATGCTCTTGTTTCTCTGTTGTGATAATTTTACCTTTTCTGAAATTTTAATCCATAAAATTTTTAAAGCAGTTATTACAACAATGTTGCTCGTGCAGGGATATATACTTACTTCTGAAATTGATGGCACTATTCAGTTGAAGAGTTATCTGACAGGCAATCCAGACATTCGACTTGCTCTCAATGAGGAAGTGAGTATAGGAAGAGATGGAGGGTCAAGTTATGGTAATTTTGTACACCAGATAAAATGCTTTTAGGATGTTCATTTTTTTTTGGGTATAGGATGTTCAGAACCTTTCATTCTTGTCATTGTTTCACAGTTCCCTGTAATCAAACATGTTTGGATTAGAATTAGATGATAGAATCGAATAATCTTAACATAATTTCTCCTACTGTAAAAAACCAAGAATTTTTTTTTATCCTTGTTATCTTCAAGAATGAGAAAGAAAATGTATGAAAGCATAGTAAGGTCATGTGTGAAAACTGAAAACTGCTTGTGATAGGCTGGTATACTATTATTACTGTTAGTGTCCTGCCATGTTCATCTTCAAAATATGGGATAGAACAGAGCTCATCAGTCATCCCCATTAAGAAATATGCTTCAACATCACTATACTCTTCTTTAATTAACTGTTTCTATTATTAGTGTTACATGATTTTGGAATGTGATATGTAGTTGATCCCTGTCTTTTCGTTCCTCCGTCTTCTGAAGGATTTACTTTTAGCAGCACTGCCACATAATATGATTTCGCTACCTTTGCAACAGATTATGGTAGTCCATTTGGATCAGGACCTGTTATACTTGATGATTGTAACTTCCACGAATCTGTACGTCTTGATAATTTTGGCGTTGACAGAACACTGACACTGGTGAGTATGACTAAGAGAAAAGCTTGATAAACATATGCAATACTTTTGGACAGTGGAGCCTTATAACTATTTGTGTGCTAATCTTCAAGCTAATACCTCATACCCCCTTTTATGTAGGGATCAACAGATGGTGAATTTCCTGTCATGAATTACCGCATAACTCAGGAATTCAAGCCTCCCTTTCGTATTAATGTGTTAATTGAAGAATCAGGGTCCCTTAAGGTGATTATATATTATTCCTATCTTAGAAATGTTAACATCTGACTATCTCTAACAGCCTGTTGTATTATCTTAGGCTGAAGTGACTATTAAAGTGCATGCTGAATTCCCGTCGAGCATCATTGCAGAAAAAATTATGGTGCAGCTACCGGTGCCTTCATACACAACTAGGTAAATTGTTTTCCTTTGCTTTTGGAAGATTTGATACATGTTTCTACTGTAGAGGAATATGAATAGCTATTGTTCTGCTAAGTTGCTGAGTTTACCTTTATGTTTTATTTTTTTGTCATTGAGTCAAGAGCATGAGGTATCTTGGTAGCCGATATCACATTGTTAGACATTACTTGTCGTGATTCTAGTTTGCGTGGCCTTGACCAACAGAACTTTTGCCTTAGACATTATTTCTGTCTTAATTACTGATTACTTGTCTGCTGTGGAATAACTTCAGGGTTAGTTTTGAGTTGGAACCTGGAGCAGTTGGAAACACAACCAACTTCAAGGAAGCAAACAAGAGAATCGAATGGGGTTTAAAGAAGGTGGGTTTATTCTCAATCTTATTTTTATCTCATCCTTTACGTTGAAGGCTTTTTACATTTTGCAGTTTTAGTATACGTCTTTTTTATTGTCCAAACTAGTGACACATACATTACATTTGTAGATCGTTGGTGGATCTGAACATACTTACATGCAAAGCTGACATTTGCACAGGAATTACATGGTAATCTACTGTTTTTGGTCTGTAATAAATCATTCTATTTATTCTATTAAATATTTTAGTTTGTATGGTACATTTTCTTCAATGTCATTATTTGACAGTAAATAAATAAATAAATAGAAGACATATTAATGGTTGGTAAATACCCTAACACTTTGCTGTGTACGTGTAGGAAATATTACCAAGGAAGCTGGACCTGTGAGCATGACCTTCACAATACCCATGTACAATGCTTCAAGGCTTCAGGTAAGATTGTTTCTGAACTTCAGAAAGACCTGTGGACTTATGGTACATACTAATAGATCGAAACCCCTTGAGTAGTAGCTTCATTTCAATTATTCAGGAGGCTCTGGATTTCCTTGCCTTGGGATTTCATCCAATACTTTGATTGATGACTGTTGGGGCATCAATCCCCTGAGAGCATGTTTGTTTTATGAACTGATATGTAATGAAAAATAAGGTGCCAAATTAGCTACCTAGATGAGTTAGTTGACGTTGTCCAAGAATCAAACTGACAACGTGAATCATCAGACTTGGAAACTATTAGTCTATCAGAGATAACATCTGCCCTTGTGCACTTTTAGTGATGTTAAAATGAGAGCATGTTTGCTTTAAGTACTGAGAGCATCACCTGAGAGCTTGTTTGTTTTAGGAACTGATATGTAAATGAAAAATGAGGTGCCAAATTAGCTACCTAGATGAGTAAGTTGACGTTGTCTGAGAATCAAACCGACAACATGAATCATCAGAATTCTAAACTATTAGTCTATCAGAGAAAAAATCTACCACTATGCTCTTTCAGTGATTTTAAATTGCTTATTTCTCCATTTGCTTCGGTGCAGGTAAAATATTTGCATATATCAAAGAAGTCAAAGAGCTATAATCCATACAGATGGGTGAGATACGTCACACAATCAAATTCCTATGCTGCTCGCTTATGACCTTATTTCTTGTTCTGCTCTTTTTTCTCGCTTCTACGACCATAATCCATAGATTAACCCAACATTGATGTAGTTGAACAAAAAGATTTTGTCTTTGTCTTTTTCTTTTCCCTGTGTACTGCCATATGTGACTCACTAAGCATACTTTCTGCGATTGGATAGAGCTTGAAACATCCTTTAACATCTAGAGTTGCCTACTGTATTTGATTTATTGCTTGCCCTCTGGTCAAGTATAGTCTCTTTGATAATGGATGTGGGGGATTCTTTTGCAATGTAACAGAGTCAGTCTTAGGATACCATGCTAGTAAAGTAGTAAACTGATTTCTTTGTGTTAGAGAGCTCGCATTATCCCGTCTTTCTATGGAAAGACTTGAGTGACATTTGACAGTATCCAACTGTAGTTATTTTACCATCTTTACTTATAATAAGAAAATGTGTCATGTTGGTATCTTCTTCTTATAGTTTTGTGACTTTTGTCTGCTGGAGATGAGGGTATATTTTGATGGCGCCGAGGGGACTAGATTCCATTTCAATCCTGAATGTAATTAGTTGAGGTGAAGAATAGATGGGCCTCATCTCATATATCTTTAGGTTATCTTGGGATGCCCTTAAGAAAGTGCCTATTCCAAATGGCCAGTCCTAATGAAAGTATTGATGCAGCTAATCTAGACTATTATGAGATATCCATGGAAAAGTTTTTGCCGCCCTTGAATTCAAAGGCTTGATCATCTTTGACAAGATCAATTTCTAATTTATTTAGCTTTAGGTAGGAATTCGATGCTAGTCCCATTACTTTCTTTTCTGTTCAAGAAGATCTTTAGCTTTTCCTTTTTCGTAGTGATGAATACTGGTTGTGCTGCTTTATTTTGACTAATTATTATCAACGGCTGGAATCTGTCTTGATCATTTCAAACGCAAAAGGTTTGCTGAAACTGGAAAGATAAACTAAATCTCAGTTAAGCATATGTATACATTGAGGGGGTGGAATAAAGCTATACGTTGTTAAATACTCTCAAGTTGTTCCTTATAATGAATTATTGCTTTCAGAGTAGCCTAGAATGGATTATAATTCAATGCAGCAGGAGACAGAAATATTTCGAACACCATGGTGATGATGATTTCAAGCATAAAGAGGATTCAGTTTTGACATGAAATGGAATATAGTGTTATACACATGGAACCTGGAATCTTTGGTTGGCAACAAGGTTCTTATTATTTGTTGTATCTATGATCAGGATTCATGCTCTGACTACTAATACATTACAAAATAATGATAGCAAATTAAGAAGATAAGTATATGATCGAATAAAGGTTTAGCCAAAGAGCAAATGAAAGCTTAGCACAGCATCATCAGAAAGCGGGGTAGAATACTCATGTTTGGAGAATGAGAGTCTCTGTATAATCATCATCAGGATTCTGTTACAGTGCAAGACAGGAAATGGGGACTGGGGAGGCGCCCTTGGGTCTGGTTAACAATGAATGACTTTCATGCTCCATTCATGGGTGGAGGTGGAGACTGTTTGAAGAAACTCCTGATAGAAGGAACACGTTCAATACTCCATATATGAGTATTGAAATTTCAGAAATGAGAGCTTTACCCATTGAACTAATTAATCGAACGACTCACATCTCTACTTCCTCCTTCCTCCTTCTTCCTTCCTCCTTCCTCCTTCCCCTTCCCCTCCACATAGCCGTACTGAAGGTACAGGGCGGCAGGTGTGGTGGGAAATGACCCGTGGAATCTTTTTTTCTGTTTTCTCAATACTCATGCAGGGTTAGATGGGGACATCACCCAACTGCCTAACTTGTACAATGACAACCTGGTAGCTGATGATGCATGCACAGCCCCCGGCCCCAACCTCCAAACAGGAAGCACAAGGCTGCTTGCCTCTTTTCCCTAGGCTAAATCCAACACTAACTTCTTCCTCTCCTCTCTGAGATTCCTCTGTACCTTTTGCCCTCTTCTTATGTTTTATGTATCTGACTAGCTCCACGTCCAAATTGTTATCATGAAGGCCAGTGGCGGACCCAGAGACGTATGTAAGTGGGGGCAAAAAATTAAGGAAATAAGGAACTTTCACTGTTCATCTCTTCTTCCTCTCCGATCTCTTATGGAGTTTTTCCTTTGTTTGATTAATATGGGGTAACATATTCTTACACAATAGGTTTATATTTATGTGTTAATGTCATGACTGGAGGAAAATTCGACTAAAACATTAAGCACTGTTAGGCAAAAAAAGAAATTCACTGGGGCAACAGCCCCCTCTCCGCCCACCACTGATGAAGGCTTTGCCCGGAAATTTACCATGCGTTGGTAGAAGACAGACGTGTTCCAAATTGTTTTCATCGTTCCTGGATTAGCTATATATATATATATATATGGCAGTCCTGTACTCATCGATCAGGAAGGTGCTCTTAGAAGCTTCATAGTTGATTTATGGTGGCATCAGCTTCTCACCGGAAGTTGTATTTCAGATATTGCCTTTTGGGACAAACAAATGGAATAGATCTTTAGCCTAAACCAAGCTAGCTACCAATATGTGTGATCACCTTTTCCCCTGGTTTTCTTTTGCTCTCTGCCACCAATCCACGACAATTATAGTTCAATGGCCGTGATTTTACTGATTTTGTTCATAAAACATAAGAGGAAAAACTGTGCAATTGTTCTGATTCTAACTTTCTTCTCTTATGCGTTACCGACGCTTTCTAAATGTCATAAAATTACCTATCAAATCAAAATTTCAAGTAGATTCTACAATGTAGTCTAACTTTTTGGGAGAACCGTTACTATTTAGTTCACAATATCACAAAAGCGGGCATATTGCAAGAGCAATGCACCCGCCCTCTCCCTGTCTTTACCCCCAAAAAAGGAATCTCATAGTACCATCGCCATATCCAACCGTAGATATTGTTTCTCCTCTCTACTTAGCCAGCCAGCTACTCCTCAGTACTCAATACCTCTCTCTCTCTCTCTCTCTCATTTTCTCTCTGCTTCAAATCTTCAAGCTTTGAACAACACAGCAGTCGTTCAAACACAGCAGTCGTTCAAGATAGGCAGAGAGGCCGATCGAAACTAAGGACAAAGAATGTTAACACCTCCAGAAGAGCTACCAGATTGTTTATATGCAACACAACCAACACTAATCCGCCCAAACACGCCAACTCCCAAGCATTGCCTCCCCCTCTCCAATCTCGATGACCAGAAGTTTCTCCGTTTCTCGATCAAATACCTCTACCTCTTCAGAACTTCCGTAAACTTAGACGCCATGAAATACGCCCTCTCCAAACTCCTCGTCCTCTACTACCCTTTGGCCGGGCGCTTGAGGACCAACCCTGACCATGATCAGAAGGTCGAGGTCGACTGCAATGGAGAGGGTGCTGTGTTTGCTGAAGCCTTCATGGATATCACTGCCGACCAGTTTCTTCAGCTTTCGGAGAAGCCAAACAGGTCTTGGAAGAAACTCTTGTATAGGGTCGAAGGAGCTCACACTTTCTTGGATGTTCCTCCTCTTGTTGTTCAGGTATTACTACTAGATGACTAGCTAGCTCCATTTCTCAATAATTTCAGATAGAGAACTTTTATTTTCCCCTTATTTTGTACAAGCTAGTGATCTTTGTTTTGACCGTCATTTCTGTGTTAAAAACTTTACTTAATCCACACCCTAAAAAATTAAAAGAAAATTAAGAATATCATTTCCAAAGTTCCAACTTGTTCTTCTCTTCTATAGTTAATTTTGGCTTTGCATTTGTCAACTCGTTTTGAATCACAAGTTCACGTACAACCCAAAAATAAGGGAAAAAATAGAAATGTGGCCTGACATTTTACACTAGGACCACCCAAGACAGGGTATTTTTGTCCTTTTAGATAAGATGACGCAAAATATTCAAAATTTCAAAAAAAAAAACTTGGTTTCTCTATTTTGATTTATGTTGCTTTGATGACTTTTAACCATTACTCAATCTAAGACCAGCATATCATCCTTACTCCATCTAATGGCTATAAGACATCCAAGCAAATCCAAACAACTTAAATCCAAATAAAAAATCTGGATCCCTGCTAGTTAAATCATCAACGTACTTTATTGCGTTTTCTTGTATCAATTAGCAAGATCAGTAGTTAAAAGAATGCACAAACTTCATAAATAAAACTAGACTATATATATCAATAATGGATATTCTCTGTTGAATATTAGATAAAATTATTCTATATTAAAAATCACATGATCGCAAAAATTACATAGTTTTGCCGCCTGGCTGACTATGACACTACAAGTAACAAAGTTGCACTTCACATTAGGGACCTTTTAAGACGTGGCCCAAATCCTATATTCATATTGCTCTAAGATAGTGACCCGCCAGCTAAAGAGTACTAGTGACCCGCCTACCCCTTCTCGTCCATCGTACCAATTATTCACTTAATTAAGTCTTTATAGTGATTTCTTTTTTTGTTTATTAGTACGCAGCTTAATAGGCGACGAGCGAAACTAACATGTTAGCGTACTTGTAATTTAGGTAAAAGTTAAAATATTTTCTATGAACGGTCAAGATTAGATAAAATAATATAAAAATATAATGATGAAACGATTAACATTGTGTCCTGTAACTAATTTTTCTTAAATTTCTGTTTTGCAGGTCACAAATCTACGCTTTGGAGGTATGATCCTCTGCACCGCTATCAACCACTGCTTATGCGACGGCATCGGCACGTCACAGTTTTTACAAGCTTGGGCCCACTTAACAGCCAAACCAGATCACCCTCCACCAATCTCGCCCGTCCATTCCCGTCACCTGTTAAAATCCGGCTCTCCTCCACAGGTGACCTTCCCGCACCCGCAATTCACCGTAAATAAGGACAACTCCCACGTGGACGTCCTAAGATACATCCAGTCCCAGCCGCTCGTCCCCACATCCTTAACCTTCACCCACTCCCATATCCTTCACCTCAAGCGCCGCTGTTCACCCTCGCTAAAATGCACCGCCTTCGAGGCCCTAGCAGCGCACACGTGGCGCTCATGGGTTCGATCCTTGGACCTGTCACCCTCCCTCAACATAAAGCTCCTCTTCTCCGTTAACGTCCGGCAGAGGGTAAATCCGGAAATTCCACAAGGCTATTACGGTAACGGCTTCGTGCTAGGATGCGCACAAACCACCGTGAAGGACCTCGTCTCTGCTAACCTCCAGCACGGCGTTAAGTTAGTCCAACAAGCCAAGGCGGAGCTTAGTGACGACTACGTGAGGTCGATGGTTGATTTGCTGGAGGACAAAACGGTAAAAACCGATCTGTCGACGAGTTTGGTTATATCACAGTGGGCAAAGCTAGGGTTAGAGGAGCTGGATTTTGGAGAAGGGAAGGCGCTTCACATGGGTCCGGTAGCAAGTGACGTTTACTGCTTGTTTTTACCGGTTATCGGTGACTCGAGTGCGGTGAGAGTGCTGGTGTCGGTGCCGGAGAGAGTGGCGGAGAAATTTGGGTATTACATGAGTGAGATTTTGGATAAAGAGTTCAACAATGGAGATGAACATCATGCTGTTAATGGATATCATCATGCAGCAGACAATGGAATTATGGAATATTAAGTAGTATTAATTTGATCAATTTCTTTTCTTCTCTTTTTTCTGTTTCGCTGCTCCCAGCTAGCAAATATATAAAAGTATCATAATGGGATCAGCTCATCACTGTGATCTGAGTTCTTATTATTGTAACCTAATGACTGACAAGTTTTTATTTTATTTATCTGCGATTATGAATAAGAAACTGACAAGCTATATCTATCAGAGTTATTTTCTCGATTAATTAAGTAGTCTAATTCGAGATTAAGGTCAACAATAAGATATGTTAATCTGGTAGTGGAAAGCTAATGGCCATTATAAGTCCTAATCAGTGTCTCATCATTTTTGACAAATTTGATTTTGTTTGTTTTCTCTAATTACCACAAATTAGCATAAATTTCCAGATTCTTGATGTCATTACAATCTGAGAATGCCTACAGTTGATACGCATATTGCAGCATATCCCAATCTCAGAGCCAGAGATAGTGATTTAGCTCGAAGCATTTGTATCTGATTCTCCATTATGCATGCTTAGTAAAACGTATCAGAACTAAATTAGCTCATCTCAGAGTGATGATTTGAGATATACATATACTTGTTGATCCAATTTGGTATGGTTGATTTCGGGTCGTAAATCTATTCATAAACTAAAGGATTGTGGTAGCCGTGACCGATCGTTATCTTTCCCTGAGTGCTTGATCGGATCTAGCTAGAGTGATTATGGATTATGTGTATATTTGATCTGATACGTCTGCGACCGCACTCTTGGAAGATAATGATATTCATGTGGAAATGGACATTCATATTCACCTCGATAGGTATATATAAATGGAGTTGGATAAAGTTCCGGCAAGTTGAAGATATATATATAGCAGCAAAGCGTATAGTTGTTTTCGTGCTTGTGTATATAATATGCATGATAGGTATAAGGGCACTAGTGCAGTAGAGCATGCTTAGGGCACTACTAGGTTTCTTTATAGACCCACATGAAACCTATATAAAACTGTCGTCTCAAAATTTTGATGATCAAGATCGATATGACTACATTGTATGGCTGGTGTGTTTTGCTTTCTTTGTGCTTTTAATTTCAAGTATTTGATATGATATGATATTGTCGTCGAATCTCTCAATGTTGTTATGACCTTTGTAAACATAGTATTATAACTAAATAAACAACTACGTGGAGATGTGAATGGACGTTTTTGCTATGTAATCATAAGATATATAGTTAGCTAGTGACTCTCTAATAATTCATTAGGATGCATATTATTTTTAATTTTTTTATTAAATAAATAACTCAAATGTAAGTTTATTGTGAATTGAAAATTACGATATCTTATGAATTGAAAATCACGATCCCTCAGTTACAAAGAGAAAACTGATGTTACAAGGTCAAATGATATTGAACAGTCAGAGCTACGTATGAATTTTCTACGTTTATTTTAAAGAACTAGAATTTTAGATCTCACCTATCTTAAGAATAAACATCATTGCACTAATTAATTAAGTTTTATTTGTAAAGTAAAATACCATTAGAAGAGAAGATAGTTTCTTTGGTAATCATGACACTTAGCTAGCTGCCGACTTGTGAGTTAACAATGTTGGTGAGGAGTGAAAAAGGGCTGCGATCGGTGAATTAAAAAGTCATTTCCTTGATCAATGAATATATATATATTGCATCTCATTTGAACTAATTACATGGGATCACTTTAGTCGTCTCACGACATGTAAGGTGAAATGTAAAAGGTAAAAGGTTGAATCCACTACAAAAAGAACAAAGTAAACTATACATGATATGAATGACCAACTTCTTGGTGAACAATTACATCGAAAAAAAACGTTTTTGGTAAACAAAAGTGAAAGCCCTTAACTTCCAAATCTGGCAGTGCTTTTTTGAGAAGTGCGGGGGTGACTAATCACTTGGCAATTAGTGGATGTGTGACATATAAATTATATGATACCGATCACGTTGTCATTTCAGTCACATTTGGTAATAATTAAGGTGGTGTTTGTGGTCAGTCAATAATGTATTAGTACCACCACGATGGTGATCATCCATTATCTTACCAATTACACTGAGGTCTAACATACAAACTCATAATTGGGCCCTCTATCACGTCTATGCTTAAAAAGGGCCCAAACTGCACAATACTCATGTAATTCAGTAATTGCATTTTTTTGTGATGTTAGCCATTATTTTTAGGAAAAATTTATATATGTATATATTATAAAATTCAACGTTACAACTACAACAAGCGATTACAGTGGATAAAAACCAAAAAAGGTTTAACCGTAACCTAACTTAAGCCAGAAGCCTCGATACATCCTTACAGTCAACCTCAAGAATAAACAACCATTCTAAACACTATATGTTAAAACCGCCAGCATATCTACACGTGTAACCTCATCATTACATTAACAACAAATACTAACCGATATTAAAATAGTTCATGACAACGACACCATAACCATGACTCATCCAACGACACGACCAACACCACCTTACCAAAACCCTATACCCTCGCCCAAAAGAGGAGGGACAACCAACACCCAAACAACCCCAGAACAGAAAATAACTAACAGCCAAAACAGAAAAATAAAAATAAAAAAATTAAGAAAAAAGTTTATTTTACCTGGCCACTTTAATATTGGTCCATCACTCTATATTTTAGCTAATTTAAATAAATAGTCACTTTTATGAGTCTGATGCAACTATCGGCAACTGTTGTTTCTGATAAAAAAAAACTAAACATGCTCTCTAAAATAACCAATTAATCTCGATAAGAGTGCTAAAAACAATCGAAACCCACCTTAGGAAAACTTCATATCGCTAAGCATGAGACATCAATTTCTGAAAACTAGAGGATAAGATTGAGCCCATCTATGGATTAGCTTCAGAATCACCTAGTTTCATGCTCTCAAACGGCCCAAGTCCTACGTCAACTTCCTCGACTCACTTGTCCGTCTGGCGCGTAGAAGTACGCGTATTGCGTGTTTGCAAAGAAAGAGACTTCACCCAAAAAAAAAAAAAAGCGCGAGTCAACGCCAAGTCGGTCGTCGACTTCAATCTGGAAAAATTTAAATACATGAAAAGATATTTTGCTTCCCTTATCTCACCGCCCGACGGCGGAAGCTAGGGTTTCCCAAATCCCTAAATTCCCAATTGCGCCGCCTTCGAATCAGCTCCATTCCTTCACCTCCATCCCCCCCAATTCAATTCGCTTCTTTTTCTTCTTCCTGTAATTCACCCAAACTCTAGAAATTTCTTAGCTTTCTGGGTTCAAGAGGGTCTCTGATAATCCAATCGGCGGCGAAATTCGAGCTTCAGATTCGGTAAGTTTCGTTCTTTACTACTTCATGGTGTTCTGAACTTGCATTGTTACTAAAGATTTGAAATTTCCAAGTGTGGTGTTACTCTTTCGATCATTACTGTTTGGGCATTAGAATTCAGACCTGTGAATTTGAATTGTACTGTTAGGGTTTAGCTTTGAATCGTTGATTGCTTGTTTTAGGTTGCGGTGTGAGTTCAAATTTTTCGATTGTTTTGGTTTGATTGAAGTTGCAGTAATGGTTATGTGAGTTTGAGTTTTTTTTTTTTTTTTTTTTTTTTTTTCTATATGTGAGATTGTTTGGAGGCTGATGTCATGTTTTGAATTGATTGGATTGAGAAGGCTGAGTATGGCGAGGCCAGTGCCTGAGAATCCTTGTGAGCAGGGGACTTCGAAAGCTTCGACAAGCATGTGCATTCCACCCGAGGCTCAGTGCCCTGTGCGCAAGTGGTGTTTTACGAAACAGGAGATTGAAGACTCTCCGTCCCGGAGGGATGGCATCAGCACGAAGAAAGAGTCGCATTTGCGGAGTTTATACTGCTCGTTTCTTCAGGAGATTGGGATGAAGCTTAAAGTGTAAGTTCAGAAACTTTGAGACATATGTTGATTGTATCTTAGGCATGTTAGTTTTGAAAATTTGAGGTTCTTTTATTATATAAAAATGTATTTGCGCATTGATTTCAATAGAATGGTCATCTATTCTCTGCTTGTTTGTACTAGTTTTGCCTGGTTATCTATTTTGAATTTACTGTTTCCCTTTTATGTCATGCAACTTCTTATCAGTTATTTGATTGTGATTCCATTGCATAAATAACAAATAACAAACTGTGATTGATATTATATATCCTTCAGGCCACAGTTGACAATATCATCTGCAATGATGTTGTGCCACCAGTTTTATATGCGTCAATCTCATGCTAAGAATGGTTGGCAGGTAAAGATTCTGTGTGTGAATAATGTTGTATATAACTTTGTTTTGTATACCTAAGTGCACTGGTGCACACTAGAAAATATAGAGATGCCCTACAGTGTTTGCATTTTATTTCACTTTAGTAGGTATGCCTTTTTTATTTATGTAATTTTAAACATCTCACAGACAGTGGCCACCGCAAGCATCTTTCTCGCATGCAAAGCGGAAGATACACCACGCTATCTGAACGATGTTGTTGTCGTTGCATATGAGATGGTGCACAAGTTTGATTCATCTGCCTTGCACCGTATCAGGCAAAAAGTATGTGAACCTCATTTGTTCAATTTTTAATTTTTTATGATATCATTCTTGCTTAGATTCACCTTCCGCATGTAGGAATTTGTCAATAAGCAAAAGGAATTGATCCTAGTTGCGGAGAGACTTCTGCTGTCAACAATTGGCTTTGATCTGGACATACAGCTTCCATACAAGATACTTGTTGCTGCTTTAAAGAGATTAGATCTTCTCCCTGACCTTGCTAAGGCAGCTTGGAGTTTTGTTAATGATTGGTGAGGATTTATTCTTGCCTTACTTATGAGCAGAGCTCTGTGTTTGCATCCTGGTGGAGAAGTAAAGTTGAATTTTATGTTTGTCTTTTGCATGATGAAATCTTTTTTGCATCCTGGGTAGGCTTCGCACATCATTGTGCTTGCAGTACAAGCCCCATTACATTGCAGCTGGTTCAGTCGCTCTTGCTGCTAATTTTCAAAAAGTGAAACTACCTAAAGAGAAGGGAAAAGTTGGTGGATGGAGTTTGATGTTACGCCGAAACAGTTGGATGGTTAGTTGCAAGTCCTTTCTCCTTTTCTTCCATATTATTTCCTTCTGTTTAATGTTTTGTCTATTTAAGTCACGTGTTGATTTGTCTTTCTAAAACATAGCCCATGTCATAAAAGAAGCATGTTTGATCGTTTCTTATTGTAGCTTCCTAACCTGGTGTTCCCTTCTATAATGGTAGAGATTATGGCAGGTTTTTGAGTAGTAAACTTATTGGTCAGGCATAGGTGTCATATTTGCATCCTTGAGTTTAATATTGAACAGTTTCCTTTTCTTACGTTATTGATGTCTTTTATATTTCTCAGAGGTCATTCAGCGGATGCATAGTATGTTCAAGCCTGTACCGGCTAAAACTGGGAAGGCCGTTGAACCTGAAACTTCACCCAAAAAGCCAGTTGATAGTAGCCCTCAATCATGTATTTCAAGTGAAGCAATAGTAGACCAGCATTCTAAGCATGGCGCCACTGCGGATGATAGAGGATTGGGAGGAGAGTCTGTTGTGTCTTCGTGCAAGAAAATCTTGGAGGTGAGAACAATGTTACTGGGAAGGATGCTTTACCATGCCAGACGAATGATAGTAGTGTTGTCAAGGATGGTGTGGTGAGATCAAGCCAATAAGAGGTGAATTGGATGATCAGAGCTCAAGATGCAGGATTGTTGATGTTCCTAAAAGCTGTGGTAAGATCGATATTAACCGGATTCGAGAATTGAAGAGGAGAAGATGTGATAAAGGTGTAAATAAGAAGTTGGCGGGCTCCACAATTGATGAGTTAGATCCAGAAGCCTGGATAGAAAGTGAGCTTGAAAACGGAGTAGAGCTTGAAGATGCATCTGCTGCAAAGAAACAAAGGAAGGCCTAATATAATTGTATGTTGAGGAATCAGGAGATTGTAGCCTGAAATCTACAGGCATCATCTTCCTCTATATATTATTCCAGAGTGTTGCACATTTCATTAGTTGGGTAAGTATTCAAAGTGCATTTACATTAGCAGTGTAATTCTTTGTGATCACATTGCTACAGGCAAATTTTAGCCCTTGAATTAATGCAGGTCCTATATGTTTTTGGTTCGTAATCGTAATAAATCTACCATTCTTTATCAAGTAAACTTCATTCGTTATCCAGTTTATCAGGTATCTGCTTCAATCATCAAATCATCAATGATGCTTATGAATTCATTATCATAAAGAGAAGGGTGTCTGCATATGCACGACGAGTATAATGAGCTTGCAAAAGATACATATCTTTGGGCCCAAAAGTTTCAAAGACAAAAGTGGAAACATAAACACGCCCACACCTCTCTCTCTCTCTCTCTCTCTCTCTGTCTCTCTCTCAACAAAAGTGGAAACATAAACACGCCCACACTCTCTCTCTCTCTCTCTCTCTCTCTCTCTCTCTCTCTCTCTCTCTCTCTCTCTCACACACACAGTCTCTTTGCTTGTATTGGATTTAATACTTTTTAGCAACCCATCTTCTCTGGTTCCTGCTTAACTGGTTTACAAAATGGTTGATTATACTGGTGTCAAGTTCTTGCGGCAGCTCCATTTATCGATGCAAATGCAGAAACATTTCTGGCAGTATGATAGTGCAGTTCTGGTTGCAGAAGAGGCAAAGAATAGGTAGAGATCGTTGTTGTTGTTGGTGAGTTATTAATTTATATAGAGCTAAGCTAGGAAGATGATGGAACCGCATAAAACAATGAATTATATATAAGTTTTGTTCAGTGGGAAACGTATAAAGCACTTAAAGAAATGTAGGTATGGCCAGCAGCAGCCCCTTGGTGCATGTTTGATATCATGCCCTGAAACTTATCAAGCATATATTCTTCTGTTGCAGCTATTTGTCTTCTATCTCAAACACATTTTAATTTAAGTCCTGCAACTTTAAGACCTCCTTTTAAGGGTTTTGCCATGTATTATTTGACTTAAAAAGTGCTTAATATATACTCAAGTGGAAAAGCATCACCCAATAATGATCTATTTAATCATGGAGTTTTATAACCTCCTCCTTTGTTGAAGGAAATTAAAAGAAAAAAATAGTGCTCACTTTTTAGGGTAAAAATATTGCATATATGTGTTATAACTTATAACATATAGATTTTTTTGTGTTTACCATCACATCAACTAAAACTTTCTTTGGAAAAGAATAGTGATATATGCCCCTTGTTTGCAGCAATTAAAGTTGGTTTAACATCTTCTAAGTCATATCTATGGCCTCATAATCTATTCCAACCAGTTAGTAGACTACATAGAGAAAATAATTAAAAGAATGTTTAACAGCTTTCTAGCTTTAGTGATACTTTGAGTAACTAATTTGTTATACAAATTAATATGGAAATGCAAAGCTGATGGCTTTGGTTGGTGATTAGGATGTGAATCAAGAAGGTTCTATTTCGCTCCATATACATAAACTAAACAGTTATGAAAATTGAAGCTTATTCTGCTTCCTTCTTCTCTTTCGCTCATCCTCTCTCACTCGTACGACTCGCATGCATTCAAGAAAGAAGGAAGGTAGAGTCGAAGAGAAAAGACCATTCAACAAATACTCATAGTTAATTTGGTTAGTTTTTGTAGTTGAACTTTCTTATTGTGATGTGATTATTCATTCCCATCTAATTTGCCATTACTGGAGAAAGATCTAAGGTTGGTGTCTCGCGCGCATGATCACACAGATATGTGAAAGTTTCAATCCGTGGATTTAGATCGATACATGCAATAATTTTATGTCTCCATATGTATTGTCTTTCGTGATGTTATATAGTCTATCATTTATTGTAATAACGATTAATTTGTAGTCTGACAATGAATAATTTACACGAGCTTATGTACCTACCGTGTGAACTATCGCTTTAAAACATTGATTAGTGTTGTCACTCTAGCTATCTACATTTAGTGGTAAAAAAAAAAAACAGAGATAAAAGAAAAAACATAGAGAGATTTACTTAAGAGGTAGACAAATCTTTGAAGAATCATGAAAGTGAAAATAATAATTGAAATTTCTATTGTAAACCAGATGCAGAAGCAGCTTTAATGAAAATGAATCTTGAAGATAGTAAGACTAGGAAATATGAAAAAGGTGACAAGCAAGTCATGAAAGAAAGAGAGAAAGACGTAGAAAGAAAGACTCACGTTTGATAAAGAAGCAAAGCTTTAAAGAGGAAGAAAAAAATAGTTTGAATCAAACAATTAAACAAATTCATGGATTGAAGTTAAATAATTAGAATAGTAGTAAGAAGTTTTCTCAAAAAAAGAAGAATAGTAGTGAGAAGGGGTGGGCACGCTGGAAGGCTAGCAAAAAAGGCAAAATAGCATCTAAAAGTAAAGTGAAGGTTGCCCTTGCCCATGCTCTGATCTCGCATTCCCCTTTTCCGTCTGATGTGAACTTTGTGGGGTTGATCAAATTATTATCATACATTGTTAGCTTAAGCCTCTGTTTGTTTGATGATGATAGACAATGACAACTTAATCACCCTCAAGTTTATATTTACTACTTTCTTCAGTTTTTACCAGAACACATATGCTAAATCTAATCTATCTATGACTCGATGGATTCTACTTTTTATTTTCTCCATTTGTGAATCAATGCACTACTGTATTTCTCACTCGAGAGTGTCTTTTTGCATGTATTTCTCATAAGTTTGAAATTAAGGGCTTCTAAATATATGTGTTACGTTGCATACTAAATAGTGAGAGATTGAGAAAACCCTAAAAATGGTTTTGAACAAAAAGTATCAGACAAGTGTAGTTACTGGGTGTACATCAAACGCAAAATATGTCTAGGCAAGAGGGTTTTGGATTGGAGTTGTTTGCCACTACTGATATGATTGGACAATTAGATGAGATTCTCTTTATATATCTTCTCTAGCTCGATCATCATAACTAAGGACTATTTTGAAAAACTATCTAGTCTAATCTCACGTTTGCTTCCCAAGGATCTAGGGCAAAAAGTAAACTAAACCAGATTAACTCTACGTCTTTTTTCTTGATTAGATCTTCATTATTTACTGTATAGTACAATCTCTTTGATTTTTCATCATAGATCTTTATAGCACTCTTAATTAACTTAGCTTGTTCAAAACCACGACGTACCTGCATCATAGATCTAGCTATAGATTGTTATATCAAATCGATCGAGTATTTGATTTAGAAATGATCGATGGGATGTTCAATTTGTTTCGGTTTAACCTACTCAGCTTCCATGCATCAAAAAAGAAGTTGCTTTAAAAATTAGAGATCGAGGATCCATCGGATCAAAAGCTAAAAGGTCGACCGGATCAGCCACCAGAGTGACCAGACCAGTCATGCAGGTTGACCAAGATAAGAAGCAACTGTGTAATCGTTGAACATACACTTCAAACGATTGATATAACTGAAATCAACTTTCGTCATCGATACATGTGTGTGTATAACTGTATTTATGATATGTATATCGATGATTATTATTATTATTGGACGAAATGTAGGTCTATTAAAATTAATACAGTACGTAAGAGAATATCGATTATGAAAGAGAAGTTTCGCTCTAAACAAGATCCGATATAATTATTCGGGAAAGTTAGGAAACCTCAAATTCTAATCTCTTCGTGGCAATAGTAGTCATGAACAGAAGGTACATTAACTACTGTATTAATTTTGAAAATAATTCGTTTGCTCGGCCGAATGTATTAAATAAATGGACGGCTAATCATGAGACTGTTAACTTTCACCATAATTGTCGATTTGTTTAATGCAATATGCTAAGCAAACGACTTTTGTTTATGTTGATTTTTTATAGAGGTGATTTTTATTAGTTAATTTAACTTTTAAACGGTTAATTAAGATTATTACCGAAAATTAAGTAAATTAAGTGAGGAATCCAGATGCATATGGAGCCAGCTTTAAATTTGTAAAGCATGGTCAAAGTGGTAGCTAGCTAGTTACATCTTCTCATAGAACAAGCTAGATAGGAATGGGTTCAAATCAAATGCTAAACCTGTGTGTACGTGGGCATCTTGAACACCAAAAGGAGGAGGAGGATGCAATCATCGTTCTCTTTTGTCCTCAATTGGCCTCTTGAAGATTATAATGGTCGTTTGAGCAAGACTTGCGCCTTTTGTAATGGAAGTGATGTTCACCAATTAACCACCATGCCAAGAAAAATAGTTATGCCCTAGCCAAATTGTGATTTCTAAGACTTAAAACGATCGTTTAGTTTTTAGGTACTAACGTATAGATTATCGCATATGTTCGGCTCACCATATTCGAACATTCTTGAGACGATATATCAATTTCCCCGCTCGATCTCCTCATAAAAGAAAACGAAAAGAAATAAATAAACCTGGATCATTACCTAGACAAAGTTGTAAAATAGTTCTACTGCAGATCGAGAACTTTTATTTGCTATCTTTTAGATATATTCTTATTACCGACCACCCTAGATGGGAGATATATATATAAGTATATAGCTCTCGACATGTGGGTTTCGGAGAGAAAAACAATTGAGAAAGAGAGCGTGGTGATTATCATTTGTCTTTGTGAGGCCTTCGTTGACAGTCTTGGGATCGAAGGCAGGGATTAATCTTGACATAGTGGAATGAATATTAATTCAAGTTTATAATCATCTGCCTCTAATTGCAGCTTGCTAAACAAGAGCTGAAAAGGAAAAGAACAGAAAGATTAACAATATCAGAAAGAAAGAGAAGTATGTGTGTATATATGGTCCGTATGGAAATGAATAAGATCGAATAGCTCTCACTCTCTTCCTTTCTTCCTTCCTTTCTTTCTTTTCAGGGCTTCTACTTTAATTAATAAGATCGATGCAAACTTGAAAGAGTAAAGGGAAAACTCAGAAAAAGGTGACTAGCTAAAAGCAGCAAGGTAAGGTATATGTATATATATGTGGCTGTCACCTGAGTACTTGGTTTTTCATTCATCTTTGATTCGAGTGAGAGAGATTCCAATTCCATGAGCAGATTAACGCTGGCTTGAAAATACTTTGATTACCACCCTAATTAATTTATATTGCTTTATCGATCTTGGGATTTTCAAGAAGCCTTTAAACAAGAAACAGAAAAATTTATCATTGCATATGGAGTCTGCAAATCTCCATCACCAGCATCATCAGCTCCAAGAGAATCTTAGTCATCTCGGGTCTTCTTCTTCCTCTTCTTCTTTAGCTACTGCCCCATCTTACTATGGAGTTGGAATCAAGCATGCTTGGACCCAGCAGCCTACTACTACTGCCACAACCACTAATTTGTAAATCTCTCTCTCTCTCTCTCTCTCTCTCTCTCTCTCTCTCTCTGAGTGTATGTGATTGTATTTTTAAGCATTCAACTGTGGACATTCTTTCTGAAAGTAGTAAATGTAAGTTAAATTTATTTATCTTTCCTGGATAAATCTCTCTCTTATTATTCAATTTCTGATTGACGTTTATCCCTTGAATCTGCTTTGCTTCTCATGTTCTTGTTAATCATGGTATTTCTGTTTTGTCTTCTGATAAATTATGTCTAAGAAGTTCTCTGTGGATTCAAAACTTGATGTTTTTCTGGTTTTGTCTTTTCATAGGTTTAATACATGCACTATGCATCAACATTATCATAAAACTTGATGATGGGATAGTTATACCGTATAGGAGTCAAAATTAAATTTCACCAAAATAATTTTCTAGTTGGACGAAAGAAACGAAGAACATAGTATTCCAGTAAGAAATATTCAGTAATCTAATTTTCTCCTGATGGACTGTTTGTGCAGGAGCAACCCATCAAATTCAAGCTTCAACAGTAGAAGTTCTATTAATATGGTACCAGATTTGGGTTTTCACTGCTGGCCTCCTAGTAGTAATAATTTGAATAGAGCTGGAAGCAGTAGTAGTACTAAGGAAGAGCTCTCATCATCTTCATCAGATTCAACTTTTCCAAAATTTACACAAATGCTGACCAGCCCCTCTAGCACTAGTATTAACCTTGATGATGATGACTACCACTTTTCTACTCCTACAAGCCTCGGCCTTATAAAGAATGAGCAGAAAGAAATGATGATGAATGATCTCAGTGAAAAACTCTTACTCAAGACCTTGTCTTCTTCTGGAATTAATCATCAAATTTCATCAGCTGGAGATCATCATCATCAACAATTCTACAGCTCAAATAACAACCGTGTCCAGAATTTTACTCAATTGATGCCTGGGAGATCAGGAGGGCATTACTTCAGCCAAATTTATCCCAGCATAAATATTTCCAACTTAAACCAACAGTCATCGCCGTCGTCAACAATCTCAAGCTGCAGCTCCTTAGACATGAACTTGCAGGCTATGGATCTTTTAGCTTCTTCGAGATTCAGTACTCATGAACCTTCTAATTCACACGATACCCTTGGCATATACAACAAGGACATTAGGCATAATTCCTTTGGTCTTCAACAGATGCACCAATCAAGAGCAAATCATCATGATCATCATAGTCTGCTATCTTCTGGTGCCAGTAGTAAAGTGAGTATCATATCTTCTTGTCCAGCTTCTTCTTCTTCTCTTCTTCTTACCAGTGAGCAAGTGAGCATCAAAAGCCGTTGCTAGTTAGCCAAACGGCCGGCCCAAACACAGATATCTGCATTAAGATCACCTGCATGTTATGAATTATAAATTTTTATTGTTGTTGCTGATTATGCAATTCTGCAGTAGTATATGTTAGTGCTATTAATTTAATTAACGTTATATTTTCAAGGTATATATACACACACTGTACGTATGTTAGAGCTTCATTCATTTATGTAAATAAATAGAATGTTTAATAACTGTGAGGTTAAATGAGTGTAGCATGCTAGCTAGGATCTACACATGCATCTATGAAGGTTTGTTAATTGGATTAGAAAGTTCATTATGTGATTAAACACACGTACGAACACACATATATAAACAAAATTGATCGTAATTAAGTAATTTTTGAGGTCTGTACGTAAACGGAGAAAAGGAAAACTTTATTCAATAAAAACCTGTTATAATTTGATCACTTATAATTATGTGGCTCTTTTCATAGCCTTCCCTTTCTGCAACATTGGGGTAGCTATAGCTTGAAGCTTTATACACTGTGTGTTGATATAACTCTTTAATTTTTCAGACTACACTTTCTTTTCTCTTTTCTTTCTTTCTTCCAAAGACAACTGATTTCTGTGATCGAAAGAGAGAACTGATCATGATCTGTTTGTCTGTGAATCGAAGATATCTCCTTTTGAGAATGAAATGACAGAAGTGAAGCGACCCGGCAGTTTGATTGAGCCAAAGGCAACCCAAGCAGCTGCACCTAAGAAATCGAGGTTGGAGTCACGCACTCCCTGCCCACCCCTTAAGGTCCCAGTTAATTATTCCTTAATTTCTCTGCATAATTATCTGCCGTATTCATTAAGACTTTAAACTCATCTCTTTCCTGTTTGTTTTGTGTTTTAGGTTAGGAAGGAGAAGTTAGGAGATAGAATTGCAACTCTTCAGCAATTGGTTGCACCCTTCGGCAAGGTAGATCTTACTTAATTACCTTCTTCACTCTATAAATTTAATCCCATATACATCATACCAGTAAGTTCGTCTTAGCATCTGCATTTCTATATGGAACGGACAATAATTTGCTTTCGAAAAGACTTAACATCACACAGTACGTATGAAGTCCATAAATCAAACAGTTAAGTATGAAGCTAGCCATCAATCTTCTTCTCTCTGCTTGTTTATTTTTAGAAACAATCTGCTTAGTATTATTGAGTACGTGAAAAGAAAATGTATATTTATTTTGCAGACCGACACAGCATCCGTACTGATGGAGGCAATCGGATACATCAAGTTCCTTCAAAACCAGGTCGAGGTACTACGTACTTTCACTTAATTAATCCCACTGCTTAATATCATCCATATAAAAGATGCATGCATGATTATAAGGGGGATGATGATCGATAAGTCTAGTGTGTGTGTGTGTACGTTTTAATCACAAAAACTGATTTGATTTCTCCTGGCTTGTACTGCTTAATTCATAATTAGCTAGCTGGTTTTGATCCTACACGTTTCGTTTGTGCATGCAGACACTAAGCGTCCCATACATGAAGTCATCACGCGACAACAAGTCCTCTCAAGCAATGTTGCAAGCGGTGAGTGTACGTAATTATTGACGGGTCTAATCAAACCCCATATATATCAGAACCCTCGCCCAAGCTAGCTGCTTGCTGATATAGCAGAAGCATGTAATTATACATTTCAGGGATAAAATGAAGTGTTTAATCGATCTGATATATCGATCTCTGTTTCAGGGTGTGGTAGATATAAATGGCTCAAATGGAGACCATGAGAGAAGCGAGATCTGAGAAGTAGAGGGCTGTGTTTGGTGCCATTGTCGTGCATGTCGTATGTCACAGACGCTGCTGCCGCCACTGCTGGTGTTACTGGAAGCGTTAACTGGCCAAGCCCTAACTATGGTCATGGAGGGACTTGAAATAGGATTAGTGTTCTGTTTTATATCAAACTACTTGTACGTGTTGACGAAATCGATCAGCTCCGTCCCTCTTTAAGTTCACTACAGATGTTCAATAAGGCCTCTCAAGTTTAATGGAGCAAATTTGGTCGTTCTAGCTAGCTCTCTAAGCAGATCATAACCAGGATCGGATGGACCAAGTTTGATCCATTAACAATTCATCCATGCATGTACCCATTGATTATAGATCCTTTAGCCTCCCTAGCTTCTTTCACGATCATAACTTATGTTTTAATCTGATTTCAATCCATTATAGTTAAATTAGACATTTAGTTTGCGCCTGCAGTACCTATTTGGTACATTGTGTATGACCAAATTATTATTTTCAAAGGTTTTTTTTTTTACGTAGTGCAGACATGTATGACTAAGATGAGGCTGCATGTGCCATGCGCATACTTTGCCTATTTGCATAGCAAAATTTTCCTATTTTCAATAGGAAGCTATATATAAACTTTATTCTCAATTATTGTTTTCAGTACTCAAGCTTTACCGCAACTGATCTAGTGGGCTGGGTTTCTGTATTAGGCTTTCTATAGGGTGCGTGTTTCCTCCCTGATATGAGCTACGCTGGTTACTCTCATCAAGCAAAGCCCTTTCTCGCTTCATTGCCAAAAGAGGAGTCGTTTTAGAAACCTCCCTATACTTGTGGGACTGGGAGGTTGCCCTCACCATCCTTTCACGTTTTGGAAGATGACAATACTGTTGATAGGACCATATTAATTTGTTATTCCTTTTCTGTTTTGTTTTTCGTTTAGTTTGTATGCACCTACTTAAAATACCCAGTAACAAGAGGACAATACTCTAGCCATCCAGCCTATAAAAATGGACTATGACCTTCCTATCAATTTTTCATTTGTTCTCATCATATCGACATTATTTCACTTCGATTAGACTCGCCAGCTCGGTTAAAGCATGTAATGTTCTTACTAATTTTGTCTCGTTTTTTCAAGTTAAAACATAGTAGTAAACTTTCATTTCAATTGTCATGATAATACGGATACATACTTTCTCTTTCTCTTCTCTTATCTTTTATCTTGTCTTACGATTTTATTTTACGTTACCTTAATTAACATCGAGGATTCTAAGTTCTTGTAGGTATATCAGTAAATTTATAGCAGTTACAGTATTGAACATGATAACTCCATCAACTAAACGTCATCCATGTCTCAAATACATACAAAGAGGGGAGCAAAGGTCCATCTCTCTCCATCCCTCCGTGTAGATAATTGCCGAGTTGCTTTCATTCGTTTCATTTTCCTTTTGTTTCCTTATTTCTTCAGTATGGCAAACATCATAGAACTATCGGGCAACATTTCTAATTAACGAATCCAAAACCCCAATTTATTTGTGTATCCTGGTTGGTGATCATAGTTTATACAGTTTATATGCTGGTAGAGAGAAGACTTATTCCTTTGGTACTTTATATATAATTCCTCGTCATTTTAATATTTTTCTCACCAAACTAGCATGAAAGTGATGGGATTCTTCTGGTTTTCTATTCCTGCAAATATTAAATTGGATCATTTCAAATGGCTGTTCTTTCAAATATTAACATGATTACAGCTTTGTTGTTAAGCCTGAAGCCAGTATTGGGTATTGACTATATACTCTAATCGAAATGGGCACGATTCTAAATATGGGAATTGATAAAAACCATGCCGTTATGTTTGAATATATAAGCAGATGATCGATGGAGCGCACCAGTGGAATCCTAGCTAGATCGCATTCAGGCCACGTCAATACAGTTTCGACAAATCAGTGAAATCACCTTAATTATTTGCATATTTGTTCTTCAGAAATGTTCAATATGTTCAACCTTGAAGTTAGTTGATGATATTATGTTTGAGCAATCATGACTCACTCCTTTGTGATTGTTAAGATCCACCTAGCTACGCAGGCCGGACCTGAGATTTAGAGACTTGAGTTAAGTTCTAAAAATGGTACCCTCTGATGTTTATATGAAAAAATAAAATCAATAACGATTATAAAAAGTTTTAAGCAAATTTTGAAATAACAAATCGCAATATAGAGAATTTTTAACAACAAAGGAATTTTTTATTTTTTTTAAAACAACCATCTAAATGGTTTTTTTTTTCGATTACTAAAAAATAAAAACCATCTATCTGTTGTCGATAGGTCTATATACATGCATTATGCAAATGAGGATTTGGTGGTATCTGGTGGTATTTTATGACCTTTAGTGAAACTCTTCTATTATCCTAGCTAACCTCTAATTAGAAAACAAAAAACAAGGAGAGTGAAGTTAAACATGAAATAAAATTCATAAGGACGATCATAAGAAGTAAGAAACATAGTGGAAAGCCACTACGTCCAAATGTATTTTGCCACAAATTTTTCTTTCATTTTGTAGATCAATTATGGGAGTTCTTAGGGCTCTAGCTGTTGAGGGTCTGTTGCAAGGCAAGATGCTGAAAATGTAACGTATAAATTAATTAATTGCTTTATAAATCTTGTCATTATGTAAGGACTTGAATGTATATCAAGTTGGCAACACTAATATAGTAATACTAGCTTGAACAAAAAGACATAATATTGTGCCCCCCAAAATATAGGGCCAGAGGCGATTGCCTCTTGCAACTCACCTCAGGTCCGGGTTTATAGCTACGAAACATCTTAAACTTAAACTCCACAACTCAGTTCGGTCGAAATTTGTTGTTTAATAAATTACAAGTTGAATAATACTGATTGATTGGTAGCTACGTAACATTTTAAACTTAAACTCCACAACCCAGTTCGGTCGAAATTTGTTGTTAATAAATTACAAGTTGAATAATACTAATTGATTGGTGAGTGAACTATACGTCATGATGCTACTATACTTCGTTCTTGATTATCCACGTATAGAACACATAAATCTACAAAAAGTGTGGACCAAACTATACAAACTATATTAACAAAAGAAAACTATGAATTGCATTAGTAGGTGTTTAGATTAGCAATGTGCTCCAATCACGTTCTAACTACCAAGTGTTAGCAAAAGGAACCCATCAATAATTTCACTCTGAAAATTCACATAAAAAAGAAAAGAACAAAGTGAAAATCCAAAAAACCTGATATTTTTGTAAGAAAACAGAAATTTGATATTTTTGAGAGAGAGAAGAGCCTTATCCAAATTTCCAAATCATCGTGGGGAAACATCACACGTGGCGCCCATCGACGCATCCTGATCCCGTCGACCGCCGGCGCGCCCAGATCTCTTATTCTGAGGTCATTAAAAAGCGGGAAGCCGCTACTTGCCCACAGACTCTCAGACCCTCTATTATCCACTCCCCCCACTTAAATACCACAACTGCCCCTCCGTAATCACTATACGTGCGAGTGTGTCCGCCTAAGCTATCAAAAGGGCAAAACCGTAATCTGAGTAGTTTGATTCAGGGTGGGTCCCTTAGTAAATCGGTTTTATAGTATCTTTTTATTTCCTCTCCTACCAATTTGTACAGAGAAGGAAAGGAATCTCTTATCTTCTTTCTTCATCTCTCATTCTTCGCTGATCTGAGTATTACAGCTTCGGTTGCTTCAGCTACAAGCTTTCTCCCTTCCCGCTCTATTTCCTCAGATCAAAATCCGATCCTTCCGATCTACATATCGGAAAATAGATTTAGCTTCGAATAATCGGCGAGACTCCGGCGCTGATCGGTGATTAAAGTGCCTCGGATCATCACTCTTTGTTTCTTGAAGGTATAGAGCTTTTCTCTGAGGCCTTAAGGACTGAATTTCAGATTCTGATTTGGTTTCGTATCTGTGATCATGTATGACTGATATGGAATTTGGAAAGATAGAGTTTTTTTTTTTTTTTTTTTTTTTTTTTTGAGAATCTGTGTGCTGTAAATCTTTGACGACTGGAAATTGATAGGGAGACTGAGAGTGGATGATTTTCAAATTTTGACCGATCAAATCATAAACTAATTTTTTCAGGTCTGAGCTAACTGAACAGAGAATTTTGCGTGTACATGAGAAAAAGTTATACACAATTCTGTATAAATTTGATGAACGCGGACATCATTTTGATTTCCAGTGTTGTGTTCGTAGCGAGACGAAACAGTGAATCTTATGTTTTCGTTTTGGTGAATTTGTAGGATTTGTGATGGGGACTTTGCAAGGGCCAGTGATTTGCCCCACTGTGAGCGCAAAGCAAGCCGGTTCTTACAATCTGCCCATGGTAGGCCTTTTTTGAAGGTCAGGCATCTTAGAAGTGAGCTGTGGGGATTTAAGGCGTTCAGTGGTTGCATCACTAAGGCAGGCTTTGCTCCTCGTCCTCGAAATGCCAGGAAATGTACGAGAGTGCATTGTACTTACAGTTCTTCGTCGAATGGGAACGGAAGCATGGCAGAGAATTTTAATGAAAATGATGAGGACTATGTGAACTCAAGCGTACTTGAAGCCGGTATGCTACAACGTTGGCTAAATTATATTTGACCTTGGCAGTATTAATTTTTTTTTTTTGAAATTTCGATATCTGGATTATATGCTGTGATTCTGTGAATGATGAGTGTTTGGTTTGATTTTTGGTATAGTTGAGGTGAAGAGTGGAGCTGATGGGTTCATGATCAAAATGAGGGACGGCAGGCACATGAGGTGTGTCCATAACAACCCTCAGGGTGGTCATCTGCCAGACTATGCTCCACATCCCGCTATTGTATTGAAGATGGAAGATGGGACTGGCCTTGTTCTTCCAATTATTGTTTGTATGTTGCTCTTGCATTAGTAATTAAGTTCCTATTACTACTACCAGATTTCATGTTTGGAATTTACATCAGCAAATTCTGTTACTTCTTATGTCGTTTTGAAGCTGTTATTGCCATTGATTGCAGTGGAAATGCCTAGTGTGTTGCTCATGGCAGCAGTGCGCAATGTTCCTATTGTACGTTCTCTATATCCCTATATTGCGTTTGAGTTGTTGAGCCGTTGCAGTTTTACCTGGCAACATTTTGGTTCTGCTTTGAATAGAAATTCTAATGATCTCTTATATGGTTTTTGGTTTCCAGGCTAGGCCAACTATGTATCAAGTGGTGAGGGAAATGATTGACAAGATGGGCTATGAGGTACATTTATGGGAATCATAATGCTGTCTGTTAAAACACTTGACTTTTCATGATTGTTGATAGTATGTTCTGTTTTCAACCATGCAGGTCCAGCTTGTTAGAGTCACTAAGAGAGTGCATGAAGCATATTTTGCTCAGTTATACCTCAGAAAGGTAGGTTTCTTCTCTTGAATGATAATAGATGCTTCATTCTTCATCTGGTTGACTTTGGGAAAGGAGGGGAGGGTGAATCTGTATAGTGACACCGTGTTTTATGTTGTTACAGGCAGGTAGTGAGACAGAGTTTGTCAGCTTTGACCTTCGGCCCTCAGATGCCATCAACATTGCTGTAAGATGCAAGGTATTCTGGTTGTGCTGCTTTAAATGTATATAGCTTCTGTGTTTTTTGAGTTAGATTCTTTGCTACTCTCTGGACGGTCGTACCTAAAGGATGTTTAGAAATACACGTTGGTGAATGTTGAGATATTGAAACTGAAAGACAAAAATTCCTTTCAATCATGTCCAACATAGTTGCATTTGTGGTTTTGGACGTTGACCGTATCTGTAGAATTTTACCGTCATTTGAACTAAATATGTGCAAGGTTAGATACACGGAGATATGTGAATGATGGGGGAGTGCAAATGATATCAAAATAACTATTCCTCCTCTTTGCAGGTTCCCATACAAGTTAACAAGTATCTGGCATACAGTGATGGTATGAGAGTTATCGAGTCTGGAAAGCTATCTACGCATTCCCCTGCTTCAGATGGCTTATTGTTTACTGAACTGGATCGGTAAGTTACGAGTGTGTTGGATGCAATTCTTATGTCCTGTCTCGAAGGCAGCATTTCTGAGCTTGTCTTTAATCTGGTTCGGATGATTAAGTACTTATAGCATAGTAAATTTAGTTGGGTTAACCCAAAACCAGTTGGAAGGACATACTACCAATCTGATGGTGATCAGATGATATTACAGTAATCTGTTTTATATCTACCCTCTAGTTCTTTCTTTCTGTGATTCTTGTTGAAAGGTGTTTATATTTTAGGCATACTCCAATTTCTGAGCAGGCTAAGTATAGATGAGTGTTTGCATTATAGATGAGTTTAATTAGAAGTTGATTGTTTGCAGGCCAAATGGTCAGCCCTGTATTGAAACAAAGGAGTTTAATCTTGTGCGGAACATGCTTATTGCTGCTGTTGAGGAACGTTACAGAGATGCTGGTAAGTTTGCATTATGTTGAGGCAAGAAAGAAATCGTATTAGTAGGGTCTAATTTATTGGTGTAATAGCTGCTATAATTTCTAGTGCATGCTTGTAAATTCTCATATTTTTCATGTTCACTTGCAGCTCAGTGGAGGGACAAACTCCTTCAATTTCGTTCTAAAAAGAACTTGGCTTAGCAAGTAAGAAGTTGTGATCTTTTCCAAATTAGTTGAAACTTACAAAATGCGGTTAATGGTACTGCAGATCAATAGTTCGCCTCTCGTTTTCTGTCAAGAACTACAACTGAACTAATCTAGGTCTTGTTTCTTTTTGCAGCAGGGTCCCAAACTGTTCCCTGAGATTTAGAACATTTGTACATAGACACCATTCTTCCAGGTCGATAAAGTCGAGCACAATCGTAGCCGCATGCATCATCTCTGCTACTCCACTATATATACATATGTGAAAAGTCTTGTGAATATCTAGCCATGTAGATAAGAAGTGACTGGCAATGTAATGCTTGAGGCAGATGGCACTTGTCGGTTTCTGTTTATTATATGTTCTGTAACTATTAACACTAAATTGATCTCTTAATGGCTGATTTATGTGCGCCCTCTTGGGTGACTCCTTGCCTGCTTGCATGTTCTACTGTGATGTTCATGTCTCGAATTGCCGTCGTAAATCGAATGCTGATGAACAAGTCCACTGTACCCAATGGAATAATCGAGTTATCTTCTTGCCTGAGTGCTCTAAGCACCTTTACAACTTAAGCAACAGGAGCTTTTGAGTCTTGCGTTTATCACCGAGGTGTAACCGAAACGCAAAGGCTTAATCTGCCGTAATTTGTAGCGTGGGATGGTAAATTGGTAATCATGGTAAACGAGACAACTGATATCCGTCGTCGTGATCCATCCACGTTTGTTTCGGGTGTGACTGACATTATTATAACGATCACTTTGATTTAGCTTCACGCTTCATGATTAATCCTACCCTGAGAAAATTGCCAATTATTATCTTCAACAAAACTTCTTAAAAAGATATTTGCGCTTCAAAACTATTGAAGGGGGACATATCAGATCACAATTGAGGAAGAGTCTATAATTGCTCGGCTAAGGAGGAGACATCTGAATTGAACGTCATTGATTGCAACATGTTAGACGGGACATGTTAATGGGATTGTACACCTACAGATTATGGTTCTTTCGAAAAATCAAGATATTGTTATGCTTCTCTTCGCCAAGTCATTAATAAGGCCAGGGTGTATCAAATTCGAGAGAATCTTACGTACGACGGGACAAAGAGTAAAATATCTAAAATATCTTTAATATTTTATTGAAATTTTTGTTTTTATAATTACCGATATTAATTTTTATATCTTTCTGATATTTTACATTTAGTCTATTTTTGGTCGAATATACAACTTTTAGATAAAATTTAATAAAATTTTCATTAATATTCGATATTATCTCGATATCCATCGAGATTTCATTTTAACCATCAAAATTTTCATAACTGTCGATATTTTACTCTTTAAAAAAAACATACCGACGTGCCGGATTTTTACCAAGCAGCGCCGCAAGTTTACCGTGGACTTGGCGGGGCTGCCGACCGATAATTTACTCCATAATGCAACAGAGGTAGCAGTCGCGCCATAAACCTGGGAATTCCCTCCCGCCAAGCCTTTTCTCCTCGGTTGCCACGTGGCAGATGAAGTGTACCGTCTAAATCATAAATCGTAGACATACGGTACCGACTAAATTGTCAAACATATAATTAAATCATAAATCGTTATTAATGAATTAACCTGGATTTAAATCGCCTCCGGTACTATTTTGTCACAGAGAGAGAGATATAAATCGATAGAAATTGGCTCCAACTCTTCTCCGTCTCCACTCGTTCAGCTCGGAGACCCCAAGAGCCTCCCAATTCTGGTCTCAATTATCCTCATCAGTTATTACTATCTAGATTAGAGTACTAGCTTTTCTTGCTTTCTGTAGCATCCACACAGTTCTTGAGCTCGCAGCAACGTCGCCATGTCTGGGCCGTTAGATCGATTCGCCAGGCCCTGTAAGTTCTTTTTCTTCTTTGACTCTTTCGTATTTTTTCTGCGTTTTCTTTTTTTGAAGTTCTCCGTTTGGTCAAGTCACGCTAGGTTTTCTTTGCTTTTACTGCTTCTTGTTCTTTAGGAGCTGTTTATCTTTGAAATTTGAAAAACTAGGGTTTCGGATCGAGGACTGGTTTTTTTCGTTATCGGAATTTGAAATTGAGTCGAGATAGTGAGAATTTAGGACTGATTGTGGTGGTTTTGTGACGTTTGGTTAGGTTTTGAGGGATTCGAGAGGAGAGAGGAGAGAGAGGAATGAGGAGAGAGAGAGAGGAAGTCGGATTTTGAGAACTCGGAGGAGGATAGGAGGACCAGAATTGGATCGTTGAAGAAGAAGGCGATCAATGCGTCTAGTAAGTTCAGGCATTCGTTGAAGAAGAAGAGGCGGAAGAGCAGTGGCCGCCACGGTTCTGTTTCAATTGAGGATGTGCGAGACGTCGAGGAGCTGCAGGCTGTTGATGCATTTCGACAGGCGCTTATCTTGGAGGAGTTGCTGCCTTCGAAGCATGATGATTATCACATGTTGTTGAGGTTTGTGTTGGTTTCTCTGTTTGATTTGTGGTGAGCTTGGTTTTTTGTTTCCTTGTTTGAATTGTTAGTTTGTTTCAGGTTTTTGGTAGCGAGGAAGTTTGATATTGAGAAAGCAAAGCACATGTGGGCCAACATGATTCAATGGAGGAAAGATTTTGGTACCGACACGATTTTGGAGGTAAATTTATATAACTAGTCACTTTCCTTTTGAGGATTGATTTCGTCATTGAAGTGGATCTTGGATGGTCTGACATTTACAACAATTTTGTGGAACTTAGATTTGTCTAGCTATGGGCTTGAAACTTAGTTAAAATCACGGTTTAAACTTCTTCTTTTTCTAGGATTTTGAGTTTGGTGAGTTGGATGAGGTTCGGAAGTACTACCCTCAGTGCTACCATGGTGTTGACAAGGAGGGAAGACCTGTTTATATCGAAAGATTGGGGAAAGTTGATCCCAATAAGCTTCTGCAAGTGACCACTATGGAGCGATATGTGAGATACCATGTGCAGGAATTTGAAAAGAGTTTTGCCATTAAGTTTCCAGCCTGCTCTATTGCTGCAAAGAGGCATATAGATTCAAGTACAACAATCTTAGATGTTCAAGGCGTGGTATGCTGTGGATTGATATGATATTTAGTCTCTGTATTTTCTATGTAGAAAATACTTTCTCCTTTTTTTTATTTTTTTTTTTTAACTTTTCTTATTTCTCCAAATGTTTCAGGGTTTTAAAAACTTTACCAAATCTGCACGAGATCTCATCACGCGACTGCAGAAGATTGATAATGACAACTACCCTGAGGTATGCAGATCATTTCAACAATTTCTGTGTTTGAAATGTGTTTGGCTATTGTTATTAAACCATCAATTATCTCCAATTTCTAATATTCCCACTTGTGCAGACACTTTGCAGAATGTTTATAATTAATGCTGGTCCTGGTTTTAGGCTGCTTTGGAATACTGTTAAAACATTTCTTGATCCCAGAACAACCACCAAGATTCATGTATGTTTGAAGCTCTCCATCAAAGAATTTATGTTTCTAAAGACTGAAGTTAGCAATAGGGTCAACTTATATCATTTTTTATTTTTCAGGTTCTCGGTAACAAGTACCAGTCAAGATTACTTGAAGTAATTGCTGCAAGGTAATTGATGCTTATCTTTGCAAAATCTGGGTTCTTTCTTCTTCAGTTGTTTTAACCAATTTAATTATTTTTAGTGAGTTGCCGGAATTTCTGGGTGGAAGCTGCACCTGTTCCGACGAGGGAGGTTGTATGAGGTCTGACAAGGGGCCATGGAAGGATCCCAACATATTAAAGGTTTGGTTTTCCTTGTTAACTGTACTTTATATTGGTTTATTATTTTTGGTTCACTTCTTTTTTCTTGATCTCCTTGTCATTGGGTACTTTATATGGCTTAAATGAATCTATTATTGTGTGCAGATGGTACTTAGTGGTGAGGCGCAATGTTTCAGACAAATAGTTACAGTTTCAAATGGTGACGGGAGGATAATTGCTTCTGATAAGCCACGTTTTACAAATGTATGGACCACTGTACAATCCCACTATGTCTATGATGACAGCTGAGCTTTCTATGCAATCTTTTGTTCGAGTTTACAGTTTTTTTTTTTTTTCTGATTCTTTGTTAATTCAGATTAGAAGTAGTGATACATCTACCGCGGAGTCGGGCTCGGAAGTCGAAGAAATGGCTTCACCCAAAACAACTAGGAGTTACTTGCAACCTAAGTTGACTCCTGTTTGTGAAGAAGTAAGTGTGTTTATCTGAAAAGCATCTGTGACTTGAGAATATATCCAGACCAAATTTGGACTCATCAGCATCCTTTAATGCTTCTGTAGGCTAGAGCGGTTGGGAAAGGAAGCAGTGCATGTGGCTTGTCTGAGTACGATGAATATGTTCCCATGGTTGACAAGGCTGTGGATATGGGATGGAAACAACAAGTTGTGCAACAAAATCCACTTAATCCTGGAGGTTTGCAAATCTAGAACTTTATTATGCCTCGACACGTGTTAACTTGTTTTGGTTTCAGTAATTTATGTTTTTGTGTATTGCATCCTGATTTGAAAGGGTGAGGGCAACCAGTGTGACTTTAGGTTGCATGCTTTTTTAGGTTCTATGGTTCATCATGGATTAGAGATGATTTGTATATTTGTCAAAAGTTCATAGTTGATTAAGAAATCAGTTGGAATACATTGCAGGGGTATCTTCTCCACGACTTGAGGAAAAGAAGCCAACTGGAATTTGTGTGTATGTCTGGACAAGGATCATGGCATTCCTTCTTACCCTTGTTACTCTCATGCAATCTGTTTCCTATCGGGTGACTAATAAACTTCCTAACTCGGTTTCGGAATCCACCCACAACACTCCTGTCCTGACTGCTGAATATGAGGAGTTTCGGCCTCCATCACCGGCACCAGGGTTGAGCAGGGTAGATCTTCTCTCATCTGCTTTGCAAAAACTTGGTGAACTTGAAGAGAAGGTAGACATGCTACAAGCAAAGCCTTATGAGATGCCTCATGAGAAAGAGGAGTTACTGAATGCTGCTGTTTGTCGTGTGGATGCATTAGAAGCAGAGTTGATTGCAACAAAGAAGGTAACTTAATCTTTCACGATCTCTGGGACAGTCTAGTGACAGTTAAATGTGAATATAGTTTACGCTTAAACGAGTTCGCTGAGGTTATTTCAGGGCATGCTGATTTCATCTATAAATCTGTTGCATCTATAGTTTTACTTTTAAGTGAATTTTCTGAGGTTATTTCGGGGAATCCGCATATTTCATCTATATATATTTGTTGCATTTCATATTGATGATGTACTTGTGTTTGTATGCTCCTTCTTGAGTAGGCTCTGCACGACGCTTTAATGAGGCAGGAAGAACTTCTTGCATATTTAGACAGGCAAGAACAGGCCAAGCTTCGGGTATGTTATAATTTTTGCTTCTTCATCAGCACTCAAAATGCATATTTTTCATTTTTTCTTCCTGCTAATGATACTGAAATTGTCTGTTCCACTGGTTGAAACAGAAGAAAATGTCTTGCTGGTGAAGGCGAGAGACCTTTCTTGGTGATGTGTGTCGTCTTGCTTTCATTTATGTTTGAGGTGGTGTATACGATATGCAGAATCAGTCTTCCAAAGTGGCTACTGGTTCTGTTTATAAGGCCTTGTAACGTAAGTCTACGTTATTGTATATAATGAGAAGTACTGTACAGTAGTGCTAAGATCATCTGCATCAAATGTTTGTGTGCAACCAATTCGGGGATAATGTATTGTTTCTATTTTTATATAATATCAAAATATTTACCACATACCGTACTGTGAAAATTTCTATCTTCCATGGAGATATAAAGATGAAATTGACCAGATAGAGTTATAAATTCATCATAATTAAAGAGCATTTGTCATACAAAATCAAAACCAATAACCCCAATAACATTGAGGGGTTATTGGTTTTTATTTTGGTTTTATTACATCCTTATATGAGCTACTTGCTTTGGAGGAATTTGATAAGACCTTGAAGGGAGACTTCAGCATGATCACTCTTCATTAGCTCCCCTGCAACTTCAGCAGGTGTAGCTTCCTTGTGATTTATTAATTCTTCAATCTCTGCAAAAAGTGGGTTCTCTTTAATCTGCAAGTAATTGTAAGCTAATGTCTTGAAGCCACTGAAGGTGCAGTAGGACATGTGCAGGTGCAGGTCCATCCGACCAGGACGGAGCAACGCCTGATCAAGCCGGCCCTTGTGATTTGTTGTGAACACAATGATTCTCTCCTCTCCACAGCTCGACCACAATCCATCAATGAAGTTCAGTAGACCAGAGAGGCTCACCTGAAAATGGTAAAGGAAAGGTAAGACATGTATCATTGTCATGAATATATGAAAAACAGAGGGAGTGTCCATCTTACCTTGTCATCCTCAACAGTTTTGGGTTCATTCTGATCAGAGTCTCTGTTCTGCAACTCAACCGAGCAATCAACATCCTCGATCACCAATATCGATCTGCTTTTGGTGCCGATCAGCAACCTTCTCAGATCAGAATTGCATTGAACCTCCTTCAGATCCAAGTCAAAAATATCAAACTTGAGATAATTAGCCATGGCTGCAACCAAGCTTGATTTTCCAGTGCCGGGTGGTCCGTACAGCAAATACCCACGTTTCCAAGCCTTGCCTACTCTCTTATAATACTCCTTCCTCTCCCTAAACTTATCTAGGTCCTCAATCAATGTCTTCTTCATCTCCGGCTCCATTGCCATGGTGTCAAAACTCGCAGGGTGATCAAGGTTAATGGATCCCCAATAGTCAGTGCCATTGTAATCAATGGTATGAAGCTTCACTACCTTTCTCTCCTCCTTGACTTCTCTATGCTTCTTCAAGACATAGGGCAAGTAAGAGCTCAGCACCATGTCCCTATGCTTCTTATGGAAGCTGATCTCGAAGTGTCGAACCTCCGACTGTGATCCCTGGTCACGTTTGTTCGCCGCTGGCTTTTCGGTCACCATAACCCACTTGAACTTGACGCCGTTGAAGTAATCAACGAGCTCTTGGTTCCTGTCTATATTGACCTGCAGCTGCTTCTCCTTTTCGGGTTTGTTGACCTTGATTCTTTGCGTTTTGGAGGAGAGCTCGGTGCCCAAGTAGAGGTTGGCGGCCTCGAACATCTGGTTGGGGGTGAGGCCGTCGAACTCGTCGATGACGACGGTGAGTTGCCAGGAAAGCTTTTTGAGGCGGGAGGAGACGTAAGACTGGACGGCATCGGGGACGAGGTCGTTTGAGACGCTTTTGAGGAGCATGGCGGAGGCGGCGACGGAGGCGGCCACCGAGAAGATGGTTTGTGGGGACGGCAAGTTTTCCTTTGAGCACCACATTGTATATGTTATTGAGAGAGATCGAGGTTTTTGGGGGGTTGGGATTTATAGGTGGGAGAGGGTTTTAGCATATTGGGGTTTACTTGGGGAGAAAGAACATCTGGGTTTTAGGAACAAGGAGGTCAGTTTCAAGTTCTGTGGGGGTTTTCTAGATCTTTAAGCCACACGTGGACCTAAAAAGATGAAAGATAGGGTATGGACCTTCGATGGAGTTCTATTTTGATGAAAATATAGCCCATGACAAGAAAGCCCAGTTATATAGGCCCTTATCAAGAGGGTTTTTATTTTATTTTTTGTCAAGAAGAATGCATAGATAGATTGTGTTTTTCATCAATAATGACATGTTTTCTTACTTGAAATGAAAAATATAATCATGAATTTTACAATTGGAATATGAGAAGAAATTAACCTGTATTTGATTTTGGATGATTGATTCCTAAAATCATCACTCCTCTTCGTGATCAAATTTCTAAATATTCAGGAATCGTCGATAAGAATGTTAGTCATACATCAATTCCAATTTATTCATTAAACACATTGATATTTTTACATGATTTCTTTGTGTCATTGTATTAACGCAAACACAAGAATTTAATTACCCCATAATCGTTTCCTATAAGTAAATGTGCCCTTAAGAAGTACAACTCGAACATTAGACAAAACTTATCAAAATCTAGCTTCATCAAGCAAGGCTCCTTCACTAATATAGCTAGGCTCAGTTCATTATTGAAATGAGTGTGGCTATTGAGACCTCCAAATTTGCTCAGTATACCTCTCTGTCTCTTTACACCTCCCTTTTATTTTTAAAAACAAGCATTTGCTCATTAGATCTCCTTTCAAATTCCTAAAATAACTTTAGATTTGTTATTCATATATATTTCAATAATTTACTCATTATATCTCTTATTCGCTCTTAGACTTCCCACACTTTAATTTTTTTTCCTTTTCTTTTTACATGCAAACATCTATTTCAGACCTCAATTGCTTGATTTATGTTTTCTTCTTCTCTTTTTTCATGAAAACCTTTTTGGCAACCTCAATTCCTTGATTTTTTTATTTTTTTTTACATAGAATGCTATTATTTGATCAAGTTGTAAGAATGATTTTTCGATGACAACAATTTAAAAAAAAAAATTATTCAAATCATGAATCGTTTTCACAATCAATTGCAAAGCAAAAAAAATACATAAATTAGTGATATGCACCTAGAAACCTTTGACCTAGAAGAAAACCCTAAGAAGACCAATCTCGTCGACCACCACTCCATGAAGCAAGTCCTCGAGGAGAAGACTCATTCATAATAACTATTAAAGTAGGACATTTCTCTTGTAGAATAACGATGACATTTTCATATTAATGTTCCAGAAAAGAAAGAAAAAAGCTATAAAAAAATATCCATATGCACCCAAAAACCTTTGACTTAGAAGAAAAACTCTAAAAAGACCAATCTCGTCGACCACCACTCCATAAAGCATGTCATCGAGAAGAAGATTCCTTCACAAGAAGAAGAACAAGACGAGGAAGAAGAAGACCAAGAAGAAGATTACGAATAAGACGTTTCCTAAACTAAACGAAAATCAGGAGAAAGAAGAAGAAGAACATATCATGAATTGAAACAACAATTATATTAGTGTTGAAAAGATATCTTGTTTGAAGGTTTTGAAATAGAGGATTGTGTCTTTGTCAATGGAGATTCTTCCATTAGGTGTAGTAGTTCTTTGAGCAACGGTTGCACTCAGGTTTAGGGTTTATAGGATCTGTTTTGTATGGTTAACTTGAACAAAAAAAAGAGGAAAGAATACTAATGTGATTACAATTTTTTTTTATGAAATTCAATGTTTATTACTGTCATTTTGTATGAGGTTATATTTGTAATCTAATAAGTCAAAACATGTGGAGGTATACTGAATAAATTTGATTACCCCATAATCGTTTCCTATAAGTAAATGTGCCCTTAAGAAGTACAACTCGAACATTAGACAAAACTTATCAAAATTCTAGCTTCATCAAGCAAGGCTCCTTCACTAATATAGCTAGGCTCAGTTCATTATTGAAATAGGGTAGTCCATTTCTATATTGTAAAGGGGTTTGCTATGATTAGCTGTCTGAAAGTGACAAAATCTAAAACGTGACCATCGCATCCATAGTCTTTTTCTTCACAAACGTTGGAGAGGAGCTTTCATTTCGTGGTTTAGATTGGCACTGATTTATGGACAAGACCTCTGGTTATTGTTATTTCCATTTCTAGACATCAAATCAAACCTACTGTTTATGTACCAACGACCGGTGATCATTTGGTCGGAAACCTACACACAATATGCCTTTTGTTGAAGGCAACACAAACAAATACACGTCCAATTCATTCATCAATTACAGCAATAACAATAGCAGTCCTCGTTTGTTTCAGACCAAAAAAGTTCTTGATACATATAAAGCAGTAAATATAGTTACATAATGGAACAGTAATTGTTATAACCATCTTCGGCAACCACATACCAGACATCACATCTTTGACATATCTTCGGTATGGAAGGAACCTGGCCATGGCTGGCTTTCTTCTCATCCTTCTTCTCATCCTTCTTCTCTTCCGGCTTTGGAGGACCGACACTCACAACTGAAGCAGATCTTCTGAACTTCCTCACCTTGTGAATGATCTTTACTGGATCAGCTTCCCCAGTTACTGTCACGGTATTTTTTGAAGGGTCCAGGACAATGGAAGTTATCCCTTCTACTGTTGCAACTAACTTCATCACCTTTTTCCTGCACTTTGAACAGAGAAGCTCCACTGACACTATCGTTTTCTGCAGTACAGAAACACATGAAAGATCAGATCAGATCAGTTATTTTGGACTTCTGTGCTCAGAAGAAAATAATTCTGTCTGAAAATTTTGCAGTGTCAGTAACAGATGCCAGTCGCCAGTCAACAACTAATTACATGGCAGGAAAAGGGAAGAAATACAAAGCACATGATGCAGACAAAATGATAAATGCAGGTACAGAGTGGTAGAAATGGAACCTTAGACATGATCTTGATAATGAACTTCAAGGGAAGATTTATAGTGTTGCAAGCTACTAAACTAGAACAAGCTACTAATGGAAGAAGATATACGTAGAGGAGAGGTGCTATATATGAAATGATCTCTCACACTATTCTGCTTGACTATACTTCCAGCATTTTGGTAGTCTTCTATATTAGTTCAGTACAAAATGACAGTCAGTAGTTGGCCAGAAGTAAATGCCAGTCAGAAGGGCTCTTAAATTGATCACCTATGCCACCCAAATCTCCAATATGCAATCAATGCAGAATTACATTTTACCCACATTCAACATTCTAAGCTAAGCCACAGTTTTCCAAATGCCCATCCTTCCCTACAAGTCCATCTCTTACAAAGTTCAACAACATTTTACAACAAATTTAAATGATGCTGGTATGAATGTACAACAATATTGAGAAGAAAAACCTAAACAAGTTTCCCAAACAACGGTTTGTACAAACACAGGTGTGTCAGTTTACAGCAAGTTTTTATTCAAGTAAAACATGATGATTGCCCCAAGTACACAAGGATTTTGAACCAACCAACTATTCTTATGTGATTTTAGCATTTGGATATCAGCAGAAAATAATGAGAACCTGACATTACACAATGTTTTGGTTACTTGGGGTTGGGGACATAGGAATGGCATTCAGTTTCTCATTTCAGCTTTAGTGGGCTCGGTTGAATGGGCAAACAGACCCACTTCTGGAACCTAATAATTCCCCTTTTTGTCCTATTTGAATCGGCAACTTCAACCGGTTTAGATCCACCCAACAAATAGATAGAAAGATGGAGAAAAGATGAGATGGACACTGACCTATAAACAGTTGAAGCTCTTTGTACATCACATGATAAAGCCAAGTCACAGCCTTTATATTCCACATAACAAATGCTAAACTGATCAAAATTGCAAAGTTGATCACCAGTGTACAGAAATCTCAAACTGGCCACACTTCCTGGTTGAAAGACGTGTTCCAGTATCAGGCTCACTGATTCTTCCAAATTATGTGCAGTTCCCGGTTTGGCAATGCAGTTACAGATATCAACTACAAATCATACTTAGCAGCTCAGAGAGTTATGAGAATTTCCATAAGTTACTGCCCACATATGGTTAAATTGCCCAAAACAGCAAGATGCTTATGATAAACAGATAGGCTGAAAAATCAATGGTAAAAGAGAAATATTGGGTTGTTAAGGGAAACTTCAAACAGATTAAGAAGTATCATGAAAGCTTAATGCAATAGAACTAAATGAAAATATGCAAACTCAGAACAGTTGATTCCCCATCAGTTAAGAAAACAGAAGCATATGACAGTTCAGTAACAAAATATAAGTTAGAAACTTAGAAAACACCACGGGTAAGTTGCTCTTTTTTTCTCTATAGTGGTACTACAAGTTGATCCAGCTGTATGAATTAATAGGCCATGTGAGCTTTGATGGATCACCCTACAGTTGATTGATACGTCACTTTCCCCGAATTTCTGTTTCATCAATCTCCCCTCATATCTCTATAACTCCATAAATCTTATAAACAAGGTGTTCCATCACTTTTCTCTTCCCTCCTCAAACTCCGTACAGGAAGCAAAGAACATATATGCCTTGATTATAAGGTTGCTTAAATTATGTATGATTTAATAACCTCCTAGCTAATGGTTAAACTCAATAATAAAATGTCTGCTCAACATAACTATCAAACTTGAGACAGAGAGAATGAGATACAGAAACAAGAGAAATTATATTACTAACTTTCGAGAAACAAGAGGAATACAGAAATGACGGTCAAAAGGCACGAAGTTTACATCTGAAGTTGCACATAGCATTACAATTTTTGTTACACAAAGCATGACAGCATGACTCTTTTTTTTTTACACCATTTTACAAGTAGTGACAGCAATAATCTACAGGATAACTTGAACTTACTCGGAATTTTTAAAGTAAAGCATATCCTCCATCGCGTCGTAACTAATCTCGGTCCGCAATTTGATGAGCCTCAGCACTCGTTGTTTTATCTAGTTTTTCCTTAGTTTCCACCATTTCATTGTAGCATCTAACAATCTTTTTGTCTAACTCATAATATTCTTCCAATTTCTTCAAAGATTTCAAATCCAGGTCAATGAAATACACCTAAGAAATTGCACCACAAATAAGCTGTTAGGAACTTAGGAATGGTTTTCCAACCAAGAACTCAGTTTCCACTTGAACTAATACTATGACCCTTTAAGGAATAAAAGTAAAAGCAGTTGAGCTCTGAAATGCTATGATTGAAAGAACTGCTATAAAAATCACTGTACCTTGTAGTCATAAAATTGGTTGGTTGATTCCAGGTACACATTATTATACGGAGATCCAGTACTCCCATCTTCCCTTGGTCTAAAACTAAACATCAAACTGCAGTCCTTTGCGGAGGCAGATATCAAAAATTGCTTCACAATCTTTAAGCTTTCATCCAAAGGGAGGGAATGCAATGAAGAATATCTGTTTGACGCTTTGTCTTTACCCAACTCTGTACATACCATGCAAGGCTCAGAAATAATGTCATAATATGCGTGTATAGCTCCATCTATGTCAAGATAATCAAGTTTCTGGATTTCCAGGAGCTGATCCATTACTCCAGATCTATAAACTGTCTCAGCAACAAGCTGTAGAAAGTTCACTGTGCGGGAGCCATCACCTCCTTGAATGACATCCTTGAGTGCTGTTTCAAATTTATCCCCAATCACCAAATTGGTACTTTCGGCACCACCACCTAGTCCCCCAAATATTAGAGAGCCATTCACGAATACTCGGAAATTATTCTGTGGGGTAGCGAAGAGATCCTTGATAGCTTTATGTATTCTGTCCTTCGATCCGGAGAAGAGATCAAGTGGATCATAGTTACTATACTGTGATACCTGTAACATAGCTTCAGAATTAAGTATGAAGTTTAACAGTATCAAGATGGACTCGTTTACCAAAACTTGTGCAGCAAAGATCCAAGAACTAGATTTGACAACATTCCCATTATATATAAGAACTAGATTTGACAACATTCCCATTAAATATTTGACAATCTTTCTTGGTGAGCAATTCAATTGAAACTGTCTCACGCATATGAACAAGATAGACTAAACTAATACCTCTCCATCATGCAACTTCAGGGCCTGGTGCATCCTAAAACGAGTGATCCTCTGTTTGATGGCATTTCCTTCATCTATATACTCTGAAGAAGGGAGAAATCCACATTTTGGCTATTTTGGGGAAATTGAAAAAAAAATAGGAATGAGAAATTATAATTCGATTTTCTCATGTCTATGCAAACAGAAATCTGCATTACTGTTACAAAAAGAAACAAGGGGCAACTAACAGAAATGCACCTTTATCTCTACAGATATACAGGTTTCGCCTTCTTGAACACCTGAAACGTAAACGGCATATTCACTATCAGTCTATCATACTGTCTGGAAATACAGTAAATTGAACACTACTGCTCAATTTATTATGGGGTGGACATGTTAGAGCTTTCTCATACAATCGTTAACAAAATGAAAAAAATAAAAAAATGTAAAATCTGGTAGTATGCAACCCAAGACAATATCAGATAGATAGGGGTGTCTACATATTATTATATACATATTCCCTAGGACGCCAGGTAGAATACCATCTCCAGGTTTCTCTCCCTGCTTTGTAGTGTGGATATGTCATATTTTGTATCTTTTCTTAGAAGAGTAAAAGGGGGAGAGGGAAACACTAAGTGGAAGCAATCAAACCAGGCATGGAAAAAAAAACTTTATCAAAGCCAAGACTAGAAAACCATTGGACTCTTAGCTGGACCAAACCATCACACGGATTACGCTATATACCTGACTAGCTACGACTGATGAGAGCAGAAACAGAAAGTTCTAAATGTTTAAATGCAACACGAAACTTGTACTTAACAATGGATAACTAATTACCATCAGGAAAAAGAGAATGATCAGACATGACAAGCACATAATCACATTCTGTATCAACTTTAGCAGCATCAACTCGAGAAGCTGGGCGCTGACAATTTATATTCTTCTCCACTGTCTCCAAAAATTCCCGGGAAGCTTGGACACGCATCTGCAGAAATCCAACTTAAGAGTCACACAGCTAAACCATCACGTATGCACTTTAAAACATCCATGCACTCACACAGACAAACTAAAATGCATATCAAATTACACTTCGATATTTCAACACCCTCACAGACAAACCACACATACCCCAGCATCGACAAAGTCGGAACCCAATAAAGGACTCATGACATGCTTCACATACAGCTGGCTGGCAAGCTCTTTGTTAGAGCAAGTTACCATGTCCTCCAAGTCCTTCCACAGCAGCCTTTCATGCATGGTTAGTGCTGGGGGACTGCCCGGGCGTTCCAACCCATTCCTTTTGGCCTTCTTCTGTATTCGCATTACTTTCCCAATCTACATAAAACCCACATTGCAAAAACCACTTATTACCTCAAACCAAAACTATAAACTACTCAAAAAGTTTCAACCTTTCAATACCAAAACTATTAACCAGTCGAAAAGTTTCAATCTTTCAATGCCAAAACCACTAACTACCCGAAAAGTTTCAATCTTTGAATACCAAATTGCTTTGCTGCATAATAACATATGAAAATGCCAACAATTTAGAATAATAGTGGTGTAAATGAAAATATGGGAACATACGAAAGATGGGGAGGATCCGCTGTAAGCCAGAACAAGATTAGCAGCGCCTTCGCCTCTGTAAACCCATTCGGCAGCGTCTTTCTCCTCCAAAACGACCTCCATCGACGTCGTTTTGGAGTTTCAAGCTCCCCTTATCACTGCAAATAGGAAAGAACCAAAAACCCACGAATTGAGTTTCTTTTAAATCTAGGGGCACAACAGACATTTCACGTAGATTTCGCCTAACTGGGCCCTAAGTGGGCTAGGCGGAGTTTTTACACGGCTAGGCAGAACTCAGGTGGGCCGAGCCTAGGCAAGCTGGTCGGCCCACTTAAAAAAAAAAAAAAAACAGAAAAGGAGTAGCAATGCTGGTCGGGTTTCTCTCGCCGGCAAGCTTGGTGGCACATGCATGTGGAATTTTAGAACCAGAGGAGAGTGGAGGATGAATCTCCTGGTTTTGGGTAATTGGGTTTTCAGTTTTGAATTGAGAAAATGGAAGAGGGTCGGAGATAGATGAGTTTTTATGAGAAGAACTTGAAATCGGTATCTGAACTTACCGGATTGATGAATGTGTGGTTGAAAGTGTAGAAAACCAATGCGATGATGGTTTTAAAGAGAAAGAAAAGCAGAGAAAACGAATAGGAACAAAGTGACGCCAGTGAGGATTCTCTGCAATAATGCGACAGCTCATACACACACTTTAATCGATAGCTGGCTTCACCTTCAAGACTTGGCTAAAGTCTGATTCTTCACCGCCATTCGATTCAGGTTGCGAATCCGTGAAGCCACCTAACCTAAACCCAAAAGTCCAAAACCCATCGACGAATTCCTTTTTGTTAGCAGATTACAGTATATGGTTCGACTTCGTGGAGTAACAGTTGAGTGGCGACAAAGTATCTGAAACCATTTTGGATGATAATTGGTGTGGGCTGCTTACGCTACTCCGAAACGAACTTGGGTCCTTTGACAAATTTGTACTTTGGGCCAACGAGCCCGTAGGCTCAGTCATTTTTATTTTTTTTTAAATTGAAATTTGTTTAGTCCGTGTGGTTTGAAATCGACATTATTAAGTCCTTATGGTTTTATTTTAATTTGAATGATCCTTAAAATCATGATTTTCCTTCCAGATTGTTCTTCCGTCAATTTTCATCATTAAAATGCTGACGTAGCAGTTAAAAACATTGTAATTTTTAATGGCCACGTCAGCAATCTAACATGACAAAATTGACGAAATGACTGTTTAGAAGGAAAATTGTGACTTTAAGGACCATTTCAATCAAAATGAAACTATAAGGACTAAAGTCACTAAACAGACGTAGACTTCAAAACACATGCACTATATAGTATTTTACCTTTTTTTAATGTGAAACTTATCTTACATGGACAAATAGTATTTATGTGGTGAGCCTTTGGATGCATGTAATGAGATTCATGCTTAGCATCAATCATGTCAAACTCTACAATGAAGACACATCCTGATTTTTGATGATAATAATGCTTTTGCTTTCTATTTTAGCTAGCATTACATCAACATTATTCTTCAAATATAAATTAAATAGTTTAAATATATTTATATATATATATATATTTTTTAAACTTTTTATTAATAACTCACACACCCTACATATGTCAATGAGATTTGAACCCAGGACCTCAAAGTTGTCAGTTAAACACCTTAATCAACCAAGTCACGGCTCACCAACAATATATATTCATATATCACATAAAATATCTTACAAGGAATATATATATTAAATTATAGCTAGTATCATCTGAGTCATATCGCTAGCATAGCTAAAAGTCATAATAACTCAAGTTTGACTAGTTTGCTGGAGCTCCTAAAACATCTAAAAAAGTTAAACACGTTTTCTAAAATAGCTAAAGAGTTAAAGGAGTTAAAATAGAAAGTCTATTAAAGATGCTCTAACTGATAACATTGAGTTTACGGATTCAAATTTCATTTACACGAGAAAAGGAATCGATGATATTATGTATACAATAAATTAATACATGTTCTCTAAATTTTCTGTTTGTTTCATTATTATTAGTATTGATTCCTTCCTCCTAAGTCCATGCCAGATAATGAGATCAGGGGAACTTGAGGAGTGAGCTGACATTCTGATATGCTCCAACAGTCCAACCACTTGGTATTTCCCTTGCACGATTGACTGCCATAAGAAACAGTACATCCCACTTCTCATTGTTTTCAATAATTCATCTGTAACAAACAAGGGAATTACTCTGAGTTGAGAAGTTAGAAACAAGTACGTTTTTGTCGTATTTCTTCTTGGCAAAAATCACAGCAACCTTGTGGTTTCTTTTAGAAATATATGCAAATACGTGTGGTTGTGTAGACGCATATACATACATGGTTAGGGTTGTTATACGTTTTTATTTTATTTTATAACAACAACTAACATATATATGGTTACAACGTTACGTTATGAAATAGCTAGAGCATATAGCTGCATTAAGAGTAGGTTGATATCATTGTTACTGTCCTGAAAATTGATAGAAGATGCGTGAAAATTAGACTATATAGAAGATGGTGATCGATCACATAATTAGAGTATTAGACTACATAGAAGATGCGTGAAAATTGCAAATAACCTTTTTCTTACTCGCTGACAAAAGAACATGTGTTTAGACATTGGAGATTATGCGACCCTTCTTGTTAACTAGTACCAACCGGCATATATATGCAATGACTTCAACTACGTACCGAGTATAGCTTGTTAGTTAGGTTCACATTAATTCCCACATATAGTACTAGCTAGGTGGAGTGTCAATTAACCGTGATGTGATCGCCATCGAGTCTATTCGATTTCGATAATATCTCGATATCAAGTGTCTCTTATTCCCAACCGCAGAGAGTTGGAAACAAATTAGCATGCATGCATGCAAAAAGAATCATAACACGTTTAAATTAAACCAGTCCAGGCTAGGCTAGGGGGAAAAAACGAAAGAAGAACCGGTACGTGATACATGTATGTGCTCGATATCGTGCAGCATATGCTAAATGCAACCGCATGTACTACATATCCTGTGGTTCCATTCCCACTTATAACAAATGACAATGCTAATTAGCTTTGTGGTACGTAGTTACGTACTAATTAAGCCAGTCCAACAGAATAGTCCATTTCCAACAGGAACATCCTCGTCCACATATACATGTTTTTCCAAGCATAAGTTCTCATCTGATATTTGTCACTCTGAAGTTGTACTTGTCTACACGTTTTGATGGCATTTGGTCACAATATATGCTCGTGATAAACGTAAAACACAACTAGGTACAACGTAGTCAGCTCCTTCGTACGTAGTGGTCCTATATATATGGAAGTCCGATCAGACGACGTACTCGGTCTCTGCTTCTATAAATAGAGCACCACCGTTACTCCGATCTTCAGCAACACCTCTCCTCTTCTGATCTTCTCGTCTCGGTTAGCTAGTCTTCGTGTGAATCGAAATGGAGGTAGTGCAAATACTTCACATGAACAAAGGCAACGGCGAGGCTAGTTATGCCCAAAACTCCAAAGTTCAGGTGGCTTAATTTATATACACAAGCTAATTAATTACGTGGTGCTACATACGGGTAATGTTACATATGAGTAATGCGTTCCTTAATTGATATATAATTTTTGCAGAACAAGATATTAACAATCGCAAAGCCAATCATCGAAGAAGCCTTGCTCAAACTGATGGGGTGGTCAAACAATGATATGGCATTGGATAGTATGGGCATAGCGGATTTGGGTTGCTCATCTGGACCTAACACCTTGCTTCTCATATCGGAGATCGTGGATGTCATACGTACCAAACTCAGCAGCGGCCTGCTGCATCCCTCGTCGTCGTCAATGGAGTTTAGAGTGTTTCTCAACGACCTATTCAGCAACGACTTCAACACCGTCTTCATGTCACTTCCTGCATTCCACAGCAAGCTGAGAGAAGACGATCGCTACAAGAGACTGTTCGGGGCTAACCCCAACCTCTTCATTTCCGCTGTGCCGGGATCTTTCTACGGCAGATTGTTTCCCAGAAAAAGCCTTCATTTCGTGCACTCGTCCTCCAGTCTTCACTGGCTGTCTCAGGTTCCCCCGAGCCTGGACAGCACCGCCGGCACGGCCTTGAACAAGGGGAAGATCTACATTTCTAAGAGCAGCCCGCAATGTGTGTTGGATGCGTACTCACTTCAATTCCACAAGGACTTCTCGATGTTTCTCAAGTCTCGGGCAGAAGAAATAGTTGGAGGAGGAAGAATGGTATTATCATTCATGGGCAGGCCAACACTTGAGCCTACAACCGAACAGAGTTGCTACCAATGGGAGCTATTAGCCCTTGCATTGATGAGCATGGTTTCAGATGTGCGTAAATTCACTTCTTGTCGTTCTATTTTTTTTTAACATATACCTGCAACTAATTTAGCAAAACATAACTAATTAAAGTTCTTCAGTGCATGAAGTGTAAAATATGTGAGTGGTTAGTAAGATCATCATAATATTTGAATAATTAAGATTGCATCGTATACTTTTACTTCTTCTTCGTGTTTACAAGAATTTCTTAGCTTAATTATATGCGGTTTGATTTTCAGGGTCTTGTGGAAGAGGAGAAAGTTGATTCCTTCAACGCTCCTTACTATGCTCCATGCGCAGAGGAACTGAAGTCGGAGCTGCAAAAGGACGGGTCCTTCATAATGGACCGACTTGAAGCGTTCGAAATCGATTGGGATGGTGGTGCTGATGATCAAGCTATTACCATGAATGGTTTTGATCATGATCAAATGGTGGCTAGGAGTGGGAAGCGGGTGGCCAAAACCATAAGAGCGGTGGTGGAGTCAATGATCGAAGCGCATTTTGGGATAGAGATTATGGATGATCTGTTTAGGAGGTACGCCGAACTCGTCACCAAACACTTGTCAGAGACAAGAACCAAGTATATCAATTTGGTCATTTCACTGATCAGAAGAGATTGAACTCAGTTTTCCCTAGCCGGCCATTTGTGGCTAATTTTCTTCATAGATACGTATGGTTTAAATTCAGTGTTTGCTATTATATATAACTGTGTCTTAGTGTGACCATATAACTAAACAGGTAGTCCTCTACTTGTACGTGTATTCGTTTCTTCAGTGATTTGATTTTAGTGGTGTGAAATTGTACGTGCATGGTCAGTGATTAGTTTACACAAAATATATTCCTAAATATTTGAAGTCTTGCAACATCCAAATACTTTTTTTTCTGCTGAAAGATCGAGTATAGGCGAATAAATCGTTTAAAATTCTATTTTATTAATAAATTAAAAAAAAAAGGAGGAGATCAAAACCAATACCTCGACAGACTAGCTTAAACGAAATTAATACTAATATTTGAAGTCTTGCAACATCCAAATACTTCACTTTCATCAATGACAATTGGTTGCACGCTATTTCAACGCTATTTCAGGAGCATCTCAATTATTGAAACAAAAAAACCGAGAACCAGTAACATATATAGAGATTCTAATTGGCTAGAGATATCCTTGAGAATCAATCTCTATCTGTTTGATGGCCAAGGGCGATCGATCAAGTTAGTTCTGAAGATGACTTTATGATCTGGATTGATGCATATGTGAGGTAATCGATCTCTCCAAAAAAAGAAAAACAAGATAAAAGTAAAATGAAAACAGGTACCATGCATGCCAGAAGTGAAATTTACCATCAGCTTTGGTTAATCACGCCACTAAGCCTAATGCTAAAAAAAAAAGCGAAGCTCTGCGAGTCTGAGTCTTCGTGAAACGATTAGACGAATCTAGCTTGACTAGTTTCTCCTGACTAACTAATTAATCTAGAAGTAGTATAACCATGTAATTTTGGGAATTTTCTAGGGTACGTACATGTTTATGATACCTACATTTACTGATATGACGACAAATTTGTTGTCGTTTTGGTAAAGATAGTTATTACAATTTTTGTTTTATTAGAGGTAATTACTCAACTTAAGACAATTTACAAGTTTATGACTTGTTGTCGTTGTAGTAACTTAGTTCAATTATATGTAAATGTATAAAACAAATGTAGTAATTTTGTTGTCAATGTTATAAATTTTACTCATTTAACTTGTCATTTTTGTTCACTTAATAGTAAAATGAGTGTATGGTATACATTCAAATACCGTAGACAACCCCGTAAATTTGTGTGTATAATATATACATGGAGTCCCAAACTCCCAACTCAAAACCATCAAAGATATATCTACAGCACTCAAAAAGAGCAGGAAACATGGAAGTGGAGCAAATACTTCATATGAACAAAGGGGATGATGAAACTAGCTACGCCAAAAATTCCAAAATTCAGGTACTTAATGGCCGCTGGCACTTCTAATTCTTCTTCCATTTTTCATGACTCTAAATTAATTAGTTCATTTATATTACCTTGCAGTGCAAAATACTATCTATCACAAAGCCAATCATCGAGGAAACAATACTGAAAATCTTAGATCATATGCCGATAAGTTTCGGCATAGCAGATTTGGGTTGCTCGTCTGGACCAAACTCCATGCTAGTCATTTCAGAGGTCATGGATGTCATACATGCCGAATACAGTCGCCTGAGCCAGCCGAGCCTCCAGTTCCAGTCATCAACACTGGAGTTTCGAGTGTTTCTCAATGACCTCTTCAGCAACGATTTCAACACATTTTCATGTCACTGCCCGAGTTCTACAACAAGTTCAAGCAAGACTTCAAGGGTACTACTGCTAGAGAGGAGCAGCCTAACCTCTTTATTTCTGCTGTGCCTGGTTCTTTTTATGGTAGACTATTTCCCACCAAGAGCTTGCACTTTGTTCACTCTTCCTCTAGTCTTCACTGGCTCTCCCAGGTTATTAACCCTAGCTAGTTCGATTCTCTCAATCTATTTTGCATATGTGGTTTACCTAGCATTTCTCTAATTAGTAACAACTTTCGATCATTATCGATCACTTAATACAGTCTGTTGTGTATGTGTGTACTGGTGCAGGTTCCCCCTGGATTAGACACAGCCTTGAACAAGGGGAAGATCTACATATCTAAGAGCAGCCCAGAATGTGTGTTTGAGGCATATTCACAGCAATTCCAGAAGGACTTTTCTGTGTTTCTGAAGTCTCGCGCTGAAGAAATCGTATCGGGAGGACGAATGGTTCTGTCATTCATGGGAAGGGGATGCTCGGACCCTACAACTGAAGAGAGTTGCTATCTACAGTGGGAGCTGTTAGCTCAAGCATTGATGACCTTCGTTTTAGAGGTAAATGTGGTCATCTACTAATGTACTGTAGTTATCAATCTCCTCCACTCGAATCTTCTGTCACATGGGTTTGTCTGTGTCACATTGTATGAATTAGCTGGAGGTGTTGTTTGTTAGTGTCGATATATCACCACTACTCTTTGGAACATCCTTTTCGATCTGCTTTGATCAGTCGTTGGCGTACATATGTTCATCTTAGGTATGTGATAATTATGGGAGTTTCTTTCTCTCTTTGTTTTGTCTGCTAGGTACGAGTAGATTTTCCAAATTAAGGTTGTCTGTAAATTTGTATATGGCTTTTATCTTCGGGACCCCGGCTCTCTTGACAGAAATGAGTAGTAATTTTCAGACAAAAGAATTTACAAATTAAATAGAAAATTCTACAATATGTTAATACATGTCATATATGTATTAACTTTGTTTTAAAGTTGTAAAATGAGTCCTCAAAATAGTAATATAAGTCTTAAAATGTAAAAAAAAAAATCAAATTTTCTAATGTGTTGTTTAAGGACTCATTTTACAACTTTAGGACAAAATTGATGTATGGATTAACATATCCTAGCCTTAGAAACTTGTCTGCTGGAAATTTCAAATGTGGTTTTACTTGACATTACTTACTTAGATTCAAAAGATGGTTTACTGGACATTACTTAAACAAAAAAGAGTTGTAAGTCTCTTCATCTATTATCAATTATTTTTGAGTGATGATGTTTATAATACCTTCTTTGTGACACATTTCTCATTTTAGTTTTTACTTTTGTTTTGTATTACTAATGGTTGCAAGCAGGGCTCTATTGAAGAAGAAAAAGTTGAGTCATTCCATGCTCCCTACTATGCTCCATGTCCGGAGGAACTGAATTTGGAGGTACAAAAAGAAGGGTCATTTGTAACGGACCGCCTTGAAGCATTCGAAATCGATTGGGATGGTGGTGCTGATCTTGATGAAAACACTGATAACATAACCAAAGAGACCGTAGCAATAAGCAGCGGCGAAAGAGTAGCGAAGACGATAAGAGCCGTGGTGGAGTCGATGCTCGAGTCTCATTTTGGAGAAGATCTTATGATGGATGCTTTGTTTCAGAGGTACGCAGAGCTCGTCAGTGATCGCTTATCAAAGTCTAGAAACAAGTACATCAACTTGGTCATTTCACTGATTAAGAACTAGCTGTAGCTGTGTGCATCTGTTGTAATTCATTTCCAGATCGTTCTTGGATTTCATGAACATCTATCAGACTAGCTATATATATGTGCGTGTGTGTTGTTTCAATTCGATCCGATCAGTTGTCTAGAGAGTTAATAAGGGAAGAAACATATTTGAAATGCCTTACTGTTTCAAAGACCTATCATTCATGTTCAAATATTCGACTTGTTTTTTTTTTCTTCCAAGTGCCTTAATTTAATTCGATTACACTTAAGCTATTGGTGGCAGCATGATGATGTTAGAGCCAAAAGCTAGGAACAATATTAATGGGAAATCTCAGTGGATTAAGCATTAGAGCTAAATCACGTCATCTTGGATCATACCAAAAAATTGTTCAAAAATTCATAATGATAAAGCTACCGCACAAGTAGCTCTACCTTGGGACCTCATTTCACAAATCACAGCAATTCATGTCGGCCAAAATCCCACCCTCTCTAGCCACCGTACACGTCTCTTTGCTATATTTGAACACGAACTGAGCTGATCGATCAAGGGTGTAATGCTATTTGCTAACTCATTTAGCAGAGATAACCTTACAGCAAAAGAATGGCTTCGATTTTGCCTCCAGAAAGTCTTTGCTTTCCTTGCTGGGGAGGGCTAGTTGTGTTAACTGCCTTAACATTCATGGTTTATCAGATTATGAGTCACCTGCAGTGCTACTCTCAACAAGAACCAAAGGCTGATATTCCTCCAGGCACGCAAGGATTACCGTTGATCGGCGAGACCTTACACTTCATGGCTTCCATTAACAGTGGCAAAGGATTTTACGAGTTTGTCAGACTGCGCCGTCTCCGGTATCACCTACTCCTTCTCTTTTGTTTTTGCGCTTACCTGGCTTAATTAATAAATCAACAAACTAACAACATAACATAATATAACATCCATGTCATGAAATCGTAGATATGGAAAATGCTTCAGGACCAACATTTTTGGGGGGACGCATGTCTTTGTATCGAGCACGGAGTCAGGCAAGGCAATTCTAAACAATGACTTGGGAAAATTCGGAAAGAGATACATAAAGTCTATTGCGGAGCTAGTGGGCAATCAAAGCTTGCTTTGTGCTTCACAGCAACACCACAAACTACTTCGTGGCCATCTGGGCAGTTTGTTCTCTACTAATTCTCTTTCGGTGTTCATCAAACAGTTTGATCAGTTCATTGTCGAAGCTCTAAAATGCTGGGAACATCAAAGCACTGTGGTTATACAAGATGAAGCACTGAAGGTATGCAAAAAAAAAAAAACTAAACTTATAAAAAGCTACAGGAAAAGAGAGAGTAAGATTGGATATACATTCAATTTTACCATCCAAATTTTGCACGTTATAGAATATGAATAGGTAAATGTTTACTAAGCTAAATATTGTTAATCACCGATGACAATTTATAGTAAAAAATCCATAATTTCTAAGCAGATAACTGGCAAAGCAATGTGTAAGATGTTGTTAAGCATGGAAAGTGGATACGAGTTAGAGGTGTTCCAGAAGGAGGTAGCTCATGTTTGTGAAGCTATGCTAGCATTTCCTTTAAGGTTGCCTGGAACTAGATTTTACAAGGGCCTTCAGGTAAACCTCACTATTCAAATCAAGCCCACTGAAAAGCCCTGTTTCACCTAATGGACTTCTAGCCCACATATATTGTCTATACTGCAGAACTTGACCATCTCATAATCTTCAGGGGAGGAAGAAAATCATGAGCATAATTGATCAAGCATGAGAGAAAGGAGAAGAAGAGGGTTAAAAGCTAATGAAGATGATCATCTACAACAAATTTTGAGAGACGAAGCAGATGGCCATGGGCTAACAGATGAAGGGGTCAGAGACAATATATTAACCATGGTAATTGCAGGTCAGGATACCACAGCCACTGCAATGACCTGGATGGTGAAATTCTTGGGTGAAAATCCAGAGGTGCTTCACACTCTCATGGTAACTAAGTCAATGCTTGACTAGCTTTGTTTGTTGATGATTTCTTCTTCGATTTTTATTGCTTCATAGTCAATTTTTTACTGCTTGTTTGATTATAACAGAAAGAACAACTTGACTTGGGGAGGAAAACTTCGTCAAAGTCATTTCTAACACTGGAAAGTATTAACGAGATGCCTTATGCTTCAAAGGTAGAAGATGCTGTCATATATATCAGGAAGAAACCATTATTTCTAAACACATTTAATTAATTAATTTGAATCAAGGAGTGGTGTATGTGAATTAGGTAGTGAAGGAATCCCTAAGGCTGGCCTCAATCGTGCCTTGGTTCCCAAGACTAGCTCTAGAGGATTGCGAGATGGAAGGTTAATTCAATGAATTTCATCATGCATATCTCTCTTTTTTCATTTGATTATTCATACTCTATAATTTCATATGATGAAATGAAATGAAATGATTAATTAACATAATTCACATGGTGTATGTGTTTTTGTTGGTGAAGGATTTAGGATCAAGAAAGGGTGGAACATAAATGTTGACGCAAAATCGATACACCTTGATCCGACGGTGTACATCGATCCCGACAAGTTCAATCCCTCGAGGTTTGATGTAAGAAATCGTTCATTCACGTACCTCATTCTTGCATAAAATGTTGGGACTTGAGTAATTTGTAAGAAATATAAACATGAATATTGCAGGATGAACATTCAAAAGGAGGGTACGGCAGGTTCTTAGCTTTTGGGATGGGAGGGAGGACATGTTTGGGGATGAACATGGCTAAGGCTATGATGCTAGTTTTTCTTCACCGACTCGTTACTACTTACAGGTCACTGTCTGTCAACTTCTTCAGTTTTTCGTTGTCATTGAATTTGAGACCTATATATCTACCATTTCAATAATCAGCGTGGAATATTATTGTGGAGGAAACTATAAGAAATTTATACTGGTCAAGGTTTGATGGCGTTGGTGTGTTTTGTTCTTTCATGCTTCTGGACAATGGCTGAACCACACAAAGCAAGTAGAGTGGTCAGTTCACTTCTAAAAGAACAAAAAAAAAGTGTCTTGTAGTTTGATAAAATGCTTCAAACACTAATTTCGCAACTTCATGCTTGATATATTTGAAGATCGCTCTGAAATTAGTTTCATAAACTCCTTTAATTTGCCGTGCTATCATTATCGCTTAATATGAAGATCGCTCTGAAACAACCATCGTTAAGAGAACTATCAATTTCTTTTATTAAACAAAATTCATATGATCAGGTGGAAGGTGATCGATCAAGATTCAAGCATTGAAAAATGGGGGCTCTTCTCAAAGTTAAGAAGCGGATGTCCGGTGACTGTGACTCGTATCAACGAAAATATATACTAGTGTAATGTAATTTCCAAATTATATGTTCCAAGTTGCTTTGGGAAAGATCAAGCATCATTTCATTTCAATTTATGGTTCGTATTAAGGTTGTTCATGGACCCAAAACTCGTCCTCTTCCCATTTGGGGTTTTGGACAGAATGAAAAAAAAAATATTCCCTCTAAAACGGGGCAAAAGACATGGACTCCAAATTTGACCCTAGAATCTCTTAGCCGTCTGTCATCCATACTTAGTTTTTGATATAAACTTTGGGATCATTCAACTAAAGAACAACACAAGGTAGCTAACCCGGCGCTAGCTAATCCAATTTAGGTTTAGGGTGGTAAGAAACACCCACCATGCCAAATCCCATTATCATTGTCTTCAACTCTTTATATGCAAACAAATTCTCCTCATTGCAAAACGCATTGTCCTTAAACATTACCAACATATACCCAAATGGATGGCCTCCCCAAGGACCCCAACTATTATATCTAAGTACTTTTCTGGGCTCTAAAGGGAGTCATTAGTGGATAAAAAAAAAAACCTTTTCTTTCTATTCCACTCATGGTGCTCTTTTCATAATTTCTTGATTTTTTCTTCTCTCAGAATCTATTAGTCATATAATAAGTTTTCTGATACAAATGAAGGTAATTAATTAATTAGGTGTATTTTCAATATTTCTATTCAACTTTGTTTCTGTTTTTTATAAAAAAAAAATTGAATAAGTTGGTGGAATATTTGTCTGTTTCATTCTTTAATTATATTTTATCTAAACTTTACTTAACATAGTAGAAGCTCTCCTATCAATTTATTCATCTACTTCATCATCTGATCATGTATGCTGCACTTTTTTCATTGTATATATACCTCTAATTAATATAATTAATTAAGGAACTGCATGTTAGATTGTTAGGCAGACTAAGTTATTTAATTAAACGCAGACATTGACATACGAAAAATAATTTCACTAAAGCTTAGCCTAATAAACCAATTACGCACATGACCCCTAATACCGACAGTTGGAAAAGACTAAGCATTTGGGTAACTAAATGTATAAGAAACAAATGCATAATGTCATAGATTAATTGGGGCCAGAAATCTTGTTTTGAGTATGATCAAAATAAGTTGCAGAATGGATTATATATATTTCTTCTCTTTCATTTGGGACACATTCTAATGTTTCTGATGTTGACTTATCCAATATATATTTGTACACATTTCCCCTCTTCATTTGTTTAAAGCTCTCATAATTGTGATCAGATGTCACCAAACTCTAATATGCTCTTATATATGAAATCCTTTATCTCTGTTAATGAAGTTTACACATTTTATCCATACATGCATTTCATATAAAATGATGGTTATTGCTGTACTGATAAGGACTGAGTTGTGGATTCAAGGGACAAGAATATTATTGCTCAATTGTTTTGTTCTGCTGGAATCAGTATATATACAAAGAAGAACAACTAGATGATAAAATAAACTGCTTAATTATATATAAAACTGGAATTGCTGCAGATCAATAATCTTGGGGTTTTTGACGTTTTTTGCTGCTGGACTCAAATTGTTATGAAGTTGGAAAAAGCTGGTGTGGATGACTGGATGATCCAATCTAACACAAACACACGTGTCCCGTTTACGGTTCTTCGTTTTGTGGATTGGGGGGGGGGGGGGGGGGGTGGGTTAATTTCTGGTTTAGGGGTCACTGTACGGATGGAGTGGGTTGGCCAAGCAAAGCAAAAATAATTGAGATGGAAGCTTGAAAAGCTAGCACCATCACCAAACACCAGTGTAGGTACGTGGTTCATATAAACAAGTTTGTAAAAGTCTTAAAAGGCAAAAGAAGGACTAAAACTAAAGCTTCTTTTCTATTATGGCTCTTTTAGAATTTGGTTCTTGCTGCCAATATATATCAAGTGGATAAGAAGCAAACTGCGTGCTACATTGTAAAAAAGCCTTGCTAGCTCTCCTAATAATTATGAAGTCCTAACAAATACGACTCGTACTCCCACACCACACCAGGGGCTAGGGAATTGTTAATTTTCTGCAACCACCACTAAATAACAGGTCTCCTTTCTCTTTTCTTCTATGGGTCTCCTTGCCTAAGCCGCTGAAATAGATGGAAATGAGAAAGCAAAACTTAAAAAGATCAAACGATGACAAAGGGACTTGGAATATCAAAGGCGTGTACAGATTAAACTCAACAAAAGCTTCAAGAATCAACTGCAAAGATGTTGTGCATTGTGTGTCATCCAAAATTCTGAATAGGTTATTACTCTTTGAGGCATTAATTTAATCAAACAATATATGTTGCAGATTAAGTAAATCAGTTTTATAAAGTAAGGGCTGCACATATTGAACAAAGGATTTGGATTGTTGAAACATCTTGCATTGTGTGTCACTTAAATCAGTTTTATAAAGTCGAGGTTTTTTTAATTTGTTGAGATCGCAAGAAGTAGCCTATTAGTGGATGATGGATATGCTGCTAGTGAATTTGAAGGAATTGAAACAGCTATACCTACACTAATTAGTGGTAACTCTGCCATACCTGCACTACATCTTGTGCGTAAGAGATTGACAAACTAACCAAAGCGTAGTGTAAATGTAATCATGAGAGACCCAAAATGGAAGACATGGCGGGCAATCACCATTAATAGTTTAATTCAACAGAATGCCTAAAGTACACAACAAAGTGACTCTCTGCAAGAAGAAGATTACATCAATCCCATTGAGTATGGTAAATCATTCCCTACATTATTAGCTACTATAGTTTAGTGCTATCATGTGCTTGCAAAAAAGCCTCAGAATTCGGCTTCAAAAGTATAATTCAATCATAAATTTCACTGCTTCAGAAGAGTAAATTAAGAACAAAATAATGATGAAGTGACTGGGAAGCTTACAACATTCTCAGAAATTGTGGAGATCGAAGAAACAACTATATATGAATTACAAAGTACGGGAGAAAATAACAAGAAATAATGATTTGGAACACACGTCATACAATTAAGTCTTTTCTTATAAGTAAAAAGTTATAAGTTCGACCAAACCACTGATGTAAGTGTATCCTCCTCCTCTTCTCAATTCTGGAAAAACAATCCAAGATTTTTCTTTTTGTCCCAGTTTGTTTTGGGTCTTTATTTTTGTCTTTTGCTTTTGAAGTCTTCTCACAATACATTTTGCCCCAAACCTGAGGCTACTTTCATCTTGACTATTGACCTTTGTTTTGTTTCTAAAACCATAATTTTAAGTGGTTTTGTTTCTGATTACAGACAATCAACAATTCAACATATTATTCTAGTCAGTTTTGGCTGATCAAAATTGATCAATATCTTCGGTAGTTCTTTCTCAGAATCTCACAGCACCATTTCAAAGACGTCGCTTGAATATTGATCATCTTTAAGTCTTCGTCAACTCCCTTCTTACTCCTCAAGATAGAACACACCAATCCACTATGTCACTACTGAACCATGGGAGCTAAACTATACCTAGTAAATAATCATCAAAGAGGCACAAAACCAGAACCAAGAATTGAAGATAGATATATATATCAGGGCCCTTCCAATGAGGGATCCCTATTTTTTGTCATTTTTAGGGATAGGCCCACACCATTAGATCTGTTTTTTTAATGGGTTGGATGACTAAGATTAAAACAAAAAACTTAACACTTAACACTTATGTCAAACCTACACCGTTCAAGATCATTAAAAATAAATCAAATATTTGGATGACTTAACGATCACTAAATTTTCTGAAAATTTGCAAAAGTGATCTACTCATATATACCTACAAACTGAATGGTAGAAATGTGATTTAGTGATCGAGAAATTTGTCAAATACTCTATCCCTAGAAATAAACAAAAAAAAAAGATCCTCATGGTATATATATATATAGAAACACACGTACCAAAGTGCTCAAACTCACATAGGATTTTCATTACTTTTAATCTCTGAGATTGAGATAACGGTAAAATACATGATGATGATTTACACGATGTCTCTGCTAAGCCTTATAAAACAGGCCACTACTAGTTCGTACTTAGATTAAAATTACCAGTGAAATATTACCAGCAAATTACCTCCATTCCTACTTATTTAACTTAATTTAATTTGTACCATGCCAGAATATGAACCAAACAAACAGAACCACCGATCTGTTTGTTCATTCAACTGTCCTCAAGCCTCTGAATCATCTTCTTCGAGTTAATGAAAGCTTCAACCTGCCGCTCGAACTCCTCATCGGACTCTTCGAGTTAATGAAAGCCTCAACCTGCCGCTGGAACTCCTCATCGGACAAGTCCTCCACCGAGCTCCGACTCTCCGGCTCAGTTTTCAGGTGCATCTCTGTTACCGATCGCTCCAAACCCTTCTTAGGCTTTCTTCTCTCCTTCTCGAAACTCTCCGATTGTGTCCTCCGGTAACTCCTCACCTTTTCGTTTTCCTCACCACAACCACTAGTGTTTGTAGTAATTGCGAAAACCGGAGAGACCACAGTTTTACATTCAGTAACCGCTTTGTCTTCACAAACCGGCAGAGATTCCACATTCACATTCTCATAGGATTCAGTTCCTTTGAAGTTTGATACTTCCTCCGGCAACGTAGTCGTCTCTGTTTCAAATCCGGCAACCATACTCCGGCGAGAAACAAAGCATCCGACTTCTTTGCCCTTCACTAAATCCTCCTCCGCTTCCGGAGTGACTAACTCACACTCCTTGAGGCCACTCCGGCGAGCAGACTCCACGTTAGCGACGTACTCGCCGTAAATATCGCGCTCCGCAACTCCTCCTCCTGAGTTGTTGTTTTCACCGGACAAAACGCACGTGACGACGACCAAGGCATTGAGAAGCAGGAAGACGCAGAGGTTGCTGTTGAAAACGGCAATAAGGAGTTGGCGAGGAGCGTCGAGGCAGAGCGCGTAACAGAGCGGCGCGAGTGGCAAACACGCCTTCAACAACCACCGGAGGTTCTGGCGCCACCGGTAACGTCTCATGGCATTGGCTTTCTCGGCCTTGACACTGTCGAAGTTGACGACTCTCTGTGAATCCATGGTTTCAACAAAAATGGCAGAGAGAGAGAGTGAGAGAAAAAAAAAAGATTGTGAATGGCTTGAGGGTTTGGTATTTGCTTCTTCGTTTCTATGGCGATTGTGATGTTTTGGCCCTTTATATAGAGCTCAGGGAAATCATTCGATTTGAATATTGGATTTTATTTGTGGAATAAAATGGAAAGTTGGTCATAATAATATGCGTACAACTAGGAGAATCAATCATGTAGTTCTCAGAAATTTTCTACGAAAAATCGCGAATTTTTCTAGTAGAGAACTGTGACAGAGTGACTTGACTTAACTAGAACAAGACCGACCGACCGAGCCCGTCTAGAACGCTAGGGCATCTCTAATATTACGTGGCATTATCTGAGTGGATAAATGATAGAGTGAATTATGGGCTGAGTAAGGGTAACTTGGCCCAGAAACTACTACTTATTTGAAGCTGAAATCTTCATTGGCAAGTTAGATCGAAAATTATTTTTGGCAGATTTTCAGAAGAGATCGCATCAAAAAGAATAAAACGATTTACAGTAGAGAGAGCAAGGTTCAATTTTATGGAATAGTTTCTCCGTAAGGATCTCGAAAAATAGGATTTATGCTAACTCTAAAAATTATTTTCGATGATCTAGTCAAATGTTACGATGAAAATCATCAATAGGAAAGGATTTTTACATTATTTCTTGCCATTGTTTTTGCACAGGAAAATGATGGATATTTATGGAGTGTGTGTTGGTTGAAAAGAAAAGAGAGACAAAGTTGGGAGTTGGGACATGAGTTTGATTGAGGGAGATGATGAAACCCATGAAAAAAAACTTTTATATATGTTGGTTTTATTGACGAGGAACCCATGAAACACTGTAGTAAGTTGATTTGCCAAGGAAAAGCGAGAGAGAAGAGAACAAAGAACAAACCCTCCACGGGCAGAAACACAAAGGGTTTACTTTTTGGGTACCTAGAGGTTCTCGTTCCTTCTTCTTCTTCTTCTTCTTCTTCTCTTCTTCTTCTTTTTTGTTGGATAGCCACTATATCTTTCGGATATTATTGGAAGTTCCGTGCCTTGGATTTTCAAACATAAAGAACTTCACTTAGTTAATCTACATGTAGATCATTGTGATTGTGATATGAATGTTGATACAAATCTAAAATAACTAGTTTATTAGCAATACTAACAAATACTTTTGTTAGAAAATCTTCCATTGATGTCGATTTTGATACTAAAGATCAAACCAATACCATAAAATCCCGATCTTGACAAATTATATTGCATGAAGTCATGAGCAAATGAGCAATTGGCCCTAGAACGTCCTTCCAAAGCATTTTTACCCCAATTCTCATTAGCTGAAACTTAAAAAAGCTTAATTGTTGCAAACTTTCCGCTCTCAAACGGAAGTAATGTTTTGTTTAACACGAGAAGTAATTGAGATTAGGTAATGGTCGACTTTGATGGTTAAAATATATCCTGGCAAAACTTTACGGTAGGATTTGTGTGCGTCATAAGATAAATTAAGGTTGCAAAGAATCTTTTAGGGTTTATTTGTAGGTCCACCAACACAATTATGCAGAAAATATCCTGATCCGCTGCCAATATTGAATGGATCATGTTTCTTCGAAATCATATGTAGTTTTACCACTCTCTATTATTATGTAATTTCCCTTTTATGCTGTCATTTTGTTTCACTAATCCAACATCTCTTGTCTTCGATTAACGAATAAACGATAATACATTTTAATAACATAGATTGATCGTTAGAGAATAGACGAAGAAAAGGGAGAACCATCTCCTCTTTGTGTTGCTTGGACTTTTACAATAGAATGTAAATACACGATATCTTTTAAGATCGAAACGGAACTCACCAGAAGAGAAGAACAAACACAAATAAGATCACCATGTTTTCTGAAAGTGGAAAATTAAGTTTGAAAATGAGGGGAGTTTGGCTGTTTAGGCCGGTGGCCGTTGGTGCGTAGCTGAAGGACCAACGGTGAGGGAGAAAGAGTACTGGGCCATTGGCACCCCACAACTGGCCACGTCTATGAGCGTGATGAACTCGACCACAAGCAACTGCATTATTATATCATCTCCGTTTTGGAGTAATCTATGGGTTGTACTGTTACTATCTCCTTCGTGTCAAATTTCCAACGCAAGGAACAAACATGTAGGTGTAATGGCTTTGTTATTAGACAAGTATCAAAGCTAATAATTAATGACTTCATTAATTAGTTCATGGGAAAATGTTTATTTGCACAAAAATATGGATTTTAAAACCCTTTTAATGAAAATCTTAATCACATTAATTAGGGTTCTAAATAAGCTGCATCGATCAGTATCAGAGTATCAGACCATTGCATTCTAATTTGAACTTAGACTTGAAGCAACTTTTTAATCTTCAAACTTGCTGTGGCGGCTCAACCCGTTGTAAATTCCGATGGATATCGAACCGTGATAGTACCGGCAAAAGGTAGGCAGCGATGAATCGTCGACTTCTCTTAGCTGAAGTGCTGAACCCTTAGCCTAGATGGAATGCATTGATATATTTGATATCAAATATTGCGACCTCCGAAGAGGAGGTACTGTCTTGGACCCGAAAAGTCGAAAACAACTATTGAAAAGGGGCTATTATATCACCATGGGGCACCGTGCATGTTATAATATGATACTTGACTCGAGCTTAATACCTTATCACTGGATAGGCCTACTGAGAACAAGCATGAAGCATTTCAAACATAACGACTTACTGAAGTGGAGGTTGTGAACTCTACACAGTTGAATTCAACAACATGCAGCTGAATTCGTCATGTTCATGTTTATCGAAATCGATCAGCTTGCATGAATCCGTGTGATTAACATGAACGAAATCGATCCACCTGTCTACGGCGAGAAGAATTGGGTTTGGATAATCACTGATTTCGGCCTATAATTACACCAACTCAAGGCCCATATATGAACTCGGACCCTGCCTTACACTTCGAGAGTTCGAGAGCAAGAGATCAGAAGCAAAAATGGCTAAGCTACTTGGTTATCACCTTGTTTATCCGATCCTCTTCCTCTTCCTCTTTCTCCTCCTTGCATCGACTGGTAAATTTTCTTTCACTAGTTTCTGTGTTGTGTGTTTGTGTGATATATGTTCGAACTCTCAAGTGTTGTGAGAAATTGTGAACAGGGGTATGTGTGAACACCGGAAACTGCCATCGTCAGTGTAGGAACTGGGAAGGTGCTCAGCGTGGAGCTTGTCATGCTCAATTCCCAGGGTTCGCATGCTTCTGCTACTTCAATTGTTGATTGTCTATCAACAACAGCAGCAGCCAGCAGTTTCTCTAAACTCAAGCTTTGATATATATCAAGTTAGTAATGTGTAAACAGAACCTACATCACTGCTACTTCGGTGCTCTTTTCTATAATAAGCAGCGAAGGGTTGCTAGTACAGAACCCCTAGCTACTTCTGTTTTAGATAAGCAGCATAGTAACACTACTGCAGAACTAGTACTTCCGCTGCACTCTGCTGTTTGACTCCTAGCTTTTGTAAATATAACCCGCACCAGAAATGTATTTTCTTCAACCAAATGCTTTGAGATTCACACTCTATAGTGAGCAACCAAATCAAAGAAACCGGCTAATCTGGCAATGGTATCAATATGTATGCAAAATTAAAGATTTCTCTCAAGTTCAAACTAACTGAAACATAAGCAGATCATTAACACAAAAACATAATAACCCTGCATTCCACAGACAAAAAAAAAAAAAAAGGGTTTCTCTATAACGCCTTAGCTGCTTAACCATTAAAGTTTAAGGTCCTACAAATGCACACATGCTCTTACCATGGATTCACAGTTATGCTATAGGACCAAGAATAAACATGCTCCTAAACTTATTATCGATTGAAGAAAAGAACCCGTCATTGCGAGAAAAATCGGAGTATGCCAAGCACAAAAACAGAATCAGCAATGAAATTCAATTCTATTCCATTTCACAAATTACATACCTTGAAGCTTGAATTTATAGCATCACCAAAAAATCTCAGACATTTGAAGCAAACCAAAAGCAAATAGTTTTTTTTTTTTTTTTTCCTACTTTTTCTTGCCTCCTTTAGAAGCCCCCTTCTTCCTAGAAGGCAGCACAATCTCTCCTTTGAGCACCGGAATCTCCATAATCTCGGTCAGCCGCCGTACTTCTTCCTGAACTTCTCGACCTGGTCGTCGTCGACCAGCAGACCCGACCGGTTTCCGAGGTAGAACGGGTGGTTCCCCGACCAGACATCCACCACGTACTCCTTCTGGGTCCCACCTGTGGTCATCACCAGTTCTCCTTTGCAGTACACTTTGGCGTCCTCGTGGAACTCCGGGTGTATGTCCTTCTTCCGGCACGTCACCACCGGCCGGAAACTCCCGGACCCAACAACGTTGGGGGCCTGAAAAGACAATCAAGGGACGGTGAATTGGGCTGGTGGAGATGAAAAGGTGGAGGGTGTTTCGGGAATTTTACCTTCTTGGGAGGGAGGATTGCCGGGCGGGAATGTCCTTGGAGGAAGTGTTGGTTAAACTGAGCGCCATTTCTGTCTCGGTTTCGGAAGGACGGAGAAGATGGATTGTGATGAAGAAGAAGATGAGGTTTATGTGGTTCTGTGGGGCGAACTTACTAAATTGCCCTCTGATTGGGCTACTATCAAAGTGTTGTGTATGCTTGTGGGCTTTCATTTAAGTTAATTGGGCTAATCTGGAGGAGAGTGTGCGCTGTGGAATTATGGGCTGAAGCATCTCATGGGCTAAGTTGGTTGGGCTGAAGCGTCTCGTGGGCTAAAAACCCTGATATTTGTCGCCTAATCTTTCCATTATTGGAGAGAATTGCTCAATATGGAAAACCTAAAGCCCCCTTGAGGTGACGCCACGTGGCACACAGTTCCACCAATGGCCGCATTGATGAGCATGGTGACGGTATGGCTCATACAGACATGAATTTTCTAGTCGCTACCATGTGTGTTCTGAATTTGAAACCAAGAATTGATATGCTGCTGGTGGTGACTCACAAGCTAACAGGCAAAGGGGTAGGTCTAGATATTTTTTCTTGTCCGGAATCTTCCATTTTACATAGAGTAAGTTGTTGCCACGTATAGGGTCCCGATGATACTTCCATTGCCAACAATGAACAAGAAGAATGGGACTAAAAGTTTGCTGGACCTTTGCGTTTGTGACTTTGTGTGTTGCATGCTTAGCATTTTGATCATCTCATGTGATCAACATGTGATTCAACCTTACAATGCTCATGTGCAACCCACAAATTAGAAAAAAGGCAAAGAAAACACTACAAGCATCAAGCATGCTTATTGATAGGGAAAAGCTAATGAGCTCGTGATAGGTGTTTGTGTTACTAAACAGTTCTAGTGCCAATCTCATCATGGACAAAGTACCAAAACTTACAAGAAATGTCAAATGCCAATCTCATATGTATGTAAGCAAACGTGTCATAACTTTGTAAGATATACCAAATTTCTCTTAAGAGAATTATTCAATGTAGTTATCCGTCAGTACTAGAAAAGTTTTATCTCAAGATAAGCTTGTATATAACATCGGAACAAACAAAAGCTTCAACTATTTTCTAGCACTTGATAGTTGAGTTTTAACTAGTTGCTTTGTCGGTCATTAGCTTAATGCAGATTTGATGACCCAGCATAGATCTGGAGAAGGATGAAGAGCTAGATCGATATGCTATCTGACAAACGCAGAGATACTCTTTTTCTCATGCAGAGTGCAGAAACAGGAGCACTGATTACTGAAAAGGATCGCACATGTGGGTGGTGCCAAATATAAGCCGTTCATTTCTCTACGATTCATATGCAAAGGTAGGTCTCTTTCAAGTTTCAGACTTGAAGGTCGACATCGTCACTAACGTTAATTTCTTGCAACAGTTGGAGCATTATCATGTGGTCTTCTTTGTTTATGGCGGGAGATTGAGACAACAACCCTCCATCAGTGTATAAGGTTTAATAAGAACGATGACTCGCCATGCCATATTCTAGAACATACTCCAAAATATATAAGTAAAGAAAGCCGAGAAATGTTGAATCGGTTATGAATGTATATAAGATTCGAAAAGCCAATTCACTGTTAAACCTCTCGTCTGTTTATGTTACATGTTTTTACAGTGAATCGGTTTTTCGAATGAATGTGTAAAGATTTTGTTATTTTTGTACCATTTTTTTGAAACAAAGATAATGAAGGCCAACCTTGATGAATGAGAGAAGTTGGTTTGCACAATAAGTGACGATAAAGAAGGTTGAAGCCGATTGAGTTGGAGAGCCGATTGAGTTGGAGAGGTTAAGCAAAGCTAGACCGTTGAGGGACTCGCGCAAATCTCAGAGTGGCATTATTGAGAATTGCTAGGTTTCTCGTTGTTGTTAATGGAATTGGAACCGAGTTGACAACAGGTGCACACCCTATTATTAAAAGCAAGGTTTGGTCATATTGAGATTTTCCTCGTGACACCTCTTCTCACTCTTTTCTTCACCAATCCCCACCTTCATCATCTCAGCCTCATTGCTCCGGCATTCACTCTCTTCCACTTGCCACTTTTGGCTCTCTCTTACCCGGACCCAACTCTGATCATTTTAACTCTTGGTGATCACAACAAAGCTTTCATCTGTTTTGGCTTCCGGGGTGTGTTTTGTGCTTCTATTAATAGTGTTTTTTCTGATCCGGGAATTGCTGAGTTTTGCCTCCGATCTGGGACTTTATGTCACTCTTGTGAAAAGTGCTTCCTTCTCTTTCACATAAAGCCAGAGTTAGTGGAAACCATTTTTCCAAGATTCCTCTGTTTTGCATTTGAGACTAATAAAATCTCTTTGAAGTAGTTTGCTTGTTCACAAATGAATTCTTGCTGTGCGACTCTGAAGGCTAATGCCCTTCCGGTTAAAGTCGGAGGAGGTCTTAGGAACCAAAGTAATGGCTTTTGGGGTGAGAGAATCAAAAGCAGAGATTTGAATACCCAATTGTTCAAAAGTTTGAAATCTGAAAGAAAGACCAAGTCTGGTGTGGCACACTCTATTCTTACTTCTCCTGATATCAACCAAGATAATGTGGTAAATATTATCCACAGTGCTCGATTTGAGGATCAAAGTCCTTGAATTTTATGATTTGGGTAATTGAGAATCACTTTGTGCATTTTTGGGTTGTTTTTGGTTTCAGACTTTTCAGGCACCATTATTTGAGACTCAAAAAGCTGACCCCAAAAAGGTTGCTTCTTTCATTTTGGGTGGAGGTGCTGGAACTCGACTATTTCCACTCACCAGCAGAAGAGCCAAGCCAGCGGTAAGATATCACTCACTACCTTTTTGTTGTTCAATTTAAGGTTTCCATATTGCAGAATTGTTTTGTAAAACTATATATGTTGTCCATTTGATTGACTAGGAACTGTAAGTCAAAGTTTTTAACAGAATTCCTTATGTATTGTAGCAGTAATACTTTTGAAAGCATATAAAATGGGAGATTGATGATTTTTCTTTGCCAAATGATCATCTGATTTTCAGGTTCCAATCGGAGGGTGTTACAGGCTTATTGATATCCCAATGAGTAATTGCATTAATAGCGGCATCAAAAAGATATTTATACTAACACAATTCAACTCTTTCTCACTCAATCGTCACCTTGCTCGTACTTACAATTTTGGAGATGGTATGAATTTTGGAGATGGGTTTGTGGAGGTAAGATGACAATCGTATGTCTCTGCTTGTTGCAATCTATATTGTAAATGTTTGGTGAATCAAAAGGCTAATATATGTAAGCAACAGGTTTTGGCTGCCACACAAACACCTGGAGAAGCTGGGAAAAAATGGTTCCAAGGAACAGCTGATGCTGTAAGACAATTTATATGGGTGTTTGAGGTATGTTATTATCAGTGTGCAATTATATATATCTGTTGAATTAGATGGTAACAAAACTAATGGGGCTTTTGGATGAGTTGTGTAGGATGCCAAGAACAAAAATGTTGAGCACATAGTGATATTATCCGGCGATCACCTCTATCGGATGGACTATCTAGATTTTGTGCAGGTGATTATTTCTACTTGGTGCTAGAGTTCTTATTCATAACCTTCTATCATATCCTTCTTATTGATGATTGTTATACTTGCAGAAACATATCGACACAAATGCCGACATTACTGTTTCATGCATACCCATGGATGAGACGTAAGTTGCTCAAATTTTGATGCCATAGTGTTTCAGGTTCAATAGTAAAATCTCACAGACTGCCTGACATTGTTTCCTATTTCATGTTACATGACATCATAGATACAAGTAGTAATGAATTTAATTAATCAAGACAGAATTATACATAACATAGGTCCTGGTCTCAGCTTTTATCCTTTAGTTCAAGTAATTGTGGAAGATTTTATTCACTTGTCTAAAATTTTATAAACCTCCGCTTCATTGATTTCACACCGGAAACTGACAAGTATATTGTAATTTTCTTGTAGCCGTGCATCAGATTACGGTCTCATGAAAATTGACCAGTCCGGTCGTATAGTCCAATTTGCTGAGAAACCTAAAGGCATCGATCTAGAAGCAATGGTAATAACTTTGCCGGCTTTTGTGTCTTGGTATAAAACTCGTAGTTTATTGAGGACTGTCTTGGTATATCTATTTTGCATCAACCCTTTTCCTAATTACTGTCTTTTCTTTTGGAACATGACTGCAGCAAGTCGATACCAGAGTACTAGGGCTTTCTGAGCTAGATGCTATGAACAATCCTTATATTGCATCAATGGGCGTTTATGTGTTTAGAACTGATGTCCTTCTAAGACTATTAAGATTTAGCTACCCTTCTTCCAATGATTTTGGCTCTGAGATTATTCCAGCAGCTGTGAGGGACTACAATGTCCAGGTGAGATGGTACTTCATACAAAAGTTTCTTCCTCTTTTATTTTTTAATGAAGGAGGACTATATTTTAAGTAAATAAGATTTCAAAGTTTTTCTTATATCTTATCTAGCCACTAATACATTGTATGCTCTTACATAATCAGGCATATTTGTTCAATGACTACTGGGAGGATATTGGAACTGTAAAATCTTTTTTTGATGCCAACTTGGCCCTCACAGAACAGGTTTGTAATGAACACTAGGATTTAGAATTCTCCCAACTTTGGATGTCAGATAATTTGGATTAAGTTTGGTTTGGTTAACTAGTATATCAAAAAAAGTTAACAACTACAAACTAGAAAATGGCTAGCATACTGATTCATTGGTCTTTCGTGCAGCCTCCAAAGTTTGAGTTCAATGATCCAAAGACACCTTTCTACACCTCTCCTAGATTCTTGCCACCTACAAAAGTTGAAAAATGCAGGGTATGTTGGAAAGCTAAATTTACTTTGTGACCTTGGCCGTAACTTTGTAGCTCATTGCCAATTGACCTCTGCAGATTATGGATGCAATAATATCCCATGGTTGCTTCTTACGAGAATGCAGTGTTCAACACTCCATAGTTGGTGTGCGCTCACGATTGGAGTACGGTGCAGAACTGAAGGTGAGCTTCCTTTGCATAATTGCATACACTCCTGTCTTTAATGGTTTGAATGTGTACGCATAAACTTTTCTCCTTGCCTCAGAGTGAGCACTGATTTATTTTGTTATGAAAAATCATTTTTCAGGATACTATGATGATGGGTGCAGACTACTACCAAACCGAAGAGGAAATTGCATCTCTACTAGCTAACGGAAAGGTTCCAGTTGGTGTGGGAGAAAATACCAAAATCTGGTAAAAACAATTTCATCTATTGCACGTTTGCAAACATCGTGACACAAATCTAAAACATAAAGGATAAGAAGCAGATTTACCGATCTTAGTTTTATATCAATGACTGCGCTATAAATTTGTTCTTGCCTATTTATTATGTATGCTGATTTTCCTTGTCAAAATTCATGTAGGAACTGCATAATCGACAAGAATGCCAAGATAGGAAGAAACGTGGTTATCACAAATGGTGATGTAAGTATCTATGGCTCTTGAAATTATTAAGGAAACTGTTATATCTAATCATTGTTTATTTTATTTGCAACTCAAACACTGGTGAACAAAATGCTTTAATCTCTCAGGGAGTTGAAGAAGCAGAGAGGCCAGAGGACGGGTTTTACATCAGGTCTGGAATCACAGTCGTACTGAAGAACGCTACCATTAAAGATGGAACTATCATATAAACTGCAAATTTAGTACTAGATACTTCTTCGTAGTGAGCCACATTTTCAGTACTTGGACGAACTTGGTTTGTGGCTTTACCATGGAATACTTAATTTATGTAAATTACTAATTCCTCTCATGTATGTAAAACTGGTAGTCGCTTGGCAAAAATAAAAGTGCTATCTTTTATATATAATAAAGTTCATGGGACTGTTACTTATCAAAGCATAGAACAACTATCAACCTACTCCTTTGGATGAACAAAACTCATCTCAAAGTGGGAATAGTAAGTTCAACTACAGAGTCCTGTTACTTTTATTCTATTCGTTTCAGTTTCCTGTATCATTCACCTTGTTCCCAGACCACCATTGAGCCCTTCTGATATCCCTTGCTCTCTTCCACTTCTCAATGTTTCTCAGCCTGGCATACATCTTCCGAATCTTGATAAGCCTCTGAGACTCTTCGGCAATTATACCAACTGTTGAGGAGCTCTCACTCAACACTACTCCATACCCGTCTTGAAAAGAGTCCATTCCTTCAGCTAGAAGTTGCCAGAACAAGCCGCCAACAGCTGCGCCTCCACCGCTAGCCGAGGAGTATATGGCCGAGTACACAGTGCTGAAAATCCTGTCACGTTGGCTGGTGGTATAGCCTGACTCTTTCAAAGACCTTCCAAACTCAGCAAAGAGAACTGGCTTATGAAGAATGTTCTGTGCATCTTGGATGTGATCATTGACCCAACTGCTCAAGAAAGAGACTTGGTCTTCATAATTTGACCCCGTTAACCTGCACATCATCAATAAAATAACCCAATTCAGAAACTTGTCATCTTTATAAAACTGTAAATTTTAGACAACTGTAATTTTGTGAATTTTCACCATTGGTCAGGGTATGAGTGAACAGTTGCAAAATCAATCCCAGGAATCTGATTGTTTGCAATAAAATCTGTTCCAACTTGAAAGTATTTTGGATTAGTTTGCTGCTTTGATTCTCCATAAAAGCCTTCAAGTCCAGCTTCAAGCAAGTGATTTCCATCAATAGATTTCAAGTAAGATGCCATCTCTGTAATCCAAGCCTGTCAGTGTCACAAAAACACAAATTTAGAACATGATTCATGTCTATTATTAACAAACATAAAAAGGTTTAGAAGGAAAAATAAAATATGGTTAATTTGTGATGAGACCTGTCACAAAAACACAAATTTAGAACATGCTTCATGTCTATCATGTCTGTTATTAACAAAGATAAAAGAGTTCAGAAGGAAAAATAAACAGATGGTTAATTTGTGATGAGACCTGAATGGTTCTTCCTGATGGATCAGAAGTGCATCTTGGTTCATTCATCAGCTCCCAAGCCATTATAGTTGGTTCATCTTTGTAATCAACACCAGTGAGACTATTCCTTCTCGTGAGTACAGTCTAGCACGCATCATCAACATCAGAAAACTTATATCAGTATTCTTGAACAAAACTGATCTTGTCACCAAATTCAATTTGCATATGTAACTGAAATGAGACCTAACAGATCAATAAAAGGAAAACCAAAAACCACACAAATGGAACCTCTTAACTAATCTTTCATCAGATCAGTAGGAGATTTACCTTGATATGATTTTTGTAGTAGCCCTTCACAACAGAGTTGGTGAAGAAATCATCCTCAGAATTTATAGACTGGTGTCCTTGGCTTCTTGCCCATTCCACATACTGTTTCCTGCCTCCAAAGTTCTCATAGCTATTCACCAAACTCAGCACCAACTTTATCCCATACTTCCTTGCCTCAGATACCACAAAATCCAACCCCTTTGAATATCAAGACACAATCTTTTTGTCAGTAAACTTAATAATCATGGACTTTGATTTATACAACAAACCATACAAGATTTGGTAACGAATTTAACCTGGAAACTTTGCTCATTGTAGGAACCAGGAGAGTACTGTAGGGCTCTGTAATCACCATCGTTGAACGCCCAAGTTCTTGCAATCGTGAGGCCATTTTTGGAAGCTTGTTGAAAGGCAGAGGAAACAAGGTTTCTCTGAGAGGGATCAGAGGCCATGTACATTAACCAGTAGGCATTGAACCCATTTGCATAATAGGGGATTCCATTGAGCATAAACTGGACTCCTTTGGTTTTCACAAACCCATCTTCTGCTTCTACTTGTTGGAAAAGAACTCCATGATATTGAAGAAGCAGAAGAGCAAAGAAAAGCAGACCACAACTCTTCATTTCTGTTTGTTGGCTCTTTCTCTGTTGCACTTGTGTCTCTAATAAATATGGTTTCGAAGGAAGTGTAACTGTAACATGTAGTTTGAACTGTGTAGAGCTGAAGGATTATATACGGGGCAGTACGTAGCTGTTCTCTTTTCTCTTTTTTTTTTCTTTTTTTTTTCTGTAGTTTTCAATCTTCTTCTGCATTTACGAGGTTGCCTATCATGGTTTTTAAATATGGTTTTATGGTGATCGTAACTTATGAATGACTAAGACTACATTATGGAGACCGGATGATCTTTAAACTTTTAAAATGAGGATGTTTTTAGTTTTAGCATGTATTTTGACAATCAAAGTCACTTATTTTCTAGTTACGTACTCGCATATAAATCATACAAATAATTAGCTAAAATGAAAAACGTTTAATCATTTGATTAGCACAATATTCGTTTTAATTTTATCGACCTACAATTGTTTACGTTAATTTGAATGATTATGAAATTAGTTGAAATTTTGTAACATGTTTCTTGCATATGAATCTAGAGGATCAACGGTTGAGATCTTTAAATAAAGTCATTACTAATGTAAAATAGTAAAAATCTTTAAATTTTTAAAGTAAGGAGGTCATGTTTATATCATCCCTTCTACATTATGTATACATCACAAAACTCCGAAAAGATAATAACGTCTTAATCGGTATAACTTACATTATCACCTAAATGGTGTCATATACTTGAAGGAATACATCACAAACATCAACAATATGAGAAAGCAACTCTTCACATGATCATACATGTGCTTGTGTTCGTATGATGAGAAATTTGAGATTTGGACATTGAATTTGGTGACCTAATTACTTGATGGGTAAAAATGGACCGATGTAAAGGTGATGCTCCTGCCGAAAGTAAAAGCGCATTGATAGGAGGACATAAATCATTCACCGGACATCACGGCGTCGTTTCGTCTTTTTTTTTTTAAACGGCAACCACCGTCACCGCACTCCCTACGTGTCCCACTGGTGTTGCCACGTGGAGAAACCTCGTTGAAACCCTGAATTGAATGCCACACGAAAGAGTGAGCTATCAGCTACGGACGAGGACGACGAAGCTTCCTTCTGTCTAAGGTTTTGGTATTAGATTGCCCTTTTTTGCTTGATTTGGTATCTGAGTTTGGATCAACGGAGACAAACCCTAGATTCCAAGTTGAAACACATGATTACCAATAGGATAATCAAATACAATTTGCAAAGCAAAGAATGAAGAAACATATATGGAATTGCAGTAGTGTAAGTTCCAAGTTCCAAGTTCTTCCGTTACTTTCTTACTTTACAATGAATTTATGAGTTTTTTTTCCAGATAAAATCATTTACAATTAGTATAGAAAATGAGATTCATCTGTATAGAGTTGGAGCCAATCTAACTAGGAAGCAGAGTCCCCACACTATGTAAACAATGCATGTGAACCAAATCCAGGAGGCACCATTCTGACCTTGTATATAAATACAATAGCTGAATTGAGGGATCCAGAATCTGAAAAGGGGAACATGGACGTACGAAGGAGAAGATGATATATATACATAGGTGATAGGTCGGTTTCTTATTTATGTCTGAGTTCGTAGATATTGTGCATGAAAACTCCAGAAGTTGCCGACTGCGGTATTTGAGGACCCATTTTCGATTTTGGGTTTGGAGGAGCTAGATTATGTTCCCCATCAATCCAATTATGCCGACGAATGCGACTATGCGAGGGAGTTTCATCCACAACCTCGTATGTGATGTGATGTGATGCTCTTCTGGATTTGGTAGAGGATTGCCCTAAGCCCAAGCCCAAACTTCTTTAGCAGACACTTGGGTCAAAATTTGTTTGAGGCTACTTGGTCCTATGGGACAGTTTTAGAGTGGGATTATGAATCCATGGTGTACTTGTCATGCCAAAGCCCAACTCTAATTAACGTTGCAATAGAACTTTTCATTTTGGGAAAGAGTTTCGAGTAATGTAATTGTCATTCTTTCTCATTATTCGTTTGGTTGACATGCCCATCCCTTAAAGCTGGTTGTTGAGATGACTTTGGTTGCACCGGTAGGTGGTAATACATGGGATTAGGTGATGGAATAATGGGTTGCAAGTTGCAACTCGTATTAAGAAACAATAATGTAAAGATAGACCAAATTCGCGAAAGGAAAAAGAAAACTAGAGACTTCACAAAAAACTATGTAGTCGTTTGACACGAATTTGTATTGTTTTATGAAACTCAACTACTTAGTTAAGTCCATAAATCGACTTTCACGTTATAAAATTATCATTGTTATACAAGCAAACGATTCAATGTATATTAGGAAACATGTTCATCTATGTTTTGAAGTAGTATATATATAGTCTTTAGGCCCACCAACCCTTACCGTAAAGAACCCACTCTGCACATATAATCACATCAACTTGTATCTCATAACAAATCCACCTAGCTAGCCTGTGAGTGCTTTCAGCACTCACTCACCCAGTCAAGTCACCACAAAGCTAGGTAGTGATTGCCACAAAGATTTTTCTAAGTAGGACGGGGGAGTGTGGCCATTAACCACCACGTAGGACGGAGAATGTGGCTATCAACCACCACGCACGTGCCTAACGGTTAGGAGACCACGTGATCGACCCGGAAGCTGAGCCCAAACCAAAACCCAAAGCACGAGCTGGTTAGCTGGGTTCTACTAGGGTCCCCGTCCATTCATCAGTATATATCTATTTTTGAATGTCCTGAGAAGATCGTATCAGACATTCCCCTCATCGAACTTCCTTCTCTAGCTCTTGCTATCATTTCTGTCAAGCAACATGGGATCGGAGTCCGAATCAGTTTGTGTCACCGGAGCCTCCGGTTTCGTCGGATCATGGCTGGTCATGAGACTCCTAGAGCGTGGCTACACTGTCCGAGCCACCGTGCGAGACCCTAGTACGTGCAACATAGCTTAGTGTTTATTCATCATTCCAAGCAGGTTTATTTGGTTCGTGTTTTTTTGATTGAGTAAATTGTTGTGTAACAGCTAATGCGAAGAAGGTGAAGCATCTGCTAGACTTGCCGAAGGCGGCGACTCACTTGACGCTGTGGAAGGCGGACCTGGCGGACGAGGGCAGCTTCGACGAAGCCATTAAGGGATGCACCGGAGTGTTCCATGTCGCCACACCTATGGATTTTGAGTCCAAGGACCCTGAGGTACTTATACACATATATATAACCAAGCAACTTTGACCTGGTATAATTGTGATCAAAACACACAAACGTGGACGGTGATCACGGTGGTGGTGGGACTGGTGGAGCTATAATTAGTCGCCGGAATATCTTGTTTGTAGATCATCAAAAACTTAGCAGTCGATCAAAAAAAAGTCAACTTACAATGAGACAGAAGATGATTAGGTTTGGTAGCTTTGATTGACAGAATACCATTATACAATTTAAAAAAAAAACAATAATAGGCATTCCATAGTTCTGTTTTATATAAAAGTTCTATTACACTAACAACAAAAGGCTACTACTATTACTATGTGATATAACAGTTCTTAATTTTTTTTCTAATTATCACCACCCACAATTACAGCTTTGCTGAAGATTTTTAACTGTATAAGTTAGCAGTTCAGGAAAAACTATCGATCTTTTTTGCTGACGGAATAAATCATTTGCAAGTGTTTTGTCTTTTCGATACTGCAATACTTATTAAGAATTAGAAGTTGTAGTGTTCTTGATAATTTGTTTGGTTTGGCAGAATGAAGTGATAAAGCCAACAATAAACGGGGTGTTAGACATCATGAAAGCATGTCTGAAAGCAAAGACTGTTAGAAGGCTGGTGTTTACAGCTTCTGCTGGATCTGTAAATGTTGAAGAGACCCAAAAGCCGGTCTACAACGAAAGCAACTGGAGCGACGTCGAATTTTGCCGGAGAGTAAAGATGACCGGTTGGGTAAGTACTATACTAACAAAGAACATGAATGTGGATCAATGTATTAGATACACAACTTCTTAATATTTGTTCGCAAAACTCTAATTCTGCATGTTATTGATCTGTTTCAGATGTATTTTGTATCAAAAACTCTGGCTGAGCAAGAGGCATGGAAGTTTGCTAAAGAAAACAACATTGATTTCATTACCATCATACCAACTCTGGTCATCGGTCCATTTCTCATGCCGGCTATGCCGCCGAGTCTCATTACCGGACTTTCGCCTCTATTTGGTACCACTACTACTTCACATTGTTGTTAATCACTTGCAAATCAGCGATCAGTTAACTTACATCTGCTAATAATACTTGTAACAGGAAATGAAGGTCATTATTCGATCATAAAGCAAGGCCAGTTCGTGCATCTAGACGACCTCTGCCAGTCTCATATATACTTGTACGAGCATCCGAAAGCAGAGGGTCGCTACATTTGTTCATCGCACGATGCTACGATTCATGAAATTGCAAAATTGCTAAGAGAAAAGTATCCCGAATACAATGTTCCTACAAAGTAAGTAATTCCGCCCTCTTGATAACCCTGGTTATATTGCTGTTAATGATCAATGAATTGACAAATTGGTTCTGTTCAGGTTCAAGGGCATTGAAGATAACTTGACAAAGGTCCATTTTTCTTCAAAGAAATTGTTGGAAACAGGGTTTGAGTTCAAGTACAGCTTGGAGGACATGTTTGTAGGGGCAGTCGATGCTTGTAAAGCAAAGGGTTTGCTTCCACCGCCTCCTACTGAAAGAGTTGAGAAGCAGGAGGCTGGCGATAGCAGTGTCGTCCATGTCGAAGTCACTGGCTAACTAAAATTGCCAGTGTTGGTTACATTTTGTATCTTGGCCTAATTAATCTGTCTTGTTGAGAGCTTCAAATAAATTGCTGTTTGATTTTATAGGTGTGCCTAATGAGAAATGAAATTTTTTTCTCCATGTAATTTGAGGTTGCATACGTATAAATAATAGAGCATATGTGACTCACTATCCAAGTATCCATATAATGAAATAGTAGGACGTCTCATTTATCATTATCCAAAACTTGGTTAATCTCTGAAATTGCATAGTGTTGGATACATACTAGTTAATTTCCAACAGACTGATACGTATAATCAGTATCACACTTGCGCTCCAATTTCACTATAAATGATAGAAATTGCCTTGAACATATGATGGATGACCTTTTCCGTCTGCTGGACTTGCCGAAGGAGGCGACGGACCTGACTTGGATGTGGAGGCTAGGGATGCTTTCCAAATTGAAAGAATCGCCGAAATTTCGGCGAAACTTTGTTTTTTTTTGAGGCGGCGATATATCATTCTCGCAAGATATTTTGGATATTTCCCGAAATTTTAGGATATTACGCGATATTCTCTAGATTTATGAGAATATGCCTTGATTCTCTCCGGTAAACTCTCCCAATCAATGCCACGTGCTTATTCCTTGTCACTCTCCCACTTTAATTCAATAAAAATGAAGGGGTTCTTAGGCCTAGTTTGGTACAGCTTCGTTTTTAAAAAAATCAGCTTTTATCCAAACTTTTAAATTTTATAGTGTTTGGTAAATGAAAAAAAAACAGTTTTTTTGAAAATTACAGGTCACTGGCAGCAGCTTTTAGAAGCAACCTGAAGGTTACTTTTGAAAGCAGCTGTCACTAAAAACACTAGAAATTAATAAATTTTATCTTGACATCACTTTTAAAACTAATATTTACCAAACACAAAACTGTTTTAATTCACAACTGATTATTTTCGCAGTACAGCAACAACAGTTTTTTTTTTAAAGTCACAACAATACCAAACTAGCCCTTAGAAGAATCGAACCCGCTAACATACACACACAAGCAATAACCAATTGTTGGAATCTTGACCGGCCACGTGCTGGCTTGGCCGTGAACTTTTCAGCGATTGTGGCCGCTTCCATATGAGCTGGGCCCACTTCCTCAGAGGGCCCGCAAGGCCTTAGGGTACCGGCACGATCCAACCTCTAAAGTCCTTCGAGACAACCCACCTTTAATGCCCCCACTTGGGTCACAAGCCCATGTTACCGGGCTCGGCAATAATCAATTGTAGGGCTGGCATTGGTAGGTATACCGACTCTATTTACCAATACCATATACCAACCAACTTAATATTGGTAGGCAAAATTTGGTAGCAATACCAACCGTCGAAGTTGGTACGGTTGGTACTCGGTTGATACGGTTGGTAATGGGCCTCTACCAAGTTTAAATTGAGGCCTAACAAACTGAAAGGCCCAGCTCATTTGAATCTTTTTTTTTGGGTTTTTTTTCTATCAATTATCAAACACATTCAAAGTTTTACACATCATATAATTTCAAATGCATAAACAAGCAAGATCAAAACTTCAAATGCAACAACGCAACAACGTCCAAAGTCTTATACAGAAAATTAAACAACACATGTCCAAACTCCAAAGTCTTATATAGAAAATTGAACAACACAAGCCAATGAAAACACAAGTCCATATTAGCATAAATTGGACAAAATTTGCAGGGAAGAGTGATGCTGCGAGGCCGGGAGAGTGCTAGAGTGCTAGACTGCGAAACACAACACAGATCATTGATTATAGAACCTATTAATAGAGCATAGAAACTAACACATAACACATAACCTATTAACAGAGCACAGAAACACATAACACATAACACAGAAGTATTACAATAACACAGAACATAGAAACTAATCAAACTAGGAAGTTGATAGATACTAATCAAATTAATCAAACTAATCAAACACAAAACATACTTACACATAGATTGATAGATAGCACAAATTAGAAAGTTGATACATACGGAGATTCGAGGCTTGGCGAAAGGCTTCTTCGTTGAAAAGTCGAGGTGCTGCGAAGTCAAGGTGTTGCCAAGTCGAGGTGTTGCTCAGTTATTGAAGTTGACCTTGGCGCTGCCGAGTCGACGGCGAGAGAGGCGAGGTGAGGTTTGAGCGAGATGAGTGTTTGAGGCTTTGAGCCAGAGAGGCGAGAGACAGAGAGTTGAAGTGAAGTGAAGTGAAGTGAATGAGTTTAGGATTAGGGTTAGATCAACGATGGAGATTCATCTCCATAAATAGTTGTATTTTTTTTATATATAAATCGGTCGGTACATGGTATACCATATTTTGGGTAAAACTTGTACCACGTACGTACCAACTGACTCCTCAAACTTAGTACGATAGTACTATACCGAAAACTCGGTTACCAACTATATCGGTTACCAACTTGTTTGGTACGGTTGGTTTCGCCAAGGTCCAAATTGTCACCCCTAATCAATTGTGCTACGTATTCAATTTGCTACAAATTGCAGCTCATATATAATATATACACTTATCATATTACGAATTTGAAAGCATGATTAATTTCTAAATTTCTATAGTCTCAATATATTTATGATATTTCCGTTGAAATTTTCAATTTTCGGACTATTGATATTTTCTTGAAGTCTGATATTTTAGTCGTTGACGTACCTAGCTAAGGGTTAACCCCGACAAAGGAATTGAAATAAGCAAATGATTAAGCAGCAGACAGATATATACTTAGAAGACTCTTCTGTGGACTTAGAAGACTCTTCTGTGGACTCTTCTTTGATGAAGACAACTATTATATATTAATACAGTATATGATACTTCAATTATTGCATATATACTTTTGGACGGAGAACTATTAGCTAAGGGTTATAACAAAAATGAACATGTCTTAATACGGTTTGCACGTACTTAATTGGCAGAATGATCGAAGTGATCGATAGAGCCAACAATAAATCGGTATGTATTAGAAATCATGAAAGCATGTCACAAAGCTATCAAAGACTGTTCGGAGATCGAGTGGTGTTTATACATCTTCGGCCGGAACTGTCTGCTGTTGAAGAGCGCGCGCATCCTAAGGCGGTATATACACGAACCCTAATTGATTACAGTGATCGTCATATATACCAACTCTTGTAATCAGTCGATTTCTCGCACCAAGCCACAAACCCTAACTGAATTTTCACCTCTATGTCATCGACCCTGGTATCATCATCAGTGAGTGGTGAAAGACTGAAAGTCCAATTACGAGCGAGGCTAGCTTGATGGCACATAGATGATGCGAGAAATGAACTGATTAATTACAAGAGTTGGTATATATAATGGTAATGAAATTATTGTTGTTTCCTCTGGCAAACTTCCATGCTGCTTTGCTCGGCTAGAATTTTGGATGCAAATTACATCTCAACCAACCAAAAATCAAGTCCAAAATTAGGGTTTGTGAACAGAATAAGAAACTATATCGAATAGATCAGGGCCCGACATTGCCCACCTCGTGACTTTGTACTGAGATTTGATAGCAATGCTCTTAAAAGTTACTAAAAGGAGGACGGGGGGTTGGTTTCAAATTTGGTAATGAAATTCAGGAGCCATACATTGCCCACCCCACCTCGTGACTTTTGTACTAGGTTTGATAGCAATGTTCCCAAAAGTCACTAAAGGAGGAGGAGGGGTTTCAGCAGTGAGGATCCTGCAGCAGGTGGCTAGTTTCAAATTTGGTCATGAAATTTAGCAGGCATAACATACCCTCTCAGGTGCAGCAGAATTTTTCAAAAGTCACTTGATTTATTAGATTTAGTTCATTATTATTATTATTTTTTAAGATGGATGCATGTAACATGATTCTATCTTGTGATTATTAATTTTATGCTACATGCAAGTAAAACGTACGATATGTTCTAGATCCTCTTGATTTCAACATTCCACAAATCGATCACAACACAAGACACTCATGAAGCTTGATTCAAATGCATAGCATACACATCTGTATAGGCCAATTCCTGATGCATGATTGGATAGATATAGGATCGAAGTACGTACCTATTAATTGCTTGACAAGGATGTACGTACCAATTTGATCTTACTTATGAATTTGAGTAAGGCTAGCTAGCTAGCTAATTAAAATAATTGAGGAAAAAGAAGCATAAGATGGAACTCATGGAAGGGAAAGGATTGAAAATACGAGCGCCGAGGGCGGCTAACAACCACCACGCATGTTGAACCAAGGGTCAGGTGCAGCTACCACGCATACATGTGCATATAGCCATGAACAAGCTAGACCAGATCGATGATCTATATATATGCCGCCATCCCGGAGAGTATCCAATACTCCACGGCACTAACTACCTAGGCATGGGGTTGGGAGCAGAATCCGGATCCGTTTGTGTGACGGGCGCCTCCGGTTTCGTCGGTTCATGGCTCGTCATGAGACTCCTCGAGCGCGGTTACACCGTCCGAGCCACCGTGCGAGACCCTGGTCCGTCGATTCAATTAACTAACCTTGCATGCTTAATTTGACGGATATCATATCATGTTAACCAGATAATGTTTTGTTACTGTAACATGCAGCTAATTTGAAGAAGGTGAGACATCTGCTGGAGTTACCACAGGCGGCCACGCGACTGACGCTGTGGAAGGCGGACCTGGACGTCGAGGGAAGCTTTGATGAAGCCATTAAGGGCTGCACCGGAGTGTTTCATGTCGCCACGCCTATGGATTTCGAGTCCGAGGACCCTGAGGTATATATGCAGCTAATGGGAGGGATTGAAAGCCAGTTATTATTAAGTAGCAGATAAATAGAACCAGATCAACTAGCTTTTCTTTAGATTTAACTATATATAATACTTCATTTACAAGTATCTTATACGGAGATCGAACTAGCTAGGTACGTACGTACTCGTAGTGACATTTGAAGTGTTGATTAATTTGGTTGGCACTTAATTGGCAGAACGAAGTGATAAAGCCAACAATAAACGGGATGTTAGACATCATGAAAGCATGTCTCAAAGCAAAGACAGTTCGGAGGGTGGTGTTTACATCTTCGGCCGGAGCTGTCGCCATTGAAGAGCATCGAAAGGAGGTCTACAACGAAAACAACTGGAGCGATGTTGTGTTTTGCCGGAAAGTAAAGATGACTGGTTGGGTATGTGATCACAAGACTCATGTTGGGTGCTGATCTATATAGGTACGAAGGTTTCTTATTTTGTTCGCAAACCCTAGTTTTCTGAGTTTTGTTGTTTTGTTTCAGATGTATTTTGTATCCAAAACTCTAGCCGAGCAAGCAGCATGGAAGTTTGCCAAAGAAAACAACATTGATTTCATTACGATTATCCCAACTCTTGTAATCGGTCCTTTTCTCGCGCCATCTATGCCACCAAGCCTCATATCTGGACTTTCACCACTCACTGGTAATGTTCCTACTAGCTTTGGAGGTGTTCTGTGATTGATCGATGGTTTGAAGTACTGAGATATTAACTCATCAATAGATCTCATCAATAGATACCGCAAACAATAACTAATCTAACGACCCGTATATACCTTCTGACTCGATCCATTTAATTATGAACTATTACAGGAAATGAAGCTCATTATGGGATTATAAAGCAATGCCAATACGTTCACCTAGATGATCTCTGCCAATCTCATATATTCCTCTACGAGCATCCGAAAGCCGAGGGCCGCTACATCTGTTCATCACATGATGCCACGATTCACGACATTGCGAAATTGCTGAATGAAAAATACCCCATGTATAATGTTCCTAAGAAGTAATGAACCGACGCTAATGCACCCTGTATAATCGACTCCATAATTGTTAATTAAGCTGGTTAATTAGTTATGTATATTAATCTTTGTATATGTGCATACAGGTTCAAGGGCATTGAGGAGAACTTGACAAATATCCATTTTTCTTCAAAGAAGCTGAGAGAGATGGGGTTTGAGTTCAAACACAGCTTGGAGGACATGTTTACAGGGGCTGTTGATGATTGCAGAGCAAAGGGTCTGCTTCCACTTCCCCAGGAAGAAGAAACTGAAAAACGCAGGGCTGGTTAGCGAGTGGTTTATGCCAGTGGCTCCGATCCAGTCGAAGTTATCATATATTCTCAGTTACATTTTTATTTTTATTTCTGAGCGAGAATATATATGATCATATATATTCTCAGTTACCTTCATCTCTCTATTGTTGAGAATTTCAAATAAGTTGTTGTTTGATTTGAATCATTTGATGATCGAGTGTGCTTAATTACTCATTCAAAGTTCCTTCGTCTGATGATGTAATTTGTGCTTAAGAATAAATATTACCGTTTGATGATGTAACTATTACTTTATGCTCAAGAGTAGTTGAACAACTTTTTTGTATGGTAGAATAATGTTACAGTAATTTTGGAAACATTATAGTTTTTGAATCAAACCCATATATAGGGTGGAAAATAATACATCGCAAGTTCATTAGCCTGAATAATTCACATTGCGCTTATTGTACGTACATGGTTTTTTCGCACTATACACGTTTCATATTAATATAAGGGTAATGCTAGAGGGCCTTAATAAGGTTTAAAATTTGTGGCATTAATTCTATGTGTCATGCCATGTAAGTAAATAAAAATATTTATTTTCGATTCCACATAATATATCTAGCCAAATCAAAACATTACATTACCAATTTTACCATTTCTATTTCCTTTTACATTTTAAGGGGTGAATCAATGATATTAATGTACTTTATTAGGTAATGGAAACAAATATTACATATTAATAGCAACCACTAATTATATATAATATAAGAAATGTTTCTTACATCAACCACATATTAATGTACTTTTTTAAATAATAATTAGTTTTGTCAAATAAACTATAACCCTAACCCTAATTCGTCCAAAAAGCAATTATAATTCATAAAAAAAAAACACTTATATAAGATAATTCGGATATAATTCATCAAAATTTTCTATGATTCGTCCCAAAAATAATTTATATATAAATAATTTCTCTAAATGATTTACATACAGATTATTTATATAATATACATGTATTTTTTATAATATACATTTATTATAATATATAATATAATGTTATTTTGATGTTATATTTTTTATATTTAATTAGATATTTAGAAGAAGGAAAGCTAAAATAGTTCTATTTTTCAATGAAAAACTGAAATTTATTAGAGTCATTGTTTGAAATAGACCAAATGGTACGATGATTTTTATACTTAAGTATTACATGACATAAGATTTTTAATATGTGATGTGTCTAAATGATTTGGCATGCCACACATTTGAGGCCTAAAATCTTAAGCCTTATTAAGGCCTAGAATCATTTTCCTTAATATAACTTCAAATTAGAATTAGAGAGAACCATAGTTTGTAAACTACGAGAGATCAACAACAAAATCAATGTGCGTTACACCTTGGAGGATAAGTAATTTCACCAGGGCCCGTTTCGCTATAAATCCCTTAACCCTTCGTTTCGTTCGGGCCTGTTGCAACTTTGAAAGCCCCTGAAAACTTGAACAGCGCAGACACTAAGCTCTCTCTCTCTTTCACACTCAAACCAAATGGCGGCGGCGATTTCGTCCTCTCATCTCTTACTCCGATCAGACAAAGCCTCTCACTCCTCCTTCTCCGGCCAGAGCCTCCGACGATCGCCTCCACTTTCCGGCAAGTTCGCCAGCATTTCCGTCTCTTCTCCGGCCTCGTTCCGAAGAATCTCGTGCCAGGCCTCCTCTACTGCCTCTTCGCCGTCGTCGGTGGCAGCCGGAACAGGTCTAAAATTCTTAATCTGATTGATTAGTAGCGTAATCATGATATGAATCTTTAGTATTAGCCTTGAGCACAGTTTTTTACTATTGACAAATTGCGATAGTTAAATTTGGATTATGAAATGGATATGAATTACTCGATGCAAATTGCAGCCAGGAGTTTTCAAATAATGTAGGTGATGTTCTTGAACAATTTCGGCGAGTATATGTCCTGTTAGTTAGAAGATTTGCATGTGTGGAAAATTAGGGTTTTTTTTTATTGAAAATTGAGTGCAAGTGATAGTACTCATGCGATTAGTATGAATATAGCTTATTGCAAATGAAGAATCGAATCGATTATTTTCTGACTTTGCATTTTTTGTGTACTTGTTTTTTTTTTTTTTTTTTTTTTTTTTTTTCAGCGAAAGCAGGACAGAAGGATTTTTTGCACATAGATGACTTTGACAAAGCCACAATTCTAAAGATGTTGGATAGAGCAGCGGAAGTGAAGGCGCTGCTAAAGTCAGGAGAGAAGACATATCTCCCGCTTAAGGGGAAGACGATGGCTATGATCTTTGCAAAGCCATCCATGAGAACTCGTGTTTCATTTGAGACTGGGTTTTTCCGGCTAGGAGGTCATGCGTTATACCTAGGACCTAATGATATCCAGATGGGGAAGAGGGAGGAAACTCGGGATGTCGCGCGTGTTTTGTCTCGCTATAATGACATTATTATGGCACGTGTATTTGCTCATCAGGTATGCTGGTGAGTTCATATGTTTGCAGTTTGGTATAGGTGATACCGTGGGAATTGCTTTGCCCAAGCGTTCTTAGTATGAAAATTGGTCAACTTGCACCCTTGTATACCATGTTGTAATTAGCTTTACTTTACCTGTTCTGTCGCAGGACATCCTTGATTTGGCCAAATATTCAACTGTACCTGTTGTCAATGGCCTGACAGACTATAACCATCCATGTCAAATTATGGCCGATGTCCTCACTATTATTGAACATGTTGGCCAGTTAGAAGGAACTAAGGTTGGTCCACTGTTCTGTTTGCTAAGTATGGTTATCTTTAACATGCATATATATATATATATCTGAATCTTGTTTTTTGGTGGTCAAACCTACACAACTCACAGGTTGTCTATGTTGGAGATGGAAACAACATTGTGCACTCTTGGCTGTTGATGGCTTCTGTTATACCTTTCCACTTTGTTTGTGCTTGCCCTAAAGGTTTCGAACCAGATAAGGAAACTGTTGAGAAGGCACAACGGGCTGGTATTAGCAAGATTGAAATCACAAATGATCCCAAGGAAGCAGTCAAAGGTGCTGATGTTGTGTACTCAGATGTGTGGGCCAGCATGGGGCAAAAGGAAGAGGCTGCGTATCGGCAACAAGTTTTTAAAGGATTTCAGGTACAAGCTTTTTCAAAACCATTTTGATCACATTGCGTGTGATTTTTTCGTAGTAAACTGTCATTTTGGGTATCTGTTGAGAAGAATTTTGTTGTGCTTTCACTGGAATACTTGTCCAAGGTGTTTTCTCATCATAAGGGATTAAGTTCGTAGATTAAAATGAAGGAAATTTACGTTTTCCAATCATAAATTACAGCTGACATATATAAACCGTTCTTCGTGAAACTTGAAGTTCAAAGAGTTCTGAGATACATTGGTTCTGTGCTAGGAATCCGTTGTTATGAACTTGTAATTCTACACTGCTTTAGTCTGAATTTGATTCACACTATTGGTTTGGACCTGCAAATAAAAACTTCGGACTGATGCGTCATTCTTTTTGTTTGGCATAAAAAGTTGGTCACTTACTGCCCAAAGTGTAATTTTTAGTAGTATTTTTAGGTAGTTGGTGGTTTATTTAATTCAACTATTATGTGCTTGTTTTTACAGATCGATGAGAATCTTATGAAGATAGCAGGGCCAAAAGCTTATTTCATGCATTGCTTGCCGGCAGAGAGAGGAGTGGAAGTGACTGATGGAGTGATCGAGGCTCCAAATTCCATCGTCTTTCCACAAGCTGAGAATCGTATGCATGCACAGAATGCCGTAATGCTTCATCTGCTTGGCGTGTAGTTCCCTATCAGCCCAGTTGTATGGACAGGAATATGAGAGCATTTCAGCGCATCTAGGTTCTGAGTTTAGTTTCCGGCTGTAACCTTAATGTTGTTTGTTATTACATCTGTGGCTTGAGAACATGGCAACTTTTAACTTTGAAGTATTTGTTACGTTATGGAAATAGCTTTTGAGCACTTGTTTAAACTCAGTGGGATTAGTGCACACCTGCAGATACCCAAAATAGGAAAGAGTAACAGTGCCAGTGTCATGTTCAATGCAATTGCTTCTTGGAGTCGCAGCATGAATCTAGCTACAGCTGCAATGATATAAATAAAAGAATGCCTAGAATACATTTCCTAATAACTATTTATTCCAAGATGAACAACTGCGGCTGGCTTGTTATTTCGCCATTCTTTTCCGAAATTCTTTATTGATCTTTCTTCATATGTACAAAATAAACAGTTTATCGCTCGTCCATGCTGAATCTATTCCAAGCATCCTGGAGACAAATAGAAACCAGAAAGAATACAAGTGAGATTAAAAATCTTGACCTTAATCTTTTTGAAAGACAGATGTTGAGACCTGTAATCAGAAACAGAAGTTCCTATAAAATCTCAAAAGCTATGGTGTTTCTGTAATTGTAACAAGCAGTCAGTAAATATCTATGGTTCTTATCTCATACTTGAACAGCGACATCCTACAACATTCAAGCGCACATTCAAGGACAGATCAGCAACATACCTTTAGAAGATCAAACACCTTCTCACAAGTGTACTTCTGCTGAATGCTTGCACCCCGTTGCTGTAACTTGTCAGGATGAACAAAGAGTGCAGCTTTGCGATAAGCTTTCTTTACAGCAACAGCAGTAACAATATCGGTGAGAGGAACCGGCTGCCAACCACTATCAGGCCCAAGGATCTGCCAGTTACAGTATAACCATTCAGTCAATACAAGCTAAATGAAAAATTATTCTGCTGGAACTTTATGAAAAGAAAAAAAAAACATGTTGCATGAAATCCCAAATTGAATTCAAGTCATAGAAGCAGCCAAGCAGGTGAATGAGACTTATAATAGTAATATCATCGAAGACATGAATTGAGAGAAAGAGCACATACATATTGTAGTGTTGAGAGCAATGCACGCAAATTTCTCTCCTTGCCACTTGACCACCTTTTGACCTCGGCATCAAGAACTTCTGCTAACCTCTGCCAGAAAATTAAACTCACAATATTGAGAACAATTGTTATGTTTGGGAAAAGATATACTGCCTAACAAAGATATATTACATTTCTCTCTGCTTGCTCTTGCTGTACAAGAAGATCACGATTATTCTTCTCCGCGAGAGCTTTAGCCTGAAGGAGACAAGAAGAGTACATGAAGAAAGCTCATTATTTATCGGCAATATATATTTAAAGCCAAGCAATATCAGGATATTCTTATCCAAGCAAATATCTGGAAGCATACCGCACGTTCTGCTGTCCGTTGATTCCTCTCCAACCTAGCTTTACACCTTTGAGCTGATTCACCATTAGTTCCATTAGACTGCTCAGCTGGGGAAGGATCTTCAGTAAGAATAAGCACAACATATTCAGAAGTAGCAAAGAGTTGCATGGTCGACAATCCTACAATAATGAAATCAAATGCATATAATTAAATGCATGTACAGTGGATATCACATACCAGACAGATTTGAAGAATTCGAAGATCTTGATGTGCTTGAAGAGAATGAGCCTTTGGACTCTAGATCCTGCAAGAATTTCAAAAATCATTTTTTTACGATGCCTCAGGACTTTACGATGCTTATGAAGAATAGATTATTCTAACAGAAACACTCACCAAGGACCGGCTCAGCCCATTATCTCCAGAAGCACCAGAAAATTTCTCAGAAACAGATCTTTTAGCCTGCTTTCCATCTGTAGAAGCACCAGAATATTTCTCTGGAACAACAGACCATTTCGCCTGCTTACCTGCCTCGGCAGCAACCTTCTCAGATAATGCTTTTTCTAAGGCACGATCCCGTGCTTCTGCAGTTGCTCTTTCAACAGCAGCACGTTCTTGTTTTTGTTTGTCTTTGGCTTCCTTTGAAGCCTTCTCAGCTAATGAAGTATCATTAGCCTGCACAGAAGTCTTCCCCAACTTTCCTTGGGCCTCAGCCATTACCTTTTGACGAGTTTCAGCAACTCTTTCTTTGACATCAGCAAATGACCTTTCACGAGCTTCACGAATTATTTGTGCAACCTTTCTTTTCTCCTTTTGTCTTTCCCTTTCCCTTCGTTTTTCTGCTTTCTGAATCAGGTGTTCTTTCTCCAGTTCCACTACCTTTTGTGAACTAGCACTAATTTCAAACTCATTTGCAGTCTGAGATTCTTGTTGATTCTCCTTTTCACGTTCCACCTCTTTTTGAAAAATGAAGTTTGTTTCAGTCTCTTTTGCTCTCGGGGTTGCTTGACTCTGCGGTTCCACTTCCAGCGAATTATGGTCAGTTTCACTCTCTTCTGCAGACAAGGTTGTTTGTGGATTTGCATTGTTTTCTTGTTCAAATTCTTTCAGTGAACTGTGAATGGTTTCACTCTCTTTCGGTTTCAAGGTTGCTTGTTGGCTGTCCTCATTTACTTCTGTGCTTTGACTTGTCATGACTTTATGATGATTCTCCTTATCTCTCTTTGTAGACAGGCTGGTATCCGTGTCATTATCCAGTAGCACACTTCCTGCTTTTCTACCAAATATGTGAGGAGCCTGAGCTACTTTTGTATCCTTCCCATTGTCAAACCATCTTTTCCTGTGAGAAGACTTGGTAATATTCATGCTCTCCTCCTGATTCACAGCAGCAACTTCAGGTCCCGTCATGTCCTTATTAATATCTCCAAATTCTTCAACATGCTTTTGTAAGTTGCAGACTACTTCAGGCTCTCTGGCAAGATGGCCATCTTGCTTTTGCCCATATACACTTGTCCCATTTGTGTCAGAAGAATGGATCTCTATTACATCTTCCATTTGCTTCAGTATCTCAGCAAATTTGACACCTGAAGCCAAACCCTCTATTTCACATATCACTTTCTCTTCCATGACATCCTCCTCTTCAACTGATTCTGATTGGTTCCCATCCCCCTCAAGTTTAATGAAAGGTTCTGAAACTTCGTTAGTACCAAACCATCTTTTCCTAGATTTGGAACCATTCTTGTTCCTTTCCTGATTCAAAACAACTTCAGCTCTCATCATATCACTATTATCTCCTGATTCTTCACATTCTTCAACCTGCCTTCCAACATTGTAGTCTACACTGGGCTCTCCGGCAAGCTGGTCATCTTGCGTTTGCACGAAGCTCATGTCACTTTCACTTGCGCTTATTCCATTTTTGTCAAGAGAATGGATCAATGTTGCATCTTCCATTTGCTTCGGCCTCTCTGGAAGTTGGACACCCGGAGTCAAGCCATCTGTTTCACATATCTCTTTCTCCACCATGCTATTTTCCTCTTCAACCAGTTCTGTCTGGTGCTCATTTTCTTCAAGTTGAATTGAAGTTCCAGCAACTTCTTTCACCCCTTTATTTTCTTCGAGCTGAATCGAAGTTCCAGCAACTTCTTTCACCCCTTTATTTTCTTCGAGCTGAATCGAAGTTCCAGCAACTTCATCCTCTTTGTTTATAGGTAACTTCATAGTTTCTTTTACATCTTGGTCGCAATCTACATCTCTAGCGGATCCCTGTTTGCTGTCCAGGGCCTCACATACATCTTGCTCATTCAGGTTATCTGCTGCCTCAATAATGCAATCCAAGTTCTCTTGCTCCTCTTGAGTCGCCTGCACTTTCTCATTTCTTGTGCTCTCATCCATCTCTATTTGCATTCTCCCAGCTTCTATGAATTCAAAACTCTCTTCTTGGTGATTCTCACACTCCTTCTGACAAGTAGCCTCTTCAAGTATTTTCTCATTCGGTCTAGTGTCTTGAAGCTTCTCATTTCCTTCAGAGATTATGTCATCCTCAAGTCTCTTTTCAAAATCTTCCTTATCATAAGAGCCATTCACTGACTCAATGATTTCTTCCTTCTTATGTTCGTTGAGAGTGCTGTCACTGTCTTCTTCATTCTGAGCATATGGTTGTTCCCTCTCATTTTCTTCCAGCACGCAACCCTCCTTGTCAATCTTCTCATTTTCATCCCACTCCTGAGTCACCAAGTTTAATTTCACATGTTCAATCTCCTGTATCTCCTGAGTTTCAAACCTCTTGTCATCGCCATTTTGTTTCTCTTCACATGTTTCCTTTACATGTGTTGTTTTAAGGTTCCCAGTTTCTTCATGCTCTCTGGGAGCTTCTTCTGGCTTCTCATTGTCTTCCTGATTAGAACACTCTTGAGATGATGCTAATTTATCAATTTCTTCAAACTCAGAAACCTCTTCACCCACACTCAACAAATTCTCAACTCCTCTTTGTTCTTCTGCTGTAACTGCTTTTGATATCTTGCCAACTTGCTCCGGATTTTCAAAGGCTTCCATGTCCGTTTTCTTCTCTTGTTCTTCATAATCTACAGATTGGAACATTTGCCTTGGATTGTTGGCTTTTTCATTCTCTAATACTATATCATGGTTTTCATTTGAGTCAGCAAAGTCATAAAACTCTTCTGTTGCTTCTGATACATCAGGTTCACTGCTGTCAGCAAATTCGTAGAACTGTTCTGATGCTTCTGATACATCTTGTTCACTTGTGTCAGCAAATTCATAAAACTGATCTGCTGCTTCTAAGTCATCAGCTTCTTCATGCCTGTGATCTGTTGGAGTTGGTTCAAATTCCTCTCCATGTACTTTCCCTCGAGCTTCCATCACACCATAATTTTTATCTGTGTCTGCTAGTATTACAGTTACTTGCTCTGGCCGAGCAGAGACGTGAACTTCTTCTTCTAATTCATCAGTCTTCTTTGTAAATATGCATGCATTATCTGCGAATTCCTTCCCAGAGACATGAACTTCTTCTTGTAATTCATCGGTCTTCTTTGTAAATATGCATGCATTATTTGCGAATTCCTTTCCACATACTTTCCCTCGAGCTTCCATCACACCACAAAGTTTATCTGTGTCTTCTAGTGCTACAGTTACTTGTTCCGGCCAAGCAGAGACATGAACTTCTTCTTGTAATTCATGGATCTTCTTCTTTGTAAATATGCTTGCATTATCTGTGAATTCCTTTCCACGTACTTCCTCTCCAGTAACCGTCACATCACTAATTGTAGATGCATTTTCAAATACCGGAGTTACTTGTTGTAGCCCAGCAGAAACGTGGACAGGAACATCCACTTCGTTAAATAGGTCCCGAGTCTTTGTCTCTTTGGATGTGCTAGCTTTGTCAGCAAATTTACCACCCTTCCTCGACTTAGGTTTCATACTGTTGTCAAAGCTCAGTTTGACTCGACTTTGAGGACCAACCTTCTTTCGATCCATCAACTCCTTTGCCATTTGTATACTTGCTTGAGCCTCCTCTATTGCCTTTGTCAAAGCTGCAACAGATGCAGCTGCAACAGAGTTTGCGTCTACTTCCTCGTCAAAGTATGGCGATGAGGAAACATTGTCAGCGCCTTCAAAAGTATCACGGTTCAGAACCCCAAACACAGAAGCCATTGGTTTCTCAAATTCACCCTTCCCATCAGAACGCATGCTTGAAAATGGAGGCATGTTTGAAGGGCGAGATTCTTGCGCAAGTTCCCCTGAATAAAATAACTTATCAACTGAGCCGGAACTTCTCCACTTGGAACTGTTCTGAACCCTGGCAACTCTTCCAGAGGTCTGTTTACTTGCATCAGTAGCTTGCTGGTCCCCTGTAGTTTTAATGTGATGGTTTCCCCCCATTTTTCTCTCCTGACCATTGACAATGCTAGCATCATTTGCTACTAAGGACACTGGTTTATCAACTTCAGAAACCTGACTGTAAATGGAGACACACTTGAAGGATGAGTTCCTAGCCCCGATTTATTCGTCTTAAATAACTCATCAATTGAATTCTTCCAATTAGAATCATTCTCCGCCTTGACGCCTCCTCCTCCTCCAGAAGCCTGTTTGCCGGCATCACCAGCTGGTTGGTCTCTCATGGCCTTCGCGGAACGGTTGCCCTCCATTCTCCTCTCTTTCGCTACGGACGACATTGACACCGGTTTATCTCCTTCAGTGGCACGCAAGGGAGAGGTCTCATCAACCAAGCAGGTATATGCCGGAACAGAATGCACACCTGCAAAGCTTTTGCTCCGATGGTTGCTTTGATTATATGACATGCTGAACTTCTTAACACCATCAATCGATTCATACGCTGCTTCATTTGCTAAATCAATACCTTCCTCTGAACATGAACGTTTAGCCTCTTTCGGAGGTGACACTCTTTCACTTTGTCTCCTATTTATAAATAAAAATAAATAAATAAATAAATAAAAATTCAATTACTGCTATGAAGCGCTCTAACTCTTATCTCTATCCAGATTTCCGATCATGCTAATTGTAAGAGAAAAACAATCCAAACAAAATGTAGACTAATTAGTTCAGGAATATAATGTACCTGGTTTCTTTTTGCATTTTAGTTCTTTTCTTAGGCTCATCAAACAGCTTCTCATACGGCACAGCGAAATCGGAATCGCCGAAGCCGCCGAAGACGTCGGAGTAATCGAGCTGCGAGCTCCGAACATCCACTTTCCGCTCATTCAGCTCCGGAACTTCCAGAACCGGAATCGAGGAGGCGCCGCCGCCGCCGAAAATCTCGCGGTAGTCGTCGAGTCTGGACGAGAAAGACGACACGGTGAACTTGGCCGGAGCAGATGAGAAGACGCCGTCGTAGATGGAGTGGCCGGTGGAGAGCTTCTGCGATAGAGCTACCGCCGATGAAGTCCGGTAATCCATTGATGAATTGAGCTTCTTCTTCCTCTATCTCTTTCTATTCGGACAAAATTTACAGAGAGAAGAGAAAATGAGAGGGAATACGATTTTGGCGAGTAAATTGTGGAGAGGTGCGGGTTTAACTGTCGGGGAGGACGGAAATCGATTAAATCGGCGATTCGGGAGGGAAAAGATCGGCGATGAGAGTGGCTCACTTGTACCGAAAAGAAGATTGGCAAGTGTGCCCGTCGTGTAGCCTGGGGGTACACTTCTTTCCAAGTTCAACGCGTCGGTTCGAGCTTGGACACCGACACGGTGCAGGGTAGATTGGTAATATGCTCGTAATTGGAGGGGTGGTTTATATAAATAGTAAATGACGTGGGGCATCGTATTTTAATTTTTGATTAATAATTACTTTTGTGATGAATTATTAGTGAATAATGAGGACCAAGCGGTTAGGTTTGCAAGAGCTAGCTTTTCACGCTATCATTTCGTGCCTCAACAATCTGACCGGAACAATGTCTCGATATGTGATTTGCTGTCGGAAAGATACGACGGGTTCAAGTTTCGTTGACATAATTCACATGTTTTGTGTAGCTAACAATTCTTTCATGTTCAGCTTAAATAATTTTAGCGAGTAACTACATATTGAGTTCGAAGTTAAATGCAAAAGAGATTTCAGTAGGGTAATTGCATAATGAACTTTATTTGATTTTGTTGCACATGACTCACTCATGAGTGTATGTAGCATGATGAATACACGCTTCATAAAGATTGAAAACTATTACTATATTGCTTAGAAGTTTAGAATCTTGTTGAAATATGATACAATAGATAATAAATTATAGTACAAAAATCATGCAATTCATTTCAAAACAATAAAATGTAGCATTACACTTGGCGCACACGTCTTAAATTCGTGAATGTTTGTAGCTTATCACAAGTATTTTCACTCTTCACACAGAACTAGCATTTCTATTTTATTTTTTAAATAGTTTTAAAAAAAAAAACTTTTTATTAATAACTCACGCACCCTGCATATGTCAATAAGTTTGAATACATGACCTCAAATTGTTAGTTAAACATCTTAACCAACCAAGCCATGACTCACCGACAATACATATATGTGCAAACTGACAGGCAATTTCGTGCTGCAACAAGTAAACAATCACTGGTGTTGGTCTCATTAACTATATATACTCATAAGAGGGCTGGTAAAAACTACAAACAATTTGGATCAAGGGGACAAAACTTTAGTGGAATCTTGTGGAAATCTTAGATCAAATGATTACTTAAATAATGTGACGATATAAAAGCATAAAGCATGTGATAATTAGGCTTATATTAGCTAGAGATCCTCACGCCTTTTGCTCTTTTGCTTTACCTTTAACTTGGTGACTACCAAGTACCAACTCGGCACGGCAGACACCACCGACTTTGATCATGGAATCTGACGATACCCCCAGCGCTCAATCGGAGGGAAATGTAATGAACTTGATCTATAGCAGGATAGAAAATTTGAGGGAATGGGGAAGTGGGGGACTCTGCAAAAGGAGGAAGATGATCATATATGCTTCTTGAGCTGTTTAAAGTGAAAAGAATTGAGGGAGATAGATATGTTTAATATGGATGTCCATAGTCACTGGATCATTGTTAATTCTCATTCTCGATGATCACTATGTTCAACTTCGTGAGTGAAGAGACTGCATCGATCACGCAGGCAGGTTGTTACTTGTTGGTCTTTAAGTAGTCACCAATGCAAACAATGGATCTTTCTAGTTCCAATTCTTCGTGTCTATATCTCTGGATCATATATACAAGGGTAAAATATTGTATAGTCTTTGTGGTTTGAAGTCGACATCTGTTTAGTCCTTATGGTTTTATTTTAATCTAAATAGTCCCTAAAGTCATGATTTTTCATCCAAATAATCCCTTATGATTTTAAATAATAGCAAAAACTTGTAATCTCAAAATTTAAATTTGAATTTAAATTTAAGTTTGAGGCTAAAAGTTGAAGATGTACTTATTTAGATAAGTAGTATGGCTCCACATTATAGAGCTCCTCTATAGAAAAAACTCTTAAATAACAGCAAGCTTGTAATCTCAAAATTTAAATTTAAATTTGAGTTTGAGACCAAAAGTTAGAGATGCTCTTATTTATTTAAATTTAAAATTCAAATCTCACCCAGAATCTTCCCGATCATCCTTTCCCGCCCACACCGTTATTTTCTCTCTCGATCATCAATAATTCCCAAATTTAGTTTCACAGGGCTTCTATAACTCTCACTCTCTCTCTGAACTGAGAATTAGGGTTTTAGTCGCCATGGCAGCCAAACGGAAGACGAGGTCGGAGGCCTTGTCTTCCTCGGGTTCAAAGGGCAACAAAGCCGCGAAGCTTAAGATAGATGATGACGGCCTCCCGCCGGTGTTCATCGGCCCACCGATTCCAGACGACGAAGCTCGCAAGCGATGGCCCAACCGCTACCTGGCGCTCAAGGTCAAAATCCTCCTTTCTCTCTTTCGATTCTGTCTCTGAAAATTTAGGTATTAGTATTTGCATTTGATTTCCGTTTTGGAGTCATGACCTGGATCTGAGAGTGTTTTGTATTTTTGTTTTTGGTTTTTCGATTATTTATTCTCTTGGTTTCTCATGTTTTCTTTTGTTCATAATTTCAGAAGAAGAAGGTATCTAGGCGAAAAGGGGAAAACAAGTAAGCTATTATTAGTATATCGATGATTCTGATATGAATTTGCTTTTCTGTCTATCTCACTTTTCATGTTTGATGAATGGTACAGCAGAGATGAAATTGATGAAAATTCTATACAAGCAATGTGTCATTATGTCAAAGCACAAGTGGATGGCATCGTTTACAATCTATGGGATGATGCTTATGTAAAAGTGAGTTAGTGTTACACTTTTTACTTAGCTGTTTAGTCTTGCTATCACCGTTGTGAAACTTGTGTTGACACCTACCTAGCAACTAGGTTAAGTGCATTTCCAAAAAAAAAAAAAAAAGCAACTAGGTTAAGTGACGAAGCATATTATGGTGACGAAAGTTTATAAATTATACATTGGTGTTTATTCATATATAAGAACCCTGTGACATCTCTTATATTTGTTTTCTTTTCGCAAAGAAAACTATCATACGTGCAATGGTTACTTGTTGTCTAATGTTTTTGTTATGTTATCTTATCTAGGAATTGACAGCTCTTTGTATTTGTTGTTTCTTTTAGGCAGGAGAGGGAGAAGAACCCTACATTTGTAAGATCATCGAATTCTTTAAAGGAAAGGGTGGATCAATGTATGTTACCTCACAATGGTATAATCGAGCAAAAGATACTGTAAGATATACCAAAGAATACTCAATATTGTATATCAATATACAATTATTTAAATTTTTTATTGATGTACCCATGTTGAATATAAGATATGCTATCAGTATCCATTAATTAGGAGTTATCATTCTTTCTTTCAGGTCATAAAAGATTGTGCTGGGACTGCTGGCATAGAATCCAAAAGAATATTCTTTTCAGATATTCAAAATACAAATTTTTTGGAATGCCTTCTCGGGAAGTTTAATGTTTTCAGATTGTCTTTAGATGTATGTCTAATGTTTCTATATTCATGCATTTCTGCTTTAGTGCATCTAGATCCAGCAGAAACTAACTACTTCTTTTATACTTTTCCCTAGGTCGGTTCTGAAGGAAAAAGTAAACCAATTCCAAAATGTGACTACTATTGCGATACAAAATATTTGTTACCTTATTCGAGTTTTGTGAATCTTCCAGCAGGTTATTCATTATTATCAAGATATTGGTTATTACATAATTTGGTATGAGCCTGTGTGCACAATGTTTCGTTTTACAGTGACATGGTATTGTCTGCTTTGGTCTTGCAGAAAATAATACTTCTTCCGCGATTTCAAATGACCTTAAATCAGCACATGCACAAGGTAGCTCAAGTAGGGAGTCTAGTAAACCAGAAGTCAGACTGCTTGATTTATATTCTGGCTGTGGCGCAATGTCGACTGGCCTTTGCCTTGGTGCATGTTCTGCTGGCGTTAATCTTGTTACTGTAAGTCCTAGTTTTACGTATTTGTTCAGTTTGCTGAAGTGAGTGCGTGTGACTAGGTATGAATGCTTATATAATTTTTGGGAGAAAGTTAAAACTTATTAATAACATTTCCTAGCAGCATACAAGCAGTCCCAGAAATCTTTAGTTGCTTGCTAGTGTCAATACACCAATTTTCTATATGTAACATAATTATAATCTCAAAATTTGTTTGGTATCAACTTACACAGAACCACATTGAAGAAAGAAGAAAAAAGAGTGGTGAAAGGAAAGTTTTAAAATTATCTTTATGTTTTTCTCCATTAATGAAAATCGTATTACTTTATGTTTTCGTTTTTGTTAATTAAGAAAGCCAATAAAAAGAACACATTATCTGCATGATGGCATAAGTCACTTGATTTTGTTCTTCAATCATCCTAATTAAATGCTGTCATAGGTCACATTTCTTTTTCTATTATCCTGCATTACGTAGTTGTACCTTTTCTTGTATCATTAGCAGTCTCCTATATGTATTTTATTGATCTATCAAATATGACCTTAAATTTCTGTTATTGTTTCCCTTTTCTCATTTTTTTTCTTTTTGTTGAATTAACCTGTATCTATTACTTTATCTTTTCTATCTTATAGAAATGGGCAGTTGATTTGAATAAGCATGCCTGTGAAAGTCTGAAGTTTAACCATCCTGAAACAATGGTACGTGTTAATATCATTTTTTATTACAAAATTTGGCGGCTTCATTCTTTTCTTTTCTCAACATGTTCATTCCTTGTCTAATTCACTTTTTGTATCAGGTGCGGAATGAATCTGCCGATGATTTTCTTTCATTGATAAAACAATGGGAACATCTCTGCATTTGTTTCAACTGTTTTGGAACATATGATTCAGAGAAGCATGGGTTCAATTTCTTCTTTGAAACAGAAGATAGTGGGGATGATGAAGAAATAATTGGCACTGGCAATGAAGATCCTGAAGTATATGAAGTAGGACAAGTATTAGATATATGTTATGGTGATCCCAACCGTATCAAAAAGAGGGGATTGTATTGTAAGGTATCAGCTTATATTATCTTCAATCAAACTGATTTATGCAACACTAAATGCAGCTTGTCATGTATCATTGATGTGCACCGAGTTTTTTTTATTTTGATTTCAGCTTAGATATATTAATCTTCAGTTATTCAATCACTTACTTTGGATGCATGTTGTGTAGATCCGATGGAAGGGCTATGATGCTGATCAGGATACCTGGGAGCCTATTGAGGAACTGAGGTAGACAACATAATACTATCTATCATCTTGTTTCACAGCAATCTCTGGCATATACTATAGGCATACTTGTCATAAATGCAATGTTTGATGTCCGGGTATCCTAAAAGGACAATACTCATATCTTATATGTCAAACAGTCATTGTAGAGAGCGGGTACAAGAGTTTGTTATTCAGGGTTATTCATCAAACCTGTTGCCATTACCTGTAAGTTAGAAACTTTTTCTTTTTTGAATCTTCAATTTATAATCAGTAATGTTTCTATTAGACAACTGATGCTCGATTTAAAATTGTTCTGAAGATATTTATCCCTTTCATATAGGGTAATGTGGATGTGATCTGTGGTGGACCACCGTGCCAAGGAATCAGTGGATTTAACAGATTTAGGAACAAAAAAGAGCCACTGGTTGATGAAAAAAATAAACAGCTGAAAGTTTTTATGGATTTTGTTCTGCACCTCAAGCCCAAGCATGTTTTAATGGAAAATGTCGTTGACCTGATGAAATTTACTGGTGGGTTCCTTGGTCGTTATGCATTGGGACGTCTTGTTCACATGAACTATCAAACAAGGATGGGCATCATGGCAGCTGGTGCATATGGACTTCCACAGTTTCGTTTGCGTATCTTCATTTGGGGAGCTCGTCCTACTGAGGTATAATGTGAATATATTATTAACTCTTGTATGTCTGCTTTTGCATATGGCTAATTCACTCTTTAAATTTTCCAGAGGTTGCCTCAATACCCATATCCGACACACGATGTGGCAGTGAGGGGTTGTATTCCTAAAGAGTTTGAGGTATGTGGCTAAATATTGATGTTTTGACTTGTTATGTATTTTAGAAAAATCCTGCAAGCAAGGTAATTTTTGTCTTTAATCTTCTGTGTTGTGTTGCTGCAGAGAAATACTGTTGCTTATGATGAAGATCAGATTGTCAAACTAGAGAACAAGCTCATCCTGGCGGATGCCATTTCTGATCTTCCCCTTGTAAAGTCCTAATCTTTTCTTCCTTTGTTATCTTAGAGCAAGTCCAACAGCTTTCTTATATTTTCTACATAATAGGGAAGCAAAACTCAAAATCTCTAAAAATTTTGTATACCAAATCCAACAGTTTCCCTATTTTAAAGATTCAAATATTTATTACAACAACAATCCTCATTTATTACAATATAATAATAAGTATAAAAATTTAAAAGTTTATTTTTAGAATAAATTATGTTTTCTTTCTTATCTTTGAGCCTTGAAAAATGTGCAACGTTCAATTCTTCTTTCCCTAAATATTTTTAGGGAATCTGTAAATATAGGGAAGCAAAGCTTCTCTTTCATCTCTTTCCCTGTTTTAGGGAATGAAAAAAGGAAGTTGTTGGAGTGGAAAATGACCCCATATTCCCCAACATAGAGAAAATCAAAGAATTTAGAGAATTTGTTGGACTTGCTCTTATGACTCAAGTCTCTGTCTGCTGAGTTTATCGATCTTGTTTTTTTAGGTTGAGAATAGTGAGAAACAAGATGAAATGCCCTATGCAGGTCCTCCCAAAACAGATTTTCAAAAGTGTATCAGACTCGGCAAGAATTGTAAGATGGAATGATTGGAAACATGAATCTCATCATTGAATCTTTTTCATTCTTCATCATTGTTTGTAGTTAGTATAGCTGATTATACTTGGTGGGTTGTGCTTTGTTGGTGGGAACAACGTCTATTTTAATACTGGAGGAAACTTAAACTACATAATGTTTGTCACAGTTGTATATATACAAAAAAAGAATCTCATTTTCACACTGTTTATGAGGAAACATTGGAGTGGATAAAATCATAATCTGGACACTGGAAAAGTAGCATGGAAATAAATTAAACTAATGTATATATAATCCATTTTAATTGTCGTTGCATCTGTAAAGAGTACACTTTCACCTAGATGCTCATAATTATTATAGCTCGGTTTGGTAAAAGGAAGTAAAGGCACACATTTTATTGTCATGAAGAGGTTTTAGTACTTGTTGAGCATAGTATAATGTCTTTTTTTGTTTTTGTTTTTTACACAGATGTGCTGCAGCATTCAGTCAGTCAGTCCTGGAATAAGACACTTTACGATCATCGTCCGTTGGAGCTGAATGAAGATGATCATGAAAGAGTCTGTCTAGTCCCTAAAGAAAAGGTGAGTTTCTTATTAGAGATTCATATGTTATTTTCTAATCAACTGATAGACTCCTTTCCTACAATCTTGTCACCTTATATTGGTTTACCTTTTTTATTTCTGATAGGGTGCGAACTTTAGAAATCTACTTGGTATACGCAGAAAGTGTTTGGCTTCAAGGAAACCAGTGGTATATACATTTTGAAAATTCCTTTTGCAAGTTCTGTTGTTGGAGATAACATTTCTTGCGCCTTTAATATTTGAATGTTATGACTTTTTGATTACAGGTACCTAAGTATGCTCTAAGCTATAGGAATGGGAGATCAAAGAAGTAAGTTTCTTTGTCTTTGTTGCCTGGTTGAATGGTACTCAACTAGATGTTCATTATCCTTGATTCCCTGTGACTTTTGTAGACCTTTTGCTCGGTTGTGGTGGGATGAGACTGTACCAACAGTTGTTACACGGGCAGAGCCCCACAATCAGGTATACTGCATCCTTATAACAATAATGCAATCAGACTGCACCAAATTTTCATTCTACGAATGCAATCAATTAATTATTTCTTTTACAGGCGATTCTGCATCCTGTACAAGATAGAGTGTTATCAATACGTGAGAATGCACGTCTACAAGGTTTTCCAGACTACTAAAAGCTTAGTGGTCCAGTAAAGGAGAGGTAATGTTTAAATAATATTTTTATATGATTCAGATTTATTTAGAAATTGGATATTTGCGGATGTTTTAGATTATTTTAACTTCAATACATGGGTGGTGTTTCTATATCCATTTTTTTTATACTTTCAGGTATATTCAAGTAGGGAATGCTGTTGCCGTTCCTGTTTCAAGGTCATTGGGCTATGCATTAGGCCTTGCAATTAGAGGTATCTCTGATAATGATGAACCACTGTTTACTCTACCTAAGAAGTTCCCTTACCCTCAGATCCCTGAATGGACAGGAAAGGGTCATTGATGAAGCTGTTATAAGATTTTATAGCCACTTTATGTCAAATGTCAGTGTCATTCTGCGAACTACAGCGATTTTTAACGCAGGTTTTGTCCTGCTGAGGAACTGTTACTTTAGAAGGGAAATCATGAAAAACAGTTATATTGCATTGGTTCAGGGATAATTTCATTCATGTTATTTTCTTGATTATTAGATATTTACCCCATTAATGAGAAACATTGCATTTCTGGGCAAGTGACTCACTCAAGGATACTCCAGCTTATAAGTCATATTCTTTCTTTCTCTTCTGCAAATGAACGATGCCACACATCAGCATTTCCTCCTAAGTTTCCTTGATGTAATTTTTCCATTGATGCAGTGTATATAAAGTGCAAATTTTTTTTTTTTTCAACATTTGCTACATGAAAAGTAAATTGCTGCTGCTGGTTCAACCATGGCACCATGCCCATTTTCATGGTCCAAAGGCATGTGTACAACATAATAAGCCCAATTTATAGTCCCAAATTACATGATTTTTTCCTGCTTTTGCAACAAGTTATCCTCATAAGTGAGTACACGTACCATAATCTTTTGGTTGGAGGGCAAGGTAATGGTCATTAGCTTCATTTTGAACTGCTTTCGAAATCTAGATGAACACGAACGCATTAGACAGAGATTTCTTGAAATTTTTCGTTGTCTTTGCTAGAACGGCTTACAATGAAAAGAGTGTTCAACTATAATGCAATTCCAACCAAACCAACCGTCAATTGTTGAGGACCATCATTGAAAACCTTAGCAGTCGTTTTGTTTTAGTGTCTATATGTTTTCACTTTCCAAACTTCACTAATTACTCAGCAGAATTACAACAATCGCTTATTATTTGGTCATTAGCTTTTCTTTTCGATAAAAAATAGATCAAGAAATGAAACCTCTAGGACATTCGGAGTTTATAATGCCTCTCCAAAAACATGTAACGTCTAATTAGTCAAAGTAAATTTGCTATTGCGACAAGCCGCAATGTTTCGCCTGTCGATAATATGTCTAAAGAAGAAACCGAGATTTGTCGGGCCTAGCCCAACAACAAACATGGGCCAAGCCCAACAACAAACTTGGGCCAAGGTTAGCCCATGTTTGAGTCCAGGCCCAACACACTGAAAACACAAAAGCCGCTCTTCTCCGTTGATCTGACAGAGAAGAGAGAGAGAGAGAGAGAGACCTTGCCTTGAACAGAAAGAAAAACCCTCAATAAAAATCCAAAGCTTTTCTCACTCTGAACCCCAAAACCAAAAGACTAGAAATTCTAGGCCCCTAACCTAACCATGTTCAGGAACCAGTACGACACTGACGTCACTACATGGAGCCCCGCCGGGCGGCTCTTCCAGGTCGAGTACGCCATGGAGGCAGTGAAGCAAGGCTCGGCGGCGATTGGCCTCCGATCTAAGACCCACGTGGTCATGGCCTGCGTCAACAAGGCCAACTCCGAGCTCTCTTCTCACCAGAAGAAGATTTTCAAGGTCGACGACCACATCGGCGTCGCCATTGCCGGACTCACCGCCGACGGCCGTGTTCTCTCGCGCTACATGCGATCCGAGTGCATCAATTACAACTACACTTATGAGTCGCCTCTCCCCGTCGGACGACTCGTCGTTCAGCTCGCCGATAAGGCGCAGGTGCGTTTCGGAAACCCTAATTTTGAATCTATTGGTGTGGTGTGAGTTTCTGTGATTTCGGCGTTGTTTTTGGTGTGAGCGGTGGTTGTTGGATTGGGGAATTGGGATTAGGGCTTTTGGGTGAGCCAGGGATATTGAAATTGGGGTTATTTTTGGGAGAGTTGATTGGTAAAAATGGAAACTTGGTGTGTGAATTTGGTGTTTCAACTTGTTTTAGTGGAATTGCTGAGCTTGAATCCTTATGATTTCCAAACCGATTAGATGAGTAATTTGGATTGGGGTTTTTGATTCTAAAGTTAGCTACTTTAGGTCAATAATCGTATACCGTTAAGATTTATAATCTATTTTTTACGTTTGTAGATTTAGAAGTTGAACACTTCTTGGTTTGGTAGGATAGCTGGTGGTGTCAAATTTTCCATTTGTTGCATCGTTTGTGTATGCACAAGTGATTTTATTTCAGTTTCATTTGTTGGATTTGAGACTATAAGATAGTTCAATGCATATAATTGTGAATGTTGGTGTTTTCATAAACTTTGTGAAATAGTTGACAGGCGTTAATCTTTTTTATATAAACAAGCAAATAGCTAGGTCTGAAACCCAAATCAAATAGGAGCAAAATCATGGGCCTGACTATTCCTTTGAGCGTTTCATATTGCACGTTTTAAAGTATGTTTGGTAAAACTTATAATTTACATCAAGGGTGTCCCATTGTTTCATCTTTATTGTATATCTTTGTTATATGTTCTGTGGCAATGTTGGCCACATGTTGGTGAACTTGTGGAGTTAATTGCTGCACTGCACACTATTATGTTGGCATTTGTTATCTGTGTGTGCAGATGTATGCATAGGAAGACATGCACAAATATCTCTATTTTCTAATGTAATGCACTTCCAGTCATGTGAAATGTTAAAACCATAATGTCTGCTCAAGTTTCTGAAGTTTAACTTTGTGCTATTCTAATTTGTAATATCCAACTACACAAGGATGCAAGTGGATGGACTTGGTAGAATAGTAAATTATCTTAGTTGCCATATTTTTCTTAATCACTGGTGGTGATTAGTATTCTTACACAATATATGTTAGCTATTTTGAATTTTTGACATTAGTAGATGTTGAATCTTTTTTTTTTTTCTTTTCTTTTCTGAAGGTACTGATTTGAGTCTAATTGTAACACTGCAAGTTATTAAGATCTTCCCAATCTCATGATAGTTTACTTGTTATACACATTTGTTTCATCATCTTAAGTCTCTACTCTTGTGGGTGGCAGGTTTGCACTCAACGATCATGGAAACGACCATATGGTGTGGGACTTCTAGTAGGTGGTTTAGATGAATCTGGAGCCCATCTATATTACAACTGCCCAAGTGGAAACTACTTTGAATACCAGGCTTTTGCAATCGGGTCTCGGTCACAAGCTGCAAAGACATACTTGGAGCGCAGATTTAAGACCTTCAACGATGCAAAACTGGATGAGCTGATCAAGGATGCACTCATTGCAACAAGGGAAACCTTGCAGGGGGAAAAACTCAGGAGTTCCATATGCACAGTTGCTGTGATGGGAGTTGATGAGGCATTCCATATATTGGATCAGGACAAAGTTCAGCAGCTGATTGATGATTTCGAGATCGTGGGGCAGGATGAAGCTCCTGCTGCTGAACCTGATACTGCTATTCCAGCTGAGCAGGGTGCTCCTGCAGAAGGGGGTGCTGGTGCTGGTGCTGGAGCTGACACGGGTGCTGCTCCTGAAGCCGATGCAGCTCCAATGGACATTTGAAGATGCTAGAAGCAGTTGTCTTTCCATCCTTTCAATGAGATTTTATCATGTGTTTCTTAAGACTATGGATGGTATTGCGGAAGATAACTATCTCTATTGTTGAACCTTTGCCTTTTCCTTTTCTTTTTCTCTTACAAGGCTATGCAGTTTACCTGGTCTCATTTGTGCAAACATTTCATGATGGCCTCTCATTAGATGAAGTTTATGCATAAGATACAATTATTTAGTCTTATCAAATGATTTATATCTGGATAGTGTGAGTTGACAATGAACCTGTGTTGAGTTGGTACATAAATGCTGAACGGTGAGGGCAGACTACACTCTTCATAAAAATTTCAAAAAAGTCCAGCAATCCACAAGGGAGGTTTCTAATGCCACTTTTGTTTTATACTTGCTAGTTTAACGCCCCCAAGAAGTTGAGAAGATTCAAGAGCATAACTGGTTTGAGAATTGAGAATGACTAAACTTTTGAATTACTGAACAGAAACTTGTAAACGAACAGAATTACATCAAACAACAAAATGGAAAGCTACTCCGAGAATATCAGTGCCCCCAACTCTAAATCTGAGCCTGGTCTATAGTGGTTGAGCCAGTCCCCGAAATGCAACCACATCCGCTCCTTGCTTTGAATAGATATTTTTAATAGTCATGGTCTGAAAAAACAATCTCTCTTGTAAATAAGATTATTGTTGGATATCCGGAAGAGGGAGGCCCTTGATCTGCATCTGCTTGTACATCCATGGCCAACTCTCAGGTGGCACCTCACCGCCAAGAGAACGAATAACAGTTCCCCCACTGCACGAGCCAACTTTGCAGCAGTCCTCTAGAGATAATCCCTTCACCAATCCGTACAAAAACCCACCGGCAAACAAGTCACCTGCTCCTGTGGCATCTACTGCATTGGCTGTCCCAATGGCTGGAACTCTCACAATCTGACAATAAGTGGAAAGAAACAAAAAAATTCAGAAATACCATTGAATGGCAACAGTCACTTGTTCAGTACAAAATTAGGCCAAGTTTCCCGAAGTGACAGACCTCTTTTCCGTGCTTTGCAATGCATCCATTACTGCCTAATGTTACCACTGCCCACTGGCAGTGTTTCCCCAAAAATTCAAGTGCAGCCTCAGGATCAGCATCTTGGTCACCATTACAACCTCTGCAGGACAAAATAAACAGCATTTATAAGGCCAAGAGGAAAAGAAAAACAGAAAAATGGACCGGAATTCAGTATCTACTGGTAGGAAATGAAAGTCACCTTAGCAGCTCCGTTGCTTCATCCTCATTGGCAAAGCAGAGGTCTATATTACCCGACTCCAGCAACTGTAGAAGAGGTGATTTATAGTTGCGAACCATCTGGATAACGTAAGAAACTACGTAAGTATATACATCCCTGAGATTTTACACGAAAGAGAATAAGAAACAAATAAAAGTCAAAGATATAGCTATAGCTGTCACATGTATTCAAAAGTAGCACACATACATACAATCCATCTGCTTCTTAGTTGAGATTTAAATTTGTTTCAATTACTTGCATATTAATGTAGCAGGAGGTCACGGATAACCTACTTTGGCAGATGCTAGTTCTTGGTTTTGATTTCCCACCATTACTTAAACCTTTTGTTTGAGGATTGCTTATGCTATTGCACTAATAACCTCCATTAGATTTTTGTTTGTTCGTCAAATTGCCTTGAGAACTATAATATGTACAGAACTACGGATATGGTTCTCTGATGAGCAAGTTGCAATAATACTTACCAGGGATGACATCTTGTGTCATAAGAACTTCACCCAAGAAATAAGTTGTGTATAAACTCAACTTGTTTTAAGGCAAACTAGGCCAGATCCATTGTTAAGAAAAGCAAACTAGGCCAGATACTTGTACCTCAAAGCTGGCCAAATCCAAGGACACAAGAAGACCCTCTTGCTTGGCGACCTGTATAGCTGCCTGAATCACTTCTATGTTAATTATGCCGTACCTCAGCAACAACCACTGAAAAGAGGCATTTCAAGTTCAGTGTGTATTTCTGAAAAATGGCATTGCAGTACGTAGGAGTAAAATTGGACCGACTATGAAAGAGACTAACCTTACATCCTTTAAAATCCGCTCTTGTCAAGTCATCCTCCTGTAAAACGCTAAAATTCTTGTTATCTCATTTGAAAAACTATTCAAAGAAAATGACAGCTAACTATTCAAAGAAAACGACAGCTCAACATACAGATTGACACAAACAGAAGCATGTACCTTTGGGTGAAGTTTCACCGCACTAGATAGACATGGACGCATTGTCCGATTGCCTGACGCATCAACCAAGCAAACACACTGCATCACACAAATTGCCAACAAACTATCACTCTATCAGCACCTAGCAATAATCACCAACAATCTCAGTAACCCAATGCAGGCAATGCTGTAAACAAAAACCGAAAACAAACCGAACCTGAGCTGTGGATCCCTTCTTCATCCTCAACCTCTCAAGGTTCACAGCATGAGAGCTCATGTTACTAACAAACAGCTGGCCTTGCTCATCATCACCACATGCACCAATGATCCCACAAGAGATTCCAAACCCTGCACTCAACCCTCTAATAGTATTGGCCACACTTCCACCGGCCATAGTTTTCATAGGCAAAGATTCATCAGGGGATGATATACCATGGGTCTTCACCTCTCTCAATATATGCTCAAGCTCCTCAATTGCAACCTACAATCACAAAGACCCAAAGCTTGAACCTTTTTCACAAAGTTTGAATCTTTCGGCACAAAACAACAAACCCAACAATAGTTGAGTAGTAACTAAGAAAGCCATCAACTCCAAACTGGCATAAAACACCATAATTGACAAGACCCAAGTTTGACTTGACATGAAAGAAACAGAGTTTGAAGTGATTACGGGGATGGAGCCACCGCGCTCGCCGGGGAGTTGGTCGAGCAAGGACCAGTCGACGCGAGCCACGTGGTCGACGAGGGCGGAGGCTTGAAGTCCGAGGATCAGAGGAGCCTCGCCGCTGTTGGAGTTGGTGAGCAAGGTGGCTTCTAATCCCATGTTTTGGGGCCCTCTGGGTTGTTTTTTGGGTATGCTTATGACTCTCCTAGGTGGACGGTGGATTTCAGCGCATCTAGTGTTCAACTATATATAGACTCTGGGGACCAAAGCAGCATGAGTCTTGCATCAGCTGAAGGTCCGGTCCGGTCCAGTCCAGCTGTGAGTTGGAGGCTTTTAGCGACGAGATATTTGTTGTCGCAAAGTCTTGCTCATCTGAGAGACAGTTACAAGTGGTGAGTCACTTGTACCACTTGTGTAAGTGGTGAATCACTTTTACCACTTGTGTACCACGTCATGCAGCAACAACAACTGATGTAACACAGACACGTCATTTAATAAAATTCTGTGATAGGTAAGGCTTTCTTCCACATGTGTGTGTCACGTAAGATGAGATACATGCGGTACCTAAAAGGTAGTTCACCTAGCAATGCTCATCTGCATCTTCTTCATTATTTATCTATAGAAATGGATATACCTTGATCGCAAAAATGTGTTCTTTGTTATGTTGCCGGAAGCCCTACTCACCTGAGAGTCTACGAGGAATTTGTTTCCACAAATGCGTCTCATTTTTCTCCTTAATGTTGATATTTGTTTGCAGAAATGTGTCCACTTGCCTTTTCCTTTAAAATCGAAAGGCAAATATTCTTGAACTTTGATAGTCGCTAATTTTAGTCGGTACTAAGTACTATCTACAAAGTTTGTCTACTTTTTCATGGAAGACTTCTAGCCACGACATACTCGTCGGAAGTGTTACTAAATTCTGACTAGATTTTGTGTCAGCATTGTCAAGTTGCCACAAAAGAAAGGAATATAGTGTTGAAGGAAAGAACGTAAGAAACGACGAAGGAAAGCAACAACGGAGCCGATAACAAATTTTCACTGGGATTATGATTGATTGGTGGGGCAAGCTTTTCTTTTCGTCGCTTTCGACCGAAATCACGGAAGGCGCTGTGTTTTGCAACTTTCCAAGATTCCGATCAGCCAATAATTGTCATGGAGCATTAGCAATAGAATATCTTCGTTTATAATAACCCAGAACTTGCACAATACCATTCATAGGCTCACACTGTGCAGCAGCTTATACTTATACCATCAATGATTAGTCTTAAACTAACATGAGCATCACAAGCTTTAGTTCCTAGGCAAAGTAGGTTTTGGGGTCAAGAGTGTAGCTGCATCATGCTAAACAGTGATTCTATGGACCACAAATGATTCTAATGTTTTCTACCAACAATGTTTTCACCACACTACTTTCACCCGGTTTCACCATTCAACATCTCAAGGTTTGAAGTTTGAATTCGATTGCATGTTGCAATAGAGCAAGACTTCATTGATAGAGGTGCAGATTAACTACTGCAGCTAGAAAAAGTTATTTTGGATACAAAAATTATCATCATCATACAAACTGCCAAAGCAGAAATAATAGTTTCTGAAAAGCCGCAGAAAGAGTGGATCAATGGCTAGAAAAGATTCATAGTTCTGCCCTAAAACATGTTTGGTATTATTAGGAAAGGAAATGATACCTTTTCCACATATTGCACTTAACAACAAATATTCCTTAATATCAACTCTCTCAAGATTTGAGTTGAAGGGGGAAAAAAACAGCTTACGAAATCATTTTTCTGCCTTGAGTGCTTTATCTGGTAATACATTATCAGGAAGAATAAGCTCTGGGGGAATTTCACGAACAACACCCAGCATTGAGTCATACTCCTCATCACGACGAGCAAACTTCTTACGGAGGACCTTCTCAAACTCAATCTCATCAAAGGACTTCCCATTCTCCGCCGCATGGACTTGTGCAAGGTTGACATAATTGGTGGCTGACTGGGAGATGAATGCTATTTCTTCATCTGTGAGTTTCCTCAGAAATTTAGCGGGATTCCCTGCCCAAACCTGTGACACATTTTACAATTTTTTATTGCTTAATCTAAGTGAAGCAAAATGTTCAGTAACTATAAATGGTACATCAGAATTAAATCTTAAATTCAGACAGCATGAATACAGCGGCATCAGACAGCATGACACCCAAATCATTAAGCCGTTACTTTTAATTTCAACCAAATAAAAAAAGTTATACCATAATTGCTTAGCGCTGAAACTCAAAACTCCCATGTCTTTTAAATAGATATCAAACACCACGCATTTACATATCATAATCTTGATTAATGACTCCCAGTCCACCTATCCGTAGTGTTACTTTACGCAACTCTTCTTCAACATAGGGTGTGATTTAAAATCCTTAACTAGATTATTTATTCTCTAACTTCTTGTTCAAGAAACATAACAAAGCTTTAACTACATGTCTACATAGTATTTATTGTCCTTTGGACTCCAAAGCACTATATGTACTGGATCAGTGATCCGGATGAAATAGATCCAAAATCTGAGCTACTTTTGCATGCTTATTATTATCATCATACTTTCCAAAAGAAAATATACAAAATAAAGAACAGAATTCAGTAGGAGGGTTCTAGACATACCTCTCCACTGGGGATTCTTGTATTCTGTCTCACAAGGGCTCCAGCAGCAACCATAGCATGTTTCTCAACAACGACACCATCAAGCAGTGTGGCTCCCATACCAACAAAGGCCTCATCCTCAACCGTACAGCCATGTACAACAGCACTGTGACCTGGCCAATTAGAGGTTGTATACATAAACCATCAGGGAGTGATTCTCACATCATATGGACCTATGATAAAATTCATACTCTGTAAGCACATTACTCACCTACTGTAACATTATCACCAATAATGGTTGGCAACACCTTCCCACTTAAATTAGACTTTGCCACATGCACAAGAGAATTGTCCTGTATGTTAGTTCCAGCTCCAATGACAATGTTGTTCACGTCACCTAAGCATAGAGACATATTTAAAAATTATCACAAGATTCCACAAAAGGTAAAGAGTAGATCATAGTTATGGATAAGCAACTATACATTTGAGATCACCCAAAATTCACTAACCAGAGTCCTACAGATCATTAATTGACATAAACCGTAACACTGTATACCTAACCCTTAACCATCTTATTCAACAAGCAAACTAAGTGCTAAGTTATTTCAGTGATTTATGTATTTAAGTAGAAACATCAATGATTACAGTAATCTATTCTTACCCAGTTGCAAACTGTTTTCTTTTCTAGGATTAACTAGGCACGCCTATCCCTAATATATAAACACTAATGCTCTATACCTAACCCTTGACCATCTTATTCAACAAGCAAACTAAGTGCCAAGTTATTTCAATGATTTATGTCTTTATGTCGATACTTCAAAGAATACAGTAATCTTTTCTTACCCAGTTGCAAGTTGTTTTCTTTTCTAGGATTAACTAGGTGTTCATATCACTACTTCTGAAATAGTTAGCTCTCCAACAGTGATCACAATCAGATCAAATGAGAAAAGGATACAGCTGTAAACTATGAAAGACATAAAACAAGTATAGCAAGAAATGTGATATTGAGCCAATGTGGATCAATGACAAGTTAAAATAATCAAACATCTAAATCAACAGGTCATCAGAAAAAAGAAAACACAATCTCCAAAAGTGCCAAAGTATATATCGTTTAACTGTTATTGCGCCCCAAGCAAAATTCTTACCTCTCAATACACATCCATACCAAATAGAAGATCCTTTTCCCACCTGAACATCACCAATGACAGAGGCACTTGGAGCCACGAATGCATCCTTGTCAACCACAGGAGCTTTATCAAATATATTCATAAGAGTCCGATGCCTAGACACTGCAAAAAAGAGCATCATCACTACTCTCTTGCATGGAAGGAAGAAAGCAAAGCCAACAAAATTCCTAAATGTTGCAAAGAAACCAAGAGCAAGTTCATCTAAATTATAGAAACAAAATCAGTGAACTTCATAAAAATCATCATTCTCAGTCCCTAGTTCCTCCCCTTTAGAAATTAAGAAACACATACAGCTCAATGCATATCCACCCCCAAAACCCGCCGCCGCCGCCTAACCTCTCCCAATACTCAAAAATCCCTTCCCAAATTTTCTACATTACCCGATTCCGCTGACGCCCATTCTTAATATTTCGACATTGAAACCATATGCTATCACTTTCCCTGCAAAATGCTACATATTAACAACCAAAGCACACTACTTTAGTGCATTATAATCCACTACTGAAACACATTCTTACATTTCAGACACCATCTCTAACCAACCAACCAATCACAGTCCAGGTAACACAACCATAACCATAACCTAAAGTCCATAACCTAATCGAGCAAAGCCACAGACTTTATCCTAATCTACACCTACAGTCTCTAAATCAACATCAAATTTGAACATAACCAACACGAATTTAACAGATTGATCGAAAAAAGAGGGATCTAGGGTTTTAGAATCAGAAAAACGGCGTCGCTTACGCTGCTCCTTGAAGTAGTAGCTCCCCTGGAGGCGGCTGCCGAGGCGATCGACGGCCTGGCCCGTCTCCCTAATCCAGAATCCGACGGTGTATATCGCTCTTCCCAAAGTCCCCATCTTTGTTACTCCCACCAGCTCACTTCTCCAGTCTCCGAGTCTCTCTGTGATTAGAACTAGGCCGGAGAGGAGAGGAGAGGAGAATGGCTACCGCGACAACACTGTATAACATCCCAACGAGGGCATTTCTGGTTTTTCCGCACTCCCGGATAGGATCAAAGTTACCAAACCGTCCCTCATTTTCCTTCAAATTAACGGCAGGCAATGAAACGCTGCGTTGCGATGCCCTTAACCGCTTAACGGCGCGGAGCTTGTTTTCTGAGAAATTAGGAAACAAATTGAAACGAAGCAGATCGTCTCTCTCTCTCTCTCTGCTTCAAACGTCTCTCATCGGACTCCAAAACGTCGCCGTTTCGTCAAGGTGAAGCTTTTATTTCTCTGATTTGTTATTAAATTATTATAGTAATCGGTTTCTGCGGATCGCTAGGGTTTTGTATCAGCTGAATTTGAATTAGGGAATGTTACCAAATTGGGGAAAGGTCCAGAATTAGGGTTCATGTATATGTCACATTGTAATGATTTCTCGGAGATCAAACTTAAAATTGAGCTAGTTTTCGGTTGGTTTTGTTGGTTGATCAGGGAATTGAAGAGGCTAATAGGTTTTCCATGGAAGGAGGAGGAGTGGCGAGTGATGCAGGCTCGGCGGTGGCGCCGATTGCCAAGTGGAGGGATGAGTTTGCAAAGACATTTCAGTACTACTTGGACCGTTCGACTCCTAACCCGGTCCACAGGTGGCTGGGGACACTGGCTGTGGCTGCGATTTACGTGTTGCGAGTTTACTTGGTTCAGGGGTTCTACATTGTGTCTTATGGATTGGGGATTTATATCTTGAATCTGTTGATTGGTTTTCTGTCACCGAAGGTTGATCCGGAGCTTGAGGGCTTGGATGGGGCTGCATTGCCGACGAGGGGATCGGATGAGTTTAAGCCATTTATCCGCCGCCTTCCTGAGTTCAAGTTCTGGTAATTGTGGAATATGGACCTTTAAGAGTTACTTTGATTTATGGAGTGTTGTGTGATATAGTTACTTAAAATGTGATCTGATTGATGATCCCTTGCTTCAAGTTCGTTTTCTATGGTAGCTAATCAATTATTAAATGTTGCTGATTGAGGTCATACGACTGCTTGTCTGCTTCTGCTTCTGTATTGTTGTTAATACTTGTTTTTGTATTTAGTGACAATGATTTTATCCTCTTTCTGTTGCTTGCTGATCTTTACACATCAACCTAATTAGTTATGAGACATTTTGACCTGCAGAAGTTGAGGTTTCTTTGGCATTGTTCTGAATAGGAAGCCTGATAAATCACCAAGAGATTTTATTTTTCACATGTTTCAAGCTGTGAAACACCTCATGGTGACGAAACAGATTGTGGGATATGGCATGATGGATAGTGGGGAGACTGAAGGGGCTCTAGGAAGAGCTAAACTGCAAATAAGGATCTGTGTGAATGACTTCAGTAATGGTTATTTGGTGAATGAATTGTCGGTGATCAAACACGTTACTATCTGTGCTTGTATGCAATAATGTGTGGTGGGTTACCACGACTACAGGTTGAGTCTCAAAATGACTTATCGGTTTACTTATGTGGTTTCAGGTATTCCATTACAAAGGCTTTCTGTGTCGCCTTTTTGATGACCTTCTTCTCTGTTTTTGATGTCCCTGTTTTTTGGCCCATACTCCTCTGTTATTGGATTGTTCTTTTTGTCCTTACAATGAAGCGCCAAATCATGCACATGATCAAGTACAAGTATGTTCCATTCAGCATTGGAAAGCAGGTGAGAACTCTAGAATATTGTTCACCTGACATTACCCTATTTTATCTTAAACGATATTCTTCCCTCTTCCAAGTCTATTTGTTTCTGGATGTTTTTTGCAAAGAGTTGTCATGTTTAGCTTCTGTAACTGCAATCTACTTACTCATTTCCTTGGATTATTACAGAGGTATGTAGGGAAGCATGCTGCAAGTAGTAGTGGCTCCGCGGACTGAAGGTTAGGAAAACAGAACGGAAAGAAGTGCAGTGTTCAAATGTTTTGAGTTATTCTGAACACCTTTCTTGTCAACTCTTGCAAAGTTATAGATATGTTGATCTTTGCATCCTATTAGGATTTAACAAGCAGATGTAACTTGCATAACTTGAGTTCCTCGCCTCTTCTTAATCTGAAATTTCTTAATTTTTTCCTGTAATTACTGTTCTTTTTTCTGCATTACTTCGGAATGTTGAAGGCATCTTGCTGCCTGCGCTGCTCTTGCTGTCAGTTTCTGTATAACTCACATCGTATAGTTTTCAATTCCAGCAGCAAGTTGTGTTTAGAATTCATTCAAACAAAGACATTGACATAGTCAGCAACTAGCAGGTTGACAATAACCCCAACTTGTTGGGGTTGTGCTTTACATGATCTCCAGAATAGCTATTCTGATCATAATATTCATATGGTATAGCATTTCCAGGTGGGATAGGGGAGAGATTCTGACCTGGGCTTTAGGTGCCAGATAGATGTCCAATCAGACATAGAATTGGTTATTGGTATAACAACTCTCCAACAACTTAACAACGATAGCACAAGTTTAGTTGTTAATTGGTTATTTTACTTGACTTCAATATGATATCATTCAATAAGAATAAGACACATGAATGAAGTTGAGTATATTATAGTGACAATATTATTAGGACAGGGACAGCTAATTTTCTCAAGGTATTCTTTCTCTCGAAATCATTGCATTTAAAGTTTAAAACCTTCAAAGCCAAGCATAACATTTCGTCCCACTGAACCAAGTTTTTTTTAGCTCTCTCTCCACAAATGAGTGGGAGAATTTATGTTGTGATATTCTTCTGCTGGGCTGCCCTTACTATCATCACCCCCACTCTCATTCTCTTGTCGGAGACTTCGAAACCCTACTCTGAATTACAAGGTACGAAACACCGACATATATCCAAATTCTGTCATACCATTTCTGGCTCTCAGATTGGTTTCTTGGTAGCTTGAAATCAATGTAACCTGTTCATCATCTTCTTTCTTATTTTGCAGATGAGGGAAGTAGAGGAATCAAGGCCAGAAGATTGATAGGATATGCAGTGAAACATCGAATGCTCATAACAACTGCACCAGAATCTGCACCTTCACCTGCACCGGCACCAAGTCCAGAGACAGGTTCGGGGACTAGTAGAATCGATCTTGCCAAGGTCTTCTCAGAATCGTTGAGACTGGTGATCAGAAAGACTAGACTAAGGTTGAAGTGAGTCTTTTAGTTTCGTTCTTTTTCTTTTGATGCCTGGAAGTAGCTTCTTTAAGCTGCTCACATGGTTAAAGCCTCTCTGATCATATTTGGAAGAAAATTGTAAGTGTGAAGGGGAATTAGGAAAGCTATTGCCCTGGTTTTCCAGTAAATAGGTTGGTAAGTGGTATCAATTGTACTGATACAAACAAATGATACATAAGCATAAGCTCTATTTATTACAAGTAGTTTTATTTAGCTACATGTTCATCAAACATGTGAATCAACAACCTAGCTAATAATGCTTAAACAAATTGATCGAGGTAGTCCTCCACAGTGGTGTATTCAACATCTGGGTATAGCTCGAAAGCTTCGACTCCGATGGATGGCTCAATCTCAAAGTTAGTAAGAAATCCTTTCACAAACACACAGTGGTTGATTCCCAATATCACATTTTCTGGAAATGGGGTTGCTGCAAACAAAAATAGTACGTGAATCAATATATGTCATCCACAACTTCACTAATTTCATTCTGTGAACTAAGGTCCTTCTCTCAATCTTGAAATGTTTCTAAACTGACCTTTAATATCGTCGAGGAGTTTTTGTTCTGGATGATAGACCTTCTCAAGTGGTTTGCCAATTTTCTTCTCCCACAAGGCAACGAGTTCATTGAAGGAGTAAATGTTTCGAGGAGGCCTGAGGTGGAGAACCTTGTTCAGTGTTCTTGGGTCATCAACTGCTCGGATTGTATAGGTTCCAATGTCCTCTTCGTCGACAAAGATTGCTGTACAAAATTACGTGAACAAAATTAGCCATTTCATTTTGCAACTTATATGAGAGGTTCTATATATATGGATGTTGCCACTGCATATGGACATAAAGGAGTTGGATTTGTTTTGGTAAATTACCCTTTGCATTTCCATCCCGAAGATGATGACTTTGTCTCTGGGTGGAGAAGTAACATCTGGCTGTGCCAATGTGGGTAAAAAATAGCCTGCAAAGCAATTGCTGGTGACATATGTGTGGGGTATCCCCTCGGCCTCTATAGCACGCCGGATTTGGACTTTGCTCTCAAAAAACGATTTGGCCGGCTCAACTATGTCATGTACACGATCCACATCGCTTCCGAACTCCGATGGGAAGAATCTCTGATGATCAAGATGGAGTGATACATCAGTGAGTCATATGCATATAACCTAACTCAATCTTGTATATATTTTTAACAACGGTGGAGACCCTAACCTTGATATTACCAGCTTCCTTGATGGCGGAAATGATTTTGGTTTGATCCTGTAGCGGCGGACCACCCACTGTTGATATCACCACGTCCACCTGTTTGATCAGCTTCACCAAGCTCTCGTGGTCGTTGATATCTCCCTGTGAAAATCAAAGTAAACCATTTACCTGAATGTGACTGAGCCAGAAACAGATGGTGGTGGTTAATTAGTTGTGTGTGGATACGTACATAGAGCAAAGTGACTCCCAGTTCTCGAACTTCTGAATGAGTTTTCCCTTGGCAGGGTCATTGACAGTGGTCTCTCTAACAAGAGCGAAAGTGGGATGGTTAGCCTTTGCGCTCGCTTCGACTATGAACTTGCCGATGTAGCCGGTGCCTCCGATTACCAGAATCTTGCTTTTCTGAAGATCAGCCATTGCAATTTGCAAACAAGTAGCTCGGAGACTATATATGTCTGGAAGTTCCTCTTTTCCAGGGTTATGCTCAAGTGCTCTGTATTTATAGAAGCTCAAATTTTAAGATGTATTTGTATATTTGTATAAACTGGCGTGCTATTTGATGGAGCTAGATTATGTGATGTATTTTTATGATGGCTTAATTTCACCGTCATCTTCCAATTAAAATGGCAAAGGTGTCGTATGCCATGATGGTTGAACTCTTGTCTTGCTAAATTGACTATACACAGTACTGCAGAAAAGAAGTTTAAATCATTTTGGCTTCGGAATTCCGAAACAATCCAAGAGGCGAAATGAAGATTTCAAGTTTCTTTAGTACATGTTCTCACAGAAGACAAAACCACATAATTAGAGAGCACAAAGCTCTTCTGCTAGTACATGAAAGCTAGTACTTTTTATTAAGCAAACATCTTAATCAACAACCAAATGATGCTTAAACAAATTGGTCGAGATACTCCTCCACGGTGGTGTACTTAACATCCGGGTACAGCTCGGAGGCTTCGACTCCGAAAGACGGCTCAATTTCGAAGTTGGTCTGATCTCCTTTCACAAAAACAGAGTGGTTGATTGCCAATATCACATTGATCGGAATTGGAGCCTCTGAAAACAAAAGGAACAAAATAATGTGAATCAACCAATATCATTGTTGAAGGGTCTATTTCAATCTTAGAAACCTAAAAGTATAACTGACCTAGAATGTTGTTGAGGAGTTTGTCCTCTGGAACATAGACCTTCTCAAGAACTTTTCCAATTTTCTTCTCCCACAAGGCAACGAGTTCATTAAAGGAGTAAATGTTCTTGGGAGGTTTGAGGTAGAGGACCTTGTTCAATGTTCTTGGATCATCAACCGCTCGGATCGTGTAGGTGCCAATGTCGTCTTCCTTGTTAAAGATTGCTGCACCAAAAATAAACATTTACAACCAGATTTTCATGAAATTCATGCCTTAAACTTAAGCTTCAACATAATCTGATGAGTATTTTGGGAACTTACCCTTTGGATTTCCATCCCCTAGGATGGTGACTTTGTCTCTGGGTGGAGAAGTAGCTCCTAGTTGTACCAATGTGGGCAGAAAATAGCCTGCAAAGTAGTTGCTGGAGACATAAGTGTAGGGTATCCCCTCAGCCTCTATAGCGCGGCGGATTTGGGCTTTGATTGCAAAGGCAGATTTAGCTGGCTCAACCGCATGTACACGATCCACATCGTTTCCAAATTCCGAGGGGAAGAATCTCTAACGAATCAATAATGTCTTAGAAACCAGAGTATGCATGACAATATGCTCGAATAAAAATAATGACTGAAATACATAATGTTATTAGCTTTGAGTGTAACTATGGAGACACCAACCTTAACATTACCAGCTTCTTTGATGGCAGCAATGATCTTGGTTTGATCTGCTAGCTGAAAGTGACCCACCGTTGATATCACCACATCGACCTGTTTGATGGCTTTCACCAAGCTCTCATGATCATAAAGATCCCCCTGTGCAATGTAAAATTATACAAAGTTAAACGATTGGCAACACAAAATGATCCAGAAAGTGTGAATTTATAGCATAGGATGTATACATACATAGAGTATAGTGACCCCCGAGTTCTTGAAGTTCTGAATGAGAGCTCCCTTGGCAGGGTCATTTACTGTGGACTCCCTAACAAGAAGAAATGTGGGATGGTTAGCCTTTGCGCTCGCTTCGACGATGAACTTGCCGATGTAGCCGGTGCCTCCAATGATCAAGATCTTGCTTTTCTGAGAAGCCATTGGAATTCTGGACTTGCAACAAGTGAGGGATGTAAAAGATTGAATCAAAGAGAATGTTGAACTTCTTTTTGCTTTGTTTCCGAGTTAGTGCTCTTCTTAAGTGCTCTATATAGGAAACTGTTGGAAATGATAATTGCATTGTCGGTGGTGCTAGCGTGCTTGATGGTGGGACTGTCTACCTTTTGGTGCTATCTTATTACCACTTTTCAAAGAAAATACTCTTCACCATTGTATACCTAACAGTCATAAAAATGGCAAAGGTATGGTTGGGAAATCGATTGATTATATTTTTGCTTCATTTTGAAGGCAATTTGAGGTGGAATTTGGTCAGAATTACCCTCGTACAAGTGCACAGAGAAGGGTTTGGTGAGGGGCAAAAGATGACTTCTACAGTTTGTTATTATTCCAGAATCTAGAACTAGAGTGAAGAGTAAGCAACTAAGCACATGATTTGTTAACAACTTCAATTCACATTCATTCGACATTTCAATATATGCCAGCCATCCACATCCGCTATAATCTAATGGTGGAGCCTCATCATAAACTCTAGTGAATTGGAGCTATTGGCAAGATGAACTTAGACCTCAAACGGCTCAACGTACATATTTGTTGTTTAACTTGTTTAGTATAGGATGGACATGAACATTATCATTGTACGTGCAACAACTAATGGATCGTTTGGTAAGCTGCTGCTGTCAATCGTTGGTTGGTGTCCATCCTACAAATTTAGTATGAATAGAACTATGAAATATACAAATTTAGTATGAATAGAACTATGAACTCTTCCTTATATATACATACGTATTTACCGCTACGTACATTACTATACAAACAAGGGATACAAAACATTGCTAGTTTACTATACTGCGCATAGTACGTTTAATTGATACAATTCATGATCATATGTTATCTTGATCGATCATACAAACCCAATTGGTTCAGGGATGAGTATGCAGACTGGCCGGAGCATTGAGGGCCTGATCGATGAATCAGGTACTGATTCCGTCGACGCCACCGCCTGCAGAGGCTACATGAAACTGTGAAGCGTAACGTTTACTAGTGTCCGGAGCGCCTTCAGATTTAGGGGGTTCATTCAGAAATGCCCAGTTGCTCCTAGTCCACCTGACCAGTCAAATAACCAGACTAGCTAATTGAGAACATGGATTATGCATAAACTTATCAAATTGTAACTACTTTATTTTTGAAGGGTACCACTTACCAGCCGGTGTTGTCTACGAGTTTGTGAGCGGTGCTGGCCATGGTTTCAGTCTCACCGTGCATGAAGTACTTCTTCTGACCCTCCTCTGTACTGGTATTTCTAGCCAGCAGAGGCATAGTGCTCGATTTCTGAAACGTTTTGCCCGACTTATTAACAGTGGCCGCCTTCTCCTGTCATTGTTTTAGATAACACGTACGTTGGAGAAGCTCTTATATGCAAAAATTAATGAAACACATACAACACAAATGTGTGTGTACAACTTGTGTGTGTGTGTGTATACCTCATAGATGATAGCATCATCACCATCGTTGATATGTTGTTGCTTCTCCTCTGGTTTCTTATTTGATCTCCGAAAAGCTTCAATGTCTTCGTTTGTGAGTGACCGATTCCTCCTGTATATATCTGGAAAACCAATAAATTACAACATAAGGAAGCAATTATACGCTAGCCGGGGTAGAAAGCAAATAAGATTAAAATGAACAGTTACCTGACTTTGATTTGAGGACCGGCGAGTCCCATCCTGCCATTAGTGAACCCATTTCTTGCTCAAATATTATTGCTTCAGGCCAACACAGACCTTCACTGTAAACTTTGTTAGATGTTTACAAACTAATCTCACAGATATATACAGGTGCCTTTTGGCTTGGTCTTATCTCTCTATCTTTTTCCACCTTGTTCTTATCTCTGATCAAAGTTTTTAAAATGCCTTGGCACTGTGCTTCAGTGCATGAATGAAATTATGAAAGCTTCGGCGGGTAGCTATCCAGCCCACAGGTTTCAGATTAATATGATTTTCTGGATTTTTGTTGTTATCCAAATTAAAGAGGGATACGTCCAGAGGCCCAAATGGAACAGATGGGCTAGCTGGTGACGAATATACAGTCCACTTGTCATGTTTTTGCATGTGACACGAGCCCATTAGACCGATTAACTCCGCCATAGTTATCTGCTTCGAGATCTATGAATCGAATTAATTAATTTCTTTTTATACAAGAAAAAAAAAAAACTATAAACGAGCTACGTCCATGATTATAGTGCATGTAGCTATGAGGCATACATTTTGTGCAATTTTTATTTTCTAAGAGCGAGGTGGATGACTAGTTGAATCATTTTGTGCAACTTAATTTTAAAATAATACTTTTCATCATTAGATTTATATCTAACAGTGATTGACTATGATTTTCTTTGTCACTAGGTGACCATGTGAACACCACTACTAGTTGAAGTAGTTGTGTTTATGTAGTTAATCGTGTTTGAAGTGTGGATCTAAATTCATGCAACGACGCAAGAACATAGAGAATTAGCTAGAGATCGAGGCAAACAAAACTTACTAATCTTTGTCCTTGAATGAGTTGAATCTAAATCCAGATACAATCAAGCACTACAGACTACGAAATGAAACTGTACGTTTGCTCAATATCTAGAACGTCGATCTCTATCATCTCTTTTTATCTTCAAGAAGGATAACATAATATGCTTCAAGTTGGATATCCTATACATATATATGCGTTTGGCTGCTATACCGAACGGTATAGAATGCCTTTCACTAAGGAGAGGGAGGTGCAACAGGGGGGTCCAGCAGGGGGTGGTTTTGCCTGTGTTTTCCAGCAGACATGCTATGCCCTTCGACACAACAGAATTTTCTCATATATATAAAAAATGCATGTTGTAATTTAGTACTAGGATCTAAGAAAAATCCATTAAACATGTAGTTGGCGTTGTTTGTGATTCCACCTAATAAAGGTGGCCACAAAATAGAGGTCTGTCTAAGTTTACAACTGGGTCATCGATGTCTACCTTAAAAATTTTATTAGATTCTTTATTTTAACTTTTTAGCTATTTTAGAAAACGTGTTTAGTTTTTTAGATATTTTGGTTTTCGACAACATATCATTGAGACATCGATCGTTTGTCCAAGTGATCGATTTAAGTCTCCTTTTCTAAAGTAAGGGATCGATCAATTCTGAATTCGACTCAAGAACAACTTGTGGCAACATATACACAAGTCGATGGGACATCCACGTTTATGCACTATGCATACATGGTTTGAAGGCGTCCACGTACATTTCTCGTCTTCAGAGTTAAGCAAGAATTGGTTACTTATACTTGTCTCCATTACAACGTTTGGAACGATAGGTTTTGTTTGATATAACGAGATTACACTCGAGTAACCTAAACATACAAACAGATAGTTCCTTCCTTCTACCTATTTACGAGTACCCCATCTTGCAGCTAAACGATGAGATATGACTTATAATTCAGCTGGTGAGTGGACCTTTGTGTTTGAGACTTGAGTAACCTTCCAATAAAATCGATTCAATTCATTCCTGTCAATCGAGGAATTAAAACCAAAGAAAAAGATAGGAACCACGTAATGCCACACAATTAATGGACGAACATGTACACCCAATTGCTCCATCCAAGACCTCTATCATTTGCAAATTAAAATATGAGAAAAAAGAAGAAGATATTTATTTATTCGTTATGATATTTAAGAATTAAAATCTTGTCTAGTCATTTTCGATACTGCTCATTTGCTCGTATCGAAAATAAAAGAGACGATGGATTAGTGTTTCCGCATAATTGATTAGTGGCCTAATGTGACCTAATCAAGTGTCATGGATGCTCTCTTAATTTTAAAAACCTCCATCCGTAGCTAGCTTCAGCCATGCATGCATTTCCCTCCCACAAGAACACTTCGATTCGAGGAAAGCTCGGAGATAAAGACGTCCACACGTGCGAGCGTGACTGTTGCCGGCGATTTGGCTCACACGAACTCGTGTGCCGAGATATATTCCTCGGCTGGGTTCCCCGATACAATCAAATACATCGTTTCTGTTTTAAAAAACTAATAATTAATTTGTGAATTTTAAAATATTTGAGGATCTGACCAAAACGAGGGTCTTCACTCTTCACACACACACTACTAGTCCCAAGTGCCACGTGCACAAGATCCACAGCCCCAACGTGTTGGACTCGAGAGCATTGGTGTGTGCTTTCGGCTTCCTGTCAACCTCTTCGCGGACCGGTAGCCGTTGATCCGATTACATTATCCGGAAGATTTTTTTTTTGTTACAAAAAAAGGTGGCCGGAGTGGGTTAACATTTCCTGGTTGGAAATAGGTATGGCCGTATGTTTCATCGGTGATACATGTTTTTAACAAGCTGGTTTCAAACCAAATTCCTTATATTACCAGAACAATCTGGTACCGTCCGCGCTATTAATTTACAACCCGAAAACTTACATTATAGTCCCTTCAAAGAAAAGAAAAAAAATTACTAGCACATAATCCTTTCTTTTTTGGAAGAACCGTTTATATTCACATTAGATAAAGCAGTTTGCGATAAAGAATATAAATTGAATTCTCAAACGATCATAAATGTCGTATATTGAAATCAAGAAAACAAAAGGAGATGTAACATGTAGGTTTGCTCACCTTGCTAGTGATTTGATGACCTAGATAGCCAGTATAACATTGCAGCCCCTCATCTGACCACTTTTGACAGTGTCGTGATTTGAACCTAAGTTAGAGAGCACACCCAACTAGACAAAGAACCATTAGACTATCTTTTACAAAAAAAAAGAGTTAAACTTGATTTATGGCAAATTTATTCAAAAAAAAAAAAAATCCGTATGTCAAGTTGTCAACACAATTGGCCCCTTAACATTAATACATTTCATGCTATAAATCATATACTTCAAAAAAAAAATATTATACACACACACAAGGCTATAAATACAGGCTCACTCAAACGGACGGAAACGGGGGAGCAAATTAGGAGAAGTGGAAGCGCGATCACGGGAACGGAGTCTCGTAATCTAACCGACGAAAATAGAGGTCGTTATGGCGTTTTAATAGAAAGAACGAAACTTGGGGATCTTCTTCCTCCTTGAGCGAGCAAGAGAGAGAAGAAGAAGGCTTCTGCTTTTTTTGCGGTGGTGAGGGACGTCACAGCGGGCGGTGGCTCAGGTGGTTAAGGCATTGCCTGACCGCCGATGCGGCCCTTCTGTTTCGTACCATAACCATAACCAAAAAGAAGGAGATCGACTTGCTCATTTTCCATTGCCATTTTTCGTATCTTGCATTTCAAGAACAATCATATACTCTCACCTCCTTCTCCTTCACCTGTGCCACCGTCGATCATTTCATTTCCGAAGAAGCCTCCAGTCGCATTTGGCCCGGTACATTTATTTTCTGCAATATGTATTGTGTTGGTTAATTTGCATATTTCATGTAATTTCATTTTGGTGAAGTGAGCCAATATTGTGCTGAAATTTGAAGAAAAAAAGTTTCATGCTTTGTTGCAGCGTGACATTTGGGAAAGATCACTGTTTCAGTAAATAACTCAGTATCGAGCCGATTTCTTACCAGGTGAATTGTAATTTCTTGAAAAAAAATAGTTGATCTGCCAAAACCTACCTGCAATATTAACATGCTTATTGTAAATTTTGGTAGCAGCGGAACTGTTGACCGGTCATTAATGCAACTGAAAAACGTACTCCGTGATCTGTGGATTATGAGAGATGAGCTGATGAAGAAGCCGGCCACGGCTGGAGGGCCAGAGAGAAAGAAGACGCGCCGTCGCCGGACCAGATCACATATTGCACCTGAACAGCCATTTTCACCGTTACCAGCTGAGCAGCAGAGCCAATGGGCAGACATGCCTCCTGAGTTGCTTCATGACATAATCCAGCGCGTGGAAGAAGCCGAGACCTCCTGGCCTGCTAGGAGGGACGTCGTTGCTTGCGCTTCGGTTTGCAGATCATGGAGGGAGATTACTAAAGAGATCGTCAAGACTCCGGAGCAATGTGGCTTGCTTACCTTCCCTATCTCACTGAAGCAGGTATATATATATTCTACAGTATTAGTTTCTTGTGGTCTCCCATGTTGCCAGTGATTAGTGAAGATTATTTACTCTCCTCATGCTTGCATTGCATATAATCTTCGTAGCCGGGGCCGAGAGATTCTCTGATCCAGTGCTTTATTCAGAGGGAAAGAGAAACTTCGACATATCGCCTGTTTCTCGGTTTAAGCCCTGGTAAATGTCTCAATGCTTCTTCTCTTAGGATCATGATATTGATAATTTAGTATGCTAGGCTCTAGCTAGCAGTTAAATCAATGTGGACTAATTGTTTGTATAAACTTATAGCTCTCTCCGGGGACATGAGTAAGCTACTGTTGACAGCAAGGAAACTTAGACGTGCAACAAGTACAGAATTTGTGATATCTATTGCTGCAGATGACTTCTCTCGGGCAAGCAGTTCTTATGTTGGAAAACTAAGGCAAGCTCAATGAATCTTTGTTATTGCCATGACTGATTCCTTTTTTTAACTGCAAGGACTCATTTTTGTGTTGTTCTTTTTATGTGTCTGATTGGGAAATGTTGAACAGGTCTAATTTTCTGGGATCCAAGTTTAACATCTATGATAGTCAGCATCCACATGGCTCTGCAATCCAAACAAGTCAGAAGTCGCATAAAAAAATGAACTCAAAGCATGTAGTTCCAAGGGTACATGCTGGTAGTTATAATGTTGGTACTGTATCTTATGAGCTTAACATCCTCCGAACAAGGGGACCAAGAAGAATGCAGTGTGTCATGCAATCGATTCCCATCTCATCAGTTCAGGAAGGAGGTGTTGCACCTACTCCAACTGAAGGTGGCATTGCTCCTACTCCAACTGATTTAGAAGACTGTCTATATCAGCAAACCTCCCCATCGCCAGTTTCACAAGGAAAGAAGCTGCTGGATAATCTGAGCTGTGGTAGCCCCAGACGGGATTTGGAGCATGATGACATCGGTGACCCTCTCATTTTGAAAAACAAAGCTCCTAGATGGCACGAGCAGCTGCAGTGTTGGTGTCTAAATTTTAGGGGCCGCGTTACAGTGGCCTCGGTAAAGAATTTCCAGCTGGTAGCTACTGCAGAGCCTTCACAGAATGTCTCAGCGGAAGAACAAGAGAAAGTTATACTGCAATTTGGGAAAATTGGTAAAGACATCTTCACAATGGATTATCGATACCCTCTGTCTGCTTTCCAAGCCTTGGAATTTGCTTGAGCAGCTTTGACACAAAACCAGCCTGTGAATGATTACTGTCTCTTCTCATCATGTGACTATCATGTTCATCTTCCCTTAACGTTAACTGTATATATTCGTTTGGATCGAAGCACTGTAGGCTATGCCTTTTTGGTGACTAGCTAGTGCATTACCTGAAGTCGCACGAGGTTGTGTAATGGCAGTAAAGCATAATAATGTAAGTTGGCAATTTGTTTGTTTAAATGAAAGCAGTTAGTTGTTCGACCCCTTCCAGTGTTTCGTTTTCCAGACTCTTTGTAATAAGCCTGTTTGCCCAAGATGTCTTGTAAGATGTATATTTGAAACGTCTTGTGATTGAAGCTTGATATTCAGATCCATGTTTTACATAAGCAATAGTAGTATGCCTGAATGGACACAATAAGACTTGGGATCCATAAACTTAATATGTTCAATTTGTACAAACTTGGTTGCTGTTATGTATGCCATTTCTGTTTACATATCTCTGGTCAGATACTACATGGTTAAACAATTCCAATCTCTGTCTCCTTGCTTTGTTTTCCACAACATAGCGGCAGCCATGACGCCGAGGCTTGGCAGGATTATCTGGTTCTGAGTCACTTGATTCCAGGAATAGTCCTTTGAGGCATCGCCGTCTTACAGTGGATTCATAAGTGAGCCTGTCAGCAGGAGTTTGGATGACTTGAGACTTATGCGTTTGGGGTGAGTCTGATTCTTTATTTGAATTGATGGATTCTGGCGGGTTTGAAGAATAAACAGCAACACCTGGATCCCTTTCCATGACAGAACTATTGCATACAATAGAGTTATTGACGCTCTGGACATTGCTGTTGATGTATGTGCTCCTTTGTTGATCTCCCTCATCCTTATGGTCCTCAAAAATGTCTTCCCTGGTGCTTACCTCTCCATCTGTAGTAGCTTCATTATCATCTGGATTGAGCTTGTAATTGTGGCGTATGTGGACTGCTTCTTCTCGTTTTCCTGGTTCTGAGCTTAAGTGCATTGCTGCTCCTCTGTTTTCGCCCGTTAAGGTCACAACACCAACTGGCTGATCAAGCATTTGGTGCGCAACACCGAGCTTGGAAACATCTTCCCTGATTTCTTTATTTGGAGGAGTTTGTTCCGCAGTTGATGCAACCATCTTTCTAATAGACACCCTCGAGGAGCTCCTCTCGGTTTTGGTAGGTTTTTCATCAGAGCCTGTGGTGGCTAGTATCTCTTTCGTCTCAAACTTCTCTTTCTTCTCCTGCTCTGCTTGCAATGCAACTCCATCTTTGGTGTGAATTCCTGCGTCTGTAGCTGCGGCATGAGGTTCAGTGACCCTTTCTTGCTTCCCGTGTCGCTGATCTGCTTGCAATGCACCTCCAAGGGGGTCTTTGGTGTGAGTTTCCAAGTCTGTTGCTGCAGCATGAAGTTCAGTGACCCTTTCCTGATCTGCTAGCAATGCAACTCCATCTTTGGTGTGATGTCCTGAGTCTGTCACTGCAGCATGAGGTTCAGTGACCCTTTCTTGCTTCTTGTGTCGCTGTTCTGCTTGCAATGCAACTCCAAGCGGGTCTTTGGTCTGATTTCCCAAGTTTGCTGAGTCCTTTGCTGCAGCATGAAGTTGAGTGATCCTTTCTTGCAATGGTTTTGTGTAACCATTGGTCTTTTCTTCTGCTGCCGGTGCCTGCACTTCTTTCTCCGCTTCTTTGGGCTCTTTTGACTCTGTCTCTGATTCCGAAAGCTGCTTGTGATCTGCATTTGGGGTATCAGAATCTGATTTATCAGATGAAGCAAATATTTGTATACCCTCAGGAGAAGTTTCACGAGTTTGAGAGGTGGTTTCTCTAGGAGTACTATCCTCAGCACTGGAGTCAGTTTCAGATATGACCTCTATTTTTCGACGATGTTTCTGTGGCTGAGATATTGCTTCCTCTACTGGTTGAGATTGAGAGGAGGCAGGTGATGGGGGAGAGCTTTGTTGAGTGGTGGGATGTGATTTCTTTGATGGAGATAACCGAGACGGGGATTGAGTCTTTGGGGACTCACTGGCTGCATGAGATGGTGGAGGTTCAGTTTTTTGAGGCTTCTGAGATTGTGAAGGAGTATCCTTCACCGGAGCTTTTCCTGCTGGCCGAAATGGTGGCCGGTCATCAGGGACTACTGTGGAGGTTGACTGTGCAGGATTTTTGGTTTTAGGTTCATCTTTAGTACGGGGACTATGACTCCAAGGGAACCGGAAGCGAAAGGAATGCCTTTTGTCTGCCATGAATGGTTTGGATTTGGAGATGAAAAGGTTGGCTTTGTTGATGGATGCCTCACCATGTAATGAAAAATGTGGTATATATTAAAGTTGAATCTGATACCTTACCTTCTCCCTGGTATTTCTGCTTCATTCACCCTCTCTTACAATTAAGTATTTCCCAAGGCATCGTTTATGACTTAAATGGAAGACTAAGCAATTGCTTAACTCAGAGTTTCCTTATCTGATAGGTCTAGCATCTCTTAGCTTCAATTGCTTTATGTTTTGATATGATTCTCCACCTTGTTTTGGCAGATCTCCAAAAGGCATGCAAAGTATATATACTTTGCCGGAATGCTGCCATCAAAACCATTGGCGTAGTGTACGTGATGAGATAGGTTGCTACAATTTCAAAAAAGGATTGTCTCTGTTATGAAATTGAAACTTGAAGTCAAGACTCAAGAGTACTTGCCTTCTTCATCAAGCAAGAAGTAAACTTAGGCACATCAAATCCATGATCACCTGAACAAGTAATTTGATACAAAGAAAAACTAAGCTCCAAAGAAATGAAATTTCCTTCCTGCAGTTTTTCAAGAAAAGAATATGAGGAAAGTATGTTTTGTTAAGTAAGAGATGACCTTAAGATAACATGGCACGCTGCTACATCTTCTGCTTCAAAACCTTTCTCCATCATCCTTCATCAGGGAAACGTCGACCAGTTTCAAGTTTCAACAGGTTCTGGTTTGCTTTCAGGTCTGTTTTACCAAAAAAAAAAAAAAAAAATCCAGTCCCAGAAACAGGAATAAGAATGCAAGGAATTGCTAGGGCTGTGAGATCGTGCCAGGAAATACTCAATGCTGCAGCTCTGGAGCATTCGCACGGTAGAGGAATTGCTAGGATAGAGAAGTTAAGTTCAAGCTGTAAATGGCTTAGCTCTCCAGCCTTAAAAGGATTGGAGAATGTAACTGTGGAAGATGTACTAATAAACAAGAGTGAAGAAACTGGACCTTGGCTTTGGTGCCACACAGATGACACTGTAATTGATGCAGTAAAAAATGTATGTTCCGAGTCTCCTGTCCATGTATTGTATAGTAGGAAAATCTTAACCCGGCCACTTCTTTTTACATATTGATGAGAATGAAATTGCAGATGGCTAAGAACAATATTGGGTCATTAGTTGTACTAAAGCCTGGAGAACAACAATATATTGCAGGAATCATCACAGAACGAGGTAATTAGTTACAGAACTAACTTCATTTAGTTTTATCAAATTGTCGAACGCATCCTGATGTCGAGATTTTACTGATCCTATTGATGTTGGCATAAACTGAGCAGATTATCTGAGGAAAATAGTTGCACAGGATAGATCACCAATCTACACTAGGGTTGGAGAGATTATGACTAATGAGGTATAGTTGATACACACTATTCTATTATAGAATCATTTTTGTCTGATTAAATGGATTCTAACTTGAACAGTCTTTCTACCTTTGACAGAACAAATTAATAACAGTGACATCTGACACAAACATTCTTCAGGCAATGCAACTTATGACAGGTAATTAGCACAAAAGTTAGTGTCCTAGCAATTGGTTGAACATAAGCATATTTTGAAGCAAATTTAGTGATAATCTGTTATCTTATCTCCAACAGAGAATCAAATAAGGCATGTACCAGTCATAGATGGCAAGCTAGTTGGTTTGATTTCGATCAAAGATGTTGTTCGAGCAGTGGTGGAGCAGCAAAGCGGGGAATTGAAGCAACTAAATCAGTACATTAGAGGAGATTACTATTGAATCTCATGGCAATTGCATTTTCTGTTCACCAAAATGGTTGTAATAAAACATAAGCACACACTTGTAACTGCTTCCCACATAAAGTCTTATAGTTCTACACATACAGCAGACTTCTTCCCATTTCAGTTAATGAAGTACAAAATAGGAAACATGGTTTCCAACAATCACTTTTATGTGATGGGCTCACCTGTTCTTTTCTCTTCCAGACAACATTTCAAGTCGAACCCAATCCAATCTCTACAAATCAGCAGAATTCCCAATTCAGAACCTGCATGCAACTTGTAGTCACTAGTCGGGCAAAAGAACACGTCTAGATCGTAAGGTCCAACGCTATTCGTGATACTCTTTGCGCCCTAAAGTAGGAAGCAACATATATACCCTATCTGATAGAGAATGTAACCAAAGATTTGTTGTAGATTCAATTTCAATTCTTCAATGTATGCCATATTAGTTATGTCCAGCATGATATTCAGCAAACCATATACGACCTCTTTTAAGCAAAAAGATTTAATTTGCAATTCCCATTGGTGCAAAAATGAGCTCATTCTTCTCGTCCTTATCTTTTCGAACATTCTATCACCAAGGGATTCTTTTTCCAAGTAGATTCAGAAATCAAAACAATTGTGACATTCACTCTAAATATGAACCCTTTATTCAGAAATTCCCCTCAATGAGTGATCCTCCTCAAAGCTCGAAGCTTTCTGGGGGCATATATGATTGGACCCAGTTTATCAAAAGCTTTAGGTTCTTCTTCTGCTAGTGCCATCTTTACTATATACATTTGATCCAGTTATATACAATGGGACTTACTATGCAAGTCAAACGAATTAAGAACACAGATTCCTCAAGAACTAATTGAGAGGAACCCAACTATATTACAACTTTTCCTGAAATAGTGGATTGGAGACCACAAAAATTCCACAGAGATTGATTGGTGGTATTTTTTGTAGGTTTTTTTTTGGAACATTAACATGAAAATGTTATCGCCTAGCCGGACCCTCCTTCATGCTTGCAGCATCTGAAGCCCAGAATCCGTGCAACTTGTCTAAATGGAACAAACCTCATGCATTGGACTCCTGATGATAAACAACGTACATGTTGCACATTTCTGTTCATAATGCATTTCATTGATTCAATCAAATGTGTTTCTCGAAATTAGAGATGATCGTATACCAGATCATCATGTGTATTTCTTAACCAAGTACTGTGGGAAAAAATATTAAGTAGTTGAAATATGTTCAGAAAATTGATCGTAGGTTGAAAGTTGCTGTTAATACCGCGCGCATATATGGGTGCGTGACAAAAAAGAAGAGAGGATTCAAAGCACCGAGATACACATAAACCAAGATTGTTCTTGAATCACATTGTCATTGTTGCTAGCTAGCTACCATTCGTGCATGTTGGTGATTCAAACAAGATTGCATGATGTTCATTGACTATTGCAGCAAGTACACTGATATGAACTGACACAAAATCTAAAGGGCAAACTCTTGGTGATTCAGATCAACCATCCAGCAAGTAATCAACCATTTTGGAGTGTTGCTCATCAGAGACAGACCATCTCCAAGTTCCAATATCACAACTACGTCCAAATCTATCCAATTTCTTTGTTTTCCCTAACTATGAGACCCCACTGATCTACTGCTTTTTTGAAACTTGCTGTTCGACTCTGACATGCTAAAAGATATGGAAGAGAAAATGGAACAAGCAATTGACAAACAAAAACGTCATGAATTTCCTTCGTGCACGCAGTACATGGTCTGAGATTCTGAACGATGATGATGAATGCAAGACAACTGACAACAGTTTCTTCTTCTTCTTCTTCATCTTGCATCATCATCTAAGTAGTATATCTTATCTTGCTTCGAACTCCTAAGTCCTTGCACTTATGCATATGTCATGCTTACAAGAGAACTATTTCGAGTTTATCGTATGAAAAACATGCGACTTGAGTGTATGATTGGTAGAGCAGACATAGCACGTAGTTATAACGCACATATAAGATTTTTATTATACTTACCAATTACATATCATCTTGTTATATCTAACTAAAAAAGTATTAAAAAGAGAGTATACTTTACGATAACAAAGATGTCAAAATGAGGAATTTAGAATCTCGCTCTTACGTACCCACACTAATTGGGATCTAATCCCAACCAGGCTGTAAATTCTCAAAAATTCCACTTGATGTACAGGGAGAAGACAAGTGAGGTTAGAAAATGATCAAAATATACAAACTAGCTAATAGCTACGAGGAAATTTTACAAATAATATCTTAATTACAAGCCATTCATCACATTAGTGTATCAACTTCAAAAACTATTATATTAGAACACCAACATCAAAATTCGACATACTATCAATACTTGCTGTCTTTAACGGCGTTAAACTTTTATGTTCTTTGAGATATTCGTCTTTTATTGTTTTAGATGTACTGGGTTTCTTCGTCTTTGGAGCAGACAACTGCTCTCTCTCTCCTTCTCTCTTCCTCCCCGCTCTTTTGTACCCCAAACAAACTTAAGTCTTACACACCTATGGGTTTTTTTTGGTTTAAAACTTTAAATTACCAATTTATTTGCTGAGTTTTTGTATGAAACATGGATGGTAAGGGATATGAGTTTATTATACGGGTATTGCATGGATAGTTAAAAATGCTTTCTGGGTATTTGCACGGATTGAGCCAGAGAGTTTTTGGGTTTCTGGCACAGATGGAGCCAGAGAAAAATTCATATGTACAGACACAGCAAAAAAAAAAAAAAAAAAAAAAAGAAAACGAAATGACGAAATTGTCCTTGAAATAGTTTGCATAATGATAGAGTTAACACTATTATTGATGGAGAATACGTTAATTGTATTGAGATTAAATGTTAAGATACCGAACTAATAATTTTTAAATTTAAGACATCAAAATGATAAATAACCTTCAGTTCCGAGTAGTATTTATAAAATTTAAATATCTCCTTTTTGCTTATTGTCCTTCATAGCGTTGATCTACAAGGTAACCGAATCACATCTTGTTTGTGTCCCCCTAGCTAAAATATTCGCCAACTTGCACTATCCCACAAGCCCTTTTCTCCTGCTTATAAGGGGAAGCATGGCAACCTCTTTCCCATACCATCAACCCCCCCCTGACTCCAGTCTTCTAGCTCATCGACTCTAGCCTGCACCCAAAACCTCTTCAGTTTTCTGCATTCCTTCTCCCCACTCTCAAATTCCACAGAATTTTCCGAGCTCCGATATCCTCCAGTTGTTTCTGGTTCATTTGGAGTAATGGCAACCCTGACTTCGTCGCGGAATTCCAACTCCTCCTCCTGGACGCCGAAGCAGAACAAGCTGTTCGAGAAGGCCCTGGCTGTGTACGACAAGGACACGCAGGACCGGTGGCACAATGTGGCCAAGGCTGTGGGTGGGAAATCAGCTGAGGAAGTCAAGAGGCACTATGAGATTCTGGTGCAGGATCTCATGCATATAGAATCTGGTCAAGTTGCTATACCCAATTACAGGACTACCACTGGAAGCAGCTCTAGAGGAATTGCTGATTATGAACAGAGGTATAAAACTCTACTTTAAACCTCCTCCATTTCCTTAAGCAACCATGATAATGATATCGATCCCTTTACCTCTAAGCATATATAGAAGCTGTTGCATGTATCAGAATCTTCCTTTACTGCCTTAATCTCATCAATCTACCAAGTCATGTATGGATCCAAAAAACTTGATTAAGTAGGAGGTTCAAAATAGGTACCCAAGTATATGAACTCGTTATGATATTCCAGATTGGGATTTCCATCACCGAGTATGGAAATGCATGAACAACTTTGAACCAAGTTCAGCATTAGTCTCCAACTTCACAGTAATTTGTTCGAGAATGTCTAAGATAGTGAGCATACATTAGGGGATTAGGATCTAGCTTCCAAACCAAGAATAGTCATTCGGTATAGGACACCATTCCTAGTAAAATGAACAGAATTTAGGTTAATTTGTAGGTAAGAAAGCTCTAGGGGGTTCATCATCAGCCTTCCACGTAAACCTCATGAAGATAATGTCATCCCCATTCTGGCAGCGTCGACAGTTCAAACTATTGACACGAAAACTTGATTCAATATCTCTAAGTTTTTATATGTCTTTCCTAATTACTTGTTATACTGTATCCACACATGCACTCCATACTATAGATAACTTGACCTTCTAAGAAAACTGCCACATGAAATCTAATCCTTACTTATTTTAGATCTCAATGCACATGGTTTTCCTATGATTAAACTGGTTTTTATATACTCTCAGCTGGTTTTTTCTAAACCAGATGATGAGGAATCGTCGTGTGTCGCCATACGTGACACAACCCTTTTAAATTACTTATCACATTCCTTCATTGATCCCCAGAGGCTTGGTAGCTAGCGATACTGATCTGTTGGATCTAATTAGCTAGTGCACTCTGCAGCTTTTCTGGTATAAGAGATTCAAAGAATCACACACAATACAATAATCAACGACAGAATAGAATAAGACAGCTTACTTCAAAAGGAAGCTCCCAGAAGAAACTAGCTAATTGTGTCTCCTCAGCTAATTAATGGGATGTGCTTAAGATAATCTTAGTTAATTAGCTCAAAGATGCTCATTGTTTTAGTATCGGCTTAGGCAACTTGCAAGTTTTTATATGACTCTATATAAGTTTACTAGATTTCTAAAGTTTTTATTAATGCTGAATTTTTCTATGCAGGCTTATGAAGAATCTGAAGATCTGATGAAGAAATGTAAAGACCATATGCAACATTGCTCTGTGATGCTGCTGCCTATTAGTTGCTCCTTCCTACCAAGTACCAAGCCACTTTCAAGGACAAATCCTCTGTGTTTATTATCTATGGTTCTGAATTTCTACAAGAAATTAAGTAATATATTATGTGTTTCCGTCTCTCTGTGTATAGTTTGATTTCCTTCTTTGGGTTTTTTTTTTTTATACGAAAAAAATCTTAGATGAACGTACTCAAACAATATTTCAGAGCGTAACACAAACTCATCGATCATCACCATGCAGACAATTCATCAAGAGCTAATACATTGGACTACTTTGAATCTGATATAGCGTATAATTAATTTTATCATTAGAACGCATCAGATTCACAATCGATCAAAAGTGAAAAGTGTAATAGGCAATTGGAACTAAACAGTATTAAATCGAGTTGAAAGCTGAAAAACAAGCTAGACTCAAGAAAATCAATCAAATTGTTCCATTGGGATGAAGAAGTCACTGGGATCATCATCACCCTGGAAATACATATGCAATAAATCAAGCAGTTAGATCTAAACCTCCCACTGGTTATTCTTTTTGAATTGGAAAAGAATGAACTGTGAGAAATCATGAAAGGCGGGAACCAAAAAGAAACATTAATGGAGATGCGGGGTATCGATCCCCGTACCTCTCGCATGCTAAGCGAGCGCTCTACCATCTGAGCTACATCCCCTAATGGTGAACAGTAATTAATTACTTTCCTCTAGAACCATCAAGTAATTTCTTTCTATCAATTTAGCACATCCGACTATCTCGATTTTCTTACATTTTTACTTCTAAAACGGGAACATTCTGTTGACACATATGCGAGTGGAAACGGGCAAGTGAAGATGACCTCTCAACTCCCTATTTGTAATCATCTCCACAGCAGCCATTGACTAATTATAACCCCAGGATTAGTAACCTCAAGACTATAAATCAAGAACCATTTTCATCGTCAGGAAATAGTTCAAATAATTTATCTACCTTCTGAATTTTATTTGGGAAGAAACTCTAATCGAATATCAGAAAAAATGGCAAAGACCTCGTTTGTGTGCATCTTCGCATTGGTGCTGATTATATCAGTTCACATTCACACCGTGTTTGGTCATGATCAAGACAAAGACATGATGGATAAAGCCGGCGACGCTGCTTCATCGGCAAAGAATGCCGCGGAGGACTTGGGACACAAGGCTTCCAATGTCGCGCAGAACGCTAAGGACACCGGCTCGTCATGGGCTGATTGGTTTAAAGGCAAATTCTCGTAGGTTAATCGGCTTTCCACTACTCTTCTGATGCAAATTTTACTCTATATGCCTAATCGCATTATTACGTACATTCAAAACTTACTTACATTTGCCTGTATTTCACTTCTATTTCCAGATTCGACGCAAGCGTGGGAGATGATGACCACGATCATGCAAAGGGACCTTCCAAACCTTAATCTCGTTGCTATGACAACTCAGTACATAAATAAGTAAATTAAGACCGTGTGTTACATCACTAAGGGGAACCCCTAATTCCCATTGGTCTTAGGAGTAGTAATAAGATTGAAGAACATCGCTCAGAGTCTCGACTCTCGTAGTGAAGTGACATGAAGATTGAATATATATCATTGTAATTATGAACATACATTATATAATATGATCTGCTTGTGCAATTTGATGCACTACATTATTCAACAAGCTCTCAATTCCGTATTACAATACGTTTCCAATTTCTAAGAACGTACTTCAACATTTATACCTAGTATAATAGCATGTAATATCTAAATACAACACTTTTTATTCAAATCAAGGTGATTCAAAGGAACGGGAAATATTACCAATAGCAAATCTCTGGTTTGGGCTTAGGCCCACTGGACTCGACAAACATTTATTTGGTAGAAATGAGGGCGTCTTCTTCATCTTCTTCGTCATAGTCAACGTTGTGATGACGCCGTTAAAGGCAGCCAGGCAAAATCTCCTGGACCGTTCACCTAAACCCAGACAAGCTCGCCCGGTTTGGTTAAGAGAGACCCCAAGTGCCCTGGTCAGCTCTCCTAGACCATCACACAACATCATCACCCTCTCACCAACGGCCAGGATCTCTCCCCAGGCCCGCATCACGAAAACATCGCTGACCGCGAAGCACGCGATCACCTCCGCATTTTTCTCCCTCGCCGATTGAACGCGTTTGACGAAGCGCGTGCAGCTCGGCGAGAACGGCGCCGTTACGCCCACCAAAACGACTCTCTTTCCCTTACAGAGGCTGGAGAGAGTGATAGACTTAACGACGTCGTTTCGGGCGAGGTACGACAGGGAAGCGTTGGGGAGCTTATCGCCGACTGAGAAGGGGAGTTTGGTTGGTTTGGTGATCGTGGTGGCGGAAATGGGCCGATCGGGTGGTGGGCCAGGTGGGCCGTAGAGGCTGAGAAAGGGGGAGGATTGGGCCCTGAAGTTGGGTCTGCGGTGGGTACAGGAGGCGGAGATGGATTTGTGGGAGGTTGAGATTGAGAATTTGGTTTGGTGAGGATTTGAGGAAGATGATGAGGATGAGGTGACCGGGACGGTGGCGAATGTAGCTGCAATGTTGTTGATAGAGGCGGCCATGGAGGTGAGAAAGAGGAGAGTTGAGATTGGGTGGGTGGAGAATGGTGGAGGGTTTTAGAAGGGGTTGGGGATTGGTAGGGTTTTAAGATGGTTTAGTCAATAAATGTTACTGTTTCGTGTGGTTTCAGCTGGTGGGTAATTTACAGGTAATTGGGATTTTACAGCCAAGAGTAGGAAATGTGACAACTGGAAATGTATGGCTATCAATGCTTGATATCTCACTCAAAATAGTTAATTAGGGGTCACACGTACTGTCAATATATACACAATAAACAGTGGCCGGACACTTTTAACTTGTGTGGGTTTATGGTCACTCCGAACTTGCAGGTTCATATAGTGGTCAGACACTATGCATGCGTAGGTAGACATATGTATGTCGTCGTCGAGTAATTAATTTCAGACCTAGCTAGTATATGCCTTTAGAGAACCCTAATCTTGTAAAAGAAATATGATCTAACTAAGCAGTGCCATGACTCGAACTAGAGACATTACGAAACTCTAACAACCCTGAATTTTCGCCTCATCTGGATAAACCTAGAGTCACTAATCATATTGTCACAAAGAAATTAACCTCATACATTATTATTACAGTGGATCTCCAAACTCCAAAAATTAATTTGGTCTGATCGTTTATTTGGTTGTTCCGGCCATCATGGCGACGCGCCGATCTGCTATGGTCAGCAAAGAGCTGCTACTGTGGTTTCCTCCTTGCTGCTGCGAGGGACTCGGGATGGTTTGGACTCGCCTGGTTTGAGTCCTCTTGTCATGTCTATTATTGTTATTGTAATCTGGGTTTGGGTTCTTACCCACCCTCTCTGTTTAGTGTCTGTTTGTCATGCTCTTTGTTTAAACCCAGTGTTCTGGTCTTGTAACCTTAATTTGTTTCAATGCTAAGTGCTTCTATTCGCCAAAAATAAAAAAACTCCAAAAATTAATAGAAGGTTGTGATAAGAAAAATTGAAAAAACATCAATGGTCCAGAAATTGCAACATGTCCAGCATTTCAACACATTTGACTTCTTTCCCTAAACAGAAGTGGATGGAGACCACCAGGAAAAGTAGAGACCACAGTATCACATAAATGGAAAATGCAGGTTCCACATAGTTCGAACGGCATCAATCAATATTTCCATGGCATGAGAAATTTAAACTAATACAGCATTCTGTAAATTAAAACATAATTAACTACTGACTAATTAACCCAGCTGAATAGTAGTACTACTAATCAATTTAACAAGGATTAATCCAGTTCCAATGATGAAGAAGAAGAAGAAGAATCATCATCATGCATCTGATCAATCCAGCTAGCTAGCTAGCAATAACGCATCTCCATCGGTCCAATTTATACATACCAATCTGAGCTAACTTACACTCATCATCAAGTTCAAGTTCAAGCTCCAAGCCTCTTGATCATGCGTCTGTTGTTCCTCCTTGACCTCCTGGCTGTTGTTCATGAGCTTCAACATTATTCTCCAATGCCAGCTGACTTGTGGTGGTGGTGATGTCATGGTCATGCTGCATCTTCTTCACTGTGTTCTTGTTATTGTGCATCCAAACCCTCAGCACCTGCCTCTTGACTCCCACCTCATCACAGAACCTCTCCACATCCTCCTCATCCTGCTTCTGAATCCTCCACCCCACTTTCTCCGCAAACTCCACCATCTTCACCTTTTGCTCCGCTGTGAACTTCGTCCTGAACCTCTTCTTCGACAAGCTATACGGCGGCGCCACCCCACCTCCTATTCCATCCGCATTGTCGAAAACGTTCAGATCCTCACTCGAAGACTCTCCTCCTCCTCCTCCGCTGCCTCCGAAAGCCACGCTCATGGGTTGAACGATAGAGAACTTCTGGTGACGGTGGTGAGGTGACGGCAGCGGGGGAGGGAGCTGGAGAGGGCTGAGCATTATGTTTCGTGATCTAGACCCGTGACCGAACGGCGTCATCGTCTCGCCGTCCACCTCCTTACGGTGGAAGTTCCTGTGACAATCACAAGCCGCGCATTTCAAAGCTTCAAGGGTTCCTTCCTCGCCGCAAGGCATGAACTCTCCGCAGCCGTCGAAGACATTGCCGCCGATGTTGGCCGCGTGGTTTTTCAGACATTCTCGGTAGCGAACGTTGCTGGCTGTTGCTAACGTTGGTGTCTTGGACCTGGCCACAGCACTACTGGGTACAACTGCGTTGGAGCCGATGACTCGATCTGGATCTGGATCTCTTGTGGGTAGTGGGACTGGTTGAACCACTTGAACATGGTGAGGCTGAAGAGGGTGGTGGTGGTGGTCTAGGGTTTGGTGAGTAGCAGCGAAAGCAGAGAGGCCAGTGGGAGTGCCATTATGAATATTTCCAAGCCTTCTTTTCTCTCCGCCTCCCGATGATTCCTTGGTCAAATGAGTGCCACCATAGCTCAGAGCTGCAGAGCCTGACGTCCTCATTTCATTGTCTTGCGTTCTAAAATCCATATAATTTTTTGGGTTTTAGGGATTCTAAAATCTGTTTAATTAATATGGAAAGCTGTTGAAAATTAAAGCATCGCACAGATCTAGCTAGTAGCTGGGATCTTGTGCTTTATATAAAAAGAAAAGAGAATAAAGGGATCGGAATGAAGCTTTGAGATAGAGGAGGACAAAAGGGAAGCTAAAAAGCTAGCTAAACCCATTAAAACCCATGCCGTTATTCTCCACAGTTAGGATCAAACGGAAACGCAGGATGATAAATAAGAACGAAGAGCTAGCAAAACGGGTACCCAACTCACAGCTTTAGGAGAGAGAGAGAGAGGAGAGAGAGAGAGAGAGAGAGAGAGAGAGAGAGACAACCTCATGCAACAGCTTTAACATCGATCATCTAACGGCTTCCATATCTCAGCAATCAAAAGCTTAAGCAGAGAGAGAGATGGGTCTTTGGTTGGGGTTGGGGTTGGGGGTGAGATTTTTGGTGTGTGCTTCTGGGGCTCCAACAAGAGACAGGTTGGTTGCTTGTGGTGAGGCCAGAGCGATAGAAGGATAAGAGAGAGAGTTATTAAGAAAGACGAGTCCCCTCAAAGTGCTGCAATGGAAAACTAAGAGAGAGAGAGAAGAGAGAGGGAGAGGGGAGGGGCTAGGGTGTACTATTGCTTTCGCTGTTGGCTAAGTTTGCAGATTACAAAACAAAACCGACAACGTCATGTTCAGACCTCTCCCACGCCCTGCCACACGTGGGACCCATCCCCACCTTCATTATTGCCCTAAATTTCCATTTCTTATCTCAACACCCTTCACCCTCAGCATCACCCAAAAGATGCATATTTCCAGTACCCTCCTCATGGCCTTTGATGCGACGTTGCCTCTCCTCTCTCTTTTCCTTTCTTTATTTGTTTCCTCGTAATCACTCTTGTTTCCTTAATTAAACACACGTACACTGCTAATCCTGTAGTCCAAATTAGGGGGGGTACGTGGTCTTTGCTCAACTAAAAGTTCACAAATTATCAAACTAAAACCGAAAAATATCCAAAATTTAACTAGAATCGAACTGATTCAGTTGTTGATAAGTTCACATACCATCTAGTCTAGTCGAGACTAAAGTTAATCCAAAATTGAATAAACTGTTATTAATTTAGTTAGGGTGGTGGATATCTAAAAATGTAAATAATAGAACGTACGTACGACTCTTAATATTAGTTTCATGAGTCTATTATTTTTACTATCAAAGCTGAAAAATCAAGCAAAAGTAGTAAAATTTTAACTTGAACTACACCGAACCGGTTGATACATTAAGACCGAAATATGAATGTCGGTGAGCTGTGACTTGGTTGGTTAAGATATTTAACTGATAACTTTGAAGTCATGGGTTCAAATCTTATTAATATATGTAGGGTGTGAGTTATTAATAAAAAAAATTTTAAAAAAAAAGACCGAAATATGAATAATGTTCGCCTCTACTGTAAAGCTCTCAATACCTAATTACAATTTGTTTTACTTTGTTTCTATCATTATTATATTCCTAAGTACGTGAATACATAGCATTTTTACCACTATTAATTAGTTAACAACACACACTAAACTGAACTAATTGAATTAGTGAAATTTAGCTCGAACCAATTCAAACCGATCCAATTCCTCTCAAAATTTGTAGCTTGCTTTTTAAGATTAAAATTCATGTTGTTTTGGTTCGGTTCGGTTCAGTTCGGTTCAGTTTGGTTTTTTAAGGTTCTGTTAGCTGTTGGTGTAAAAGATAAGTCCCAAAGGTTTAGGTCATCACCCTTGCCTTGCGGTTAATGGCAATCAACGCGTAATCATGGGCGGCATTTAGCTTAACGATCATCCAGTAATTCGGAATCAGCGCGCGAGAGAAACAAGAAAGGGGATGATGAGACGGATGGATAAAAGTGAAAAAGTGTGCTATGGTGTGTTGTTGTTGATGGTCCACAGTGATGGACTTGTCTTCTTCCCTCGCACAGTCTTATGCTGCTGCATCACACCCTCTCTCTCTCTCTCCCTCGCTAACGTGCGGCCTCTGCAAATATTTTTTTTTGGTTGGTGCCGAGTCTGATCTGATGAGTCTGAGTGAGTCTGAGAGTTCTGAGACAGAAACAGGGAAACCACGCTTGCCCCTAAGCAAGGTAGAAGGCAATGCCTTTCTGTGATGCAATCGATGGCTAATTTGTTTTGTCTCTCTCTTTCCACGTCTTGGTACTTGTTGGAGTCTACAGTATACACTGTTCACTACACTACTTGTGCAGTGCAGCCCAGCCAGCCAGCTTCAACCATCAAAAGGGTAAATACTTGTCTACACCCGTGCTGTTCTTACCACCACGGAATCCAATTCCCTAATTAAATTCAGTTTTATGAACTTTTTATTTCAATAGATTAATTTGTCTCAAAAAAAAAAAAAAAAAAAAAAAAAGAAATAGGGGCCTCTTGCTTCCACTCTTCCATCCCGGCCCCTTCATCATCTAACAGTTTCATGTGTTGTCTTGGCCGATCCAAGTTCAATTTAGGTCAATACAATGTTCTTTTAGGTTTTAAGGGGTGTGTAACGAACTAATTAACAGCCTGATTACTAGCTTTTTTGAATCGCCGAATAATCTATAAGATTCGTTTAGATATGTCTGATTACTAGCTTTTTTGAATCGCCGAATAAGATCTATAAGATTTGTTTAGATTTGAGAAAAATTCTGCTTTACAGATAGGCATATCATGCATACTTGCAAACTTTTTTCAAAATTTTCATCTCATCACCTCATTTCAGCACATGCAACCTTATCATAGTTGTATGTCATACCTATCTGCATCAAAAACAAAGCTTAGATTTTATATTTCTTTAACTTACAAACCAAAGTGCATAATATGATTGAGATGAGTTAAATGCAACTCACTTATAACGTGAAGCAAAATGTCATGCTCATATAAACAATGGTTGTGATTGCGAACAAACGTTAAATGTATGAAGGTAGTTTTTCTAATTTCATATGAAACAATACCACATTATATATCTTGAATGTACGTAAAGAACGGTGCATATAGAAATCTTAAACAGTACGTCAATACATTTAAGATACTTGAGCTACACAATACGATTGAGCTATTTATTCAAAATAGTAAGAACTATTTAGTACTCGATTGATTAATGAGACAATTCATCAATCTTTTTTATCACATATTGTGTTCATCTTCCCTCCAATTACAGCTAGCTCTTCACAAAAGAGAAAGCAAGGGGGGACGAGTTGTAGCACTAGAGAATGAGAGAAAGATTTCCTGATCTCTCTCTTCTACTTTCTGTCTTCTGTTTCTCTCTTCACTTTTTTCTTTGCTATTTCCCCCATCAAGTGATCTCCTCCCGAAAGTTGAAAAAGTATAATGAACCCCGAACCCCATCTCCATCAAAACGCTCATTTTGCCTCCAACAAGCCTATCCTTAGCTGCCCATCTTTGTATTTTGCCTGACGTCGTTTTGGGCACGCTGCCACTTTTAACAAGAACCACCACTCCAACTTCAACTCCCTCCTCCTTAACCACGCCTTCCCTCACCCCCTCACATATCCTCCTCAAAGCCCTAACATCATTCTGATCACTCCTCTGCATCTCCGCAACCACAACAACCGTGTTCTCGATCTTCAACGCAGCCAAACATCCCGCTCTGATAAAACCTGGACTACTATTCTGAGCTGCCGTTTCAATGTAATGAGGATGAATCTCCCTCTCGTCTTGGAGTTTAATCACGTCGACGCATCGTCCCGTCACAAAAAGAAACCTCTCTTCTCCCTTGACAACTCCTCTATCGCCGGTCCGTACATAACACTTGCTAACCTTCCTCCTAAGTCTACCATTATACACCTCACGAGTTAAGAACGGGTGCCCTAAGTAACCAGAAGCATTACTAGGAGATGACACCCAAATCTCTCCTTCGATCCCGTCCTCAACCGCCTCGCTCGTCTCTTCGTTCACCACCACTATATCCATGTCCTCCTGAACGACGTATTCTTCTCCGGAATACCCCAGCCTTGCACTAGGCAAGAGCTTGTTGTGAGATGGTACGTCAGAAGAGCTGTATCTCCATGCAGTTGAAACAAAAGTGCAGTTCTCAGCTAACCCGTAAGATGGAGAAATAGCAGATGGACTGAGCCCATTAGGCCCAAACAGATCAACAAACTGATCCACCGCGTCTTTGTAAATGGGCTCGTTTATGAGAATCAGGTTTCTCATGCTCCTCAAGTTTATAGGCGAAGTTCCCTTTTTGACCCCGCCGCGTTTCACCACTAGCGGCAGCGTAAACGACGGAACAGGAGTGCATGTGGCGCTGAAGTTTGTTATAAGCTCCAGCCAGATCCTCGGCCTCTTGACAAACGCCTCCGGAGAAGTCAAAACACATGTCGCACCGGAGACAATGGTCAACAACAAGAACATGAGACCGCAATCATGATACTGAGGCAGCCACGACACGATCACACTGTTCGGGTGAAGGTCGTAGGATTTCCTCGCCGTCCTAACGTTGTGAGCTGCCGAGCCGGCGGTGACAAGCACCGGCTTTGGAATCCCGGTAGTACCTGACGTGTACTGAATCAAATATAGCTCGTCAGCTTTGCAGCCCTCGTAGGATGAAGGGCTGAACTGTAAATTCGAGTTTCTAGCTCCGGTTTTGATATCATCGGTGGATATCCAGTGGAGATTCTCCAACAAGTGCACGAGTTTTGTATCAGAGGAAGATGATGATACGAACTTACGAACGGCTATGATGTAAGAAGGGTGAGCTATGGCGGCCTTGGGTTTTGTTTGGGTGAGGACTCTTACAAGGTGGTGGTAGTTTTGTTTAGGGAAAGAAAGGTCAGGTGGGGAAATAGGCACGGCCAAAAGGCCGGCTCTTTGGCTAGCGAAGATGATCTCGACCAGTTCAAGCCCCGGAGAGCAGAGGATGACGACAGTGTCACGTCTTTGAAGTGGTTGAGTGTTTAGCAAATGATGAGAAATGTTTTGTACCGACTCATTGAGCTGAGAATATGTGAGGGATGTTGAGTTCTGATCACATTTCGGATCCGGTGAGTCATCTTCGACCCAGATGAAGGCTGGTTTGTACCGAAAGGCGGGAAGGTTTGCCCATAAGGGTAGGTAGAGGTCGACTACTGTTGGTCAGGGAAGGAAGGGTCGTAATTCTCGTAGTTCATGGTTTAGCTAGGGTTTCAATTTGCTTGCTATGGGAGTAAACAATTGGAACATTTTATAGTAGGAAATTTGGATAATAGCTACAGTTAGTTTAACTACAGAAACTAGCTAGAAATGAGAATAAGTAATATCCGAGCAGAATATCCCAGTTTGATTTTAACCTGCATATGAGAAATGGTCGCAGATTGGCAATGTTGATGTGGATGTTCTGTTTTTTAGCTCTCGATGGATATCCAAAGCTGTTTGTGAACTGACAACTACATACTCTGTATGATGATTCTGAAGCATCCAAACATATATTCCGGTGGGTTTTACCATAAAAATAAATTATTATACATTAGGATTAACGTTTTGGTGGCTTCCTGAAATATATATTAGAAATAAATTACATGATCGAACACATTATTGTATAAAATAGAAGCCAGCATGCATCATACTGAAACATAATCGTTTTATCTCTGGCTTGATATGTATGCTGCAGCTCGAAGAAAGTGCTGTTGCGTTTGTTGGCGATGATTACAAGAGTGGAACAACGTTGTACGAAAATGATGAACAAATTCAGGAACTAATTTGACTTTGATGGATAAAATTCCAGCACACTCAATTATGAGTATGTACTTATCTAGTTATCTAGCATTTTAACTATATTGATCAGGGTTTGGACTTGCTGGGCATCTAAGCAAGCATATACAAACAAACATTTAAGCACTAATCTAATGAGATAAAACGATAGCGCTAATCACAGAACTTCCAAACAATCAATAACCCTAACATATCTCTTTTGGTTCCCCACCGGTGAAGTCGAACTCGATCTGGTAGATTGATGTGTTATCTTCTCCAAACACATTCATGTAAGACTCAACTGTTCTTGACAACTTTCGAGAGGTTAAGAGGCAAAGGGACACCGGAGATGAGCTTTAATTTCATCCCTCAGAAAATATATGTCGCGAACTATTGAGCCATACATGAATGAGTTTGGAAGAAATAATTAGTCAACAGAATTAGCATAGGAAAATGTTTGTTTTGTGTTTCTGGGAGCCGCCGGTATGGCCATGATAAAGATTGCAGGGGTTAATGTTAGGGTTTATCACTTTATTGTATCTCAATGGTTCTGGTTTTATATAGTGCAATGCATTATGCATGGAGATGATGAAGTGGACCGAACTATTGGTCTGATAAAGAGAGCATCATATGGGCTTTTTGCTAATTGAAAAGGTGGGTTGCATCATGACGAAGAAGCTCAACCTTCCCTTGCTATTCGAGCAAAATTTCGAACGGAGGACTCTCGTGGCACAAACCTTTGGCATTAGATGAAGAGCACCCAGAATTTGATGAGGAAATGTCACATACAGACTTCGTTTTCCACCAGCTTAGAGAGACTTATACCAGTAGAACAAACGGTATTGGGCTTCCACCAAGTATTCTTTCACAAATTTGAAGGAAATCGTACCTCCTTAGCTACTTGTACAAAAAAACTAGAACGCTCTACTGAAGTTCGTGCCTGCTTATCCCGGCTACAATAACTATCGAACAGCGATCCATCTGAAGTATGGCGCTCGTATATCCGGTGTGTACTTTCCCCTATTAGAGAAGGGCGGGGTTTGGAACCCTAAGCAAGACATGATCCACATAACAAGACATCATAGCGCCTAGAGATACAGGTACGGTTCATCGCGTTACTTATCCAAGCGTGTTGCCGGATAGTCGGATATGCCGTACTCTGATTTTTATGAGGTTAGGAACCATTTGCTGTTAAGCAACTTTTCTAACTCCATGAATCAAAGGTTACACGAAGAAATGCAATTCCCTATCCTCTTGTTTGTAGTCACATCACCTATACTTCGGACATAAATCTAAATAACCAAGAACGTAAAACCTCTGCAATTATATGCCAGCCGAAATGCCAAATATCGTACAAACACCCAGAAAGAGTGCAAAAAATCTTTAAATCTTATCCTTCGAAAACGAATGTCTGAAAGTACACAAACATAAAGGCACAAAGATCATGTCGGGTACTAAGGGCAATCAAAATCAGGTGAGGCGGTTTAGATTTAAACCACATATCACCAAGAGTGCCACACCACATACATCTAGAAGGAAGATGATTTTGTGCTTTTTATGCTAAACCTAAGGGCAAAGGCATAAAAGCATTGCAGTCTATAGCAAATCCTGTACGAGAACTTAAAAAGCAATATCTTTCAAACTAAGGACCAACAAACCTAGATCATAGACATTTATTAATCCAAACTCATAATTTACTGAACATATTTAATGTACTCTCATCCTTACAAGCCTTGAATGCCAGCACTTCTAGCAGCAGACAATATTTCCACACTGAGAATCAGACTTGCACTGCTGTTAAGTACTTCCGTCGATCCAAAATGGATGAAGATGAGTAACAGACAGTTCACGATTCCACCCACACTCACTGTCCCCAGGTACAGGCCCTGTATCACATGACATGTAAAAGGAAGAAATCGTCAAGAATGCCTGCAATATACCATAAACAAAGGAGACGAAAAGCTCCTAATTAGCTAAACATATAATGTAGTATTAGAACCATTTAAATAGCTGAACAGATCAATGCTGGCACCAACATCTTTAGAAGAATAGTACATTGCAGAAATAACACTTTAAATAACTATAATCAACTATTTAAAGATAGGTCTACTATTGAGCCCGGAGGCAACTCAAGCAATGTGAGAGTACTAGAACCATTTAAATACCTTCAAGCCATATATATATATACACAGTCCCCTTCTAGAGTGGGATCCCGCTTTGAAATTAAAGTGCGGGACTCCTTATTTCGCTCCCTTTCAGGTCGTATTTCCACATTTCAACAGTACAATGTCTAAAATATAGTGTAGATCATTCCTGAAAGTTTCATCAAATTGAGCTTCCGTAATTGTAATTTACACGAACGGTTCTGTTTGAACAACTTTTGTTTGTTGATTTATTTAATCTAATTCGGTACCCAAATGATCTTCAAATTTGATGAAACTTTGCAGGAATGATCTACACACTGTGTTTTAGACATTGTACGGTTGAGATGTGGAAATACGACCTGAAAGGGAGCGAAATAAGGAGTCCCGCACTTTAATTTCAAAGCGGGATCCCACGCTAGAAGGGGACTGTGTATATATATATATATATATTAAAAGGAGTCCTTCAAGCCATACATACTTTATATGTATCTTATGAGGGAAAAAACACACTGCATTCGATCAAAAAGGGAATATAATAAAGCATCATCACTTGAACAATGATGTGCCAAATTAGCCAAATTGGAAATGCCTAGCAGCTCTATAACTTGAACAGTCATTTGGTTTTGTTTTACAACAACTGCTTTGTTCAGCTAGAAAGTAAAGAGAAACCGTCACTTGGGTTGTCTGACAAAGACATGAGAATTTGGAAATTGAATAAATGGATAAAACAAAAGGACCAATCAGTTAAAAAAGTTGACAAAGATAAACACACTACCAAGTTCGCCAAATTGGTATTCCTAGCCATTCTATAATTAGAAAAATCATTTGGTTCGTTTATTCTTTGAGCGTTCTGCTCCGCTAGAAACTAAAGAGACATCGCCAATTGGGTTGTCCAACAAAGACACGAGAATTCTGGGAAATCAGCTAAACGGGTAACAAAGATCAATCATGTATGTATCTTTAAGGCGTGTTTGTAGATGGGTTGAGTGGAAAATGGAGATAAACACAATATTAAACTAGATCAAATTTTGAAACACATGAGATTGCTCAAAGAAGTAACACATGCAAACAGAGATTATCCCTTTTTGGTGCGCTAAAATAGATCGGCCCTGCGATAAGATACAATTTTTACAATTAATTTGCCAGTTTTATGCAGTGGTCTAGTAAATGCTTCTATGAGCAAATCACAAGATATTTCCTTTGCTGCATTGAACGGGAAGAGTATCCAGTAAATAAGCAGAAAGAAACAGACAGAAAACTTACCTATGATATTTGGCATTCTAAGAAAAAGAGTAACAAATAATTAAGAAAGTAAAGATTTGAGAAGGATGTAAGGAATTGAAGCAGTAAAGAAAACGAGAGCTAGTTATAGAAGTGGTAACTTCTTTCTGACATAATTGAAATCGAGATCAAAGAATCCCAATTTATTTTAATACACATGATGCACAGTTACAGTTATCTTCTATTTACTGGTTATAATCTGTTCAAGATAAGAAGACATACGTGCCAAAGACGGTGAGTTGAGAGTGCAAAGGCAAATAACGGGGAAGCTACGATTACATTTTCATTTATGAACAAAAAATATAATCCAGATGCTTATTAATCCATGCCGATGTTTAAAAACATGTGGAAGAAATTTGCCTCCTTTTATATCAAAGGCCATACAACAAATGAGTGGAATACAACAAAGGCCACAGGGAAAGGCATGCTCTGGGAAAAATCACGCAGATACCATACACCCATAACAGAAGACGCTTAAAAGAAGGAAAAGCACAACTCTCAACTATGGGAATATCATTTTTCAGTCAGAGATAAAAACACGCTTTCCAGTGAGAACAAAAGTAGTTGAAGACAAATCATTTTGTCATTCCACCACTATCCAACTACACAAAAGTGATTCGGAGACTTAACAAACATAAATTTATCCAATACTAACATAACAAACAACCAGCCGCAGAATTCACATGTTCAAAGTTACTTCAGCTACGGCATTTGCCATCCAAAGAAAAACATTGATAGACACACCAATGGAAATGCAGCTAAATCAATACTTTAGTGTGAGTGAGAGTTGTTATACCCAATATTAATTAGGCTGCTGAGCGAATCCATAAGCTGCTGTTGCTGAGGATGCTGCTGCGTTTGTTGGTCCAGCTGCTGCTGCTGCTGCTGCATTGGCGCTACAGCACCTGCCGCAACCGCTGCGGCCGTAGAAGAAGCTCCCTTGGACTCAACATACCTCCACAGATACCAAGCAGCCACCGACCTATACGGCCGCCACTTTTCACACAGCTGCTCCATGTGCGAGGGGCGAGGCAACTCCTCAAGCCCGTAGAGGAGCTGCACACCTTTCCGAATCCCAAGATCATTCACCGGAAGCACGTCGGGGCGGTGCAGCGAGAAGATCATGAACATGTGCACAGACCAAGAGCCGATGCCACTGACCATGGTAAGCATAGTGAACAACGACTTGTCGTCCATATTTACAATGGCTGTATCAGAGAGAATTCCATTCTGGTATTTTCTGGCTAAGTCATGGAGGTAGCTGGCTTTCCGGCCGGAGATTCCGATTTGACGGAGCTGAGTGGCGCTCTGTGCGAGCACGGTCTCGGGATTCACGGCGGACTCGCCGCCGCAGAGCTGGATGAAGCGCGTGTAGATCGACGTGCCGGCCTTGTAAGCGAGTTGCTGGTAGAGAATGCTTCGGGTCAGGGCAAGGAAAGGAGTGTGGAAGTTGTCGAACTGCGGTGGCTGGTGGGCCTCGATTAACGGAATTAGAAGCGGATCGGCGTTCCGGAGATGCCGAATCGCCGATTCGACCTCGCCGTCGCAGCGGAGAGGCCGGCCGACGGCTCGGGGAACCGAGACGGCGCGTGCCTGGACGATCTTGCACTTGGCGGGCCTGAGCTTGGGCTTTTCAGGAGGCGCGGTGGCGGTTTTGGATGGTTTCGGGTCGGAGCCGTCGGGGGAGAGCTTCCGGATCTTACGGGGGCGGAAGGGGATTTTGGAAGGGGGGGAGGAGGTTAGGGGCGGAGCATTGGTGAGTTCGGTGGGAGTTGGTTCGGCGATTGTGGTGGCGGCGATGGAGTCATGGTGCTGCGGCGGCGGCGGAGGCGGTTGAGGAGTCTCAGACTGAGGTTCGGTCTGAGTCGGAGTCTGAGGCTGGGATGGGGCTTGGACCTGAGTTTTCTCTCCCATGGGGTGAGAAATTGAATCAAAAATGCGGGTCGGGTTTTGACGGCGACGGCGGAGGAGGAAAAGTGGTGGCGGTTTTAACAGAAACCAATCATCGGAAAGTGAGGGAGGGTTTGGAAGAAGCGACTGCGAAATTTGACTGCAATAAGTTAAAGGGGACAATATAACTTGTAAGTCATTCTCTCTGTTTATCCGTTTTCTCCTCCGTCAGGATTTGCTGTTTCACGCACCATTTCAGCGCGTGTTGCACGTGAGTTCTCATTATAACGGGCCCATTAGAATGAGCCCAATGTAGCCCACTTAGACTGGACAGGCATTGAGCCTCGCATGAGATCCGGATTCAGGCTGCAAGTGGATTCGACCTTGCTGGGCCAAATCAATGGGCTAAAACCCGTGATCACATCCTCAAGTGGAGCAAGACAGTTTCGTGTTTCAGGCGGTCGGACCACTAGATTGACTTGAGCCGAATCAGTTATTGCATCGACCTAGTAGTGTTCACCTGGTTAGTTATGACAAAAAAATTCATGGTTAGTCACTATTAAATTTACATTTAAGGGTTGAAAACAAAACAATTTAACTTGAAAAATGTCATTCCCATCATGAATCTTTTGATTAATTACTGATCAGATGATGCATCTCGTGATTCTTGTGACTTATGAGCACTACTATCAAAAATAACTAGGTGCTTAAGTCTCAAATGATCTCCCGCCGCCTTGAAGGGATGGTAAGCTTCACAACTAGAATCGGTGTTCAGCTACAATATCTAGTATCAACTTTCAATACACACAACAAAGTCCAAACACTTCACTAGACAAAGACAAGACGAATAAAAGTTGTTGGTATAGTTTATGGTACTACGAGTTTGGTATCCTCGTGCACCGTGCAAATTACCATCACAATCATTCTCCCCGGTGGTTTTTTTTTTTACCTTTTGCTCTATCTCTGTGCAGTAAAACTTAATTTTATAACTATTTCAATTTCACACGTGAATTTTATTTCGGCAATCAAACATACCTGAACCAATGATGAACCCAGAAACTGTGCACGAAGAAGTAAGGACCGTTAGGTATAACAAATTATTTTTCTTTCTAACTCTGATGAAATGAGAGGGGCCTAACTATAATATAAAGCTGATAAAATCCGGCAGACATTGATTTTTTTTTATTTTTCTTTTCAGATTTTTGGATTCAACAATGAGAGCCACGAGGGTTTGATTTAACTAACAAAACTCTATCCACAATCTCCGACTTGGCAATTCTGAGTTAAAACACAGCTCAAACGGTCAGAATTACAGTGGAGCTAAATCCACGTGGCAGAAGGGTGACACGGTGAAAGCGTGACACGACAAGGCGTACAGATGGGGTAGGGGGAGGAAGGACTTACAGCCCAGCAGTGGTTCACCGCACCACGATAAACAGATGACGAGACTCTAAAAAACCAATAATCAGAAAACCAATATTATTATTGGTTGTGGTTTTTGCGGAGAGGACTTCTCTGATCGGAGAGAAATGAGTTTCAGGGATGACAATGAAGAAGGGAGGGATGTCAGGAAGCCTTTCCTTCATACTGGGAGCTGGTACCGTATGGGTTCCCGCCAGTCCAGTATGATGGGCTCCTCTCAGGTCATGAGGGATAGCTCCGTTTCTGTTGTGGCTTGTGTTCTCATCGTCGCTTTGGGTCCTATCCAATTCGGCTTCACTGTAAGCGAGCTGCCACTGTGTGTTGTTGACGAAAGAGATGACAAATTTTATCGGGGTTTGTTTTTGCTGATACAGTTTTTGTTGTTGTAGTCTGGGTATTCTTCTCCGACGCAATCAGCCATCACCGCTGATCTTGGACTGTCAGTGTCGGAGGTTTGGATTGAATCTCACTTCGAGTTTTGGGTTTCTTGATTTATAGTTTCGACTTTAGCTTTGCTGATACTTGTGGTGTGGTTCAGTATTCGCTGTTTGGTTCTTTATCAAATGTGGGTGCCATGGTGGGGGCTATAGCCAGTGGTCAGATTTCTGAGTATATTGGGCGCAAAGGGGTAAGATTTTTTGTTATCACTTACTAGCATCATCCTATGTTTGTGTGCTGTTCTTCACTTTAATTATGTGTTGGTTGCAGTCTTTAATGATCGCCGCGATTCCTAATGTCATCGGCTGGCTTGCCATATCATTTGCCAAAGTGAGTTTTAAGTGACTCTTGTGTTCGTTCGAGTAGTGCAAAATGCAATCCAGGACAGTCTGTCTAACATCGGAGTTGATTTCTTTTTGTAGGATTCGTCATTTCTCTACATGGGAAGGTTGTTGGAAGGATTTGGCGTGGGAATAATTTCCTATGTGGTAATGATCAGTTGTTCAATGCTGTGATTCTACATTGGAAGTATTCAGAGAGTTACTGTGAGGAGAACTAACTTGGTGATCATATTGTTGTTAGGTGCCCGTATATATTGCAGAGATAGCGCCTCAAAATTTGAGAGGCGCTTTGGGTGCGGTCAATCAGGTTACCCTTGCTTACTGGCTGTTTTCACAAGCGTTTGCTTTCTAGTTACTCTATCACATTACTAATGCCCCTGTTTAAACTATAATCGTTGCTTTGCAGCTCTCTGTAACCATTGGGATACTACTGGCTTATTTGCTTGGACTTTTTGTTGAATGGAGATATCTTGCAGTTTTGGGTAATCTTCTTAAAGTTCACTCTGCTGTTCACATCATTTTTTATAAGTATTGTGGCATTATTATTTCCAATCTGGTTTTAGTTAGTTGATGCTAGTCATGGATGTACAGTTTTTAACTAACTTTATTTGGCTTGAAAGAATCATGAACTTGGTTGCATGCTCAGGGTAATGAGAAATGTTAGTGCAGACTTCCATTATGTTATCATATAATGATCTACTGTTTATCCTATTGAAAATATGATCTTTTGTTGGATAGACAGTGTTGTACTGATGAACCTTTTCAACCTCTTGTTTTGCAGGAATATTGCCTTGTACGATATTGATACCTGGGCTGTTTTTCATCCCAGAATCACCTCGATGGCTGGTAAGTTCTCAGCGTAGATTTTCATTGATAACTGTTAGATTGTTTGGGTATAAATGTATAATATTCCTGTTTCCTTTGGTCTTAACATCCAACAGGCAAAAATGGGTATGACAGAGGATTTTGAAGCCTCTTTGCAAGTTCTACGAGGATTTGATACTGATATTTCCATCGAAGTGAATGAGATAAAGGTATAAGCCACTCATCTTACTCAAAAACATTGAACTGTAGGAAAATTATCTATAAAAATAATTATGTTTCTATATATTGTGTAGAGATCTGTGGCATCAACAACCAGAAGAACAACAATAAGGTTTGCAGAACTCAAACAAAGAAGATACTGGCTTCCTTTAATGGTACTAACTACACTCCAAAATATTGGTTTTCGGCTTAGCCATGTTGCTGTCTCAAACTTGATGTCTGTCGAACCACAACCGTTCTTACTAAATGTTATCCTGCAGATTGGAATTGGATTGCTTGTTCTTCAACAGCTTAGTGGAATTAATGGCGTTCTATTCTATTCCAGTACCATCTTTGAAACTGCTGGTAAGCACTAAGCAGTTACCACAAACTGGTGTCTCCTCATTTATCCAAAAGATTTGAGTTAGAATCACAATTGTATGGTACAATTGTATGCGCGCGCGCGCGCCACACACACACACACCACACACACACACACATATATATATATATATTTTAAGGAAAGATGACTCTAAATCAGCTTTCCGTTTCATATGAAATGTCTCATGAGTTTCTATTTTCCTCATAGGGATTACATCAAGTAATGCTGCCACATGTGGCCTTGGTGCTGTTCAGGTACAACATGAAGATAACTTGAAACTTGGGTTCTCCTTTCCTCCAATATTCGCAAGCTCTAATTGTAACAGTGATCTGTATGTGTAGGTAATAGCAACTGGTGTGACTACCTGGTTGGTGGACAGAGCAGGCCGTCGACTTCTGCTTATTGTAAGTTTAAGTATTTCAGTCACTTTGGGTCATTATTTAATCATTTAGAGAAGTGTTAATATTTTACACTTTCTATTGTAGATCTCCTCTGCTGGAATGACAATTAGCCTCCTAGTTGTTTCTGTAGCATTCTATCTAAAGGTACTAAAGCTTTCATGTTTGTAAAGAAATCTTGTGGGTGTATGCTTCTTTGTATATCTTCTAAGCAATTTCTACTGATTCCAGGATTATTCAGTGGTTGATTCAGGTTTCTATAGTGCATTGAGCATCATTTCAGTGGTTGGAGTAGTGGTATGTTTATAGTTTAATTATCATGGTTACCAAAGAAGATTGTCGTTCTTTTTCCGCCTGTAAATTCCTTTGTCTTGCACTATTCTTGTAGGCCATGGTAATTGCCTTCTCTCTGGGTGTAGGAGCTATTCCATGGATCATAATGTCTGAGGTATGTCCATGATGTAGCTTTTTTCGATACAAAATAAAAAAGAAAAAAACCAATATACATGCTGTTCTTATAAAGCTTGCAAGAGTTATCAATATAACCATGAATGAGTATCTGCCTATTCATTCTTCTACAATTTTAGCCACACGCCTCTACCTATACCTACTGGTAATAGATGTTAAAGCTAGCACATTTGTCTTCTGATATTCCAAGTTGTCTTCAAGGTCATGAGGAAGCAGATTAGTATTCTTCTATGCCTCTACCCAGCAATATGTCACAATTTTTTTTTTTTGGCTCGACTTCCATCTGAAAAAGCTTCTAATTTTGACAAATTTTGATCTTGTTACTTATTATTGCAGCGCTTTTCCTTCTTTGGTTCATACAATTTACTGTAAATTTTGCAATGCAGATTCTTCCAATTAATATTAAAGGCCTTGCTGGAAGTATAGCAACACTTGCCAATTGGTTTGTAGCCTGGGTGGTCACTATGACTGCAAACTTGCTACTGGAATGGAACAGTGGAGGTTTGTATATCTCATTCTCTCCTTCCGGCGCTGTGTTGCCTATGCTTTTACTGTTGCTTATTTTTATCCTATGTTATTGTTTAGATGTTCCACTCCTCCCCTTGTTATGATTTTAGCCTTTAGATTGGGGCTAATGGGTTTTGTCTTCCATCTTGAATAGGAACCTTCACCATTTATATGGTTGTGAGTGCTTTTACTGTTGTATTTGTTACCATTTGGGTCCCCGAGACAAAAGGCAGAACTCTGGAAGAGATTCAGTGGTCCTTCAGATGAGGTTTCCTTTCCCCTTCTTTCATATCGCGGCTTTACAGTGCCTTCTTCATCAATTAGAAGAAACCAATTCTGCATTCTGCAATCCCATTTTGAGAAATTCCTACAGAAACTGTGTGGCATCAAAGGTGCATATTTTTGTGGCATAAAAGCAGGCATCATCTTCAGCCAGCAATGCGCTGAACTTCGTGCTCTATTGCGACATTCGTTGTTCTTCGCTATAGTCGGCTGTAATCCAACAGTTGTCGTATACTTTATTAAATTCATTGAATCAATTTTTCAAGCTACCAGCTTTCCATGGTCCTATATATGTACAAAACTACAAACTTGATCAGTTTCATTTGAAGTTTTGAACCCCACTGGTTACGATTTGGCAGAGCAACTTGGTTCTTAAAATTTAGGTGATCAGAAGGTCGGAGCCATCATCCCTACCAATCAGTCTACAGTCTACCGCTTGTAAGTGACTGAAGCAAGCTGATTGTAAACGACTGGTAGACGTGAATTAGTTTACCAAGTCTCCCTATAAATATGATACAGAAAAACTGAGTCTTGTTTCTGTAGATCAGATTTGCTTTTTATAAATTTAGAGAAGGGCATGGATCCTGAAAGATCTTGGGGATCATGAAATGACATGACTAAGAATGTTGGTCCTCAATTTCATGGAGTCATGTCAACTGGCCAGGGGCTTAGAGTTTAGCCCTTTGTGCTGCTAACATGAACCCCAAGACCCTAGGCTTCTTACCGAAGATTCTGTAGATAAACCCGAAGTTCCTGTTTCGCTTCAGGACCTTTATTCACCTTGGACGGTTGGACGGGCTGGAATTGTATCAGTTCAAAGGTCTCGGAACTGCTGGAATTGTATCAGTTCGAAGGTCTCAGAACTTTCCGAATTGGACCTCTTTCTTTTTGGTCGAAAAGTGAGCTACCATCCCAATCTGTTAGTTAAGTAGCAACGCACATTCTAATTCGCGATAGTCCCATGTCTCAGTTTTGAAAAGGAAAAACAAGAAAACAAAGACAACCCCACTTTCAGGTCTCTCAAGTATGTTGATCATGTGCTGCATTTGACCACCACTCCATAGTCATCAAATACATGTGATGTAACCAAACTCACGACTAAGGTGCAAGGCAAAGAGCCAAAAGCAAATTACTTGTCAAAGCAAAATAGACATGATCTGATGATCCACACAAAGTTCATCTGAATGAATAGATTTTATTTACTATAAAAGCTTATGCAAAGCTAAACTCTATACCTAAACATTATACGTAAAGATACAGGACCATTAAAAATGGTGTATCAGGACTTATCTCGCTACGAATCACCATGAAACAGATGCTGAACTCGAGCAGAGAAAGGCTACAATTTGACATCAAACTTCACATACGACATAAACAGAATAGAGTACAACATCAACAACTGAGAAAGAAAAATGCAAGATAGTACCCTGAATGGAGAGTCTAACCAGAATGCTATTGCGCTACGAAACTACTTTCACGGGATACTTGTCAATGCTGTCCTCCCAAGGACCATTACGAGATGGCTGCACATTCCGCAGGGCCTCCCAGACTGCACTGTTACATTTGAAACCGCTCCCGAAGGCAATCTGCCACACTCGGTTGCCCTTGCGCATCCTCCCTTTGGCCTCCGTATAGGCCAACTCATACCAAATGGAGCTCGACGAAGTATTCCCAAACCGGTGTAGAGTCATCCGGGAAGCCTCCACATGTATCGGCAACAACTGCAAGTTCTTCTCCAGCTCATCAATCACAGCCCTTCCCCCAGCATGTATACAGAAATGATCAAACGCCAGCTTGAAATCCGGATATACGGCTTGACATCCCCATTCAACAGCTTCTTAACCACAAGAGAAGAGAAGAAAAGCAGCTGCTCGCTTATCGGAAGCACAATAGGCCCCAGAGTAGTTATGTTAGTCTTAAGCGCCCCACCAGCAATGGCCATCAAATCTTTCGACAGAGACACACCAGTCTTCCCCTTATCATCCTGCTCCTGATAAACACACCGAAACGCCTTGTCATCCGCACCCTTATGAGTCCTCACAACATGAACAAGCCTGTACTTGGCCCGCCTCCTATCCACAGCCTTATTCGACAGCAAAACCGCCGATCCCCCAACTCGAAACAAGCAATTCGGTATCAACATTGACTTCTTATTCCCAAAATACCAATTCTGCGTAATGTTCTCAGTACTCACCACTACAGCACAAGTATTCCTATGAATCTGCAACAAGTCCTTAGCAAGATCAACAGCTATAACCCCAGCACTGCACCCCATCCCTCCCAAATTGAAACTCCGAATATTCCCCCGGAGCTTATACCTGTTCACAATCATCGCCGAAAGCGACGGCGTCGGATTAAACAAGCTGCAATTCACAACGAGAATCCCAATGTCTTTCGGTTTTACATCAGTATTTGCAAACAGATTATCCAGCGCTCCGTACATGACCTCCTCGGCCTCCTCCCTCGCCGCCGCCATCGACGGCCGGGGAGGGATGTGGTGCATCGCCTCCGGGACGTAGGTCTCTTCTCCGAGGCCGGAGCGTTCGAGAATCTTGCGCTGGAACTCCAACGACGAGTCGTCGAAGTCGTTGGTTTGGCGGGAGTGGTCCATGAAGCGGCGGAAGGGCGCCTTGAGGTGGTCCGGAGGGCGGTAGCAGGAGTAGTCCACGAGGTAAATGGGCCTGGGCCGGGTCATGATGTAAACGGTCAACCCGAAGACGAGGAAGGCGGAGCAGATGATGACGCTGACGAGGTTGTACTGGAGGTGGAGCCAGAGGTGGCGGAGGTCGCGGAGGTCCATTTGGGAGGCCTCGATTAGTGTGACGATGATCAAGGGGATGAAGCAGAGGGTTAAGAGATTGGAGATGAGATAGTGGTAGCCGAGTTTGACGTACTTGAGATTCACGCTCTGGAGGAAATCCGGGAGGCGTCGGGTGTGGTGGATCCGGACTCCGACATGGCCTCCGGCGGCGGCGACGTGGGCCGGGCCGCCTTGGTCCATGGCCCAGCTGGTGGTTTGGTTTGAGCTTTGGAGAGAGGTGGCAAGTACAAGTCTGTGTAGTTATATTTTATACGTGAATAACTGATTTTATATAATGGGAAATGACGTAAGGGTTACGGCGAATCTAAGAGGAGGCCGGGAGGGTTGGACTTTTTTCCGATAACGGAGAGAGAAGGCTGGGGTTGTCATTTTGACGGTTATATAACAGTTTACGTGGGAAACCTGGAACATGCTAATAGCTGGTGGCCACTGCCCTGTCAGCCGGGCTTGGCTTGACTCACGAATATTTTTGAATTTTCTTGTCTTATTTTGATATTTATTGTATGCACGTCGTGTCGTGTCGTGTAAATTTAACAGTTTATAACAATTTATATGTTTGATCGTTTTTATATTATTTTTTCGAGAAATTTTAAATACACAGCTCCAATATTTTAATACACACTCTTATTATTTTATATTTCATATCAGATTCTATAGGTATGTTTAATTACAAAAACATCCATCAATATATTATTAGGGAAAAAAAAAGAAAAAAAAAAAACTTCATATTCCATAAACCTAACTCTTCTCCACTATTACTCTCAAAAATTCATCACTTAAATTTCTACTACTATCGTAACCGCATGTATTATTTACCGATTCATTTTTTTTATCAACTTTAGTTTTTATCTTGCAGACTAAAAACTAGTTTTTATGCTATTGTATTTCTACTAGTTTCTTAACTTTGAAAAAATTATGTATGAAAATTATTATTTTTTATTCAAATTCTAGCCGATCGATGTCATATTAGAGTTCAGACCAAAAAGAGAGAGAAGAAGATGTCATATTGGAGATTTGGAGTTCGAATATAATATTATTCTTTTGATTATAAATTAAAAAATATCAAGAAAAATTTCCAACCTGATCAAAAAAAATCTAACAGAAAATAAAAAAGAATACGTAAAGAGAGTTGTGAAATTGTAAATATATAATAATTATATTAAATAACATATTATTATTAATTTTAGATATTGAGGGTATTTTAGGCAGTTTGGGATGTGTATTTAGTATAATATTGAAATGAAAAACTAGATGGGTAGTGTATTAAATAAGGGGTGTGTATTTAAAATTACTCTACTTCCTCTAATCCTGATCATCTATATATGTACGTTTCATACACACCATGTACTGAAGATGCTCTCTATATAAACGACAGTTGGTGTCCCGGTGAACATTACATTTTAAACTAAATAGCTAACGAACGCTACTTGAGTGTGTTTTTCAATATAGATACCAACTCCGAAGATGTTACAGTCCTGCAATGCATATTTCGAGTGTTTTACATGTGCATAGGGATTAACCGAGTGCAAGAAGCCTTTGCGGTACCATAACACTGTCTAAACAAGAAAGACGAAGAATCATAGGCTAACTAACGCGCTACTATATCCTTGTTTCCAACCAAGAAAAAGATCTTTATTGTTTCCTTGTTTCTTAGGCCGGCCTACAAATTCATCTATGAAACAATGGAAGTTAAAATGTGTCTTAATTTGGATTGATTTGTCTTATTGAGCACTTATTTATGCTGCCTGATCGAATTAAGAATCTACCTACATAGTGACGGAGCCCAGCTCTGTGCAGCCCAGAATTAAGAAATCTACCCACATTTCTCATTAGTCAAATAAAGAGGTGTCTCTAGTCTCTACATGGCTACATCATCTATAATCTATCTCTAACTTAAGGGCCAAGGCTCATAATAGAAATGAACACCAGGACCATGTAGCTAGTTTTGTTGCTCTTTAGGCTTGCCAACCCACATTGACACATTCCCACCAAACTAGACCTGAGAGTGACTGCCATTCCCCATAACAAACTATGAGCATGTTTGTGAATGCTTCTGGGAGGCTGAAAAACGGTTCTAAACTAGCGGATGCATTTCTACATTATAAGCATGGTGTTTGGCAAAAGGTTAAGATGTGCTCAGTGGGATTTCAACATTTGGAAATGGAAACTCTATCGCTGACGATTGGTCTTAAAGATTTATCAATATCAATAATGGAAAACAAGTATGGCTTAAGCCTGATAAGTATTCCATTCTCACCCTCTCTCTCTCTCTCCCTCTAACATAACCTAGTTAGTTATCTCTATGCCCCTCACTCTCTCCATTGTTCTTACTAAGTAGCCGAAACAATTCTTAACGTTTAGCAGACTCAAAACAACTCTGATCCTAAATTCCTAGGCTAGTCTCAAGTCTCAACAAAGACCAATAATACAATATGAATTAGAAGGTAAACAATTAGTTTTAACAAGCAATGTTAGTTGACAACAGATGCGTATACAAAGAGTGGATAGTTATCAAGTCTGTGAAATGACAGATCAGAAACCGAACTAGAAATGAAGACATGGATGTGCCAATTAGATGAAAGAAATCTCTGATCACCTAATGCAGCTACAGAGCTTCTTTTAGAAGTCTCTCTGTGATATCTTTTGGAAGTCCCATCACGCTATCAGTTGTCCCTACCTGCAAGAGGTATCACCAATACAAATTTAACTATCAAGACATAGGATGCTAAGAGATACAAGAATGCATGCATATATTGACAGGATTGATTAGTAAGGACAGACTTCTGAATGAAAATCAACCCCTTAACATGTTGAAATGGACAGAGAGTACAACAATATGGACCATTATGATTTTCCTGCCTCACATGTTAAGTTTCAAATATGATGCCTCTATAAATATTCTTACGAACTAAAACATAGATCAGATTAGAAAACCAACCACTTCTTTGACAAAGGGAAGAATCAGAGGATGCTCTATAATCAGTCCCCCTGCAACTTTGAGCACTGTCCCCTCCTCAATCTGACATGGACGCAAAAGGTTCAATTGTTATCTTGTCGCCAAAGAAAGAAGTGAAACAACCACATTGCATATAAATAACTCTTACCAGCTTCTCAATGGCTTCATCTGGTATTTCATGGAAATAGATCTGCAATGAATTATCAAACAAGTATCCTCAAACACATGTTTGGTCATTGCCATAATGTTGCACAGAACCTACTCAATTTCAAAAAATGACGAATAAAAAGAAATGAAAAAGAAGAAAAGGGTACCTCCACTCGGTCCCATTCTCCTTTACTGAATCCTGTTTTAAGGTTTGTAACAAACACAGATCCCACTGTTGCTGCATGTCCTCCAGAATAGTCTGCAAATCATTGTTAGTGAAATTGTCAGAGTCGATAAGTAAAAACCAGGGACATGGACTGGAATGAACCATTAACCAACCTTTCAAGAATTGCCGTGCTTCTTCCTTGCTGGATGGTTTTTCCCTGACAACACCTTCATAGACTACCACCTCCAGATCATTTTACAATAAGAGTAAGTAATAACACACATAAGGTTCACTTCATAGGGGATAACTCTACAGTTCTACTTCACAAACAGGTCAGATCACCAGGAGGCCATTTATGTTCAAGGACACATGAGCATAAGGTCCGTAGACACAAAAGAAAATGGTATTGCCGAGGCTCTTCTAATGTTTTGGGGCATTCATAACATAATATTGATAATAAATACCACATAACAAATAAACATGAGGATAAGCAAACCATCTTGTTAAGGTTAAAGTACAGAATTCATTCGTAAGAAACTGAATCAAGTGGCAAAAATGAAGTTTTGATGGTCATAATGTCATTGCATATGATGATCTTCCCGAGCAAGTAATCTAGCATAACTTACTTCAAAACTTTACTTGAACTTAATACTGCTTATTTCACTCTATTTCAGCTTGTAAAAAGGATGTGGAAAACGTTTGAGATATGGATCACACATGCAAAACTCATATGACAAGGATTTAGAGACTATAAGTATGTTATAAGATGTGGTTTATACTTGATCAGAGGTAATTAATAGCGTTGGTTCAGCATCCTTTACGTAGTCACCAACTGGGAGCTTAGGCCGGATGGCTTCTGCCTGAGACGTTTCCATCAGCTAAGATCCGTAAGTTTTCTTTTAACCAGAAACCAGCAATATTATAAAATATGATCACATAAGTGCAACAGAGAGAGCAGTAACACACAAACAGAAGCATAAACAAAACAGCTGTAACCGCATGGAGGTCAGAACCAAATGAGTTTAGGATCTATGTGCTGATGCAAAAACTATAAAATAAGATACTTTCGCGATAAAAGAAGCCCAATATATCCTCCATAAATGGCTCTAGGTGATACCAGACCTTTGATGCTTCCTGTCTTAAGACAGAAAGTTCATGCTACATACATGTAGGCCAATCTACAATCTCTCTCTATATATATATACATTTTTTTTCTGGCGAACAGACATATAATATGAAAAATATATAAATGACATACTGTGTCCGCCGCAATTACAATTGTCGGTTCAGCATCCTTCTCTTTACTATGGGTACTTTGTATTTTTGATATGATTGCATCAGCCTGAGACGCAGATCACATTCAACCAGCATAAGAGCTTAACTAGAACTAAAAGGCCACCTCTAATCAAACATGAAGCAGTACAAGACACAAAGCAACACACAAGTATCTCAATCTAATCATAATAACTAAGCACTACGCGTGTACCATCTTAAATTTTAACAACTTAGCAGATAACTATTACAGTAGATCAACTAAAGGCAGCAATATCCAACATTAACAAATGAACATTATCGATATCGGAACAAACACTAGACCTTTGCCTGAGCAAGAACCATCACCAACTCCTCCGGTTCATCCTTTCTGATGCTTTTTTCATCAATGTCTGCAGTCTAAGCAATAAACAGAGTTCAATTTCCAAAATCATTGAAAAACGACGTCGTTTCAACTAGCTCACACTTCATACTAACCATGAGTGTAAATTCATATCCCATTTCGGACAAGATTTTCCGGCGAGCGATTGAAGATGACCCCAAGATTAACTGCACAAAACAACCATATACAACATTATTATATCATCTCCCACAAATTTGGAAACCCTAGTTCGAGCTTGGAATTGAGGAATGAGAAAGACGGCAGTGAGGTGCGTACCTTGAACGGAGGCGAAGAATTGGTTTCCATGTTTACACTCTCTCAGACGCCCAAACACTTCGAAAATGAGTGACCAGAAGTTCTGGGCGGCTCTTTTATACTCGTTTCTTCGCCTTTCTTTTGACGCCGTTTACCCCTAGTCAATCGGCGTCCATTTTACTATTTTTTTTTTCTTCGTCTCACCGAGTTGTAATATTTTGTTTTTCAAGAAGCATTTGAGTCATTTACCCGATTATTTAAAAAAAAAAAAAACTAGTGAGAAGCATGTGCGCTTATCACGTGTGATGATGTTTCTACTTTCTAGTGATCTCTCTCACAATTTACATCAAAGTTTAAACTTCCAGGAAAAAACTTCGAATTGGGAGGGCGATCCTCCCGATGAACTGACCGTACCCCAAACCGACACAGGTGAACAAGTAGAGTATACTAGGGCGCTTGAGAGAACCATGTCGAAGGAACTCGGCAAAATGACCCCGTAACTTCGGGAGAAGGGGTAGTTTTTAGTAAGTAATCTCGTGTTTATAATTCCGCTAGTTATAGATTTTGATTAAATATCGCACTCTCCCGACGTCTATCTTTGATTATCACAACTCATTTAAGCAAGTTAAAGAACAAAAACGAGAAACGGAGAAAGAGAATAGTCATTCATGGTAGATTTTTGGGTTCTCACTCGGAATATCCTTGTTACTTTTAGTAATGTTTAATGAAAATATTGCTTAAAAGATCAAAACTTAAAAGATATATTTCTTCCCTTTTGGCTTCATTTGTACCGAAAAGATAAAGAGAGTATTTTCTTATTCTGGTACGATGATCACTACGTACGTATAATGATTATATTCAAACCTGAACAGAAATATTTCAAACTTGTTAGTAGTTATTCACTTATTCATGTCGTTTCTTTCTCCCGACATTTGAAAAGTGAACACCATGGACGGTTCTGAATGAAAGCAGCAATATTCTCTGTGTAATTTAAATTAAGACCATCACAGCACGTTTATATGGTTTGTGTTGTTGATCAATGAGGAGGTTTCTACAGCTAGTATCTTTCCTCCAAATATAGCTAAGAAACAAAACTATAAACATGAAGATCATAATAAGGATTTGATATATTAGGTGAAGAACAACGACGTCATGGCTTCTTTTTTCTCAATACATTTTGAAGAACATATGCAACAAATTAAAAGAAAAGAAAAACAAGATGGGAAATGTAGCAATCACATTTGATTCTACTCTTGCTGTCCTAAATGTTGAAAATGTAAGATTCTTTATTGATTAATATTCCCACTCCTCACGGATGATCTGGTTCACCTCTTTATCAGTTCTTCAAGATTTTCACTGTAATTTCAGACTCTTGAACCTGCAAGAAGAAAAACCAATGATGATCAGGTCTGTTCGGAAAATTAAAGAAGCACAATTATTAGAGTATTGATACGTCCATAGATATACTACCAAGTCTTACGTACCTTTGGTCTTCAATGTCCATGGAGTTAGTGTAGGCTGATTTGTTGCTCCCAGCTGAACCAGATTTTGATGTTCTGGTGTAATTTGGCAATGGCACTTCGCCGGACTCAATCCGGTTAACATCTTCGACAAGCCTTTCATAGTGTCTCTTCACTTCCTCCGCTGTCTTACCACCCACAGCTCTCGCCAGATTGTGCCACCTATCGGGGGTGTCCTTATCATACACTGCTAGAGCATTCTCGAACATTTTGTTTTGCCTTGATGTCCATGATCCCGATGAGGCCATTGAAATGAGTGAAGATATGTTAATGATATGAAATGGTTGATGAGTGAGGGTAATGACTAATGAGCTCAGGTAGCTTTGAGGATAGAGAATGGCAATGGTGCTGTTTATATAGAGGTTGTGGAGAGGAAGAGAACGAGGGAAGTGGGTCATAGCTGGCTGTTGCTTTCCTTGGAAAACAATGGGGCATGATTCCTATAACCTACGTGGTTTTGTTTCTCCTTTTTTTACTTTCCAGGTGATTAAACTCATGGATTTGCTGAATATTAGCCTTAAGCAGCAAGTAAGAGATGAAACTCATGCCGACTTTGTCCCTTTGTCCAAGATAAAGTCATGTTTCATTCATTTCTATATGCTCAGCTCATCATGTTGTTCATCGTAAACCTCATTCATTCACCGTCCGTTACTACAGTACTGCTCATTTCTAGTTCTGGAATTTCTTGATACTACCAAAACCAGCTTTGCATTAACCGTTCACCGCGGTTTGTGTGATTCGAGTAGTTAATTTTCAGCTGGCGGGCACACCTATCATGCATAGCTAGCTAATCAGTGTGATATGTTCACATCTATACTGATCCATGGTGGTTGTTGGAGGGCATCTAATTAATTAGACTATAAGCATGTTGTACTCAAGACTAAGCTTATGAAAAGTTTCTTAGCACCGCTATTTTTGCAATTTATTTTCTAGCTAGCTACTTCCATTGTCATATCAGTTTTTGTGATAGGTAGAACTACAATATCAAGGATAGACATAGTTAGTATGTAGCTGGCTGCAGCAAGAAGAACACTTCATATTTCCATTAACAAGCTTAAATAGCTTTCAGAGGTTATAAATTAGTTACTTGAAGCTGAAGTATTGCAAGTGGTACTTTTTGTATTAGCGTTCGCACATGGTAATTAGCAACAGCAACTTGAATCAAAATGATCAATTGGCTAGATCATAAGCTAGTATTATATGTTAACTACAAAAACCAAAGTACTTAGCTAGCTGTAGACTACTGTAATTGGTAAGCAAACAGCAGACTGATAACAAGGCCGGGATAGATCCTCGAGGTCTTATCAGGAAAAGAGTGAGTACTGCATTAGTTGGACTCAAACATATGAATGATCACTTCACTCTCTCTGTTTTTTCATTACATTTCAAGAGTGAGTACTCGTTTGGCTTCTACTAATTGCGTACTCTCTCACTGTGGTTGAATTGCTATAAAACTTGCCCTTTTTAATTTCTCTAGAGTACGACTGCCACTCTACACCTAAGCATCGATTGGCTATATATCAATATATCATTTATATCTGACAGCAAGGAAGAACAGCATAATTCCTAAACAAGGCCAAGCATCTCATTTAGATTTATGTACCTTTCAGTACGTACTATAGCCAGCTAGCTAGTTTAGCTAATGTGATCAAACTGAATTCGACATTCTGATTGTAAGCGAAAAGATAATATTAGTATGACTAGTCCCTCTAGATAAGCCTAACAGGAAATCTCTTATCTTCTATTCTTCAGAACTTGTTCTGTGTTTAACTATTTTCGGAGCAGAAGCATATCTAGCTGTATGTATGTGACAGCTGAATTAGAATACCAGCTAACTACCTGGAAGAAATATTTCTTTCTATAATCCAATAATGTAAGAAACTCTGCATTTTGCAAATTTTGATGGACATAAATTACTCCATCAGTTTAGAATCTTTACATTTCTTTGCTGCAATTAACTAGGGTAGGAACACTGAAAGGGCTTGCTGATCTGTATGCACATATCAAATTTTGTCCTAGTCATCTGCTTTGGATATGCAAGAGCTATGTTGACCTATCTGAATTTACAACTTATGCAACTATTGGAATCCTTATCATCAACAATCCACGTCCGATTGTGTGCAATTTCAAACAGAATTTATCTTCATGGAAAATGCCTTTCCAGTTCATTCTCAAAAGCTGTGAGAGCTCCATTTTTCCTTTCTTTGTGGCCTTAAATTAATTGCAAGTTGGTATCCATGGTCATCAATCATCATAAGGTAGATAGATGCCTTTGCAATATTTCATGGATTCTTTGATTTGAAGACTGAGAAGACTGGATACTTCAATAGGTTCCCTCATGATATATCAGGCCATAGCTGATGGCAATGGGGAATCCATCCCTTTCTAATTTGTAATTGGGTGAGAATAATTCCCTGATCTAGACACCCCTCGACATATATCTCTACACAAAGACCGCATTGAAATAAGATTTTCTTTTCAATAATACATTCTAACATAGTATTAGAGCATTACTTGTTTGAGCTGAAGAAAGTACAAACAGTTCAGAACCAATACTTTGCTCAATTCTGCAATCAACTCGATATACATTGTTGGTTTATTCCGATCAATTTTAAGCCTTTGGCTCCATAGTGGTTCTATAACATGATGCTACCTTACTTCCTGTATTTGAAGGTCACAAATATTCATTTATGTTCTGCATGTTGAAGATCAGCTCCTACTATTTTGGGATAGGAGATATCTGTTACATCAGTTGGTCCTCATTAATTATTCCAGGATATATAAAGTTTGATAGCTTTTGATATATCCTCACAAGTTGGAATTGAAATAATAGACTCCTGGCCAATGTGTGATGAGGCAAAAGTGTCTGAGTGGACTGGATTCTTTAGGATTCAAGTTGGGTACTCAATTTTTGTTCAAGGCCCAGGGAACCATGAATCCTCATAGCTTTACTTATCAGAAGAGGAATGTTCATTATGGGGGGACCTGATCACCAGTAGTTGATTCACCCTAGCTTTCATTGGCTTGCATCAAAAAGTTTGGAGACATTTTGATATAAAGTTGGTCATGTATCACTTACAGAAAAGAGAACCCACTTGGTTAATATCTAGCTAGCTATTGTTGCTGAAATGATCCGAAAACATAAGCAGGTGATATATATAATACTGATATGATCCCTATCTTATTGACATGAGATATAAGCAGAGAGGCATATACCAGTGTCCAGCTTACAGATACAAAACTTAGACCATACAATCAGTTTCATACACTTCCTCTCATACCTCTTCTCCCATTTTAGTTTCTTTCCCTTTTCAGCTACCCACGATTGACCAAAAAACAAATCGGGCCCAAGAGAATATGCCAACATTGAACTCTTAGGCCCGTGTGAAATTGCAGAATTGGTTTTCCTTTCTCTGTTGGGTTTGAAGTGTCGCATATGATATATGCTATTGGGCCAGATAAAACCAGCCCTTTTCACATCGAACAATTTGACCTAGTCAACATAATCAGTGGAAAGTTCGTATCAAATAAAACATAATCAGTGGAAAGTGGACCACCAATTCTTGAATGATGAAAATGAAACTTATAAATTTTTGTCAAGTCGCCATCGCTGCTTGATTGATTGGTGAAAGAAAATACGACTAAATTTCGTAATCGAATCATATTACTGCATGGATTAGGCTCAATTGACAATTATTTGGACTGATGTAGACACTTATCGTGTCCGCGTGAGATCACGTTAAGAATTGACACGTCGATCACAATTATTTTCCATAAGAGTTATGGCTGAAATGACTCTTCTAGCCTTGTGATAGACCTTTTAGCTCTCCATAGTTTGCATTATTGGCTCCTTTTCAGTTTTCAATTTTGTGGTTTGTTAACTAGATAACAGAGGTTGGGTGCCCATCAATTTTCAATTGGGCACACTTGTTCTCCTTTTCTGCTACTTCTAGGGCTCTAGGCCTACCATAAATTTGGTTTCCACTAAAATCCACAACCTAAAATTAAGAAGAAGAAAATTAAAACATGGTCGACATTGAGTCATTATCATCATAATAAACAACAAATTTTTTGAGAATGAAAGGAACTTTTATTCATCAAGAAAACTAAATTACAAACTATGAGAAACTTCGTATCAAAAAATAAAACTATGAGAACTTTTATTCATAATAAACAACAAATTTTTGTAAACCAGCTTAGGGGAATGAAAATGATGTATCTGACCTTTTATGGATTGCAAGGAAGTCTTGCTCTTTTTATGGTTGAGATTTCCTACTTTATCATTTTGCGTTTGTATTCGGGTGATTATTAACTTTTTTTTGTCTATATGATTACTTGATACTTGATAGCTGGTTTATACTATGTAAATAGTAACATGAAAGTTTAAGATGTAAAATAATTTTATCTCATATATTGCAATATCATATCGTAAACGTATAAACAAACTTTGAATCTTTGATATGTTTGCATTCTGTTATGTAATAAATCTCTTATTTGTATAAGTTTGATTTATTTGTACCTTATTTGGAAAAGAGAATTTCACTTGCCATGGAATATCTTTACACATTTAAAATGGTTCATCACTCAATTAGTCTCCACATTCAATAATTAGATTGTTGACAGGTCTGATTCAACTCAACCAAAGAGAAAAATCAAACCTCACAAGCAGCCTTTGAATTGTCTGATTTGTTAAATAATTATTGATCCCACTTCCGAACACAAACAATCTACAACACATCTCACACTAAGACCCAAAACAGTAATTAATTATTGACCCCCTAAAAAACACACAATCTACACACCTCACACTAAGACCCAAACAGTAATTATCAGGTCAACCTCACAAGTCACGAACCAAGAACAAGAAGACGAAGAACAAATGCCAATTGTTAATCTCCACCACCACCACACCACCTCCAAACTCCAAAAACCATAATAACTATGCTACTGCAAAACAGAGCTACCACAGTCATGCCTTCATTAATGGCTTCTCCGGTGAGCCTCTGAAAGTGACCCAGTTCGGCTTTGGCGGTTGGGCACAGTTGTGGCACAGTCTTCCTCTGCCTCTCTCTCATTTAAAGCTGTTTTTCACCTTGAATTCCCTCTGCTACATTTAAAACCCCTCCTCCCCACTTTTTACCATTCTGCCCTTGCCACCCTCTGCCTCAGTTCTACATTCAAAGCCTCAAAGATCACAGCTTTTCTACCACTCTTCAACACTAGAATGCAGAAGCGTCAAGGTTCTTAGGTAAGTAAGTACCCATTTTGAACGTGTTTTTGGGTGTTTCATGTGCTGCTTGGATTGTCTTTCTTGCTCATAAAGACTTGAACTTTATGTGTTTTTACATTCTGGGTGTTTCTTATTTCTTGCTTAAACTTGTTTTCTGGTAGAGAAAAGCAATACCTGAGTTGAATTAGAAGAACCCAGAAGAAGTAGAAGAAGCTTCATCGACTATGACGAAGATGTACAGTATGTTATCACATACTAAAACCCAAGTTGGAGTCTTTACAATAGCTATAGCTTTGTTCTTCTTCGTTAACATCGTTTTAGCCCAGCAAGATTACTTAAGCTCCGCCGTGGAACGGTCGGCGTTACTGGACCTCCGGTCGTCTTTAGGACTCAGAAGCAAAGACTGGCCCAGAAAGGCAGAGCCTTGTTCTAATTGGACCGGAGTTCACTGCCGGACCGGCCGAGTCATTGGAATCACTGTCTCCGGTTTGAGACGAACCACTCGTGGGCAGCGCAACCCCCAGTTCGCCGTTGATTCATTAGCCAATATTACATCTTTGATTTTGTTTAATGCTTCTGGGTTTTTGCTTCCGGGGTCTATACCTGACTGGTTTGGCCTGAGACTTAGTTCACTTGAGGTTCTTGATTTGAGGTCTGCTTCAGTCATTGGTACTATACCTGAGTCTTTTGGTAATTTGAGAAAGCTTAAGTTTTTGTATTTATCTGGTAATGATATTACTGGTGTTGTGCCTTCTGCATTGGGGAACTTGGTTGAGTTGGAGGTTCTTGATGTTTCGAGGAACTCGTTTACTGGGGCAATACCTTCTGGTTTTGCCTCTCTTGGGAATCTTACAATGCTTAACCTCTCTTCGAATTTCCTATCCGGGCCAGTTCTACCGGGTTTAGGTACTCTTTCGAGGCTTCAGTTCCTTAATCTGTCGGATAATAGTCTCGCTGGTTCCATACCGGTTCGGCTTGGTGAGCTTTCACAGTTGCTGGAGCTTGACCTTAGCAAGAACTCTTTGTCTGGGCAATTACCTGTGGAGTTGAGAGGGTTGAGGAGTGTGAGGAAGATGGAGATTGAAGATAATGATCTGGAAGGTCCACTACCGGAGGTTTTGATTTCGAGTCTTGCTCAGCTGGAAGTTCTAGTTCTGAGTAGGAATAGACTTGAGGGTGCTCTTCCTAGTGCATTGTGGTCACTTCCCAGTTTGCGGTTTCTTGATTTATCCAGCAACAATTTTACAGGAGCTCTGCCAAGCATCAGTACAAATGGTAGTGTTAGAGGAGCTGTGTTCAACCTCTCTGATAATCTCCTATACGGAAATCTGACTTATCCGCTTGTGAAATATGGTTCCATCGACTTGTCTGGTAACTTTTTCCAAGGCAAGGTATTGGAAGATAGTCAAAGCAATGCTACCCTTACTACAAATTGCCTCCAGTTGGTACCAAGTCAGAGGAGTTTACCGGTATGTAGACAGTTTTATGAACAATGGCGTTTGGCTTTTGATAATTTTGGGGCACCTGAACCAGCCCAGCCACCGTTGCTACAACCTGAATCAAAGAGCAAAAATCGATTAATATATATACTGGCCGGGATATTTGGTGGACTAGGCTTCATTGTGATTTTGGTGGTGGTTCTAGTAGTGCTCCTGAAAAGGGGTAATAAAGCCACAAATCAACGAGGAAGTGCAAATGTAGGGCCTGTTCCAGATAAAGATGGCCTTTCACCCCCTAAAGATCTTATGTATGCTTCCGGTTTAGGCAATCCATTTTTGTATGGGCAGATTCGCCAGATTGCTGGTGATTTTGGTGAAGAAAATCTGATCAAACATGGACACTCAGGGGACCTATTTCGCGGTTCCTTGGGAAGTGGAACCCCTGTAGTTATCAAAAGGGTAGATCTGAATTCCTTCTCGAAAGATTCATATATGATAGAAATGGATTTATTCAGCAAAGTTTCACACACAAGATTGATCCCACTTTTGGGGCATTGCTTGGAGCATGAGAGTGAGAAGCTTCTGGTTTACAAATATATGCCAAATGGAGACTTGGCTAGTTCCTTGCATAGAGTTACGAATTCAGCAGATGGAAAATTACAGTCTTTGGATTGGATTACAAGACTAAAAATTGCAATCGGAGCTGCTGAAGTCCTAGCTTACTTGCATCATGACTGCAGCCCACCTCTTGTTCACAGGTATTACTGAACTTGCTTTCAGCTATTATTGTGTTCATTTCATTTCAACTAAGCAGTTGTCACTGATTACATCTTTATCCAACATTTTAGCCATTATTCATAGTGAGTCGGACGGACCCCTCACAAAATTTAGCCCCTTCCTAATTAGAAACAGCTCTGTGTGGTCAGAGAAAGCATTCTAGATTAAGTTTATGGTGTGATATGATGTCCTTAAATAAGTGTGCAGTCACTTAATGAAGCAGAGGTTTCCTGCTAGTCTAAGGAAAGATTTTGTGATAGTGCCAAACTAGTTGAACATGCTGCAATGTCATTATGCAGACTCGCTGTAGTTCTTACTATTGTTTAATTTAAATGTCTTGTGGCTGATTAGGCAATGTTTTACCCCTTGGTACCTATCATCTGAGACTTCAATTTGCAGACTCACTCTAGTTCTTCCTTCATGCTTTTGAAGGGGTTCTTACTTCATGTTGAATTTAGCTATGTGTGCGATTTCAGTTTTGCTTATTAAAAGTTTATTTTGGTGGTTGAAGAGATGTTCAAGCGAGCAGTATACTTCTGGATGACAAATTTGAGGTACGACTTGGAAGTTTGAGTGAGGTCCATGTGCAAGAAGGGGATGCAAATCAGAATGTAATCACAAGATTGTTGCGGAAACAACAGTAAGTGTTTAACTTTTGTACTTAAAACCCTGCTTACTTGCAACTTTGGCATTTTCATCAAATTATACTGCTGGGTATATTTTTATACATCTTGTTACTCCAAAATCTATTAGTCAAATAATGACAGTTTCCCTTGTGTTATGCAGAAGCTCTGAACAAAGCCCTTCTGGTACGTTTTTTTTTTTTTTTTTTTGAAAGTTCCATTGCAATTGTAGTCTGGAAAAGAAGAACTTATTTCTTTTGTTTCAATGAACAGCCGTGATGTCACCGGTGACTTGTGCTTATGATGTGTACTGTTTCGGTAAGGTGTTGCTTGAGCTTGTGACAGGCAAGCTTGGTATCAGCAAATCAGATGATACCTCTACAAGAGAGTGGCTGGATCACACAGTACGTTACATCAGCATATTTGAGAAGGAACTGGTGAGTAAGATTGTTGACCCATCTTTGATAGTAGATGAGGATCTATTGGAAGAGGTATGGGCCATGGCAATTGTGGCCAGGTCTTGCCTTAACCCCAGACCTTCCAAGCGTCCGCCCATGAAATACATCCTTAAAGCATTGGAAAACCCTCTAAAGGTGGTGAGGGAAGAGAGTTTAAGCTCTGCAAGGCTGCGGACAACATCATCTAGAAGATCATGGAGCACTGCTTTCTTTGGTAGCTGGCGGCACAGCTCATCAGAGAATGCCACTGTTCCTGGCCATACAAACAGAGATAGTATCAGTGGCTTAAAACAGTCGGAGCGAGTAGGTTCTCGCGGCAGTGTTGGAAATGAGTTCTCCTCTTCACGTAAAAGGTTGTCCAATGAAATTTTTCCCGAGCCAATTGAAATGCAAGATGTCGAGAGGCAAGAAGAACATTAGCCGAGAGAGTGGTTATGATATGTTATCCTGAAGGGTGGTTTCATGTGACTATCTGCTAAACAGCATCGCTGCCACCAGTTTTGTTGCATTGTATCACCTGCGACGTGAAGTAAGCTTCACGAGGATGCCAACGGAAGCTGACCCTCTCTGATTTGAGGTTGAGTCTGCTGTTGCTAGTCATAATGAAAATGTATAATCCTGTGGATGAGTGGATATCCAAAGTTGATCCATATTCTTAGTGGTTATGAAAGCTTAATAATGTCCGAAAAGGAGGTGCATAGTGCATATTTCAATTTGTTTTGGTAGTTAACATAGTATAGTAACTCTAGCACGCTTGGTACTTTTATTCATCTCATTCTCGCAAGCCCCTGTTCACTTTTCATTTCGAATTGGTCATCTGCACCTCCTAAACCGAGTCCTTGCTAAATAGTACAGTAAATACTGACATTGGAAGTAACACACAAGGAACTGATCTACTGATTCTCGTAGAAAAGTTTGAACCACATTAGTGAAACAGAAAGCATGCACTTAAGCAATTCATTTTTACAGATACACTATTGGAGCAAATCATCCAGCCTATGCCCCTTTTCCTAGGATGCCTCATTTCTTCATAAGGGAATAATATCAAATTCATGGGGCATGTAATCTTCACTGGGTCTGTAATATTTGTCTGGAGAGTACAGGCTCAAGTTCGAAACTTGGCTAGTATAAAGGCAGGCAAATCTCTCGACCTGCAACGTGAAATGACACCTCAGAACTAATATTCCAAGATACAAATACCAAGACCAAAATCCAATTGATGGCAATTGAAATAGAGAAAAAGAAAGCAATGACCAGTCCATCAACATCATTCTTTAGCATAATGCATTATCAGAACTGAGTTTATCCAATGAGCTTGCTAAGGCCAACATATTTGGCAAAAGTACTGACCTGATGAGCAAAGCGAGAGTTCTGATAACCAGTCTTCATAAGTTGTCCCCAAGTCTCGTGAAACTGCAATTATTGGCCAACCAGAAGATCAAAATTTACGAACCAAAATCAACTGACTCAATGCTCCAGTAGACTTTGAGCCCAGAAACTAGGAATTACATTACATGAGGTGAAGAGATAACGATACCTTTTGGTGGCATTTACGTTGCGCATCTTGATGACTGAACCTCACTTGATCCCTTTCAGACTATAAATGAAACCATTGAGAAGATGGTAAATATATATTACACAAGTTGTTTAATAACATATTTATGGGGCAGGAATATGTTCTGCTTGAGCTAACCTCCAGAGTTTTGTATTCAGCAGATAACTTTTGCTTCTCCTCAGCACTGATATCTTCGAACCTGCAAAAAGCAATCTCATTCTATGTAAAGTGTGTCCCAGGAAAACACAATGAAAAAACAACTGGCATTCTAAATAGAAGCTTACTTCAGAGACCACTTCAAATGATGTAATTTGTCCTCAATGAGATCACGTTCAGTCCTCAACAATCGAAGTCGCTGCATGAAACTAGTGATATAAGTTACATTCTAATTAAACTTTGTTAACTTAACACCCGCATTTTCAAATGTAGACCTTGCGGGTATCTCTTAATTCCCACAGGAGTTCAACCTCCCTCTCAAGCTCTGGAACAACAAGCATTGTTCTCCACCCTGTTCATAGAGACAAGGAAGTACAATCAAATGCTAAGAAAGGCATAGAAAATAACAGAAAATATGTACACAATAAAAGATTTAGGCAGAAAACAGAGTAAAAAAGAAAAGTAAAAAGAGGGAAAGGAGATATGAAGATTTAGTACCAAGAACCTTTTTGCTCCGCAAAATATCACCATATATATGATCCCCGACATAGAGAACCTAATCGAAATGTATAAGAAATATTCTAAGCAATCATCAAAATTTCAAATGGGAGGCACATTTGACCTCCACAATTAAAAGGAGTAAAAATGTCGAGCATCACATTAATATAATATCAACTTTCCACCTGACATCCAGAAACGGATAGCTCACCTGTGCACTTGACTCAATTGAAAGCAGTTTATGAAGATGGCCAACACTGCCTCCCTGGAAAACTCTGCAAGCCTTATCTGTTCCCTTCAATGTGAATGCTGGTGAAGAACTTCCAACCTTTGACATAAAATAAAAATTAAATTGATAATACAGATAACATAACATAGAGCAGCATGTTATGCTAGAAATGAGTGGACAACAATAGTATACCAACCTGGGACATAGGAGAGCCATTATCTGTATTAATTAGCATCCCAGACTCATGTTCAACTTCAAACAGATTTGCACGATTGCCATCATGGAAGAACCCTGGCTTTGCACTGCATGGATAACACTTCAAAGGGTTAGTATAGTGACAGCAACAATGATATAGCATAAATTAGATATTTGGAACTAACACTAGCAGTTCTTTAATCTGATAAGTAATAATCTAAACTGCTAATATAACACTGAATAACAAAGAATGAAGTACAAATGGAGGATAGTGAAAAGGATAAGGAAAATATTACCTGCCAGTGATGACAACGTCAAAGTATTGAAGCCAGTCGAAATTGCATTTTCTACTACCATCCAATGTACGTGACTCACAGAGGTAATTCATTGCAATGTTTGTATAGTCCCATAAACTGTAAGATGTAAAAATCGAAAAATTGTTTCATCAATTTAAAAAAATAAAAAAAATTCATCAATTGTTAGCAATATGCATGCAATTTTCAGCGTTAAATTATAAAAATAGATGGAAGAGACACAATACCTGTTTGTTACCAAGAATGTAGATCGGCCAGAATCTCTAAGCATTTTGAGCATAGGAACAATGGAAGTATCTTCAATTATATACCTTGTAGCAATAAGCAGAAAGGCTAGTAAGACAAATGTACCTTCAAGCGGCCACTTTTGGTATTTAAAACTAATAAACTTTGTTACCTGCTAGGATCTTTTGCAACCATTTGCTTTAGAGTTCCATCACGGTGGCACAAATCAACTGCCGCTCGAACATCTTTGTATATAACAGCATAACTGAAATGAAAATATAAAATATAACGTACTGGTATAGAAGACATTTAGGAACCTCACAGAAAGCCATAATCTTACTCGACACCCTTGGGAACTTTTCCAGGATTGTTGTCTTTAAAGTCAACCAATTGGGCAAACAAGTAGGCTTCAGCTAGAGAAAAGAGGGTGTCAATGAGAGCATAATCAGGCTCATCAAAGGAATCCCTTAGTAATGTATTCCCATAGATACCAACTTTATCTTCCTTAGACAACTCCTTGAACCCATGGTAGGCTACCTTCACATACTTATGCCGATCCATCTGTACAACCATCAATTCAACTGCCTCACTAAAGATTCATGCAAACAAAACAACAACAACCCTACTAACTAGGATTAACAACAAATGAAAAGAAATACCAAAAGAAATAGATAGGGCTGACCTTCAAGATGTTGCCTCTCTTCTTATCAAGAACCAAACCTCTCACCATGTACTTCCAATCAAATGTCCAGTCCAGCAACTACATAAGGTTTCCATTTTTCTCAACGAAATTAATACATATAGCTCAGAAGTAATTGCTGGGTCACTTAAAAACTAAAACCATAAAGATTGTACATATGACACAATTGCAACATCATTGTCTTATTAAGAGGAAAAGAACAACAGAGAACATACCTCGCGTGGGTATCCTAAATCGAATACCAATTTCCTGACAGTGCCTTCATACGCAAGAGATTCAAAGGTTTCTGGCTTGTATTGTGCCAATGTGTAATCCATATCAAACCCCACTGCAACAATATTCTTCATATTCAACGACCGGTTGCAGAAGATCTGCTTCCCTAGATCAAGTTTACACCCTCCTCCAGGAGATGACCACACACACGGTTCTTGACCACCATCGCAGCAACCCATATTCAGAAGACGTGATGAGTTGTTGTTGCTGCCACCTACAACAGTCTCGTGGCTCTTCTCCATGGAATAGCTTGCTTGCAAGTGATTACCTCCTGGTACAAGTCAGGCAAGCAATCGAACTATTTAGAGCTCAGAAAACAACCGATTTCAAATAGCTTTCAACTAAAACAACTCGCTTAAAAGGTGCTGCACGCAAAACACACATGAAAGACATGCAGCAATACCAACAAAACCAAACGTTACACTTTCAGCAACATTCTACAAGTTACTCTCCTCATTCATTACCCCCCTCCTTGTTTATCTCACCATTTTCATAACTCCCAACAGCAAATGTAACAGGACGAAAACCCCGGATTCCTGAAAACCTGGACATGTTACCTGCAATGGTGCCGATCACGCTTAGGTTCCCACTCTAACAATTCTCCAAGCTACGCTCCAGGATACACCTATAAATCGAATTTCTCAATAATAAACAAACCAAAAAACCAAAATAAAAATATAAAAAATTGTCTGTGCTCTTAGAACAAACCCAACCCCTTCAACCAAATTGTTACTGTTAACATTAACACACGCATGCAGCCAATTCTCACTTACAAAAAAAAAAAAAAAAAAAAAAAACTCATGTATCACAGAATCAGCTGATCCAGAAAATTCACATTTGAACAGAAAAAGAAGAAAAAAAACAGAAAGAAATCCTAACCTACTGTGTGGATTCCTTTGCGCTTTCCGGGAGAGTGAGAGAGAAGGGCCGACGAAGCGAAGCGAATCCGGGAGGAGAGGAATTCAGGAGCAGAGAACAAGGAGAGGCAGAGCGAGACGGGCTTCTTGGGAATGCGCATGGTAGAGGACTTAAATAAGCAGCATTTGGATTGATTGGGATTAACAAGAGAATCTGATGCGGTGCAGGAGGCAGTGGGATTAGTAGGAATCGGAGAGAGTACTGGTGGGTTTGGTGAAGCAGCAACGAACATTTATTGATCCAATTGGGAATTGGGGTTGATTCTTCTTCTTCCACATTGGGAATATGAAGGGGAATTCGATTCCCGAGAGAGGTTGTTTGGTTTCCGTTTCTGGAATGGGGGGAAATTGAGACGCTGTGTGACACGTCAGATATTGAGTCACTTATATCCACTAAATTTTCCGATCAGTTTTTGTGTCTGTAGAAAAGGATAATATTGTGCAAATTCGATGGTATATACCGTTGGTTTGGTTACTTGCATGTTGGGGAAGAAATGTGAGGCAAAACAGATCATCAGTGGATTCGACAACTAATAGATTTTTGTGATGTAATGGAATTTTTTGATAAATGAGAGAATATTTATTACCGATAGATTATGTAACGTAACATAATCTTTAAATGAATGAGAGAATTTACTTGCATCTGAATGTGTGTTTGTTTTACATAACAGGCAACTGATAGATTTACTAACATAACCAAATCATTAAAGAAATGAGATAGTTTGCTTGCGTGTTGATGTGTGATCGCTTATTATTTTCTTTGTGTACACGAATGCAACAAAAATGTAAAAATCTTGAATTCTCTACCTATTCTACGTGAGTAAAATATCATAGACAATTTACTGAGAAACACACCAAACATTTTTGGTAAGTAATGAAAAATAGAAAGACCGGTCAAATTGGTGATACTCATGTATTTCTCGTTTTGATAATCGGTACTTTGGTAAACTTTTATTGTTGTTTATTCCTAAAAACAAAGGGAAGTGAAATTTACAGTTATCAAATTGGAATTCACTCTCTTTTTTTATCAACATTTTTATTAGAAGACAAAACTTGAGTCGGTAAAGACAAAATTAAAATAAAAAAAATTAAAAAACATAGAGGGTGAATTGTAAAATGAAGAGTGTGCAAAACAAATAAATAAATTGTAGGATCATGTTAGCTTAGCTAGCTTACACTGAACTCGGACTCCACCATATGTGTCCAAAGACTTGATATGTCATTGTGTTGTGTGTGGTGTTAGAGAGGGGATGAACTAGAAGGAGAGGTCAGGAGACGAGAGATCACCTTCTAAACGTGCACGCTTTCTCTACCTGCATCCATGGCCGGTGGATTTTATTGAGCACTTCCGTTACTTATTGTCCTCAAGCCTCAGTAATTGTTCACGGTCCCATTCCGTCAATTGCAGCTTGGGATATGATAAGAAAATTATAAATAAAAGCATACGTATAAATAATGAGATAGATTAGATAGAACATGAGCTACAAATTTGGCTTCACAGAAAATATGATTAACAATAATTAGAGTAAATCCGATAGTTATCCCTCAAACGTCTTTTATTAGCTTTGATTAACTTGCAATGTGCGTCAATTCAACTATTTACTGCATCTATATTACTAATTGAGAGTAGAGTATGGTTCCACTTTGAGTTTTGTGACTAACTTTTGCCTTCGCAATAATAAGACTGACTGTCTCTTAGAGCATCTCCCACCATAAGCTAAATTTCAAGCCAAATTTAGCTTACAAAACAATAATATTTTATAAAATCTTTTTTAGCTTACTAAATTCTCCCACCATAAGCTAAATCCTTGGCCAATTTTGGCTTATTTTGGCTTACGAAGCACTCCCACCATAAGCCAAATCCTAAAGTAAAACCATTTATTTTCTTTTGTTATATATTTGTTTAATTCAATAATTAGCCATGAAAAAGATTTTATATAAATATATTCAACATGGGGCTCATATGAAAGATCTTGTCGAGATCATCGGATGATATAAAATTTTGTTAGTAATAAATTTTTAATTTAGATGCTAGTGTAAATTAGAACAATAATATTTAAAGTTAAATAAAATAATACTTAGTTTTAGCCTACCAAACTCATAAGCCAAATTTGGCTTACAAAATAGCTAAAGCTAAATTTTTTGTCTTGAAAATTGTAATTTAGCTTATGGTGAGAGTAACTATTGGTTAAATTGGCTTTTTAGCTTACGGTGGGAGATGGTTTTAGTGCTAACGCCCCACGGCCCCAACAACATGAACAGTGGTTTTTCTGACTGGATGGCTGCAGCATAATTTGGTCTTCTTTTGGCTCCCCATATTACAACAAATCCACAGCTTGGGCTATGCAATAACCTCTGTTACGTGCATACGTTAATCATGTGAGCAACTACATGCATCCGTTAAAGTAACTCACACATAGCGATTACATGATTGTGTTAGGCATTATCAATTATATGCTCGTAATGTCATATCGTATGATTTAGCTCAACATGACCATTTTCCCATAAATCAAGCTTGTATAAGTGAACTAAATTGTATGAAATTTCTTTAACATTTACATTCCATTCCCGACTACATGTTAGATTCATTGAAGTAGCTATAAAAATAATATGATATTAGTTTCCCATATATTATATGTGATTCCGATTTATATATATATATACACACAAAAAAAGTATTTTCGCTTGTATATTATGTAACAAGCAAGTTCATTTTTTCACTTGTGACACAACTTTTTGAATTTTATATGAAATCATATTATAAACAAAAAAAATTAGGATACTGGAATCAATTAAACATTTCATAATTCTTATGGTGTCGTTATATGATAACGAGAATCTAATCAATGAGCCAAAAAGAGAGCATTTGTTTTACCTCATTAAAGTAAGACATTGAGTAGTTATAATATCATCAGAGCATTCAAACTCATCATATGACACGTCCCCACAATATAATTTTCTGCAACTCAACTTGTTTGACCAAAGCACACAAATATAGTAGTATATATACATAGACACCGGTGTAAAATATGAGCTGAATAGTGATACATGCACTTTAAACTATGTAACACTTTTATCATACGTAACAGTTTTGTAACAGTGATTATAGTACGACTCATTCTTTCATAATAACATGATCATGATACTCTTGTTAGTTAAAATTTTGTCCTTAATTGTCTCTTAATCTTAGCCGTTATTTTAAAATCTAATGATTTTTTTAATCATCCATCAAATATTAAATAGTAGAGGATGTTGTTGGTTTTTTATTTTCAGAAAATAATTATTATTTAAAAAAAAAAATCATCTCACAAAAAACAAGTAAATACAACAAAATGTGCATCACACTTAAGCGCCCCGACTCCCTCGCCCCACACACGCTCCGCCACAAAAAGAAGTTAGACCATGGCATCTGCTTGTTGCCGCCTTATCTCAACTACCTCCTCAGCCACTGTAACCGCCATTTCCACCTTCCCTCCAAAACCAGAACCCCCAATTTCAAATCACCACCGGCTCCCAAATCTCACTCGCAGAGACCTCGCTCTCCTCTCCTTCATCGCCCTAGTCCCTCCCCTCTCTCGACCCGACCCGGCTTTCGCATTCGGCATTTGTTAGTATTCGGACTCTCATCTCATTCTCGTTTTGCTCCATCTAATTTTTTTTGCAGTCGAAACCCTAATTTCTTGATAACTACACAGCAGGACCAAAGGATTGGCTCCGAGAGCAAAAGAAGAAGGCCTCCAGGTTCCTCTTGGCCCCAATCGATGCTTCTAGAGAGAGCCTCCTCGCCGCTCATCGATTACTCAGTCTCTTTCTCTCACTCTAGAAATGTAAACATACATAGATTGTGTATTTTATGGTCGTATGATTCTGAAATGGATTGATTTGGTGGTTGATTTTTGACAGTGGATGATACGAATCAGGAGATAGATGAGGTTCAGAGACTGTTCAGATCTGCCGCCAGGGATTGCGTTGTGGAAGACCGGAGTTCTTTCGTTGCGTTTCAAGCCAATACCGGGGTTGAGGTACTTTCGAGTGCACTAGTTTCTTCTGCATATGGTAGTGTTTGGTTAGACATATTGAAAATGTACTATTTAGCTGGCTGACTACATTTTCCGTTGTAAAATGATGAGAATTGGGGTTGTTAATCGGCCTAAAATGATCGCAGGTTTGCACATTCCGCCTGCTTGTAAAAAATGCAGCATCATTGCTCGGTGATAAGGATCCTGTAAAATTGGAAGCGGAATCTATGCTCAACGATCTTGTAAGGTAGCTGCTGTTCCTTGTCACCCTAAGCTAGTGTACATTTTAGGCATGACATGTTTTCACTCTCGGGGGATTGTTAGAAGAACAATGTGTTATAGTTCGTGTTAGGACTTTGAAGATGAACTTGATTGTCAGTATTTTGCTTTGCTTTCAAACAAGATGTTTAGATACAGCTTCTCATTGAATCTTAAGAGAATAGAGGAGGGAGACATAAATGATTTGCTTAATCATGCATTTTAAAGCATTATAGAACGTTTCTGTTTCTCTTCCTTTTATCTCTCACGTCTTAAAAGTGGTTTAGATTCTAAATGCATATGTAAATTTCTTGTCTGGTATATTGTATTGCAGATCATTCAGTTCTCTTAATGTATTGGTAAATGAGAGTGATGCTCTACTTGCCTCGCAAAGGTATGTCTCTTATGTCCAAATAAACATGACCAAGAGAGAATTTTCTGAAAAACATGTTATAGGAAGTGTAAACAAACATACTATAAGCAATTGCTGCACATTTCTCCAAGTGGTATCAGTCATGCATTCCATATCTGAACCTTCTTGCTCACTCTGCTGCAGAAAGAAGGTAGCAGATTCACTCATGGATACCATATCATCCCTTGACAAATTTGAGCAGGGAATCAAGGATTGCCTTGAAGCTTGACCAATATCGTTTACTTTCTCCAGGATTAATTATCTAGTGGATATCTTGCTTGAAATTCTGCAGATGCATGTATATTCTGGATCCATGAATTCTCTTTGCTCTGCTATTTAGTGTCTTGATTCCTCTTTGCATTTCCTTTGACTTTACTTTTTCTGATTTGGCAACATGTTGGCCGGGTAACAAAATTATGTAAAATCCATGCCAGTATCATATTTTATCCAGGTAGCTCTGCTCTTGCTTTTTGTAAGACTGGAATCCCAGATCTGTTTATATGATTATGGATTTTCTTTTGCATTTAGAAGTGTTTGTTTGTTGCATTTAGAAGTGTTCTTTTTCATTTAGAAGTGTTTATATGATTATGGATATTCTTTTGCTTATAGAAGTGTTTGTTTTACTGCATTTCATTAACCTACTATGCCAGTCTTTCAGTTAGATCTGATGATCAAAATCATTCTGACTTAATTGAAGCTCTTCGGATTGATGTTGCCTTGTTACATTTGGACAGATGGCTGGCTTGAAAATATTCAATATGCTCAGTTCTACTTACATTTCTTTTGAGGCTAATAACGGTTTATGGCCATTGCTGATAAATGTCATTGAAATAAATGAACTAAAGTTATTCTTGAATATATATGCATGGCTTGCTTTTGCATTTATCTGACTGCTCAAATTCTGCTTCTCATTCGATAGAATATATTGTCCCTTGACAGTAGTACAAATTGATACTACCCCTATGCCGCTTTGATCTTGAGTTTACAGTTGTGGTATCAGATTTTCAATGGGCTGTTGGTCCCTGTAGAGAGAGTGTTCAATCAGATGGCTATACCAATTGATAGCAGTGCTCCATCATCTGGCTGTATATTACTGACTAGACAGACTGTGCAGCTAGCTGGAAATATATAGTAAACATTTTCTGGCCATCTATGGAGTAGTTTGCTTTGGTGAACCAGAAGCCTCAACCAGATACAAGCGACAACATGGCGTTCCATCATCTGGGTGTGTTTGTACTGATCTAGGCAAGCTGCGGAGTTTGTTGAACAGGTTTGAGGGATCATGCAGGAGCCCAAAATGAGCATCTGGATCACCAATTTGTGAAAGTTTAACATGAGAAAAACCAAGAGATGGCAGGAGATGATCGGGCCAATCACTGTAGAAATGAAAGATGGAGTTGGAAAGACTGGTTGATGGTTTGTTCATGAAATCTGCTAAGAGCACTGTTTGAGTAAGAGAGCACTTGTCTGCTATGATTTTCAAAACTTCCGTGGCCTCAGTGTGGGTTAAATAGTAGAGGATACCTTCTAGAACCCATACTGTGTTCTTCTCTGGCATAAATCCTGATACTTGAAGTTTTTCGAGCCAGTCATCGCTTCTGATGTCAGCCTCCACTCTGGTTATGGATTTCGCTGTCATCATTAGATGCTGGTGATCATTTCTGGAATCCATCGCTGCCTGCAGAAGAGTAGCTTTGATTTGCAAGACATTGGGAAAATCTACTTCAAACACATTACTTTCCTTCAAGCAACTCAATCGGTAAGCCCTCGCATCCATTCCTACAGAGATTGCATTATCATTACATGCTGAATATTTATACTCAAACCAGCCTTTTACTTTATTTTAGTTTTGACTCAAAAATAAGTGATGAGCACATTTTATATAAAACACATCAGTAAGCATATTGTACGATCTGTAATTCTCCCCTGTTGGGGATTTCTATAGAAGCCACTTCAGTAAAATAAAAAGAACAAAAAAAAATAATATGACACAAGCTATACTTGCTAAAGAAGAGTTGAGTCTAGCTTCCTTCTACCTGCTATGGATATATAATGACACATTGTATTTATTTGCAAATGATCCAAAAGTGGTCCTGCCTTTTTCTATAGCTATCACACGTATGTACATGACCAATAATTCCTAATATGTAATCTTTGTCTACTTTTGTACAATGCAGATGCAGATCCTCATATGGGGATTAATTATGATAAGAAGTGTTCACTGTCATAGAATCTTTTTCGCACTTTATGGGAAATATCGACATTAGCTTGTGGTAAAGCAATGCAAAGGAACAACTGATCCAGTGATGGGAATATGTAGTGTCTATTACTCAGATCGAATTACTATGATTCGAAATCTGGTACACACCCACATCATGCAAATTGCAAGCTCCTGAACAGTTAAATGTTCGTAGCATTGGATCAAGAAGTGCCTTTTAACTAAAGTATTTCAGAAAGAGAGAGTAGGTACCAACCTGCACCGAGGAGAACTACTTGTGCTTCTCTGTTGTCGAAGGAATGGAGTGCTGCTTCAAGTTTGGAATCAAACCAGAGTGTTCGAATTGCAAGAATCACTCCAGAGATTTCTCGTGCCTTGTTGATGCAGTCTTTCTGTATCTTCTCATGGAGAGATTTTAGGTACGTCTCTCCTGCAAGTATGTCTGCCAGCGGATCATTGACCACATGCTTCCACAAGGCTCTTCCAGCTGCGGTTTGGCACGCAGATCGTTGAAGAGGATCCCATTCGCTTTCAATCGTTGCATGGACTTGTCGAACACTTTCCGCAGATAATAAGTCCGGAAATCTGTACTCCGGCCACGTTGGGAATTCAGGTGAGCCATTGTCTTGACTTGACATACTCTTTAGACTGCAAGGAAACGCCTTCAGTTTACAGGGAAACTTAGAAATGACTAGAAACGAATGAAGAAGATATGGCATACTATGTGTAGCAGCAAAGGGTTTGGAAGAATCATAGGTTGCAGGAGATATATAGGGATAAGAAAAGAGAGCCACACACAAATCCAAGGCTTGGGAAATTGGTTCTTTTTGGTTCGATGGAAAAGGAAGGTAGCAATGCAGTCCACGACTACCACAAATTCATGTGCCTTTCGTTTTGCTCTCTAGCTGAATGGGACTTGCTGTTAGTTGGTCCTTTTATGATTTTATTGATAAGTGGACGACTGGTGAGAGTAGTAGTAGTAGAAGCTTGATTAGCTCCACATGCAAAGACATTATCTAATGCGAGTGGCTCCCAGGAACTAATATCAGATATTGCTTCCTGGCTAATAAAAGAAGTCCATTAGTCCTAGTAGCACCTTATGGTTTAGTAACCGAGTACTTGTTTGTTTGTTTGGTTACGACAAAAGCATATGTATGCCTCATGGTGTTACAAGTCTCGTGCGTTGCGTCAAGGCATGGACATGAGGCTGTTTTGGGTTCCAAGCAGGTGGAGAATTCATTGGCTCGTGCTTCCTAGTGTGATCAGTCAGTGTTGACAAGGATCTTCAACCCATTACACCGTCTTAATTCATCATATATCATCGGATTTTGGTTGTGATATCTGACTATGGTTTCGATGTAAAGATATAATTCAATACTCTTGCTGTTTGGCCGATCGAAATCCGGTGTCTGCAGTCTCTTCCGGTTCACTCCGACTTCCGAAGTCCCTTCCTTGCGGACCCTGCTTAAAAATATTCTAGACTAACCAACCGAGATTATGGATGTGATAGTAAGAAAAACCATATCATCAATATTATAATCCTCAATTTTGATTGGGGTTTAGGGTTGGTTTTCTTTGTCCTCTTGCAGTGCACGATAAGCCCAAAGGGTCCACAACCAGCGGAGCACAGCACATAAACACGACTACACGAAGCCTATTTAACATTAAATATAACACGTGGCCACAGATCCTGAGCGTCAATTACCGCGCTGTAAATTAAAACGCAATTCAACGGCTTATCCTCAAAGCGTATCTGAGCGGGCCCCACAGAAAACCGTACACGCTCCACTTTCGCCCAACCAGCCCCTGCAAGTGGTCAAATTCGGTTCTCTCATGCTCATCTGTTTAGTGTGACGGGATATTAAGAACCTAATAAGAAGAAGAAGAAGAGGAGAAGAATCGGAGTTTACTGAGAGAGAGAGATGGCGTCGGACGTGACGTGTTGCGGGACCAAATTCTGGATTTATTTGCTGGTGATCATCGGCCTGGTCTGCTTCGCCGGAATGATGGCCGGGCTCACTCTCGGCCTCATGTCTTTGGGCCTCGTCGACCTCGAGGTGCTCATGAAGTCCGGCCGTCCTCAGGATCGGAAACACGCCGGTACTACTCTGCTACTGTTTTATCGCTTTAGAATTTCATTAATTGGCTTTGCGAGCTCTAAACTCTAAATAATTGTGACTCGGTTTAAATTTAGGTAAGTTTTAGTATTAGTATTTATCAGCGGGAGTTGCGGAGTGTGGTGTTGTTAGTTAGTTTAGTTAGTTAAATGTGGATGGATTATTGGATTAAGATTTGATTCAACGGAAGAAGAAGGAGGCGTGGTGTGTGATTTGATAGTCTAATTTGAACTGTTTTGCTTGTGACAGCTAAAATCTATCCGGTGGTGAAAAATCAGCATCTGCTACTATGTACACTTTTAATCGGCAACGCGTTAGCGATGGAGGTGACTTGTCTAATTTTCCGGGTTTATTTAGGTTGTTAGTGGTACTTTTTATGTGTTTACTGATGATCTCTTTGATATTAGGCTCTTCCGGTCTTCTTGGACAGTCTTGTGCCGCCTTGGGCAGCAGTTGTTCTATCTGTCACTCTCATTCTCTTGTTTGGAGAGGTATGTTGTTTCGACAGCATTACACAAATTGTTTGTTTAACATAGTTTTGATCTTCACTGTTATTTCTTCTTATGTGTTACTCCAGATAATGCCGCAAGCTGTGTGTACTCGCTATGGATTGACTGTTGGGGCAACCATGGCACCGTTCGTGCGCGTTCTTCTGATGCTTTTCCTCCCTATTTCTTACCCAATTAGTAAGGTGATGTGGTGTTAATGTGATTGCCATAAGTAGAGATGTTTGGCTATTATGTTATTTACTTTCTTCTAATATGCTCTCTGTCGGCAGGTTCTGGATTACATGTTAGGTAAGGGACATAGTGCTCTCCTAAGAAGAGCTGAGCTAAAGACTTTTGTGGATTTTCATGGGAATGAGGTATATAAAGTTATAACTGACTAAACTCCAGCTGTAACAATTAGTAAGTTCACATTAGGGATTATGGTGTTCCTTTTCTGTATTTTCAATATGCTTTTGGTAGGAAATTTCTTGTGGATATCTTAGGGACCCTAACATATGCTTTTGGCACTAAGTTCAACAATGATCATCCTTTATTCCTGTTCTCTGATTATACATAGCACATGCTTTGTTATTTAGGCTGGGAAAGGTGGGGATCTTACACATGATGAGACTACCATCATTGCTGGGGCACTTCAATTGACTGAAAAGACTGCTAAAGATGCCATGACTCCCATATCAAATGCATTTTCCCTTGATCTGGATGCACCTCTTACTTTGTGAGTTTGTGGACTTCGGTTTATTTCCTCCTTCATATATTATGCAGTTTCCGTCCTTTTAACACCCCCTCTCTCTATATACAGGGAAACACTGAATGCGTTAATGGCAATGGGTCATAGTAGAGTTCCAGTTTATGCTGAGAATCCCAGAAATATAATTGGACTTGTTCTGGTAATTCCATTTATTCTGTTAACAAACTATGGCCTATGAACTACTGATTTTGGACATCACTCATTCTCCCCTTAAAGAAGTAACAAGAAAAGAAACAGAAAACCAACCACTGTAACAGGTGAAAGTAATATTGTGCAGGTTAAAAATCTCTTGATGATTGATACAGAAGAAGCTGTTACTTTGAGAAAAATGATGATAAGAAAAATTCCTCGGTATGATAGTACCTCAGTATTTTGTCTTTTATTATCTGAAACAAGACAAGTGCGTGTGATTTTTGGTCCTGAGTTGCTGTCTCATTTCTTCCACAGGGTTTCAGAAGACATGCCGTTATATGATATTCTCAATGAGTTTCAGAAGGGTCACAGTCACATTGCTGTTGTATATAAGGATGTCAAGGAAACACTAAAGAATGGCAAAGAGAGTGAAACACTAGAGGCATCACTGAGGAAAGGTGTGAATATGCATACTCATAACAGCAATAATAGAGTTTATGTTTTTTTACCTGCGGTTTAATTTCAGTTTTCCACAGTTTCCTTAATTTTGCACACATGTTTTCTTAATTTGCAATTTTGGTAAATAGATGAAAAAACGGGTGGCCCAACAGCTGAGACTAAGAGTTTGGGGCCAAAATTAGATTCAGACAATGCTCAGATAGATTTAGACCATGGTGATGAGGGTCAAAAAACTAAGAAGAGCCCACCAGCTACTCCTGCTTTTAAGAAGCGGCACAGAGGGTGTTCATTTTGCATTCTGGACATTGAGAACGGTCCCATTCCAGTATTCCCACCAAGTCAAGTTGTTGTTGGAGTAATTACCATGGAGGATGTCATTGAAGAACTTCTTCAGGTAATGCTTGGTTCGTTACTTGTTAGATTAAACTGTCACTGGAATAAGTCACTAAAGCTGCTTCTGAAGAGTCTGCTGAAGTCGCGAATATTATTGCATATGATCTTTGTATTTATATTTGTTGCCTATATTGATCCAAGTTTCCAACTTTTGCCAGGAAGAGATACTGGATGAAACAGATGAGTATGTTAACATCCATAACAGGTAAAATTTAAGTAACTTTCACCTGCACATGTGCCTGTGACTTTGAAAAGTGAACTCTACGAAAGTTTGTATTTTGGACCGAAAAAGTAAGAACAGTTTGTTGAACTTGCAGGATTAAGGTCAATATGCATGCATCTCAGGAAAATGCTTCGTCCTTGATTTCACCCCAGCCTTCCCCAGAAGGGTCATCTGTCACTGACACCTCAGCACCGATATCATCAGCGCCAACGGATTCAGGTTCCAGTCAATATCAAGACTCTGATAAGACTGCTGCAAACACCAGTGTGTCTCAAGCTTCTGAAGCTGACATGTCAAGGGATCGATAGGATTGGTAATTCTTTTGTTCTTCATATGAGTCAAACTTAGATGCACAAAAGGCAGATGATTCTAGTTTAAAGCTCACTTAATATGAACTCTAAAGTTCCTACAATGATGGTTCTTCTAAAAGTATATAGAACCAGATACCACTGCGTCTGATATAGTTTGCTGCTAAGACGCCTCTCTCTAGCCTATCCTATGTTTTGAATGTATATTCTCACGAAAAGGAAATTAATGAAAGGAGTTGGATGTATTTTTGATTTTATGTGTCTTGGATGTCGGACTAGAAGCAAATCAAACACGAGGGAAGACGACGTCGTTCAGTTTCTTTTGCTCTAACGACAAGTCGTATTTATCTCTGACTTTTTATTGGGTGGACACCTCCAGCTCTCTTAGGCCCACTAACATACCCACCGCCTAGACACGCACAATATCAGCCTAGCCCGCGAAAAGCCCAAACCACACTCATTTTTCATTTTTTAAAGGGTGGACCCCTCAGCCCGCTTTGGCCCATTAAGTATCGACCGCCTAGCCATGCCCCGTATCCGCCTAGCCCGCAAAAAGCCCATTCCGCACTAATTTATTTATATTTTTATTCATATTAATTTGCTGGTCCTAGAAATAAAACGATGACCGAAACTATAGCCGCTGGTCCTTTTCCGTTGATCGCGGTCGCAGCCTATCTGCATCTCAGGCTCACACTCATGCTGTCTCCCTTGTTCAGCTGTTTGAACCAGAGCAATGTCTAGACAAATATACTGCGATTTTTATAAATTTTCAAAAGCTCATTACTATACTTCGATTAAAAGCCATGCTCATTTCCCCAGTTAATTCACCTTTTAAAATTTTTTTTTTTTTTTTTTTTTGATGACAAACAAGTTTCTCCTACTTCTTCACATATGAAGCTACTTGGATTCTTTCAAAGCTAACTTTGGTCTGATCCAGTTTTCAGACAGTGACTTCTTTCCATACTTGGATCTTTCCCATCTCATAGCCTTAGATTCGTTAAACTTTCCTCTTTACTCAATCTTTGTTCAAGATTCAGATTTGCTTGTCTGGCTTAGTTTAGTTCAGTTCAGTTCAGTTTGTTTGTTCAAGAGCATTTATTAGAGAGAGAGAAATGGCGTAGCTGCAGCTCGGTCTGGGCGCCAAGCAAAACGACCGTACTGGGGATTCTGTATAAAAATGGCAGCAGTGGCCATTTTGGGTCTCTGCTTTATATTTATATGGACTATGTTTTCATCTCCTTCGAACTCAGTGACGACTCGGATAGAGAGCTTTGACAACATAGAGCAGCCTCCTGGATCAAGGAGCCAAAGGGTGAGCAGCTCTGGGGATAAGAAGGTAAATGGGTCTCAAGCTTTAGGTGGTCATAAATCTGAGGAGAAGAAGAAGAAGAAAGAAGTAGCGGATACGAAAAAGGAGGGAGTTAAAAAGAAGGTTCCAGAGAAAAGTAAGGACTCAGAGAAGGAGAGGAGAAGAAGGAAGATGAGGATGAAGAAGCAGAAGTGGTGGATGGGAGATTGAAGGAGGAAGGTTTGGATGGTGAAGGTGAAGGAAATGTTAATGAAGAAGGAGAGGTTGATTTGATTGAGGGGGTGGATGAGGAATCTGAGGAGAAGTTGGAAGATGATGGCGGTGAATCGGAGAAGAAAGGAAAGAAGAGAGATAAGGTTAAGGGTCCAGTGTTTGATCCGAAAGCAAATTATCACTGGAAATCTTGTAGTGTTAGGAGCAAGCATAATTACATTCCTTGTATTGATATTGAAGTTGGCTCCGGAAGGGTGCAGCAATATAGGCACACAGAGAGGAGTTGTCCGCGAGCGCCGCCAATGTGTCTTGTGCCTCTTCCCCCTGATGGGTATGACCCTCCGGTGCATTGGCCTGAGAGTAAGGAGAAGGTAGTTATGCTTGGGGTTGTAATGTGATTTCTTGTTTTTAGTTGTAGTACATTAAGAAGTGGCAATGTTTTCTGATGTTCCTTTTTTGTGACTTCTCATGCTTTGTAGATATTGTATAAGAATGTGGAGCATCCAAAGCTTGCTGCATTCATTAAGGAACATACTTGGGTGATGGAGTCTGGAGAGTATCTTACTTTTCCTCAAAACCAGTCTGAGATTAAGGGCGGGGTTCTTCACTATCTGGAGTCCATTGAAGAGGTGAATTGCCTCACAGTGTCAATTAGAACTTGAATTTTTCAGAATTTTACGATACCTCTTCTAATGCATTATGATTAAATTGGACACAATTGTATACCTCGTCTAGCACTTGTTAATCTATATATGAAACTAATGGGGGAAGTTGTCTAATTTCTATATCTACCATTTTATTGCATTCTACTTTTGTGAGAGGGGGGAAGAGATGTGAAATCTAAAAGTGTAAACATGACATATGGATATTTACAGTTGGCAATTGCAGTAGTGTGCTAGCTGAAATCCGAAAGAGTAAACAGCACTGTAGACCTATTTATGCTAATTATCACTAAAAGCAACTGTATTGCTCAGATTCTACCATCTATAGATTTTGATTATTATTTTTTCTCTCATTTGAAGATGGTACCAGATCTCGAATGGGGAAAGAATATCCGTGTCGTGCTGGATATCGGATGTACTGATTCTGCTTTTGGGGCTTCCCTCCTTGATAAGGATGTATTAACATTATCATTGGGGTTGAAAGATGACCTAGTTGACTTGGCCCAAGTTTCACTCGAGCGTGGTTTTCCTACTGTAGTTAGCCCGTTCGGAAATAGAAGGCTTGCTTTCCCTAGTGGTGTTTTTGATGTTATTCACTGTGGCGGGTGCACTGTGCCTTGGCATTCAAATGGTTTGATTTTGCCTTCCTGCCTTCCATTTACCTTTTTATTGAATGTTCATATCCTACTTTTAAGTCACATTTTCATGATATTCTTTCATTTGCAGGTGGTAAGCATCTTCTAGAGATGAATAGGATTTTGAGGCCTGGGGGATACTTTATCTTGTCAACTAAACATGACAGCTTTGAAGCTGAAGAAGGTTTGTCCCATGTTTTAAAATAAGTGAACGTCGTATATTCCGTTACAACATGCTGGCCAATATTTAGGCTCTTTGATTGTTGAATAATTGTGTAACTTCTCTTGTTCTTTTCTTTCAGCCATGAATACGTTGATGGTATCTATCTGTTGGAATATTTTAGCTCATAAAACTGATGAAATCAGTGACGTGGGTGTAAAAATATATAAGAAGCCCGACTCAAATGACTTATATACGATGAGGAGGAAGAAACATTGGATACCTTTATGCAAGGAAAATGATAATCCAGATGCAGCCTGGTAAAACATTGAAACTTTACAATATTCATCTTCCTGATCTTTAGCATAGTGTATCTACTTGTATTCCATTTCTGATCTGCTATTTTGATTTAGTGCTAGAAATACTACCTTTCATTTTTGTTATTTGGAAAGTAATTAGTGCACCCTATAATGTAAACTGAAGGAACACCTAGCCTTATATCACTAATGTTAAATTGATCAGATTTGCCTGATTTGGGCAATTTCAACTGTCAGATTTGGGCAATTTCAACTGCTATTTTATGGATGGTTCTGAATCCTTCTCATATATTTCTGCTTTCGCTTTGATAACATAGGTACATAGTGCCCAATGCTCCCCCAGTACAACCTCACCAAAAAGATTTCTGATTTATCTCTGACTATCTACTAGTGGCAAATGCTGATAATGAATGAAATGCAAGTCATAAGCATTATGATCTCACATTTGAGCCACTAATGACAGAATGAGCAAATAAATGTGTGGGATGATGTCTCTACATTACAATTCATTGCTCTATTTACAAAGCGTTCATATTCCAGCCTTTCCATATGATGATTCAACTTTGTCCTTAAACAGGTATGTCCCCGTGAAGACTTGCTTGCACACCATTCCGTCTGGTATTGAAGAGCGTGGATCAGAGTGGCCGGAGGAATGGCCGAACAGGCTCGAAAAGTACCCGGACTGGTTGAAGGATAAAGATAGGTTGATTGCAGACACCAAGCACTGGAAAGATATTGTTGACAAATCCTATCTTATTGGACTTGGTATTGACTGGTCAAGCATTCGAAATGTAATGGACATGAAAGCCATCTATGGAGGGTAGGTAAAGAAATAACCAAGTATGTCTTTCCCCATATTCATCAAAGTATGTCTTTCCAATACTAAGGGGTTTGAATAGTTGACAACTGCTTTCGTTAAATACCATGGTCTCCCCCAAATTTTTTTTCCGAACCTTGTATTTATATAATTTCTTAACTTTTTGTCTTCATAAATACATTGTAGTTGATTTGATTTGTAATTTTCTTCTTGCAGATTTGCTGTAGCCCTCTTGCAAAAAAAGGTTTGGGTGATGAATGTGGTCCCTATCCATGCACCTGATACGCTTCCTTTCATTTTCGAGCGTGGGCTTGTAGGAACCTACCATGACTGGTGTGAGTCTTTTGGTACTTATCCAAGATCATATGATCTTTTGCATGCTGATCATCTGTTTTCACGGCTCAAGAACAGGTGCTTCTTACTACTTAAAACATGCCATTATTAGCTTCTAATTTGGAAAACTAGTCCAGCCCATTACATGTTCCTGACTACTAGCTGCTTTTGTAGATGTAAGCAGCCTGCATCCATTGTTGTTGAAATGGATCGTATTTTACGGCCAGGAGGTTGGGCCATCATACGTGACAAAGTCGAGATTCTGGATCCGTTGGAGGGAATACTAAAGAGTTTGCATTGGGACATAAGGATGACTTATGCTCAGCAAAAAGAAGGTATCCTCTGTGCTCAGAAAACCACTTGGCGCCCTTGAGATTGTAATGCACTATGGCATCCCTTGATGCAGAGGCCAAGTTTCAGATATCTGGACGGCCATATGGGGATACCACGCTTTCTGCTGATGCTTCATTTTTTCGATTGAAATACATGAGATCCAATATTCATTTTCTTAACAAACACTTGATGTAAAGGATGAGGGTGTGAATGAGTGTTCATTACCAGTATAGGCATTGTATACATTTTTGTACCCATTTTAAGCTTCAGTGATGGTTCCACTCCATTTTTTTTGTATAGGTTGTTCTTGTTCTAATCTGATGAATGATTTTATTTCTTTTTGGTCTTCAAAGAGATGTATATTGGGCTTCCATTGATCAATACATAAGCAGATCCAACATTATTGGGCCTCAAACTCAAAATGGCCCAAAATCAAAACCCCAAAACCCCCAGAATCGCCGTCTTCTACTCTCCTCTGATCTCAGTGACTGATCATGCTCTTCTTCTTCTTCGCTGCTCTCCCTTGCTTCGTCTGAAAGGGCAAAACCGTAAATTCGATTTCCCGCCATGTCCGCAACCTCATCCCGAGCACGTCTGGCTCTCATAGCCCTCCTCTCCGCCGCCACGTTCTACTGTTTCTACAAATCCCGCCGCCTCAAACAGCTCAAAAAGCTCACCCTAATCCCTAACCCTAGCTCCTCCTCCTCGCCTCGCACCGGCAAGCTCTTCTTCATTTCCCAAACCGGAACCTCCAAAGCCCTAGCTCGCCGTCTTCTCGATCTTCTCGCCGCCAACGGCCTCGCCTTCGAGCTCGTCGACGCCGCCAGCTACGAGCCGGAGGACCTCCCCAAGGAGGCGCTGGTACTCATCGTCGCCTCCACCTGGGACGATGGACAGCCGCCGGCGAGCGCCAGGTTCTTCACGAACTGGCTGGCGGAGAGCTCCGAGGACTTCAGAGTGGGGTCCATGCTGCTCTCGCGGTGCAGATTCTCCGTGTTCGGCGTCGGGAGCCGAGCCTACGGCGCGTCGTTCAATGCGGTGGGGAGGGAGCTGTCGAGGAGGATGAAGGCGTTGGGCGCCGCCGAGATATTGCCGGTTTGGGAAGGTGACGTGGATGACGGGGATATTGACGTGGTCTTTGAGGCTTGGAGTGGTAAGCTGATGAGGTTTTTGAAGGGCGGTGTGGCCGAAAACGGTGTCGCATTGGGTAATGGAGGTGAAGCGGAGTACTCTGACGTGTCAGATGATGAAGAGGAGGAGGCTGTGGTGGAGTCTGGAGTTGTTGATCTTGAGGACATTGCAGGTAAAGCACCTTCAAGGGGGGCGGTGACGGAGGCCAAAGCTAATGGGACAGTGAATGGTAAAAGAGATATGGTCACTCCGGTGATTCGGGCCAGTTTAGTGAAGCAGGTGAGCTTGTTTAGTCTCCCACTAGTTGTGAAAGATTTTCAGCTGTGTATTTGACATTTAGAGTTTGAATTCTGATTTTAGGCTTTGTTTGTGTAATGCAGGGGTATAAAATTATTGGTTCGCATAGTGGTGTCAAAATTTGTAGATGGACAAAGTCACAGCTTAGAGGCCGTGGTGGTTGTTACAAACACTCGTTTTATGGCATAGAAAGTCATAGGTAACTTGAATTCTTATGGTTCAATTTTTCATGGTCACTTTATGTTAATTTCCGGAACTAGTGTTGATTCATGATACTTAAGATCGTTGTTGATAAAATTTGATCTTGGTGTCGTTGCAGTTCTTTGATTTCTTGTTTGGTTGGGGATTACTGTTATATATCAATTAATGAAGTGAAACATGATGCCCTGTGCTCACTGATTCAGAGGATTGATATTAACGTTTCTATCATTCTTTGTGCAAGTATGATGAATTGCTTGTAAACTATAGCTGATTAAGTTGGATTTCTATATTTACCATGTTCTTTAAATTTGTTCATGTGTATTCCGAGACAATGACATATTTCATATTTCATATAGTTGTTAAATTTTGGATCTTCTTAATGTCCATAACAAAAATTGAACTTATTGAAACAGGTGCATGGAGACAACCCCTAGTTTGGCATGTGCCAATAAATGTGTTTTCTGTTGGAGACATCACACAAATCCTGTTGGAAAGAGTTGGCAGTGGAAGATGGACGATCCATTAGAGATTGTGAATACTGCCATAGACCTGCACAGTAAAATGATTAAGCAAATGAAAGGAGTTCCTGGTAAGTTATGTATTTTTTTTTTTTTTTTCCTTTTTCCTTTTAATTTTGAACCAAGAAGAAAAACAAAACTACAATCTTACTCTTTTGACATGGAAATTTCCCCCTGTAGGAGTTACATTGGAGAGATTAACAGAGGGTCTTTCTCCCAGGCATTGTGCCTTGTCACTTGTTGGTGAACCTATTATGTATCCAGAGATTAATACACTAGTGGATGAGCTGCATCGTAGACGGATTTCTACTTTTCTAGTCACAAATGCTCAGTTTCCTGAAAAGATTAGAATGCTGAAACCTATTACACAGGTTTGTATGCAACTGTTGTATTGCTCTCTATTCTTTCATCACAATATGCTTGCACTTTAAAGTGGCATTTGTTTGGACTCTTTTCTTTTTCTTAAAATCAGTTATATGTTAGTGTGGATGCTGCAACTAAAGAGAGTTTGAAGGCAATTGACAGACCACTTTTTGGAGATTTTTGGGAGCGATTCATTGTAAGTATATAATTTGTTCTTTAAGTTTGTTAACCTTTACTTCACTCTATGCAAAAGTACTTACAGAGATATAAGTAGATGTTAATTTGTGATGCACAGATCGTACATGTCATTTTTCTTACTCTAAAAGTCCAAGAATCCATTGATGCTGCTGCCTAAGCTCCCTCCTCCTATCATGGAATTTTAGGTTGGGTTGTTTGAGCGTGGGATGGCCATTAATTTATGCAAATGTGCATTGGTTTGCCAATCCTTTTCCTGTTTCAATTTGTTTTCTCCCGTCAGTGTAAAGTCGAAAAGGCCTATATCAGACTTTTCCCCATCGAATAAGTATTTGTATTTTTCTATTCCGACTGATGAGATCCCAAATGTTAAGACCTTAGTTTTCTTTATCCCCTGAAATATTGAATATTTAGGTACATAAGATTAGGACCAAGTTAGCTGGTCCTGAAAACTAACTCTTATCTTTCGAAGCCTATTATTAACTCAGTTTCTTCTGATATAATTTAGTATTTCTGGTCTTACATGCTTGAATCTTTTCTGCCAGGATTCCCTGAAAGCTCTCAAGGAAAAACAGCAGCGAACTGTTTATCGCTTAACTTTGGTGACTGGGTGGAATACAGAAGAAATTGAAGCTTATTATAACATCTTTAGCATTGGTAACCCGGATTTTGTTGAAATCAAAGGAGTTACATATTGTGGATCGTAAGTTCTCCTTTATTTGTCTTGTATAGTCTAATTATTTCCAATGCTCTAGTTCTCTAATTAGAGTGATCTATTCACAGGTCTGCTACCTCAAAGTTGACAATGGAGAATGTGCCCTGGCATGCTGATGTTAAAGCTTTTTCAGAGGCCTTGGCTTTGAGAAGTAACGGCGAGTATGAGGTTGCTTGTGAGCATGTCCACTCATGTTGTGTCCTTCTGGCAAAAACTAAAAAGTTCAAGATCAATGGGCAGTGGTTCACATGGATCGACTATGAAAAGTTTCATGATCTGGTATGTGTCTCCAACGATTATATACTCATACATTAACTTTTTTGCTGATAGTATTTGATTCTTCATTCTTTCTTATGGAAAATGCAGGTGGCTTCTAGAAAACCATTTGACAGTAATGATTATATGGCTGCCACACCTTCATGGGCTGTTTATGGGGCAGTGGAAGGTGGATTTGATCCCTATCAATCTCGATATAGGAAGGAGCGACATCACAGATCAAACCAATGACTGACCAGGTTAGACATGGAGCTTTAGGAATCATTTTGTTTGTAGTCTTACTTATGTGAAACAGTTTTGCACTACATAACTATAGATATAGTCATGAGTTTGTATTCTAGTTATCCCCTGCTTATCTATCGGAAGAAGATTGCTCTGATAGTTTTGAATTCATTGCTTGATTAAAGAGAGAAGTTCCATCTAGTGTAGAGCTCATTATGTATTCCCTTTTGAGCAAATTTCATCATGTGGTAGTAACAAGTCTTTAACAATAAGACAGTCCACCTTTGTAACAGCAAGCGAACCCTATTTGAATCAATTAGACTTGAGACATGTGGATCGAATTCCTGTTCAAGATAGTTGTGTTTTAAGGAGCTGAGATTGATCCCTATTCAGTAGTAGCCTCTGTATGCTGTCTTTAATCATGTACTAGTCTGCTATGCAACTTTAGTGTTGAGGTACTTTTGAAATTGTCTTCCAGGTCATTCTATATATGGATATTGGTGTCTTCTGCTGGAACCTTTCAATTTCGTAGGCACCTTTACACATCAGCTACTGGGTTCTGGCATTATTTTTCTTTCTATCACTACTGGATTCTTCATTGTTTATTAAATGACTCGTGACAAAAGAAATCATGTCATAACAGATATGTCCTATTCCAACCCTTAGTCTATCCAATCAGTGAGTTTATTTCAGGAGCCCATAGTTTTCTTCTTGATGATCTGAACTCAGCCATGGACCCATGGTTGTCAATTGTAGATAGCGTTTTGTTGAAAACTTTTAAAAGAGAACTGGTGTATTGAGATATTAGATCATGCTGCTTGAAACTCAGTTCTGTGCTGGAACATGAATAGGGGTTGGAGGTTGTTGCAGAGCCTAAAACCCAATTCAGTTCGAGCATACATGTCCATTAGGAAAGCACCCATATTCAGGTATTCTCGTGTCTGCCATAAACATAAGCAAGCCGGAGATGATTGAATTCATGTATGTATGTTTGGTGCTGAAACATGGAGTTTGTATGAATGGTATGTTCTCCCCGTAGGTTTCTGCAAGAGTCCTCAAGTCCATAGATGTACTCGTTCTCCTATTTGGAAGCTTGTTCTTCTTCCATGTCTATGATGGAAAATTGTTTGTATGTTTTGGATTATTTGGTGCCTAACGAGTAATGATGGAAGCTCTATCCTGTAAAATTACGACACAGAGAAGAAAGAGGCCCACAGTTGAGTGACCCATTTTGCGCAAATTGATTTGTTTTGTTTAGGCACAACCCCATTCCGCATCACCCTTCAATCAAACAGCAGAGTAGTAGATAGATATAGGTTTGAGATATATATATTGATATTCAAGTAGATGTCAGGTGGACACAACCAAGTTGACAAGTGGTAGCAGGAACTCTAGACCCCACCAAAACCCAAAAGTATAACCATACCCTACGTAACGTTAAGGCCGACCTCTTCATCATGCCAGTAGTCATCGTACACCTTCTTCTTCTTCTCAAACCCTAATCATATTGATACTTGATGAATTCTTGGCATCCATAACATGCTTCGGATTCGGATTCGTGACAAAAATCCATATTATGTAGCCATTTCTTGCATCAATGTACATGTACAGTGTCAGAGTATCTCTTCTAATTTTTACATCCTACGAACCCGTTTTGACTTCGACTGCTCGACGTGCCCAAAAAAGGTACCTAATTTGTCATGTCTTACTATAAAAGATGAGTAGAACCTGAAATGAGGCTAGTCAATGGATGCATTTTGCGGAGGAAATGTGCATTTGGGTAGGATGCACAAAATAACATAAATAATTTGGATGATCAGTTATGATTATTTATGGGTGACAAACACCAATAAGAGATAGACATATGTCAACAATAACTATAAACAAACATTCTAAATATCTAAAACTGTCATGTTATGTTCTTAAATTACAGTCAAGACTTTTAAAATAGACATGCGTCTGATACATATTTATCAGTTATGGTCACCTTAAAATGACCAGTCTTGTCACCGACGTCGGTGACGTCGGGTTCCAAAATGAAACTTACTCGTGTTTTGTTATTGTGACTAGAGTGCTAAACTACACAAGTAACTGGATGTCTGGAACGTGATAGTCACGTGCCAGCGCAGCGACTCGGCATTTTGGGCGTTCGTTACAATAGCTTCAGAACACCAGTGCCAGAGACTCTGCCAGCCAACTCATAATCAGCTTCGGTTTTCCCCACCTCCAGATCGCAATCTTTCCTCTGCTCTCACACACCTCTATCAATGTTCCTTCCTTCACCTCGTTCAGCATAGAAACTCAGACACAAATAAACACATGGTTCTTATGCTCCAATCCTCTATACAATGACAAAGGGATGCATAGATACATAACAAAATCGCAAGAACTAATTATGAGGCGAACTAAATTTATATCTCCAATGAACCCAACACACCTCAATGGTAATGCCAAAGCCAAGTTCAATTCATATTTTTAAAGAGAAAGAAGGATGATTGATGAAATAGTTAACCATTAGCTGCTACAAATTAAGGAACGAAAAATGAGCATCTTTGAGCTTGGGATCTTCCTTTCCTTTGATTCTTTCATTGATAATCGCAAGATTGATGCAACTTAGAATAAGAAAGACAAGAGGAAGATTACCATACAGAAGTTACTAATATTAGCAACTACTCTTTCTCGGTTTGCTCTTCCGCCTAGCTCTACTTCTCGAAGGCTCCCTCCTTACCTCACTCTCTTTAGGTTTTGCCGATGATGGCCCTTCTTCTTTAACCTTCTGCTGCTCCTCTTCTTCCTGTTCTTGCTTATCTTCTTCCTCTTTCTCACTGGCTTTGGCTTTTTTGGATTGACTAGCTTCAACTTGTTGAACTGCAGCAGCAGCTTCTTGTTCTATTTTTGTTGATGATTGCTCTTCAATGATCTTTCGAGGCCTTCCTCGCTTTCTTGGGGTCTGAGGCTGAGGCTGAGGTTGTTGCTGCTGGGCTTCGTCTCCAGTTGATGAAGCTTCTGCTATTGCTACTGAAAGCTCCTTCGTTTTCTGAGGTTTCTTCTTCCCCATATCTATCTTCCCTAATCAAATACTAAATAAAGCTTCTCCCTTTTGATTGATTACACTTCCAAAGACGCAATCTTTGTAAAATCTGAGAATAAGAGAGAAAGAATCTAAACTATCACCGCCTAAAAATCAAATCTTAATTGATCCCAGAAAGACTATTTATTTTCCTCTGTGTTTTTCTCTATCAAGTCTCCATAAGCAACTGGAGAGTCATATCTTTGACCAAAACCTCAAGATTCTGGAAATCCCATTAAAAACCATCTCTCTTTTCTCTCTCTTCAGTCATATCCAGGACCCCAAATACCCAATAAAAATCCAGGCTCCTTGTAGTCCCCTATGGCATAAAATATACAAATATTCTTAAAAGCTCAAAAAGCCACTAGAAAATAAAATTTCCATTTTGCTTCTGCTCTATATATCCTACTCCTCCCTTAATAAAGAAAAACCAGGTAGAAAAGACAAAGGCATGGAAATGAGGTCGAAAGACTCATAGGTCCAAACCTAAATGGTGTGGGATGACCAACAAAGCCAAAGTTTAATTTCCTGTATTATTCTTATTATTATTGTTATGATTGTGGGTAAGAAATTAAGCATCGTGGGTTAGAATATTTCTGAGAAAAAACCAAAAAGAAATTAAGAAAAGAATAGATAGGTACTGTAGTACTGTACCATTCAGAATCACTCATCTCATCAGTGTTTCAGACTGACCACCTGTGTCGCTTCCCCGGGCTTCGCGCCCTATGAAGAGCTTTGATTCCCTCCTTCTCACCTCTACCACCCCCCCACCTACTCCTCCATTCACACCCACTTACCTTCATCTTTATTCATCAATCCTATGAAGCATGTTGCACTTGCACCAATTATTATTCCTTTTTTTTTGTTACACCAATTATTATTCCCTTTCATTCTTGTATAATCATTCCACCTCTCTTTTTACACCAATAATTTTCTGGATGAAAACTTACTTCTGGGTGAAAACTCACTTCTGCTTTGCATGGTTGCGACTTACAAGTTAAAAATTAGGTGAGTTGTAACAGAGTTTCTTATTTTCCTATAGCAACAAGGACGAGTTCTTTTTAGGTAAGTACCGTGTATAAACTTCCTTTCCTTCTGATTTTAGGAGTAACATCTTAGGTGAGCTAGTGAGTTTAGGAAGACTTGCTTTTAGGTAAGTACCATATATCTACTTTCTTCTTTCGTTTGATTTCAAGTCTATATAAAGTTCACTAATTAACATGGATAATTGTTGCATTATATCTGAATACACATCAAACTGGGGTATTGTAAAGCTCTTGGTTTGAGGTCCATATAAGCTTCAATTGAAACCAAAGCTTGTTTAGTCCCTTGTTGTGATGGCTCGTGGTGCTCCAGTTAGCATGATTCTCATAATCTTGTTTGCTTTCATCTCGGTTTCTCATGCAGGAAATATCATAACGGTGGATCAGTCCGGTCACGGTGATTTCTACAAAATACAGGACGCTATCAATTCTATTCCGGCAAACAATAAGGAGGCTGTGACAATTTCGATCAATCCTGGAAAATACAAGGAGACTATCACCGTACCTCCAGACAAGCCATTCATAACATTAAGAGGTAGCACCACAAAACCAAGCGACGTGATAATTACGTGGGATCAAAGTGGCGACATTGTTACTGTTGCGACATTTCATGTGTTGGCTTCCGACTTCATAGCTCGCGACGTAACTTTTCAAAACACATTCGGGTATGGTCATCAAGCAGTTGCGCTAAGGGTCTCCGGCGATAGAGTATCGTTTTACGACTGCTCGATTATCGGTTATCAAGATACACTATTCGACGAAACCGGCAGGCATTACTACGAAAATTGTTACATTGAAGGAGTCGTTGATTTCATTTTCGGAAGCGCCACCTCTTTCTTTCACAGTTGTCACATACATTCGGCAAGAGCAGGATTTATTACGGCGCAGCGAAGGGAAACGCCGACTGATAATGGAGGGTTCGTGTTCTTTAAGGGTTCGATTACGGGCGAAGGTGGGAAAACATATTTAGGAAGACCATGGGTGGGTTCTTATGCTAGGGTCATCTTTGCCTACACTAACATGGAGAATGTGATAGAACCAGCAGGTTGGTCTGATGATGGAATCACAGAAAAGGAATTGAAGGCCAAGTCGTTTTGTGGGCAGTTCAAATGCGACGGACCAGGAGCAACAACATCCGAGAGGGTTCAATGGGCGCGAGAGTTCAGTGAGGAAGAAATTTCAAAGTTTGTGACGACAGATTTTATCAATGGAAAAGATTGGTTAAAGTCTAGTACTCCGGTAACAACTCCACCTCCGCCGTCTCCACCACCTCCCATGAAGCCATCTTCGCCACCACCGGCACGGTGGTGATTCCATCGTCTCCTCCTCCGGCACCAGAGATGAAGCCGCCATCTTCACCACCACCTCTCATGAAACCATCTTCTCCCCCGCCGGCACCAGTGGTGATTCCATCGTCGCCACCACAGGCCTCGGTGACATGGACAATGCCACCAGAGGTGAAGCCATCTTCACCACCACCGGCACCGGTGGTGGTCCCGTCTTCGCCGCCACCGCCACCGGTGGTGATTCCCTCCTCGCCGCCACCACCACCGGTGGTGATCCCGTGGTTGGCACCACCGGCACCGGTGACACAGCTGCCGTCGTCGTCACCACCGCCATCACGATTGAGGGTAATCATCACTCCGTTTTCGCCTCCATCAACATCGGTGAATAGTGGAGGGAAAGAAGGTGAACCTATCATCATGCATTACTCCTCAGGGGCTTCTTCACACTCTAAGCATCGTTTCAGCTCCAGTGGGATACTGGCTCTGTCCGCAGCAGGTTTGGTATCCGCCGGTTGGGGGTATGGCTCTACAGAAGGCGCAGAACATTGAACGAGAAGCCGAACCGCTCCTGCTTCTGCTAGGAAACCGAAGACAGATGGACTGCACTATTGGATTAGTGAGCTCAATGGTGTCCATAGTATTTGCCTTGCTTTCTTGAGATCCAATCCAAGGCACTGCACAAAGAGAACACCTGAATTGGGCTTTCTTGGGCTCTCTTTGAAGATTTGAGCCTCTTACTTCCCAAGCCCAAACGCCTTGGATCGGAGACATGAATTACACACACTGTCAGCTCGGGTACTACAATGGCGGGTGAATATCATTTTATGGCGGGTGAATCTTGAAACATAGCAAGATGCTGAGACTCCAAGCATGCAAATCAATTACCGCTTCAACATTTGAACATACCTTGTTGTGTCCATTTTTTACTTTGCTGAATTGTATCATATTTTCTTCGCATAAGAACAGAATACACCTGCATATACATGTTTCAATCAGTTTGATCGATTATAAATGAACAGATATACATTGAATCACGTTGCTTTAACCAGAAGCGAAACTATTTTTTTAATTTTTTCTTTCTTTTAATTTTATGAGTTGTTCTACCTTGAATTACACGAAGAAGGAAATAATAAAAGGGTTAAAGTTGTTAATTGGTCACTAAGGTTCGCCCATCACTCTTTGTTTTAAGAGACAGCAGCCTCGTGAGTGCAAATTCTGATGCCTCCCAATCGGATAAGATTGTAGGTAAAAGTCAGAGGAGACCCATTTTGCTTCAAGATCACCACCCCTCCTCCTCCTTCTTCCTTCCCCTATAAAACCCAACACACCATTTTGCACTGTTTCTTTGGAGATCTCCACCTCAACAAGAGACCCAAAAAGGAAATATTATTATTTATTTTTAGAAAGAAAGTTTTTTGGAACACTTGGGTGTCATTCTATTTTTGCTGTCCACCAGTTCTGGGCTGAGGAATATCAAAAGCCTCAACCTTGGTGTTGGAAAGCGATTTGGGAAGTCTCTGTCTTGGGTTTATAGATTTGCTTAACTCAAGGTTGTGGATGGAATTGGACCATTTAGTCGGTAAGTATGTTTATGTTTTTGCTTAGCAAAATTCAGGACCTTTATTTGTTAGTGGCTCTGTACCCGTTGGATTTTTATGTGACGTGTGTTTGTTTTCTTTCTCAGTTCTATATAAAAATAAATAAAAAAATTGAATTACAGACTGGAGTCAATTTGAGTTTCAGTTCTTTTGCTTTCCTCTGAAACTGAAGGAATTGAAGTTTGAGGTTTCAATTATTGCTGGTCTGTCTCCTATGTTATACTTTTAAAGATTGAATATTTAGTTCTGATTCTTCTCTGATGATTTTGAAGTTTGAATATTTTGTTTGATGTTTGATTCTGGTTGGATTCAGCTGCTATATGTTTCATGTAATGCATTTATTTTGGGTTTTTATTTTATTTTGATGGAGCATATTCAGGTTTTTCAATTACATCCTATTTATAAGCCTGTATAGTTGGATTGAATACCCTTTCAGTTGTGAGATTGGCACAGTCTTTATCCTGATTCTAAGGTTTTCTGTCCTAAAATTAGGATCTCACTTCCTTTTATCCCCTAAAAAAAAAACCTTTTTACCTGGCAAGGGAACCTCTACTTTGCTATGTTTCTGGTTCAATGGATTGGTGTTTGACCATCTGGCTTTCTGCGTTTTCTTGTGTTTATCTGAACAGCAAATGTTCTGTTTATTTGTTTCCAGGTTTCATAAGCCAGTCTGAGTTCAGCTTCTGTGAATCCCACTACAATGACATCACCGTTTTAATCAAGGGTTTTCAGTGAGAGGATCAGAGCTCCTCGGTCATGGATGTTCCATATGACACAACACCAAGCAATGGTGAAGTAGCCAATAACGGCCTTCAGATTATTAGATACTCTCCTTACCAGCACTACCAGCACAATAGTAAATTATCATCATCCTGGTTTGATCTGAGAGTCTTCTATGTAAGGATCAGCAACTTTAAGGTGGATGAATCTACCCCCAAGTTTCTGACCCTCAACCATATTCCTCTATGCCCGGATACCCTTTTGGAAGTAAATGGTGCGAGAACTAGCATGTACTCTGATGGTGTATCTTCACATCTTAGAAGAGATCGGGTGGACAAGAAATCTGAAGAAGTCACATTTGTGAATACAGACAACATAAGGTTCACAGGGAGTGTGAAATTTGAGGTGTTTGATAAAGATGATTTCATTCTCTCTGGGGTGTTAGATATGTCTAATAGCAATGGTTATGTTGGGGAATCAAAGAACAATGCCAAGCGATGGAGCATGAATTGTGAATCGGAGATCACTTCTGGCACTGGATTCTTCAAAGGAAAACAACTTAATGGCACTGAATCACCTGCACCGAGCATTGAAGTTTACGTTGCTGGCTCCTTCTCTGGAACACCAATCATCTTAACCAAGACCCTGCAGATTGCTTTCCGAAAGAAGCACAACAGGAAGAGCACTTTGGATGCAATTCCGGAGTATGAAACAACTGAAATGCCAAAAGATGAGTCCGCTGAACTTGATATGGAGGTACATAAATTTTTTATTGAAACTAAATCTTATGTTGAGTTGTTACTTGTTGTGTTCTTCTGGTATCTTTAAGCATTGTTCTATCTATGAGGAATTCTTCAAAGTTTAGTCCTACAATGCTTCTAGTCATTGATCAATGGCGTTTGTGAACATTATCTGATCCAAAACTTTAGTAATATGAGTATCGATCTTTGTTATGCTGCCTGTGCTTCCTTCTTAGGATCTTGTTCTCTTATGTAAATCGCATATTATTAAACAAGAACTTGCTTATAGCATCTTATCCTAGTTGTGTCATGGCACATGAGAATGGGCAGGGCACAGTTTCCAAGTGATGGATGGGTTTGTTCTCAAGTGTCCATTTTGTTTTCTGTGGCATTATGTTTTACATCCTTGGTAGCTAGAGTCAGACAAGCAGGATCTCATCTTAAGACACATGGCGAATAGTCTGTCGTGGTGGTGGACCACATTCTGCAGGGTTATGGACAGTAGTCTGAGTTTATATTGCCCAGTTTATCATCTTGGGTTCTTCATAAGTTATGTCTTGAGTGGTAAAACTATTCCGATGGCACCACTCGACCTTGATCCCTTCCTTCCCTCTCCCAAGTCCTCCATTAAATACTATCCAGCTTCTCAAAATCATTTGATTGATTTAATAAAGTGAAGTTATATGGAATTGTAATGTCTATCTGTACTTTAATGTGTCAATTAGTGCCAGCATCTCAGCACTTGTCATGTTGAGATGGATTTTCCACTTTCTTTTCCTTTCATTTTATTCAAAAAGAAAGTCATGCTTAAGATCTTAACTGCAGTCTGAGTTGATTACATATAAAATTGTACTAGTCAGATTACTCCCATATTGGTCTGATAATATTATGCATTTTCCTATTCGAACTATTGAAGTTCTTTAATATTTTATGCATCAATATGATTGAATCCGTTCGTTAATCGCCGTATTGGTTTTTGCTGTTAATTCTTTGTTGGGAGGTAACCTTATCTGATTTCCTAATCTTGATTAAATTGCAGGTGGCAGAATATAGAAATTACAAACCAGAAAATGAGGAAGAGTATGGCATGTACTGGAGGAGGACAGAATACGATGGCGAAGATGGTGAACTCTCATGGTTCAATGCTGGTGTGAGAGTTGGCGTTGGAATTGGACTTGGCATTTGTCTTGGAGTTGGTATAGGGGTCGGTTTGCTGGTTCGTACATATCAAACAACCACTCGGACTTTCAAGAGGCGGCTATGATATCTGTAATCTGGACGTCTATACGTCTAACTGTGTCCTTGTTTGACATGCGTCCTGGACTGAAGATTTTGACAGAGTACTGTATGTGTAGCTGACAGTTACATGTTCCTTTTTCTTCGTGTTTTGCTCCCATAAAACTATTGTTGCGAGGTTTGTTTAGAAAGCTTGACAGGTAATCTAGTTGTGTAATGGAAAGGGATGACAGTCTTTCATACTGAACGAGTGTATACATGTCTAAAGATTGTTTTTCGTTGTAAGTAACGTCTGTTTTCAGATCTAGTAAAGGTAAAGCTATATAGATTATATGCTGATCTAGGCGCTCTTTTCTCCTAGTGCCTAGAGGTTACGTTCACAGAATCAATGGCATTGCACTCTCATTTCGGTCTGCAAAAGAGGCCGGTTTACTGGAATTGCCTATATGGTTATATCTTTTGACCTGATTCATTGTATAATTCATCTATAGAGGAATTAGGATATGATGAAACAGTTCCAAAATCGGTAGAATTTGTTATCCTAAGGAAATGAGCGGTAATATTAGAAGAATAGCAATGTAAGCAAACTACCATCTTCAAGCATTTTCATGATTAACATTCAACAGTTGTTACTGAATACAAGTAGTTACTAGAATACAAGTAGTCAAGTACTAATATAATTAGACTGATTGCTTTTCTGTCTTTAAATGGCAATGTAGCCTCTAAACACTATCCAAGTAGTCTCTCATCCAGACATTCAGGTACACCTGCAAGAGAGGTTGTGAACGGAACTTAATAAAATCCGATAACTCATCTTCGCCGTCTCTTCAGTTAAAAACCACCTCACTTATTCTTTAGTACCTAGTTATCAGCACATCATCTCAACTAGCTGCTGGCGCAACACACGCTGGTTCAGGAGCTACCTCAGCTCCAGAATGGCCATTGGTAGCATGATGTATCTTGTTATCAAGGCCCCAAAAGGCAGCAGATTTCACATCATCTTGGGTCATTAATTTTGAGAACTCCTCATGGTTATACTCTAGTATGGCTTTTCCTCCAAACTCAGTAGGGAGATTTTCCTCATCAAAATATTGTTTCATAAGCTCCACACTGTCTTTCTTCTTCGGGTAAACAAACTTAACTTTGTGGAATGTCTTGGTATCCAAGAAGTACTTGACAATCTGCATCAACATGGGGATTAATGTAGCAAAATTATCAAAGAAGAGCAAAGGACAATGAAACTATTGGGAAAACAGATATCTCAAAAAGGAAACAAAGGCAAGAAATAGGAAGCAACTCTAAAATTTTAAGCTAGTCAACTAGGAACGGCCGCAAGAAATCAGCTAAGTTACTTAATAGGAAGTAGAAATCAGGAAACACATATGAAGTCTGTATTCATTGAGGTAAACATCAAGACTGTCTGTATTACTGTTAGCAACACTGCATTTATTAGCACTGTGTTTATTTTAGTTTCGGAGCATGCAAGAAACTGTCCAGGGTTAGCAGGCTCTATACAACTATGAACTATCAATTCTTGTTGCAAATATGTTCAATGGAGCTGTAAAAAGTAACTAAGTTAACTAAGCTCAAACCTTCCAAAATGCTTCAAAAATCCGCGGAGGGTTGTAGAGAAATGCCACGGCTAGCCTTTCTGGATAGTGGTTCTGTAAAATATTGATGGTATCCCGTGCTGATTTGACAGGCACAGAAGTATTCAGGGTCCACCCGGTAAAGTCTATCAACCAGGCCATTTGTTCTTGACCCTCTGGAAGGTTAAAGACAGCATTCTCTATAAGATACACCAAGTGCTTGATGTTATTGTCTAATGACGTTGTGTTCTGCAGCATTTGTAAAAGCATTAGTCTTCCACTTAAGAAATGAAAGCCGAAAGTAATATGAATTTGATAACAATGCACTCTACCTGCATTGCTGGTCTCAATATCAAAACACTCCTCCCATGACGGTCATGAAAACTTGCTCTATAAACTTTTCCAGTCTCGCCTTCAACTGCAACTTCAGGCTGACCATATAAAGTAGTTCAGTAAAACTCGAAACATAAACACAGAGAACTACCTAAGATATGGAATCATGAATACCTACCCAACTGATTTCCTCAGGCTTATAACTTGATCTCCACTTGAGAGTTTCCTCCAACATTTTCTTCGACTTGTCTACATTCCCATTCCTTGCATCCAAGTACCTCCTGAAGCATGCATCAGTACAGAACTGCTTACTTCGGCCCGATAGCGGCCCAATTGCAGCCTTTAGCTCGTTGATCTGCATTTTCATTTTCATATATATATATAGATGATTTTTATAAATTGTGGGCACATGGTATCACCATCTAACAAGCATCTATTTCCTTTACGCCATTAACTATCAAGTATCAACTAACAAACTTGCGATTAATTACCTTCACTTCAGGCTGCAGTGAATCATTCTCGTGATGATGAGACTTTCCCCAAATGCCAAACATGGTATCACGAATCGTTCGGTAACAACAACTGATTAGCTCAACTTCAGCTGCGAAGTTAAACAGCACACAACAACATATCAGCTGCTTACACAAGTACCTCAAACACAGTAACAAATCAACTCAAGTCCCCAAGATAGATAAACAGAATAAGCAGTAATATAATACTTGTTAAGATCGGTTTCCACCAATCAAAAACTAAACCGCAAAGCAGAGCAGGAGAAACAACAATAGTTAAATGAAAGATCAATCACGCAAATCGCGTTGCCTGCTTAAAACTAGTGGAAGATAAACTCACAAACGTGATTCAACTAACCCCAAATGCCAAGAAAGAAATGACCTTAGATTCTTAGAACGACAGCAAAAAATAAATGAACAAAAAAGCTTGACTCTTGACTCTTGAGCATCAGATATTTCCACACAGTGTGGTCATGGGTCCCCGGGGAAACAGGAAGCTTCTGTTTGCCTCTAACCCTCAAATAAATGCATCCTTCCTAGTCAAATAAGTGAGTGCTCCATATTTCCTAGCTCAATTTTCTTGACTTTTCTCAAAGTGATGATCTAGAAGAAAAATGAAGTACCTGAGATTGTAGACTAATGCTGAAGCTTGAAAGCTGCAACAATGGCGAAGATGGAGAGTGATTTGTTGTTCACGAAAATGGCATGAGTAACAAAACACGAGAGAGAGAGAGAGAGAGAGAGAGAGAGAGAGAGAGAGAGAGAGAGAGAGAAAAAGGTGAAAGAGACCGAGTGTTTGGAGTTGTTGGTTTCTGTTTGTTTTTGCAGCTCCAGATATTTTGGGCTTTGCTCACTGTTTTACTAGGGGCAACGCTATTGCCACCGCCTGGTCTTGTTCTAAGTAGTGACAGGCGGCCACAGTGGCCTCCACGTGTTATGTGAATAGCGTCACCGCGAGGCAACAGGGCCAAGTGGAAACCGCGGGGTAAAAGTACGCTTGTCCCATGGAGCTTACTTTGCACGTGTGTGTTGTGTGTGTCAGAGAGAATCAGCAAGTAAATCGATCTTGGTTTTGCGCCATGGATTGAACAATTTTAAATAAATCCTAGAAGGCTAGAACGATGGGTAAACTTGTTCCTTTTAAACAACGTTGGGTAAAATTATTCTTTCAGTAATTTTGAGGCATGATCAAACTTCTACGTCGACATAATCAAACTTCTACGTCGACAACGATGCTCTTCTAAAAAAATTTGATAACACGTATGAAAGCAATTTACAATTTATTTTGCCTTTCTAGAATGTGATGAGAGTGGCCAATCAAGTGTAAAGGAAAAGTAGAAATGGTGGAGGGTCTTGCAAGTAGCAAGTGCCAAGTCAATTCTCGGCCAACTTTAGACTAAAGAAACTCCTTCGGCAAAGAAACAAAACGAATGAGAACGAAAGGTTGGTACAACAATAATCAAAATGTACATTTCAGTCGACACATTCAAGAATGAGAAAGAAACCTTTGATGACATTTGGTTTCTCCTCTCCACATATTCTACCAACTTGGAACTGATAGAGGTAGCAACAGGGAAGAAGGAACATGTCCACACCACGAGAATAGGATTCCATTCTCAACAGAAAACAACCGCCTTGCTGCAAATAGTATTTGGTAAAAGAGGTAGCAAAAAAAATACTCTTTACAATGTCTAGGCACCCAGGACAATATGGCTACCTTGTCCCTGATACATACAAACTATCTTCATTTTGCTCTACAATCTCAGAATCAGCTGATCATCTCTACTGTAACAGGATTCTTGCAGGCAGATAACTGATGCAGACCCTGGATGTTATGAAGAACAAGAAGGTTTCTCGTTTCTGGCAAGCGGGGAGAATGGCTCAAAACGGTAGCTTGAGACCCCAAAACGGAGACGCAGAGTGTAGCAGAGCATTGAGTAATCAGGAAGCTAACAGCAAAAGAAACCATCCAAAATGAAATTGGAACTCAAATTGCAATAACGTCTTCAGAGATTTGGCAATACATATCATTCTTGGAGCATTTCAGTAATGCTCAATGCTATGCTGAGGATCCAGGTGGACTTAAATCACCACACTCCCAAACCTCAAATTTCAGGCACCCTAACCAAGGACCTTCTGTATTCAAGGATTGAAGAACCCCTTCAAGATCCACCAGAAAACAATTGCCAGTAAGAAGCCCAACAATTTGAACACAAACATATAACAGCAGATGCATAGCAACCCAGGAATGTAGATTTAGGTCAGAATCACTTTGTATGTAATAACAATGCAGTAAGAATGTTAATGTAAAAAATTACTTCAAAATTCTTATAACAGCCACAGTGGTGACAGTCGAAATCTCTTCTGAAAACTTATGCACAAGTCATTGGCGATTATTATTCAGATATTGCAGGCACCTTATAGGGAGTATGAGAAGACCATCAGATAGATGAAGTGACAAGCCACATGAGTAGTTGAGTACACATATCAGTCACAACTTTACTATTCCAAACTTGCCTATACATAGATCTCAAAAACACGATACCAATTTCCTTCAGAGACCAGAGACCACATTACAGAATAAAATGATGTTGAAGATATAGAAAAAGATATTCTTGGTCTGAGCTTTCACTTAAGTGTTAGCTTAATACCAAATACGCACCAGGGCGATAGTAGATCATAATTCCACAACATATCTCAATCAGAATATCTCAAAACAGCAGTTGCAGGACTGAAAACAAGATGCTGCAAAGCTTAGTCATGAACAATTCACATTTCTATTCCTTGTAAATGCCTGCATCAGGACCCATTTAATGAGAGGCTTCACAAATCATCAAAAGGAAATGAAAAGAAATTCCGCTACAGTCTAAACCTTCGAATATATAAAACTTACATCCTTGCTTAAGGCAAACCATGACAGGAGGTACACAACTACACATAAGAGCACAAATATTATGAGAACAAAATCTTCCATCCATTTATTGCTTCAATATTCCACCAACCATTTATGCTGTGCTTACACATTGGAGCTTCAAATTGGCTGGAGAGTATAGCTTCAGTCCTTCAGATATATACACAAGTGACAAACTACAACCCAACCTTCCCAAATAACATGGAACACATCACTACTGTCTACACATAAACACCTACTTCCTCCACACTTAGCTACAGTGCCACTAATAAAAATGCAAATTAGCTGACAAAAACATTGTAGCTCTAAGTACTGACAAATAACTATCATTACTGAAAAAATTGGAAATTATAATCAAATGGATCTCAATTATGATTTCTGTGTTGATTATGAACAAGTGAAAAAGCCGAGAGAACAAGGCAATGGAGTGCATAATAGCAGGCTCACTGTACCACTTCAAATTGGATATCCAGTAGCAAGCAAGTTTCATGCTGATAATCAAATTTTTACTTCCTCATATCACTACCTATTCACCAACAGACAACTTTAAAGTGATCAGATGCATTTCTTCTGTGCAAGATAAGGTGATATTGGAAGGTTAGTCACCAATGCTGCATTTTTGCAGTGATGAAACCGTCTTCTATAACTTCACAAAAGGTTTAGAATCAATATCTTATATCTTAAATGCCGAGCATTAGAAGAACCCTCACCAATTTTCAATGGAGTAACAAATAAAATTTAGTACCTCCGGCATTGAAATCGAGATTGGCCAATCAAATTCTGCAGTTAGTAATAGCCAAACTGGTATCCTGTTCGGCTTCTCATATAAAATCGCAACCATAGACTGAAATGTGCTGTGTGTGTGCCAGAGAGAGAGAGAGAGAGAGAGAGAGAGAGAGAGCACGCAGAAGAGGAGGGAGAGCCGGACCAAAAGAAAAACAAGATCTCCGTGCCATCTCCCTCCCCTAAAACCCGAAAAGACTAATTTTATTAGGGCTTTCTGACCTGCCAGGCAAGCGCACCTGCCCTGGCAAAGGTCGGTCTCCTACACATTTTTACCTTTAGATCCATTATCCTAGCTCCATCATCTTCAAGATTTACATGATCCAAACACAGATTTTGCAACAACCATACAATTTTACAAAACCAGCCGCCGTCACATCAATCAACCTCCACGGTTTCTCCGCCGCGCCGATCCGATTAAACGAACGCGGACGATTACTAATAGTCTGAAATCAAAAGCGATGCAAAAAAAAAAAAAACTAAGTACGAGATCAAGAAGCATAAGAATCGATTCGAAAACAAGAAAAGCTATCGAGTTTCAATTACCTTGTGGATTTCATGACGCGAAGATTCTTGATTCTTTCTGGCCTGAAACAGCGAGACGACGACGACGATTGGATCCGAAGAGAACCGGTACCGAAACTCCGAGCCGGAGACGAAGGGAATGAGGGTCGGGTCGGGTCGAATTCGAAGGCAAGAAGAAGAGAGCTCCGAACAAGAAGGCGATAAAAACGGTAAGAGGGGGCTGAAAAAGAAGCGGTTTGAATGGAATAAGGGTGGGGCTGGTGTATTTATAATACCACAATATTTCGTGGGCTGGGCTTCAGAAGAAGCATCTAGAAAGGCCCACTGTAATTGTTATTTTAGGTCCGTATGCCGTATCTGATATGCTTGGATACGGCTGGATACGTCGTGTCGTAATTAATTCGGTATGATACGACGTATCTGAGAGCCCATGTCTTCCTCTTCGTATGATACAAGGCTTTTTTGTTGTTGTTGTTGTTGTTGTTGAGAATGTGATATGATACAAGCTTGAAAGAGAAGCCCTTTGAAAACTATGGCATTGCTTAGATTGGAATGCAAGTCAGGCACACGTTCATAGACACAGAGAGAATGAGAGCTAGACGTTCACGTCAATCTTTCTATGACATGATAAAACAATCTTCCACCACTATTTACTTTGTTTTGGAATGGACTTCCCACCTCAACCAACTTTGAGAGAATCACCTCAACCACAATTGAAGACTTAACTGAGCATTACCTCCCATCTCTCTCTCTCTCTCTCTCCCTATATGCAGAAGAATTCGCTACCCTAAATACACAATGTAACAAATTTGTTGCTCGAGGATTGTTGAGACAATAGTACTGAAACAGAGTTGCAGCTGCAAGTTTTAGCTGCTGCAAGCATGGCAAAGAGATCAGATTTTGCGCAAAAGCTGCTGGATGATCTTCGGGTTAGGAAGGAAAGAATGGCTGCGCCAGCGCAGGGCTCAAATCGTTCAAACGCAATGGCGATAGGTAAGTACATATCTAACCTCCTGAAACTTATACCTGGTCATAATGAAATGAAGAAGATATGAGTGTTTAGATGTTTGTCATTACCAATTCAAACATAGCATGAATTAAGTGCACTGCAGTTAAAGAGTGAAAGCAAAAATACATGAGAAGTATGATTCTTGTGTATTGAAAGCAAGCAATGTTAAAAGCAGCAGAAGTGTGTAAGGATCAGTTAGAAAGAACAAACACAACATCAAAGAAAAGAATCTGGTTATTTGTCCTTTTTATTCAAAGAGTCTGCATGTGAAAGTACTGCAAAAGTACCTTCATTTAAAGAATTTTCATTCTAAAAACTATGACATATTTGTTGTTATTGTTCCCTGCAGCAGATTACGCTTTTTCTGTACTAAGAACCTCATATTATCTGGTTAACTTTCATACTTGAAAATTGAAATTTCTTCAAGCCGATTGAGGAAATGGGTGTAGAATGGTAAGTTTGTTCTGAACTAATTAGACAGAACATGGTGTAGACCACTGCTTCTACTGTTTTGCTCTCAAACTAAAAAAAACTAAAAGATGGATAGACAACAAAATCTGTTTTGTTTTGAACAAATGAATATATTTCAACTTTAGGGCCAACAAAGGCGCAAAACAGCACACTTGAACATACATCTGCAGGAGGTGAACGATTGTGCATGCTCTAGAGCTAGGGGATATATACACTATAGTCAATCCCTATCTCACTTTATTATATCTTCATACAGATGCATATTCGTATTCCAAGCAAACTTACAGAGGATCAAGGGATACAAGAAACCATGGAACAGTAAGTGATCATACCTGAAATTTCTGTAATCTGATTATTCATTAAAGCAGAAACAATGAACTTTGTTTACTCTCCAACTATATATTTTTTTTCCACCTTTTGTAGACTAGTTCCAGAACTGGGAACCCCCAGAGCAGGTCAACTGGAAGTAGTAGAACACCTATTCATCAAGAAGCTTCAAACCAGATGGTTGCTTATGGGAGAGGCGGAAGCTCAGGACAAATAGTAGATCTGTCCATGGCCTTGGCTTTTGCACTTGAGAATGGACCCACAAAACTCACCAGAACAAGTTCATCAAGCAAAAGTTCAGTGATGGGGTTTCTAAATCAAATTGGAAAGGGATCCATGAACTTCAACAAAAGGGAAAGAAAGGGAAATGTGAACATGTACTGGGGTTCAAGTAGTCAGTTCCCTAACCTCTCAAGTATCCATATAGAAGATATATCAAGAGGGGCACAGAAAATAAACCAGATTCTTAGAGCTTGCTCTAATGGTGTTAATGTCGATAAGTTTTCAATAGAAATCGGGAAGGAACTGTTTAAAGGGGCCATGGATTTGGAAGAGTCCTTGAGAATGCTTGTGAACCTGCAGGAAGCTTCAGAATATATGACCAGCTCCCAAAGGAAAAGCCGGATCACATTGCTAGACGAAGATGAAGATGATGAAGACAAAATAGAAGAGCAAAAGCAACTGGGTCTGCCAAGGTTTTCCTTTGACAAATCAAAAAGACATGCTCATAAAATCCAAGAAGTAGGAAGGATGCCCCTCAAGCCTAAGATGGCAGCTCTGACTTACCCCACAGGAGGTAGTATGGATGTGAAACAAGGGAGAGAGATGGCAACCTCAGTTTCTCGTAGGCATTCAGGCAGTTATATTCCTGATGTCAAAACCCCATCAAAATTGTCAGATCAGAAAGTGTCTAAACCAGAAAAGGATAGGATTCCAAATGTTATTGCAAAGCTGATGGGCCTGGATGAGCTTCCCAAAAATGAAAATGTGAAATCAACTACCACACAGAAAGACAACATTCCCAAGACAACAAAAGAAAGGGGAACTGCAATGGGGCACACAATGAAGGAAAGCAGTAGGATTGCGGGTGTTAAGACCAAAGATGGTGACAATCTGGTATCCACAAGTAGACAGAAAGTGGTAGAAGGCAATAAGAATCCATTGATGCAGAAAAATACTGTTTTTCTTGTGCAAGCGGAAAAAGTCCTGCCTGCCAACAATGTCGGCCTTGAGATGGTTATTCATGATGGAAAACAACCGTCGAAAGACTTGATGGGAATGAAACCTGTGACAAGATCAGGAAACACAACAATCATCAAGACAGATAAGCAGCAAAGTGCCCAACTCAAACAGAACAGCAGTAAGGATAATCGTGAAAGAGAAAGAAAGCAGGATAATACAAGGTCTGGGGAACAAAAGTTGCAGGTAAGAAAACAACAAGGTACAGAAATGATATCCAAAAGTACATTCACCAAGGTAGCAAAGCAGCCTCACACAAGCCAAGCTAGGGTAAATAGAAACAGTATGACAGAAAGAGTTACAAATGGCACTTACCACGAGAATCTGGTGAGAAGAAAAACTTCTGCAGAATTGAACATCCATATGAATGATTTTCCTCAAAAGGACTCGGATCAAGAAAATTTAGGAATCCCACCAGCTATAAAGGAGAAAGCTGTTCATCATGTAGCACCCTTACAGAAGGCAAAAACTAGAAGAGTGGATAAAAGTGAAATTCCTCGACGAATGGATGAAGTAGTGACCAGAAGAAATGGAACGCTGAATAAGTTGACAAGACCACCAAAGCAATCCATTTTGGAGCAAGTGACACATAGAACCCATGATAAAGTCGGTGGCCACAATGGAGCAGAAAAGGGTAGAGCCAGCAGGTTGAAACAAGCAGAGCCACGCATTGTCAAATCCAACAAACCAGAAAGCACTCAACCACTTCATTTGGCACAAAACCTACAGAAAGAAGCTGAGGCTCCTACTTCCTATGGTCATGATGAAGATGAATTCCGAAGTGTCCATGAACCACAAACTCTAGTTCCACATGACACTGTAAGTTCATCTTTCATAAAACTTAAACGGTTCTAACTTTCAGAGTTTAAGCAAGATGTTGTTCATCATTCAAACTCAGTGAGAACTAACTCAAAGTTTCATTCATTGTTATGCAGTGTCAAAACTCAGTCTCAGTAGTACCTAACGAACAAAAAGATCAAGCGCCAACCTTTGGACCCAATGAGTGCATTACATCACCAAATGCACTTAATGGTAAGTAGAACCTCTACTTTCAATTCAATTTCCCATCTCACATTAACAAAGATCCTTTCTTTTTCAAGAACAGTAATCCCCCCATAGTAAAGATACAGACTTTTCAATACCTATCTCACAACCCATGTAGTTCATCAACAAAAGTTACCACATTTCTACCTATGAACCAATAAAAGTATAAATTAATGATAACCAAACTTGCAGGAACCCAATCAACCCATAAAGACACCTTGGACATTTCACCAACTGTGCAACTGGAGCAACATAAGCCTTTCAATAGGAGAAAACAAGAGCCACTTACAGAAAGCGAAACCCATCTGAAGCAGATAGTGATAAAGAGCCAACTGTTCCTCAACACAGCAGAGGCGCTCTTCAGACTCGAAATCCCTATCAATATCCTCGACGCTAATCATGAGGGCAACTGCACCGCTCAGCCCCAGGACACAAAGCTCTCATTGGACTGCAGCTACGAAATAATGAAAAGAAAAGGGAAGAGGCAAGAGCTGGGTGTGCATCCCTGTTTTGTGAAGGTGTCAATAAGCTTCGTTGAGGTGAGGAATCTAGATGAGCTGGTTAAGGAGTTGAGTAGAGACATTGAGAAGCTGAGACTGTATGGTAAGAATAGGAAAGTGGAATGTGGGGCTGAGGAGTATGTGCCTAGAATGCTTGAGTTTGATGTGAATAATAGGGAGGCTGACTTGAATTGTATGTGGGATTTGGGTTGGGATGTGAATGTGTTTGGGTTTGTTGAAGTGGATGAAGTTGTTAGGGATTTGGAGAAGCTTGTGGTGAGTGGACTTATTGATGAGCTTACCAGAGACCTGCTTCATATGTGAGACAATCTTTGTTACTGGGATTTACTGCAAATGAGCGGCAGCAATGCATTTGGTGTATTTGGTTTTGTAACAGATACATTGATTTTGTAACTGTTAAAAGCAGTAGGGATTTGGAAAGAACTCTGGTTCATGTACAATACATTTTTGTTATTGAAGTATCGGGTTTGTAAGTGCTTGTAGCAATTCCTAATCAAAAGCTCTCGTAGCTCAGTTGGTTAGAGCACCCGTTTAGTAAGCGGGAGGTCTTGAGTTCGACTCTCAACGAGAGCAATATTTTGCTACTTTTTTTTGTTGCTTTTTTATGCAAAAACAACCAAATCAGCCCATATTGTTCTCTCTGTGGATGGATCAGATTCCCTTTGAATCATTCAAGTTGAATGTTAAATGATTCTTCTTCTGTTCTTTCTCTATTAGAATAAACTATGCTTCCACAAGAGGCATCAGTTATATCAGATAGATGGTAATGATCAATAACATCAGGAGTAGTTCATTACAGTATAGCTTCAAGCTAAGCATGTTGATTTTGGACTTATGCAGAGAGACCTATATCTTCACTAGGTACTGGTAGGTACAAAAGCTTTAGTTTGAATGTGTTTAATCATTAATTTTCTGATTAGTCTTTGGTATTATTCAAAGGTTACTTCGTCACCAATTATACTCAACTTCCCAAAGTTGGTTTGCCTTTGTGCGTTTGTTCCTGAAGTAAGCACATCAATATTCTACTAATATATAAACAAGCTTTCTTCCACATTGTGCTTTAATCAACAATGCCTTGCTTTCTATACTGCTCAAAGTTGTTTGAAGCTGGAAATGTGGGCGTGTTCTTAAAAGGAGAGACTGTGTTCCTTAGTAAGGAAGTAAAACCATGTAGTCAAATGTGTGTTTGTTGGATTTCTTTTCCTTTCTTTTTAACTAACAATTTTGAACAGAAATCCCACAATTTTGAAGGTTAGAAACAAATCATGAAAACCACTAGCAAATCTGTATAATGAGCCGATGAACTATTTGCTTCGTCTTATCAATTATGTTTCGGAAAGTCTTTAGCATACAACCGTATATTTAAACACATCATGTGAATAACTAAACCTATCATATGTATGGGTTTATCCTAAAAGAGGTCTAGTATTTTAGATTTTTATCTAATTTTCTCAATTTTTTTGATTAAATCTCAAAAATCAGGTCCGGATTGAATTGTAATTCAATGAGACAAGTGTTTTCATCCCTTGGATCTTCACACGTGAAATCATGACACACGACTCCACAACGGTCGCAATGAAAGGCTAAATATTTACGCCATTTTTGGCTATACGATTTGAAGAACATGCAAGAAGAAAAGCCATCTTTCTGCAATTTTATCACTCTCACAATTATATAATTGTCTCCCAACTTCTCACCTTTTCAAAATCAGAATTCAGAACCACCCAGCCTTTCTTTTTACACCCGGAAACCAAAAAAGTAAAAATCATTTCAATGAAACAGAACTACAGAAGCATACGATACGTTACACGTCCTACGTACGCCTGAAAAACTTGGAGAGATTCCAGTTCAACAGGCAGAGCAGATTAGTAGTGCACTTAACTCGATGAGAAATTCACTTTAGTAAAGTTGAAGCCCACCCCCACCGAAAGATCACTTTACGGTTTTGCCCCAAGTCGTCATCTATTTCTTGCGCGCTTCATCAGTTCACCGATCAGACCACTCTGTACAGAGCAACCATGGCGATCGTCATCCTTCTTCGCATTGTAGCCTTCTTGGTCATGGCTTTCAACGTTGCAAGTACGTTTGAAATTCTTGGTCCATCATTGAAGATAAAAATACATTTCTGATTTGTTTAATGCAAATGAAATGATTCAAGAACATGCTCTGTTTCTTTAATGCAGATTGCCAATCGTTCATCGGAGTAAACTACGGCCAAGTCGCCGACAACCTCCCGCCGCCGTCGTCCACCGCGAAGCTACTCCAGTCCACTTCAATCCAAAAGGTCCGGCTCTACGGATCCGACCCTGCCATCATCAAAGCGTTAGCCAACACCGGCATCGGAATCGTCATCGGAGCGGCAAACGGCGACATTCCGGCCCTGGCATCCGACCCGAACTACGCCATCAACTGGGTCAGCACCAACGTTGTTCCCTTCTACCGGCAAGCAACATCATCCTCATAACGGTCGGCAACGAGGTCCTGACCTCCGGCGACCATGGCTTAGTTACTCAGCTAGTTCCGGCCATGCAAAATGTCCAAAACGCCCTCAACTCAGTATCTTTGGGCGGAAAATTAAAGTCTCCACTGTCCATGCCATGTCAGTGCTTAAGCAATCTGAGCCGCCGTCTTCCGGTATCTTTGATCCCGGTTTTGGTGACGTCATGAAGGCGTTGCTTGGGTTCTGTAGCGCCACCGGTTCGCCTTTTGCGATCAACCCGTACCCGTATTTCGCGTACCGGGACGACCCCCGACCCGAGACACTGGCCTTCTGTCTCTTCCAACCCAACGAGGGCCGGTTCGACTCCAACACAAACATTAAGTACATGAACATGTTCGATGCACAGGTGAGAAACCGGTATTCACGACCGTTATTTGAAACAAAATTGAACCAATTGTTAACTAACTCGTCTGTTTAGGTGGATGCAATAAAATCTGCATTGAACTCCATGGGGCACGGTGATGTGGAAATTGTGGTCGCGGAGACTGGCTGGCCGTACAAGGGAGACGACAATGAGGTCGGTACGAGTGTCCAAAATGCCAAGGCCTATAACGGTAACCTGATTGCGCATCTTCGATCAATGGTTGGGACTCCATTGATGCCGGGGAAGTCAGTGGACACTTACTTCTTTGCGCTATACGATGAGAACTTGAAACCTGGCCCTGGTTCGGAGAGAGCTTTCGGCCTTTTCAAACCTGACCTTACCATGACTTATGATGTTGGCCTCGCCAAGAGTGCTAGCCAGGTGAGAGTTCATCATCGATCATGAACGTATCTATTATTTGATGTGTACATTAATTTTAGTCTACATTGTTCAAATTCTGAACATGTTCGATCACTATTGTCGTCGTTTTTATTATTGTAGACCCCCACCACGCCGACCATGCCCGCCACACCTAAGACACCCTCTACAGTGCCCAAAACGCCGGCGAACCCATCTGCTGCGCCGAAACCAAACAAAGGAGTGTGGTGTTTGCCTAAGAAAGGAGTGTCGGAGACTCAGTTGCAGGCTAACATAGACTATGTTTGTGGACATGGTTTTGATTGTAGTCCAATTCAACCGGGCGGTGCTTGTTTTGAACCAAACAATGTGGCTTCCCACGCTGCTTATGCCATGAACATCCTCTATCAGACCGCCGGTCATGATGCTCAGAATTGCGATTTTTCGCAAACTGCCACACTGTCCTCGAACAATCCGAGTAAGGCTTTCACCAGAATAAAGTTCATTTCACCTCAAGCATGCATTTGTGTGCTTATACTCTTTTGTTTCGTATAGGCTATGATAGCTGCAACTACCCAAGTGGGAGTACCTGAAGATATAGAGATAGATGGGCCTGTGTCACTAAATAAATGTCCCAATCTCTGAAACCCAAAGCTGAAGGAACTTGGGAAGAGTGAGAATTATGTAGGAAAAAAAACTAGGATATCCTGAATCCTTCAGGGTGTGTTTTGTGTAACTTATGATTGGTTTATATGTTTAGCTGAAATTAGAAACCTTTGCTTTCTGAACCTAGCGGTTTTCTAAGAATTGTTTTGTGTAATTTATTTTTATTTTTTTGAATATATGGTTTATGAGAGAGCTATGGTTTCCCAAGCAATTTCATATTGACGTTATGCTGGTCTGTTTCATATCAATATGGCAATTATTGTGTAGAATTAACACGTTAATCACTAATGTGCTAATAACTGAAAATGGATGTTCAAAAACACACTTTGACAGACGATTGACAGACATAGGAATCCCAAACGAGATAGCGTGTGAAGAGGAAGGCACCATGTCCTAGTGTGATTGGTTAAATTTGATTTTCAGTTAATATTGGTCCGAGTATTCCTCACGAACTGTAAGAGACGCAGAGGCAGAGAGACCCCAACACCCCAAAAGCAACAAGAAGGGAAACACAATGGCGAACAGAGAAAGAGAGAGAGATCTTGAGCTTCTGATTCGAGAGAGGGAGAGGGATCTAGAGCTCCTTATTCCAGTTTCGACCCCCGAAAATGCACCTCCCATATCCTCCACCTCCTCTCCAAAATCTCCAGCTACCTCCACCACATCAACATCATCTCATAACCATCATACCTCCGGCCGCGAGGTTTCTCCCCTAAACATTCACATATTCCAAAGAAAATTTTATTAGATAGAAGATTTTGTTGTTAAGGTATGAATGATGTGTCTGTTGAAAGTTACATGAATTTTCTGCTTGCTTTGTCAGGCATTTTCAAAAGTCATTCAGAGCTGGGCTTCCAAGAAGTTTATGACAGGATGGTAACTTTTCATCTCTTCTATTTTCTTAACGTAACAATGTCATTCTCTTTATGGCATTTTTCTTAAAGATACATTTCTAGTGCTAAAATATCTGGTATTACCTGTTTACCTTCACAATCTCTTGACATGCATACACAGTACATAGCACAGAAGTTTTCCTCATAAGTTTGATGCTTTTCTTTATTTTTGCAGTGTCATTCTTCTTCCAATAGCTATTACATTCTACGTGACGTGGATTTTCATCCGTTTCGTGGATGGTTTCTTCTCCCCCATTTATAATCATCTAGGAATCAATGTTTTTGGTAAGTGAAATTACTTGTGTAATTTCATTTGTTTGAGTCAGTTGGACATGAAATAGTATGGCTAAGACTTGAAAGCTAGTAATGAAATCTTAGAAAAAATCAAAACTATCAACAGTTGGGGTCTTTAGGAGGATTCTGTCTCAAAACAAGAATGTTAGATTGATATTTCTCAAGGCCATAATCTTTTTAGTTGCAAAAAACATGTATGCTGTAACTAATAGCAACGACTAGACGTACTGTTGCTTTGTGTTGGACTGGTGCAAGGAAAATTTACTCTTGTCATCTTTCGTTGCGACTGATTTCAATCTGCAGGTCTTGGATTTGTCACCTCTCTCATCTTCATCTTCTTAATTGGTGTTTTCATGCAATCATGGTTAGGAACTTCAGTTCTAACCTTATGGGAGTGGTTTATTAAGAAAATGCCGCTTATAAGCTATATATATAGTGCCTCAAAGCAAATTAGTACAGCAATATCACCAGGTATATGTAACTAACCATACATCATTGTCTGAGCTTCTGAATTCAGAAACTTAGACCCATTTGACATCACTTTTGCAGATCAGACCTCTAAGGCATTTAAGGAATTGGTTATCATAAGGCATCCAAGAATCGGAGAGTATGTATTGGGATTTATTACTAATACAGTTATGCTTAATCGAAGGAGTGTAGGAGAAGAACTCTGCTGTGTTTATATACCTACCAACCACCTTTACCTTGGTGACATTGTTCTAATCAGTCCCAAAGATGTTCTGAGGCTCAATCTGTCAGTTCGAGAAGGAATTGGTATTACAAATTCTTCTGTACACGATTTTTGTTGTTTATTGGATATATTAATTAGATGATTGAAGATGAAAGTTGGCATGAACTTTTTGGTTTTAATGTGCTGCAGAAATTGTTATTTCCGGAGGTATGTCAATACCCCAACTGTTAACTACAATGGAACCACCAATTGTTCCACCAGAAAGGATTCCCCACTTCGAAACGCCAAAACAATGAAGATGTCCATTCAGACTATGGTGATAATATTTCATTTCTTATTCCGTGGATTTTTGTGTCCTTCAAATTGATTATGTAATGCAATGAACACTTGATTAATGTTTTGAATTGCAACAACAGTTGTCTCAAACAAAGTTTCGCAGAAGAAGAAGGTTACAGGCTTGAAAGCAGCAGCTGGATCATCAGTACTGTTATGAAGCAGAAATTAACAAGAGGGGATCAATCCTGAAGAGAAGCCTCATCCCCCAAAACTATACACAGCCACAAACTGGTAGTACCTCTTTTATGCTGTTTGTTTACAAGAGATATCCCTTTAAAGTTTTACCATTTAATCCAACTTGTATATGCATGTATATATACTTATATCAGTTATATTTTATCCTTCTCTTGTAATTATAATTTAACTTCCTACATGTAGTCACAATTTCAAACTGGACTGATTTCAGTGTTCGGAAGGTAGCTCCCGGCCCTCTTTTGTTTATCCTGGTGCTATTTTTTATTTATTGTAGTTTTGTACTTCCAGTCTTGAATACAATTGTTCTATAGGAATATGAACTATGTTGAACGACTAAAATCAAAGAAAATTTGATTCAGGTATTATTGAATTTGAAAAAAGAGTACAAAATGATAACCAAAAAAAAGAGTATCTCATGTAAATTTACACCACCAACGAAATCCTTAGTTTTTGCACTAAATTTATTGAAGTCTACATCGCTTGGCAGCATGGATTTGTTGGTGATATGAACTTGAATTCAGCGGTCTCGAACTTTTGCATGAGATCATGGAAGGAACATTGTTGAAATCCAAAATGGCATCCGAACATGTTTGAGAAAATCCATGATAGGATTTTGAATTGAGATAGTTAGAAGAATTTGTCATTGCCACTGGTTTCTCCTTAACACTTCCAATAATTTCTTTACAACCTTGGAGTGATAGCGATAGGTTTAGGGGCTGCATAGTAGGAGGATTCCGCCATCGTGGCAAAGGAGGAGCGGTGGCAAGAAGTGTCTTAAGCAATAGACCAGCATCTATTACTGCCTGCAACAACTTCCCTTTTTGAGGTAGACTCTTGCCTTTAGCAATATAATGATCATAATCAAATTTTGCATCCAAACCTACACCAGTGGGAATACTCATAGTAGCCCCCGTAAGTTCTTTTGTCAAAGACGGGTTCAAAAAACTCATATGGTTATTTAATAAGTCTGGTGAAGAAACTGCATCAAGTAAGGAATCGACAAGAGAAGAGTCATTTGAATGAGGATTAATGCATGCTTCAAAGAGGTTGTTTGACTCAAAGGTGCTTGACTTTGCTTTTGGGGGTATGAAAATGGGGCTCTCAGGTTGGACACCTTTAGAAAACTGTTCAACTGAAGCTGCAGGATTAGGGTTTATCTTGTTTAAGACTTTCTGCAACTCATGTTTGGCTTCATCTCTTTCTTTATATGCAACCTGTAAAAGATTGTGTATCATGTCCGCATTTTGTTGACTCTCAATTGCTAAACTCTTCACTGATTCTAGTTCAAGGTTGGTGCTCAAAATCTTATGCTTCAAGTCATCTATGTTCTGTACATGTACATCAGTAAACAATCGATCAAAATATGAGTAAAACAATAATCTCCATAAACAATGTATGTATTGGTGATGGCTGGATTGGTTGTAAATGGGGAATCTATCAATCAACCAAACACTTGCATTCAGATTTGGAAGAGTATAAATGCATATGATCGATGCAAGAAAATATATAGAATCGAATTGAAGATACTGCTACAAAATGCAAATCCTCATAAAACATAAGATTGAAGTACGAATAAAAATATCGATGAAGCTTTGATCTAATAGCATAACCATAGAAATATATGAGGAATGACACACCTCTTCATAAGTTGTCCACATAAAACTTAAATCCTCCATAGCGAAGTGTAATAGAGAATATGATTTTCTTTGGTAAGAACTTGAGAAAGACAAAATTGGAGATTGTAAATGAAAATGAGAGATTCTGATTTTCTGAGTTTAGCCAAGGTCCAATGTGAGCTATTTATAGAATATCTACCGACCTACAATTTATCACTAGAAGTATCCAAGAAAGCGTCGTCATAATCAAAGAGTTTTATACATTCTTAAAAATAAAAAGTCAAAGATGTATATTCTCGGAAACTCATCATCGACAACTATATATGATAAGAACACATTTAATATAATTTGTTACCGATTGTATTATATTTATGGAATGCCAATTAATTTTCTGCGTTTTTTTTACTTAATTACGTACAACTAATCAAATTATTATGCTGGAAAATTACTCTTAATCACATTAATTGTCATGAATTACTTCCTTCTATATATAGTCTTTCCTTTTTAAGGTCTAAAATTATGAATTGAGCCAATAATACTACCAAATTAATACATTTGAAACGTATAACCACGTCCATGCTCGAACAACAAAAGTAAATGATATGCTATCTCAAGAAAATAAACAAAATAAAATAAATGTCTCCGATATTGTACACTAGAGTATTATATCTTATATGGAGTGAAATAAAGTATCATTCCGTTGTCGTCCAGCGGTTAGGATATCTGGCTTTCACCCAGGAGACCCGGGTTCGATTCCCGGCAACGGAACTTTTTAGATTTTCCCTCATTTTCCTTCTTCCCTCTCCCACGTGTACAAACGGCCTGAAAAAGCAGCACACACTCTCCACGTGACGACAAATTGGGCTGCGTGACACTTGGAGGTCGAAGCTTCTCTTCCAAAACACCACCTCTTTCCGATTCGTCCCATCTCTATATCTATCCGTCTTCTTCTTCTTCACCAAGCACACCTCTCACTTTCTCAGACTCTCTCAGGTATGCGCTCTTCCTCTCTCTCTTTTATTATTTATTAATTGATTAAATTCAACGTTCTCCGGTCAAATGTTGAGTACGACCTTCTGTTACCATCTTTGGTGATTCGCCGCCACTGAACACTGTTATGGATTTTTGAACTAGATTATATGGTACTTTTGAGAGAGACGATAGGAACAGGTAGATATATCAGTGTGGATGATCCGAGTTTTTCTCGTAAAGTCCACCAGTTAGTTGAACTCGCCGGAGCTCGGTTACTCGCTTCGGCTAATTATATTGTGTTTCTGTGAGGGTGAGAATTATTATTATTTTTTTAAATAATAATTTATGTTTTATAATATAATAGGTTCTGTGATAAGCTTCCGATGGGGTTAATGTTCCGGAGTTCTCGTAAATTTTCTTTGAATTTTTAACAGTGTTCATGAGAATAGTTTGCCAACTGTTATGGTGAGTGTTATGTGATACGGACTAACACAGTTTAGATGCAGGAAATTTTGGTTTTGAAGTGTTCTTTCGGCGTTAGTATCAAATGGCTTCATCTGGTTTGATCTCTGATACTGAGCCTTGGAAGGATTTGAAGGTAAATCGACACCGTACATTTCGCACTGTGTGGTGTGAGAGTAGATAGTGTTTGTACTAAATGTGAGGTGATTTTGTTGTGTAGGGCCATGTTCAGGACATAAACAAGACCCATTTGCGTGATTTGATGAATGATGTTAACCGGTGCCAGGCAATGATGGTGTATGGTTCTCTCTTGCAACTCTTCTAAGGCCATGATTTGTTCTTCTTGTCCTAATTTTGTTTTAAACATGAAGCATTTGTCATGAATTTTGCGGTATACCATATTATCTTTGTGTACTTGACTTGAGAATGTTTATATTCTAATAGTGAATTTGATGGGATGCTGTTGGATTACTCCCGGCAACGTGCAACCCTTGATACCATGGGGAAGCTGATCAAATTGGCAGAGGTGGGTTTGTTAAATAGATTACTTGTCCTTCATGAGGATGGGGAGATATGAAGATATTGTATTCTAACCAGCGTTGTCTTTGCTAAATTGCAGGCTGCTGGTCTCGAAGATAAGATCAACCGAATGTTTGCCGGAGAGCATGTATGTTCAAATCAATTTTCCTTGATCAATTATTATTTGAACAAATGTGGAATGTAAAGTTGCTGATTTGCCATGGGGATCTCTTATTATCTTTTTATTTCTGGTGTTGCCTTCAGATAAACAGCACAGAAAATAGATCCGTGCTTCATGTAGCTCTTCGTGCTCCAAGGGATGCAGTTATACAGAGTGATGGGAAAAATGTAGTCCCAGATGTTTGGGAAGTTCTGGACAAGATCCAGAAGTTCTCTGAAACAATTCGGAGTGGATCTTGGGTATGTTACACAATCTTCTTTTACATATTAGGGATATAGATTGCTTGAATTTTGGAGAAATTGGTCTTGCTGTTAGGTTGGAGCCACCGGAAAACCACTGAAGGATGTTGTTGCTGTTGGTATTGGCGGCAGTTTTTTAGGTCCTCTGTTTGTGCATACAGCTCTTCAAACAGGTTAACTTATTCTCTGCATTGTTGGTTTTCCTCATGAGATAACGCTTGCTTTGGAACAAAATTTTAGCTCGTGTTCATTGTTTCCTGGTGAAATCCTACAGATCCAGAGGCTATGGAAGCAGCAAGAGGACGGCAGCTGCATTTGTAAGTATTTATGCTTTGCTTTTAAAATAATAACATTTTCTCCAAATATCAATTAATTAAAAAGCTGAGAAGATGCCACAGTAATTTGTTATTTCAGCACAGAGAAGTTGATACCAGTTTGTTGATCGAATTTGTCAATCAATAATATATCTTCTTCTTGATGCAGTCTTGCAAATGTTGATCCTATTGATGTTGCTAGAAGTATTGCTGGGTTAAACCCAGAAACTACCCTTGGTAGGTACCCATAAGATCACCAAGTATTGGCTCTTGTAGTGATGTAGTGAGTTAAAATTTATGTGGATTTCTTACTGTTCATATTTCTGTTGAAATCTGCAGTTGTGGTAGTTTCAAAGACCTTTACAACAGCCGAAACTATGTTGAATTCTCGTACCCTTAGGGAATGGATTTCATCATCTCTTGGGTTAGTGTATTTTTACCATAAATTCTTCAAGTTCATGGGTCTAACAGTTGTTTGACATTGTGGTCTGGTTTAATATGTAATGATTACATATGGACTTGTGTTAATTTTGTTGGGATATTTAAAAGTATCTTGAACTAGCTTTTGAGTGAGTAGACTTTTCATGTTAAAAATAGCATAGTATCATTATCTTCAAATGGTTTGAAACTCATTATAAAATTTTCACTACTATGGACTTCACTTGCAAGTATCCGACATTAGGTATTTAGTATGTCTTAGTAGCTAACCTAGATTTTTTTTGTCAGACCTGATGCAGTGGCAAAGCATATGGTAGCAGTTAGCACTAATCTTACGGTATAAATTTGTCTTTCTGCTCATTTATTTAGTTGATCAAGTATTTGGCAGGGTCTCTACTCTCAACTACGCTCCAAGGTCTAGCCATCTTGATGTAATTTTTTGTAAATGTTTTTGTTTTAGCTTGTAGAGAAGTTTGGGATTGACCCTAAAAATGCTTTCGCATTTTGGGACTGGGTTGGTGGTCGTTACAGTGGTAAGTTGTTTTCCTTCTTATGTGGATATTTGGAGTAGCTTGATGTTAGATTTATGTTTTGATTTGCTGATTGCAGTTTGCAGCGCTGTTGGAGTGCTGCCCTTGTCTCTTCAATATGGATTTTCACTCGTTGAGAAGTACGTGCTTCATGGTTGTCTATTTCAGTCTCTACTTTGTGATGTATATATTCTTTTATGTAAATTGTCTGAAGTAAAAGAGCGCTCCTATTTTATTACTTGATTAGATGATCATTGAATACTGACGTTCTGTATCGTATTTTAAGATTCTTAAAGGGAGCTTCGAGCATTGATCAACATTTCCACTCAGCACCATTGGAGAAAAATATACCTGTAAGTGCCTGAAACTGTATATAAAATCATTTGCTTTTACTGATTGTCTTACATTTCCTACTGGAAATGGCAAGGGTAATAGTGTAGTGGAAAGTACCTGTAAAAACTGTCAGTTATAAAAATATCTGTGGGATAAATATTAAGTCTGTATGAGATTGATGTATATAACAGTTCATTTCTGATTCAGGTTCTTTTGGGTCTGTTGAGTGTATGGAATGTTTCATTTCTGGGATACCCTGCAAGGGTGAGTACTGATTTTTCGGGTACAGATTTCATTCTAAAAAGCAGCAATGAGTTTATTTTCTTACTTGTTACTGTTTTTCCTTAGGCTATCTTACCTTACTCCCAAGCATTGGAGAAGCTTGCTCCGCACATTCAACAGGCAAGTTACAGTAGCGCTTGTCCCACACTTTCATATTCATCAATCTTGTGCATTCCAATGTTTACTTCACTTTTGGATAGCTCTGCACTAGCGCTCCTCTCACATTTTCATATTCACTGATCTTATGCCTTCCACTTTTCACTTCACTTTAGGTTAGCATGGAAAGTAATGGCAAGGGTGTATCCATCGATGGTGTACTGCTTCCGTTTGAGGCTGGTGAAATTGATTTCGGTGAACCCGGAACTAATGGTCAGCACAGCTTTTACCAACTAATTCACCAGGTGATCTAGACGTTACGTCATATTTTTCGTTGTAATGTGAAAACTGATTGATATATTTAGCTATCAGAAATTGTTCTGCATCCTTATGTACATTAAACCACCAGCTTTGTGGTCGTATGTGAAGGAGAACTGAACACATTTTAAACTTCGGTACCTATTGTAGTACTCGGTTTATATTGCGCTTTAGTGTGAACATTAACACTTTTTCTTCCTAAACTTCAGGGTCGCATTATTCCTTGTGATTTTATTGGTATTGTGAAGAGTCAGCAACCTGTTTACCTGAAAGGTATATAGTCCAACACTATTCGGAACAAATTTTAGAATTCAGTTGCATGCTCAAAATTTGTATAGCAGTAAATAATTTTACGCAAGTTTTCTGCAGGTGAACTGGTGAGTAACCATGATGAGCTCATGTCTAACTTTTTTGCACAGCCAGATGCCCTTGCATATGGGAAGGTACTCTAAATCCTTGCTCCCTTGAGGGATGTATTTGTTAAACTTATTCATTTCTCATCTGACCCAGACACCATACAGTAGAATATAGGCTTATCTTTTATAATGGCAACATTGTATACCCTTTGATTCCTTTCTGTTGGGAAATTTTAGTTTGCATTTTAGGAAGTAGTGACACCAAGATATGCTAAGCATTTTAGGCTTTTAGCATTGGCAGTCTCTAATTGGAGAAGACATATTACTAAATTTTGATTGTTTTTGAGTATAATATATCCACAATGATAATGTCTAACCAAAAGTTGGTTATTGGTAGACCCCAGAACAGTTGCAAAAGGAGAATGTTGCACCGCATCTTATCCCTCATAAGGTAGAGTTTCTTCCTGGGTTGGTATTGGCTTACAGGTAAATGAGTCATGCTAATTATGTGACATCTGCTGCAGACTTTTACTGGTAACCGGCCTTCTCTCAGTCTTCTACTTCCATCACTGAATGCTTACAATATTGGGCAGGTTGGAATTTATTCTCCATTTTTCTACCATTTGTTATACCTAAATGTTTGAACGACCCTTGTATTCTAATATTATGTCCTGCTTGTACCAGTTGTTGGCAATCTATGAACACAGAATTGCAGTGGAAGGTTTTGTATGGGGCATCAACTCTTTTGACCAGTGGGGAGTAGAATTGGGGAAGGTACAAGAATCTTTTCAAGTCGATCTCCTAGACCAACTTGCTTTCATGGATGAACATATGTTTGCTTTCATATCATGTTATCTTCTTCAATTTAAACTTTGCATTCCTCCTTTGCACCTCATATTTACCCATATGCATTTCGTGTTTGTCAAACTAGTCATTGGCGACTCAAGTCAGAAAGCAACTCCATGCATCTCGTACAGAAGGAAAATCAGTTGAGGGCTTTAATTTCAGTACAAAGACACTGATGACAAAGTACCTGGAGGTATGGAAATGATTCCTTTTATCTTAGTCATCTGGACACAAGTTTCTCAATTTGTTTACTGTTACCAGTTTGAAGGCTCAACGGTTGTGACACCAATTACTTTTTACCTGCAGGCGAGTTCAGATATCCCTGCTGAGCTACCCACACTTCTACCCCGGATATAATATAATTGCGGTCACTTCTGCTGGCAATTTTTTCCACAAGTGTCTTCGGCAGAACCAATAATGTTGGCTAATGTAAACTTAACATTTTTGAGCTGTAATTGACTGAATATGCTCTTGGTCAGAACAAATGCTGCCCAAAGTGAGACAACTAAACTATTTCATAAATGAAATGTGTGGTTTACACCACCAAATGGCTAGTTTCTTGCCCTATGATGCTAGTAATATCCTTTTGGCAATGCTAGTCAAGATTATTGTCCTTTAGTTTAAACCAAGAGCTGTATATACTAAACTGCATAGATTTGGGTTTTGTATCATTGCAATTTAGGAAACTTAACAGATCAACAGATTAATCATAAACTAGTTTTCCCATTCCATAAAAGCATAAACTTATAAAAGCCATGAAATCCAGAATGCCAGTTGATCATCTCCCATTGATAATATTTGCATTACAAGAGCATACCACCAGTCACCTAGAACTAAAAACCAAAACCTACCCAGCTAGTTTGTTCCCCAAATGTCCAAAAAAACTAGCTTCAATTCCCAAAGTCCCCGATTTCTAGACCACAACCAGAGAGGCCTAAACGCCAGTAGAACCAAACCCTCCTTCACCTCTGACAGTGTAGTCCAAATCCTCAACCTCCATAACATCAGGCGTAATGATCTTCTCAATTATCAGCTGAGCAATCCTGTCACCAACCTTGACCTCAAAATCAACATCAGAATGGTTGAACAGAATCACCCCAACCGGGCCTCTGTAATCGGCATCAATCACTCCCGCTCCCACATCAATGGAGTGCTTCAATGCCAGCCCTGATCTCGGCGCTGCAAACAGAACAAACCAAACTCTACTTTCAAACCTAATTGACTGGAAATTAATCCAAAAAATTGGGGATTAGGGTTAGGATTAGGATTAGGGTTTTACCAACTCGGGCATAGGTCCCCTCAGGAACTGCAATGCTCAGATCAGTGGGAACCAAGGCCTTTCCTCTTGCTGGTATCTTCATCTCCGTTGCGCTACAAAACCCAGAAAAACCCTAATCAGATTGGAACGATTTCTTCTGCCGAAACAACAAATGAGTTGAGAAAATGTGGTATTACCTTGAGAGGTCATAACCAGCAGAGAGAGGAGAACCTCGCGAGGGCAAAACGGCCTTTTCAGAGAGCTTCTTCACCCTGAAAAACTCGTCTCCGAAACGTCGCCGTTCTGGTGGAGCTTGGCGATCTTAGGCGCTGGCTCGTGGCTTCCGTTTTGCTGCTCGGCCATTCTGAGAAAATTGCGGCGATGATTTGGGTGTTTGGAATGAAGGGGTTTTAGGGTGAGGTGCGGAGATTGGGGTGGTTTAAATAGAGAGGTAAGCGAGAGGGGCGATGTTGTAGGGATTTTGGCGCCAAATATTCCCGCCATGCCGTTCAGAGTTCCCGCCATCTTTCTGATCATGACCTTCGCCATTAATGGCGTCCCCCCACCTTTCTGTCCAGAAATTTTTCACCGTTACGGGACGAGTATGTGACAGTATGACGGAGTATGTGCCAGTATGACGTGGTCCTATATTCCAATCAAATATTGACACGTATATTTTATTAAGAAAAAATTACATGAGCTATTTTGTCAAAGATAATTTTGAGTTTATTGTTGCTTTTTAAACCCTAAACTCTAAACCTTACACCTTAAACCCTACACTCTAGACCCTAACCCCTAAACCCTAAACCCTAGTCCAAACTCAACAAAGACCCATGAAAGTCATTTCATAAAAAATAGAAAATCTTATTTTATATTTTAGTTGTAATAAATCCACGTATCAATATTTGATTGGAACGTATGACCACGTCATATTGTCACGTAGTCCTCCTGTAACATCTAAAAGTTTCTCCTTTCTCTACCCACTTCTCTATAAGGTTAATGATTTTTTGGCTTTAGATGTAGTTGGGCCCGTGTGCTTGGATGCTGGAGGCCATTCATTACGCAATCAATTCAGCCCACAGGGTTTGGAAGGTAGGAACAGAAACAAAAACGAGATGAGGTACACTTTGGGAGCAAAACCAAATTCAACATGGCATAAATGTTAACATATAACTATCCTAATTCTTGTGTTCTTCATCTTAGTTAGTAAAGTTGCTTATGTTTTTTTGACCAGAAGAAAAATATAACTGTATGTATTGAACTTGAAAAGAAAATAATAACATCTTTAACGAAAATTCAAATGCGTGCGCTTATAATTTTATTTCTATTCCGATTTTAAGAAACCAGATAGTATGTATTCCCACTTATGTCATATTTTCATTCACTAATCCAATAACATTAGTCCAGTACTAGTAATTCTCTGCGTTACTAGGATACAAGATACATAATTGGCACGTTTATTAACTGAAATTAAACTATCATGAATTGGTATCAACAAGAATCGGTATCAGAATATTTCTTCTATTATACTTTTACTTACCATAAAGATCAAAACATGAATAAAACTAAATTACGATTTATATGTTTACTCCATATAGAATCGGAATTAAAACTAGTTTGATTACTAAATACCCTTACAAGAAATGAAGCTAGATGTTTGCAATTTTATTGTTCTTCTTTTCAAAGATGTAAATATTCTTGTATGATATTATCATACCACCTAACTATATATATTGGTTAACTTAATGCGTGTGTTAAAGTCTTGCAGCACATATATGAACACTCATGAATAAAATAGAACCGAACAAAACAGAGAGGAGAGATAAAAAAAACAAAGAAGCTTATCAATCACCATGGAAGAGAGAAACATACCTTGAAGTGAGCTGTCTTCTTTTCTATTTTGTTGTCGTTTTTCTAATCTAACAATATTTTGTCGTCTTCTCTTATGAATATATATATATATATATATATATATATATATATTATGTGAGGATATTTGGGGATGAATTCCTATATATATATATATATCTAGGGTTGGGTCATTTAGAAATATTATAATTATGTGAGGAATTTTGGGGAGAAAAAAGTTGATTCCATTACCTTTATTCTAATACCCACTCCCCCCTTGGTATCGAATAAGAGGTTTTGTCAGGAATCGATTCCTGTAAGTAAGTGGGACTCACGTCCATTCCAATACCTTGACAGTTAGTAAACGTCGGAATTCATCCATTCCAAAATCATACACCATTCTCAATTTCATTCCAGGTTGTAAAAAAAGTGTCATGATGAAAATTTATAACGTAAGACGGTTGGGGATTGATCCTAGACGTGTAATCCACGTCACAATCACCACGCGTGCGGATGAAATCTTTACCCATAAAAAAAATTACCAAACCACTGAAAAATAAAATAAAACCACGGTGAAGGGTAAAAGACACCAAATCGTTGCACCGCTAACATGCGCCGCGTAGGTTAATTTTTTTTTATGCGGCTACCCTCAAAACTTTATTCCCACCCTTCTCTCTGTCTCACCTCACACCTCACTTGTTTTCGCTCCTCTCTCTCTCTCTCTCGCTCTCTTTCTCTCTTTCTCTGCAACTCAATCGATCATCCATGGCCGACATCACCGACTCCGGTTCCCGCCACCACCTCTCCGTCACCACTCCCCCCCAGATCTCCAAAGGTATTTCCCCTTCCATTCCCTCCTCCCTCCTCGATTTCCTCACCCCCACCGCCTCTCTCCTCTGATTTCCCCACCAAAACCCTAACCTCTCCGCCGGCGGTTTTTCCTCCGCCGCTGCATTTGTCGCTCCCGGAAGCAATTCGTCGGCGGTTCGTAGGGTTTTGATGGTTTTTAAGGCTTTTAGGTTTTGTGTCTATCTCTGCGAATCAGCGAATCTGATTATGTTTCCTAGGGTTTTTTTTTTCGACGCAATTGCAGTATTGATTTGGAATATTATATTAGTAGGATAGAACCAAGGGTTTTAGTAATGCATTCGGCTCTGTAATTTTTGTGATTTTATCGGTGGAATGTGTCTGTTTATTTTTCTTTTATTTTAAAACTGTGTTCTTGAATTTTCGCTGCGATTTTATTTTTGTTCTTTAGCCACAGGCCTTATTTAGTTATGTAAAATCTGCAAGCCACGTTTTCTGTCACAGAAAGTTTCGTGCTTTAGTGTGTGTTTTATTGGTTATCAGTCCTATTGCTAAGAGTTCAGATACGAGTTGTGGAAGGTTTTAGCTTTTGCAACTTGATCTTTCTATCACTGAGTTTTTGGTTTGAAAGACTGTTAATTTATGTACATGCTATGAGTTTTAATGGAGTTAAGGGTCCTGGTGCTGCAGCGTTTTTAAAAGAACGCAATGTAGTCGTTGTAGTCTTTTTTTTATGTTTAAAAAGAATATCCGTCCTTTTCCTGTCAAATAGTGGGCTAGTGAGTTCTCTTTTTGATTTATGGCATAATTAGCCTGCTAAAGTAGATAGTTCATATTCAATTGGGATAATGTTTGATGTTTGTTTATTGATTGTCGAAGGCATGGTTTTTTTTTTTACCATCTTTAACAGCAGTGTTCATTTCTTATGCATGCAGCTGGACAAGGTTCTGAGAATCCTATCCCACTGTCACCGCAATGGCTTCTGCCAAAGCCGGGGGAGAATAAGCCTGGGGCGTTAAGTGGGGTATTTTCTTATCACTTTCATGACTTGTGTAATCTTCTTATCAGGATTCAGGCTTACTCAGATAAAAGGAATGCTATGACACTGTATTTTCTATCAGCATGTTCTTTTATCTTAATTATAATAAAGCGTTTAGAACATTGCTTCAGAGTATCTTTTTTCCATCATAGATGCAGGAAAAACCTCTCAGCCCAAACCCATCATTTGGTTATCACTCAGACACCATGAAATTGTCAGGAAATGGTGAGGATATTCATGATACCCAGAAGAAAAAGGATGTTTTTAGGCCATCCTTGCTGGACATGGAAACTGGTGGTCGTCGTGAACGCTGGCGGGATGAAGAAAGAGACACCAATTCTGCTGTGCGGAAGGATCGGTGGAGGGATGGGGACAAAGAACTTAGTGACACTCGCAGGATGGATCGTCGTACGGAAAACACACCAACAAAGCACTTTGGAGAGGCACGTCGTGCACCATCAGAAAGGTGGACCGACTCAAGTAACAAGGAGTCCAACTATGAGCAACGACGGGAGAGCAAATGGAACTCGCGTTGGGGTCCTGATAACAAGGAGGCAGAAGGTTTGCGTGACAAATGGGCTGACTCAGGCAAAGATGGGAGCATGCCAGATAAAGGCTCATCTCATGTTGGAATTCACGGAAAGGATGAGAAGGATGGGGATCACTACCGGCCTTGGAGATCAAACTCTTCCCAAATTCGGGGAAGGGGGGAGCCTTCTCATAACCAGACTCCGCCAGTCAACAAATATATTCCAGGTAGGGGCCGTGGGGAAAGTACACCTCCAACCTTTTCTGTTGGCCGTGGAAGAGTTGGCCCTGGAGGAAGCTTTATGAGCAGTGTTCCTACAATTTCTCAATCTGTAGGAATTTTGGACAAAGTTGAAATTGAACATGGAGAGTCTTACCCTTTTAGGTATAGTAGGACAAAGCTGCTTGATGTATACAGGACAGTTGATATGAGATCGTATCGAAAATTAGTTGATGGGTTTATAGATGTGACTTCTCTTACACTGGAGGAACCGATGGAGCCTCTGGCTCTTTGTGCACCAAATTCTGAAGAAATGGTAATGCGTATTCATTTTAAGTTATTCATAGAATAATTTTGATACTTTCAGCAGTATAAATGAACACATTTTCTTCTTGAACAGGCTCTTCTGAAGGGAATTGACAAAGGAGATATAGTAAGTAGTGGTGCACCTCAAGTTCCCAAAGATGGAAGGAACCCAGTAGATTTTACACAAATAAGAAGAACAAAGCTTGGTAGAGCCGTGATCTATGTATATATATATGTGTATACTTTGATTATGTATCATCTCAATTGAGGTCTGACTTGTGCTGGACTGGATTCTCTTGAGCAGGAAGTAGAGAAGACATACCGCTGGCAAATACCGAGTCTAAGGATGAACACATTGTTAGTTCAAAAGGTGGTTTTTCGCATTATTTAGAGAGCTCTCCTCATGAACAGCAATTACATCATCATGGGTCGAGCCTAAAAGCCGAGACAACGCTGGACCAGAAGACATACTCAGAGAACAGGTTCAGAGCTGAAGGTATGTTTATGGAAAAACATCTTTTGTGATTAAATTGCACTGAACATGCTGGTGCTAATTTGAATTGGATGGGAAACGGTGATTTAGTTCGTTAACCTGTGGTTCAATGCCCATGAAAAATTGATTTTGTTGATTATATTGGTTCAATAGCGTTCTTTCTTTCCGTTTGTTTGCTTCCACTATAGAGGTGTATGTTTAACATCTAATTTGTACCTACTAGTGTCAGATTGGCTGATCACTAAACAAACTGCTTAATTGGATTTCTATTTGCAGCTCTTAGAGACGAGCCACCTAGTAGCAGGGAGTTAAGCATGTCGGGGGGAGTGACTGCTCATGCTGGCATTCCATGGAGAGCTCCATCACAGGTAGAGCGCTCAAATACGGTCTTTCAGGATTGGCAAGACACTTCCAGAGATATGAAGTCAGGCACGCCCCCTGTTATGACGTGGTCACAGAGACAGAAAGATCTAAATAATGACTGGGAAAGTAATCTGGCCGATCAATCTTACACCAGAAATGACGCGAAATGGAAAACCAGTGAGGATCCTATTATTAGAAGGCAGCTATCTGGAGTTCTAGATAGGGAACAGGAAGTGAGAAAGCTTCAGCAACCTTCACCGGAGGAACTCCAACTTTATTATAAGGATCCTCATGGTGTAATTCAAGGCCCTTTTTCTGGGGACGACATTATTGGCTGGTTTGAAGCCGGGTATTTTGGTATAGATCTGCAAGTTCGTGTGGCAAGTGCACCAAATGAGTCACCATTTTCAGCACTTGGTGACGTTATGCCTCATTTACGAGCTAAAGCTAGGCCACCTCCTGGATTTAGCGCACCTAAAAATGAAGTTATGGATACCTCAAGTAGGTCAAACTTTGGTAATGTGGGGAAGATTCATACTGGTTTAAGCGAGGCAGATATAGTAAGAACTGAACCAAGGCTTAAGCAGACTTCAATGACTGAAGCTGAAAATAGGTTTTTGGAGTCACTGATGTCTGGTAATACAAGTGGTTCTACTCATCAGCAGTTCCCTTTCTCTGAAGGTTGGTTTTTGTTTTCAAATTTCAGTATTAATACAAACGAACTTATTGAATTGATTAGGGGTGGCTATAAGATTTCCCTTTGTCATTTGTTTAATTAACACGGGAATCTATCGCTCAATCTTTTATGTTCTATTTGTAGGTTTGCAAGGTTTTGTTGGAAATAATTCTCATGGTTTGCCTTCTTCTGGATTGGAAAACCTGTTGGCCAAGAGAATGGCGCTTGAAAGACAGAGGTCTATACCTAATCCTTATCTTGAAAATCCCCATATCCAAAATGTTGAGATCAATTCAATCCTTCAAGGATTAACTGATAGGTCATCTGGTATAAATAATAATGCTGCTGGTTGGTCAAGTTTTCCTGGTCAAGGTGGGTCAGATCCACCGCAGAGTAAGATAGACATGTATCATGATCAAAGTTTTCCTCCCCAAGCTCCTCTTGGTTTCCAACAACAGAGGTTGCAACCTCAAAATCAACCATCCTTTCCGAATCTACTATCCCAAGCTGTTGAGAGTTCGGCAACGCAAGAGAAATTGCTCTCTTCTGGCTTATTGCAAGATCCCCAGCTGATGAATATATTGCAACAGCAATACTTGATGCAGTTGCATTCCCAGGCACCTGTTCCAGCACAACAGATGTCGTTATTGGAGAAGATGGTGTTGATTAAGCAGCAGCAGCAGAAGCAGGAGGAGGAACTGTTAATGAGGCAACAACAGCAGCTCCTTTCCCAGGTTCTTGCGGAGCATCAGTCCCGCCAAAATTTTTCTGAGCCGTCTTTCGGACAGCTACAAGCTGCTGCCATTCCGAAAGGGAACGCATCTATAGATCCGTCTCGGCTTCAGGCATCACAAGAAATGTTTTCACTTGGAACAAATGTGGCAGTTCCTAATATGCAGAATGAGCTCACTACTAACTTTATGGGTCTGCCTCCTCAAGGCACTCAAGATATTCGTCATAATGTAAGTGATGGGGCCCCTTCTTTGCCTCTATCACATCAGGTCTTTGGGAATATTATTCATCAAAGAAGTTGGGATGGTACTCATGACAGACCATCTAATGATATCCATCAAGATTCATTGCCTGTGTCAAATATTGCTGAGAGGTCATCCTTGCTTGAGGGGACCCGTGTGCATAATTCCATCCCGGATTCTGACTTCAATGGTGCTAGAACTGTGGAGCAGGCTTCAGAAAAAACTTCCAGGGATGCGGCAACTGAGGTTGTTTCTGAGACTGTTGCAGATTCTGCATCTTTAAAGTCTCCTCAAAGTTTTATTTCTATGCCACCAGGAGCTTGTGAGGAAGATATGCGTGAGCATGCCAATGATATGAAACCTCAGTTTGATAGTCAGGTTGAAGAGCAGGTGGTTGAAAAGGAAAAAGGCAATGATGAGGCTACTTTGGTGTCTGAAGTAAAGAATGCTGAAGTACGTGGGCAAAAGAAGACATCTGAGAAGAAGTCTAAGAAGCAAAAAGCTTCCAAGGCACAGTACACAAGTGACCAGGCAAAAGGAGTATCAAAATCTGCCTCTTCACAGCAAATAGTGCAGTCCGAAACTGACCTCAATTCAGGAATTGGTACTTCGGAGGCTGTGCAATCCCAACAAGCTGGAGGGGATACTGGATATCTTAAAGTCAATGTTGACTCTAAACCAGTTGATCCTGTTGCTGTGCAGAATACCCAAGTACCTGTTGGACAGAGAGGTTGGAAACCTGCTCCGGGTTTTAAGCCAAAATCACTATTAGAAATTCAACAGGAAGAACAGAGGAGAGCGCAAACTGAAGTTGTAGTATCTGAAGTCCCCAATTCAGTCAACTCACCAGGTTTGTCAACTCCTTGGGCTGGAGTTGTGGCCAATTCAGACCCAAAAATATCTAGAGAGAATGAGAGAGATGCAGAGATTAATGAATTAAATGTCGGGAAACCTGGATCTTCAAATCGTAAGAGCAAGAAGAGCCCATTACATGATCTTTTGGCAGAGGAGGTTTTGTCCAAAGCTAGTGCAGTCATCGAGGTTCCTAATGGAATTTTAAGTCAGCCGTCTCCACAAGTTATGCCTCATTCAGTACCTGTGGATGATGATAACTTCATCGAGGCTAAAGACACCAAAAGGAGTCGCAAGAAGTTGGCAAAATCAAAGGGTTCTGCAACTAAGGTTTCAGGAGCAGTCACCCCAGCAGAACTGCCTATTAGTTCGAGCCCTACTGAGAAAGTCAAGAGCTCCCGTTCTGTACAACAGGAAAAGGAAGTATTACCCACAATTCCGTCAGGGCCTTCGTTGGGAGATTTTGTTCTTTGGAAGGGAGAAACAGCGAACGCTGCTCCATCTCCAGCATGGTCTGACTCTGGGAAGCTTAATAAACCAACATCTTTAAGAGATATCCAAAAGGAGCAACAGAAGAGGGTTTCCTCTGCTCAGCATGTGAACCAGATTACAACTCCTCAGAAATCCCAGCCAACTCAAGCCACTCGCAACAGTATTCCTTCATGGTCACTTTCAGGATCATCTCCATCTAAGCCTGCTTCTCCAATCCAGATCAATTCCCATGCTTCTCAGTCAAAGTATAAAGGAGACGATGACCTATTCTGGGGCCCAATCGACCAATCAAAGCAAGAAGCCAAACAGTATGTCATTCTCCTTTTCTGTATCTTAAATCAATTTGACTTGTTTGGGACAGGTTCCTTTGTTTTAAATTTTTTGCCTTATTTTTGTTTTGATGCAATGAGATTTTGCCTTCTTTGACATGATCTTTTCATTTTGTTGATTTGTCCATCTGTGTGCAGAGCTGATTTTCCTCAGCTGGCAAGCCAGGGCAGTAGGGGAATGAAAAGTACTCCTGCAAAAGTAAATTCAGCTGGTTCATTAAGCCGGCAGAAATCTACAGTTGGCAAAGGAACTGAGCGATTGCTTTCATCCTCTCCGGCCCCTGCTCAGTCATCTGTGAAAGGAAAAAGAGATGCGATGACCAAGCAATCAGGTAAGCTTCATGGTATTGCTGAACATTCCATCGAGATACTAGCAGGAACTTATCTAACCATCTTCTTTTGGCATTGCAGAAGCAATGGACTTCCGAGATTGGTGCAAGAGTGAGTGCGTTAGGCTAATTGGGACAAAAGGTATGCTTATCTTTCTTGCCTGAATATCTTTATTAATTGGGACAAAAGGCTAATGGAGTGTCTGTCACTCCATCTTTGTCAATTTAAGTTCAGCATGGTTTCTAGTCATCCAAGTGCTAGGAGTGCATTAAGATTATTACTTTTGAATTGTTATCTGTGGGCCAAAAGAATTTGATTAACATCTAAATTTCATATGCTTATTGATGACTTATTTGTTGCAATGCGCCCTTCTCTTTCCTTGCTAGATACGAGTGTCCTTGAATTTTGTTTGAAGCAGTCTAGATCTGAGGCTGAGTTGCTTCTGATAGAGAATCTTGGGTCTTACGATCCTGATCACAAGTTCATTGAAGAATTTCTCAACTACAAGGAGTTGCTACCAGCTGATGTCCTTGAAATAGCTTTCCAAAGTCAAGATGATCAAAAGGCCACTGGATTCAGTGGTGTCAATTCCTACAGTGCAAATGCTGGGGATGTTGATCAAGATGGTGGGTCATCCAAAGGTGGTAGCAAGAAGAAGGGGAAGAAAGGGAAAAAGGTTAGCCCTGCTGTCTTGGGCTTTAATGTAGTTAGTAACCGTATCATGATGGGTGAGATCCAGACAGTTGAAGACTAGGAAGTTTTCAGAGGCAAGGTCGATACAGTCGAAGACTAGGAAGTTTTAAGAGGCAGTTGTAAATAGTTTTTGGCTTTGGACCTGTACATGCTATTTACATTTTAGAGTTTTTTGCTTTTTTCTTCTGTAACACCACAGCAGCAGTGCTAATTTTTCTGCTCGAGCGATTTTGTGTAATCTTACTGTAGTGAGAGACCAAGAGTACTGTTTTTTATTTCTGTCACTTCAGATCCCTATGGGAAGTTTAATCTTGAATCATTCCATTAGCTTATCTTGTGCTATAGTTTTGGTAGCCAGGACCTTGAAAACTGATGCAATTAGTCGTGGCAATTTTCAAGGGCCGAGTTGCTCTTTTATTTTTAAATCTTTCTTAGTTTGAAAACCTTAACTTCAATAACAGTTTCTGTTATTGAGAATCTGAAAATTGCAGATTTGGTGCATTTTGATCATTGCCGATTGATTTGGCATTCAGCAATACAAGACTAGCAACTTTCCAGAATCCCTTCACTGATAATAGCATTTTTAACTATAAATGTATACAAGTAACTAACCCAATTTCATGGGTGAAAACGAAATCTACACACACGCAGTTAGATATCACCATTGCTTGAGCTAATGGCGTTGCATTGATGTGCAGAAGCAAATACATGGAACTGATTTTAGTTATGAATTGCTCCCTATCTCCTTGCTTTTCTTGGTTTCCTTGATCTTCCTTTTCAGTTGTTCCCTAATGCCCTGTACAACAAAACAGCAAAACAACAAACCCAATCACTCCCAATAAACACCAACTAGTATCAAGATCATATCACTTTCGATTTTTCGAAAACAATGAACAATGAAACAATACTAACCTTGGATTGAAGTGGAAAAGGATCAACAACATTGATGAAGCGAATGGACATCTTAGCAATCTCAGAAACAGCAGCGTTTCTCACAGCAGGAACATCACTGCTCAAAGGATCATAAGCTGCTTCAAAAGCCTCCTGCCAAAACCGAGGCAGTCGGGTCGTGCTTTTCCTACCCGACCCGCTCTGCCTCTGCGTGTACAAATCCCACAAGTGCCTCACCACCTTCTCTCTGTCCTCCACTTCCTATATAAACACCAACTCTTACCAAATCAAATTTCACTACTCCAAGAAATTAAATATTTCACTTATGAAAGAAATTAGCCAGAGTGAAATGGGTTTTGACTAACCAGAATATCAAGATCATCATAAGTAGGGATGTTGAGGTCGTCGGAAAGGCCGGTTAAGTTGCCAGCGGACCATCTGAGGGTGACGGAGCCGGTGAACATAGACCAGAAAGCAAGCAAGAGAATCGCAGCTAGAACCCACAACTTGTAACGATTCTTGACAACAAACAGTCGAGCTGCTTTTGACGACGACGGTGAGCTGTCCGGTTTTCTGATCAGAGGAGTTGTGGTGGTTGGTGAGGGAATAGAGATGAGTGTCGGTGGTGCATCTTGGTCTTTCATTTGAGTGACTGAGCTCTGGTACTGTTGCAAAGTAGCTAAGACAAGTGTGTGTGTGAGTGAGAAATTAAGTTTGGTCCCTTGTCTCTGCTAGTGTGGGGTTTATATGTTTCGGACCTCAAGAGCAATAATGGAGTGGGTGAAGTGAACCGTGAAGGATGAACCAACTCCCTCTCTGTCTGTGTTTCATAAATGTTTGTGTGACGAGGTTTAAATTTGGAGATGATGAGCTACCATTCCCATGCCCATTCCCATGCGCATTCCCGGTGGTTCTGTAACGACCTGCGACTTTTCGGGTCGATGGGGTCTACCTTGACGCGGGGAGAAGACGCTTTGCCGACACACCTATGACTAGAGAGCTGCCTAAACAGCACCGACGCGACGCGTTGTTTTGGTTTCTTCTTGATATTGGGTATAGGCCTTAATGAGTATTGATTCATTCCTTTGTGGCAGGGGAACATCAATTAAAAAAAAAATGCTGTATTGTTCTTTATTTTAAATTTAATCTGACCAGTTTTATTTTTTTATATCTCTAGTTTTTTCCGTTTGAGTATAGTTATAAACATCTCATAACATCTTTAGAACTATTTTACTATCAAAAATTCATGACTGTAATTGTTTTACTCAAGATCGGACTTCAATGACTCAAGTGCTCGTGTATTGTAACTTTATTGAAAATGTTATTTTCTGGAGTATTGGTTGAATTTGCCAAGGTCATGCTGACTTCAATTCTTCTCATACCGACATACAGAACCTCAATTTTCAATTTTCAAAAAAAAAAAGGTATTTTTCCTCATATTCAAGTTTCACTCAATTTGAGCCAAAATTTTGCTATAACACAAGTTTCGCACCAGTTTTATTTTTTTTAGACCTCTAATTACGTGTATTTTTACACACATAATAATACTTAAACACTATGAATTAGCTAACCCTCGTTACAATTATTATGTAATTAATCTATTTTTATTTATTTTGTAGGAAATAAACGGAATTGCGAAAACACAAAGAAATAGTGTAAATTTGGAGCAAATTAAAGAGCTCGACGGAAAGTCAATCACGAGTCAATTTCATAAATGAGAGGAGAAAAGGAAATATCCTTTTTAAGTAAACTAATGAATATTAGTTTAATTGAAAATTGATGAGTGGGTTTATACTTAATTTAGCTATAATCATTCAATACCCATTTCCTCTCCGTTCAAATGTGCAAGTGCAAGGCCACATTCCATCTTGCTTAACCAATCAATGGCTGCCATGTCACCATCTCAATTCTCTTCCCTTCTTCACACGAGACCAGCAACAATTAAATAGAGAAGAGAGAAGGAAGAGACCGAGCAGACGGGGAGACAGAACGGCCGCACCAAATTTGAGGGCAGCCTTGTGCTGCTTGTGCTGCTCTCCTCTTCTCTCAATCATTCTTTCCTCCTCCATTTCCTTTCATAGTTTTAGTTTCAAGGACTCACCCAAAGCTTCAAATGGTAATCAAACTACAAGATTCAAGTTTTAGGTACTTGTAGGAGTTGTAATGATAGTCATGATAGTTTTCTAGCTATTTGTTTCCCCTACATTTCTCTACTCTTATCTCTTTGAATTTTGTAGTTGTGATGTCTATGATTATGGGTTGTGAGTAGTTTCTTTTTGAGAGCTAAGGTTTCTAACTCTAGCTCAATTTTGATGTAATGAACATCTTTGCTTGGTAATATATATCGTTTTTTTTTTCGTATGGGTGCACTCTAATTACTATGTTTATTGATTCTTGATGCATGAATTTGGGGAATTGACCACTCTCTTTGTTATGTGTTAAGATTTGTGATATCACTAATATGTGTTACAATTGGTGGTTCTTTTGTTCAGTAGCTTTTTGTAATTAGTGTGGTGTGTCAAGTAGTTGCTTAATCGGGAATTAATGATTGCTATGTTTCTATTCTCTTGTATTCTTCGCCTTTAGTCCTATTGTTGTGGCCCTAACACGACATGATAATTGTTATTAGAGAGTTCATTCTTGCCTTGATCGGAAGAGTGGATACCAAATAGGATAAATTAACTTAGTGGCCTTGACCGGCATTAGGTACGAAACTTTGCAATCGTAACATTCTAGGTTGTAACTATTGCATGCTTAAATTCCTAACTTCTAGAACTCTTTGCCTTTGGTTCATGGTTTAGTAGCCCTTGATAAGGTACTGGTCCATGAACTAGAGAGTTCATGTTTGCCTTAATCGGAAATGTGAATACCCTTGAGAAAGTTCGGCTTAGTGGCCTTGACCGGCATTAAGTATAGGATTTGGTACTTATGAAGATATGTTTATTTGCTTAAAACTGTTCATTACATTGAAATTGCTAGAGCGATCCCTAGTACCCAAATCTTTCTCTTTTATTTTCCTTCATTTTTATTTTTCATTGTCAATTTAGTTTTTATTATTTTTCACTCAAAATTTCAATCACAATTTTGAAATCTCGACTCATTGTAAACAGTCATCACTACGCATTAGTATTGATTATGTTTTGGTGCAAACCGAGGCCTAGGATTGCTAAGGCTTGGTGTCTTAGAGTAGCACTTTTCTTTATTTTCTTTTCTTTCTTTGTTTGCATTAGTGACTTATTACCGATTACCCAAGGATTCTGGTTAGCCCTTCAATCCCCATGGTACGATACTTGGGGTCCAAATACTTCTCCTTTCTTTAATGATCGTGTTATATTGCGCGTTAGTTGCACATTCAAAAAGCACCAAATTAACCTCCGACATTTTTTCCGTTTGGGTATGCATATAGACACTTCCTAACATCTTTAGAACCATTTTAACATCAAAAATTCATGGCATTTATTGTTTTACTTAAGATCGGGCTTCAATAACTCACGCGCACTGTGTATCATAAAGCTATTAAAACTGTTATTTTCAGAGGTATTGGGTGAATTTGCCAAGCTCGTTTTGCCTTCAATACTTCACATTAATTTTCAAAGAAAATAAGGTATTGCCCCTCATTTCGAGTTTCACCCAATTCGAACCAAAACCACTTACTATTGCTATAGCACACGAGTTTCTAGCCGGTTTCACTTTTTTTAGACCTCAAGCTTTTTATGTTTGGGTATGTTTATAGACACATCCTAACATCTTTTGAACTATTCTAGCATCAAAAATTCATGGCATTTATTGTTTTACTCAAGATTGAACTTCAATAATAACTCACGCGCGCTGTGTATCAAAAAACTAATGAAACTGTTATTTTCAAAGGTATTGCGTGAATTTGCCAAGCTCGTTTTTCCTTAAATTCTTCTCATTCCGACATCGGGAACCTCAATTTTCAAAGAAAATGAAGTATTGCCCCTCATTTGAAATTTCATCCAATTCGAACCAAAACCCTAAACCCCTTGCTATAACACACAAGTTCACTTTTTTATAATCTCTAGGTTTTTTTTTTCATTCATGTGTGCTTATAGACATCTCCTAAGATCTATTGAACCCTTTTAGCATCAAAATCTCGTGACCTTTATCATTTTACTAGTAATCGAGCAAATGACTCACGACTACGGTGTTTGGTAAAAGTGTTAGAATTGTTACTTTTAGAGGAATTGAGTGAATTGACATGCTTGTGGAGCCCTCAATTCTTCTCAAACTGACCTCGGGCCGCCTTGACCCTCCAAGGCCCTCCTAGGCTCGCTAGGGCTCGCCATGACACTCCTAGGTCCGTCTAGAATCGCTAAGGGGCCGCCTTGACCTGCCTTAAGCCATCATGCAACCGCCTTGACCCGCCTTAGACCACCTTGACCCTCCTAGGGCCGCCAATAGGTATTTAGATCAAAAGGTATTCACCCATCTAGGGCTACCAAGGGGCCGTCTTGACCCGACTAGGGCCGCCAAGGGGACGCGTTCACCCGTTTAAGGTCGCCAAGGGGTCACGTTCACCCGTCTAAGACCACCTTGACCCTCCTAGGCCAGTCTATACCCCGTCTTGGCTTGCCTTGACTCACCTTGGCCTGCCTCCACTCGCCTTAGGCCTCTTTGACCCGCCTCAGGCCGCCTTGACTCTGTTAGATCTGCCTAAGGCTGCCAAGGGGCTGCCATGACCTGCTTAGGGCCGCCTTAACCCTCCTAGGGCTGCCAAGGGGTCGGCTTGACCCGCTTAGAGCTGCGAAAGGGCCGCCTTCACCTGTCTATGGCTGCAAAGGAGCCGCCAAGGGTCTGCCTAGGACAACCAAAAGGGTCGTAACAGAGCTGCCTAGACCCTCCTAAACCTGCCTTGACCCTTTTAGGCCCGCCAAGGGGCGGCCATGACTTCCCATGGGGTCGACATGACCCTCCTAGGCCCGTCTTGGGCCGTCTTAACACGCCTTGCCATGCCATGGGCTGTCTTGCCCTGCCATGACCCGCCTAGGGCCGCCACGGGGCTGCTTAGTGCCACCAGGGGCTGCTTAGTGCCACCAGGGGCCGCCTTGACTCGTCTAGAGCTGCCTTAACACGCCTTGCCCTGCCATGACCCGCCTAGGGCCGCCACAGAACTGCCTAGGGCCGCCTTGACCTGCCTTCGCCCGCCTTAGTCCGCCTTGACCTTCCTAGGGCAGCCACATGGTTGCCTTGACCCGGCTAGAGCTGCCAAGAGGCCGCCTTAACCTGCCTAGGGTCGCTAAGCGGCCGCCTTGACCTGCCTTGGCCCGCCTTGACTCTCCTAGGGCCACCAAGTGGCCGCCTTCATCCATATAAGGTTGCTAAGAGGCCGCCTTCACCCATCTAGGGCCACCAAGGACCGCCAAGCGCTCGCCTTGACCCGTCTTGGGCCACGTTGGGCCGCCTTGACCCCCCTATGGCCGTTAAGGGGCCACCTGACCCATATAGGTCCGCCAAGAGGCCGCCTTCACCCGGCTAGAGCCGCCAAGAGGCCGCCTTGACCAGCCTAGGGCGGCCAGGCGGCCTTGGCCCACCTTAACCCTCCTTGACCCGCCTTGGCTTGCCTTAGTCCGCCTTGACCCTCCTAGGCCCTCTTAGGGTAGGCAAGGGGACCCGGCTAGAGCCGCCAAGGGGTCACCTTAATCTGCCTAGGGCCACTAAGCGACTGCCTTGACCCTCTTAGGGCCGCCTTGGTCAGTCTTGACCCTCTTTGACCCTCCTAGGGGCACCAAGTGGCCGCCTTCACCCATATAGGGCCGCCAAGACGCCGCCTTCACCCATCTAGGGCCACTAAGGGCCTCCTTGACCTGCCTAGGGCCGCCAAGGAGCCGCCTTGATCCACTTTCACCCATCTAAGGCCACCAATGGGCCAACTTGACCCGCCTTGGCACTCTTTGACCCACCTTAACCAGTCTTGACCCGACTTGGCGCTCCTAGATACGCCTAGGGCCACCTAGGGGCAGTCATGACTCGCCAAGGGGTAGCTATGATCCTCTTAGGCCCGTCAAGGGCCGCCAAGGGACCGCATTGACTTGTCTTTGCCCATTTAGGGCCACCATGGGGCCGCCTTGACCCGGCTAGGGCGGCCAAGGGGTCACGTTCACCTGTCTAAGGCCGACAAGGGGCCGCCCTGACCTGCTAAAGGGCTACCCTGACTTGCTAAATGGTCGCCTTGACCCGCTAAGTGGCCGCCTTGACACGCTAAGGGGTCGCGTTTACCCATCTAAGGCTGCCTTGACCCTCCTAGACCCGCCTAGGGCCGTCTTGACCATCCTAGGCCCGTCTATACCCTGCCTTGACTCGCCTTGATCCGCCTTGGCCCTCTTTGACCCGTCTTGACCCTCCTAGGGCTGCCAAGTGGCCAGCTGGACCCATATAGGGTCACCAAGTGGCCGCCTTCACCCATCTAGGGCCACCAAGGGGCCGCTTTTACCTACCTAGGGCCGTCAAGCGGCCGCCTTGACCTGCATAGGGCCGTCTTGACCCGTCTTGGTCCGCGTTGGGCTGCCTTGCCCCATCTTGACCCGCCTTGGCCCTCTTAGACCCGCCTAGGGCCACCAAGGGGTTGTCATGATCCTCCTAGCCCGTGTAGGGCCGCCAAGGAGTTGCCTTGACCCGTTTTAGGCCATCTTAATACGCCCATATAGGGCCGCCAAGGGACCGCCTTGACCCTCCTAGAGTAGACCAGAGGATGCCTTTACCCGCCTAGAGTCGCCAAGGGGCCGCCTTGACCCTTCTAGTCCCGCCAAGGGCAGCCAAGGAGCTGCCTTGACCCTTCTAGTCCCGCCAAGGGTAGCCAAAGAGGCGCCATGACCCTCCTCTAGCCGCCAAGAGGCCGCCTTGACCTATTGAGGGGTCGTCTTGACCATGCTAGGGCTGCCAATGGGTCGCCTTCACCTGTCTAAGGCCGCCAAGTGGCCGCCTTGACCCTCCTAGGACAGCCAAGGGACCACCATGACCCGCCTAGGGTCACCAAGGGGCAGTCTTGACCCGCCTTGACCAGCCTTGACCCGCCTTAGGCTGCCCAGGGCCCCCTTGACCCGCCTAGAGCAGCCAAGGGGCCTCCTTGACCTGCCTAGGGCTGCCTTAACTCAGTTTGGGCCGCCTTGACCGGCCTAGAGCAGCCAAGGGGCCTTCTTGACCTGCCTAGGGCCGCCTTAACCCGCCTTAACTCAGTTTGGGCCGCCTTAACCCTCCTAGACAGCCAAAGGGCCGCCATGACCTGCCTAGGGCCATCAACAGGCCGCCTTGACCCAGCTTAGAGCTGCAAAGAGCCACATTCACCTGCCAAGGGGCAGTCATGACCCGCCAAGGGGTCTCCTTGACCTGCCTAGAGCGGCCAAGGGGCCACCTTAACCCGCCTCGGGCCGTCTTGACCCGCCTTGGGCATCCTTGACCAGTCTTGGGCCGCCATGACCCACCTTGACTCGTCTAAGGCTGCCAAGGGGCCGCCTTCACCCGTTTAAGGCCGCCTTAACCCGCCTTAACCCTCCTAAGGCCGCAAAGAGGCCGTCTTGACCCATCTAGGGCCACCAAGGGCCCGCCTTGACCCTCTTGGAAAGTTTCACTTTTTTTGGGCCTCCGGCTTTTTCTGTTTAGGTGTGCTTAAAGACACGTCATAACATATAGTAAACCAATCTAACTTCAAAAATATGTACTTTTTTAACAATTTACTCGCGATCGGGCCTAAAAAAATTTTCGCCTATGTTTTGTAAAACTGTTGAAATTGTTGTTTTAATTGGTAATTTGTGACTTTTCAAAATTATGCTCTCTTCAATTCTTCAAATTTTGACATTGGAAACCTTAGTTTCAAGAGAAATTTTATTTGCACATCCTCAAATACTAAATACACACCCTCTTCATTTTTTTTACCAACTTTTTTCTTCAAACTTCCCCTTATACCCTCATCATGTGAAACCCAATAATTAACCAAATGATTTACCATGGAAACTTTACAAGCTTGAATATAGAGAAGGATGATAAACTGTGTCATCAATAAAGAACTGATCGATGAGCCAAATTTGATCAGTAAAAGTTTTTTGAATTAAATTAGTAGCCTCAGTTGTGTGTAATCACAGAACACCATTCTCGTAACTTTCTTCTGTATCTTTTTGGTCAGGAAATGATATTCTATATATAGACATAATGGAACCTAAGAGAAAATTGATGAAACGACAGGTAAACCAGGTAAATGCAAGCCAGGGTTAAACAAAGCGTTAGGGGGTGGGGGTGTTAGAGGGAGGCTATTTTAGAGGTTCAAAGGATTAATTAAAATTCAAAACCGTAGTATGCTGATACCTCATAAATAATAAAATGATATGTAAGGGTGAGGATTGAGGAGGGAGATCATATTGGACATAAATCTATGAAGGTTGTTCTCTTTCGTTCTCTTTTATTAATTTTTTTGGGTTACATTGCTCTTGTATTTGTTGTTAAAAGGGCAAAGTTGTATTTAAAATTTTTACAAAAATTGGAGGTGTGTATCTAGTATATAGAGTTGTGTGAATATAATTTCTCTAGTTTCAAAAGAAAATGAGGTATTGTCCCTCATTTAAAGTTTCAACAAATAGAGCCAAAACTTCAAGCTATAGCACACGACTTTCTGGCAAGTTTCACTTCTTTTGGGCCCCCGGCTTTTTCCGTTCGGGTATGCTTACAGACACATCCTAACATATAGTGAACTATTTTAGCTTCAACAATCCTTGTCTTTTATCAATTCACTAGCGATCGGGCCTAAATAAACTCACGCGATGCCGTGTTTTGTAAAGCCGTTGAAATTGCTCTTTTAATTGGTATCGAGTGACTTTTTAAGATTATGTTCTCTTCACTTCTTGTCATATTGACATTGGAAACCTTAGTTTCAAAAAGAAAATGAGGTATTGTCCCTCATTCCAAGTTTCACCAATTCGAGAGCCAAAATTCAAGCTATAGCACACGACTTTCTGGCAAGTTTCACTTCTTCTGGCCTCCGGCTTTTTCCGTTCGTGTGTGCTTACAGACACCTCCTAACATATAGTGAACTTTTTAGCTTCGAAAATCCGTGTCTTTTATCAATTTACTAACGATCAGGCCTAAATAAACTCACGCGGTGCCGTGTTTTGTAAAGCTGTTGAAATTGCTCATTTAACTGGTATCGAGTGACTTTTTAAGATTATATTTCTTCACTTATTCTCATATTGACATTAGAAACCTTAGTTTCAAAAAAAAAAGAGGTAATGTCCAAGTTTCAACCAATTCAAGCAAGCCAAAACTTCAAGCTATAGCACACGACTTTATGGCAACTTTCACTTCTTCTGGGCCTCCGGCTTTTTCTGTAGGGTGTGCTTACAGACACTCCACATATAGTGAACCATTTTAGCTTCGAAAATCTGTGTCTTTTATCAAATTACTAGCATCGGGCCTAAATAAACTCACGCGATGCCGTGTTTTGTAAAGCTGTTGAAATTGCTCTTTTAATTGGTATCGAGTGACTTTTAAGACTAGTTCTCTTCACTCTCGTCATATTGACATGGAAACTTAGTTTCAAAAAGAAAATGAGGTATTGTCCCTCGTTCCAAGTTTCAACCAATTCGAGCCAAAACTTTAAGCATAGCACACGACTTTCTGGCAAGTTTCACTTCTTCTGGGCCTCCGCTTTCCGTTCGGTGTGCTTAAAGACACCTCCTAACGTATAGTGAACCCTTTAGCTTCGAAAATCCGGTCTTTTATCAATTTACTAACGATCGGGCCTAAATAACTCAGCGGGTGTGTGTTATAAAGCTGTTGAAATTGCTATTTAACTGGTATCGAGTGACTTTTTAAGATTATTCTCTTCACTTATTCTCATATTGACATTAGAAACCTAGTTTCAAAAAAAAATGAGGTATTGTCCTCTCCAAGTTTCAACCAATTCGAGCAAGCCAAAACTCCAAGCTATGGCAACGACTTTCTGGCAAGTTTCACTTCTCTGGGCCTCCGGCTTTTTTGTTCGGGTGTGCTACAGACACTCCTAACATATAGTGAAACCATTTAGCTTCGAAAATCTGTGTCTTTTATCAAATTACTAGCGATCGGGCCTAAATAAACTCATGCGGTGCCGCGTTTTGTAAAGCTGTTGAAATTACACATTTAATTGGTATCGAGTGACTTTTAAGATATTGACATTGGAAACCTTAGTTTCAAAAAGAAATGAGTATTGTCCGTCATTCCAAGTTTCAACCAATTCGAGCCAAAACTTCAAGCTATAGCACACGACTTTCTGGCAAGTTTCACTTCTTCTGGGCCTCGGCTTTTTTCGTTCGGCTGTGCTTACAGACACCTCCTAACATAAAGTGAACCGTTTTAGCTTCGAAAATCCGTGTTTATTAATTTACTAGCGAGTGGGCCTAAATAAACTCACGCGGTGCCGTGTTTTGTAAAGCTGTTGAAATTGCTCTTTTAATTGGTATCGAGTGACTTTTTAAGATTATGTTCTCTTCACTTCTTCATATTGACATTGGAAACCTAGTTTCAAAAAGAAAGTGAGGTATTGTCCTCATTCCAAGTTTCAACCAATTCGAGCGATCCAAAACTTTAAGCTATAGCACACGACTTTTTAGCAAGTTTCACTTCTTCTGGCCTCCGGCTTTTTCCGTTCGGATGTGCTTACATACACCTTCTAACATAAAGTGAACCGTTTTAGCTTCGAGAATCCGTGTCTTTTATCAATTTACTAGCGATCGGACTTAAATAAACTCACGCGATTCCGTGTTTTGTAAAGCTGTTGAAATGCTTTTTAATTGGTATCGAGTGACTTTTTAAGATTATGTTCTCTTCACTTCTCTCATATTGACATTGGAAACCTTAGTTTCAAAAAGAAAATGAGGTATTTTCCGTCATTCCAAGTTTCAACCAATTCGAGCCAAAACTTCAAGCTATAGCACACGACTTTCTGGCAAGTTTCACTTCTTCTGGGCCTCCGGCTTTTCCGTCGTGTGTGCTTACAGACACTCCTCCATATTGTGAACCCTTTAGCTTCGAAAATCCGTGTCTTTTATCAATTTACTAACGATCAGGTCTAAATAAACTCAAGCGGTGCCGTGTTTTGTAAAGCTGTTGAAATTACTCTTTTAATTGGTATTGAGTGACTTTTTAAGATTATGTTGTCTTCACTTCTTCCCATATTGACATTGGAAACCTTAGTTTCAAAAAGAAAGTGAGGTATTGTCCCTCATTCCAAGTTTCAACCAATTCGAGCGAGCCAAAACTTCAAGCTATAGCACACGACTTTCTAGCAAGTTTCACTTCTTCTGGGCCTCGGCTTTTTCCGTTCGTGTGTGTTTACAGACACCTCCTAACATATAGTGAACCCTTTTAGCTTCGAAAATCCGTGTCTTTTATCAATTTACTAACGATCAGGCCTAAATAAACTCACGCGGTGCCGTGTTTTGTAAAGCTGTTGAAATTGCTTATTTAACTGGTATCGAGTGACTTTTTCTTATGTCTCTCACTTATTCTCATATTGACATTAGAAACCTTAGTTTCAAAAAGAAAATGCGGTATTGTCCCTCATTCCATGTTTCAACCAATTCGAGGCAAAACTTCAAGCTATAGCACACGACTTTCTTGCAAGTTTCACTTTCCACCTACCCCCGTCTAGGGCCGCCAAGGGGCCTCTTTGCCCCGCTAAGGCCGCGTTAACCGTCTTGGCTCGCCATTGGCCACCATAGGCTGCCTTAACCCTCCTTGGCCCTCCTAGGCCTGCCTAGGGTAGCCATTGGGCCGCCATAACCTGTCTAGAGCCGCTATGAGTCATCTTGGGCCGCCTTGAACTGCCTTGACCCTTGTTAGGCCGCGTAACCCGTGTTGGCCCGCCATGGGCCACCTTGACCCTCATAAGCCCTCCTAGGGCAGCCAAGGGGCCGGTATGACCCGTATAGGGTAGCTAAAGAAGAGCCGGCATGACACGTCTAGAGCCGCCAAGGGGCCGCCTTGACCTGCCTAGGGACGTTAAGCGGCCACCTTGTCCTGCCTTGGCCGGTCTTGACCCTCCTAGGGCTGTTAAGGGGCCGCCTTAACCCATCTAAGGCTACCAAGGGGCCGTAATCGAGTATAAATGACTCACGACCACTGTGTTTGGTAACGGTGTTGGAACTGTTACTTTCAGAGAAACTGAGTGAATTGACATGCTTGTGGAGTCCTCAATTCTTTTCATACTGACCTCGGGAATCTCAATTTGGAAAAAGATTATGTGTTACCCATCTTTTCAAGTTTCACCAATTTGTTCCAAAACCCCTTGTTATAGCTTATAGCCCACGGGTTTTTAAGAAATAATCTTTGGTTTTTTTTCCTTTCCTGTGTGCTTATAGACATCTCGTAAGATTTATTAAACATTTTTAGCATTAAAAGCTCGTGACCTTTATCATTTTACTTGTAATTATGCCTAAATGACTCACTACTACTTTATTTGGTTGAAGTGTTGATATTGTTACTTTCCGATGAATTAAGTGAATTGTCATGCTTGTGGAGTCTTTAATTCTTCTCATACTGATTACGGAAACCTCAATTTTAAAAAAAATATACTGTTACCCTTACCCATCTTTTCAAGTTTCACCCAATTTCAATCAAAACTTTTTATCATAACACACGAGTTTTTGAGAAATTTCACATTTTTTGGATCTCTGGTTTTTTCCACTCCTCTGTGCTTAAAATCATAAGTAAACACAACACAATCTCCATAGTTTTGGGTACATTGATATGAGTCACATTTGACTCAACAATTGCACCTCATTTTCAAGTTTCACCTAATTCGTGCAAAAACCTTTCATATAACACAATCTCCATAGTTTTTGGCTAGTTTAATTTTTTTTAGATCTCTGACTTTTTCCGTTGGTATGTTTATAAACACCACATAACATTTTTTGAACCATTCTAGCATCAAAAATTTCTGACATTTATTGTTTTACTCAAGATCGGGTTTCAATAACTCACGTGCACCGTGTATCGTAATTTATTGAAAATGTTATTTTCAGTGGTATTGGATGAATTTGTCAAGGTCATGTTGACTTCATTTCTTCTCATACCGACATCCGGAACCTTAATTTTTGAAGAAAATATGGTATTGCCCCTCATTATCAAGTTTCACCTAATTCAAGCTTAAACCTCTTATTATAACACACGAGTTTTTAGTCAGTTTCATTTTTTTTAGACCTCTAACTTTTTTCGTTTGGGTATGCTTATAGACACCTCCTTATATCTTTTGAACCATTTTAGCATTACAAATTCATGACATTTATTGTTTTACTAAATATCAGGCTTCAATAACTCACGTGCACCGTGTATCGTAAATCTATTGAAACTGTGATTTTCAAGAATATTGAGTGAATTTACCATGGTCGTGTTAACTTCAATTCTTTTCATACCGACATCAGAAATCTCAAATTCAAAGAAAATGAGATATTGCCCCAATGTTCACCCAATCGAATCAAAACTCTTCATTTTTTTTTAAATCTCCAATTGTTTCCGTTTGATGTTCCCTAGTATCATAGTTAATCACCTTTAGATGTAAATCAAAAAATAAAAAACTTAACTTTAAAATAATATTTCCCATCTTAAATTTACAACATGATTTGAATTCTTCTTAGGAAGCTCAATTTTCAAATAAAATAAGGTATTGCTCATGTTGTCTTCAATACTTCTCATACGTAATGCCTAACTCAAGAACCAAATCTTCACAGAATTTCACATTTCCCCTCACAAACCTCAATCTTCAAAACAGGTGAAACTTGAAACGAGGGGTAATGCATAATTTTATGAAAATCGATTCCTGAGGTTGGAAATGCTTTATTGCTCCTGAAAATTGAGATTCCATTTGTGTGTGCTTCTAGAACCAACAACTGTACACGGCAGGCATTAAGCTAGGAATACTGTGTTTAATCTCAACAAATTTCAATTTACAAACATTCAATTTCAAAAAGACTGCATCCATTGAATGTGATATCAATGATACTATGCTGCTCAGAAAGATGCATATAATATCATGGTTTATTCATATGTCCAGACATAATAGAGCAACATCATCACAGCAGCACAGAACTCAAAACCAACAAGAATACCATAATTAAGCACAAACAGAATCTGCACCAAAACTACAGAAATATCAAAAATGCAACACTCAGAGATATTCCACAAGTGGAAGGTGCAGACACGTCTACATAGCATCAGATTCTGACCGCCCGTCTGCTTTTTCTCATCATCGGGTACTAATCCATGAATCAGTCCATAGTAAACAAAATTGACATTGAACAAGGAAACACAACAAACAATCAAACCAAAAAGAGTTTAAAATCAGGGCAAGCTTCAGATAATAAGCGGAGATATTGTCCACATTAAATTCGGTGTGTAGTATAAGTGATAGATTTTACATCATGCGCTTGCCCCAAAAACAATAGGAAATCAAAAACTAAAATTCTGATGAAAACTGGAGAATAAATGGCATCAGATAATAAGCGGAGTTTGATGTCAACACAATTACTCAGTATATCAATAAGCGGAAAAGATTTAATCATCATTTGCCATTTGAAATCCAGAATCAACAAAACACAGAAATACTAGAAGACGAATGTAGGCAGGTCCATTTGACCCAAAGCCAAAGAAACATAATCTGCAGTGAGCTGGTAAGCCAACCTAAATCAATATCGGCATCAGTTATATCTCCTCCAGCAGTCTAATTTTGCTTTACGGAGGAGAGGGTAAAACAGATGCCAAATAATCACAGATCAAAATTACAAACAGGAAAACGAGGCTATAAATTCAAATCAAAATCACATACAAGAACTAATTCAGAAGCGGGATTGAAATTGGAGAGCTTTGGGGAAGAAAGAAGGATGTGAGATACGGCAAGGATAGGACTCGAGCTTAAATAGGGGAAGTTGCGAGAATTAGGGTTTTACCGATCGTATGTCCATATCTTTTCTACCTGGGCTTGGCCCGTCACAATTATATTGGGCCAACTTTAAGTCAACAGTGTGTATATTTAGAACCGGGTTTTTATTCTCTGTAGTGTATACAGATTAATCTGTTTTCGAGAGGTCACGTCAAAACGCTTTTTTCTTCTCCTTGATTACTAAAAATATATTGAGATTGAACGTCAGTTGCGTCGGTGTGATTTAAACATACCCACACCTAGGCACTTACAATCTCGATCATGTGTGATGGTTATGAACTTATAATAAGGAATTTAAAGAGTCATTTTGATTCTCCTCTAATCTCACGTTTACCGATGATAAAAGGGAATCAAATTGGTATGAAATCATGTCAAAACTTGGGATGATTCATCGAAAAACATAATTAACTTCTGTGACCTAGCTATATGTACATGCAATTGGTTGATTTAATCATCCTCAATCGAAGAACAAAACTTGTATCACTTGGCTTGGTCACTTGCAGTACTAGTCCATGTTATCGATCTCCATCATCCCTCTTGAGGTCGGAAGGAGGCAGAAAGCACTCCATGGACAACCCATTAAGATTGAAATCAACCTCATCAATCTCCCACGTCTCCTCAATCCTTCGCTTTTGATTATAAGCATGTCCATACCTATATAACAAAGCAGATGTCTTCCCACCGTGTGCTATGTTAATGCCGTCGACGTATCTATAGTCCCCTACCGACGTCTCCATAGTTGTTTCCCAGAAAACATGATCGGCTCCTCCAGCGGCTTTCATCTTCACCAGCTTTGTGTCCTCAAACTGGACAAGAAGCCCTGTTCTTTGGCTGAAGTACCCCCATATGGTATGGTGGACTATTTCAGTTTGGGATGTGCTTTGCGATTGAAGAATATCTGCTGGGGTTTCAAGCTTGAGTATGAAACATTCTTCTTTGTTGATGGTTTTCTCTCCGGTGCATACTGCATCCAAAAACAAGTTCGCCGTGCTCCTCGGATCCAATCCCTAATTAGTAACCAAAGTTAAATCTTGCATACTATATATGTAATCCATCACATTGATAGCTTGATAATGTAACAACTACGTGTTATATATTTGGAGAGTTCACCTGAAAGAAGCGACGGAGGGGTCTTGGAGGGCCTTTATTGGCATGAGAAGGTTGAGAACCGGACTGATTCCATACGACGGCGCCATCACTTCCGGCGCTTACCTTGTAGCCGGAAACAACCAGTTCTAAGTACCACAAGTCGGGATTCTTTTGCCAAAGAACAAATCCACCAACTTCACTGTTCACTTTCGTCGTCGTCGAATAAACATTGTTATCATCGCCTTTGTGCATTTCAGATCCCACCATCCTCACCTGCCCTACTGCACACATACTATTCACGGCGTTCAACGCCGCTAGTCCGCCGATAGCTGCTACATATTGTTGTACAATGTACTTCGCGGTAGAAGCCTCCTGCATGCATGCAAATTTTTTCGGTTTCAACGTACATAACATAAAGAACTAAAGTGTGTTATCAAAATAGGCCTAGAAAGCCTTTTAAGAAAACCGCGCCGTTTGATTTCCATAAAAGAAAAAAGATTGTATTGTCAAGATGTTGTTGCTAAAACAGAAACTACGCACGATGGAACAATCTCTGATGGGGCGCGTGAGGCCATTGTCGCAATGAACCTGAAGAGGAATTAGAGGAGAACCAACAAGCTTAAGCAATGCCATAAACTCACTATTTACCCCTGCCGGAAAATGAGATGTGGATGTCTTATTAAGGGATTGATTTTTCATGAATGCACGCAAATTATGCCACCGCAATGCGGCAGTGCTGCCCATAAGGGAGAACATTTCTTCGGGTATCGGCACCTCAAGAACGGTATCAAGGCCATCTTCATTGTCAAGGTTAGGGCACAACTTCCTCATATATAAGAAAGATAAAGGAATGATAGAGCTGAGATTGAAAGAGGAAACGGAATGAGGTTCCCAAATCCCCTTTCTCACCACCCTAAAGAGGCTTTAGGGTGTTTGCAACAAAACAAAAAATTGAATGGAGGAAGTAGGGGGTGGTTTTAATTTCTTGTTCAAAAGACTAATTGATTAATCTGGGTACTGGACCAATATCAGAAAATCGATCAGAAACTTTTGTTGGCTAAGGTGCTCCTTGAACGTAGGTATCGCCTGGCTGCATATATATAGTAATCTTGTTAATTTTGGCCTTTAAATGGGTCGATCAGCACTATACGGTCTATACCTGATTGAAAGCTTAATTATATATATCTCTGCTGGCTCCAAAACATTAATATATAAATGTATATATACACAATTACACGTATATGCTGTGAGGATAGTCTGGAAGTAGGATTGTTGGTAGTTTGTTTGTTGGTCTTGTATGGTTTGGTCATGATCATCAGCTCGATCGTTCTTCATGTCGTGTATGGCAACCGTAAATTGCTTATCTAGGACTAATCATGCATGGTGTTCCCAAACAAACTCTAAATTTCTATACCTAATATAAACCAAATAGGCCATTCACGATTCAAATCTGCCCAAAAAGAATGCATACAAGTATTAAACCTGGTAAACCAATTAACTAATTAGCTGCGCATAAATGATGTCACAAGTGACTCTCTCATCTATATAAGATTATAAGTCTCCAACGTTGCGGGCTCAACAGTTGGCTCTGAAAGCTCAGGGGGGCAACGAAAGCGAACTCCGAATTCTTTAAGCTACATTATTGCTTCCGGCTAGGTTTCATAGATCAAGTCCTGACTCCTGTGTCCTGACTAAAGAAAGACAGATTCATAGATCAAGTCATAAGGCCAAGAAACCCAGACTTTTCTGTTTTGTTTTGCATTATACAAGTGTCTACTAATTCTACACTATCTGGCTGTCGGGTTCTGAAAAAACTTTGTCGCATAGTACTGCTACTTAACTTGGGGCTTAAGATTGAAAATGAACATAAAATCAGCTCTGTTTTATTATACCACCTTTCACTAACTTATCTGCTGGATTTTACATCAGTGAGAGTTAGAGTGTGATTATGTAATTTGATTAACAAGGTTGGTGGATCTAATGGTCGTGGTGAAACTGTTGAGATATCAATCCCACATCGGGAATATGGGACCTTGCATGTGGGTTTATAAGGGTCTGGGCCTCTCCATCCATTGCCAATTGGTTTTGGATGTGAACCCCAGACTAGTTTATCATGGTATCAGAGCGGGTTACCCACGTCCACGTGTGAAGCCCAAATGGCCACACGAACTCCACGTCACCCAAATGTTGTCCACGTGTTAGGCTTGAAAATTCGCCACATGTGCGGAGGCTTGTTGAGATATCAATCCCACATCGGGAATATGAGATTTTTGTCTGTGGGTTTATAAGGGTTTGGGTCTCTCCATCCATTGTCAATTAGTTTTGAATGTGAACCCCATACTACTTTATCAGAAACTAATCACCATTTTCTTTTCATATTTAGCTATTTGAAGCTGAACAGTACATACGTATTTCATACAAAAATGTTAAGTAAATAGAGGCGTGCAAAGGGCCTGATGAGACGTCGACGTACTAAACAAGTTCTAGATTATCTTTCTTTATTATGGTAAACATTCATGATATAAACAAGCAACATAAACATATATGAGTTGCTGTGTTTGTCCTAGTTGATATAGTCTTTCCAGTTCGAGTGTTGCATGGAATTCGTCAACAACATGGAATTCGTCAACAACATAAGCGTAACAGTGGTACTACTGTATACACCAAGACACCCATTTCCATGCACGAGTAATAACCTGGAATTCCTTCAACGAATGTAAGCATCCTACTCCGATTTGATTATTCCAAACAAGAGGCATATACTGCACCCATCTTCGAACCTAACAATCACTACAGAATTCCACGTAGCTTTCAGCACTTGGATTTAGTATTATGTTCATATATGATTATGGTATATTCATACAGGTCTCTGTTTATGGCCGGCCTCAGTCTACTATATATTTCACAACACCAAATCACCCTTTTAGCATCTCCAACTCTGCAAGCTAGCTAGCTTCAACCTTTAAACCCTCCAAAGCTTAGACTTACCCACCTCAAATCCACCTAGCTAAGATGGATAAACGTTTCAAGCTCAGGCTCAAATTCCCTCGTGTTATTCCTATGATCCAGTTTTGCCGTCCTAAACACAACTCCAAAAATCCGGCGGTGATTCCAGCAATTTACCGTCTGACTCCGATCAACCCTAAAGTCGGGGACATCGGCTACCCTAACGTCGTCCTGCCGGGACCACCGCCGTCAACACCGGAGGACTCTTCAGTCAAGCGGCAGGTGTCCACCTCCGGTACCAAGGCCGTCGGCTGCGGATGCAATGGGGCCAGGTCATGGACGCGAGACTTCTCGTACTCCAGCATGGAGTCACCGGAATATGAAGTTAATGCGACGCCGCATTTGGTGACCGAGAAGTACTACAACAATAAGAAGAACAAGAGCAGCAATGAGAAGAGGAGGAAGAGACCAACAGCGAAAGCGAAAGCCAGTCTTCTTTCATCGGAAGGCAGTAACCACTGGTTCAGCAGCGAAGAGGAGAATGAAGAGAGTGAGACCCCAATCTATTCTTCGAGAAGCTTCTCGACAGACTTCTCAGCTGTGCTCGAGACTATAAGCGAGGTATCAGACAAACAAGGTAACAAAAACAAAAAGAGCAACAACAATAAGGTTAGGAGACTTAAACGGAGCGTTTCGAAGAACTGGAAAGAAACCGGTGAGATTGGGAAGATCAAGTCGGTGTTCCAGCCGATGAGAGTGTGCAGGAGACAAGGGATGGTGAAGGAGAGCATGGCAGTGGTGAAGAAGTCAGAGGATCCATACGAGGACTTCAAGAAGTCGATGATGGAGATGATAATGGAGAAGCAGATATTCGAGGCCAGAGAATTGGAGGAGCTGCTGCACTGCTTCTTGACCTTGAACTCGCGCCATTATCAAGGAGTTATAATTGAGGCCTTCTCAGAGATATGGAAGCTCGTCTTCACAGACACACCCTCAACGTCAAGTGAGTTCTACTGTTTTGCGGATAAGTCGCAAATACACCAGATGTCCAAGTTGAAGATCTGATGCTGTGGTTGCTATCCTTTGTGTTTTACTAGACTTTCAATAATAAAAAATTGAGTGTTACCTAATTTAACCATCTATGATTTCTATTTTGTTCACTAACAATCACAAGACAAAGCGATCTCACTACTAGCAGCCCTAGTAAACAGCTAAAAAGCATTTTACTGGGAAAAATATGATATCTGAGCTTACAAACTAATCAAAAGCAACCAACAGTATCCCATCATCATTGAAGAAAAGGACATATACACGTACTATATGCAAGGCCATAAGAAAAAGAATGACTGGGCCAGATACTCGTCTCATCTCGATGTCCAAATTGCTTCAAGCAGCAGCATTTTCACAAACCACGAACTTCCCGGGATCGATGGTAATGCTCTTTGTGCAATTATCAGTTTTGTATATCCCAACAAGTCGATCCGCTAGCTCAAACATATTGTTTCGAAGGCTGCACAAATCATATAACATATTAAACGAAGTCCATAGCAGGGAACCCAGTAATTACCCTTCAGCAATGCCCATCAACTAACCTTATGATTATGAACTGTGCATCCTTGGTTCTGTCCTTTACATAATGTCCCACAATAGAGACATTCTTGAAGTCTGCAATATCACATGAACCATAACCATATAGATGAGATGGGTGTTGGCCCAAAAGAATGAACATACATAAACTGCTCAACAATTCACAACAAGTACCTAAGGCGGCATCGATTTCATCCATCACATAAAGAGGTGTAGGCTTGTAATGATGCAGTGCAAAAACAAGAGCTAAAGAGCTCAATGTCTGCAAGTAGTAAAAGTACCAACGTTAAAGAATTTGTATGTATTGTAACTGAAGTCAGAGAAGAATGAGTCAACAATATCTGGTACCTTTTCACCACCAGACAAGTTTGCAATATTCTTCCAACTCTTCTTTGGTGGTCTCACGCTGAAAACAACACCTTCAGAGAAAGGATCCAGAGAGTCCACTAGCTCAAGTTCTGCATCACCTCCCAGTGTAATCATCTATGTACATAGGGCAAAAGTTGGAAATAGAAGTGAGAAAATAGTACTCCAAAACAAAGTAGAGATAAAACTGTAACTATCACCAGGGGTCTCATCCCACTGAAGCTACATGTACTTTTTTAAGATTAGTGTCAAAATGAAGAGTAGACAGATTGAGTGCATAAAATATTGGAGAGATAGAGCTAACAGCTGACAAACCTGATACATTTCCTTTAACTTCAAAGATATTGCATTAAATCCTGCCATGAACTCATCCAACCTACAAAACGCATAATATTTCAGCTCATTTAAAGCTCACAACTTCGAAAAGAAAAGGCAACACACATAGAAGATAAAGGTGGCATGCCTCTTCTTTCTCCATTCATCATACTGCCTCTTTATGTCATCACGCTGTTGTGTGACCCTATTAAGATCCTCAACTCGATCATTGTATAATGAGACCTTTCTCCGATACCTATTAGATTTAAGCAGTTAAATGAGCTTTGCGTATACATAATCAAATCAGCATTATAATATAGTAAAGGGAAGACATACTCTGCGACTGAATCGAGATTTGGATTCATCTCTTTCAATTGTGCTTCCAGAAGTGTCACCATTTCAAGGCCCTTTTTAAGGTCACAAGGGTTATTAAGGATTTCATCTGCCAGGGTTGCTTGAACCTTTTCCGTGTCCACTAAATCTTTCTGAATTCTACAAAGGTAACATAGAAAACTGTTAAACTGTCTATACTATTCTAAAAAAGGATTTCAAAAATTCACGTACTGTTCCATATGCTCACAAGAGCAGTTTGCAAGTCATCAAGCTTTTTATTGTAATGCTTTCCCTTCAATTCCTGCTCCTTGTATAACTTCTTCTTCTCTTGTAACTGAAAGACAGCATTACCCTGCAACACCAATAATTTCAGAAAATAAATAATTACAGAAATATGACACGCCATATTAGGGACAATGCAATAAAGAATAACTATCATGATCAAATGAGATGGGAAACAGAATGTGAGCAATCACAAATCCAGCCAGAAATTCTATGATCGTGCTTACTGCTTTGCACATCACATTTTTGCAACTTTTATGGCCAGCTGCCACTTCCAGAACTTCAGAATGGTATAAATTCCAGTACAGTAGAAAGAAACAGAAGGATATGCATTTCATGTCATAGTACCTCTGATGCCCGCAATTCATACAAGGTCCTTTTCATGTTCTCATAGTCAGATTTCGCTTTATCTAACAGATCTTTATGATTATCAATCAGCTGCAAAAGATAGAGAAAATCATATAGCAGTAAGACACTTCTATCCATATAACTGACCAGGTTGCATAAGAACAAAGTAAAGAAAAATGTAAACCTTCTGTATTCCTTCATATTTCTCTTTAACTTCAAATGCCTTCTTTTCTATTTCTTTGAATTTGCCAGACAAATTTTCCTTCTCCTGACCAAGTCGTTCTATCTCATTCTTTGATTCTTCAATCACATTGGTTAACTTCTTTATAGTTTTCTGCCCAGTCTCAATTTGGACTTTGCGGCGGTTAACCTCAGTGTTATTTTTGTCAATATCCTGAGTAGCACACGTTAGAAAACATTACAGTGGTGCAAGTATTTCTTACTGATACATGTACTTACAGATTGAATGTTCTTGACTTTTGACTTCTGTGTTTTTAATCTCTCGCCTCCAGCATTTTCTATGTTACTCTGGAGTTTCGTGGCCTAAAAACAACCAGAAACCAGTCAATCCAACGTGTCACCAAAATATAATTCCCGGCATGCAAATGAAAACTTTATTATAATTTTCCAATCATTCTCAGAAACCGAAGATCACTAACATGGTAAGCCAGAAGATAAACTACAAATCAAGGTTATAAAGTATGACTGTACTTTGTTCTTCAATCTGAGTACATAAGTGAGTTGCTACTTGCAAGTACAGAAGTTATAAATGAGTTCCACACCTTGTCCTTCAGCTGCTGAGACCCTTGTATAAGTTTCTGAATCTCCTTCTCTTCAGCAGCAATATTCTTCTTGAGTTCCTCTAACTTATCAAGCTCATCCTTTTTCGGCTGTGATGCAGCCTCCAAGGAACCAATTTGCTTCTCAAGATAACCATGTTGTGAATTTAGGCTGTCAATCTGTTCGAGAAGAAAACTTGTTAAACCAAAACTCAACTCAGACATACACATGCTTAAACAAGCTGTACTAACACTAACCTCTTTCTGGCTTTTGGCCAAGTCCATCTCCAAGTGAGCAACTGCATTTTCAGAGGCTTGATATCTCCTTACTGCATCAGCGATTTTCTGGCGCAAGTTATTTAATGAACAAACCATGGCTTCAAGCTCCTTTTCAGCAATCACAACAGCTTCTCCTGACACACTGGTGGCACGAATAGAAGTGCTCATCTTACCACCACGTGGCTTACCTCCCCCGCCACTCATAGTACCAGATCTTTCGAATAGTGCACCATCAAGTGTTACTACCCGTTTAAAATCATGATTCCCTCCATATGCAATTCGAGTTGCCTAACATTTGAGAGTGTCATTTAATAGCTTGACAGACTAAATCAAACTTTGTAAAGAATGCAAGTAAGACATACTTATTGCTAATTCTATTTGTGAGAACGTAATACAAAATTAAAACTACCTACATGTGATAGATCATTGCAAAAACTGAAATATACCTGGTCAAGATCCTTAGCTACAACAGTGTTTCGCAATGCTGCATAAAAAGCAAGTTTCATTCTCTCATCCTGTACCCTAACTAAATCAAAAAGGCGTGGAACTCCTTCTGGAGTGCTTATCTTCTCCTTCAACTTTGGTAAGAGATCAGCTTGCTTTTCCTGAGATATTAAAGTTAGAGTCAAGTTACTCCAAGTAAACACCACACAATGCAATCCCCACCACTAGTATAAAAGTGGTTAGAAAGACACAACCTCCATTTATTAGTCATTAACTCACACCCAAGTAAAACCTAATATTTTAAAAGTGATTTTGGAAGGGTTGCAAGTTTGCAACCTGCCTCAGTCCAATACTGTATGTTGAAATCCAACACAAGTATCATCTGCACAAAATGTTCAGTCCAAAGTCTGCAGTCTACACATATTCACTATGTTTCTTCCTGAATTAGTCTCTTTGAAAGTTATAAAATGATAGTTTACGGAATTTCCAATACAATGGAACTGCCCAAGAAACCAGCTGACACAAAAAAAGGTAGTGCTTAAAACAACGAATAAATGTTCAGATTAGGATTCTGTATGACACGGAGATGGAAGAATACCAATATCATGAAAGTCGCAATTCCAAGGTTCTCTCTCCGGAGTAGCTCAACACATGATTGCGCTGCACTAGTTGTTTCCACCACAATATAATCAAGTCCAGCACAAGCTGTTGATATGGCAACATCATATTTTGCTGCAAACCACAGGACATAAAATCAATAAAAAAGCTCAAATCCCAACATAAAGAGGTATTTGTAGTGCGTGCCGAGGTATTTGTAGTACGTGCCTTTCAGCACGCATAAACAGGTTCTTAGCAATTAATAGTGTCCTTCAGTGCACAGAATACTAACCATCAATAGCACCTAAATCACCCATCCGCCCATATATTCCGGGTATCCTGTTGGAATCCTTAGCATGCAAAATTGCTTTTAAAACTGTTCCCTGACTCTTCTCAGAATCCAGAAGGGACTTTAGTTCTGCGACCTTCTGTCTTGCAGCTTGTTCACTAGGCATCAGACTGTCTTGTTCTCTAATGTACTCCTGCAGAAGTTTTCATGTTATCACCATATCCCTTGATATGCAACACAATGACTGAAAAAGAAACAAAAGGAGGTTTAGTAATACAGACTTGTTCCTCTTTGCGAGCTTCCATTGCTTCGCGCTTCCTCATTTCTAATTCACTTTGAATCCTTGCAATGCCTGCAGTTTTTGTTTCTATTTTTCCCGATATATCATCCATCTGCTTACGAGCATCTTCAAAAGCTGCACGACCAGCTTCATGCTGAAAGTTTTAACAATTTGCTTTAGCAATATATTTCAATACTCAAACTAAGGTCAATGCGGCAAGACAAAGAAATCTAAGTTTTTAGTCACATGACTGATATCATACAATCTATAAAAGAAGAGACTACGGATATTTAGAACAGAATTGTCACCATAAATTCATGCTTTTACTCACACACAAGGAAACAAAATTCATTATAGCAAAGTCACCTTTTCATTCAAAAGCTTCTGTTCAGTACATCTAACTTCGAGTTTCCCCTTGTGTTCAATCAGTTGCTTTTCCCATGGTTCTAATTCAGCACGAACTTTTGTAAGCTCAGAGCGATATTTTTCAGTTTCCACTGCTTGTAAAAAAAGGAAAAGAGGAAAGCATATGATGTATTAGAAAATTAGGTGAAGGGTTGCGTCAGTGACATAAAAACAGATACCAATAACGAAAAAGGAACTGACATTTTTTTTAAATAGAAAAGCACCACATCAACAATGAAAACATTGTTACAATGGACAATGAGAGAAATTAATAAGCATTTTGCCAGTAATATCAAAGAGATATAATGATTTGTTCATTGCCCTTAACCATAAAGATGCAAAAAAAAAAAAAACAGAACCATTACTTTCAGAAGTTAATATTGTGTATGACTTTTGCTGGCGTACCAAATGTTTATTGTATTAACTTCATCACAGTAAAATTAAAGTTTGGAATAATATTACCACAACCCCTGATTTGGCAGAAACTGTTGAAACAAAGAAAATTTTCAAGATTTTGTACAATAGAAAAGAAAAAAAAAACCCACCTTTTGAACTCTCTAAAATTTCCTCCAGGACTTTTTCTTCATCCAACAATCGTTTTTGCAGATGTGGAATACTTTCCTCAAGTTTTGGGATCAGATTTGTCGACTCCTCACACTCCTTCTCTGTGTCAGCAATCTTTAACGAGTCCTGCAGTGAAAACAAAAGATAAAATTATATATGTTCCTTCCAAGTAAAAAATGCCACCCACCCACCCTCTCTCTCTCTCTCTCTCTCTCTCTCACACCTTTTGAAGTTTATCTTTGAGTTTCTTGATCTTCATCTTCTTATGCTTCAGATCTTCCCTATACTTAAGATCCTCCCTTTCAAACTCCTTAAATTCTTCATTACTGCTTCTGAGGGCATTGTCAAGTTCCTAATTCAATGAAAGCAGACACATAATCTGGTCATATGTGGACAATGCGGAACTCTTTTTGTCATGTGATATTATGGATGGATGCACTTGACATAACTTCCACCAAAGGAATAATTCAGAGATCATTGTTATAGTGTATATTGTAAAACAAACCTCTTGTTGTTTCATATGTTTACTGTAGACAGAATCAAGCTCCTTCAGTGTATTATTACTCTCCTGGATCCTCTCCCTGCACAGTAACCAAGCACCTTAGTAAAAGCAAGTGTTGTATCAACTTTACTAACAAAACAACTTACCTTTCAGTCTTTAGATTTTCTTCTAAGCTATTTATATTCTCTTGTAGACCCACCAATTTTGTTGTGGTATCTTCATGAGCCAATTTTGTGGCTTTCTCTTGCCATTTCAGAAGTGACAACTCTTTCAGCATATAGGCCTCCGCTTCATTTTTCACATCCTGGTCAATGACATGTCAGAAAGTGAATGAATCATATCAGAAGCTAGGCTATCAGTGCTGCACATACGTACCTCCAAGGTATCTCTTTCTTTCTCAGCCAGCTTAACCATTTGCACAACACCAGATCTTTTCTCATTGAGGGATTCTAGCCTATGAGATAAAAGAACACCATGCATAGTTAGAGAATCCAGCATCAGCTAAAGAATATTTATTTGTCCGCTATATATCTTGGCAAAAAGTGGGCAAAAGTGTTATCAGAAACCAAGGTTTGTAAAGCCACCATATTATGTGAAATAAAGGAAATTCTTGTTTATGCCAGATGAGTATCACATGGGATTATATTCAATTCATCTCAGCTTCTGATGCTTATTCAATTGATTATTTCTAGAGATATATGTCTGTTTATGTTATAAAAAAAAAAAAAAAGGCATGCATAACATAGTTTCATATTCTTACACTTTCTAGCAAACTAACAAAACTGTACTTGTTTTGCAATCAAACAAAAGGATATTTAATGTGTGGGTTAAAATAAAATGTGTTTTCAGGAGCAAGATTAAAGTATGAAAACCTTTGTTTTAATGAATCAAAATACAGGCAAAGCTACTCACTCTTTATACGCTTCATCAATTTTTTCAACATATTTGATAGTCCCAATAATGTCCTCGAGGTATTCAAGAAAACCTTCATCATGGGATCCCTGAGCTTTTGGCTTCATAAGAGAAATTTGCTCAACTTCACCCTGATAGTCATCATAAGTAAACTCTTAATATAGCAACCATAGACAAAGTAGACGAGCATAATGTCCAATATCAAACCTGAAGAATCAAAAAGCGGTTGTTGTCTAGGTCGACTCCTTTCCCTTTCAGTTTCTTGGTAACTTCAGTGAAATTACTTGCACGTTCATTGATGTAATACTTGGAGGTGTTATCTCGATATGCTATTCTCGTAATTACAAAATCACTTCCTGGAACAACTTCAAATTCTCCATCATCCTGTCATATTGCAAATGTAGTTTGAAAAAAATCATCAGATTATAGCGTACATCCCACCTGATATTATCATCGTATTATCATTACTAAATACCATAGTAAAATACAAACAAACCAACAACCTCATCAAATAAATTGGTTAATTTTTCCAAATTTTTAGCACCAACGCCAAACATATCATACTTGTGGAATAGAGCAAACCAAAACATGAAAACAGTAAAATTACCAAATCAATGATCTCTTGGAAATGAACAGAAACTCCAGCACTATCCAGATTCTGGTGATTAGTGGAGTTATGTATAAGCTCCGAAACTTTGTTGAGCCGCATCTACACAATCACATTGCACAATTAGGATCCCAAAAACAGCCTTTGTAGCTTTCTAACAGCCGAAAATAAACTTCGAATACAAAATCCAAAGTAACATCAACAAACCTGCTTAGCTCGTTTTCCGAATACGAAGAGCATTGCATCTATCACATTGCTTTTCCCACTCCCATTCGGTCCAACAACTGCCGAAAAGCTCTGAATAAAAAAGAAATTACATCACTAAATATATGAATCAATCCCCTACGAGTTGAACAATCTGAGCTAAACAAAAGATAAGTTCAAACCTAACTTAAAATTGCTATTCGCGGCCATAAAACAAAATCCCTAGCTTCGAATTTTACAAAAATTGAATTAGGTAAGAAAACCCTAACCTTGTGGAAAGGACCGACGCGTTGCTCGCCGGCGTAAGACTTGAAGTTCCGCATCACCATTTCCCTGATGAACAGCCTCGGGGACCTGGACGCTCCACGAGCCGACTCGGAACCATCGGCCATGGACTCGTCGTTCTGCTTCTCCATCCCCAATTTCACTGAGTCGACTCGGTGGCCCTTCGTTTCTCTTTAAACCTAACTGAGAACTGAGAAGAAGAAGAAGAAGCGAGATGCTTCTCAGTGAGAGAGAAAGGAAAGTAGTCGCTAATTGCTCCGATCTGCGTTTTCTACTGAACCGCCATTTATATTTAAATAATTTATTTACGTTTTTAATCGAACTTTTTATTTCATTTTAATATATTTGGGGTTTAAAGATAAGGAGCGTCGGAAGATGTTGTTTTCGGCGGGAGTCTGAAAATTTTGAGTTTTGAGAGCTGGGGAATTTACGAAAGTACCACTCAGTTTTATTAATATTTTTCCAATATGTGGGCTAGGCGGATCCTTTCCACGTCTAGGCGGTGGGCCAGATGGTGCATATTTATGGGCGGGCCGGACAAAACGTGTGATCAACTAAGCCCACCAAATCAGTGGATCAAATAAAACCCATAAAAAATAAACACACACAGCTTTTTTTTCGACAAGACACCACAGCTTTGAAAATGGAACATATACAGTATTACACCATCTTATCATATCATCATTTATTTTCTATGTTTTATTGTTGATTGAAGACTTTGAAGTAATGTTACAAGTACAAGTAGTGCAGGCTCAGATGGCCCTAAACTGTGATCTGAGTGATCCAAGAATTAAAAAGAACATCTGAAGTAAAGTACATGAAAATGATTATAAAGGTCAGTTGCTATCATCCATCGCTTGGTTGTTCACAAACAAACTTTCCCTCCTTTTGGGAAAACCGGTAGATTCTATTGCAGACCCTCTAAATTTCAGCTCTGTAGCTGCTCGAAAATTAGGATCAACAGATGATGATCTCGGGTTATGATCTGCCGGACCTGGCCTAAATGAACTTGTTGCTCCACCTGCATACCGGGGAGGAGAGACGTACCTCCGTGATGGACCTCTGAGACCGCCACCTCTAATATCCATCATATCAGCATTTCTTGACGAAGAGTCAGCAAACGACCTTTCTCCAGAGCTATTTCCACCCAATGGAGCCCCTGCTGTAGCTGAGGTCGAACTAAATGGATCATCAGGTCCTCCCCATGAAGTGAGTGCTTCTTTCTTCTTGGCGAAAAAATGCCAAGCTCCAAATAGGAAAAGTACAAAGAAGAATACAGGGCTAGTCCATAGCATCGTGCTATATTCACCTTTAAATACAGGAAGGTTTGAGCGATACATTCCCACGTACCCTCCACCAAGACCAAGAACAACAAGCTTTTCACGATCACTAGAATTAACGGTACCACATTTCTTTTCCCTGCATCAACATCCATGATCTGATAATTGAGGAAAGACGATCTAATCTCATCAAGACCAGCAGAGAAGATGATCCGAGGAGCACCAACCCTAACATAATGCTGCGATGATACATTATACACAAAAACCTTCTCCCCACTAACAATAAGCAAACACCCCTTAATCGCCTGAAAAGCAAGAGGCTCATCCATTTCAAACTTCCTCTTGGACCTAACTCTGCATTTGAAGTTCATCACATCCCCCAACAACAGCACATGAATCAGCTCACCTTCTGATGTAAACCCGTACGCTTTGGACCTCTCTGTCGCATCAAAAACATAGTATCTAGACAGCGAGTGATTCAACCCCTCGCATTCAGACTCCCTAATCTTCATGGTCCTCAAGTCCAACGACCCTGCACCCGTCTCTGTCAAAAACAGAAGCCGCTGCTTCAAGAAAGCAAGCGGCCTACTCGACGGCATAGTGGAGCCATGAACTGCCCCATTCTCTTTATAAACCGTAATCTTCCCACTCACATCACTCGCCAGTATGTAACTCATCCTCCCAAGATGATGCACCTCCAAAATAGTAACCGGCAGCCCGTCCTCCCCGGTACCAAACTTACTCACACTCTCCATCATCACCGTGGACTCTTCTCCACTCGACCCCTCCCAAACCCTATGCATCAAAATCTCTCCATTCCTATGTCCTGTCACAACAAAGCTCTCATTCTTATAAATCGACAAGAACGAAGCCATTGCCGTAATGGGTGACCCCAAAAGCGTATCAAACTCCACCACAACATCCCCATTCTTCAGAAACACATAAACCCTCCCTCTCTCATCCCCAACCGCAACGTACTTCGAACCCCCCTCGCTATCCCGAAAGGGCAACACGTGGATACAAGTCGCCTGGGAATCCAATTTCACAGCCGAAACAAACTGAAACCTGTCCGACCAAAACGGACTGTACTTCGTTACCGAAACTGCCCTCGCCCTCTCTTCTCCCCCATTTCCAACTTTACCATCATTCGTCACTTTTTCACCGCCGTGATTTACCTTCTGTTCGAGTGGAGAAATTAAACCCTCCACGACTTTCGGCTCCGCTAGTCTGAGTTCCAACCTGGCGACTATTTCGGAGAGGTTCCTCACTACATCCTCCAGCCTCTGCAACACGAGCTGCTGCGGGTTGGGCTCGGGTTCGGGTTCGGAAACGGATTTGACTAAAACAAGCTTAGAGGATGAGAAAACGAAGAGAAATGAGATGAGAATGAGCTTGCCTTTTGCTGTAATCGCCATGGTTTGATGAGGTGGGTTAAGTCTGGGCTTTTCTTCATTCAGCTAAAGCATTGCGGCGGATCTGCGACGTGGTCGGATCTGGAATTCGGAGGATTTTGGATCGGGTTGGATTTGAGGAACGGTCGTGCGGGTCGGTCAGTCAGGTGAGACCTGTGAGCTGATTTTGACTTGGGTCTTTACTGTGTGTACGGAGCTAGGGTAAGATTTACTAGATTGGACTGAGAGTTTTGTAATAGAAAAGAGGAAAGATTCAGTGTGTAGTTCTTACCACGTGTTCCTCAGCTAACTATCCTATAGGCGTACGACACGTGGAGGTTGGCGATTTGATTAGGGTAATTTTGACATTGTGTCAAGCTTTTGCATTGACCTTTGACTCTTTAAGTGGCACTTGCCCATCTGCGCCTTTGCCATACAAACAGTTACCATGATTCTGAGTTATAACTGCAATCAGGCCGCTCCTGAGGATTGAAGGGCCGGTGCGAAAAATAAATTGGCCACCTTATGTCAAATTTGTTTTATTCAAAAGACCTTTTCTTTTTTGTTTTGAAACCTATTAATATACTTATTTAATAAAAAACAAACCGATTAATATACTCTTATTAATAACTAAAAATGCCTCTTATCTAAAACTTTTTTTTGCCCCTTATTAATTATGTTTTCTCTTAATTATATATTAATATATTTATATATATAGGGTGTATATATATAACAAAATTATATAATTCCTTCGATTTTCTCATATGCTAGATAGGGACACACAAAAAAACATAATTCATTACTGAGATGTGGTAAAAGTGAAACATATGGCCCACTGGCATACTGTTGTACTAATTCTCAAAAAACACACGTGCCGAGCTATAGTGAGGAGCTCAATCAACAGTTTAATTATGTATTCATATATAGAAAGTTATGGCTAGAACTTAAGGTAAGAATTGATGCCTGGTATTTTGCTGTGAGTGCCCTCTTTGAGCCTGGGCCTAGTGCGGTCGCCCTGGCTGCCCTGGGCTCAGGCCGGGCCTGACTGCAATTAGCAAAAAAAGATTCGCATGGATATTGGATCCAATATGGAGAATGAATTCTGTATAATAAGTTAAGGGCATTGGTTTTACAAAGTAACAACTAACAAGTTTGTGAATGAACAAAGTAACAGACAAGGCATTAGTTTTGCATAGAAACTAGGTTCTTCGTTTGCCTCGACTGAACTCTTCCCAATCTGAATGAAGCAAATGCTGATTGAATTGTTCTATCAACCACGTCTGTTCTTTTCTTTTGAATAACGGATTCCCTGTGAATTGTTTGATCAACAGATTCGGTGTCAATTGTTTGATCAACAGATATGGTTTGAATCGTTTCATCAATGACAGTCTCCTTATTGCAGCGCTTTGAATGCAATGAATTTTGCCTCAATATCTCAAAGAATGAAGCATCAGTCTTCACGACAGCTTCAGGTGGTGATTTCTCTTTACGACTCTTCATTTGGGAACTACTGAACTTCATTGTAGTTCTTGCTGGTGTAGTCTCTCTCTGAAACTGCGTGTTATTATAGCCAAACAAATATTCAGCATTAGTGTAAAAGGTTATGGTTTGGCATCTTATACTGACTACAGAACTAGGTATAACTTCAAACAACTCAGCTCATATTAGCTTAACTTCCTTAATAGAGCTTACCATATCTGAAGAATCCTCTGGCACTGAGATTGTGCTCATGCTATTGCTGTCATCTCTTCCAAAGATAAAAGAGCAGCGAGCTGTGCTTAATCCACGCTTATGGGATGAAGGCAGAGAAAGATTTGATTCCCGTATGAACGATGACTGCAACATTACCAATGGGCAGAGTTATAAGTTATAACCAATATCATCTTACAAAACCCTTCCCAAAGTCGGCAAAATATATGATCTAACATAGAATCCAATCACAATGTTTCATCTCTACGTTTCATGAATTTCTGTATAAAGATTAAAGATGTCCTAGGGGAAGCCTTGACATGACGAAATCAAACTAGGGGCCAGATTTAATAATTAGGGGGCTTGTTTGAACCAGAAAGGGAGGCAAGAGTCCGCCTGCACAAAATTCACAGTACAAATGTGCAGATTTGCAGACAAATTCAAATTTAAAAGCCAGCAACAGAAGCCGATTTACCTTTGGTATGATCCCATTTCCTCCCTTGAGCTGCATACTAGAAGCAGCTGCAAATTACAAAACTCAACAGTAAGAAAATCGCGAAAGACATAAAGTCAACGAACTTGAGGACATCACTTTCACACTGGTAAATATATGCCACTTAATCTTACCAGGTGTTTTGCTCTTCTTAGTGTCAGGCATAATATTCATCTTCTTTATACGACCAAAAACTTCGCTACAACTTTCATCCTCAGCCGGTGACAAGAAATTTGCCTGCTCTTCCTGTTTCAATCAGGATGTTCTTGTAAGTTAAAGGAGTGTCTTGAGAGCAAATAAGTGAACTAACTTCAGATATACAGTTATACAAAACCAAAAGAGTGGACATATGGTTTGAACAGGAAAAAGAATTTCAACCAAAAGTCAACATATTATAAAGTGCTAAAAACTCACAGCTTTGTCGAATGAGCATGGTTTAGCTGGTCTCTTTTCTGGTTCATCATCATCATCATCTGATGACACGTATACATCATTATCGGTAAACATTTGAGAAATCATTTGCTTCGCTATTCTTAAATTCATTTGGACCGAGACTTTTTTTGGTGAACCAGAGTCAGAATTGTTGCCTAGTACATCTGCAGCTTCATCATCAGACTCTTGATCTTCCTCTTCTTCTGCATGTTTCTCTCCGAAAGACGTTGTTTCTCTTAGCTTTGAACCAAACATCAATTTTTGCATAATTTTTTCTGTTCCGGAAGCATCTTGTTGCTCAAGCCATTTTTGATGGAGTTCATTCCGCCTTTCACCATCAATTGGCTTTTCTTCATATCCAGTTGCTATCATATCATTAAGATCCTCAACATCTTCATCAGCCTCATCTTCTTCTTTATCTGGGAACAGAAACTGGTCATGATCACCATCGTCTTCTTCCTCAGCTTCATCGTCAACAAAAGCTTTGACAGGATCACGAATTGGAGATGAAGACAAATCAGCCAATCCAGGGGAATGAGGATTGACATTCTCTTTGTCATTGTCCTCCTCATCGGAAGAACTGTAAAGATGCAAGTGTCTTTGTCAACTTCATCACCAGGAGTTGCATATAAATAGTACATGGAGACAAATATAAATCACTTACATATCATCAGGGGGAGCAGAATCAAGCTTTAACTTCAAGTCCATTGCGAGTTTGGACGGTGCAAAAACCTCCTCCAAAGGACTACTGGGGGTATCATTCTCATCTTTAGAGTCAGTAGTCTGGGAATCAGAAAACAAATCCTACAGCAATGCATAAGGTGAAATAGTTATAGTTAACTTGATATACACAATCTGTTTCAAGCATGATACACATTAGACAATTGTAATGTGGAAAGAACCTGAGTATCATCAATAGGAGCTCGAAATGCTTGCTTGGATACCTCATCAACATCCTACAATTCGATCACATGTTAATTGGAAAGTTTGTCTAAATGAAACACAAGAAACCAATTTTCCCCGCAATAGAAACATAACAAAGTGAGAGTACTAGAAACATTCCATGAATGCTTCTGGTGGCAGTTAACATAATCTTAATATCAGAGGCATACTTCAGGTATCACCTAGAAAAGATTAGCAATGATGATGAAAACATTCTGTGAACTCCAGTGAAAAAATTTACCACTCTGAAAAATTCCTGTGCATCAGAAAGCCACAGCACTTGTTTTATGTCAAAATGCACTCACTTTTTGGCTTAACTAAGTTATTAGTTATTACCAACGGTAGCTTTACAGATGCATCACACTCTGTCATTTATGGTTGAGAAACTCTTGCACATACATTTTAGATACTTTATCCTTTTCAACACAACATATATATCCATCAAGAAACACCTGATTATTGCATTTTTGGATCTAAGCAACAAAAATTATCAAGAAACGAGTCTTCAAATTTACCATCTGGGAAGAAACATTTTCATGGCCGGAATGATCTATATGATCATTAGAAGCATCCATACACACCACATTTGTACCACTCCCTTTTTCAGTCTGGCATTCAACCGGCTCCTCAATTGCTGCTTTAAATACCTCACTACCTCCTGTAACATCCACATGAGCACCTTGTGAACTGAACTCCTCCATAATCCTTCTAGAAGATCCATTGTCACCAACAGAAGAACTCATAGACATAGACCTGCAACACTCAGAAATCAATATCGCATTGTTGTAATTACAATTCGATTGAACAAACACAAAAACCAAAATTATTTCCTTATCTAACAATAGAATACCCACTTCTTTGAAACCTCCAGTTTTCTTCGCCGAATCTTCTCCAGGATTGAAGATATGGGCTTCTGAACAATTGGGACAGGTTTAAATGCTGCTTCTCTTGTTTCTAACAACGTAAACGCAATGTATACATTAGTAACATTATTGATTTACATGGTTGCATTACTTTAATTATGCACATCCTTATGTTCCAGATAAAGTTCATACCTCGCAAAAGTCGCTGAGTTTCGGCATGAAGCTCCTTCAGATGCTCCTGTCTTTCCTATAAAATCAAAACAACTAGGCATAAGCAAATGAACTAATTTCACAATGTAATAAATTAACTTGAGAGAACTCTAATCACCTTCTCAACCCTCCTCTTGCTCTTGACCGCCGCATCTTTAGATTTCGTATCATCACCACCACTCTTGGCCCTCTTATTCTTCTTCTTCTTGTCCTTCTCCTCCTCCTCCTCGCCGCCATCAGAACTCCGCCGTTTCTTCTCCGGCTCCTCCATCGTCGTATCTTTACTTTCTTCCAGCATCTCCTCGCTTCGCTCTTCGCCTCTTTCGCCGAAATCCTCACCCACCGACTCAAAATCCAATGCCCTCTTAGCTCCAGATGCATCTCCCCCACCATCCAAACCATCAGAACCAGATCTCTCTTCACCTTCCTCACTCAAATCATCAAAACCAGAATTCATTTCCAAACCAGATCCCTTTTCACCTTCACCACCGAAATCATCAAAATCAAGACCAGGATTCATCTCACCTTCATCGCCCAAACCCTCCGATCCAGTTCTCGAGTTCGATTGCTCATTCGATTCATCCAAATCGAGGTCGGCGCCGCTCTCTGGTTGATCGAGGAGTGGATCTGGAGAAACCCTAACTCCTTTCTTTAGGCGCTTCAGCTTCCTTTCACGGACCGGAGGGGAAGCCTCGTCGGAGTTCGGCGGGAGCTCAAAGTCGTCGTCGAACTCCATCTCTCTGCTTTCAATTTCGCTCTGCAACGGGTTGAAGAAAGCTAGGGTTTCAAGATCTGAACTAATCCTGAAAATATCACCAGTTAAGTTTTGCAATTTAAGCGCCAAATGATTTAAAATAAATTTCGATCGCTGTTTTGTGCCGCCAACTGTAAAAAGCTACCTTCGCCGCAAAAAAAAAAATGTAAAAAGCTACCGAAAATGGCTGGAGCATCTGGACCGTTGATTCATTGCGGGATTAGAATTTAGCGTTTGTGATTGCAGCACCAAATCTCTACTATTAGAAGCCAACCATCCTATTTGGTGTCATGATGAAGTTTTTTTTGAATTACCTAAAAAACCAAGGTAACAAAAATATCTTTAAGAAATAAAAATAAAGTTATTATAGGCTTAACTGTAAAACACCATTGGATATCAAAGAAAAAAAGAAAAAAAAAAAACGTGTGGAAGTTTCATCCCACTTTTAATGGAGCGGTTATCTACAAAAACTCACGTTAGGTGGAGCAGTTTAAATAAAATTTCTTCTATTTTTTTATCCTGTGCAGATGCACCGGCAAGAGGCTAGTGCAAAGAAAGTGATGGATTTGCGGTCTAGTGGGCTTTATTAAGTTTAATACACTGGTTTAATTGTAAAACATCATTGGATATCAAAGAAAAAAAGAAAAAAAAAGGATGAGGAGAAAAAAAAAAGACGTGTGAAGTTTCATCCCACTTTTTATAGAGCGGTTATCTACAAAAACACGTTAGGTAGAGCAGTTTAAATAAAATTTCTTCTATTTTTTGATCCCGTGGAGATGCTCGGGCAAGAGGCTAGTGCAAAGAAAGTGATGGATTTGCGGTCTAGTGGGCTTTATTAAGTTTAATACATTGGTTTAGTTTTTCTATTCTTCTTCTTTTGGTCAGTAAAATTTTCCTCAGATACTAAACACAATGGGAAGTGGTAACAATTGTTGAGCAGTTATGCAGCTCGGAATTTGGATTAAGGTTTTTTACCGGAACATTTTTGAAATGATTAATCGGAAATTCAGGTCTGCGTTTCTGCTAATGTAGAACAAGACAACATTGGTGCAAGAATATCACATGAGCCACACAAGCCGGAGACATGGGTGGTGCGAATCCAGGACAAAGTAGAGAGAGTAAATGTCAATTTTGCAAAAAATCCGCCGGAAACATAGTGCCAGGCTCTTCATTCTCAGGCAAACATATCAACGTTACAAGGGAAGAAGCCGTGGTCACAGTCCAAAAGAGACTGACTTCACGTTTTATGGAACATAGATTTATGATCGTTCATTCAGATCATACAGAATTATAGATCCATAAATCATATTTTAGGTTATTAGGGGTATCAATGATGCTAGTGCCAAGCTCCGATTGTGAATGCTCACTAACAGAAGCACACTGTTAAACAGCAAAAAGATGTTTTAAAGCCAACAGCAGTGAATCATAAGCTGTTCAACAGACTATAAGAAATTTTGATGGCTAATGGAACAAATCAGATTACTATAAGCAATCACATCTCAAAATCCCAAGTACTCTCGGCGGTTAACTTTGGCACCTTGCGTTCCTCGGCCAAGTTGTAAGAAGCTGACACCTGCAGACAATAGAACACCACTATTACAAAGGCTTCGCTCTCAAGTATATGACGCTCATCAGTAAATAGTAATCATAATAATAGAGTGAAGGTTGAAAAATAGCAACACATACATGACGACTTTAACTTGTACCAATCATATCAAAGAAACTATAAGTTATACCAAATCAAACCTAAGAAACTAAAGGTAAACCTACATCCTGAGAAAACACTTGAGGCAATATATCCAAGTTGACAGAATGCCTTGACATTTGAAATTTGCTGAGTAATAGACAGGTGGATTATTATTTAACATTTGATTGATGGCCACATATATAGACTTGACGCAATTGATCTCAGTGGCATTGAAATGAAATTATCACTCAACGCAGTCCTCTACACCACAAAGCACATGCTGCTTCCCCAATTGAGCTCCATGGCATTGAATAACATCACACAATTGATGTTACTACGCACCAACAATTCACTCCAATCATACCGGGCAGTTACAATCACAGAACTTCTCACAGCCAGAATGTCAACTCCTATAATCCCCTACTGTCAATACAGATTAGAGGAACATACTACTAACTACCCAAACTGTTCCTAGAACCCTTATGTGCATATTATCTGATAGAATGGCCACTGAAGCATATAAGAGAGCAAATTCCAAATGTTTCAGGTACCAATGATCCAAAAGCTGGTTGCAATTAAAGTATAACCTATTCATTCCCAACCAGTTAATTAGAATCTATACACTATCAACTAATGGAGACTATAATCAAATGACTAGATTCCTGGACAGATAGATATCAGATAGTCTATGACTTGAGTACTTAATAATGGGACTATTAAACTAAAACGCATCCCGCAATTGGTTAACTGAGTTTAGAACCCAAGTCCCAAATCATATGCTTACTTAAAACTTCAAATTTCTAAGCAATTCGATATAAGCAACTTCAAAAACATATTTCAATTACCTTGAAAGAGCCATTAACTTTGGAATTCCTGGACCATTCGAGCCCCAACAGCTTGCTCGAAGTCTGGTAACTAGCCCTGAACACATCATCTCCATAAACCCTCCTCGAAACAGCGAAATCCCACGAGTTCTTTGCCAAGTCATAGCTGGGCTCGAACGTGGTCAACCCACCGTGCACATAACTGTACTTGAACTTCCCATTTCCGGTGCCGAGCACGTGATTCGCCGAGACCTTGTTGGCCGAGTTCAGCACCAGAGTCCCGTCCAGAATAGTCCTATTGTCACCTTGGCTATGAATATAAGTCAAATTCAACGGCTTACCCGCAACCCTAACCGAGTTCATGAACTGAAACCTAAAGTCCTGCAGCACAAGGCCATAATTGGAATTGGAATTTTGGGTGGAAAACGGCGGCGTTTTGGGATTCAAAGAGTTGGGTGTACCTTTCTGGGGACGTTGTAGTCGACGATGAAGACGCCGGGTTTTTCGACGGCGAGAACCAGGCCGTTGAGGCTGGGGCCGCCGACGACGGTGGCGTCGGTGAGAGAAGCGCGGAGCTTGACGTCGCTGGCGAAAACGGCGACGTTTGCGGCGGCGCCGCTCTTGTCTGTGTCGTACTTACCCTTCAAAGATGCCTTCATCGTCATAGTTGTAAGCAGAGTTGTTGGGCGGAGAAGAAGAAGAGCGGATGTTGAGGGTTTTGAGAGGACGAATTTTTTTTGTTTTTTATTTTTATGTCAAGGTTGGGTCTAGCGCCTCCTCCTGAAATGTTCTTTTGTTCTTTTCCTTTTAAAAATTAAAATTATATATATTTTTTGATTTATTGATGATAATCTTTTCGTTTCGGTGGAAAATTAGACTGTGAAATTCTCATAGAGGTAAAAAAATGTTGAGTTGAAGCGTGTATATCGATTAAATTGTAACTAGCAGAGTATCGGATCATATCACAAGACATCTTGTGGGAGTTGTAGAATATGTGTTAACAAGAGTAAATAAGTTGTGTGTCTTGTATAGAATATTCTGATCAAAGTAAAGTAAATAACTTATCTTATTACGACGATACCAAAATGAAAATGATCTAAATATGTATTTTGTGTATAATTACTCGTGAACATAACAAACGAGTTGAGGATTTACGATATGTTACAAAGTAAGTGTCGTTCAATACATACGCAACACAACATCGATACCATTACTACAAATCCACATTTATGCCCTTCATCAATTCCTTAAACCCTACTATGAGGAGTTCGCCTTTACAAAAAAAAAAAATACAAGATGTCTGGCGGGAGCTGTATGGTTTTACAAATTAAGCATGTTCGGAGCAAATAACAACGTAAGCCTTCTTCATGGAGCAACAACGAAGCTAAGATAACAAGTTAGAACCGTGTTTGTTCTACTTCCCAATAGTTGTTACGTTCAATCACGTCTCTAGAAATCACAATAAAAATCTTAACTCAACTTAGACGTTATTTTTTCGTCCAAAAAAAAAAAAAACTTAGACGTTATTTTATTCCGTTTCTACAAGTTGATCATGATAGATCAACAACTCTCTGTATTAATTTTAGATATCCTTAAATTAAATTTCGAGCGTTTACATGATTTTTTTAGTTTTTCTCTTGTATGAATAATTAGTTAATATTTTCTTTAGAAACATGAAATGTAATTTCCTTTTCACCCCCATGACTCGCATCTTCATTCACTACTCCCCTACACACGCACTACAGGCTATCATTCCTTTTCCCACCCGAATTATTTAAGCAGAGGGAGGGAACGTTGGTTCCCGCCACACAACAATTGGCGCGGTCTCTAAAATTCTGAATCTAAAATCCACCCTTTTTGTTCCGCCACTCTAATTCTAATTTCCAAGACCTAGCCGGCTCTTTTCTTTTCTTCTCTTTTGGGCTCCAAACCTATCCCACCACACCACTCTCTCTCTCTCTCTCTCTCTCTCTCTCTCTCTCTCCTTGAATCAAATCAACCTTCCTCCAAATCTCTCGCTCTCGCTCTCCTCTCCGTCTGTTTCAGCTCACATTCGATTTCTCCGACACGGCGAGTTTTGAGTTTCATTCGGACTATTCATCTTCACCTCATCTCTTATTCGAATCGGATCTAAGACGCCGCTGGAATTTTGATCCTCCATTATCCGGTGAGCTATTTTCAGCTTCAATCATTTCACATTTACGAAGAACGCTTTAGATCTGTCAGATCCGGCTTTGAATTTTTTTTTTTTAAATTTATTAGATCTGTAATGTTTGGGGTTTCTATCGAAATGAAAAGCCATTAGAATTCGGATATGATTTTTTGTTATGATGGTTGGTGTTGGATGGATATTAGTTGAAACTTGAAAGATAGAATGTATATAATGGAAGTCATTATTGTTTGTGTTGAGCTTATTGCTTACATTTGTGGTGTTTGCATCATCAGCTTACATAGTACATATATGATAATGTCCCACTCTTCTCTCTTTTGGCATTGTACTGTAATATTTTTGTGTTAATGGAATTATTGAGTCTGTTGTCTTTGTTGCAGGGAGAGCACCTTGGGCATCACAATCACTTTTGCACTAGCAAGAATAATTGAGTTGTATATCTGATGGAGTTAAGAAGTTGCATCCATTTGCACTTCATCAAGACTCTGACTGGTGGCGAAGTGAAAAAGACACTGAATGTGACTAGAGGAAAACCAGTACTCAGATTCAGGAATGTGAAAGACATATGTGAAGAACTAGATGCCAAAAATGGTCATTTGGCTCCAACAATTCCACCAAAAGATGAGTTCCGTGGCCTGCATACTGACAGTTCTAGGAGCGAAAGCAGAGATACAGGTTATGTTGGAAACATAAAAGTCAAGAGTGAACCCGAGGATGTTGGTTTTGATTGTAATGATGGAGGAAACAGTGATTTGGATTGCTTTGGTAATATGACACTAAAGCAGATCAAGCAGACTTGCAAGACCAAGAAAAGAAAGCGTTCAAAGTCTACTGGTTTGAGTGAACAGTTAGAAACTTGCTCTCCTGTCAAACCAGAGTATTCAATGTCGGAAGCTAATGAAGATCATGATCTCATGCAGCCTCTTAGTGAATTGAAATCTAAACTTGCAAAGAATGCAAAGGCCAAGATTAAACGCAAGCGTATGAAAAAAGGTGCCTCTACCATCTCTCAAAGTGCCATAATAACTATCAAATCAGAACAGATATCAAGTGAGGAGGAGCTACTACAATTCAATCAGGTTCCACCTGCATGCGAGAGGGACATTGAAGTAGATGCTGAATCTGGTTGTTCGGATGTCCAAAAGGCAAGCTGTATCGATGATGATACCTCTTTGGTTTATGATAATATGATGGGTTATTATGGTGCAGTGCCAACTGAATTCCCTGAGACAACTACTGAATTTTCAGTTTCTCCAACAGATGAAAATGAGAGCTGCATTGTCTATGAACCGTTTTGTGAAGACATGGAGTATGATCCTATCCCACTTCAGGTAGTGAGCAACTCCGGTTGGGATATAGTCGAGGCAGATGATACTGAGATAAGAAATTACCAGCGTTTATATTTTTGGCCTGCATTAGAATCCAAGATTCAAGGATATATCACCAATTCGGTCCACCTTGACCTCACTGAAGAAATGTCTTCAGATGACACTATGTCCTCAGAGGATGCAAAGTTATGTCAGATTAACAGTGAGACAGAAGATGATTTATTTCAATGCACGAAATCTATCAAGGGATCTGATGCATGTATATCTGAGGCCTATAGCGAAGATGATTTACCTTCTAATCAGGAAGCCAGTGCTAACTCTATTGGTGATTGTGACTTGGGCTCTGGTAGCAGTTTGGTGTCTGTGTCTGATCAAGTTTCCATGGCGAAGGAAGAGGAGGAGCAATCCCATTTGTCTGCATGTGCTGATGGGAAAATAAGCTCGTCTCCTGGGGTCATTTCATGTGAGGCTAGTGATGAGCATACGACAGCAGCTAGTGGTGAGTACTTTAAGCAGCAGTGTCCTCAAAGACTTCTCCAAACAAGAAAGGTACATGGTGTTTATTGGATGTTTATTTTCCTTTAATATATCATGAAGGTTTTGTTATCATAAATTGTTTCCATATGCAGGTCATTTCACCAGCTTCCCAAGAAAAATTGTGCAAGGCTATGAAGTCAATTGAGTTACAGGATGGACATAGTGGTAAGTTATAAAGTCTTAGTTTTGCTTCATGGAACCTTAACTGATAATGTATGTTGTGTTTAGGATCATAAATACTGTACACCATAATACAAGTGAATTTCTTGAGGTTTATGTTTGCTTGAAAGATGAAATGAGATTTCTATACATTGTCCAATTTTCTATTTGCTTCATCTCCACAAATCGGACAATGTGGTTACCAAGAAATATTTACCAAATGCCAAGAAATATTGTAGGTTCTCTAATATTCAATTTTATTTATGTGGTTACTACATTCTTTGTAATGAATAAATTCAATTTTATTTATGTGGTTACTACATTCTTTGTAATGAATATATCTCAGGTTCTTTGAATTCACTTTTGTTTCTCTTTTCCTTTTGTGCATTTGATTCTGAGTTTCTGATAATTTCAGCGTGCAAGGGGAAACTATGTTTTGGAAAACAAGCTGTGAATACAAACCTTGGAGCTGAAGGGCAGCCTGACCAGATCAGACGACCTAAGTTCGCTATTACACCGCAAACCATTAGGAATCCTAAGAATGAGAAGAGTTCACATCATAGAGGCATCCCTAAAGCTTCTAATGGTTCTTCAACACCACCACCACGTTTTACTACAGGGTGTACATCCATTCGAACCTGTTCAGATAGTGCCATTGCCTTCTCACAACGCCAGATGCATGACATTGAATGTATTACAACAAAACTCACAAATGAATTACAGATATTGAAGGAAATTGCAGAAGAAAGATTAGTGTCCGGACCCTATCCTACTACATCGCTGAAATATGATGCTGATGAGGTATGTTTTTTAGACATACTTTGAATTTTTGATCACCTTATCCGTCAAACCCTTTATAATGCAATAGTGCAAGTATAACTAAATTATACCCCATAAATGGTGGCAGGCTAAAATGGCTATTCAGAATGTAACACGAGTTGAAGCTTCTGCTAAAAAGCTGCTCTCAATGATGTCAAGGGACTGTAACCGATTCTGTAAAATCATGGTCAGCTCCTTGGCCTATTTTCTTCCCTCGTCTCTTGGAAGGCAATGCAATTGCTATAGGCCTATGCTAGTGTCATCATTTTGATTTTCAATTATGAATTGCAGAGAATGGCTGATCAGAATAGTTCTAATGCTCCTGAAGACGTCGAAAACAATCAAACGAAAACAACTGTTGCTAACAAGGAGAGGAAGAAGATTACTTTTGCTGATGAAGCTGGGGAAAAGCTGTGTCATGTAAAGGTTTTTGAGAATGAGATGATATCATCTTCGGTGAATAATCCTTCTCTAAACCAGGAGGTGCTGGTTAAATAACATGAACGCTTGCTGATTGACTTTGTTCTAGATGTACATCTTTGTACGAGTGAGGCTGCACCTTAATTTGCGTTACGATTCCCTCGAGTGTTCTTCTTTCATTCCTTTTCTACTGGATATGCGTTGCTGTGTAAGGATTGGAGTTTCCTGAGTGTTGTGCATTTGCATTGCCCAAAAATGTCAAACTCCACAACCAAATTGCGGGTGCCTAAACCCCCGGGCTAACAGGCCGTGTTAAACATAAACAATGAATTTAACAGAAAGCCAGTGTTAAATTCATTGCTTGTTCTTGGTTAGTGTTTCAGCCAAATCAATTCCACCCAAAAGCGTGGCGAGACGGGCGAGTATGGAAGTCTTTGGAGTAGTAGACGAGAAATTAAATATTTCTGTTAGTCTTATTATGAATTTTCTCTAAACACTTCGTCACTTGAATATAAGATAAGTGAAGACACAAGGGGCCATAAATCATTAAATCAAGCAAAGGCAAAAGCCTACTCAGTAGTATTCTTGAAATCATAGCCATCAATATCAACAAAATTTGATGTTACTAGCATTATGCAAGATACAAGGATGTAACGGCAAAGAGAAAATCCTAAACTCCATAAAATGACATAACGTAACAGTCCTACATGGGCTGCAATAAAATGACGCGAGTGATTTACCATTACCAATCACAAGTTCAGAACCAAAATATTCACATATAAATTCCAGGTTAACAAGTATATCACAGGATATTAACCGGTGAATGGGTGGAAAAAAGGAGGTCCACTTTCAATTCCGAAACAAAATCAGACGGGAATTGCCAAGCCTTTCTTTGCCATGCTATCCAAGATGTCATTCAGCGCTTGACACAAGCCAACAATCTGCAGACACATGTAGCCAGAGGAAGACTTAAAAGACAAAGATATAGATAGACTGATGTGAACAACTTAAGGTAACAAGGTTGGGCAAACTAGCAAAAGGTTTACATATACAAATATGTTTTAAGGCAGATTCTTCACATGTACATCAGTTTCTGAAATGAAATTGGTGAGAATAACGTCACATTAGCAATGAATTTACCTGCTGATCCCATTGCTGCAGCTCTTCAGTATCATCCTCAAAATGTATGACAGCTTCCACCTGTTATGGAAATTTTCAGATATTGCATAAATGTTCAGATGAATCGAACAATCACTGATGAATTTCAGCAGCTCTTGGTCATGCCATGAGCAAGGTGAATTCATACCTGATCAATAGAACCCCTCATTCTGTCCTCATATATCATTCTTGAAGCAATCTTCTCAGCCTGCAAGTCACATAGTGAATCCATTAGGAAACATAAAGCATAGTGATGGTAACAGAAACATGTATACGGAGTAGCTGTATCAATGAAGCACAAGTCTCAACAAAAGGGGTAACAGGACTGTACCTTTGGAGGCTCAATTCCCAGCAAGGTTCCCAACTCCTCAAAACTGCAACAGAAAGTAACTGAACAGGTCCGCTAAAGTACAATACGTTGAAAATGGAAACCAACAGCAACTTATAACCAACCTTATATTTGTGTAAAGTTTGCTGGCACTGAGAAGATTATGTTCAATCATTGCACGATCCAACACCGTAAAATTGTCTGGCAGAAGGGCTTTCTGTGAAGTAAGACATGTAACAATTAAGGCTTCAATGAAAAGGGTACATACGGATCGAACGACTAATATAGAGAAGAAGAAAAACTTGTAACCTGATGCGGCTTTAACTCTTCAGCAAACGCATCAATTTCTGGTTTCCTCAAAATTCTCTCCAAATACACCTAACAAGCATAGATATCCATCATAGAAACAGTTTGAGAGTACTATACAGAGGCGAAAAATGTAAAGGACCAAGCCAATTATAATTTCAAAAATCATGCATGAGAGAGAGAGAGAGACCTTTTGAAGTATTGGATAAACTTTCAGCTTTGAGCATCGCTCATCCTGAACCAAAATCACAAGGTATCAGCATACTGTGAATGGAAAAACACATTAACACATACACCAAGTAAGAAATTTACTTTGTATAGAGTGGCAAGAACACGAGACCGTTGGGGTCCTGCAGCGGCCAAAATTGTACATGTAACTGCAGCAGATAGGGCTTGCTGCAAGGCTTCCTCATCAATCTCTCTGCAGTAAATAAAAATAAAAAACTAATTATCTGCAGAAGAAATTCAAAGTGACATTAACTGTCATAATCAATATGCAGAACTTGTTTGCAAGAGATGAGATAAATTCTTGACATACTCCTCTCCTATCTGCCTCTTCTCAATCTGAGAAATGTCATAATAACGTAATGCTGCTTCCAAGAACTTCCTCTTTAAATCTAAAATCCTCGCATAACAAACCTGTCGAGAAACAAGGGGGAAAAGTAGCAATTTCAGTGGCCTGCTGAATTAAATGCAAGTCCATTCACTGAATATCAAACAATGCCAAACCTTATACTGCAAATTCAATACTTCATGCTGACTGCTGCTAACCAAGAATGAAGCTTTGTTAATAAACGCTTCTGCATTGACAGCATCGTCATCCTACAAAATGATTTTCTTTATTATAAAAAGTTTCTATTCAACTTCACACATTAAAATATCATATATTCCCACTTTTTCAAGTATGTTCAATATCATAAACAATTGCATTAGTCACAATGGATATTAAGGCATCACTTCAATGAGCAAAACAGATAAACAACACAAAAAGGGCATGTCTACCGGTGACAGAGCATACAAGTCTTATTTGTCCAATATCAGCACTTCAAAGGGGTTCAAACAACAACCATAAACTAAAGATAGACTTGCTTCCTTTGTAAGTGCTGATACATGCACATGGTACATCATTGATCATTCACATCATGTATTACACAATAAATAATACAGACAGTTCAGCCTCCACATCACTCCAATGCAAAACACCCTCTATAGCAGACACACCCAATCTCTACTAAGCTAACTTATCAGTGAGGTTGTGGCACACCAAACAGCAGGATAAACACAACTGAAGAGCTAAACAGCTGGGGGGAAAGCACATACCTCAAGATACAGGCGAGCAACTTGAACACACTTTGCTAACTTGAACTTGTCATCAATCACTCTGAATCACAAAAACAGGTGTATCAGTGATTCCTACTGTCCACTCTTACGATAGTAAAAGGGAACCCCAAAAGAGTGGATATTGCTCTCATACCTCATCGAAGAATCCAGATTAATTCCACTGAGCATCTGAGCTGCTTTTGACCACTGCTGCTCAGACTCATACAATTCTGCGAGTTTCTCCCTTATTATCAAAACCTACAAACAAAAAAGTACCTTCAGAACCAACAAAATCCCGAATTAAATGGCACACAGTCACAACCGTCCTAAATGAACGAACGAATGAATCAGACATCCTAGCAATCCCTACATTATGTATTCACAAACGACACTATCATATCTCGCACCACGTTGTACATAACCCTATAAATTTCTAAAGTCCAAAGACAATACACTACGAAATTCACAACCTATGCATTCTATTCTACTCCACCACTTGTACTAAACTTCTTAAAACCCTAGATTGTCATACTAACCGAAGAATTATACAAAACACAGAATAAGTGCACTCGAAAAGCTCCGAATAAACGCTAAACCGGCAGATTATAGCTCAACACAAAAGGAAAGGTCGAAAAACCAAACCTGTTCTTCAAATGAAACGCTGCGAGGCTGAATCTGAGCAAGGGCATAATGGGCAATCTCCTTCTGCAATTCCGGCCTCAACCGCCCCAGGTCCTGCGCAAAACTCTGCAACAGCTGCCGCGAAACCACCAGAGGCACGTCGTCGGACAACACTGAACAAAAGGTTAACACGGTAAAAAAAGAAAAACAACAGTTTCGGGAAGAAAAAAAATCGAGGATAAAGCTTTCGGTAATTTACTGTGATCGATGAACTTCTTGGCCGGAACGACGTCGTCTTCGGAGGAGAACACGGTGGAGAGAATGTGCTTGTACTGCTCGATCTTCTGCCTCTGATCAGCGATCGCAGAGGCTTGTGCGAAGGCGGCTTCCATGGCTCTTTCTTTGGTCTTTGGAAACCCTAAACCCTAAATTTGGAGTAGAATTTGGTGCAGCTACGATGGACTCTGGTTCTGTAATTCTGAGATTATAGAGCTCTCTAAGGTAGGAGGAGAGTAACTGATAGCAAAACGCAGCGTTTTGTGCGACTGATAGCGATACGGCACGTCGTATTGTTTCTTTGTTATTTTCTTTTTAATTCTTTTTTTTTTTTAGAGCTAAGAGAATTTAAAAATAAAAGCTTCAGTGTGAGAGCAGAAAATATTGAAGAATCAATATTTTAGGTAAAGAACACAGATTATTATGATTATGCAGTCAAATTCAGATTGTAATGTGATCAATCACGACGGTATCTGATCAGTTCAAAAACATAAAACTTTCATTCCACCAGTATCAAAACCTTGATCAAAACTGACCATGTTAAAAATATTTTACATTATGAGTCAAAAGTACAAAAAAGAAATTACAACATCTGAATGTTACTTCAACCAACTAGTTTTCTTTTGCTACTGAAGAGAATAACAAGAGAGGTATCAGAACTTTTCCGAGCCGTCCTTGACCATTTTATGCTGGTTGCTCACCGCTGCAAGCAATGTTGTGTTCAAGATGACAGATTCTTCGTAACAATATCCAGCTACTCCTCTCACAAATATCAATACCAACCAGAAGATAAACCCATAAGAATCTCCTGTAGAATTATCAAGTCAGCTGGCTTATTTGAATTGAAGATCATTACCCTTATCACTAATATGATGATATGTCCCAAGAAATTGGAAATGCAAAACCATGCCAAGTTAACTTCTGTATTATCCCACTGATCAACTGCTATCAGAAGGCTCACTAATATGATGATATGTCGATGAGGCTCACTAATATGATGATATGTCGATGAGCTGTGGCTTGGTTGGTTAAGGTGTTTAACTTAGGCAAAGGGAGCCTTCCACTTTCAACATAAAACTTACTAATCTCTGGATTTGAATAATGTCGTAGACAAAGTAATCAAAACAAACTAAGAGAAACTAGCCCCAACGATCATGAGCAACACAGGACGGGAACACACCATAATTCTTGGTTTTCTTCCAATGCCTAAAAATTTGTACATATCAGCTAGAACGCCTGATGAGATCTTTGAGCAGAACAAAGCCTTAATACGGACATATACCGCATCATGAATATATGGTATTCCATCAAACTCACTCATCACAAAGCCATCTTTTGGAGTATAACTCTGCAACTTACCTTTCAACACCAGGACTTGCCTCTCCTTTGTGTATTCTAAAACACGAGCAGGAGAATAAGTAGTATGTTTTATAACACCACCAATAATTTCTCTAATGTCAACCTCTTTGGTCCAAGACTCCTTAACACCATAGTCCTTCATCACCCAAAGACTGATATAATAGCTCCCGCGAACAGTTACAGAGAGGCAATCATTGGAGACTCCAAGGTTCAATTTAGCTCGCTGGGAATCTAAACAACAAGGTGGCAATGGTAACTGCTCGAAACTCTCACTTTCAAGGTTAAAGGAATGTATCCTCTTACTACACTCGCCAATCCAATGCAGGTATCCTTTTACATAAATCCCATTTATTTGCTCACAATAGTAGCCAGGGTACGAAATGCTCCTCCAACTCCCAGAGCCAACAGTCAAAACCATCACCTTCCGAGCAAGCGACATAAGAACTTATATACCTGACGAAATACTACCTTATATACCTGACTCTCAGGACTGTACCCAAATCCAAACCAGTTCCAATATTGTCAAAGCTAGTTTCCTCAGGAGGACACGAAAGAGGCACAGACTCACCAGTAATCGGATTGGATATGTAAAAATTGACAAGTCTCATATGGAAATCCAGGTAATGACAAAGCAAGCCATTACACACACCCACAAATCTCCGGCCAAGATTTCCACCATGATGTGGTTTGGCAGCTGCAGAATGTAAGGCTTCTCATCATGCTCCTGCTCATTTTGCTTCACTTTCTTCCTCATTTTTCTTCACTAAAACGATAATTAGATATCAGACTATCAGTACTAAACTGGGCAACTACTTGATCAAGCTAAGCATTTGATACAATGTCAAATTTTCAAACAGCAACAGCATTTGAAAATTATAATCTTGTAAATTTTCAAATTACAAGATTATAATTCGGAAAAAAGGAGACTTGAGTTTTGGGTTGAGAAATTAGGGTACCTGATTTGAGGCTGCGAGGTTGAGGAGGACAGCTCGAGATGAAGTTGTAAATTTCACTTTGGCACGGCTCACACGTGTTGAAATCTTATCTTTGCAGAAATGAGAAACACCGTTGGATCAATTTGATGGGTTAATTTGCGTCCACCGCCATGGTAAAGGTGTAGAGAGGGAGCACGGCAGGACCGCCACGTGGAATAAATAAATAAATAAAATCTGGATTTCTTTTGTTTGCTTTTTCTCCAACGGTTGGACTCTCTCGTTAAATCACGCAACGCATTTTGTCTCTGCCAAAACCAGAAAGAGAGTACCGATCACTCTTGGCTCTTGCTTCGCCTGAAAAGCCTAGCTCCGATCAACACATCGCGATTTTCGCCGGAAATGAACGACGCAGGTTAGTCCCCGGCGGTTATTCTCGTTCCGATTTCACTGTCACCGGTTTCTGGATTCTTCTTTGCTCCGTTTGTTATTAATAGCGTTTCATGCAATGGAGGTTGAAGCTTTTCTGTATATCACTGCAATCTCTCGGAGAATGAACTGTTTCGTTTTTATTGTTAATGTTAATGTTGATCGTTTTTTGCTCGTAATCGCCTGAGCGTGTTTTTCATCTGTGTTACTGTGTTTGATTTCGTTTGTATGATCGGCGAGGTTTTTGACTTGAAAATTTGCTGGAAACTTGGAGTTTTGGTTGGTAGGATTTATGAATCGGTTTTTGCTCTTTGGATTTAGGTGATATAGCGCATCTGCAACCTGTGATTTTACAGATTATGAGCTTGTCTAAGTTGAATTTGACTTCAATCTTGGTAAAAACTTTGATCGTATAGATACATTGGAGGTTTGAATTGATACCATGCTAGTTTTGTTTATTTTTGCTTTCCATTGATTGAAGGAACTATGGCGTTTCTTGAGTGTGTTTTGTATCGCGGCTAGGACGTAGTAGTTCTACTTGTAGAAGCTTGTTTTTTCTGTGGATGTGTAAGTAGAAATTCTTGAGGTTCTACATAAGAAAGGAACTAGATCATATGTAGCAGAAAGTGATTGCTTGGGACTACCTGTAGATTTTCTTTTCCAGATTTGAGCATAATCAATCAGCATCTGAAACTCGCTGATTTACTTTCTCCTATTTAATGTTGATAAATCAGGAAACCCACAGGATGCGAATGTTCCTCCAGTTGAAGGTGTTGCTGGAGGAGGGACAGCATATGGATGGACAGATGGTGGCTTTCAAGGTTCCAATCTACTAAAGGGATCAGTTGACCCTACAGAGGTTCCGACTGCAGCTTTAGTGCATGTATGGTGCATGCCAAGCACAGCGAATGTTGGACCACAAGAAATGCCTAGACCTATGGAACCGGTATGTATTATTCCTTGATTTCAACTTAATGGTGGTATCTTCGTTGTCTGTACTGTGAATTACATGACAACTGTGAATTGCGTAAGTTGTTTAGTTGGCATATTTTTACACCCAATATGCATGTGGTTTAAAATCATTGTGCGTTTTTTTACTTTCTAGAAAATAAAGCAAACTTACTGCTGTTATAGTTTACTGTTTCTAAATCTCGCTTATTTGAAGGTTAATCTTCTGGCTGCTAGAAACGAGAGAGAAAGTACTCAAGTTGCATTACGTGCGAAAGCTTCCTGGGGTACTCCTGGAATTGCAGGGGTTGTGCAGGTTCAGTGTAATGATTTATGCTCCTCTGCTGGTGATCGGTTAGTTCCTTGGAGTCTTATTTTTTTTTCCTGCAGGTTTATAACTACTCTTCCAATGTATAATCTTCCGATATGCTGTGTGTAGGATGATTGTTGGACAATCATTAAAGTTGCGTCGAGTGGTAACCATATTGGGTGTCCCAGATGCTCTTGTTCCCCTTGATCTTCCAGCTAGTCAAATAAACCTATTACCAGGGTACTGTTTTCGTTAGTGGTTTGATAATCTTATATTTGGAGTGATGGATAGGTATAGGACAAATTATTGCAAGTGACTGACATAATCTCTCTCTGTCTGGGTGTCTCCAGAGAGACAACTGCAGTTTGGGTTTCCATTGATGTTCCTAGCGAGCAACCCCCAGGTCAGTATGAGGGGGAGATCATTATTACTGCAACAAAGGCAGATGCAGAGTGAGTCTATTCCCGTTTTCATTTTTTCAAGTGCTGTGTTTTTGTTTTGTTGGTAAATTCTTACTGTCCTTAGATTTTGAGCCGTTGAGTAGAGCACTTTCCATATCTCTTCTGTTATATATACAAGGAGGTTTTTACAGTTATTAGTTCTGACTTGGCCAGGACTTCAGCACAATGCTTGGGCAAATCTGAGAAGCTTCAACTTTATAGGGAACTTCAAAGCTGTCTCGAAACTGTGGACCCAATGGATGGGAAATCAGTGGATGAAGTGGTTAGGTTTCAATTTTTTTTTTTCCAGTCTTGTTTTGGAGGTGCTATTAGCTGTTCATTTGAGCATGTACCTTTTCCTTTACTTTTAGGCAGAAAGAGCGAAATCTGCATCTACATCTTTAAGAAGAGTTCTTCTATCTCCATTGTTTTCTGAATTCTTCTCGAGTAATGGGTCAGTTGATATGATGGAGGAAGATGTTATTTCAAACCTTTCAGTTCGGGTGAAGATAAATGTGACAGTTTGGGACTTCATTCTTCCTGAAACTCCCTCACTTCCGGCTGTTTTTGGTGTATCCTTTATGTTGATAATAGTAATATTATTTGCGAGCTCTAAGAATTTTATACTGCCGTTATAGATAAATGTATTTTGAAAAATGAACTCACTACTGCAAGATAATACTGAAGTGTGAAGATATAGGCAGATTGTTCTTGTGACAAAGACCAAGTTTATACTTATAATTATATCCTATTCTCTGTTCTACTACTCTTGACCATATTCCTGAGGATGCATACACATTCTTTAACCAAATTTTAGATATCCGATACTGTAATTGAGGACCGTTTTGGTGTTAAACATGGGACTGAGGAGTGGTACGAGGCATTGGATCAGCATTTTAAATGGCTTCTTCAATATAGAATCAGTCCATATTTTTGCCGATGGGGTGATAGCATGCGTGTATTGACATATACCTGCCCTTGGCCAGGTACTCATGAAAACCATTTTGTTTTACTTTCCCAGTGTACTATGCATCCTAATCGCATCAGTGGCTACCTTATTATTGTAATTTTTTTAATTTTTTCTTATTCTGATATCCGGTTCCCTCTGTCTTCCTGTGATAGCTGATCATCCAAAATCAGATGAATACTTTTCAGACCCGCGATTAGCGGCATATGCCTTGCCATATAGTCGAGCTGTCTCTGGGTATACCGTTAGTCATCCAAGTTCCTTCTCTCAGGTATATGTGTTTTGAAAACTGATGAGATTCTACCCATTTGCTGACCTGCCACAGTGGTGACGCAGCGAAGGAATACTCGCAGAAACAAATAGAGATATTGAAGACAAAGTCTCACTGGAAGAAAGCATATTTTTATTTGTGGGATGAGGTACGAATACTATTGCCAGAATACTAGGAAAGTGAGCTTTTGTGGATCACTGCATGTGAGTGGTCATGTATTGCCCAACCTTAATTCTACCTTAAATCTGTTGTGATTTCCTTCAAATTATGTAGACTCTCATTAAGGCAACATTACACATAACTTATGCAAAACCCTCGATGTAAGAGGTGGGTAACCATTATTTATTGGGCCCTAGCTGACTAGGATAATATTTCTATACAAAATGCTTTTGTAGTATTTTAATGTACTTGCAATAACATATGGCAGCCTTTGAATTTGGAGCAATACGAATCCCTCCTCAACTTGGCCAAAGAGATCCATGCTTATGCTCCGGATGCTCGTGTCTTGACCACTTACTACTGTGGTATGAACTCTTTCCTTTCTGATAACTGGATTTCGATTTTAATCATTTGATAGGTTCCATGGGTTGTAATGTAAGCATCTTTTCTTGGTAAAGAGGTCTGAGTTTTTCACTTATGCTGGAATGTTTAGAGGACCTAAAACTGATATTTTTACCCCTTCAAACTGGTTAGATTTTGGAACTGTTTATATATGGGTTTTTTCTGCTATTGCAGGGCCAAGTGATGCGCCTCTTGCACCTACACCTTTTGAGGCGTTTGTTAAAGTTCCTAAGTTTCTGCGCCCACATACTCAAATTTATTGTACAAGGTATTGCTGTTTATTGTGTTCTATGGACCCTCTATCGAACCTTCTACGTACTGAAGATAGATATGTGTGGTAGTTGACTTTTTTCTCTCCCCTCTAATCAGCAAAGTTTGTGCTGGTGCTTGCCTAACTGCTGAGGTGAACTTCCTCTCACTGATTGTATATGGAACGTCTGGTACTAAATATAAATTTGTCCGACATTTACAGTGAATGGGTGCTTGGCAACCGAGAGGATTTGGTGCAGGATATTATTGCAGAGATACAACCTGAAAATGGCGAGGTAATGATGCTTTTTGCTTGACTCATCTAATTTTCCCTGGGAACATTTCCCAAATATAGTTGTATCTTCCGATATATTTGTTCTGCGCCAACTCTTATCCCAACATATTTGTTTTCCAGTTAGAGATAGCAAAATTGTGGTTGATGATGGTCCTTAGACTACAATCTACATGTCTCCAAGATCAAGTTGTGACTTGGCTTTTATTTATTCTTTTCCACTTCATTTATAAAGTTTGTTTATTATACTTAGTTTCACAGATTCGTTCGTATATGAATCATGCATATTGTTTTCTGTTGCATAGTTAACCCTGGAACAATTGTCACTTAGAACACTGATAATTTGGGTGGACTCATCTGCTTGTATGCATTCAACCAGAAAAGGAAAATTCTCACACGTGCTATTAGGAGTTACAGGCATGTGGAGTGTTTGCTGTTAGTAAAGGAGTAAATGAATAATGTATACATACAGACACAATAACACCTCCACATATGGTTAAACTTTTTCTCCATGGTAGAGTTTGAATATAATCTAATATTGGAATTTGTAGATCACAACTTAGGTTATGAAATCTGAACATTAAATATATAAACTTCTAGGCGATGTTTTAGTTGCATGATATACGGTTACTGTCTTGATGATTGTAATTAGGGAATGCATAATGAAAAGATGAATATACATTTTCCAACAGTTCTGTTTGGATCTAGTTCTAAGTTTCCTACACTTGCATCTCTTCACTTGCTGAAGACTGTTGATTCGGATATTTTGTAGGAATGGTGGACTTATGTGTGCATGGGACCATCTGATCCCCATCCCAACTGGCACCTTGGGATGCGAGGTACGCAACATCGAGCTGTAATGTGGCGTGTATGGAAAGAAGGTGGAACAGGTTTCTTATACTGGGGTGCCAATTGCTATGAGAAGGCAACTGTTCCCAGTGCAGAGGTAAATTTGCCTGGCATTCGGATGCTCAATGGTTAATGAAACTGTTTACATGTTTCTAAAGTAGAGTTTGCCTGAGCAGATAAGATTCAGGCGTGGTCTCCCCCCAGGAGATGGAGTTTTGTTCTATCCTGGTAAGGTGTTCTCATCATCAAATGAACCTGTTGCTTCAGTCAGACTAGAGCGCATCCTCAGTGGATTACAGGTCAGGGAAACTTAAAGGCGGATTTATCTGTTTATTTATCTCTTGCTTCCTCTTTAACTTCCTTTTTGTTGTTGTTGCAATTGTACTGTGTTGTTGATTAGACATTTCTGTGGGTTCTTTATCAGGATATTGAATATCTCAGACTCTATGCTTCAAGATATGGTAGAGATGAAGGCTTGCTCTCCTTGAGAAGACGGGTTTGTACTTGGGACCTGAGCGATACACACATGAGCATTTGCCCATTGATATAATGCGGGGTGAGATCTTCAACGCATGTCGGTCTTGAGAGAAGGCTCTATGCACGTGGCCTTAAAGAACATAGTGTACATGAAGGGATCTTCAAGAGAAGTTAAAAACCTAGAAACCAACACTGTTCCATACTTCATAGCACACATGCAGATCATGATATACAGTTCATTCTCCACTGATTGTGCACTTTCCTCGTTTAAAACAGAGACGATCCAGATCTTCCTTATTCCAGTTAAGGAGATCCCTAGAATTTACTTTTGTGGATGAAAAACACTACCATGCTAGTTTTGGAGTAACTTGTAGTAGTCACTTTGTTGTAATCATGTAATGATGCCAGTTTTTTTTGTTCAACTGGCCTAGCATTTAGCGTTTGTTACTTTCAGCTGTTCGTGGCCCATCTAGTCTCCCGTATAACTTATAAGTTTCTTTGATTTTCGGTGTTTTACTCTTTCCCATGGTGGTTTCTAACCCCAATAATTGTTGTTCGAGTAGGCTCCCTCTACTTTTGCCAATACCATTTCACTGATGGAAAAGAAAAGGAAACAGGAAAGATATGTGATCGAGAGCCCATAACATAATGTGGATGTAGATATAGAGGGGCATACAATTTCAAAAGATTGACACGTTCGCAAATCCCTGCCCTCTCCTTTCTTTGCTTCATTTCCCTTAAGAGTCAGTAGGTTATTGACTCATGCATTCACAAAGCAGCCAGCATTAGCCCCACAGACCCCAAAAAACCACCAAAGCAAAGCAAAGGTGAAATTGAAAAGGGAGGGAGGAGGGGGCTAAGTAAAATGGACCTTTTGCAGCACATATTGGAATCAGAAAAGCAACGAAAAGATAATCAACTTGGTGATGATTGCTTCTGGCTGGTTGTATAAACTGTGCATCTCAATTCTCCTTTTTGACGTAATGTTACAACCTTACAGCTGTATGTTTTCTATAGTATATACAGAAATTTTATATACACACCCTTAATATCTTAATACACATCTATTTTTAATACATCACTTATTTAATTTCTTATTCTGATATTTACTAAATACACAACCTAAAGTATCTAAATTACCCTTATATAAAAATCCATGAAATATCTTATTCTGTGACTATATTAAGATTATTTTTATTATATAATTAGTATATATTTATATAAATTAATTTTTATAGATGTTCATATCTATTACTTGTGTTAGATTCATTGTTCATTTCAAATCTTAAACATGAAAATGATAAAAAAAGATGAAAATTAAAGTACATTTGTGAATAGTAATATAACGAAATAGGTGTTCATATGTATAAGAATTACATTGTTTCACACTTTGACACTATAAACTTGGAAATTATGAATCTTTTAAGGACAAAAAAGAAAGTAATTGATTATCCAAATTTCCTTTAAAATATTTTGTTTACTTTAATAGTTTCCCTAAATAAGTTATCGGTCTTAAAAATTTAATTTGTTCCCTTCCATGCGAGAGTTAAAAATTTAATTTGTTCAATAATTCACTTTATAAGTTTCTACAAATAAGTTTTCGTTTTTAATTTGTTTAATATTTCACGTTATTAGTTTTCAAATATAAAGTTCTTTGTTTTTAATATTTTAAGGGTGTATTACACATGTCTTTTTTTGTCATTTAACATACTAATCAAATCTGATTTGAAATATCAAATATTAGAGATGTGTATTAAATTATTTAGGGGGTGTATTTAAAACCTCTCCAAATCAAAATCGGATCATTCATACATAAAACCTCTTGTAGCGAAATAGGTAAGACTCTTACATCCACACCTACTAGCGTTCTCAATGGCCGCTCGAATGATCCGCGCGGCACGGCAGTCACACAAAAACACCCTCTCTCAAGTTAAGGCTTCAAAAAATGTGGATAAAAGATTGCTTAATTTGAAATTGAAAGAAGTGGGATGGATAACATTGTATGGATTTCAACCCTTTTCTGTTTGCTTTAGTATTCAATTTCAGCAACTAATCATTTCAAGTTTTAACAAAGTCTTCGTTGCAGCATCTTTGTAGAGACTCTTTCCCATCACATCTAGGTTTCCTTCTCAATCAGTCTAGAAGAAAAGAGAAGCAAAGCTTGTACAACATGCCAACCACCCCTTTTCCCTTCCCACAGTAAAAACACTCGGTTGAAGTTGCACGCCTCTAGTTTTTGATTGGCTAACCCTAAGGAAAGTGCTCAGCCAATGGTCGTGCTTATCTATATGTAATGTACCTGATACACAAAAGTAAACTAGTCATTGAGCTCACTTTCACTTGCCTTTTATAGCATAATTATTTACTTCCAAGTCAAAACCCATGGATAAGTAATTTTCATTGAACACAATCATTCCAATTTTGATTTCATGAGTTAAGCCGGAAAACTAATGTGTTTCCAGTCATGATTATGTGTAAAAACTTCTTACTTTCATAACTTATAATGCTTATGGTTACATATTTAAATTATTATGTAATCGTAATTTATATCCGATCATTAACTGATTATGATATTTATATTTAATTATTTTTGAATTTAAAACTAAAAATTAATACTTTCTTAAATATATTTACTCAAGTAAGCTTGATATGGGTCAGAGTTGAAGAACCAAACGCATCAAAATAATAATAATAAGATGGTTCGGGCGGCCTTCCGGCCGAGAGCGTCTGTAACAAAAAGGCACCTATTCACCTAAGCCAAATATAATACAAAGCTAATGTTTGACCGACTCAGTTTCCAACAAACTTTCTTCACTATTTGGCCTAGTTCTGACTGCACTGTTTTCTTCCTAAATTGGCTTAACATAAATAAATGATAGAGCTAAGCTTTATACATAAGTTAGCTGAGAGTCAGTTCTCAAATAATATAAAAATAAGGACTAAAAGAAAATAAATCTGCCTGATTCAATCATATTAATTAAGTAAAAATTAGATTAGTTGGGAAGATCTGGGTTGAAAAATAAATAAATAAATAAAATAGCCCAATATGCAACTTGCTAATAAACTTGCTTTTTATTGCTCAAATTAATCATTTATTACTAATTATGTATAAAATAGCGGCAAATGAGCTACTGTTCTGAAACAGAAAACAATAGCTGAGGTTCGAACCAAACATCCCGACAAGAAAAATCCTTACAATTTCTGAAAAACTTGCAACCTAAAATGTTTTCATTAAAACGACGATAACAACCCAGCTTAAATTAATTTAAAATCAGTTGAACAAGATTCTAATTATTTGAGTCATTATGTGGGACGGAAAATATAAAACAGTGGCATAAGCACCTATCGAAGTATTAAACAAATGGTAGTCTGTATCGGGACCGTCCACGTCATCATCTAAACCGGTGGGTCCCAAGTGATGTGGACGGCCTGCATGCACCCAGTCCACTGTGTCTGAAATATAATGGATTTTAAAAATGAGCTGGGAAAGGTCCGATATGCCCCTGGCTTGGTCATCATACCTACTTTTGAAAAAAATTGTGGCCTTTGCGAGTTTGCGTAGCTGTCCATTTCGGGATATAGGGGTCTACCCGAAAAGACAAAAAGGGTCTTTGCCTTTTTTTTGGGTAACACTGGATGATACAGTGTGTCCGCGCCTTTATCTTGATTTTGCATTTGCTCTGCCTAAAAATATAGAAAAATAATAGAATGAAGTAACCTTGCGATACGACACTAGTGTATGTTTCTAAACACAATGATCTGTGTTATTAGTTACGATTCAGAAGCAGATATTGTATCATACTCAATACATATACATAGCATGTTTTTGTGTGATAAATGCCTAAAATGTGTCTTATAGTTATAAATTGATGTATCAAATAAACTGAATAATTTGACCGTTCAATAAAACAGAAATACGTATAAAGTTTATTTAATAATGAACGGATATCAAAATAATCAAGAAGTAGCTTAATTGTGGAAACATGCATTTTATGTTGTAAAGGCTAATTATGATACAATTCGTAATACAATTAGTTTTACTATGAAATATGGGCGTTTTGGACTTCTAAAGTCGTATCAGAGCATCTCCAACAACTTCTTTAAAATTTCTTTAAAATGGGGATGCAAAAGCTAAAATCTCCAAAAACTTTATGCTCAAAATCAAACAACTTCTCCATTTTGGATATTTAGGAATTTAATACAACAATAAAATATACTATATCATTATTAATTATAACAAAAGACCATTATATATTTCATTGTAACAATAAAATACCCAATAAAATATTCTATTGTTGTCTTGAATTCGTTGAAGCATGTGAAAAAATAAATTTTGGGAAAAGAAGGTTTTGTTGCAAATTTGGGGAATGAGTGTTTCTATTTCTTCTCCATCCTCATTTTGGGAATGAGACGGAGAAACTGTTAGACCTAAAAACAGCTATATATTCTCTAAAATTGAGAAATTTAAGAAAATAAGAAAACTGTTAGAGATGCTCAAAACGACTTCAAATCCCTGTTCTTTTATAACTATTTTTCAGCAATTTGGGTTTCCTGATTCGTTTTTGGTCTATTTGTATCTAATCCATAGACTTCAGGCATGATTGATAGTTTCTATATGATTGTCTTCAGTAATCTTAAACAGCTACCTGTCTTTCATATAATATCAATCAAATTGAAGAGTTTTCTAAATTTTGAGTGAACTTTAGGCTTCTTGTTCTAATATTGTAAACTCGTCTATCTTCGACTGCTGAACTATTGATCTTAAACCACTGAGGAGATCGAGTTCGTGTGGCTCACGGCACCACAATGGAGGCGCAGTGTAAGATTCGAGCTCTCAATCGTGGCAGACTGGAGCACGTGCGCGTACGTAAGGTGTCCAAGCAACTAATCAGCCACGAGGGGCACCAGTGACATTTGGTATGCACCATACCAGTACACTGTCTTTGATAGTGATGGGCGGATAAGTATAGACTATAGAGCCCAAAGACCAGAGAGCAGGCCAGAGTTTGAAAATAAATAAATAAATATTAACACTAAAAGACAGGGGTTCACCATGGCAGTAAAAACAAAGAACACAATCGTGCTCATCAAGTTTAGGCAGTAATTTTGACGAGGAATAGGAATGATGCCCTTATCGGGACAGCAACACCAAACCAGACAAGATTTTCCAGAGAAATCACAACAAAGCCACTGATGTTTCCGGAGTGTGGACAAAAACGTTTAACTTGTCCACATTAGCTTCCCCGTCCTTATCGGCTCCGGTGGCCATTATTGTTAGTCTTTTCTTATTTTTTATTTTGAAATGAAAACTTATTAGTCATTAAGTCAATCTGTTTTAAGAAGTTATTAACAAGTTAGACTAAACGGATTATGTACAAAATTTTACGGTGTCGGATAGCGTTTTCAGTATAGATGTTGAACAATGATAACGTATTTGTTGGTTGTCAGAAGACGCGCACTATCTGTTTAAATTTACGTCAGTTTCTATATATCAACAAGTTGACGAACGAATACAACGTTTTTGTTTCTCGTATATTTTGATGACAAATGATACGTGTTGACCAAGTTTATGAACAATTACGATCGAAGAGGATGCTAATAATTCATTAGCAATTGGATAGATATGAGGCTCGAGAGCATTTACACAGTGGCAGAGCTACTTGAACATTATGACACCCTCACATTTTACCTTACATATGTATTTCTTCTTTGTAAGTTGATTCAAATGAGCTCATGCTTGAGTTAATATCATATAGTGGCACATTTTATTTGTAATATTTGGCTCCACCATTGGTTATACATGATGCAATGTTACATTTCCCTAACTTCAAGTTGGTGTAAAACCTAGATCATTAGAGGATAATTAGGCAAATATGTGACAAATTTAGTTGTAATAGAAAAAAAAAACCGTAGAACCTCTGTCCTGCGCAAAAAGACAAGCACCGCCTAGTCCGAGTTCCCCCGACACAGATCATCCACCCGGAAGTCGCGACACGTGGGTGGCCAGATCTACTCTGGCAGCTAATGAGTTCAGACTTGGCTCATCTATAATGTCACCTGACCCTGGTTACTATCTTCGTCTTCACTCCCTAACCACGGTTAACTGCCGCCGCTTTAACCATTTCTCATTTCCTTTATGTTTTTTCCACTCCGTTCAAATCTCTCTCTGGCCTCTAGTGTATCTCACACACCCTCTCTCTCTCTCTCTCTCTCTCTCTCTCTCTCTCTCTCTATCAGTCTATCTATATTAAGTTTTCATTTTCCAGATATGAAACGGCCGCCCCTACCACCTCGATGACTGAGTTGAATCGGTGCTGCCTTCCTGGTCATCGTCAAGACACCACCTCTTAAATAAGTCCAAGTAATCCAGTCGGTGTTCTCGGGAAAATCTCATTTCCCGGTTAACAGTCAGAAAGTCTTTCTTGTTTTGTTCCAAGGCCACTGTCAGAAGCTTGTGTTGTGTCTATAATAGAAGCAAACAGCATAGAACAAGTTGGCTGGCTCCTTTTTTAGACCTGGAGCTCTGAGAGATTGAAGAAACCTACCAAAAATGGACGACCTTGACAATTCCTCATCACTAGTTGGTTCTACTGCTTCAGGAGAAGCTTCTTTTTCCGAGCCTCCGGCCAAGAAAAAGAGAAATCTTCCCGGAATGCCAGGTACATATAAAGTGTGATGTTAGGTTCAACGTTACTATTTATATTTCTCAAATCTTGTTATTTGATTTTGGTTAATTTTGTTTCAGATCCTGACGCTGAGGTGATCGCTTTATCGCCGAAAACTCTGATGGCGACGAACCGTTTCGTGTGCGAGATCTGCAACAAAGGGTTCCAGCGGGACCAGAACCTTCAGCTCCACCGGCGAGGCCACAACCTGCCGTGGAAGCTGAGGCAACGAACCACGTCGGAAGTTAAGAAGCGGGTTTACGTCTGCCCAGAGACGTCGTGCGTGCACCACAACCCGGCCCGAGCGCTGGGCGATCTCACCGGGATTAAGAAGCACTTCTGCAGAAAGCACGGCGAGAAAAAGTGGAAGTGCGAGCGGTGCTCCAAGAAGTACGCAGTGCAGTCGGATTGGAAGGCTCACATGAAGACCTGCGGCACCAGAGAGTACAAATGTGACTGTGGAACCTTGTTTGCTAGGTAGCTAACCGTAGCTTTGTCATTTTTTTTTCTTGTTTTCCTTTTCTATCAATCTTGATTTCATCGGTTTATTTTCATTTTAGTGTATGGGTTTGGTTTCCAAGAAACTCAAAAAAGTTTCCGTTTTTCTTTTGTGTAACTTCTCGGAAAACGCCGTAACTGAATGTTGTTGTCGTTTTGTTTTGGGTTGAAGGAGGGATAGCTTCATAACGCATAGGGCTTTCTGTGACGCCTTGGCCGAGGAGAGTGCCAAGGCTCAAACCCTAGGAAGCTCGCAGCTGGGAACTCCAAATCCGAACCCGAATGCCGGGAAGGCCGTCGTGGTGGCGTCGCCGCCTCCACCGCCTCTCACGCCTTCCAACAATGTGGTGTCTCCAGCTCTGTCCATTCAAAGCTCAGGTAATTTTTAATAATCGAGTCAATAAATGCGGTTGTTTATATGATCTTCGATTCTGTATATGTATATCACATTTACGTAGCTCTTTCAAACCTATCCATGGAGATGATATGTATAATGATTAGTAGTGCAAGTACCTTAAATTCTATAAATGTTGGGTCATTATTTCAAAAACATCTATAAATTTTTCATCTTGCTTTGGTTTCAATTCAACTGCTCAGTGCCCACCATAAGTTTATGTCGTTTATTTTATGTTGTTTTTTCTGTAGGAAAAAAGCCTATACTGGTATTTTGTGTCTGTGTCTTGTCTGTTCTTTGGTGTCGTTCTCGCGTGGCTGGGCATTGTTGGATTAGAAAAAGAGTTGTGCAACTTTCACTCTCAGAGAGTAGGTATGGACCGTATATGGTTCTAGAGGAGAGAGATAATAGTTGTCGACGGGCAATGGATAATAGTCTAGTTTAGATCGATGCACGGTTGATAAGGGAGCTCAAGAATCAAAGGATGGTTAAAATAGAGAAAAAGTTTGAGAGAAAGGACGCCATTATTGCCTCTATAGCTCTCTCCTTGCTTTCTCCTTTCTCATAAAGTTTCAACCTTTCGAGTTTGAGTTGTGTTTCCAACTTGGATATTCATCTCTGCACTTTTCTTGCTTATTTACTTTTGTTTTGCTTTTACTAATCTTCTATTAGTTTCAAAGATTCTTGCTAGTGCTTTGGTTAATTAACATCTTCTGCTTTCATCACAGAATTCCCAGCAGAAAACCCAGCAAGAGTGTCGCCACCACCGCCAGCAACAACGTGCTTAACGAGTGCCACAACGGCCATTGGCATCACTGCCACTGCCACCACCACCTCAACAGGAAATTGCAGCAACACTAGTACTAGTGTGTTTGCTAGCATATTTGCTCCTTCCAGCAACGCCTCACAAACATCAGCAGCTGCTAACTCGTCATACAGTTCGGCAATCCCATCAGTCTCCGCCATGGAACCAACGTCTCTCTCACTCTCCACCTCTCTGTACCTATCCAACAATGGCTCCTCCCTCTTCCCAACAACCAACCACCAAGACCAACGCCAGTATGTAGCTTCTCCTCAGGCCCCAGCGATGTCTGCCACTGCATTGCTCCAAAAAGCAGCCCAAATGGGTGCAGCTACGACTAGTGGATCTTTTCTTCGTGGCTTTGGCTTGGATACTTCCTCATCGCCTCCCCAGGCGCAAGATAGCACCGCCTCTTTGCAGTGGAGCAACAACAGCCACAACCAGCAGCACAAAAGAGGTGGCAGTGGCGGTGCTGCGGCTACAGTGGCAGCTGGGCTGACTGATCTCATGATGGGCCCGCCTTCGCCGTTTGGGAGTCATCATGAGCCCATGACCCGTGACCTTCTTGGGCTAGGCATAGGTGATAATGGCGGCGGCGGCAATGCCTCATCTGCCGGACTCTCTGCTTTGCTCAACTCATTCGGAGGTGGTGGAGGTTATACTACATATGCAAGGGGAGAAGAGTCTTCATGGGAAGGTGCACAAGAGAGGAAGCCTAACACTTCTAATGGCCCGGCCTTGCTCTAAACACCCCTCCACTCCAAGTCGAATAGACTTATCTTTTGGACTTTTGGTCATCTGAGATCATTCATAGAGCAAGCTTCTTAGTAAGCTTATTTTTCGATAGATGATGCTTTTGTTCCGTCTGGGCAAAATTCGATAAACTTATGGCCGGGAAAGCTGTGTATAGGGCTATCTTAGCAAGTGCCATCACAATTTAGCTAGGGTAAAATGTAAGCGAAACTTGAATCTAGCTATAAGTAGTACTTTTGATGATACTGGTTTGAATCTGATCAGTTGAGTTACGTACGAGAGTGAGTGATCCTCTAATGTTGTTGGCACTGTCAACTCGAGAGTAAATGCACCACGTCGTTGCCAATAAATGAGCACATGGCCGGACAAAGAAGCGGTCAACGATATCAGGTACGGTGGTCAAATGGGAAACGGATCAAATTGGAGCTAGCTAGCTGACAGTGTCTATATTTGTGAGGATTGGTGTCAGCAGTGACGCACTTGCCAGCAAATGTGTGTTTATTTTGATGAATGAGTTGGGCCTAGATGGATGCGTTTGTTGCTTTCTTCACAACGGATGGGTCCTTTGGGATTTAATTTCACGGCCGCGGTGGGGCAGATCTGAACGGCTGTGCCTGCTGCCAGTTGCCCGGCCGGCCCTCACATCTTGACTGCTTCCCGTCGATTCCGTGAGGATCATTGGGTGATTTTTGAACAATGGCCGTTGTCCGGAGCAACGTCTAACATATCGATGGAGATGAGCATTACCCTACCTGCATTGCTCCACATTCATTACTGACATCAATCTCTCAATATAGCTATCCCATTTTGCGTCTTGTCGATTCATAAAACTAGATATTTAAAAAAAGCAATGCTAGAGTTAGACGAACTATATTTGAGAACTACATATAACGTAATTAATCTAATCAGAATGTTTCAATTAATCTGATTATGATTCTCATGTTGATTTTTGTTTTGTTTTTAGAAAATAAGATGAAGTGTCACTCCACTTGCATGTAGCTCTTTAAGTAGAAACCAAGTGCCGTCAGCAAACCAATTATCTTACAATATAGTTAAAATTTCAACGCTTCTTTGCACATCAAAGCAATATCTATAGCTCTGGCTTGCTCTCTCTCTCTGTTAGATTCAACTATGCATCTCCTTCTCCTCCTCCTCCTTTCCCCTCTGGTTATCTTCCTCTTCAAATTTGCCTACTCAACCCTATGGGTCCCATGGAGGACACAAACCCACTTCAGAAAGCAAGGCATAAGGGGCCCCGGCTACCGTCCGATCTTCGGAAACTCCGCCGAGATCCGCCGTCTGTTCGCCGAGGCTTCTTCTAAACGAGTCCCATTTGACCACCACATCGCTCCACGCGCGATTCCATTCTACCACAGGTGGTCCCTCATGTACGGGAAGACTTTCCTCTACTGGTTCGGGCCCAAGCCCAGGCTGGCAATATCCGACCCGGATATGATCAAAGAGGTCCTTGTCAATTCCAGTGGGTCGTTTCAGAAGATACCCTTTACCCCTTTAACTAAGAACCTCTTTGGAGAAGGACTCGTTGGGCTTGAAGGTGATGAATGGGCCTTTCATAGACGGATCGTCAACCAGGCCTTCAAAACGGAGCGGGTAAAGGTATTAAAATCCAAAATTATTGTTACATTCTTATGTCGCTACAGTGACTATACCAAATGATCTAGGTGACATTTCTCATGTCACATTTTGTTATTGTCCGGAATTTCAATGCAGGGTTGGGTGCCTGAGATTGTGGGGAGTGCTATGAAGATGTTTGAGAAGTGGGAGGGTATAAGAGGAGAGAACGATGAGTTTGAGATGGATGTGCACAAAGAATTTCGTGATCTTTCGGCGGATGTTATATCGAGGACAGCTTTTGGAAGCAGTTTTGAGGAGGGAAAGCGAATATTCAACTTGCAAGAACAGCAAATGCACCTTTTCTCTAAGGCGGTTAGGAGCATCTACATTCCTGGATTCAGGTGACTCTCCTTGTCTATGTTTTTAAGACATAATGGGACTTGCTGATTTATACCTGAAATTATGCATGCTTTAGTTACTCAAATTATGATTGAAGTCACTGAACTCTATAACTCATGAATAATGATACATATACTGTCATACTTGTGGAAATTTAGGCCGAGTAATCTCCTAATGTTGTCCATGGGAGGAACATGATCTTCTCCTAATGTGTTTATGGGAAGATCATGATCGAACTAGGATTGAGAAAAAGAAGAGAGGAAGGACATCCTCCTTGCTTTACTGACAAGTCCATATATTACTCGTACTTGTATGCAAGGTTACAGCCTTTAGCCTATAGGCTTCCCATCTCAATAGAGTCAAATTCTCATCCAGTTCTTTTACCGCACAGGTTTTTGCCCACCAAGAATAACAGAGAAAGGTGGAGACTACAAAAGGAAACTAGTGATTCAATACGGAGATTGATCTTGAATAGTCCCAAAACAAGCGAAGAATCAACAAATCTACTCAGTCTGTTGATGTCTTCTTACAAGAACCAGAGTGGTGAAGAAGAAAAATTAGGATTAGAGGAAATAATTGCCGAATGCAAGACCTTCTACCTTGCAGGAAGTGAAACAACTGCTTCTCTTTTGACTTGGGCGCTTCTCCTTCTAGCCCGCCATCAGGATTGGCAAAGTAAGGCTAGGGAAGAAGTGATTCGTGCCTGCGGAGACAGTAAGCTTCCTACTGCAGAGAATTTGAATGACTTTAAGATTGTAAGTTCGGTAAATAAATTCCACTAATGCTATATATATAGTTTGTTAGCTAGTAGCTGCATCCTCATATGTTCAATGCTGTCACATTTGTCAACAGGTAAGCTTGATAGTTAACGAAACGCTTAGACTCTACCCTCCAGCCGTGATGCTAATGAGGCAAACATCAAAGAAGGTTAAGCTTGGGGACATTGATATTCCTGCTCACACACAACTCTACTTGGCCTTGACCGCTGTCCATCACGACAATGAGATATGGGGAGAAGATGCTAATGAGTTCAATCCCTCGAGATTTTCAGAGCCTCGAAAGCATTTAGCCTCATTCTTTCCATTTGGTCTGGGGCCTAGAATCTGTGCAGGTCAGAACTTGGCTCTGGCTGAAGCAAAACTAGTCTTGGCAACCATCATAAGGCACTATTCTTTTGTGGTCTCTCCAACCTATGTCCACGCCCCGATGTTATTCATTAGTTTACAGCCTCAGTATGGTGCTCAAATCCTCTTTAAGAAGATTCCAAGCTGAAAACTTAATGGATCTTCTAGATCAAAGCATCAAAACGCTGATTCCTACAGTTGTGTAATGTCTTAAATCTGTAATTATGTATGTATGATTGACAATGTTCATTCTAACTTTCACATTGTTTATGCTCATCCAGAATTGTTTATTGTTCATCGTTCAGCCGTCTTCATCGATCTAAATCATATTACAGTAAAAACAAATCACATGATCAGTCTCTTTAGAAACAAGTCTTATACACCCCTGCATGATGGTTCTTCTTCTTCCTCTTGCTTTTCTTCTTGTGTTTGTCTTGAAGTTCGCGTACTCAACGTTGCGGGTACCATGCTGTTCTTATATTTAAATTACAAGAACAGCAGATGCATTTTTTCATAAAGGGAGGTAGAAGTATCTACATTCCAGGATTCAGGTGAGCTCTATCGATATCAGATATGAGAAATGCTAGCAGTTTTGCCGAACAAACTTTACCCTTTCTCTTAAAACTTTTTCTGATTTTGTAATACTAGTAAAAGCAACGATCTACAAAACGGGAAAGATCGAAGAGACATGTATGTTCGGAAAGTAGCTAGAACAGAGAGCTTGGGGTCTTGAGATTCTCCTGGTTTTGCACATTAGAGACTAAAAGTCATTATTATCCCGCGTAGACCCTCTCAGAGACTGCCTAGACCCTCCTAAAGACCGTCTAGACCTCCATGACAGTAATGGCGTGGTCAGAAATTATATAAGAGAAAATTCCTATATACCCTAATTTTAATAGTTTTTTTCCCACTAACAAAATAAGAATCTAAAATTCCCACTAACCATATACACTCTAATGATTTGTTCCTTCTAACAAATTTTCCAGCTTTTCTATTATTTTTATAGACAAAACTGCCCTCCTTCCTCAATCTCTTATCTCTCTCTTCCAGATCTCTCTCTCACAGTCGACCACCTTGCCTCCGTCTAGACCTTCTCCGCCGTCTGGAACCCCCGCCGCGCCTGTGTCTTCGCCTCCGCCTCCGCCTCCGGCGGCTGAACCGCACCCGTCTGGAATCTCTCTCTCTCTCTCACCGTCGACCACCCCGCCTCCGTCTGGACCTTCTCCGCCGTTTGGAACCCCCGCCTCGCCGGTGTCTTCGCCTCCGCCTCCGGCGACTGAACCGCACCTGTCTGGAACGTGCGTGAGCCGGATCCACCATGATCATCCCGGTGCACGAGTTCAAGATCCTCTCCTGCCACTGGAACAAGTACGACGACTGCGTCATCGCCACCGCCTCCGTCGACAAGTCCATCAAGGTCTGGGACGTCCGGTCTATCCGAGCGCCATAAGGTAAAAAGGATCTTGAAATTTTTGTTTTGAATTAATCGAATTTGAAATACAAGGGCAATGATTTGGGGTTGGCTTGTGATCTGGTGTTGGAATCGTTGATTTCGGTGGTGGTTGATCCCAAGATTGAGAAGTCCAGGAGATTGCAGAAACTTGGAAGGCGAGCTTGGAGTGGCAAGGTGGGATTGAGAATGTGAAGACTTCTGATGTTCATACATTTCTGCAGGAATATTTTTGTTGTGATCGGTAATGGTAAATCAATTCTTTAGTGCATCCACGTAGGACATGTACATTAATTCTTGTAATTGTTGAGTTTTGGTTGTGATTGTTGAGTTTGATGGATGATTACTGGTTTTTTTGAGCTTATGGCAGCTGCATTTACATGAAAACTAAAGTGTAGATATACCTGCATTTATAAGTGACTGAAGCACACCCTTAAATACAAGGGTCATACTGCCCCAATAGAAGGTCATACTGATCCTAATAGAACCCCCGACGAACCTCATACTGCCCCAATAGACCCCTGACATGACCTCCTATTGCCCCCAATAGAACCCCCGAAGAAACCCTTACTGCCTCTAATAGACCCTCGACGAACCTCTTACTGCCCCAAATAGATACCCCGATGTACCCCTTACTGCCCTCAATAGATCCTCATATTGTCCCTAGTAGACCCTCCTACTGCCCCTGTAGACCCCCGGACATACCCCATGCATATTGCCTCCAAAAGACCCCCTATTGCTCCCAATATACCCCCCGACAGACCCCTACTGCCCCCAATAGATCCCCTACCTTTCGTCGGAGCCTGGCCAACAGTCGTCGGAGTCCAGTCAACGGGCCCGGAGCCGGTCAATGTTATTTGTTGTGGGAATCCGGTTATAGAAACTTTATTTTATAATAAACTCTTATAATGGTCTATTGTAGTTTATTTAATTAATTAAGAGTATAATTGTCTTTTTGCTGTTTAAGTTGGCTCTTGGGAATTTTAAAATCTGATTTTGTTAGTGGGAATAAAATTCTTAAAATTATGGCTAGTGGGCATTGTCTCATTATATTAAGAGGGGTCAGATTTTGGATGAGCTAATTATGTAGGAAGAAATTTTTTGTTATTTTTGTAGTTCATCAAATAATAAACAAGTCGAGTGAAGAAGACACTATAAATATGTATGAGATGAACCAAATTAAGAAGAGAGAACAATCAAGAAAACTAAATAAAATAAATACAAATAGATAAACGCATTGTTTTTTCTTTGATCTCATGAACTAATTAAAAGCAAGTATATTTAATGTCACATTTGAAGGGGCAAAATAAGCCAAATAGCTTAATTGAGTCCGGTTCAAGGGACACTCTTTTATACACTCTTTATTAGCCATTGGATTTTATAAAATTCAATGGTATAGATTAATTGAAAGTATGACATCAACATATAACAAATTGATAAGGCAATATGACATGGAATTAAATTTTCTCTTATTTCTCCTTCCAATTTTTTTTTCTTTCTCTTATTTCAATATTAAGTATTATTATTCAAACTCAACCACACAAAAACTGCAATTAACAAAAAATAAAAAACTAGAAGAACACGATTACAAAGGATAAAAATGCAGAACAAGAACATGAACTCTAAGATATCCCATCTCTGTAGTTCCAATTACCATACTCATCATAAAAAAAGAATACAAGAAATTTTTATTATTTATCCAAATCGGTGATTCGGTGAAAGGAAAACAAGAAGTCATTGATTTGCTCTCCAGGACTTTAGTTTCATAGCTTGAGTGATCTATAACCAATTGAACTTTTATTGATTGTCGAAATAGAGTATAGACGGAAGAATCTATATCTGAGGTTTTATACATAGAAACAGATTGGAACCCTATTGTTTTCTATTATCTCACATTTGACAATGAATTTTTTATTTATTTTTAGTATTAAGGTCTACTCTTCCATTGTTTTTCATGAAGAGAAAGAAGAGTGGTTCTTCACTTCTTCCTTGTAGCTTTTTTTGTCTGGTTATCGTTCTTGTTCTTCATCATCTTCTTCCTTTTTATTCGTGTCTTTTTTTTTTTTGTGAATTGTTGTTTTTCTGTATTTTTTTTTTCTGTTTTTCTCTAGTGATTCTTATTTTTGAATTAAGAAACTTATAAATAAGCCAAATTTAATTCCACGTTATTTGACACATCACCCTATTATATGTTGATGTCATACTTTCAATTAAGCTACACCATTGAATTTTATAATATCCAATGGCTAATAAAGAGTGTCAAAAGTTGTGTAAAAAATAGCGTCCCTTGAACCAGACCCAGCTTAATTAATCTTTCATACAAGTAAAATTCGGAAGCACAATACACATGAAAAGATGGTGAAAAGGGTCAATTGAACCTCATGATCACCATGTAGCTACGCCCATGTCTATGAGGTTGCGCAGACTCTCCCAGAGGCCACCTAGACTTTCCTAGAGGCATATAGACCCGCCTAGACCCTCCATGAAGCTGCCTGCCTTTCAGATTAAGGTGATAGATGAAAATTATGTGGCAAAGAGTGGTATGCACATGAGAGCAAATACCCCATATATGTTGTACAAAAGGATCATGGTCTATAACGACATAAATTTTTTTTCCAAATATTAAGAAATGCAACTATAAATTATAACATTTTACAACACTCATTCTCAGCTTATTTAAATAGAACGTTTGAGACGCAACAAATAAGGATGAGGTTAAACCAAAAAGTCGAAAGAGGTCAACCATGTGCCAAATTCACTAATTTATCCATTACTAAATTCGCCTCTATGTATATGTATGCTGATAAACTCACGAAGTAGATTCGTAAAATCATTCTGAACCCATTTTACTTATTCAATTCAAAAAATAAAAGTAAATAAATTTCCCTTTCCATTTCTTCCCTCAGTCCCTACTATATTGGATGAAAGTGATATGATGACACACGGTAACAGGCGTAGAATAAAAGTCGTCTTTCACTGGTAAAAGTCTTTCATTCGTCCCACGTAAATTACCAAACGACCCCTCGCCTCCCCCACACAATTTGGAGGTAAAAGTAAACCCTAATTCCTCTTCCCAACCTCTCGCCAATGTGTGGATTTCAATTTCTCTTCTAACCGTTGGTAGGCGGCGATCTTTGGAAGTTAAAAGAGTCAGACGAAGAGAAAAAGAGAGACGTATTATTAGGAAGAGAGGATAGAGATTCCAGAACACCCCGTGTGCCTCCACCTAACTGCATACAAGAACAACAAGTAGCTCTTGGCTTCGATTCCGATCTCTGAGCCTGGTCAGGTCTCAATTTCCCTGATTTTCTCGTTTTTAAGTTGTTATTATTGTTTCCGTAAAAATCGGATTCTTGTTTTCATGAACTTGTAAAGGTTTATGTGGCAGAATTGTAAAATATGGGTAGGAGATGGAGATCAAGTTAGTTTAGATAGTTATGAGATTTAATTTTGGGTACAGTGTTGATGGGTGCACTAGAGGCTTAGAAGCCAAGGTGTTCTGTTTAAGAGGGTAAGATGCCATCTTCTTACTTGTCGAAAGTTAGGACTGCGGTGCAGAGATCGATTGTAGGACAGGAAGGTGTTCTTCAGGACTCGCTAGACGGGTTGATTGGTCAGGGGAAGTTGTTGTTTGGGAATTCTAGGTTGTTCCAGTCGAGGCCGTTTTCGGCTGTTTCAGACCTGCAGGCATTTCTGCCACAAGGTATTGTTGTTGCTGCGAGGTCCGATTCGCAGAGAAGGCAGATTTCTGTTGTTGGGGAGATTTCTCGGATCATTTCGACTCCATCTGTGTCGGGGCCTTCGTTCCAAGTTTGTGGGTATCATATTGATTCTCTGCTTTCGGATCCCAGTCAGTTACGGAATAAAGCCATGGCTTTTTGCAGTTCTAAAGCTTTAGTTGGGGGGTGTTCTCCGGATACTTTAACTTCGAGGCGTGGGCTCTTTTCAATGTTACCGGAAAGTGCTGGTGCATGTTATAACAACAGAAGTAAAAGTTCTGTTGGTTTCCGGAAAGCCAGCATGAGTTTGAAGAACAATGGGCAGCCAAATACTAATGCCACTTTTGGATATTTCGTATATGAAGTTGGGAAGAGATGGTGTAATAACTTCCCATTAAATGGATTCGGCTCAAGAGAGTTTCATAGTTCATCCACATGCTTCTCTGCTGGGACTGCCCAAGATGTGTCTTTTGATAATTCTGCTCCTGAGGAGCAGCTTTCGAGTTCTGCAGATTCATCTGATCAGTAAGTTCGTAAGACCAGCTTATTCTATTACTAAGTTTTTCCATCTTTGTTTGTGAGATATTATCATTGTTTTTTATTTGTACGTGTTGTGGTATACAATTGGATACTTGTTTCCATATTCTCTAGTTTAATTTGTATTATCTTAAGCAGTACAGTAACTCCACACGTGTGCCAATAATTACAGGAAAAACACAGATGCAAAGTCCTTAAAACTTAGTTCAGGATCATGCTACTTGCCCCATCCTGATAAAGAGGATACTGGCGGGGAGGATGCTCACTTCATATGTGTGAATGAACAAGCAATAGGGGTGGCTGATGGTGTTGGTGGCTGGGCTGATCTTGGTGTTAACTCAGGATTGTATTCCCGAGAACTCATGTCTAATTCTGTAACAGCTGTTCAGGAGGAACCCAAAGGTTCAGTTGATCCTGCAAGGGTGTTGGAGAAAGCTCACTCCAGCACAAAAGCCAAAGGTTCCTCGACTGCATGCATCATAGCACTCACAGAACAGGTTTGGAAACTGCTTTCATTCAAGCAGGACGTTTAATTAGAAGCTTTTTGTTGTCAAAGTGACTGGCCTCATGCTACGTGTCAAGGGATAAATATCCATTCTGCTGAGGCCATTTCAAAATTGTCTTGTGTAGAATGCGGTCTGATGTATAGCAAAATTAATCTTTAAAGTCTCAACTTTCTGTCTGCAACTATATATCATAGGAACTGCGGCTAATGCTAGTTCATTGCATACTGACTTCCTGGCGACTTAAATTAACTGAAGAAATTTCACTGCAGGGTATACATGCAATCAATTTGGGCGATAGTGGGTTTATAGTTGTTCGAGACGGGTGCACTGTTTTTAGATCCCCTGTGCAGCAGCATGATTTTAACTTCACTTATCAACTGGAGAATGGAGTCAACAGTGATCTACCTAGCTCTGGCCAGGTCAGCAGCATATTTTCTTTATAAAATGAAGCAATTTCTTGCATAGCATTTGTTTTGTTCTATAATCGTTTGATTCTGTCCATGATAATTCCATTATGACATGTTACATTTCATTCTATTCTTGGTTGTATCATATATCATCCACCACCAGTCAGTTATATTCGTAATTCCAAAGTGCACATGACTTAAATGACTGTAGTTCGTATCACGAGCTAAGTTGCGTCTTTTTTATACAGGTTTTTACAGTTCCTGTTGCTCCTGGGGATGTTATAGTTGCTGGAACTGATGGTCTCTTTGACAACTTGTATAACAACGAGATTACCGCAGTTGTGGTTCATGCCATGAGAGCTGGATTAGGGCCTCAGGTGACAGCTCAAAAGATTGCAGCATTAGCACGCCAGCGAGCGCAGGATAGAGACCGGCAGACACCCTTCTCCACCGCTGCTCAAGATGCTGGTTTCCGTTACTATGGCGGCAAACTTGATGATATCACAGTTGTAGTTTCATATGTTACCAGGTCGAGCGATGCATGAACAAGATCGAACACTCGTATGACACATCGTATTTCAGTTACATTTTCATTGCCCAACTCGGTGTTAGAGAATCAAAGCATTCTCAGTGACAGGCTTATTGTAAAAGCAAAATGGCATTAGGCCTGATTTTGTCTGTCATTCCTATTTTGGCCACACTGCTCTTTCACATAGATAAATGAGTGTACGCACTCTTCTTGGTTCTGAATGAAACTTTCCAAAAGCATAAGCTTGATGTCTTATCGGATTAGATTCCGGATAGCAGTTTGCTACTATTCCATGATCTGTCTTTTCTTAAATTCGTGGGAATCAAAATTCAACATCAAGTGAAAAAATTTAATAATAACAATAAGTCAATAATGAGAAAACCGACTATACGTGTCTGAATTATGTCTCGTTGCTTTATTCTTTTCTTTTCTGAGTGTTAGCGTACATTTTTAACGCATGCGAAATGCTTCAACTATGTATCTCGATACAATGTTTGACCAATTTGACACATTCGAGATTCGAACCTAGGTTGGGGACGCACTCAACCAGGCAAGACAGAGAAATGAAAAGCGCACTGGGCCGGGTGTCCCAGGCATCTTCCGCTGTAAAGTCCATTGGGCCTGGTCCCGGGTCCGGGTCGGTTTTGCCAGATACACAGTCAATGAACAGTTGGTAAATATAAACCTGAATATTTAAGATGAAGAACACAGAGACGACACTACTCCAATGTCCGCTTCTTCCCTGAGCTCAATTCAAGCCTAAGCTAAGACTGCGTACGACTTGACAGAGCCAACGGAAAATGGCGCCTCGCCGTGACGGCTCGTTGATGAGAGACAAGGCGGCGGCCCAGTCATTTCGCGGATCTCGAATTCTCATAGCCATTGTCGTCGGAATCCTTCTCGGCTGCGTCTTCGCCTTCTTTTATCCTCACGGCTTCTTCATCAACAGCTCCGATGATCGGATTGTCCAGAACCGGCGTATCGGAAAATCGGATCTCCAGGTTCGGATCTCTAATTTGATTCTGATCAAATTTGTGTTCTTCGTGGACTAAGCTTAGTTTAATCTTGTAGTAATTCGATATTGATCGATCAATTTGAGCTTAGAAATAGTAGTTTATTGCTCTAATGCAAAATATTGCTTTGTTAATTTAGTGATATTAACCAAGTTTTCTGTATGTTCACGCAAAGAATGTGCCTTTTTTTTTTTCATTGAAAAAAAAGTCAATGCAATTGTTCATGCTTTATATTGATTATTGCATTATGCCGTTATCGTCGGCTCGAAGTATTGAACGTTTTGGACAGTTTGATAATATTAGAACTTTTGGTTATTATGTTTTGATGGTTGATTTTAGTGTTTGTGGAAATGTTATGGTTGAGCTGCCGGTGTAGTTTATTGTGAAACTGTATTTTGCTTGCAGATTTCTGCTCAGTGTGAACCACCGGAACAGATTGAGATGCTGAGGTCTGAGATTCGAGAACTGTCAGACAAGAATGGTGAGTTGAAGACGCAGATACAAGATCTTACTGAAAAGCTACGGCAGGCTGAGCAGGGAAAAGATCATGCGCATGAGCAGTTTTCAGTGTTGGGCAAACCACACAAGGCTGGACCTTTTGGTACCGTCAAGGGCTTGAGGACTAACCCGACTGTTACTCCTGACGAATCTGTGAATCCGAGGTTGGCGAAGATCTTGGAGGGTGTGGCAGTTCATAAAGAGCTCATTGTTGTACTTGCAAATTCTAATGTGAAGCCCATGTTGGAGGTGCAGGTTACTAGCATCAAGAAGGCCGGTATAACCAATTATCTGGTTGTTGCATTAGACAATCAGATTGAAGAATTTTGCAAAGCCAATGATGTTCCTGTATACAGGAGAGATCCTGATGAAGGTATTGATTCAATTGCAAAGACAGGAGGTAACCATGCCGTCTCTGGGTTGAAGTTCCGTATCTTGAGGGAGTTTTTGCAACTAGGTTATGGCGTACTTCTGTCAGACGTTGATATAGTGTACTTGCAGAACCCGTTCAATCATCTGTATCGGGACTCCGATGTAGAGTCAATGACTGATGGTCACAATAACATGACAGCATATGGATACAATGATGTTTTTGATGAACCTTCTATGGGTTGGGCTCGTTATGCTCATACAATGAGGATATGGGTTTATAACTCTGGCTTCTTCTACATAAGACCTACACTTCCTTCAATTGAGCTTTTGGATCGTGTGGCCGGACGGCTTTCTAGGGAAAAAGCATGGGACCAAGCTGTTTTCAACGAAGAGCTGTATTTCCCTTCACATCCAGGTTATGATGGGCTTCATGCTGCCAAGAGAACAATGGATTTCTATATGTTTATGAACAGCAAGGTTCTCTTCAAGACGGTCAGGAAAGATGCTAATTTGAAGAAGTTGAAACCAGTAATCCTTCATGTAAATTACCACCCAGACAAACTTCCGAGAATGAAGGCAATTGTAGAATTCTACATTAATGGCAAGCAAGATGCGCTGGAACCTTTCCCTGATGGTTCTAATTGGTAGTCATAGTTCAACAGAAGATCTGCTCTGACCCATGGATGGGGGTAAACAGTAACACAATGCTGTCTAATTCAATTGATACAGGTAGGTTAAATCGACTGCACCTTCTGAGGCCAAGCCAAAGCATCTCCTTCCCCTTCCCGTGAGTTTCCTTTCAAGTTCTGGTTTTGTATTGATAGCAGTAACTTCGTGAGTTTCGGTTGAGTATGTCCTGAGATGACCCTTTGTTCTGTATCATAAATTATACATACACGATGAAATCTCGTTTAAGGGTTTCTAATCTTCCTGTCATTTGACACCTTTGCTTCATGCTGACTCTTCTCTTTTCTTACATGTCGACTTGTAGTTCTTCTGAAATCATTTTCTGATATAAAACCTTGTCACCTGAGCTGGTTCCTCTACTACATTGAAACCGTTAGACAATTTTTTCTTCCTTTCGATTTAGTTAGTACCAGTGCGGGGAGCACTGAAAAACATCGAAAAATTGTGGTAGGCCTTTCTAGCAACCTGGATGGAATAAAACTTGATAAAAAGGGGTCAGAATGTGGATATCATCATCACGGTTCCCAGCTTTTACAGGAAAGCGTCGAAACTGCTGAGCTTGGTTGAATGTGATAGCCAAGTTAATAATCCTCACAAAAATTCTGAATAATGGTCACCATTAGATGAACTGCAAATAACGGATTTCCGGAAAACGTCAAAACAAGAGCCTAAATCGGTGAATCCTGGGTGCCCAATTAGACACTACTTCCCTCTGTCTTGTTTGGACTTTTCCACTTATCCACAAACACACACCATGCACTCTTTCTTGCTTGTGTGGCTTCAAATCCTACTAGCCTTCCCGACCTGAACCCACCTTGTCTCCTGATTTTTTCCTTTCAGTTCCATAATATGTCTGATCCTTCTCAATCCCCCAGTTATTGTTAAACCTCTCCTCTCCTGCAACTGCTTCAAAGAACACTGCTACAGTTACCCGCCAATTCTCTCATTTGAATTGTGTTCTCATTAGCTTGTGGACACTTGGTGGTGACTGAGATGGAGAGGTTTTCGCAAAGAGAGAGCATTCTTTTAGGCTACAGTCCTCAAAATTCCTTCATCAACTCTGGTTCTTCACCCAGAAGTTCCCACACAAACTCGGATATTGATTTTCATGATGTGTTTGGTGGCCCGCCGAGGCGATCATCCTCCATTCAAGAAACGAGGTACAGCTTCAACGATCTTACAGGTACCAGTACACCCAAAGGAGATGATGATGATGATGATGATGATGATGATAATGAACGTTGGTCTGAGAAGCCGGTTTTTGGGGAAGAGTCACATAACAGGAGGCAAACTCACAGTGATGACTTCTTTGATGACATATTTAAAGTCAGCAATTCAGTGAGTTCTAGTCCGAGGAGGCTTCAACATGATCCTTATTCCTCTTCTCCAGGTTCTCGGATTTTAAGTCCGGCACGGCCCTTGCCGCCTAAACCTGAATTTTCTCTGGGATCTTCACTGTCTGCACAATTCAGGTTTCACTCTATTTTTTTCTGAAAAATCTTTAGGTAGAAGTATATAATGTTCTGGGCATAACTTAACAAGTAAGCAGTTTGTTTGCTCTTTTATTTTCTGATACTTTTCCTAAATGGATTCTTGATGTTAAATAATTCGGTGTTTAATTTCAGTTCATTCTGATTTTGTATTACTAGTTACTGAAAAATGATCATATATAGTGGCTTAGTTACTTTAAACTTATTCTGATATCTCAGCCTGCCTGCCAAATCGACTAAAGGGGCGGACTCTCCTCCAACAATTGGTGCCATTACTCGCACCACTTCTCTTTCTAGATTTTCAAGCCAAGCATTCCAAAGTCCTGAAAACTTGAAAAGTGACATTCGGTCATCACTTCGCATGAACCATTTATCCCAGGACTTTTCTGCTACCGGTGAGGGGTCCTCTAACTTGTCCAAGACTGACAAAGATGATACAGGAGGCACTTCGGAACAGGATTCTAAGAGTTCTGGAAGTCCAACTAGTAGCAATCAGTTTCAGTTTCATTTCTCTATATACAAGTGGGCTAGCAAGCCAATGGTGATGCCTCTTAGGGGAAGGAGTGGTTCAAGAGTGCAAGCCACTATAAATGAGGAGCAAACAAGCACTTGTGAAGATGCTGGTAACAAGAGTTTGGCAAGGAAATCACCTATATCCCCTCTGCCCAGTATTGATTTGACCTCCAATGATCACCTGCTTGCAGATTCTACATTGTCCAAGTTGGAAAGCAACAAACAAGAAAATGATTTGCTACTTGATGAAAGCACTCCCAACAAAGTAGAAGCACGGCCAAGTCGATTCACTGAGGACACAATTATTCCTGTAGTTGAATCTTTAGAAACTTCCAGCAGCCTATGTAGTAATGTTGCAAATGTAGCTGGTGCTACCGTTTCATACCAGTGGCCAAAAAAAGATACGAACTCATGCCAGTGGCCAAAACAAAACAGCATTTCATGCCAGACTAGTGAAAATATAGAGCCTCGTCCTTTGCTTCAAACAGCTGGTGAAGGTCCACAGAAAAAAGTCCATGTGCTTATGGAACAACTGCACAAGCCTGAGATAAAACCTACTCCTTCTCTGTTTTTTGATAATGATCTTGGAAAAGGTATGTATGTTGTATTGTGGTTTAGCTGTCACTTGGCTCCTCTAGAACCTCTGAAATCACACGTGTTTTAATATGCAGGAACCGACGAGATAACTACATTGGCCGGTAACAAGGAAGTTCCAATCAAAGCCACCAAAAAATCATCTGTAGATGTTGGTTCTAGCAGAAATGAGAAAAATCAGAATGGAAAAAGAAGTTCCTTGACTAATGTTCAAGTTGATAAATCTGGTGTCCAAGGTTCACTTCGAAAATTGGGAGACAATCTTGGGAGAAACAAAGTCAAGGGAACAGTTAAGGATTTTGTTAAAATGTTTAACCAAGAAGCTTCTTCAAAACCCAAAGATGAGGGTGACTTAGGAAGTCAGCGCTTTAAAAGGAAGGAAAAAAGTCCAACTGAACCAGGGAGTGAAGCAACTATAATCACAACTATAATGCATGAGGAATTGCAAACTTCCTATGTGAAGAAAACATCGCCAGATTCTTCTTCCACAAAGGTAATCAATTCAGACAGGTTTTGAGTTCAATACAAATATTAATCATATGCTGATAACATCTACTAAATATATTACTCTCTTTGTTGATATTTCCAGATAAAAGAAGATCTCAAACGGTCAGAGAAGGACGCTTTTGAAGCTAAGAAATCTAGCTTTTTCCTTAATAATGTTCCTGAGCAGTATGTCTCAGCTTCCAGTACTGGTTAGTTCTCCTAATCTTGTATGAAAGTAATGTGTGTAGCTACATAAGAAAGCAGAAGTATCAAAGCATGAACGTTATTAACTTATTATCAATATAGTATTAGTGAGTGCAGATATTTGATATTGCTCTAGTTCCATCTAAAACTCTCTTGCACTATAATGTACTTCAACAACTATCTCAAGAAGTGGAATGGACCTTTGCTTAGCGAAATTATCTATCATTTTCTATTTTGTATGTATCAATATATTTAATTCTGCGGACTCGATTCATTTTCACCTCGACTTCCATTGCCTAATTACTCAGCTGACTACTTTTTGACAGGATCAGTTGCCAACTGCTCTAAGGCTAATATTGGATATGTGGATGAGTCCTTCCATGAAAACTTCCAGGTATCGGTTTTTTTTTATCCTCGTTAAACCTTTAAATCATTTGCTAAGAATTAGAATTTACTTAATCCATTGTATTAAAAGAATGAAGCAAACATAATTCTGGTTCTGCATACTATTCCTGAAGATGTTGGGAAGTGGAAATTTAATTTGAGCATACTGTTCTTACTGTAACCTATTGGCGTGATTGCAGATCGAAGAATTAATTCAAGATGAGAAGAAACCAGCAGTAGTTGGCAATAATCATGCAGAGATACAGGTAGAACAAATCAGCAGAACAAATGCTATTACAATTTTTTGTTCTTTGTCCGGGAGCAGTGATTTTATATTTCACATGATCCAGGCTATTGATGCTAAAATACGACAGTGGTCAAAAGGAAAGGAAGGAAATATACGCTCACTGCTTACTACTATGCAACATGTGAGCACTTTTCGCAATCGTAGGCAAACTGAAAAAATACCACATTGGCATTCTGCTGTTTTCTTCCAGAATACTACTAACGCTGGTTTTCTCATTAAAATATCAGATTGTTTGGCCTGAGAGCGGGTGGAAGACTGTACCTCTAGTCGAGATAATAGAAGGAAATGCTGTGAAAAGATCATATCAAAGGGCTCTCCTCTGTTTACACCCTGATAAACTACAACAGAAAGGAGCTACATCACAACAGAAATACATTGCAGAAAAAGTTTTTGATATCTTGCAGGTACCTAGTTATAATTTATCAAGAATCACATGTTTCATCATATCTTCTTGTTGAAAAAGCAGCAACGATGCACTTTTGCGGTTTCATACATTTTTCTTTTTCTTTGGTAAAACAGGAAGCATGGAATCACTTCAACTCACTTGGTCCACTATGACAATTTGATGTTGTACTGCAATGACAGAGCTCAGAATTGAAGTGCATCCACATCTATGTAGATATCATTTTGATTGCAGAAACATACAACTTTTTTGTTTTTACTAAAAAAGAAAATTTGCCTAATTGGGCCAATCAGTTGGGCCTCCCCTTAAGTACGTGAGTCAGTGACCCGTATATAGGCAGCCCATTCGTTACTCTGCAATTATTACTGCGATGTGTGCGGGTCCCACAACTTTGATCTATAGGGTACCACTCGACAGCTTTAAGCACTTGTCGTTTTTTTTTTTTTTTTTTTTTGAACAGGAAGCACTTGTCGTTTTTAGAAGGAGAATTTCGTCGCGTCTGAAACGGCACAGTAACTCTTGGGAAATTACTTTCTTTTTTTTTTTTTTTGAACGGGAAATTACTTTAACAAAATTGATTGTTTGGTGCAAGGTTTTCACTGCTACTAGTTTAACAGCTGGAATTTTACCATAACCCAATGTGTTCGATTAGACCATAATCCAAAATGTGTGATACTTCTGCGTTCTTTCACTGAATTACATTAGACCGATATGAGGTATTTTTTTAATTTTTTGAGAAAAAGACCGTTATGAAGTTTGCTTCGGTACATACTCTGAAACATGATAAAAGTTTTTACGTCACTTACCTTAGAGCATCTCCAGCAGTATTGCTAAATCAATTTTTTTTAAAATTTGTCAATTTTTGAGATGAATAAGAGCTTCAGCAGAATACCTAAAATATTGCTAAATCCTAACATTGCTAAATTAAATTGACAAATTTATCAACCTAGACAAGAATTGCTAAAGAGAAACTTATGTTTTCCCTCCATTTTTTATCCACGTGTAAGTTTATGATTCGTTAAAAATATTACTTAACTTACATTTAACAATTACTGTGGAGTACAATTGCTATTTCAATTGTTAAATATCCTAACTATTGTTAAATTTAGTAACAAATTAACCTATACTACTGGAGATGCTCTTAGAACTTAGAACTTAGAACTTAGCACTTAGCAATAAGCTATCATCAGCACAAGATGTCCGTGGAGGCCTCAACTAATTACAGAAAGCAGTGGACATGAGAAGCTGTACCCCTCTGTATACGTAACATAAGAAAACTAAAAGCTGGCCATTTTGTTGCACTTCAATTATAGTATGAATTATGAAATGAAACACCTACATAGTCAATGCTCATGAGTCAACTAAAGAACAAGATTGTGATATTCATGAAGAGCTCTTTGTGGTAGAATTATGAACACTAGGTTTTGTCTAATGATTTGCTTAATCATTATCCAGCTTCTTGTTACTTTAAGATATTCCTCCTTTCCTATCCTAATATATATATATATATATTTTTTTGTTAGTATTAGAATTCATCCAACTATTTCCGAATTCCCACATATTTTTGTTATAATAGTATCGGTTTTGTCATTTTACACGAGCAATTCCTCACATGTGTTTAGTTCTACTCCCTAAGTTTGTCTAGTGCTGTGGTTTCTTTTCTGGTTTATTCACAGAATAAGTAGTTCACAGATGTAAGAATAATTTATAAGCTCACCATAATATGTGTCAATGTTGATGTGACTCTTACATCAACTGTTTATGGAAAATGCACTCCCATCCTCATTCTGGTCAGTAAAATAATCAATCTAATTACATTGTTTTAAGGTTTAACCAAATGTCTACAATCAGATAATACAAAACACCAACTTTCTTACTTAAGTCTGTTTCAGCAAGTATAGTCTAGGCAAGACTAGCTCCTTTACCAAATCTGATACAATAATAATTTAACTGTCCTAATTTTCTTACTTTGTTGAATAAAAGGAGAAAGAGGTACAAGGAGTAGAGTTGCAGTAAGTAGACTCAGACAGTGATATATTCCCCTCTCACACTGTAAATAACAGTGGTGTCCCCTCTCTCTATCTCACCCCAATAATGATAGTGATATTCCCTCTTGGCTTCTGAATCAATTTTTCTCTAGATATTGTAGAGAGAGAGAGAGAGAGAGAGAGATGGGTTTCAAGTTGCAACTTTCAGTTTTGGGTTAGTCTTTTCATTTCTCTCTTGATTGGTTTTAGCTTTTTAAGTATTTTGTGGCCAGTTGGAAGTTGGAGCAATACAAACAGCTCTTCTCTCTCTCATAGCAGTTGGTCATTTCTGGCGCTCATAAAACACTGAAGGCCTGAAGCACAGAGCTCTCTCTCATTGCTGCTGCTGTTGGGTTTTGCTGGGCTTCAATGGCTTCTGTCTTTACTTAATCTGTGAGTCCCACTCTGAATCTTTGCTCCATTGTTCTCTTTTCTCTTTGATATTGTTCGTTCAATGGCTTCTTTCATTTTCTGGGATTGATAATTCTTCGGGTCTGCTTGGCAAGAATTTTATGCAAAACGAAGCAATGAAAGTGTCATGCTTTGAAATGGCTGTAGCAAAGTTTCAAAATTTCAAGTTCCATTCTTTCTTGCACGTTCATCTCAGCAACTAAGAGCAACTGTGTTATTTTCTTTTCAATGGTTTTGCTTCTTCTTTTTTCTGAATTTGTCTGCTTTTTCTTTGGCAAGATTAGTTGCCAGACTGATTGTTCTAATATGCTCTTGAATTTGTTACTTCTCATTTAATATTTATGGTGGGTAGTTAAAGAAAGCTAGATCTGGAATTCTGATGTAGATCTTTGAGTTCATAGCAATTAAACTGAGATCTGTAGTGTGGTTACCCATCAAAATTGTTTCTTTCTGCTACTATGGTTAATGCAGTGGTTGAAAATCACGTTTAGCTTTAATTTAAGGGTTGGAGTTTACTCTTTCCCATCAATATGTTTAGACAGTCCGTTGGGAGGTTTAACTTTTTGTTTTGGTTGCCAACCATAATTAGCTGGACTTCTGAATTCTTTTTTGTGGGTTGACTAATGCCTTCCCTCTGTCTTTGCTGAATTCACATGTATTTTCAGAACCCTGTGTTAGCTCATGGTTTCTGAACTAGCCTGTAAGATATGCATCATTTCTTGATGAAATTCTCAAGCACATGAACAGTAATTGTGATTTAACTCTTGCTAGTATTATGTCATGAAGGCTAAGAAACTCATTTGAACCCGTGTGCTACTTTTTACTCACCTTCCATCGTTTAAATATTTCACCAGTGAACAAATTTTACCTCACAAAGTGTATGAGTATTAAGTTTTGATCAAAAGTATTGCGTTCAGGGATTTTCGATGATTCTTTGTTGTCTATTCCTGGTTGGATTGTGTTTAATGACTTTTATCCCAGTTTTATACAATGTATTACCTGTACACCTCCGAGATGAAGAAGAATTAAATATTAGAAGCTTATTATATTAATATCGATCTCATATATTTTGACAATTTGTGTTTTTATATATTTGTACAGACCAGAGGCAAGCATCGAGTGTTTTCTGGTCAGACTATCAACGAAACATGAAATTTGAATTAAAGAAAAGATGGAAATCCGTTGTCCCACTTCAGTTGAAAAATAAATCAGCCAATCGCTTTTGTTTATTTCCCAAATCGAAGTCGGATTTTGGTCCAGGCAAAGCACCTGTATATCTCAATGTATATGACCTGACACCCATGAATGGCTATGTCTATTGGGCAGGCTTTGGAATTTTTCACTCTGGTGTTGAAGGTAAAGTATTGTTCTCTTTCTTCAGTTATATATAGTTTGCTAATGTATGTTCATTTGGCCGGTGCAATGTTTGTGCTTGTTCTTTAGAATTAAGATTGAGACACTCACATATGATCGATACATATTTAGCGCCTCCTTTTTCCGTTGCTTCATGTACATGAAGTTCAGTTTCTAATAGTCCACATGCATTGTACAGTTCATGGTGTAGAATATGCATTTGGAGCACATGACTACCCTACCAGTGGTGTTTTTGAGGTTGAACCTCGGCAATGCCCAGGATTCAAGTTCAGGAAATCTATATTTATTGGGACCACAAGCTTGGACCCTATTCAGGTCAGGGAGTTTATGGAGCGCCAGTCATTGAGCTACAATGGTGATACATATCACCTGATTGTCAAGAATTGCAACCATTTCTGCAGAGATATCTGCTACAAGCTAACCGGGAAATCAATTCCAAAGTGGGTAAATCGACTGGCAAGAATAGGTATCATTTCCGCACCAAACTCTTTTCATGAATGAACTGAACACTATTTCATTGCATAAGTATATCTACAAAGAAGTGAAAGAAGTGTTCTTCGGAATATTACATACATGAACGTGTTGGATGACTTGATCATTGCTAGTTATGTAGTCCCTTATTTGTCGTGTTCATTTCTCCTTGGGCTCGTTGCATTACTTTTTGAAACAGAACCCTGTAGAACTTGGTATACTGCTGCAACTCTAGCCTAGACAGTATCTTCATTCTGCTCACTATGCTTTTTAGCTTGATTGGAATTTGAAATAATCATATGATAACGTATCTTCATGAAAACAAGTTTGAGTTCATGCACATGTTTCCTCACCTGGTAGTCAGAACAGTCCAACAAACATGTAACAGAGTGGGTATCCAAAAGCCTAAATAACTTCATTCCATGTTGTAGGTTCAATATGCAACTGCATACTTCCTGAAGCGCTAAAAATTTCTGCTGTACAACACGACCCTAACAACCAACCATATGATAGCGAGAAAAGAAGTTTGAGAAGTGCCTTCAGTTGCCTGTCTTCTATCTCAATGCGGCAAAAGCAATTGTCATCATCTTCATTGTTTCTACAGTCACCCTTGAAAGGCTGCTTGCCACCATGGGAATTAAGAAGGTCAAACAATGGGTCCTTGAAGGAAAGGTGAGAAAGTATTTGCAGGATTGGGTGTTGGATGTCCAACCTCCATATGACCTTGTGATGAGGATTTGTTGCTACATTTTTATGACCTTGGCACTTGGGGAAGGCTGCCATCACTCAGATTGTCTTAGTTATCCCAGGTTTGCGGAGTCATGTTTATGATTGTTGTAACTATAGTTTGCAGCTAGCAAATGTAAGAGAAATTGCTAATCAGCTTCTCATATTTTTTCATATGCCACTCTTTGTCTTGCAAAGGTTCAGAGGTATGCTCCGGTCACCTCAAGTGTAAATTGTCTTATTAACTTTGCTAGTATATTAGTGTCGACAAATGAATCATCTCTTATTCCCAGATGAAGACTTCTATGGTGGACCGAGTTAATTTTTAGGCCATTTTACCAATTATACGGTTAAGAATGAAAAAAAAGAAAAATAAATCATCGTTTGCTAATGATATTGGGAATTAAAATTCTCCGGAAGGAAAGCAAGCATTCAAGATTCAACAACTAACAAAATAGATAATGTGAAGCGTTACGTAATACATCCTCAAAACCTCTACGAGGACAACTATATTCATGTACGGCTCAACAATTACAACAATGAGAACTTTCATTGCAGCTATTCTCCATCTATATTATTTCACCAATTGGTATCAAGCCAAAAGGCACAGTAACAAGCATCCTAGCCTAATCCTTGCTCTACAAAATGCTTGTGCAGACACTCAGCCTCGGAATAAACCATTGCAGAATGCTCGGCGGCATGCAACGGCGAATTCCGTTTCACCATTTCGGGGGAAACGAAGTCCGTTGCAACTTTGATGCATGACCACGATGATTTATTGAAAAAAGAGGTCATCCATTATGCCTTTCAGCGAATGGTACAATTACTTGATAAGGGTATTTATACAAAGAGATGACTGCTGAACAAGGATAGATAACCACATAAGAAAGCACTATAGTTGTATCAGCCTCCATGACGGAGCTAGGCTGGAGCAAAGAAAGAGAGGAGAGATTAAACGAAAACAGGGGAGGTTTAGGCGATGGAAGTACGAAAGCTCCAACGAGGACGAGAAGGCTGCGGAGGATGACTGCTTTGATTGATTTCTGGGGGGTTTTATATGCTGCTGTGGGGGTCTGCTACGGTTTGGATTCCACTCTTTGGTTTAGATGTATTTTAGAATGGGTGCGTCTATTACCACCCCACAAACTACTTAGATCACCCACACGTTGATTTATTTAATAAGTAATATACTCTAATGTAAAATTACAGCAATAGATAATAAGTTGTTACAAATTACAAATTCTTTTTTTTTTAGATAAATACGTACTTCATAAACCTTAATAAAAAATTTATCATATTCGATATTTCTATAAAGTTTGAAAAAGACACTAGCATTCAACTAAAGATAAGTTGAACTGTTTAAATTTTTTTTTCTTCTTTTTTTTTTTCTCTTTGTTGATTGTTGATGTTTTGTCTATCTCTTTACTTATTATTTCTCATATCAATTTTGTATGTAAATTTTCAGGTCTAGTCGCTCACTTATATTTATATTTGATTTGTTTTTTTTTTTTTTCATCGGCGTCAGAGATTTTTCCAAGTAGAGTTTACAAACATTATGCATCTTGATATCAAAGGATACCAATTAGTTATTAAGTTTGAGAGTTTTTTTTGTTCTTTAATTGAGATTTATACTTTAATGTGATTTTTATTGTTTAGTTTGTGATTTCACTTACCCAAATGATATCAATCTTATGGTACGTTTTCTTTAATTTCATTTTGTTTTTGGAGTTCAATGGCTATTGGAATAGACTGATATTACATGTATTGCAAATTGATGAATAAAGTAAATTTAAAATTAAAAAATATATAGGTGGGGTGAGAAAAGATCGAATGTAGAGTGAACAAAGCAAATCTGAAATTGAAAAAATATATATGTAGGGTGAAAAAAGAATTTAGGGTGAATAAAGAAAAAATGAGAAAATAATATTTTAGGTATTGTAAATGGGTGAACAAAGTAGACTTATAATCAAAAATATATAAGTAGGGTGTGAAGAGAACGTGTGGTGAACAAAGTGGTTTGTGTGGTGGTAATAGACACACCCTTTTAGAATTTGAAACAATAATGATATTGTGGGATTAACTTGCGTTTAGAGAATCGCTATAAGAGATGTTTATTGCTAAGTTTTTGGGATCTTAAGACATTAAGCACTAAATTAGGACTAAAACAGAATCTTGTAAGTGAGGTTCATGAGGATCATGCAAACCCACAAAAAGCCTTGTGTGCCAAGCCTCCACTATTTTAACTTTGTGTAATGTGTACTACCTTTTATTGACATAACTATATATCTAATTGTTGATAATTCATATCTACAATGTGCATTATGACGCAACTATTAGAAACAGAAAAATGCTTCAATTTATCGTTAATGTAGATAATAAAGGATTAAAGGATGATACATATAATCCGTTTATCCAAAAAGTTATATGACTATCTGACCATCTTTAGGTCCCGTTAATTGTTTTGTTTTTTTTTAATAAAAAAATCAGTTTTTATTTTAATTTTTGAATTTTATTGTGTTTGTAAAATAAAGAAAAACCAAGCAGCAAATTTTTTATTTTAAAAAAAAAAATTAAAAAAAAAATCTTGGCAAACCATAAACTACCCTGAATTCTCTGAAATGGCAATCAGGCGCAAAGAATTCTATCCAGGAAACAAAAAGGGCTGGAATTACTTATTTTTCTGATTTATTTTACCAGTATTTTCAACTGTATTAGGTGAGAAAACGTTAATTTCCCATATCAAAATTTCACTGTTTTGGAAGTTCCATTATGGTTGTGTCGCACCAATGCCTCCAGCACATTACAATCTAATATACCCTTTCATCCCAAACTAAAACATCTTCGAATTCGTTGAAACGATACTCTAGAGGAAACTGAATTTGTTGTAATGACTCGTTAATCACGAATATGGAGAAATCTGGATATGGCTGAGGTACAAATCCATCAGAATAAATATCCCCTGCCTACCTAGCATCCTCCATCATCAATCATTAATCATCATTGTAAACAAAAACATTAACAATTTGTCATAGTCGTCTATCTATATATCCCTTTTCAAATTCTCCGATCAGCTTATATCTCACTAAACTATGGTAGAAGTTGAAAACATGGTCAGCTCTCCGGAGCCCTCGAACCCGATATCAAAGATAGTCATGGTAGCCTCCATCGCGGCCGGAATACAATTTGGTTGGGCGCTTCAGCTGTCGTTGCTAACTCCCTACGTCCAGCAATTAGGGGTCCCACACAAGTGGGCCGCAGTCGTCTGGCTTTGCGGCCCTATCTCCGGTTTACTGGTGCAACCCATCGTCGGCTACTACAGCGACCGTAACACCTCTCGTTTCGGACGTCGTCGCCCTTTCATTGCCGCCGGGGCAGGCCTTGTCGCCATCGCCGTTTTCATGATCGGTTACGCCGCCGACATAGGCGTCCGCGCCGGCGACTCGTGGGAGAAATCCACGAAGCCGAGAGCTGTGGCTGTATTTGTTGTAGGGTTTTGGATTCTAGATGTGGCAAATAACATGCTTCAAGGCCCATGCAGGGCTCTTTTGGCAGACATATCAGGCTCCGATATGAAGAAAATGAGAACGGCAAATGCTCTCTTCTCATTCTTCATGGCCGTCGGCAACGTCCTAGGCTATGCGGCTGGGTCGTTAAAAAGTCTTTACAAGATCTTTCCCTTCACTACGACAAAAGCATGCGACGTTTACTGCGCCAACCTCAAGAGCTGCTTCTTCATATCGATTTGTTTGCTTCTGGTCCTCACTATCTTGGCCCTAACTGCTGTAAAGGAAAAACCTTACGACAAAAATGCTATGGGAACAGGAGCAGCAGGAGGAGTGATGTTCGGTGAGATTTTTCGTTCTTTTCAACAGTTGAAGAAGCCGATGTGGATCCTTCTTCTGGTAACTTGCTTGAACTGGGTGGCGTGGTTTGGGTTCTTATTGTTTGATACTGACTGGATGGGCAAGGAAGTTTACGGTGGCGTCGTCGGCAAGGGGCGTCTTTATGAGATGGGAGTCAGGGCCGGATCGCTTGGTCTAATGCTCAATGCTTTCGTTTTAGGTGCAATGTCACTTGCAATTGTTTACTTCTCTAAAGGGGTTAATGGACCGAAAAGGATTTGGGGGGTAACTAACTTTTTCCTAGCCATCTGCCTCCTGATGACGATAGTGGTGACCAAAATGGCCGAGAACTATCGACATGCCAACCCCACAGTTGGAGGAGCTGAGCCGCTGCCGCCACCGGCTGGAGTTAAAGCCGGTGCGTTGTTTATATTCGCCGCGTTGGGGATCCCGCAGGCTGTCACCTTCAGCATTCCGTTTGCAATGGCATCCATCTTTTGCAGAAATTCCGGTGCCGGACAAGGTATATTCTTTCTTCTATCTGATTGTTATTTCATTTCAAAATATAATTACGTAACATTAACATGTATAATTGGTTCTCACAGGGCTTTCTTTGGGTGTATTGAATATAGCCATCGTCGTACCACAGGTAACTTAACATATTTCATATCTAATTGTAGCGGAAGTAATTGATTGATTTATGAATTAACGAATGAGTTAATATTTTCAGATGTTTGTATCGGTTATAAGTGGACCGCTGGATGCTTCTTTTGGTGGAGGGAACTTACCGGCTTTTATCCTTGGAGCCGTTGCAGCAGTAATTAGTGGAATCCTTGCTTTGGTTGTTCTGCCATCCCCTCCGCCAGATCATGCCACTCCAACTGTTATACCTGCTGGGATTCATTAGTCCATTCTCTCGTTAATTACTCTTTTTTTTCTTTTTTCTTTTGTGGAGCTCGATCATACTCCTAGCTAGCTAGAACAACTAACTGTGTTCTCACAAATTGCTTATGAGTCTGTAACGAATGTTGTTTGGCTGAGGGATGCTCCAGCTATTATAATGGATGCACTCAGATTTGATTGTAACCATTGGACTTAATCAATACAACTCTTCTGTTACTCCAAAGAAAGAGAACCTAGCAATTGTCAAAGAGAGTAGAGATCGATAAGTAACTTTATTTAGTATTAATATATACATATAGGATACAATATACTAAGAAAATTATATATATCATTTTGTCATTCGTACTCAATACACTGATATCAAAGGTAAGGAGAAAACTTCATTTTGAATTTTGTAATAGTTAAGCCGGATTAAGTCTTTATTAATTAGTGTACTACATCTATATATATGAATCTTCTATGAAGTTTCATAGGTCTTTCTTGTACCACAATTACATGTTTAGATAAGTAAATTTGAAGTACATAATATTTTGTAGAATGCGAGATCAAGTTTTCAAATAGAGGTCGGCGCTTAATTGCAAGCGTATCAGATACATTATTAGTACGACTTACTCAAATTTTAGGTTAATCCGGCATTTTTTTTCTTTTTACAAGTTTGGTAGACTATACCCGATTGGTTGTTGATCTAACGAAATTGATGTTCAACAAGAAGTATTAAGATGACACGCCTCAATTATTCAACTACGATAACAAAAGAGCCATCTCTTCTGTCAAAATTTGAAGAAAAAATTTCATATTTCACATTTGGAGTGTACATGAAAGATTATTTTTAAAAACAATCCAGTACAGCTAGTACAAAATACCACAAGAATCAATAAGGCACCGAACACAGTGAGTGGCACTTAAGAAAGAGAACCCGACTGTGTCGAATAATTAGATGCCTCGCTTGTTTAGGTTATGCGATAGAGTTCAAAACAAAGACTAATGAATAACGAAACAAAATGGATTAATGGAAGCCAGCAGCCACAACAGTTTCAGTTTCACGATCAGGTGGAGGAGATGGTAGAAGAGTCAAGGCCAATATTCCACTTACCACAGCAGCAATGGCTCCCAGAACAAACGCCGGTAAGTTACCTCCTCCGAAAGCAGAATCAAGTGGTCCACTTACTAGAGAAACAAACATCTGCAAATCCATTCATTAAGAAATCGATTAGCGTTGCTACAATTTGATTTAAAGGGTACAATATATCAAATATGTGTATGTTTAGCACCCACCTGTGGTACGACAATTGATATATTCAAGACTCCCAAAGAAAGCCCTATGAAAATCCAAAATTGATATGGTTAATGCAGTGTAAATAAGTTAATCCAAATTAAGTTCACCTAATTTCAGAAGGAAAAAATGGAAAGTAAAAAAAGCAAAGACAATTGAGTTTACCTTGTCCTGCACCAGAGTTGCTGCAAAATATGGAGGCCATGGCAAAGGGAATGCTGAAGGTCACCGCTTGAGGTATCCCCAAAATCGCAAATATAAGCAATGCGCCGGCCTTGATACCAGCAGGGGGAGGCGGAGGCTCAGCTCCGGCAACGACGTGAGAGGCATGTCGATGCTTCTCTGCCAACTTTGTCACCAATATGGTCATCAGCAGGCAAAGGGCTAACAAAAAATTGACCACACCCCAGAGTTGTCTAGCGCTGTTAACCCCACGGGCCAAGTAGACAATTCCAAGAGACATGACTCCCAAAACGACAGCGTTCAGCATGAGCCCAAGTGAACCAGCCCTAACTCCCATGTCGTACAGACGCCCTTTCCCGACGGCACCTCCGTACACCTCTTTCCCCATCCAATCCGTGTCGAATAGTAAGAATCCGAACCACGCAATCCAGTTCAAGCATGTCACCAAAAGCAGGATCCACATCGGCTTCTTCAACTCCTTAAAAGCGCCTATAATTTCTCCGACGAACCTCACTCCTCCCTCGCCTTTCTCGTCACGACTAGGCATCGTTTTCTCACGTACAGACACCATAACCATCACGGTGAGTATCGCAAGCAGAGCAATGGATATGAAGAAACAGCTTTTAAGATTGGCACAGTACATATCACAGGCTTTGGTAACAGTGAAAGGAAACACCTTGTGTAGATTCTTCAACGATCCGGCAGCATATCCAAGCACGTTTCCGACAGCCATGAAGAACGAGTACAACGCGTTGGCTGTCCTCATCTTCTTGGTATCGGAACCGGAGATGTCGGCCAAAAGAGCGCGACAGGGGCCTTGTAACATATTGTTAGCCACGTCCAAGATCCAAAACCCTACCACAAACACAAGCACGGCTCTCGGCTTCGTCGATTTATGTAACGAGTCGCCGGACCGGACACCTATGTCGGCGGCGTATCCAATGAGGAAGACGGCGATGGCGACAAGCGCAGCACCAGCGGCTATGAACGGCCGGCGGCGACCAAAGCGAGATCTGCAGCGGTCACTATAGTAACCGACGATGGGTTGCACCAGCAAACCTGAGATGGGCCCGCACAGCCAGACAACGGCGGCCCATTTGTGTGGAACCCCTAGTTGCTGGACGTAGGGTGTTAGCAAGGACAGCTGCAACGCCCAACCGAATTGCACTCCGGCAGCGATGGAGGCCACCAGTGTTATCTTACTTATCGAGCTTGACTTCTCCGGGTAGTTCCCGGCCTCAACCTCCATTTTCACAGAGCAAATATGACTTGGGTACGTAGAATGATTAGAAAACTATGGGATGGATATAAGTTGGTGCAGAGCTCAGGTCGGTAGGTTTAAAATGAAGAGGGTTTTGTTCTACACAGATTGGTGGGATGGAAAGGTTTGGCAAATATTTTCAGGTCTGAGGTTTTAGATGGCTAGATCGACGGGTATATATCGGTGCATTAACATGATCCATTTCCTGATTTCTCCCTATTCGTATTAATGAGTCAATATTCTGTGAAATTCACTTCCCCAAAATATCGTTTTCCCATAATAGCCGATAATGAAAGGGGACGAAAACCAAGATATTCAAATTTCGGATTGGATGGGAATTTTGCTAGGTGTGTTTGACACAAAAATAATGGAACTTCTATAAATGTAATGAACCCACCTAATCCGATATTACAGGTTCAGAATACTCTTGTCTTTATTTCAATTTTCTTTTGGATGAATGGATATTTGGTTTGGATCAGAAAAGGAAATTCCAGCCAATCTTTCACTTTCTTGGGGGAATAATCTGAGTTAATAATACAGGCGATCAAAAATAGTAATAATTGTCTATCCTCAGATTATGTATCCATGGATAAGACTGTCATAATTCTCAGTCGTTTCATTCATCCTTGATTATCTACATTAACTTCGATGACAGTAACTTTCTTTGAATCGGATCAGGACATAACTACGGGGATTAAATGGTTAAACTGATGGCACTTCAAAACCGGCAATGATAGGGAGGTCATGACAATCTTTAGTCTGAAAAATACCTATTCCGTGACACAAAAGTGAGGATCAAGTTTTCCGAAAGAAAGATGGGGATGTAAGCACAAGAGAGAACCCAGTTTCCATAAAGAAAAAAGTACAACGGATCTTCCCAAATCCCATGATTTACTCATTTGATTATCTTAATCTAATTATTATGATTTTCTGAAAATCTCTAGTATTAATTTCTCCTCTGCATGAAAATAAATTACACTCATCCTTTCCGGTCAACTCAGCCTAATTAGTTTTCTATTCGGAAGCATATACAAAAACAAGAGCATCAATCTAATCTTGGCAAGCTGATCCACCATTGCAATTTTCCGAAACCACAAAGACCTCAGAGCCTATAATTTAAGGAACTAGTTGGCTGTAACAAATCAAAACCTAATCTGTATATCAGTACAATGTATACCAGCCCGATAATTAGTGGGTTAAACTACCCCTATTCATCCAATAAACTGATGGAGAAGACGCACAACAATCACAAAAGCCCAGCCCACTTCAACTCCTCGCCAACGCATCAGTAGATACAGGTTCTGACAACAGATACTACTTCTACAATCCATGTGTAATTTAATTTTCCCTATAACGAATTATATCATAGAATGAATATAATTACAGATGGCGAATCCGAATTAGCTTTGGCAAAACAAACCTGCAGGAACATGAAAGAGATGCTTCAGATTAACAGGTGCAAACTTTCTGGAAATGGGCTACAAATGCATTGAACAAAGTAATGATGCAGACACCAGGCCAACACCATATTCAGTATACTCGGATAGGATACGACAGTTCCCATAGGTATGGGATTACAAGTTGATAATGGCACACCATAGGCTTTCTTTCAGTAATGGCACATCATTACAAGTTAATAATGATTATTACCACCCCTTACTGTGGCTGTGCAATTATGAACAAATACCGACAAAAACTAAGAAACTCAACTGCCACTAGATATCATTTGGGAGCGAGGCCATGAAATTTATCAATCGTCTTTCTGATGCAAAACACTAGGATGGCTATTATTACCATTAAGTGCAGCATGATATACACGCTTCTCAGCAAGCCCGATATCCGCCAGAGTCATGCTACCCTGTATAAGAAGAACACAAGCATAGATGTAACCAGCAATCTAGAGCTACAATGGCATCATATTATTCTTTAATATCGAGCTAATCAATATAGTCACATGCTATCCTCAGAATATACTCTTAAGAGCTAATACCTCACTGGCCATCAGTCTTCTGACATTATCAGCGTAGAGTTTTGGGTCATCCTTTTCTTCTTGTGAAGGGTGATAAACAGGTAACCTTGTGACCTCTATGTGATTTACAAATTGACAGAGAAGAAATATCACATGTCTCACCTGAAAATAAAAGTACATGAGTGACTACAAGTGGCATTCCAGAATGATGCAAAAGAAAAGATATACAATAACTACAACTATACAATCCATCACTCTTTGTCAATAGCACCACTGACAGCCAGTTCTGCTTCAAACCAGTGATTCATTAAACCACTCAAATAACAAATAAGTATACTACAGGATGTCTCAAGATTTAATGGACAAGGAAGTGGTTAGAGGGTAATGTGAGATGCATTCAGCAACTTCTCCAAAACCAAAAGGTCCTAATACTTTGCATATTAAGAAACTCACCCCAGATATCGAGTCCCAGGCAGGACTAAATCTCTGGTAAGGATATCTAAGAATCACTGGAAGCACTGGAGCTTTAGCCAAAAATGCGCCCGTCTTGAATGGCAGAAGGAAGTCCCCATTTGTAGTAGTACCTTCTGTACAAAGATGAAATATAAAATAACCAATGGTTAGCAGTCGATAAGCATTAACTATATGCAGGCCAACAATATGCAATTCCGCAAACAAATGAATTACACAGACTGATATTCCAATTAAGTTACAAGAACAGGAGAAATAGACCAGCATGCAAAGATCTTATCTGAAGTCTAGAAGTCAAAACATACAAGTTGTCATATGAAGAAATTAGATTTCTTGCACGATGAAATTAAAGATACTTTTTTTTTTTTTTGGAATTAAAATTAAAGATACTAATAAGCATTAGATTGAGGACAGTATAGTTGTGACAGCAAAATGTCAAATTCATGGAAGGATTATTGGTAAAAAGAAGTTTCAAGAAAATAACCTGGGAAAAGCATAATTTGTGGTGCAGATTTATTCTGATGTGCTTCTCGAACTCTATCTGTCACAACACCTACAAGCCACAGAGCAGATTAAGACATGGAAAATACAGACTATACACTGGTGAATGATAACGCCTATGTTGAGTATCAAACTTCCAACCAAAATCATGGGATAACTGCTGGCACCAGACAACGAGATCAGGTGCATCCAACTAGCATGGACATTAAACAAACAAGGATACATGCATAGATACAGAATCACATGGGTAACATATGTGAAAGGCGCATGAAAATTTTCTTCAAAATTTGGCAGTTTGTCTCGGCATGAATTTAAACTTTTCACTATATCCCCCATTTGGCATGTCCTGTACAAGTTTTATATTCTGGACTTCGCTTCAGGTAAGAACTATTATTTTGTTTATATTCTGTGATAATAATCATCACCTTTCACATGTACAATCACCTTGTAATTGATCATGCATCTGGCTACCAACATCATAATCTTCATGAAGTACACCTCAATATATCATCATAAATAATAAAACTTTCACTAATGGCAAAGAACATGGTACCTGCTACACCCTTGAAGTCGGACGATTTTGACTCCCGCTGAACATAGACACAACCGAGGCACTTGCTGTCAAAAATATGGATTGAAATTGAACAACCTTCCCTCCCATAATAAACAATACCATAAGATAAATGCTATACACAATACATGCTCCACTATCAAAAACGACTCAGCCGTTACGAATTTAACACACCTGATGAGGCCAACTAGCGGAAGTTTCGCCACCGATCTCTGCACCAATGACAATATCAGAACGATTTAACAATCTTCAACTCAAATTTCGATACAGCAATGTGATAAAATAGTAACACACGGACCTTGGCAACAAAGCTCGGAAAGGACGAGGACATATGATACAAGATATCCAAATACGATACATGGTTAGATATAATAGCCCCAGGCTTCTCAGCCTCCTCTGCACTCTCCTCTTTCCCTAATAAACCGAAATCAACAAAACAAATCTCAGTAAACAGCAAGCGAATAATTCCGAAAGCACAGAGTGTGTGATACTACCTCAGGCTTGGATTGTTGAGCAGCATCAGGTATCCTATAGGTTTCGCTGATCCAATAAAACCCTAGCACAAAGAGCATGACTCTGGACAAGGATCGGCCGCACCAGACGATCACGGCTCTTCTCCAGCCTCCCATGTGCGCATAGTCCTCCTGCTCGTCCTCGTCTCGATTCGGAGACAATCCGAGCGTGCAAATCCTGCAAATCAAGTAGTAGAAGAGGAGGAGCGTCATGACGACGACGACGCGTATGGGGACGAGAGTGACGAGAGCAACGCCGAGGAGGAGCTTCTCCTTGAGCGACAAGTCGCCGCGTCCCATGGTGCCGTAGGCGTCGCTGCGGACGTAGGCGGCGCATTTCTTCTCGAGCTCCTGGAGCTCCTCGGCGGAGACGGACGGGGCCGGGTCGGGTTTGAGGAGCGGGCGGTCGTCCTTGGCTGACGATCCGCCGCCGCCGCCGCCGTGGGAGGCGGGCTTGGATGCCGGTTGGAAATTGAGGTCTTTGAGTTCCGACTCCATGTCTTGATTTGGGGGAAGGAAGTGTGTGATACTAATTGGCCATCGAAACGCAGCGTTTTGGGGAGAGTGTAGATCTATCTGCGGCGTCGTTTTGTTAAGGAAGTGGATTACTTGCTGGAGAGGAGTTCATATTGGAATGCAAGATTGAATCGATTCGAGATGCAGCAGCGTATAGATTAAGGGTGTGCCAGCGAACTGGAAATTCTGGGAGCTGCTAGCATATCCGCGTGTCACTATCGACGATTACAGAATAGATGATGATCAATTTCACAGCGCAACAAAAATAAACGATATTGATTTTGGACTTGGTTGTCTCTGTTACTCAGATTTTTCTTTTTGGTATGTTGGGTGAATTTTCCTGATAGTCAACCGCCTCATATGAATTTTACCTTTTTAATCCTCTACATGGCGGGTAGTAGCATATATATATTTTAATTAATTTTTAAGAATGAAGAATTACATTTATACACATTTTATGTACAACAGTAGCGTTTACCTAGTCAGTTACTGACTAAATGAATCATGATCAATTATTTTTAGATGTCAATCTAATAGTGGGAAGTATTATTTTAAAATTTAGTTGTTTTGTTTTCATGGTGGTTGATCATAGATCTCTTGATCAGTAACTGACCAGCTGACCATGACTGTTAGACGATTACAGACATGGAGGAAATTTCGACACACAATGTACCTACGATTTTAATTTGATCGGATGATACTAGATGTACTAATTTGGAATTTTCCTCGAGTTTCACTTTCGAGTTCCACCACCCCATAACGGCAAAACAGGTTTTTGGTATCAATATGAAATCGGGAACCCGTTTGTGAGGTGTTATACTGATATTTTCAAAACTGTGAGATACTGAAGCTACTAATCGACGAAATGAAGTTACATATCGCCGAAATGCCCGATAATGTTTGCATTCTTTTTCCCCTATTTTTGGACAAAACCTGTAATATATTCTCATTCATAATCAACAGAGGTTACAGGACAATCACACTGTATAAGTTAGAATCCCTTCTTAATCTGAAAAAAGATCCTTCTTTCTGCTAGAGGAGGAAATCACTGGTATGCTATCGAAAATAGATGAAAAATAGACCACTCTTAACTCTCGGATAAAGAAACATAACCATCTTATCTACTCTCAAATAATCAATAAACTCATAACTTTCTGCTAATGCTGACCTCAAAACAAAATGTTGCATTTTCTTTTGCTCTATTGACATGACACTATCAAAAGTTCATGTATATGAGCAGACATGGTAAGCTCAGAAGCAGATTTTGCCTCTCCATTATACCTTTCCCCTATATTCCAGTGGTACCATATAGAAGAAGAGTAGTGTTGCTTCCCGTTTTGACCATAATATGCAGAGTTTTATGCTTCAGTCTGCTATTACACAATTACACAGAGGAATGCATATTGTGTTTCCCCATACAGTTGGTAGCACACACATTTCTGCAATTATTGACAGCAAATAGAACATCAAAGCATATGTTTATGCAGAATAAACAAACAAGTTCAAAAAGAGAATCATATATATGTTGGTCTATCTAAAGATATGAACACTATAATTGTCATGGTTCCAAATATATAGAAAGTAACAAACCACTGACTAATAGGCTCACAGATTAAAGGCTCTGGCTAATTGGCTATAAGCTCAAAACTCCTTAGAGTTTCTGTTACAGAATGATTCACATAGATGGTGAAATGACTACAATGGCAGACAAAAATGCCTTAGGTTCACCCACGGTCCTGCTCACAAGTTATTAACCATCTACAATTTCAATAAGGGTTATGAATCATGCGGCAACTACCCTGTGTATAAGGGTGGAGTGTCAAATCGACTCCAAGGCAAGGATTGAGTGGTAGTTGAACTGAACTACCAATATTGTTAATAACTTGTTCATGTACTCCTGCACAAGAAAGGTTTTCAACAGCCAAACAATGATAATAATGCATTGCATAATGTCAAAGGAAAGCCTATTGGAGAAAAGAAATGCACAGAAACAAAGAACTATGGAACTTAAAGCTCAGAAATAAAAACCAACTGCAAAAACCCCAAATGCGGCACAAAAGTCACTTGACATGGTCTATTAAGTATCAACCCGACACAAGGTGCAACAATACATATGCTCCATCCCCAGCTCATAACTAATGAATTCATGATACACAATGTTAAACATCCTACTCAAGGGGCTTCTGGTTAGTAGACATACTAACATGACAAGCGCCGGATCAATTGACCAGACAGCATTCGGTAACAATTTCTCAACGTGCTCGGAATAAAGAATTTCTTATTGAATCACTGTGTTTCACAGCCTGCAATCACCTAGTTCTTATTCCTGACAAATGTAAACACTAGTGCACTAACAACCCTTCATCAAGCTCAGCAAGACACCCAATTTTTATGAGTACTGATCAATGCCGATAATAGCCCTGCAATCGACACAGAAAGCGGCCCCAAAAAATGCCCTTTTCCGTCACGAATATCAGCCACCGCCATCAACGCATCAGCCAAATCCTGAACAACCGAAAGCCGCTTCATCAGCTTCTTGTCAATCAGCTTCCCCAGCCTCTCCTTCTCCTCCTCACACTTAATCCCCCTCGTAATCGCAACCTCGACGCTCATCTTCACGCGCTTCTCGTCCTCCGCAATCCGCCTCAAATCCCTAATCTTCAGCGAAACACTCCCCACGTACCCGACGAACTCGGCCCACGCGCTGATCAGCCCCAACCTCCGCGCGTGCCTCTTATCAATCAATCCCGACTTGACGAGCCAGACAAACTGCTCGACGAAGAAGTAGACTCCCTCGCCGCCGTAGGCCACGAGCGAGAGGGCGAGGTCTTCGGCGGAATCGAAATGAGAGGCTCTGAGGGCGTTGACGTCTTGGACGAACTTGCCGAGCCGGAAGGCCTTGCGACTGACGCCCACGCTCGACTCGAAACTCCTGAGGCGGTGGTTTAGGGTTAGGGTTTCGGGGAGCGCCGACGAGGCGAGTATGATCTTGGTGGCGTATCTGGATATTTTGAGAAGCTTGTCGACTCCGTCTCGCTTTGCTAGGTAGGCTTCGAGGTGGTTCAAGAAGTCTTTCTTCTTCGGGTTCGATTGGATTATTGGGGTTTCCTTTTTTAGTAAGGGAGCTGCGGGTGATGAAGCTTCTGATGCCATCGGAATGGAGTTGCGAGAGAGACACAGTACCTACTAAACTCGTCGGTTTATTTTATTTTCGTTTTCCTTCGAAGTCAGTATTACACCCCACCCCCTCCTTATTCAGAAACGACGTCGTTGCCGCGGGAAACGGTTATCCTTGTTATTGTTTTGCGTGCCAAGGATGGGCCTAGCCCAAAGGAATTTATTTCTACCCAAAACGAAAGCCAGTAGAAATTAAGGAAGTCCAATGCTTATAACTTATAAGTTACTAGCCTTTATTCTCGTGAAACTCGTCCGTGTAGAAGACGTGGTTAGTAAAAAGTTACTTGTTTTTTTGAATAAAAATTAGAAGTTACTTTTTCTTTCTCATTTGTAGCTGGTTTTTTTTTTGTGAAGTTAGTGGGTAATAAGAATGTTATAGTTAAAACTCTTAACTTCTTTCACAATTATCTACTCTATTTTTTATATATTTTTTTTTTTGCTTTTTACTATAATACCCAGTTTACTTAATCTCTATTAATAAAGCCAAAAGGAAAGTAGGATGGTTAAATTTTTGAAGTTCCGAAAAAACCCAGAGTTTATTAAAACTTTTCTATGTTATAATATTGGTCGAATGATACAATAGTCATTTGAAAATAAGAGCCAATACAGAAAAAACAGGAAGAGAGGAGTCTTATGCGGAAGAGAAGAGATAAAGAAAAAAAAGAAAAAGAACAAAAAGAAGAAGTAGGTACACGAACTCTGGACTTCTAAAGAACCACCAGTGCACGATCTCCATACTGCTGGTAATTACAACAAAAACGTTGGGTTCAAATGGATCAGAAGAAGCAAACGAAAAAGGAACAAACAAGAGAAGAAAGAAACAAAGACCAGCAGAGCAAAATCGAATCAACACTCATCATTCTCACAATCAGAATCAAAGCCGACATTAGGAGTAGAGGAGGAGATCAATCAAACTGGCTGAGATTCTGAGAAGGTATGTTTTATCGTTCGTTAATTTTCGAATTCTGTTCTCCCTTGATTTTGAGACCATGATTAATATTTATGAATCTCAAAAGGTATGCAGACTTGATTTTTGGAAGGTTTGAGGACTTGATTTCAGGATAGATACAAGCCTAGGACAAATCAATGGAGAAGGCTAGGTATGTGCACTTTAATTCTGGGTGAAATCCTGCAGTGGAGAAGTCGAAGTGAATAACACACTGTTCTATGGGTTTTAATTTTTTCAGGAGCACAATAAGAAGTTTGCTTGGACTAGTAGAGAAAAATCAAATGCAAATGGTAAATATAATACGTTGAAGATTGGGGATTTTATTGTCAGCCAGGTTTTCGAGGTAATGGAACTGCTAAGACTTGGAACACTTTGATATATAGGATATTTTGTATTTTATTGTGATCGTTCTTATTTTTATACTTTTACTTCTTATATTGTAATCTCTTCATTAGTCATCTTTAAATAAGATGTCTTATGCAAAGAAGGGCGTCGTTAGTAAGATGGTGTTTTTGTTCAAAATGTGCTTTATATATCAGTTTTACTTTCTGGAATTACTTTACTAATTGTCTTTTTGAATGAGTTGTAAATCTGTGAACGAGACTGAAACTGTATGCACTAATTCTGCTTTGGAGGCATATGTAAAAACCAGAAGTCTAATATAAGAATTTCATTGGGTATTGGAGAGCCTAAGTTAACGCCTCAAACTACACCTCCTCAGTTTAGGCACATCACAGTGCCGCGAGTCTTAAAAGGAGAAACGCAAGGCAGTTAATGTAAGAAAATATTTAAGAAAAAGACAGTAGAAGCGTAAAATATTTTGAGGTGTAAAATCTTTACTTTTCTCAAAGTACCTTAATTCACCTTAACTAGAGTCCCTAATGTCCGACATTTTAGTCGTTAACAACTCATTAAACAAGCATAAGCAATCACGACAACTAATTATTATTCGTCGAATCAACTTTTCATGTTCTGACCAGATTGACCATTTCACGATTAGTTTCGATTAACAAATACTAATCAATATCAAAATACAATCCAACATTTACTTTCAAATCTCGTCGCATAGTAATATTATAAAATTACTATGGACACCCATTGTATTACTTCGTACTTCCCAACATGAATATCTCAATTTCATGTCTAATACCTTTAACATAATCACTTCAATAGCAACTTATAAACTGATCACAGATTTCATGTTATGGAACTAGATATCAAGAACCCAAACCAATTCTCATTCATAATGGGTATAATTCCCATTCAAAGTCAATAATAACAAATACAATTCATCACTATTACTTTGATACTAATTCGCATATTCAACAATTCGATTTGCTATAACCAGAGTAACTTGACATAAAGTCTATAATAAGTTCCAATCCTCTTTTCCTTTCCCATAAACTCTCTGTACAAAGTCAACATCATATTCATCATTTCTAACAAATTCAACTCAGCCTTATACCTTTAAGCATCATAACCATGCTCACAGTAAAACTAATACAACTCATATATCATCATTATCAAAACGCAAAAGCCACATGATGGAGCTTTACACAAGCTGTGATCATGATCTAACAGTAATAACACTTAATCAAAAACCATAACAATGGCTTAGTATAATTGGCATTCAAATTCCCATGTCGACACTAGCCTTGGATGATCACAGATTCACCAACTCAACTTAAATAAAAATTCTGGATACTTATATAATCAGTCTAGATCAACACAAACAATCCAATATACAATTACATCCAACTGAACAACTCCAAATCTGTTTTCAAATTTACCTTCGGTGTCAAAAGGGATCAAGGCAAAAATCCTAATTCGCTGGTCTTCACCCAATTGAAGACCGAGATGTCGATACCATCGATAGACGATATGTGACTTGCACTCCCAAACATTGTGAGTTAACTTCCTTTCTTCTAATACAACGATTTCTCCTTGTCCTTAACACAAAAAGTAACCATTCAACATCTAAACCATTACCAAACTCATAACCAAATTATCAGTTTCCTTCTTACCTTAATATCACATTGATCATAACAGAACCGAATCCTCAATTTTTATTCTTGACCAAGAATGCAGTAGCTAGGACCGGATTCCACCTTCAATCTCCCTTTGTCCAATTCATCTTTTGATCAACTGTGTGTGTAAGAATAAGACAAGGACTCAACACCAAGTATCAAACAAATAATAGCCCATGGACTAGTTCCAAAGTTACCTCAGACAAATTGAATAACAACAGGTTCAAGTCGTGCTTGTTCTTCACTGAACCAGAATTTGACGTCCATCAATTCTAGTTTAACAGTGGTCAATCCATCCACCAACACAACTGAGATGAAGCTGAGGCAGAAACTCAGAAACCAAACCCAATCCGACGGCGTCGACGTCCGTATTGAAGAATGACAAATTCAGCAAAACCCATAAATTCCAAAATTATTAAAAAACTAATCGAATCTGAAAACTAATTTACAGGCACGTAGATGAGGTCGAAAGAATAGGTTTTCATACCACATGCAACCCAAACGGTGGTCGGAGTCGCCGGAATTCGTTGAACATACCGGAGGAACTCGGAGCTTTTCCGCCTCGTTCCTCCTCCTACGATCGTCAATCGAAGACACCAATGCTAGGAACGCGTTAGGAGAATTCTAAGAATTCTTGTTATACACTCATTCCAACCGTCAACTCTCTTTTCTAGGTCGGTGTTCGACCGGATAGCATTGTTGCATCTTTCATGCATTTTTATCAGGTGGAAAATGTAAAATTTGGCAGCCCAAGATGAACCAATTGGTGGTGGTACGTCATCGGAGAGCCACCGGATGGCTGAGGCGGCGACATCATCGGTGTTGTGAGTCGGAAGAGAAAGAGGTTGAGGTGGTTACGAAATGCACCTGGTCTTTCTATATTAGAGCTTCACCGCCTTTCAACTTGAATGGCCCGGATCAAAGGGTTTAATTTTCAACGGACAAGATTAGATGAACCTATTTTCTATTCTCTAAAATCCAATTCTCTCTTGAATCTTCTAAAAGTTGTAATAACTAGCTCGTGTATCAAGAACATATTCCGAAAATTCTCACGAACTCGTCATACCATGTACTTTATTATCCAACTCTTAAATCAAGAAACTTGACCAAGTAAAAATTTAAGAAAATCTCGTCAAGCCCATTTTAAAACCATCGAGGTCGTTAAGCTATTTACCAATGACCTCAATTTAAACTCGTTAAATTTTCTGGGTGTCACACTAATAATGTTGTACATGTGCTAATAATGTTATTTTGTAATGTAGATCGAAGTACTTATAGTGTGGTATTGCCTGTCCATAATTAATGATAGACAATACTTGACAGCCTCATAATCAAATAGGTTTCCTTACATTTAATTCCTATTGAGTGTATAAAACATTTGATCTCTTCATTGTTTCAATCCAAATAAAGAATTTATGAGTGTATCCCCTATTTATCTTTTATCTTTTCTAGGTCAGTTGTGGATAATGAACTTGCAGAACTCCGGACTAACTCCACTCTTTAAATCACACCATCACTGCAAAGCAGAGTCACAAAGACGCGCATATGAAAGAAAGTGTTAAAATAAGAGGCATCTCTATTGTACACTGAGAAAGTATGTTGCATCTATATTAATTAATCAATTTTCATTTTTGTTCACTATGCTTTCAATGTTTGGTATTTCTTAGTCAGTCTTATTGACTTTGTTCTCTACATTAGCTCATGGTAGTTAGCATCTAATTTAGCTGGTGTTATTTAGTATTATTTTTTCCATGTTTTAGTTAGTTCAACTTTTTAAGACTACTGGAAAGATCATGAAATCATTGGATTTTTTCATCTTGCAATCAGTAGTTTCAAAATTTAAATTTTTCATACACTCCTTCGAAATACTGTACAACTTGGGATTAAGGCTTATGGGGTTGAGCCAAGTTCAAGTTTACATATGAGGAATGAATAACTAAGCTCTAAATTTATCTTTTGTCAAGAATTGACATCTTATTATAGATGCTAGCCTGCTATATCAATTTTATAATCTCTACACCCTTCAGTTTTATAATCCTTAATACTTTTTATTTGTAAATTTTGGTTCAATTCCCGTATGAGTTTTTCATTGTATAGAGTCGTAGATTCAGTTATACAGAATCTTTACTTTTTAAATAATTTCGTGTGGGAAAAAGCCTGATATGAGAGAGCCTACCGAATTAAGTCATTTCTTTCCTCTTTTGCGGTTTCAGTTCAGTTGGTTCACTGGAAGAGAGTTGATTTGTAATACAATGCTGCTAATCAACAAGAAATAGAAACATTGAAATGTTATGTTCAGAGTCCAGCTTCATTGCCTATGCATAAAAGATTATCCTTGCCTGCACTCGTGTGGCTGCACTCGTGTGATTGGTGTCTAATTGAAACAAGCCATTTATGTTCATGTCTAAGTTGCTAGAATATGAGCATATAAAACAAAGAATTCATTGTACGTTTCTTTAGGCAAGCTGTGTCTAATTTGACTAACGATCGTTTTCTAAGCTGTGTTTCTAATCTTTTATTTTTTTGGATGCAGGACAGTTCATATCCTAACATAATCTTTGGTGTACAAGTCAGGAATACTTGCTTTGAAGACAGTTTTGGTTTTGTTGGCAAAGAAATTTATTTGAGGTAAGTTTTGGTTCACTTCGACAAACAATAGACCTGCTTTGAAATAAGTATTGCTATGAGATAAGTTTGGGTTAATCCATATTCTTGCGCTGCATTCAATTGGTTTCATTTATGACCCAGTGTGTGGGTTACAATTACTGATCCATCAAATTAAGACCTATTGATTTTTCTCAATGAAGGATGTTGGTGATGGAAAGGTACTACAAAGGGTTTGTGGGATAGAGGGCAGACATGGAGAGTGAGGTGTTATTTATCAATTTAGTTAGCAACACTGTTGTTGTTTGCGGGAAAGTGGAACAAGTAGCAATATAGGCATGACCTGTGACAAAAAATTTGAGTAGATGCAAGATGCAAGATATATTAAACTGTGATATTAGCCAAAGATTTGTATTTTTTTTTGTCAATAGTGGATAGGAGTCAAAGATTGATTATTCTTGGATTCTTGCAACAGTGGTGATACTTTCTCGTTTTTGTTTACTCTTAGACTACAAATAAGGCTAATATTCATAGTTTTGAATAAATATGAAATTCAGTACACTTAGAATCACATGTGTTTGGAAGAAAGACCTGAGACCGAATACGATTTTAATATATTACTGATGAAGTTTCACAAAATTTATTTCATTTTCTGCATTGGGAGCTTGACTGCCATAATTATATGGTTCAGTAAAAAAAATGTCTTTTTTTTTAAAATGCTCTGCATATCATAAAGTTTTCTATACTATGATATTCTCTATACTGTATTATTGGAGCTCTGTTAAATTAGACTTTATTAAGTGAGCACACTTATTGTACATTTGAGTATGACCAAAAGAAAATGATCACATATCAAAGTAGAATAATGGCCTTTCAAGAGACATGCCGGTCTTCACAATTTGAAAGCGTTAATTTACAGGCATAAGCGCACCGAGTGTAGGAAGGCTAGATGTTGATCAAATACCCAAACACTAGGCTATATTAAGTGAGCATACTTATTATTGTCTGTTTTAATAAAGGATTGACGGAAAAGGATTACAACTCAAAGTAGAATAATTGGTTGTTCACGAGACATGCCAATTTACAAACTTTGAAAAACGATATTTCACACGCGTGAGCGCGGCCCTTCCGCACGTTTTTATCAAGTCACATGCAAGTTTTGGTAGATATCGCTATATTAGCTAAGGGTACTTCATTATAAAAAAAGACATACGCACGCGCGAGCGTGGCCCTTCCGCACGCGCATCGTGTGTGCAGGAAGGCTAGTTATTACCATATGGAACATACGGTTGGGATATTAATAGTCATGATGAGAACGGAAGAGAAATGTCATGCTGCGACTATTATGCATATATGTTACACGTTGGTACCTCATCTTTAAGGAAGTCCAACGCTTACATAAATATCAACTAGCCATTTTACCCGTGCAAATTTGCACGGGATCACAAATTCACAATCATTGGTATGCGAGAAATTTTTCAATGCTACAGGAGGACCACGCGGCAGTATGATGTGGTCATACATTTCAATCAAATATTGACACATGAATATTGACATATGAATTGTATTAAAGAAAAATTACATCAGCTATTTTGTCAAATACAATTTTGGGTTTGTTGTTGCTTTTAAACCCTAAACTATAAACTCTAAACCATAGACCATAGACCCTAGACCCTAAACCTAGACCCTAACCCCTAACCCCTAAACCTAAACCCTAAATCCTAAACTCTAGTCCAAACTCAACAAAGACCCATGAAGGTCATTTCACAAAAAATAGAAAAACCTTAGTTTATATTTTAGTTGTAATAAATACATGTGTTATATTTAATTGGAATGTAGGACCACGTCATATTGTCACATGGTCCTCCTGTAGCATTCGGTATGCATTCCATTACCCACTTTTATCTCCACGATTATCTATTTATTTTATTATTTATTTTTTTAATTTGGCTTCTTACTATAGTAACTTTTTTTGATAACCTTCAATGAACTCATTAAAAGTAAAATTAGCGAAACACAATTTGGTGAATTTCTATTTGTTCTACAGAAATAACCCTCTCGGATATCTTATATTTTAGTGAACTTTATACTTGTGGGGAACAATTTGAAGACTTCAAAAATTGGTGAAGCCTTTGACACCAAAAAGGCTTGGCTTTTTAATACAGTAGAGATTTGAACCGATTAACACGTACATGTACACACATACAAATCTGAAGTCAAATAAATCACACACACAACTCAAACTTGAAATTAACCGAGCTCGACTTCTGAAGGAAGCAAATCTGCAGTGCCCAAAAACCCTGTGCCAAGAGCTGCAGGGTCTAAAACAGCTTATGAACTTGTTCTGTTAAAATTAGAAAACATTAGAGTAGATGTGGATGCATGTTTAAAAGAAGAATATGTGGAAAACTCTACTCAAGTGATTTCACCAACCACAAACTATGCATTTGAGCTTAATGAGGTGGTGAGTGATGATGGAGATCTTGGTAAAGTTAAAGGGATCAAAGTTAAAGAGAGACTTAAAGGTACTGGAATGCCCTGGAGAAGCTCACCATGTCAAAGAGGAGAAGGCCTGAAAATAAAGACATGAACTCTTCAACCGGTGCTTCCAAGACTGAAGATATGTCTACCTATGAAAACAGAGTTCGTCAGCCAATCACTCAAATGTTGATCAAAACCAGCCATAAAGATGACGAACAAGAATAAAAACTAAAACCACGGCAGCTATGTCGTTGGAGAAAATGAGAAATATACTGGTTTTTTTTTTCCAGAGAAGCAGAGAAAGAAGAACAAAGAAGCGTAAGAACAAAGAGGGGAAGAGGAAGAGGTAGAGTCGAACATCGATTCTTGTAATCTTTAATTAAGTTTTTTTTAATCTATTTTTTATTAGAACTAACGATGTGGTTAACAGAATTAAGCTCTGTTTAAGTTAGAGACATGTGTTAGAATTTAATAAGTGTACATGTTTGTAAAAATAGATTTTTTACGGGATTTTAGGCACAACAGATTTGCTTCCACTTCTGAAACGTTCTTATTAACAGAGTTTCAAACTTTCAAATAGCTAGGCACACAATTAAAGACCCTGCCATTGTTTGGCCGCTCTCCTAAGAGACTCACAAGAAGAGCCACCACTCTCCAGCGCCCTCGCCGCACTCTCTTGTAGCTTCTTTGCTTTGCTTCTCATCACCTTCCCTTCTTCACCTTCCATAAGCAACCTCACCACCCTCTCAATCTCCTCCCTCCCAATAACCGTTTGTCCTTTACTCTTTACCGCCTTAACCGCCACTCCAACCTCCTCCGCCAGCATGGTCGCATTGGCCCTTTGCTCGGCGTACAACGGCCACGCAATCATCGGGATCCCATACGTCACGCTCTCCAACGACGAGTTCCACCCGCAGTGAGACAAAAACCCTCCGGTGGACCTGTGCTTGAGAAAAGCCACTTGGCTGGCCCACGAACGCACCACTAGCCCCACTCCACGTGTCCTCTCCACGAAACCCTCCGGTAAATAGGCCTTGGGGTCGTTCACGTCCCCTCCCACGTTGAAAAACATTGCTGACGCACTCGCGTCGGTCGGCTTACGTACCACCCATATGAACCGCTGCTGACTCTTCTCCAGGCCCCATGCGAACTCGGTGAGCTGCGCGGCGGTTAAAGTCCCTCCGCTGCCGAGGACTATGAATAGTACGGAGTCTGGAGGCTGTTGGTCTAGCCAGGCCAGGCATTCAGCGTCAGCTTGGCTCAGTGGCTCGTGCTCTTTGATAAGCGGTCCGATCGGGTAGATCGGAGGAGTGAGTATTTTCTGATAAAACGGGTTTTCTCTAATGGCTTTCAAAGGGACCGGTTCGAAGTCCTCCCATGTGTTTAAGAAAATACCGGACGCCTCACACAACCTGCTAACGTGTCCAAAGTAGTATCTATACTCGTCATTCTTGCGGTCCCGAATCTGGTCTAGCAAGTCTTCGGTTCGGACCGGGTTACAACCTGGGACCTGAACCGGTTCGGGTAGGTCGATGAACTCACCCTCCACTTCACGGTCCATGGTGGGATGATACAGCGTGAAGGCACAAAACGCAGCTGAGGGAGTGAAGAAAGAGTAGACTGGAATGGAGAGTTGTTTGCCGACGTCGAAACCTTGTGTGCAAAACAAGTCGATGATGAGGGCTTTGGGCTTTCCCAGCTGGATCAGGACTGACTTTAGACACCGGAGGCTTTCCTCTACGATGACGCCGAGACGGTGGACGACTAACATTTCGTCGTTGACGAGGGAGGACACGTCGGCAGGAGGGAGGTCGATGACGTGGAGGCCGGAGGGGAGGGAGGGGGAGTGGAGGAGGTCGGTTTGAGCGGTGGAAGCTTCGGTGGTGATGTTGAGGAAGCTGACGCGGAAACCGTGGTGGACGACGAGGCGCTTGGCGAACTCAAGGAGGGGGACGATGTGTCCCATTCCAGGGCTCGGGAGGACGGCGACATGGTGTTCGTTCAGGCTATATGATTCAGCTGCAAAAACCATGCTGATTAGTCCGATAGGCTTTCTAATATGTACGTCGGTTCGTTGGAGATCGAGAGTTGTGTAAAGAACAGGTAGTGCATCTATGTATATATAAGTAGAGCTGCTGTGAGCATCTTCTTGAAGGTTTCGACTTTTCTACTCACTTAGTCCAAGCTTGCATCACATACATTACCTTTAATTATATTTTGCAGTCTCAAGCCTCTAGAACTTTAGAAGTACTTGATTCATTTTTACTGTATTTCATTACTCAAAAGAACTATTTAACGAATCATAACCCGTTATTATTTACCCGTCGTGCATTATTGAGGCATTTGCTATAATTTATAGGAAATTAATTGCTTGTGGGAGTCTCGTCATTCCTATAAAATAATCCGACAAGATATTTTGGATTGGGGCAGTAATATGTCGTATTCATCTGCTGCCGTTTAGTGACTTCTTGGGCAGGATTTTGACCTAAGTTGCATAATCTACCTATCCATCTCTAAAATAATCGAGATGATTAGTTTAAACCATAAAGAAATGTCTAAGATCAATGAATTGTGAATTGTCAAGTATTATCAACTTGTGAATCGTCAAGTCGATCATCTTTCAATTTACATTCGACACAATAGTCATTTGATATCTCTATTTCCGTTAAAAATACACTGATCAATGAGACAACGGCAGAACATATTCTTCACGAATCTGAACACTTGAGGCTGGTCCTATAGCAAATTAAGAAAACTTAATTATAGCAAAAACTAGCGTTTGTCCTTGCTCCTCGATCCCCTAGTTGTGACTTGAGAATTAGCTAAATGTTGGAAATAATCAAATAGATTAGTTACACGCTATACACATACGCATCCATAGATGGATCAGTTGCTCCTAATTGTTATGTTGTACAAGATATAATTCATAATAGCTGAGTTTTTTTTTTTTGGTAAACCCTAATTCTTAATTCTCTACGTGATACACGTGGGTTGGTTACTTGAGTTCCTAAATTTCTAAATCAGAGGGGAGATCATTTGCGGGTTGTGCAGATCTTTCCAGTTTTTGGATCTTCGAAGTTTACATTACACAGTGACCATATATGCAATTATATTTGCAGGAATTGCAGGTGTTTGGATTACTCAGCTGCCTCCACTACTGATCCATCGACACAATAATGCATTGGTTGATGAATATATTCACACATGTAAAATAAACTTTCTGGCCTTTCAACGAAAAGAGAAAGGAACTTGCTGCATAGTTTGCATGCATTATTATCCGATTCTGATACGACGGACGTGCAGTACGAGCATGTATCCTGTCTTTTAGGGCGCGTACGTATGTCTTATCGTGGAATATTGATCACAAGTTTCAGATGCGACATGCAACTATTCAGAACTAGCGTCGACCAGTTACAGTCAAAAGACGAAAACGAGAAGAAAAAAATTATATCGAAAGAATTTGGTTCTGATATGATCCAATAAATAACCATCTCATTGCATTCAGAGAGATAAGTCCCTCATGATACAAATCGAATTGCAAAATGTTGCATAAGCAAACAATCTATTCTAATCAACAATTGTTTAGCAAATCGTTTTGTTAACTAATCAAAAAGACAATCAGTGGTGACTTGTTTGGTTAACTATCTTAATCATTGTAGATGTCATATGGGTTTAAATATCACAGCATTATGTGGGTGGTTCCGTGGATGGGTTAAATTAGAAACTTGTAGATGTCATGGGTCAAATATCACAGTAGATGTTAGCTATCTTAATCTAGTTTGTTATAACTTTGGATAATCGTCAGTTGATGGGTTAGCGCGAGTGGTGAGCGGGAAATCTACTTTTGGGCCGTTATAGATGGAGTTGAAGGCCTTTGAGGTAACAATCAATTGGATCAAGAGTGAAGGCCCGGCCCAGTATAGAGTTGGTGTTGGATCAAGTCAAATAGCCGTTGGCTACGCACTCGCTTTGGATTCTTTTACTCAAACGGTAAGGAAGCTCCCCACCACCAAAGGCTCAAAAGCGACCGGAGGATTATATATGCAAACGGATACGTAACTCATTTCACAATTTTACATCTCAACCTTACCAACTGAATGCGACCCATGGCCTAAGCTTCGGTTGGGTTGTTCCTCCAACGGTCCAACCGCCACCACCGGCTTTCCAGGTTCCCCTTCCATTTTATTACCCGAAATCTCATAAGTACCCCTTGTATCTCGATAACATGTTTAGTGTTGGTTCATGATTGAATTTGGAGTACTATTATGATTTATGAGCTTAAATTAGGGTCTAGAGTCAATAAAGTGGAGCTAAATCTGCCTGCAGATTCACCTTTCATTAGGCTGTCCCTCAACATCTTAATCAACATTGGAACCACCAAGAAAAGTACACTCTTAAATAAGTTTGTTCACCCTATGTATTTTTGTTAGGCCCATCATTTTATTGTCTATTCTCTTTTTTTGTGTGACCAAACTGAATTAATTTATACTAATAATGACTCATCGGTCATTATGTTAGTAAAATTATGATCATTGCGTACCAAGACAATGTTGGGTCATTTAGATAAAAAAAGATGTCTCAATACAATGTCCTATAATTTTTACATATTTTTTTTTTCATATTAAATTATCAGACTAATGTAGTTATATTCAATCGCTTAAGTGACCTAATGATTCTTGCTTGGTTACGTGTGTTCCTAAACTTACGTTCAAACATCGATGCTGTCAAATTGGCCAGACAGAGTGTTGAAATGTAAATTTGAAGCAATTCATATACGCCAAGTGATTAACTTAGGCAAAGACAACATTTGCGGTACTCCAATGTTAATATTGTATGTTTTGCTAAGCCTCACTTTAAACGCTACTTTTATTTGGACAAATAGTTGGAAAGGGATATCCCTAGTCGAAAATGTAGGCAAAAATATTGTAGAAAGAAAGTGTGGGCAAATTGGACATTTGAAAAAGTATTCTCATCTCTTTCCATTAATAGTACCGGCTAGTATGAGCACCTTACCCGTTCCGGGTTTCCGTTTTAAAACAGTTCCGTTCTTTCGTCACTTTTGCAGACCTCTCTGCTCTTCTCTCTACCCACTCCCACTCCCACTCCTCGCTGCTCCAAAACAAACACAAACTTCCACACATCCCTGACACAACCTCTTCCCCCAAAAACGCTGTCGTTTTGAACTTCAAGCCTGTAAGAGCAACCACTTGAACAAAACCCATGGCAATGTCTGTGGCAACGAAGCTCCAATCCTCAATTTGCGAGCCTCGCGCCGTTCTCGGTCCTGGTGGGAACAGAGTTAGGGTTTCGGAGGGACCTAAACACAAGTGTGAGGGACTCAAGAAGCCGCCGCAGAGGCCGAGAAAACCGGCCCCGGAGATTCCGGAGTCGGTTGTGAAGAAAAACGTCTCCGTGGACAGCTCGTGTTCTTCGGATAGCTCTTCAACTGGCTCATCTCCCAAGACGGCGAGTCCTAGAAAGACCGTAAGGCATATCAAAAGATTCAGGCCTCCCAAGCTTGTCTCAAACGACGTCGTCAAGCCCGACGGTCCACCTAAGCGATGTGAATGGATTACAGCAAACTCCGGTAAATAAATTTGCTCTTTTTTTTTTGTTTTTTGTTTTTTTCGGAAAAATTTGAATGTGAAAGAAATTGAGGACATTGTTTAACTGTACTCTTAACTGTTTGCTGTAAAGTGATAATTAGGTTCAGGTATGAAAGCTTTGTATACTCTTACAATATCATAGTTCAGAATTGACAAAGATAACCAGATGTAATTTAATCTCAGTGACATATAATTTTACTGCGTTAATTTTGATCTTTAGCTTAGTGCAATTTACTGAAAGGAAATTTTGATACAACAGACCCACATTACATTTCTTTCCACGATGAAGAATGGGGAGTTCCAGTTTATGATGATGAGAAGCTGTTTGAACTGCTAGTGCTTTCGCAATCTCTAGCAGAACTTAGTTGGCCTGAAATTCTTACCAAGAGGGACATATTCAGGTGTGCTTGTTTCCATTTAATCTGTCATTTGAGTTATGTGAAGAATACGGTGACCCTAAGCTAAAATTTTGATATATGGTTGTTCATCTCTTTGGCAGGAATCTTTTTGATAACTTTGATCCTTCATCCATTGCAAAGTTTGATGAGAAGAAGTTGATGTCACTGAAAATAAATGGCATCCCAATTCTATCCCAACAAAAGCTTCGTGCAATCGTGGACAATGCTATACAAGTGGTGAAGGTATTCAACGTTACTACACTTGCATAACTCGTCCTTTGAAGGGGTTTTTGCGTTTCACTTGTTTCCAATATCAGCAAATAATTCCCTGTGCTGAAATTATAGGCTTTGTTGCATTTTAATGTGTGTAGATTCAGCAAGAGTTTGGTTCCTTCAGTAAATACTGCTGGAGCTTTGTGAACCAGAAGGCGATCAACAATGGAGTTCGTTATGGACGCCAAGTACCAGCAAAGTCGCCAAAAGCTGAAGTTATAAGCAAGGATTTGATGAAGAGAGGCTTCCGTTGTGTTGGTCCTACCGTCGTGTATTCATTCATGCAAGTGGCTGGGATTGTGAACGATCATCTTGTAACATGCTTCAGGCACAAAGAGTGCGATGCCAATGCGAAGATGGATGTGAAACCTGAGAATGAGAACCTTGTACCATGCTTCAGGCACAAAGAGTGCGATGCCAATGCGAAGATGGATGTGAAACTGAGAATGAGAAGTCTAAAGATATACTAAAGTGAAGCCATGGAGAAGATCCTGCCTAGACTGACCGAGCCAAACTTTGTACCTAAGCACATAAAACCCACCCAGACTAGAAATTACTCTTAAGGTTAGAAGCAGCTGTAATTTTCGACTCGCCCATAACTGTTTTCTGGTTCCTACTTTCATCTCGGTGCATGCTTAGCTCATCTGTACCCGCATTCTGTCTGTGACATTACGTATGGAGGTGGTTTCTGTTAGACAATAGATGCTTGCACGTTAAAATTTGCCATCTTCTGTCGCTATGTTTTGTAAAGTGCTTGTATAGTTGCTATGTTTTGGTCACATGTGTCCTGTAATAAATGTCTACATAATATCAGAAAATCCTGCCTAGTTCTCTTCAATAATATACACTCATGCTGTTTTCTGTTGAATATCTTCTTCAAACTTCATGAGTCTTATTTGATGCTGCATATTAGTGCTATTTGTAAGATGAGACTCATAGAATCGAAAATGAATTCTGCTTCCTCCTTACTCATAAGGAATTATGAAAGAGATCCCCTGCATCTGTTTTCTGTTGAATATCTTCTTCAAACTTCATGAGTCTTATTTGATGCTGCATATTAGTGCTATTTGTAAGATGAGACTCATAGAATCGAAAATGAATTCTGCTTCCTCCTTACTCATAAGGAATTATGAAAGAGATCCCCTGCATTAAGACAGACACTGTCTCGCCATTTTTGCGAGTTATTATTTATCTATAATACTTGAAAACAATGATTCAATCCGTTTGAGTATTAAAGGTGCATGTGCAGGCAAGACATGAACATGAGCTATATCGGCTATGTCATTAACATGCCAGCCAGTCAGCCACCACTGTCGGGCCACCGGCAAAAACTTTTGACCAGGAGCTTAAAGACATACAAGCAAAAGAAGGAACATAAGTTGCGAAAACGAATTGCAAAATATACAGCATCCTTCCCAGTTTCGAGTCTACAATCAAACCAAAAGAGAAAGAAAAAAGAAAAAGAGAAAAAGTTCTCAGTCTTCAAAGGCGAACATCAACAAGAAAGATTACACACTATCTGAATCTACTTTGATTTCCATTTGAGAATGAAGGAATAATATGACCTTAAATTGCACTCTCGAAAATTTTAATTTCTTGCATCAACCATGTCTGGCTTAAGCAGTTCTTTCACCCTGCTTTCACAGAGAGCTGCAATGCAGGTTCCAACACCAAGCTGAAATTGAATGATCTGTGGACCAGAAAACCAACCTCTTTTCTTCTGTTCTAATAACTCTGGAACTCATATGCAGCATGCATCCCTAGTTGGTTGCTTAACTTCGAGGCTTACCATTGCCAAGTGTGAGCTCTAAATCATCCAATCCCACTTCATGAATCCTCTCCCCGACCCACGGCTTCACTTGTCCCCCGAGAAACTCAAACTCTGGTCCTCTCCCCATCTCCGCCATTCCATTGGCTGGCAAGTTTTGCTGAGCAGTGGCAGGTTTCACAAGATTGAAGGTAGGGGAGGTTGGCCTTGCAGACAAGGCGGTTGCAAATTTCTGGAAGTTCATCCATTGGCCAGATTCAACAGTCGAGGTATCAGACTCATCACATTCAAAAATGGTGGGAGGAGTATGGAGTTGCTGTTGGTGACGAGTTGGACTAGCTGGAGCAGACACGGCGTAGAAAGGGTAATTGAAAGAGGCCATGGATTGTTTGGCAATGGAGTCCCAATTGGGAATTGGTGGGTTCTTTCTTGAGTTGGGAGATGAGAGTGGAGGTGTCACAGGGGCACTGTTAGAAATCCGGAGAGGAGGAAGAGATGGTATACCAGATCGCAGATGGGGAAAGAAATTTGATGAATTGTTGGCATCAAAACAACGAGAGGGGCTTGGAAAAGACGAGGATGAGGGACTGGCTTGGTAGGAAGGAATTGGGCTTGGGAAGGAAGAAGATAAGGGACTCTGATTTAGAGAAGAATAGGGTGTAATTTTGGTTGAAGTGCCTGGTGTATCACCTGGGAGTGGCTTGAATCCCTGCACAACAAAGCCACATTACAAGATTTGATTCAGGATCATCACATTAACACATCAACACAACAACCCAAACAATCAATCGTCTACACCGATCAACTTTCATCCAATTCCAATCCGAAATTAGTCGATTTCTCCAAAATCATTATCAGCCAGCAAAGAAACATGCATATGTGGAATTGCAGACGGATCAAATGAGAAAAAACAATGTACATTAATCACAGCGCTAGACCAACTGATTATATCCAAATTGCTGTCCTAAATTCTCCAAATCTCTTCAAAAATCATAAACTAAATAATAGAAATCAGAAAATTTCAGTAATCAAACATGAAAAACTGAAAAGAAGAAAAAGGAGAAGATAAAAGAACCTTTCGGTAAGTGGTGCCGTCTTCTTCAACAGTCCAACCAGCCTCGGCGCAGAGAGCCTTCAAGACCTCGTTGTTATCGCAGTGCTTGGGCAAGTTGAAGCTCCCCTGAGCTCGAAGCCCGGTGAATATCTTGGCCGCAATCGCCCTCCTTCTCCTCTCTCTCCTCCTGTTGTTCTCTCTTTCTCTCCACGACGGCTTTCTCCTCACCGTCGACGCCGAGGTGGCTCCGTCTGACGTCATAATTCTCCGAAGCAAAACAACCACCTCTCTCTCTCTCCCTCACTCTCTCTCTCTCTCCGTGTTGCTACGGAGAAGCAGCTGCTGTGCGTCGCAGTCGATTTAAGCTCAGTGAAAAATCGGATATGGAAATGCGTGTGTTCACGAGGAATGCGCTTTCGCTTTTTCGGTTCAAGTGTAGAAGAATCTCTCTCAGAGTTAGAAAATAAAACCTCATTTTGGTAAAGTTGCGGTGCATCGCATCTGGACCAAAAGCCGTTGGCTGTTGTGGATTCTGCACCGTCGGATCAGAATACTGGAATTCTTTATCAGAGAATCAGTGTGCGGGAGAAGAGACGCACAGTAAGTATGGTGCGACGGAGTACAGGGTAGAGAAGAGAGGGTTTGCCGCGTGTGTAACAGTTTTCTGATGACCTAATAATTCTCTGGTGGGGGTCTGGAAGTTAGAGCAGGGCCCACAACCTTATAATGAATTATTTTTGGTTTTTTCTGCTTTCTTCTCTGCATGGAAGGTGGTTCCTGTCTGAGAGCTTTGGGTTTATAAATGGGCCGAACCGGAGACTATTGGGCTTATGAGGTTTTAGCTTAACAAGAAGTACGTAGATTATATACACGTTTGGTACTCGGGACTACATTACATCTTTTTATTTTTTAAGACTGTACTGGACTTATGTGAGGTGTCTTAAGTTGTATTAATATTAACACATGTTTAGTGTTGTATGAGATTAGATGGTAGTTTATTTGGTTTATAGTTTAGAAGGATGGTGCAATCTAAGGATGACATATTTGAATATCCACAATAACACCACCTAAGGAGGCCAAAATAAATATAATGTGTTACATAAGCTCATTTATTTCAGTACCTAATGACACCAAACACAATGTTAGAGTTGATAATTCTTCTCCTACTATCATGCCTCAATCTCTACCTCAATATCTGCCTAACTGATTTCATTCACAATTATTGTGTATATTTGCATTCAATACATATCATAGGTGTAATTGTAGATTTATAGCAGCAAGATTATTTCATTCACAATTACTATGTATATTTGCATTCAATACATATCATAGGTGTAATTGTAGATTTATAGCAGCAAGATTATTGTTGTTACAGTATTATCAAAATTATTATGCACATAGTATTATCCCAATAAACAAACATGCACATAGTGAAGCAAAATTATTATGCAATGATCAAAGATGGCTGTTCTTTTGGTTTCAAATGAATGGAGTTTGTTATTGATTGACAGAAAATGTTACAGTATTATCGTACAAAATGCTGATAGACCACGGAAAACACAACCTTCACTCTTGCAAGAGTCTTGGACATTGAGTTAGCAATCCTCTTACAGTGGGAGCTTAATAATCCGGGCGAGGGAAGTAGGTACTTCCTATCCATTGATCACCAGCAATTGCTCTTTTCACATTTGATTCAAACGTCTCAGGATGATCCCTCAAAACCTCAGCTGCCTCATGATTCAAAGGATCTTCATAATTCGGTTGCTGCATAAAGAAATGCAGGGTTTGAGTTAAGGCCACATACAGATACAACTAGACATCTGTGGAGTTGGAGACATGGATACCGTGAATAGGTAATACAATCCATAAATGACAGTGCTTATGTTGAGGACAGGTTTCCAATCTTCGCGAAGAATGTTAAGGCAGATATTCCCTTCCAAGTCGATGTTTGGATGATAGACCTGCAGATGGTATTCAACATTTAAGATGGTAGTGTAGTAGCGTGGAGCATCCTTTTCCCACCTAAAAGGCTAGACCTTATGCATTGCTATACATATTGTACGTTATCGATCTTGTGTAAATTGGTTTGCGGGCTTGCAGAAGACTAGAAATAAATTGATACAATCCCAGAAAAGAGTACCTTTGTATCGCATTTGACCTTTGGTGCTTCATGAGGATAGACTGGGGTAACTTCAAATGTAAAGACAAACCTGCCACCTCTGCGACCAGAAGAAAGGGAAGTTGGAGTTCAGCTAAATGGCATCACACAAAAAAGTTGCAATTGCTAACAGATACATTAAACCAATTCACTTTGAGCAAAGCATTTTAGTGACTTGGTATGATAACAGTTAAGGTTTAACTTACTGATAGTACCCTTCATCAGGTTCTATGGTGACCTCAAAGTTCATCAGATCATCTTGTCCATGTGGGAATGCTATGCTAATTGTATTTGGCAGGTTTAACTCAGTTATATCTACAATTAACACAAGAAATGAAAAACTAAGACTAGTTGAAGGAGGCTAAAGTCGCTAAACAATCAAAGAACACAAGATATATAGTTGGCTTGCACCCTGATCTCGTAGAGTTTCAAAGATCAAAAGTGTGGGGCCAAATATGAAGGCTGTTCATAAGGGTAAAGGCACCCAAGTCAGTGCAGATGATAAATTGTTCTACAAAATCATACCATGTCTACAAGAGAAAAAGAAAACTGAATTATTACAATCTAAACCATGTTGAAGAGGCATGATAATGAGGAATGCATGGATTGCATCGAAGAATATTGTTGCGAATAGCATGTATCAATGTGTGAAGGTCCTAGAGGGGGGTGAATAGGCCCTGACAACTTTTTGCTCTATCCCGCGCACAAGGATAACAAAGATTGTGCTATCATGTTTGCTGTGAGACTAAGTTGTGTAAATAAAAAGACGAGTACTGAAAGTAAAATATATAACACCAGTACATTTTTTATACGCAGAAACCCTGCAACCAGGGAGAAAAACTGCGTATCTCTAACTCTTGAGAGACAAACTATTCCACTATTGTAAAGATACTTCTTACAAGACTCACAACTTAGAGGATGACACAACACCTAACCATCCTGCCTAGTCTAACTACTAGCACACAACTGAACTTGCTCTCTTGTCACTCAAGTGTTTTACACATAGCAAGAATCTAAGCTTCTATGCATAATTCAACTAACACCTTTAGCTAATTCTCAAAGACAGCTTCGCCGGGTTGTTGCATCACCTAGACGGATCTCAAGGCATGCAAATGCACAACAATATGAGTTTGAAAAGGTTTTGGTGCTCAGCTCTAAAATTGGCAATCACAAGGAAGACTTAGAGATATATGAACAGTTAGCAAAATGCTAGACTCAATGGAAGAAAACAAACAAGACTATTTTCAACAACCAAAGAGCAAGAGAGGTCTTGCTCTCTATTTATAGGCAAAGTGCACAGCTATGAGGAAGCAAACACGTTTGCCACATCAACAAAGTTCTTTTGGACTCTAGCTGCTTGTCTGAATTACTAGGACATATAGGACCCTAGGGATCCCTTCACTCATAAGACAAAAGCTGAGAATAGACTTTCCTAGGAAAGAATCAAGCCAAAAGAATAAGACAAATGGTTTTGGAAAAACTAGATTAAATTTAGTCAAGCATAAAGACTCTACAAAACCATTTTACTTAAGAGGACACTTAGGACATCTGATAGCTTGGGCGACACATCACATGGGCAGCTGCTAACTTGGTTTGTGTATCACAAAACCCAGCTGGTTCCCAAAGGCTCAAGTTATGTGGTCACGGGTTGGTTTGCCACACCACCCTAGACTAACTTGGCGCTCAAGTACGAATAGACTAATGTTTTGCTAAAAGGTATTTGAAATTCAAACACTTAAAAACTGAAGCAAATACATTTGAATATGCACATGATCAGACCCAGTAGATAGAACAGATACAGCAGGGGTATCCGTTTAATCAGGATGACAAGCACGGCTGCCATCCTTAGTGAATGAATGTGATGCATATGCATGAACTACCTGACGCACATGAGATCTGTCAGGTTCTTCATTCTTCACTTGAGTAGTCCTTGCTACCAGGCTACAACATGTAACATGTATCCTTGTGTTTTGATCATAAAAGGATAGCCAACAATTCTTGTACCAACAATGTGTATATATAGGGAACAGTTTCCCAATTCTCAATTGTAAATGAAAAGGCTGAGACCTCTTTGAACGCGTAATTCCCCTGCACTTTGCTTCTTGACAGGCGCCTTCTCTTTTGCATTGTCTACAAGTTCCTGTTGTTTTTCCTTCACTTTGAATAACCTGATCATTGTTTCTGAAATGAAATTTCGGGCATGGTTAACAGTTTTGTGATCCAAACAATTCACAGCATAGAATAAAATCTGATCAAAGCAAAGAATATTGGTAATTGTTGATGATGCGCAATGGGGTAAAAGAAAGAGAAGCTAACCTGCTCACTTAATTTGGATGATGGAAGATGAAAGAGTGCTGCCAATAATGGCAGAATCTTACTAAATACTTTCACCTTTTTCCATTTTGGGGGACTATTTTTGATTTGTTGGTTTGTTTTTCTCATTTTCATGGTCGCCCTTCCCCTTCTGCCTTTACATTCAACCTTCCAATTTCTGTTTCAAGTCCTAAAACATAGGAGGCACAGGCTCCGCAAATCATCGCGGTGGTTATTCACGACATGCCGTATGTTGTGTCCGATTGGTTTTGAGAAAAAGACTTAATTGTCAATTTGCTACCCTAGCTTTAGGAAAAGAAAAAGCTATGTATATATTAGCAAATTGACACCATGGATAAAAGAGAATATCTTTTCCTTCCCATCTCAATTACTAAACTATCATCTATCGACTACTAAGGATATATCAAAGATCCTAAAAACAGAAATTTCGATAGAAATTTTTTGATGGAAAGATAAATTAAAATTCTGACAAAAATTCCTGGAAGCTTGGAGATATATAATTAAACATGCATGGAAGCTTTTCTGAGTTTGTAGTATGAATTCTAAACAGACCGCAAAAAAAAAATCAACAAATTGATTCGCTAAATCTATTGCTCAACTACGTTACTTTTTTTTCTTTTTTGAGGAAACCTCAACTGCGTTACTTGAGCTGTGTATGAGCTGCGACAAATCCTCTGAAGCCATACTAACATAAACCGGAGCACCACACTCCAAAACAAGTTGGTATGGGAAATATCTGAGAAGGTCGAAAGTATCTTGATGGGAGGTCTGAGAATTCTTCTTCACATAATTCCATACTTTTACAGCGTCCTCTTCCGACTTGAACACGACCCGATGAAAGTAGAAATCTTGCTTCTTTACTACTAGATGAGCTGCTACTGCCTTTACTTGTTCTTTTCCACCATATTTCCTGTCAAAATTAGAATACGAGGACGCTTAAGAATATACGTATGTTTGTGATATATTTAAGGAAGGAAATTAATAGTGAGCTAGTGTTCATGCATACCTGAAATGATTTATGAGTTGGTCTGTAAAAATTGGTTGTTGGAACCTGGTTGTAGAATAAACCAGGAAGAGTATCCTCGATTGATATTCTTGGAGCGTGTAGTATCCGCAGTCCAAGAGTGAGCTAACCACGGGGTTTGGGACATCGAAAGGGTCGACATCAGGCATCGTGGTTATAGCTTGATTAGGAACTATCTTATACCCTGGATAAATGCACAGGCATGTATAAATTACTTTAGAGAGTGAATTTATCATTTTTATGTAAAAAGAAAAGAGAAGAAAAAAATAGAAATATTACGTCTGAGTATTCCACCAGTGAACTTATCAAAGAAGGTTGAATTGAATAATGCTTCTAGGGCTATTTCAGCAACTTCGTCTTCGGTGGACTTGCCATGCTGATATCTAGAATATTACGCAACTCATGTTAGCATAACAGATTAAAACTGATCACATGTAATTAAGAGAAAAAAATGAAAATCAATTAGAACAAGCAGTATTTACCGAAAGTTTATAATTCTTTGAGCATATTTAGAACCAGATCCCAGTACTATAGAGCCGAGGGAGTGCGTTTCATTCGTAACGTGTCCGTCCATTGTAAAAATACGATAAAGTTGAAGACCCTGCGAATCGAAACAACAATTTAAGTAAATATAACCAAGTGAGAACATTATAATCGATAAGATTGGAATTTTGCAGCTTACATCTTGTGCATCCCATCCAGCCAAGAGTACCCCAAATGCTTTGTCGTTCTTAATGTCGTCAGGCAGAATGATCAGACATTTGTCGTAATGCATATACAACTGAATCACCGTTCTTCTTGAACTGCATTATATCAAACAAGTAATTGTCTTTAGAGTACTAGTTCCAAATCGAAGCAAAACTACGTACAGATCGCGGAGAGCCAAGGAGAATGAATATATATAGTTTAGGCGCTCTTACGTACCTCAGTTATACATTTGGATCTCACACTCCTACACATGTCATCGCAATCAACAGCTGTCCCGGACATTAAAGCAATTATAGAGGAAGATATTTCAAACATTTTCATCGCATCGTTTTTAACTGAAACATATATAATAAGAAAAAGTTAGATATAAATAAAAAGATACAAAAAAAAAAAAAAGTGAAAGAGCTGGGAAGATAATCGGTACTCCTAAGTGGCTTGTGAAGTCTTTTTTCAGTTGAAGACCTAGAATCAGCTGCGACTAGGATGCCCTTTGGTTGTCCCTCGACCTCGTACAACAGACCAAGAAGTGTTGTCCCTTTTGTTTCTCCCTCCGAAGAGTAGTGTTTTGAACTCGTGCATCCCATATTGAATCCTATCAAAAGCTGAAATCTCATTAGACTGTTAGAGTTAAGAATATGATGACACACATTGTAATTTATCAAACCTTTAGGTGGATTGACGACAATTAATATATATATGATCATGCTAGGTTTCAAAGGTTTATTATTCAAAAGCTAACACACTAGTCTAAATATTTAAGATGTATCCTCAAATCAACAACATATAAAAAAAACTTAGAGATACTGACATACCAAGAGAATGGCAAAGATCAAAGTATACAATCTTTACCGCTTTTTCTGATGAGAATGCAAAAGAATTGTAATCTGAATTGGTTGAATTGCTAATTGAACTTGGTTATATAGAGCACTATTCCTTAAGTTCATAAGAATAGGGAAATATTAAATCGGGAAATAAATATTTAGTCTACCGGAATGACATAAGGAATCCCAATTCATTAACATGCAAGTAAGGAAAGTAAACTTCATTAGCCTTTCAAAAAAAAAAAATTCATTAGATCAATTAGGAAATTAAGAAGAACTTTTACCTCACAACACAAGGAAATTAAAAAGGAAAAAAAAAAAACATCATAAAATCAAGAAGATTTACCTCACAACACAAGATTTAGCACACATCATATATATAACAATCATGTTGTATGGTTTCTAGCCTCTCTCAAAGCTAAACCTAGATTCAACATCTCATAGACATATCCCCAAAAGCCATGACGATCTGGAAAACTATATGCAACCTCGTGCACTTTAGGGCACCAGCTATGCTTTCGATTGTTTCAGGATTCGTGAGGAAAATTATCTGCAGTTTACTTGGAGTACTGGTTCATCTGCGTAGAGGAAAAAAAGGTTTTATTTTATTTTATTTTATTTTATTTTATTTTGTGTTAGTACATTCTCATCCTTGCATCAAACCCTAAGTCTTAACCTAAAGCTCTAAATTTCTCTTTCCCACAGATACAGCCGTCAAGATTAGCGGCCGAACTGAACTGGTGAAGCTCTGTGATCCTCAAACAACAGAAACGGTGGAAATCCTCATTGAACCCAATAATAACGATGCCGGTATGATCTTTTCTTCTCTCTTTTTCAATGCTAAAAGAATTTAATCTATATTTTAACGATTTTTCGATAAGCTTAACCCTATTCTTTTCCTTTTGGTATTTAACGATAAAATCGCAAACAGGTTGCAAAATAGAAGAACCAAATGCTTCCAATACACTTATTGTGACATCTGCAAAAATCGTGATCACGACTTGGAGATGTGCCCTGACAGATTTGGGAAAGTTATAACAGTTTTGTAGCGTCTGTGCTCATCTCCCATGTAAAAATGAGGCTGACGACCACAAGGAACACCATTATGTATGTTTACTATATTGTCATCTTTGTGATGAGATTGGTGATCACTTGACTCCACTGTGCCCGGACATGGAATCCGACTTGGGTGCCGAGGACTGGGATTCTGACACGGATGATGATAACTGGGATAATCAGGGTGATTTGCCGGAGAATACACAGACGGCCGCCGCCGCTGCATAGAGATTAGGGATCGAGTGCGAATTCCCCACTTTGATTTGCTCGATTGTTTTCTTTTTTATTAATTTTAGGATGCAATTATTATATAATATTACCATGATCAATTGTATGCTGTTTTCTTCAATCCATGATCATTGTTCAATTTGTGGTCTATATTTTCACCAATTATATCAGAATAACATTAGCAGCTCTATCCTTCAAAAAAAAAAACATATTAGCATGCATCAATTTGTTGAGTAATCCCCCAGCACGCTTAATATAATTTGATTATCTGGTATACGATCGATCCGATCCCAATAAGACTGACTGGCTATTCTGATTTTCCTTTTCCATCTCGTTCGCTTCGTCAAAATTGTCACAGCAGAGAGTCTCCATGGCACCACCTCCAGGACCCTATTCTGGAACCAGCACCCTCGCCTTGGTGGGTCGTGCTTCCGCATTCTCTCTTGGACTCGTCTATGGAAGCATTAAGCTCAAGGTCCTCAAGGCTAAGGCTAAATGTGGCTGCATCAAATCCTGCCTAGTTCTCTTCAATAATATACACTCATGCTGTTGAATATCTTCTTCAAACTTCATAAGTTTTATTTGACGCTGCATATTAGTGATATATGAGACTCAGAGAATCGAAAATGAATTCTGCTTCCTCATTGATCATAAGGAATTATGAGAGAAAGCCCCTGCATCAAGACAGACACGGTGTCGCCATTTTTGCGAGTTATTATTTATCTATAATACTTGAAAACAATGATTCAATCCGTTTTAGTATTAAAGGTGTATGTGCAGGCAAGACATGAACATGAGCTATATCGGCTATGTCATTAACATGCCAGCCAGTCAGCCACCACTGTCGGGCCACCGGCAAGAACTTTTGACCTGGAGCTTAAAGACATACAAGCAAAGAAGGAACATAAGTTGCGAAAACGAATTGCAAAATATACAGCATCCTTCCCAGTTTCTGAGTCTACAATCAAACCAAAAGAGAAAGAAAAAAGAAAAAGAGAAAAGTTCTCAGTCTTCAAAGGCGAACATCAACAAGAAAGATTACACACTATCTGAATCCACTTTGATTTCCATTTGAGAATGAAGGAATAATATGACCTTAAATTGCACTCTCGAAAATTTTAATTTCTTGCATCAACCATGTCTGGTTTAAGCAGTTCTTTCACCCTGCCTTCACAGAGAGCTGCAATGTGTTGGGAAAGAAGTGGCTGCCTAATACAAGGCCGACGGATAATTAGTTATCCCAGGATCTGACTTTCCCACCCCTCGTGTGATTTGCGGAAATAGCAACAAAAAAGAATACACAATATTTAACGAGGTTCGGCAATATGCCTACGTCCTCGGGGCAGCAGTAGTACTTTCTTCCACTATACTAAATAATGGGATTACAAAAACACTCACTCTAGACTAACTAAAGTGGTAACACACCTCTCTCTTTCTCAAGAGGAATTTTCTTTTCACTAATCACTCAAGTGAGGATCACACTACAACTATCACAAACTCTCTCTATTTGTTTGTGACTCTGCCTTTGATCTCGGACATGGAAGTCCGGATGCATTTCTCTTGCACTTTGATGCCTTTATATAGGCATAGCTCTTCATGCATTTCTCCTTGTGCACGTACCATGCATGGAAGCAAAGTCAAGCTTCTTCCTTGTTTCATGCTCTATGTTGGCATGCTAACTAATGCATACTTCCATCAACATTCAACAATTGCTGCACCACCCTAGCTACACATATAGCTAGCCTTCCTTTTACATTTATTGGGTCACCAAAACAATAGTTCTTCTTGCTTTCCTCATGTGTAATTCAACACATGGTTTCTCACCTCCATTAAGGAGGGACCAACCCAACAATCTCCCCCTCCCGACTTAGATGGAGGGTCGCGCGCGTGCTTCTTGACGCGCTTCTACAAAACTCATACTTGTTTGTAGTTACGGATTCGATCATCATCTGAACTTTGACGTCGGTGTGACTCTCCTCAAGCAATACTTGCTTGGCATTCTGACTATCACAATGCAAAACATACTTATGTTTTTCATGGCCCAATTCCCGTAGGAATTCTTCCATAGCATTTCTTTGCTAGCTTCCGTAGCTGCTATGAACTTTGCCTCTGCCGTGGAAAAGGCAACAAACACTTGTAGCTTTGATTTCCAAGAGACAGCTCCCCCTGAAAATGTAATCAGGTCCAGATGTAGACTTTCTCGAGTCATCATCTCCCGCCATAACTGCACTTGTGTAGTCAACCAGTTCAGGTTTACCGCTTCCAAAGCATAATCTCATCTTGGAAGTACTTATAAGAATCCGCTTCACAGCATATCGATGCTCTTTGTCTGAAATAGACAAATCTCTGCTAACAACGCCAACTGCGTCTGTTACGTCTGGTCTTGCGCACACCATCGCATACATCAGACTCTTGACGGCTGAGGTATATGGCTCCACTGCCATGTCTTCCTCCTCTTTCTGACTGAAACCTTTCACGACTAGCCTTGCCTTGACTATGAGTCGTAAGGTATACTATGCAGTCCTCCGTCTGTACACTCATTTCTTCTTGAGTGTCCCGTTACCTTCCAGTAACTTCACCAGATCACAAGTCTAGCTCTCATCATGCAAGGATTATCTTTCATCTTGCATGGCTCTCGACCACTACTCCCCCGTGTGGTCATCCGTCAGAGCTTCTTCATAAGACTCTGGTTCTCTTCCATTTGTGAGAGTAACAAACTCATCTGGAGGGTATCTTCTCGAGGTTCTGCGTTCCCTGGTTGATCTTCGTGGGGTCGTTGCCTCTTCCTCATCATCAGTTGTGTCACCAACTGGGTCATTGATCATCGGGTCATTTGCTGCATCACCGGAGTCTCCGGTTTCTCTCCTGCCATCCTGCTTTGTTGGTGGAGAATCTTTATCCAAGTTGACTGGATATTCTCTAGGTTCCTTAGGCTTCTTAGTCTTTTGAGTATCTTCAATGTTTTGATCTTCGAAGAAGACAACATCTCTGCTTCTGACAATCTTCTTGTTGACAGGATCCCACAGCCTGTACCCATATTCTTCATTTCCATATCCCAAGAATATGCATTCTTTTGACTTGCTATCGATCTTCGATCTTTCGTCTTTGGGAATGTGGACAAATGCTTTGCAGCCAAATACCTTTAGATGATTGTATGAGACGTCCTTTCCGGTCCAAAACATGTTCGGCACGTCACCATCCAATGGAGCTGAGGGAGAAAGGTTGATCACATCAACCGTAGTCATCAGAGCTTCACCCCAAAAGCTCTTAGGCAGCTTGGCATGAGATAACATTGTTCTGATTCTTTCAACAATAGTTCTGTTCATCCTCTCGACCATTCCGTTGTGCTGAGGAGTCTTTGGAACAGATCGTTCATGCCTGATTCCGTTACTTTTGTAATAGTGTTTGAACGCCCCGATGTACTCTCCCCCGTTGTCGGTGCGAATGCATTTCAGGGTTCTGCCGGTCTCCCATTCAACTCCGGCATGAAATTGCTTGAATACTTCCAACACTTGATCTTTCGTCGTCAGTGCATAAGCCCATACCTTCCTGGAATGATCATCAATAAAGGTAACGAAGTATCTTGCACCTCTATGAGTACTCGTGGTCATGGGACCACACACATCAGAATGTACAACATCCAAAACATTGGATTTCCTTGGCGCATGATAACGATGGAATGAAGCTTGATGTTGCTTTCCAGCCAAGCAATGCGTACATGATTTTAGAGGCATATCTTTAACATTGACACCAGACAGTACCTCTCTTTTGGCTAGAATAGTAAGTCCCTTCTCGCTGATATGACCAACCGCTTGTGCCACAGCTCCACCGGTGAGTCTGCTCCGAGTGTAATTGCATACCCACTACAGACTTTTGCATATGTCATGTAGAGAGTGTTCTCCTTCTTCCCTCAAGCTAGAATTTCTGGACCATAACTGAGCTTCCACTTTCCATCACCAAAGACATTTGTGTAGCCTTCATCATTAAGCAACCCAGTGGAGATCAAATTGAGACGCATGTCTGGAACATGTCTCACATCCTTGAGAACCAGGCAGCAACCTGTGTTGGTTTCAAGGGAAATATCTCCTCTTCCCACGATCTTGGACAGCTTATCATTTCCCATTCTAACATTACCGAATTTTTCGGTATTGTAGGATGTGAAGAACTCCCTTCGTGAGGTTACATGAAACGATGCGCCGGAATCGACAACCCAACATGTATCTTGAGATGTCAAATTAACATGACCATCTCCACAAATGATGATTACCTCGTCTCCATATGAGGTAGTAGGGCGGTATCTTTGGCACCACCTTTCTCGGCTTGCTCTTCCTTGAGCCTTCTGCACTCATTCCTCATGTGACCTTTATTGCCACAATGATAACATCTGATGTTCTTCTTTGGGCTGGACTTGCCCCTTGACCGGTCCTTTGCTTTGCCTCGGTTGTGGAACTTTCGACTGCTTCCACGGTTATCGGTGACGAGGGCTTCCGACTCAGTCGATATTCCTTGCTCTTTCCTCCTTACTTCTTCATTGAACATGCTGTCTTTTACAGTGTTTAGTGTGAGAACGCCTTGAGGAGCTGAGTTGCTTAATGACACCACCAATGTGTCCCAGCTGTCTGGCAACAAGCTTAGTAACAACAGTGCTTGCAACTCATCTTCAAGCACCATCTTCATATTCGTCAATTGATTCACCATGCCTTGGAAGTCACTCAAGTGTTCCGAAACACTTTGACCATCCCTATACTTCATGTTCACCAACCGCCAAATGAACGAGGCTTTGTTTTGTGCGGTCTTTCGCTCGTACATGGACTCCAACTTGGTCCACATCGAGTAGGCATTGGTTTCTTGTGCAACATGATGAAAAACACTTTCATCAACCCATTGACGAATTCCTGCAACAGCTTTTCTGTTCAAGATGCTCCATTCCATGTCGGACTTGCCTGCTAGCTTCTCTCCACCATTTTGAAGAGGCTCATACATATCCTTGTAGTAAAGGATGTCTTCCATTCTGGGCTTCCAAATGGAGTAATTTGACGATGTCAACTTCACCATTGTTGCTAACGATGACGACGGCTCCGCCATCTTGATCACCACGAGATGCCACGGACGATGAGCGCCGGGCTCTGATACCACTTGTTGGGAAAGAAGTGGCTGCCTAATACAAGGCCGACGGATAATTAGTTATCCCAGGATCTGACTTTCCCACCCCTCGTGTGATTTGCGGAAATAGCAACAAAAAAGAATACACAATATTTAACGAGGTTCGGCAATATGCCTACGTCCTCGGGGCAACAGTAGTACTTTCTTCCACTATACTAAATAATGGGATTACAAAAACACTCACTCTAGACTAACTAAAGTGGTAACACACCTCTCTCTTTCTCAAGAGGAATTTTCTTTTCACTAATCACTCAAGTGAGGATCACACTACAACTATCACAAACTCTCTCTATTTTGTTTGTGACTCTGCCTTTGATCTCGGACATGGAAGTCCGGATGCATTTCTCTTGCACTTTGATGCCTTTATATAGGCATAGCTCTTCATGCATTTCTCCTTGTGCACGTACCATGCATGGAAGCAAAGTCAAGCTTCTTCCTTGTTTCATGCTCTATGTTGGCATGCTAACTAATGCATACTTCCATCAACATTCAACAATTGCTGCACCACCCTAGCTACACATATAGCTAGCCTTCCTTTTACATTTATTGGGTCACCAAAACAATAGTTCTTCTTTCCTCATGTGTAATTCAACACATGGTTTCTCACCTCCATTAAGGAGGGACCAACCCAACACAATGCAGGCTGAAATTGAATGATCTGTGGACCAGAAAACCAACCTCTTTTCTTCTGTTCTAATAACTCTGGAACTCATATGCAGCATGCATCCCTAGTTGGTTGCTTAACTTCGAGGCTTACCATTGCCAAGTGTGAGCTCTAAATCATCCAATCCCACTTCATGAATCCTCTCCCCGACCCACGGCTTCACTTGTCCCCCGAGAAACTCAAACTCTGGTCCTCTCCCCATCTCCGTCATTCCATTGGCTGGCAAGTTTTGCTGAGCAGTGGCAGGTTTCACAAGATTGAAGGTAGGGGAGGTTGGCCTTGCAGACAAGGCGGTTGGAAATTTCTGGAAGTTCATCCATTGGCCAGATTCAACAGTCGAGGTATCAGACTCATCACATTCAAAAATGGTGGGAGGAGTATGGAGTTGCTGTTGGTGACAAGTTGGACTAGCTGGAGCAGACACGGCGTAATGGATTGTTTGGCAATGGAGTCCCAATTGGGAATTGGTTGGTTCTTTCTTGTGTTGGGAGATGAGAGCATTAACACAATAACCCAAACAATCAATCGTCTACACCGATCAACTTTATCCAATTCGTATCCGAAATTGGCCCATTTCTCCAAAATCATTATCAACCAGCAAATAAACTTGCATATGTCGAATTGCAGACGGATCAAATGAAGAACAAACAATGTACACTAATCACAGCGCTAGACCAACTGATTATATCCAAATCCCTGTCCTACATTCTCCAAATCTCTTCAAAAATCATCAAGTAAATAATTGAAAACATAAAATACTGTGTATATTTGCATTCAATACATATCATAGGTGTAATTGTAGATTTATAGCAGAAAGATTATTGTTATAGTGCATATATAATACTAACTAAACTTGACTCCTTATTTAACACTATCTTATTTAGTCCCAACAAACAAACATGCATATAGTGAAGCAAAATTATTATGCAATGATCAAAGATGGCTGTTCTTTTTATTTCAAATGAATGGAGTTTGTTATTGATTGACAGAAAATGTTACAGTATTATCGTACAAAATGCTGTTAGACCACAGAAAACACACAACCTTCACTCTTGCAAGAGTCTTGGACATTGAGTTAGCAATCCTCTTACAGTGGGAGCCTAATAATCCGGGCGAGGGAAGTAGGTACTTCCTATCCATTGATCACCAGCAATTGCTCTTTTCACATTTGATTCGAACGTCTCAGGATGATCCCTCAAAACCTCAGCTGCCTCATGATTCAAAGGATCTTCATAATTCGGTTGCTGCAAAAAGAAATGCAGGGTTTGAGTTAAGGCCACATACAGATACAACTAGACATCTGTGGAGTTGGAGACATGGATACCGTGAATAGGTAATACAATCCATAAATGACAGTGCTTATGTTGAGGACAGGTTTCCAATCTTCCCGAAGAATGTTAAGGCAGATATTCCCTTCCAAGTCGATGTTTGGATGATAGACCTGCAGATGGTATACAAACATATAAGATGGTAGTGTGGTAGTATGGAGCATCCTTTTCCCACCTAAAAGGCTAGACCTTATGCATTGCTATACATTTTGTTATTGATATTGTGTATATTGGTTTACGGGCTTGCAGCATAATCAAAAGACAAGAAATAAATTGATACAATCCCAGAAAAGAGTACCTTTGTATCGCATTTGACCTTTGGTGCTTCATGAGGATAGACTGGGGTAACTTCAAATGTAAAGACAAACATGCCACCTCTGTGACCAGAAGAAAGGGAAGTTGGAGTTCAGCTAAATGGCTTCACAAAAAAAGTTGCAATTGCTAACAGATACATTAAACCATTTCACTTTGAGCAAAGCATTTTAGTGACTTGGTATGGCAACAGTTAAGGTTTAACTTACTGATAGTACCCTTCATCAGGTTCTATGGTGACCTCAAAGTTCATCAGATCATCTTGTCCATGTGGGAATGCTATGCTAATTGTATTTGGCAGGTTTAACTCAGTTATATCTACAATTAACACAAGAAATGGAAAAATAAGACTAGTTGAAGGAGGCTAACAATCAAATAACACAAGATATATATAGTTGGCTTGCACCCTGATCTCGTCGAGTTTCAAAGATCAAAAGTGTGTTGGGCAAATATGAAGGCTGTTCATAAGGGTAAAGGCACCCAAATCAGTGCAGATGATAACTTGTTCTACAAAATCATACCATGTCTACAAGAGAAAAAGAAAACTGAATTATTACAATCTAAACCATGTCGAAGAAGCATGATAATGAGGAATGCATGGATTGCATCGAAGAATTTTGTTGCGAATAGCATGTATCAATGTGTATAGGGAGCAGTTTCCCAATTCACAAATGTAAAGAAAAGGCTGAGACCTCTTTGAACGCGTAATTCCCCTGCACTTTGCTTCTTGACAGGCGCCTTCTCTTTTGCATTGTCTACAAGTTCCTGTTGTTTTTCCTTCACTTTGAATAACCTGATCATTGTTTCTGAAATGAAATTCCGGGCATGGTTAACAGTTTTGTGATCCAAACAATTCACAGCATAGAATAAAATCTGGTCAAAGCAAAGAATATTTGTAATTGTTGATGATGCGCAATGGGGTAAAAGAAAGAGAAGCTAACCTGCTCGACTTAATTTGGATGATGGAAGATGAAAGAGTGCTGCCAATAATGGCAGAATCTTACTAAATACTTTCACCTTTTTCCATTTGGGGGACTATTTTTGATTTGTTGGTTTGTTTTTCTCATTTTCATGGTCGCCCTTCTCCTTCTGCCTTTACATTCAACCTTCCAATTTCTGTTTCAAGTCCTAAAACATAGGAGGCACAGGCTCCGCAAATCGTCGCGGTGGTTATTCACGACATGTCGTTTGTTGTGTCCAATTGGTTTCGAGAAAAAGACTTAATTGTCATTTGCTACTCTAGCTTTAGGAAAAGAAAAGCTATATATAGTAGCAAATTGACACCATGGCTAAAAGAGAATATCATTTCCTTTCCATCTCAATTACTAAACTATCATCTATCGACTACTAAGGATATATCGAAGATCCTAAAAAGAAATTTCGATAAATTTTTTTTGACAGAAAGATAAATTAAAATTCTGACAAAAATTCATGGAAGCTTGGAGATATATAATTAAACATGAAAGCTTTCCTGAGTTTGTAGTATGAATTCTAAACAGACCGCAAAAAAAATATTCAACAAATTGATTCGCTAAATCTATTGCTCAACTACGTTACTTTTTTTTTTCTTTTTTGAGGAAACCTCAACTGCGTTACTTGAGCTGTGTATGAGCTGCGACAAATCCTCTGAAGCCATACTAACATAAACCGGAGCACCACTCTCCAAAACAAGTTGGTACGGGAAATATCTGAGAAGGTCGAAAGTATCTTGATGGGAGGTCTGAGAATTCTTCTTCACATAATTCCATACTTTTACAGCGTCCTCTTCCGACTTGAACACGACCCGATGAAAGTAGAAATCTTGCTTCTTCACTACAAGATGAGCTGCTACTGCCTTTACTTCTTCTTTTCCACCATATTTCCTGTCAAAATTAGAATATGAGGATGCTTGAGAATATACGTATATGCGTTTGTGATATATTTGGAGAAGGAAATTAATAGTGAGCAAGTGTTCATGCATACCTGAAATGATTTATGAGTTGGTCTGTAAAAATTGGTTGTTGGAACCTGGTTGTAGAATAAACCAGGAAGAGTATCCTCGATTGATATTCTTGGAGCGTGTAGTATCCGCAGTCCAAGAGTGAGCTAACCACGGGGTTTGGGACATCGAAAGGGTCGACATCAGGCATCGTGATTATAGCTTGATTAGGAACTATCTTATACCCTGGATAAATGCACAGGCATGTATAAATTACTTTAGAGAGTGAATTTATCATTTTTATGTAAAAAGAAAAGAGAAGAAAAAAATAGAAATATTACGTCTGAGAATTCCACCAGTGAACTTATCAAAGAAGGTTGCATTGAATAATGCTTCTAGGGCTATTTCAGCAACTTCGTCTTCGGTGGACTTGCCGTGCTGATATCTAGAATATTACACGACTCATGTTAATTAGCATAACAGATTAAAACCGATCACATGTAATTAAGAGAGAAAAATGAAAATCAATTAGAACAAGCAGTATTTACCGAAAGTTTATAATTCTTTGAGCATATTTAGAACCAGATCCCAGTACTCCAGAGCCGAGGGAGTGCGTTTTATTCGTAACGTGTCCGTCCTTTGTAAAAATACGATAAAGTTGAAGACCCTGAAACAACAATTTAAGTAAATATAACCAAATGAGAACATTATAATTAAGCGATAAGATTTGAATTTTGCAGCTTACATCTTCTGCATCCCATCCAGCCAAGAGTACCCCAATGCTTTGTCGTTCTTAATGTTTTCAGGCAGACCCCGTAAATGATCAGACATTTGTCGTAATGCATACGCAACTGAATCACCCTTCTTCTTGAACTGCATTATATCAAACAAGTAATTGTCTTTCGAGTACTAGTACGTTCCAAATCGAAGCAAAAACTACGTACAGATCGCAGAGAGCTAAGGAGAATGAATATATATAGTTTAGGCGCTCTTACCTCAGTTATACATTTGGATCTCACACTCCTACACATGTCCTCGCAATCAATAGCTGTCCCGGACAATAAAGCAACTATAGAGGAAGATATTTCAAACATTTTCACCGCATCGTTATTAACTGAAACATATAGAATAAGAAAAAGTTAGATATAAATAAAAAGATACAAAAATAAAAGTGAAAGAGCTGGAAGATAATCGTTACTCCTAAGTGGCTTGTCAAGTCTTTTTTCAGTTGAAGACCTAGAATCAGCTGCGACTAGGATACCCTTTGGTTGTCCCTCGACCTCGTACAACAGACCAAGAAGTGTTGTCCCTTTTGTTTCTCCCTCCGAAGAGTAGTGTTTTGAACTTGTGCATCCCATATTGAATCCTATCAAAAAGCTGAAATCTCATTAATTAGAGTTAAGAATACGTGACAACAAATAAGCAATTAAGCAAAGGTCTTACAAATTTGTTAATTCTAGATATGAATATGATGACACACATTGTAATTTATCAAACCTTTAGGCGGATTGACGACAATTAATATATATGATCATGCTAGGTTTCAAAGGTTTATTATTCAAAAGCTAATTAACACTAGTCTAAATATTTAAGATGTATCCTCAAATCAACAACATAGAAAAAAAAAAACTTAGAGATACTGACATACCAAGAGAATGGCAAAGATCAAAGTATACAATCTTAACCGCTTTTTTTCTGACGAGAATGCAAAAGAACTGTAATCTGAATTGGTTGAATTGCTAATTGAACATGGTTATATAGAGCACTGTTCCTTAAGTTCATAAGAATAGGGAAATATTAAATCGGGAAATAAAATATTTAGTGTACCGCATGATATGACATAAGGAATGCCAATTCATGAACATGCAAGTAAGGAAAGTAAACTTCATTAGATCAATTAGGAAATTAAGAAGAACTTTTACCTCACAACACGTACAAGGAAATTAAAAAGGAAAAAAAAAATCATAAAATCAAGAAATTTAAAATCATAAAGATTTACCTCACAATACAAGATTTAGCACACATCATATATATAACAATCATGTTTTATGGTTTCTCACAATTATTTAGGCTCTCTCAAAGTTAAACCTAAATTCAACTATTCTCTCATAGCTAGACATATCCCCAAAAGCCATGACGATCTGGAAAACTATATGCAACCTCGTGCACCCTAGGTCACCAACTATGCTTTCGACTGTTTCAGGATTCGTGAGGAAAATTATCTGCAATTTCCTTGGAGTACTGGTTCATCTGCGTAGAGGAAAAAAAGGTTATATTTTATTTTATTTTATTTTGTGTTAGTATATTCTCATCCTTGCATCAAACCCTAAGTCTTAACCTAACGCTCCAAATTTCTCTTTCGCACAGATACAGCCATCAAGATTAGCGGCCGAACTGAACTGGTGAAGCTTTGTGATCCTCCAACAACAGAAACGGTGGAAATCCTCATTGAACCCAATAATAACGATGCCGGTATGATCTTTTCTTCTCTCTTTTTCAATGCTAAAAGAATTTAATCTATATTTTAACGATTTTTCGATAAGCTTAACCCTATTCTTTTCCTTTTGGTATTTAACGATAGAATCGCAAACAGGTTGCAAAATAGAAGAACCAAATGCTTCCAAATACACTTATTGTGACATCTGCAAAAATCGTGATCACGACTTGGAGATGTGCCCTGACAGATTTGGGAAAGTTATAACAATTTGTAGCGTCTGTGGTCATCTCCCATGTAAAAATGAGGCTGACGACCACAAGGAACACCATTATGTATGTTTACTATATTGTCGTCTTTGTAATGAGATTGGTGATCACTTGACTGCACTGTGCCCGGACATGGAATCCGACTTGGGTGACGAGGACTGGGATTCTGACACGGATGATGATAACTGGGATAATAAGGGTGATTTGCCGGAGAATACACAGACGGCCGCCGCTGCTGCATAGAGATTAGGGGTCCAGTGCCAATCCCCACTTTGATTTGCTCGATTGTTTTCTTTTTTATTAATTTTAGGATGTAGTTATTATATACTATTACCATGATCAATTGTATGCTGTTTTCTTCAATCCATGATCATTGTTCAATTTGAGGTCTATATTTTGACCAATTATATCAGAATAACATTAGCAGCTCTACCCTTTAAAAAAAACATATTAGCAGCAATTTGTAGAGTAATCCCCGGCACGCTTAATATAATTTGATTATCTTGTATACGATCGATCCGATCCCAATAAGACTGACTGGCTATACTGATTTTCCTTTTCCATCTCGTTCGCTTCGTCAAAATTGTTACAGCAGAGAGTCTCCATGGCACCACCTCCAGGACCCTATTCTGGAACCAGCAGTACCCTCGCCTTGGTGGCTCGTGCTTCCGCATTCTCTCTTGGACTCGTATATGGAAGCATTAAGCTCAAGGTCCTCAAGGCTAAGGCTAAATATGGCTGCACCAAAGGCTCATCACTGAAAAGAGGTGTGTTGTACTGGAAGTTGTGAATGAGGATTTGGGGATAGGAATAATGCACATTGGTGCTGTACCTACATTTCATTCTTAGAGCTTTTTGTGGACTATGAGAACCTTGCTTTGAAGCTGCAAGGCAGTGATTTTTAATTGAGAAATATGAACTCAGTACTCTAAGATGGTTTATTTGCTGGCCTCGCCTATTGTGACGGCAAATGAGTAAGCTAATTTTATTATCTACGATCACGAAATAATATTTTTTTTTTGGGTAATAAAATAAGTTGGATCCATCATGACCTTTTTTAATCATGAAAATATTACCAAAATATGCCTGATATCGAACCGGGGTCACCTGGGTAACAGGCAGGAATGCTTTACTTTGTTTTTACTCTTTTTTGTTTTTTTTTGAAGAAATAGATTCATCGTGGAACAAGCTCAACAAAAGTTGGAACACAAAACCAAAACCAAACGTATAGATAAAGAAAATAAGAATTTGCGATATCAATCTAGGATATAACACACAATGCACATACATGCGTTACAATATCTGTTACAAACGCACATACATGCGTTATATAGCACACAACATAAGAAAAGTGAGCTCCGACCATATCGACGATGTTAAACATTTGTAAGGAAACCTCACAACATAAGGAAATTAAAATTAAATCCAGCAAACAAGGAATTTAAGAAGAACTTTTACCTTACAACACAGGGAAATTAAAAAGAAAAAAAAAGGAAATCAAGATCTTTTCACCTCACAACATAAAGATATGTGTAACCCACACCACATATATATATCAATCACGATTTATGGTTTTCTCGCAGTTATATAGGCTATATCAAGCAGATACAACCGCCATGATTAGCAGCCCAATTGAAATGGGGAAGCTCTGTATTGGAGGAATATTGGAGGTATGGTTGTAGTATGCAAGTATGGTTGTATCCGAAGGATACATGGGTGCTGTGGTCTCCCAGATCCGAGGATACATGGTTGCTGTGGTCTCCTTCCAAGCTTATTGTTTACTGTTTATATGTTACTTGTACATTTTACATTACTTGTATATTAGAGTTGTTGTGTAAGTATATCAGAGTTGTTGTGTAATAGATTAGTTCAGTTTGAACTAATCTAGTTTAAATTGATTTTAGAGGTGTGAGATTGTGTAAGTGTATGACAGCTATGTATAAACTGTATACAGCTGTTGGTCTCCTCTTCTACAGCAGCATGGTGGCTGCTGTTGGTCTCCTAATTAAAGCAGCATGGTGGTCTTGGTCTTAGTGCCACAACTGTGCTGCCTTGTTACTTTAGGGTAGTTTTGTGTGTGTAAGAGATGTATGGGTGATGAAGTGTGTTTCTCACCCAATTTCTTCTATATTTAGGTTAGGTTTGTAACCTTGTTAATTACCAAGAAGAAATATCAGAAAAGCTTCCGCAACTTTGTGTTGGTTTTTTCTACACTCGTGATCCTCCAACAAAGAAAGGAAGGTGGAAGTCCTCATCGAACCCAATATCACTGCTGGTATGATCTTTTCCTCTCTTCTCTTTTTCTTTGGGAACTTCTTTTTGATGACCTAGGATTGGAATTAATGTTTTTGAATTTTGATAGCTCTATACTACTGTACATGTAAATTTCGATATAAGAAGAAGAGAATTTAATCTATTTTATTGATAAGCCCTAACCCTGTTCTCTTCCTTTTGGTATTTAACGATAGAATCGCAAATAGGTTGCAAAGTAGAAGAACCAATGCTTCCAATACACTTATTGTGACATCTGCAAAAATCGTGATCACAACTTGGAGATGTGCCCTGACAGATTTGGGAAAGTTATAACAGTTTGTAGCGTCTGTGATCATCTCCCATGTAAAAATGAGGCTGACGACCACAAGGAACACCATTATGTATGTTTACTTTATTGTCATCTTTGTGATGAGATTGGTGATCACTTGAGTGAACTGTGCCCGGACATGGAATCCGACTTGGGTGACGAGGACTGGGATTCTGACACGGATGATGATAACTGGGATAATAAGGGTGATTTGCCGGAGAATACACAGACGGCCGCCGCTGCTGCATAGAGATTAGGTATCGAGTGCCAATCCCCACTTTAGCTAGTTCCTCAATTGTTTTTTTTTTTTTTAATTTAGTTTTGCATCCAGTATCAGTAATATGTAGTTGCATATATTTCACAATAACATTAGTAGCTCTGATCCTTTCCAAAAAAAATAATAACTACTATCAGCTCTATTCGATTACAAAATTCCTGGATTCCTGAAAATGAAGGGGTTCGTTTCCCCAAGAAACCCATCCGGATGTCATCTCTCTAGCAAATAGTTCAATGCATCGACCATCTTTAAGCCTGGGAGCGAGCTCCTGTAACAATCCTGTTCCAAGGCACAGATTGAAGGTATCTTGAGTAAATGCATTGCCTGCTGAAAACCAGATACATGAAGAGTCTGGCTTTAGGTTAAAGGAAATAAATCACCTCCAATTGGGGGCTTCCTTGAGTAATCCCCCGGTACGCTTAATATAATTTGATTATCTGGTATATGATCTGATCCCAATAACTGTTCAAAGTTCATAACCTGTGAAGTATCAACATCCAGAAGATTAGTTGTACAAAAATAACTGAAATTCAGTACAAGAAATGAAGCCAAGGCTTGTTGTTGTCTAACCTTCCCATGATAGATGCCCACAAGAAGGCACTCATATGGCCTATGATGGAATAGGTCTAAATCACAAATCAAGGAACCGTCATCTTTCACCTATGGGAGTCCAAAGGACCAGAACCACAGCATTAAGAATTCAAACATTCATATTCATGTTAATCACTAAACAGCGAACAAACACACAATGAGAACTTTCAACCAGATAAAAGTAGCAACATGTGCGACTCCCCAAGCAGGAAACAGCTCTTTCTCAACAAAATCACGCAACTTCTCTCTATTTGTTACCCATAATGCGACAAGTGCTCCATTGTGTGACTAAGTTGCTTGATCGGAATGGATAAGAAATGACGGTTTGGCAAGTTTTGTACCTACAAATATTGAACCCACAACCAATCTAGTGTGGTGAATAACATCACTAAGTATATTTTTTTTTTGAATTGAAATTTGTTTAGTCCTTTTAGTTTGAAGTCGACATCTGTTTAGTTATTATGGTTTTATTTTAATCTGAATAGTCTTTAAAGTCACAATTTTTCATCCAAATAATTCTTATGGTTTTATTTTAATCTGAATAGTCCTTAAAGTCATGATTATTCATCCAAATAGTCATTTCGACAATTTTATCAGTTAAAGGCCATAATGACTATTTGGATGAAAAATCATGACTTTAATGACTATTCAGATTAAAATAAAACCATAATGACTATTTAGATGAAAAATCATGACTTTAAGGACTATTCAGATTAAAATAAAACCATAAGGACTATTTGGATAAAAAATCATGACTTTAAACTATTCAGATTAAAATAAAACATAAGAACTAAACAAATGTCAACTTAAAACCAAAATGACTATACGATATTTTACCTTTTTTTCTTCTTGCCCACCGGAATAGAAAAGAAACTATTTAATGGAAAAGACAAGGTAAGGACTGCAGATAGCATCCCATCTGGAAACCATTTCTAATCTGCAATTGATCTGAACTCTGAGTAGTTTCAATGGATTAACCTACCAAATTTGATTAACCTACTTCCAATGGTTATTTCCTTTTGAATTCTGAACTAAACAAATGATTACATGAAAGCTTGGAGATATATAATTAAACATGAAAGCTTACCTGAGTTTGTAGTATGAATTCTAAACAGACCGCAAAAAAAAAAATTCAACAAATTGATTCGCTAAAATCTATTGCTCAACTACGTTACTTTTTTTCTTTTTTGAGGAAACCTCATTGCGTTACTTGAGCCGTGTATGAGCTGACGATTGCTGAGAATGCTAACCATACTAACATAAACCGGAGCACCACACTCCAAAACAAGTTGGTACGGGAAAATATCTGAGAAGGTCGAAAGTATCTGCTTGATGGGAGATCTGAGAATTCTTCTTCACATAATTCCATACTTTTACAGCGTCCTCTTCCGACTTGAACACGACCATGAAAGTAGAGAAATATTGCTTCTTTACTACTAGATGAGAGCTACTGCCTCTACTTCTTCTTTTCCACCATATTTCCTGTCAAAATTAGAATACGAGGACGCTTGAGAATATACGTATATACGTTTGTGATATATTGGAGAAGGAAATTAATAGTGAGCAAGTGTACGTTCATGCATACCTGAAATGATTTATGAGTTGGTCTGTATAAATTGGTTGTTGGAACCTAATGAGAAAATGCCTATTTGCTCAAAAACAGGGTTTTAAAATGAAAATCTTTTCTCCCAACCCATTCTAATAATTCTTATAAAAGACAAATATGACCTTCTTATTCATATCACCACTTACTTCATCTCTCAGCTTCCGGTCGAACCAACTCTCAACTCTCTCTCAGAATAGACCTGTATGTGGGGGACGTGGGCTATCTTGGGCCAATCTTCGCCCGCCTCTCTTTGGCACCGTTCGTGAAGCAAACGATATTCACAGATTTCTAGACGAGAGAGAGCATCAGGTAGTCTACAATGGCAAGCACCGCAACGCAGGGCAAAAACTAATCACCAAGATTTCCAGAGAAGCGGGTAGCCTACTATCTGGCAAGCACCGGAGCACCAGAGCACAGGGCAACTATTAATCTCCAATTCTTGAAGAGAGTTGAAAGGGTCAAACCATTGGCGCCAATAGTCTCACTATTCATACCGAACATGTGGAGATGACAGATGGTGCTGGGCCACCGGCTAAACTGAAACCAGCCGAAGTTTTTTCAAGCTTTCAAGAGAGGTGAGTCTCCGGAGAGTATTATTCAGATTCTGCATACTCTCTACATGCAGCATTTTATCTGTCATATCTGTCATGACAGTGATTCTAACAGTGTGGGGAATCCCCTTCTGGATTACATTCCAATCCATAGCACCTGTTTACCCTCAAATCAACAAGAGATGGTAGAAGCGAGGGCATTTGTTCCGGCCATGAACTCAAGTTCTCACGTTCCAATATCTTTAGAGTCGTTAAGTTGGGCGCATTCAACCCTCCATCAGGAAAAGATACAATATTCGGACACCACTGTAACAGCAAGCTTTCCAGGGATAAGAGTTTAGAGTCGGTGAACTAGTGACTAGTGATGATAGTCCAGTATCCTTCAAGTCGACCTCTTTCAGCATTGGGAAACTGTCTAACGCTAATCTCCCAGTAAGAATGGGACAGTCTGATATATGAAGTTGAACAAGATTAGGAAAAACACCACCTTCATTATCGTCGCCTCCAACATAACACCATTCTTTCCACCCTCCCATGTTTTCAAATTTTAAAGAGCGTAGACATCTAAATGGTTTATTCACACACTGCCATCACCATAATAGAATTCAGAACCTATGGACGCCACTTCGTGTAACCCACAAATATGAAGCTCACTGAGGGAAGGTAACTGTCCCAATGGTGGCAAGGCGATACAATTCACACAATGAACAAGATGAAGATAAACAAGAGCAGAGGAAAAATAATATCCTGACCAACCTGGAAACACCTGGCCTCCATAACCATATATTGTAAGCCTCTCCAGGTTTAGGTGAGGTTGGAGCTTCTCAAGCGCTTCTATTTGTTTCATCATATCGTCTTTGTGACATATATAATCCCATTTCAAAATTAATCCAGTAAGAAACTCTTTGTCCCTCACAATGTTAGCCACCAAAGCCCTGCCATTTACAACTTTCCAAAGCCCTGAAATACAAAGCGTTCCACGTAAATTTTGAAGCTTCCAGAGCTCTAAAGAATTATGGCCGTTGTTTACTTGTCCGGCACAAACTCGGTTAACATCTGCAGATCCTTGAGATCGCCCATACGTGGTGGCATCTTTTCTATCTTTGTACCTTTAATATCCAGATGGCTCAAGCAGATCAATCGTCGTTGCTTGGCAGTGCTGTAAGACGTTGACACTCGCACAACAGTAATGTTTGCAAATTATACATAGTACAAATAGTATCAGGTAACTTTCTGATGGTAGTTTCAGACATGTCCAGGTGCCTGAGATGTTTCAAGTTGTTAATCGCATCAGGCAGTTCCTCAATGTTATACATTGATAAATTCAACACTCTTAAACATTGTAGTTTTGGCAATACCTCATATAGTACTTCTTGGAATTTCTTTTATAGAAAGTCCCAGATAGGAGGATATTTAGGTAGAGGTAGAAGAGTGCGCAAATATTTAGCTTACGTATAGCTTCAAGTTCTGTAAAGCTATCACCATTTGTCTCCATATATGAGAAATGACGAGTCTCCAGAAATATGTTGGGTAATCCACTGTCCTCCCATCTGACACAAAATTCTCCAGATACGAAGTTGCTAGAAACCTTGTTGAAGTGTTCAGAACTTGTTGAACGCTGGAAAAATGACCTTGAGATTAGATCATTGAAGTACTCTTCCCCAATTTTTTCTTCTATTTTCTTCTTTTTGGGTTGCAAGAAACCTTGGGCCTTCCACAAGAAAACCAGCTCTGATTTTTGTAGTCGATAGTTTTTGGGAAATATCGAACAGTAGCTAAAACAGCGCTTGAGATGTGGAGGCAAATGCACATAGCTCAACCAAAGCGACGGCAGAATGTCACTCTCCTCCTGTGGCAATTCCCACATCTCACTGTCCAATATGCTTTCCCATTCATCGGACTGTAGTTTAGAACGTAAGAGACCCCCAAGGGATTTAAGGGCCAACGGAAGGCCATTACACTTTCTTACAATCTGTCTTCCTATCTCTTCAAGCTGTGATTGTTCACGAACTCCTCTACTAGTGAAGGCATGTTTTTTAAATAACAACCAGCCATCTTCCTCAGATATTGGCTTTAGACAGTCCGGTTGAGGTGTGAAAGAGTACCCATCATACTTGCAACATCCTCATTGCGTGTAGTGACAATAATCTTACTTCCATGTGCTCCAGACTCGAGGGGACGCTTTAAGGATTCCAACTGGTTATAATTCCTGTTCCATATGTCATCAAGAAGAAAAGAAGAACCTTTTCCCATCACAGTTGCCTGCAACTTTGATTGAAGCAGAGCAAGGTTTGTGATTTGGCAAGCTTCAGAGGTGAGTGACTCATAAATGTGTTGTGAAATCCTCAGAACATCAAACTCTTTGAAACGCAAACCCATGCTTGGAGGTCAAAATGTTGTCTGACTGTAACATCATTGTATAGAAACTGAGCAAGGGTGGTTTTCCCAATCCCACCCATACCCACAATAGGAATCACACTATCTTATCGCCACTCTCATCATCTGATACCAACAATCTAACAAGTGTCTCCTTTTCCTCATCTCTTCCGTACACACAATCTTCTACCAAATAAGAAGTTGAGGATCTTGTTTGTGATACCCCGTATCCAGCACTTGCTTCCATACCCAAGACATGTCTTCCCCTCCATAATGTAGTCTAGTCTGTAAAGAATCTCCTCTACCTTTGGTGTGTGTATAAAAGCCGAGTCAAAAGCATTAGATGGAGGACTAGAGATGAGCTCTTGTCCATGACTCGTACTACTTCCGAATTCGGGTTCCAACTTTTGCCTCAGAACTTCTGTGTCTATCTCCTGCAACAGGTCCTCAGCCTCGTAGACAACTTCTTTAAGCTTATGGAGCCATGGCTTCACACTTGTTTGGAATTGCAATTGCTTCCCCTCGGCGTCATCAAGAACAGGGTTAACAGATAATAACTTATCCGTTAATTCCTTCTGGACATGGATGAGGGGCACATGACTGACAAGAGGTAGCTTCTTTTGAATCACTGCAACAATTTTTTGGATGAACTTTGCCTCGTGCCTTGTAAATTGCAAACGAAAGCAAATATATATTAGCTATGCCACAATGAGATCTAGACAGCGCAGTATCCGATCAAACGAAAGGAAATATTGTAAGATCTTAGAACTAGATATATGAAGTCTATTCAGTTCCAAGTAGACTAAGTAAGTGAAACAGGTTATTAGGACTTGAATATAATCATTAGTGAATTAACTAAGTTATGCACTTTAGCTAATGCAATCTAATCTGAACATTCAAATTTATACCCTGATTAGGATAAATGCTTGTCTGAATAGATAAGAGGTTATGAGCAGTTCCTTGATGGAAGGAACTGTCATGACAGTTACCAACAGTTATATAACTGCTATACAAATAGTGATTCCCCTGCAAGAGCGCAAAACACTTCTATAAATACATGATCTCATCAATGTAAGAAGTATCGAGTGTGAATATTGGAGAAGGAATGGACAATATCAATCAATCAGGTTTCAATATTTTCATAGAACAATCTTAGTTTGACATAGAATTCTACAGTAGTTTTATTAAGTAGATTTAACAAATATGTATTAGATATGCCACTGAAGTCTATGAATTAAAGGATTTGATACAGAAATAATTTGATGACTTAAAAATCTGTATGTTCTAACAGTTGTAATTAATCAAAAATGTATATTCTGCATGCATACCCATCGGCGTCTTTTTCTGAGACCATGCTGCTAGATCTGCCACTTCCCCAAGTGCTGCCCGCCATTCATTCAACTTCTCCGAGGATTGATTTTCATAGGCAAGACTTTTTGCCTGCTTCCTCACTTCAGATGGATCAACTTTGTAGAAGACCGGTAACACGGCATGATCAGAGGTCCTCTTGCGTTCAGGATCATTACAAGCTCGTCCAGACACCATCTGGAAGAGGTGTAGTCTTCTGGAAAACACAATCACAGAACTCGAGACTGTTGAATGGCATTCTCATGCTTTTCCTTGATATTTTCCCCTCTCTCAAGTTCAGGGTCATCCAGGAAAGTATGGACATCCGGCGTTGACCAAGGCAGTGTAGAGGTGACCAGTAAAATTCTTCCGAGTATCTTTCCCTCTAAAGCTCAAGAACACGTCATAAGTAAATCCAGAAGGAGAAGTAGTATATTTGAAAAGCAAGGGCTTGTGGACCTCGGAACAGAGCCATGAACAGAGCCGTGGAAAGTCTCAAAAGTTTTGCTGGGTTTCTCAGCTGAGTGGTGACTGGTGAATGAAGATTGAAGAAGACTATGGTGTGATTGGTGAGTGAAGGATGCACAAACTTCAAAAATTATTCTGCAGATCTGGTTTTGTAAAATGGAGCCATGGTGATGAATGAAAGGAATCAAGACAATGAACAAACGTTTTGCTTTCTCAAGCAAGTAGAAAACGAGGCATTTTAGGTTCCAACTAGAACAAGTGGGAAAATTCGTATACCATATGTTATAACATGCCTTATAAAATAAAATATATAGATATGTGGTTATGATTAATTGAAAAAATAACTAAATAATTAGTAATAACTATTTATCTTTTTTTACAACGATATATGTCATATAATTATAATTAGACACATTTACATAAGTATCTCATGCACGAACTTTCTGATGAGATGGTCAGACTCTTCTTTTTATATGTTTCCTTGTTTTATAGCTCTGTTTCTTCCCCAGCTTTGTTCTATAGTTCGTCTATGTGTCTTTTCTGTTGTTTAATTAATTAGGGATACTTCTGTTAGCTTCAAGAGGAGAGCTCTCTCTCTCTCTCTCATCTCTATATCTCTATAGAGAGAATCTCTCTCTCGATATCTCTCTCTCTCTCTCTCTCTTCTCTTATTCTTCTATGTGTCTTTTCTGTTTCGTTAATTAGTTATACTTCCTTCCGACAAGTCAAACGGTGGTGCCATGGTTCGTTAATTAGTTATACTTTAGTTAAGACTCTATCTCATATCTCGCTATATCTCTCTATGATCGCTCTCTACTCTCTAGATCTCGAGCTCCTCTCTCTCTCTCTCTCTCTCTCTCTCTCTCTCTTATTCTTCTATGTGTCTTTTCTGTTCGTTAATTAGTTATACTTCCTTCCGGACAAGTCCAACGGTGGTGCTATGTTTCGTTAATTAGTTATACTTCTAGTTAGACTCTCTCTCTTTTTCTCATATAGATTTATTCAAATGGGCCAAAGAAGGATAAATACATTTTCCCATTCTTGGAGTGGTATTATCCGCAATCCAAGAGTGAGCTAACCCGGGGTTTGGGACATCGAAAGGATCGACATCAGGCATCATGGTTATAGCTTCATTAGGAACTATCTTATACCCTGGATAAATGCACAGGCATGTATAAATTACTTTAGAGAGTGAATTTATCATTTTATGTAAAAAGAAAAGATAGAAGAAAAAAAAATAGAGAAAATTACGTCTGAGAACTCCACCAGTGAACTTATCAAAGAAGGTTGAATTGAATAATGCTTCTAGGGCTATTTCAGCAACTTCGTCTTCGGTGGACTTGCCATGCTGATATCTAGAATATTACGCGACTCATGTTAATTAGCATAACAGATTAAAACTGATCACATGTAATTAAGAGAAAAAAATGAAAATCAATTAGAACAAGCAGTATTTACCGAAAGTTATAATACTTTGAGCATATTTAGAACCAGATCCCAGTACTGCAGAGCCGAGGGAGTGCGTTTCATTCGTAACGTGTCCGTCATTTGCAAAAATACGATAAAGTTGAAGACCCTGCGAATCGAAACAACAATTTAAGTAATATAACCAAGTGAGAACATCTTAAGCGATAAGATTTGAATTTTGCAGCTTACATCTTCTGCATCCCATCCAGCCAAGAGTACCCCAAATGCTTTGTCATTCTTAATGTTTTAGGCAGACCCCGTTAATGAGCACATGCACATTTGTCGTAAGGCATATACAACTGAATCACCATTCTTCTTGAACTGCATTATATCAAACAAGTAATTGTCTTTAGAGTACTAGTTCCAAATCGAAGAAAAACTACGTACAGATCGCAGAGAGATCAGTACGTCCAAGTAATGAGCGAAGGAGAATGAATATATATAGTATAGGCGCTCTAACGTACCTCAGTTATACATTTGGATCTCACACTCCTACACATTTTATCGCAATCAAAAGCTGTCCCGGACATTAAAGCAATTATAGAGGAAGATATTTCAAACATTTTCACCTCATCGTTTTAACTGAAACATATATAATAAGAAAAAGTTAGATAATAAAAAAAGATACAAAAAATAAAAAGCGAAAGAGCTGGGAAGATAATCGTTACTCCTAAGTGGCTTGTCAAGTCTTTTTTCAGTTGAAGACCTAGAATCAGCTGCGACTAGGATACCTTTGGTTGTCCCTCGACCTCGTACAACAGACCAAGAAGTGTTGTCCCTTTTGTTTCTCCCTCCGAAGAGTAGTGTTTTGAACTTGTGCATCCCATATTGAATCCTATCAAAAAGCTGAAATCTCATTAATTAGAGTTAAGAATACGTGACAACAAATAAGCAATTAAGCAAAGGTCTTACAAATTTGTTAATTCTAGATATGAATATGATGACACACATTGTAATTTATCAAACCTTTAGGCGGATTGACGACAATTAATATATATGATCATGCTAGGTTTCAAAGGTTATTATTCAAGCTACTAATTACACTAGTCTAAATATTTAAGATGTATCCTCAAATCAACAACATAGAAAAAAAAAAAAACTTAGAGATACTGACATACCAAGAGAATGGCAAAGATCAAAGTATACAATCTTGATGAGAATGCAAAAGAACTGTAATCTGAATGGTTGAATTGCTAATTGAACCAATTAGAGCACTACTCCTTAAGTTCATAAGAATAGGGAAATATTAAATCGGGAAATAAAATATTTAGTCTACCGGAATGATATAAGGAATCCCAATTCATCAAATGCAAGTAAGGAAAGTGTAGTCGGTAGTTAGGAAACTACCTTCCCCGCCTATAGACCAGTCATGAAACTTATAGACCGACATCCAGGCTACCTCGTCATGGTGAAATATCATCTGTGCCACGTCTGGAAGGTGCTTCTCCAAGCTCCACAAGAAGGCATCATAAGAAGATATATATGTATTTAGTCCCACATTAGAAACATGTAAAATGAGGGAACCTTCCTTAGTTATAAAAGGAAGGCTCCAAATATGTAGAGAGGTTGATAGATGGATAGGTGATAGAAGATAGATCATGGATGATGATCTCTCCCTCCGATTCCACAAAGGGTCTATTGGCCATGATAGTTGATTGTAAAATGGACGTAGCCATGTCCTCGATGGCATGGTGAATCACTATACGTCCTTGCCTCTTGCCCTTGATTGTCTCTCGTTACATGATCCACCGTGATTCTACGTAGTCTCCAGGATTACGCAGAGAAACATTTGACGCCGTTTGTGGGAATCAATACAAAAAGTCTTGTTGCTTACCGGGAGGCTCATGCATGAAAGTCAGTTGGTGGTATCCAGTATGCAGGCCTAAGCCATCACGGGCCAACTCATCACCTAAGCAGGCCCAAGTCACCAAGAGAATGACATCACCCACCCAGGTTCATGACCCTGCCCGCCTGGGTTCATGACCGGCTCCAGCCATCGCCTGGGGATGACATCCGAGCCCCGAAGTCCAGTCATGTCCGCGGGAGCTTCACCGGTGACGACCATCCCCTCCCGCTGCCCGTTCCGGATTTTTCGAGCACTTCTGGCGATAGGTCTCAGGCAGGCAGCGCTGATTGGCCGGGATGACAGTTAGTAGAAAGGGCGAGGGGCTCTTGTAGAGGCCGGGAGGATTAAAGAAGCAACCAGTCAACCAGTCGAGATCATCTCCACCACTCGGGACCGGCCTCTGAGCTCTCCCGGGCTGCGATCGGCCTCGATCAACTTAGAATGGGTCACTTGATCTGCTGGCGTCGTCCAGCTGCAGAAAGAAACTGTGTTCGGTTGGGTGCCCACTGAAAAATTGCTATGGACACCCAGCTCGGCAGCATTTGAAGGTTCGCCCGGGATGAGGAGTTGTCCGAGATGTGGAAGAGTGCCTAGCTTTATCTGGTCCGCTGACAGCATTAGTCTCAGCGACCAGCTAGCCTCCCGGAGAGCTTGCCGGTCTGGTCTACAAGTCGAGCTCCCGGCAACAGGCATCACCGATTCAACTCGATTAACTCGCCGGGACCCCAGAACATTGCAAGTCTTGCGGTGCGATTCCGTTCTCCGGCTAGGGAAAGAAGAGGAAGTTACTCTGGGCACCCAGCTCGGCAGCAGCCTTTGAGAGCCCGGGAGAGAAAGGAAAGAAAGAAAGGAAGAAGAAGAAGCAGAAAGAAAGAAGAAGAAAAAAGGGGGAAAGAAAGAAAGAGGAAGGGGGGGTCTCGGGGGCTCCCAGTTTCAAAAAGAGAAGAACAAAAAGGGAAAGAAAGAAAGAGGAAGGGGTCTGGGATCCGGGAGACCTTCAAAAAAAAAAAAAAAAAGCTATGGACACCCGGCCCGGTAGCAGCATCACCACTCTCCGAGGTCCTGTCTGAGCATATTCAGCCACCGGGCGCAAAGCAATTGAAGAAGGTAAAGAATTGTCCCATGCAGTCTAATCTGCAAGCAGGGGTCCCGGTTGTAAAAAAAAAAAAAAAACAGTGTGGTGAAAGAAAGAAAGAAGAGGGAAACCTATGACAACATGATACTACCTCCCGGACGTAACTAAGTGTTCACACTCACACTTCCGGTCTACTGGGTGCACCCATTCAACAACTATTTTCACAGATAAGTCCCTATCTCGTTAGTCTGTGAAAGTTCATAATATTGATGTCATGATTTCGTCCTACTTGCAAGTCAACCTGTGTGATATGAGTATGCATGCTGGTCAGTAGGTTTTGACATTCGACCGAGAGGCATAAGTCATTAAAATTCCGAGTAATATATCAAGTCAAACTGTGTGTATATGAGTATATGAGTATGCATGCTGGTCAGTTAGTAGGTTTTGACATTCGACCGAGAGGCATAAGTCATTAAAATTCCGAGTAATATCAAGCGGGATATGCATTAGACCAAGAGCATAAGTCATTAAAATCCCGAGTAATATCAAGCGGGATAGGCATAATTACACAATTGCATGAACCGTTCTGCTCCCATATTGTGTTGATCAACTAAACTATATGCTAATCGATCATTTGTTCATTGTGAAGGTACAATAATCCTCGCCCGGCTGAGTAAGTTTTGAGGCCGGGTTTCGGGGGAGGGGCATTTTTTATCTTATTGGCGGACTTAAAGATTACGGTGTATACCAAGAAGAAGTAAGACCCGGAATCAACATTGCAAGTTCAACACACGTCTTGAGCACGAACTTGGGGGGACTGGGACCGGGTACGGGGACCCGTTTGAAACATACTAGTCTACAGGCTTATTTTAGCAAGTTCCCACTCAAGATGTGTTTTGAACGGGAACTTGGGGGGACTTATAGTCGGTAGTTAGGAAACTACCTCCCTGGCCATAGACCAGTTAGAAAAGGAAGGCTCTCCATATGTTAGAGAGGTTGATAGATGGATAGGTGATAGAAGATAGATCATGGATGATGATCTCTCCCTCCCGATTCCACAAAGGGCCTATTTGTCACATCCCGACCCTTAAATTTTACCTTATTTACTAGCTTGGTTATAATAAGAATTTTTACCGTCTCCGGCATTGAGATATAGTTTAATTGTCCCTAAAGGGGTTTGGGGGACGATTATTCCGGAGAGTTATTCGTAGGAGAAAAAATGTGTCGACGGTAAAAATGGTAAATTTTAGTTAGTAAAAGGTAATTTTTTAACAGGGTATTTTATTTTGGGGTGTTAAATTGGTGAAGTTGGGTTTTTTTTTTTATGTTGGCCGGGGTTGGTGTGAGGCCCAAACCCATTTTCTTTTCTCTTTTCTTCTCCCTTCTCTCTCTTCTCTCTCTTTCTCTCCGATGCTCTCCCTCTCTTCTCCCGCTGCCGGATTTCTTCCAGCTCCGACCGAAGCCGTCCGGCCAAGCCAGGCCACCGCACCGGTCCCGTTCGGACTGCCGCCGCCTCCTCTCCTCGCCTGGATTGTGACCGGGCCGGTTGCGCCGCCGAACGGGGAGAAAACTCCCCTAGCAGCCGGTTGCCCTTTCGCCGGAGCTCCCTCCTCCGGCCACCAAAGCCGGTGATCTTTGGCTCGTTTGTAGCTCTTCTCCCGTGCAACAACCCCTCCAAAAGGATCGATCCCACTTGAGCTCGATAAAGAGAAATTCAAAGTTGAAATTCTAGGGCTTTTAGGATGTTTTCGTTCGATTGACCTAGTTAGGCTTGAAATTGGACTTAGTGATAGTTATGAAAGTTGTTTGGGATGTTGAGAGGAAGATTTTGTTAAAATTTGTAGAATTTGGACGTCGCCGGAATCGGCCTCCGGCCGCCGCTGCCGGCGGAGCCGCCATTTTTGGATTTTGTATCATTTTAAATGTGTAATAATTAGAGGAATTTAATGGAGTGAATTGTGGAATTTTCGAACGAGTTTTGAATAAGTTTGTGAATTCCGAAGTTTGGTATTTTGACGGTTAAATAATGTAAAATCCGACCGTAGGATTTAAATCAATTTCTGGGGAAGGTTGTATTTACGACTGTCAAGTATGATATTAAGTTTGGGTCATTTCGATTTAAGAATATCGAAGTTAGACAATGACGAGCGTGTTTATGGCTCTCAGTTATTTTTCCTATTTTGAACAAATATTGGATTTTAGTGGGAAATTAATTATATTTGGAACAGGACGTGAGGAGACTCAAATTGGAGAGACATCGGATTGACGTCAGGCTTAGGCCTAAAGTTGTGAGTGGACCTTTGTTTTAAATAAAAAGCATGCGATGAATGATTTTATTAATCATTTATTTCTTCTGATGAGATTTATTGATTTCTCGCCTATTTGACAATTTTCCTCCTTTGGAGAGATCCCGAAAATGAGATTTTCGGTGGATATATATGTTTTGGATTTTATGAGAATAGTATGTATATAAATGCTAGCTAGCCATACGTGCTTGGTCCGTCATAATGAGGTAAAATATCATTATGGCGTGTCGTGAGTGTTAGACACAAGCGTCATAGCCCTATATGAAAACTTTTTTCTTTTTCGGTTTATTTAGGTTTTCATATATGGAGTCCACATGTATATATACACCGTCCTTTTCGGTCATAATGAGGAAAAATACATTATGGCGCAACGTGAGCGTTAGACGCCAGCGTTGTAGCCTTGTATGAATTTTATTTTTCTAAATTGTTTCTATGATTCATACAAGGAGTCTGACGAATGTAGATACATACGAATATATGTATATATATAATTCAGCCAGAGAGGCTCTATTTTATTCGAGTTTGTGACTAGCCAGAGCTAGTCGTGAAATTGTCAAATTATGAATTGAGCGCTTTTGAGCTGCCGCATGCATTATATTTTCTATGAAATTAAAATGGGAATGCATAAATATTTCGTTATTAAATTATTATGTCCACTCACTCTAACGTTATTAAATGTCTTCCCCTGGGCCCTTCGTTTTAAAATGCCCAGTCTGTAGGATTGCATAGTTGAGATCGGACGTACATGGAGAAGAGGCATAGTCAATAGTATAGCTTCCGCTCTTTTCTATTTATTTCTAGTTCATTTCCTCTCAAATAGAGTTGCTCTGATTGTGTGGTTGTCGTATATGATACTTGTTAGATTAGTAAATCTATATTGAGAGAGGTTGTGATTTGTGAGGAGCACGAAGGCTCCAGGAGTCTATAAGGTTGGATTTGAAACCTTTAGACGTGTTTGCAGGTTTCTATTTGAAGGGTTGTCCATTTTCAAGGGAGGTTGTACCGAATTGCGGTAAATCTTTCCTTAGAGGTGGTCCCCGCACGATTTACTCCGGGTTCGGGTGTGAAATTCGGGGTGGGTCGTGTCACTATTGGCCATGATAGTTGATTGTAAAGTGGACGTAGCCATGACCGATGGCATGGTGAACCACTATACGTCCTTGTCTCTTGCCCTTGATTGTCTCTCATTTACATGTTCTACCGTGATTCTATGTAGTCTCCGGGATTACGCAGAAACCTAAAGTAAAATTCATTAGATCAATTAGGAAATTAAATTAAATTAAGAAGAACTTTTACCTCACAACACAAGGAAATTTAAAAGAAAAAAAAACATCATAAAATCAAGAAGATTTACCTCACGACAGAAGATTTAGCACACATCATATATATAACAATCATGTTTTATGGTTTCTCTCAATTATTTAGGCTCTCTCAAAGCTAAACCTAGATTCAACTTCTCATAGACATATCCCCCAAAAGCCATGACGATCTGGAAAACTATATGCAACCTCGTGCACCCTAGGGCGCCAGCTATGCTTTCGATTGTTTCAGGATTCGTGAGGAAAATTATCTGCAATTTTCTTGGAGTACTGGTTCATCTGCGTAGAGGAAAAAAGGTTTTATTTTGTGTTGGTACATTCTCATCCTTGCATCAAACCCTAAGTCTTAACCTAAAGCTCCAAATTTCTCTTTCGCACAGATACAGCGGTCAAGATTAATGGCCGAACTGAACTGGTGAAGCTCTGTGATCCTCCAACAACCGAAACGGTGGAAATCCTCATTGAACCCAATAATAACGATGCTGGTAAGATCTTTCCTCTCTCTTTTTCAATGCTAAAAGAATTTAATCTATACTTTAACGATTTTCGATAAACTTAACCCTATTCTTTTCCTTTTGGTATTTAACGATAGAATCGCAAACAGGTTGCAAAATAGAAGAACCAAATGCTTCCAAATACACTTATTTGACATCTGCAAAAATCGTGATCACGACTTGGAGATGTGCCCTGACAGATTGGGAAAGTTATAACAATTTGTAGCGTCTGCAATCATCTCCCATGTAAAAATGAGGCTGACGACCACAAGGAACACCATTATGTATGTTTACTATATTGTCGTCATTGTGATGCGATTGGTGATCACTTGAGTGAACTGTGCCCGGACATGGAATCCGGCATGGGTGACGAGGACTGGGATTCCGACACGGATGATGATAACTGGGATAATCAGGGTGATTTTCCGGAGAATACACAGACGGCCGCCGCTGCTGCATAGAGATTAGGGATCGAGTGCCAATCCCCACTTTGATTTGCTCGATTGTTTTCTTTTTTATTAATTTTAGGATGCAGTTATTATATACTATTACTATGATCAATTGTATGTTGTTTTCTTCAATCCATGATCATTGTTCAATTGTGGTCTATATTTTCACCAATTATATTAGAATAACATTAGCAGCTCTATCCTTTAAAAAGAAAAAATATTAGCAGCAATTTGTAGAGTAATCCCCGGCACGCTTAATATAATTTGATTATCTGGTATACGATCGATCCGATCCCAATAAGACTGACTGGCTATACTGATTTTCCTTTTCCGTCTCGTTCGCTTCGTCAAAATTGTTACAGCAGAGAGTCTCCTGGCACCACCTCCAGGACCCTATTCTGGAACCAGCACCCTCGCCTTGGTGGGGTCGTGCTTCCGCATTCTCTCTTGGACTCGTCTATGGAAGCATTAAGCTCAAGGTCCTCAAGGCTAAGGCTAAATATGGCTGCCATCAAAGGTCATCACTGAAAAGAGGTGTGTTCTACTGGAAGTTGTGAATGAGGATTTGGGGATAGGAATAATGCACACTGGTGCTGTACCTACATTTCATTCTTAGAGCCTTTGTGGATTATGAGAACCTTGCTTTGAAGCTGCAAGGTAGTGCTCTGCTACCTTGGTATAATAAAAAAATAAATAAAAAGCTGCAAAGTAGTGATTTTTAATTGAGAAATATGAACTTAGTACCGGTGGCGGAGGGAGAAGAGATTTGCCTATTGGGCCAAAAAAAAAAATCAAACATAAAATAGCTATTGGTTAATGCATTGTCAAAATAAATATATTTTTACTCTAAAATGTGGTTTTTGATGTGTCAACACATCAGAAATTTCTAACTTTAGGATAAAAAGTCCAAATCGTAAGGCTACAAGGGAACAATGATAAGACTTTATCGCTTCTTTTTGTTGTTGGGAGCAATATATCTACTCTTGTGGGGGCACAAACACATCAAACCGATCACTTGTCAAATTCTACTGGGGGCACGAGCCCCACTCGTTCTCAGTTGGCTATGCCACTGCTCAGTACTCTACGATGTTATTTGTTGGCCTCGCCTATTGTAACGGCAACTGAGTAAGGTAATTTAATTATCTACGATCATGGAATAAACATTTTTTTGGGTAATAAAAATAAGTTGGATCCATCATGACTTTTTTTAATCATGAAAATATAACCAAAAATATATGCAGTTGTTTGGTATCGAACCGGGGTCACCTGGGTAACAGGCGGGAATGCTTTACAATTTTTTTTTTTTTTTTGAAGAAATAGATTCATCATGAGATAGGCTCAACAAAAGTTGAAACCCAAACCAAAACCAAACATATAGATAAAGAAAACAAGAATCAGTGATATCAATCTAACTAAGATATTGCACACAAACGACATACATGCGTTACAATATCCTCACAACATAAGAAAAGTGAGCTCTGGCCATATCGACGATGTTAAAAGTGTAAGGAAACCTTACAACATAAGGAAATTAAAAATAAATCCAGCAAACAAGGAAATTAAGAAGAACTTTACCTTACAAACACAAGGAAATTAAAAGAAAAGAAAAAAGGAAATCAAGAAGATCTTTTCACCTCACAACACTAAGATATATGTGTAACCCACACACATATATATATAACAATCATGTTTTATGGTTTCTCGCAATTATATTAGCTCTCTCAAGCAGATACAGCCGCCATGATTAGCAGCCCAACTGAACTGGTGAAGCTCTGTGATCCTCCAACAAAAGAAAGAAAGGTGGAAATCCTCATCGAACCCAATGACACTGCTGGTATGATCTTTTCCTCTCCTCTATTTTTCTTTGGGAACTTCTTTTTGATGACCTAGGATTGGAATTAATGTTTTTGAATTTTGATAACTCTATACATGTAAATTTCGAGAGAAGAAGAAGAGAATTTAATCTATTTATCAATAAGCACTTAACCCTATTCTTTTCCTTCTGGTATTTAACGATAGAATCGCAAACAGGTTGCAAAGTAGAAGAACCAAATGCTTCCAAATACACTTATTGTGTCATCTGCAAAAATCGTGATCACGATGGAGATGTGCCCTGACAGATGTGGGAAAGTTATAACAGTTTGTAGCGTCTGTGGTCATCTCCCATGTAAAACTGAGGCTGACGACCACAAGGAACATCATTATGTACGTTTACTATATTGTCGCCTTTGTGATGAGATTGGTGATCACTTGACTGCACTGTGCCCGGACATGGAATCCGACTTGGGTGACGAGGACTGGGATTCTGACACGGATGATGATAACTGGGATAATCAGGGTGATTTTCCGGAGAATACACAGACGGCCGCCGCTGTGCTGCATAGAGATTAGGGATCGAGTGCCAAACCAATCCCCACTTTAGCTAGTTCCTCGATTGTTTTTTTTTTTTTTTTTTTTTAAAATTAGTTTTGCATCTAGTATCAGTATGTAGTTGCATATTTGACAATAACATTAGTAGCTCTGATCCTTTCATAAGAAAAAAAAAATTATTAGCAGCTCTATTCGATTACAAAATTCCTGGATTCCTGAAAATGAAGGGGTTCGTTTCCCCAAGAAACCCATCCGGATGTCATTTCTCTAGCAAATAGTTCAATGCATGGACCACCTTTGAGCCTGGGAGCAAACTCCTGTAACAATCCTGTTCCAAGGCACAGATTGAAGGTATATTGAGTAAATACATTGCCTACTGAAAACCAGATACATGAAGAGTCTGGCTTTAGGTTAAAGGAAATAAATCACCTCCAATTGCGGGTTTCCTTGAGTAATCCCCTGGTACGCTTAATATAATTGATTATCTGGTATATGATCTGATCCCAATAACTGTTCAAAGTTTAACCTGTGAAGTATCAACATCAAGAAGATTAGTTGTGCAAAATAACTGAAATTCAGTACAAGAAATGAAGCCAAGGCTTGTTGTTGCGGTATAAGCCAACCTTCCCATGATAGATGCCCACAAGAAGGCACTCATATGGCCTATGATGGAATAGGTCTAAATCACAAATCAAGGAACCGTCAGCTTTCACCTATGGGAGTCCAAAGGGACCAGAACCAATTATAAGAATTCAAACATTCATATTCATGTTTGTAGGATAATAAACCAAGCCTTAAGTAAATAATTAACTCCTATATATATATAATCAGTAAAACAGTAACTATGTTAAGTGGTTTAGTTTTGTCTGGAGTCTTCCAGTTATGGAGACTTCTAGTTTTTGTGTATTTTTAAATTGGAGCAACTTGTGCAACTTGGTTGTTCAGACCTTTCGTTGTTATATATATATGACAGCTGATGTACTAAGTTTTTTTTTGGTTGAATGAACAGAAGAACAACTCTTGCTCCAGAAAAACTCTTCTCATCTATATGTGTGTGTGTGTGAGATAGATTTGTTGTAGAGTTTCTTCCATCTGGTGTTTATTTATATTGCTGGTGTGATATTGTTATTACTGTTCAGTTTCTACATCTGGTATCAGAGCAGGTATGCTCAAATTGAAGAAGTGTAGAGATTGATGGCGAATCGGGGGAATGATTTTCCTCAATGCCCAGTTGGGAAATTTGATGGGAAAGGAAACTTCCAGCATTGGAGATCACAGATGGAACTCTTCTTCAAAATCATGGAGTATACAGAGGTGGTGATCAATGGATTTATAGATCCAGGAGACCAAGAAAATCTCACACGAAATCAAAGAGAAGAATTGGTTCGAAATAGGAAGAAGGATTGCAGAGCCCTGATGTATATATTTGGAGCAATTGATTCTGAAGTTTATGAGAAGATTGCACATGTTACAACATCGAAGGAGGCATGGGATTGTCTGATCAATACTTATGTGGGCGAGATAAAGTGAAGAAGGTGAGATTGCAGACTCTACGGCGACAGTTCGAGCTTCTTCAGATGGAGAAGAAAGAAAGCATCTCTGGATACTTTGCAAGAACATTGGCTATTGTCAATCAAATGAAAGCCAATGGGGAGGATATCAAAGAGCTGCAGATTGTGGAGAAGATTCTTCGAACCTTGACGGAGCGGTTTGAAGGAAAAGTCGCAGCCATTGAGGAGTCACAAGATCTCAATGCTATGACAGTGGATGATTTAATGAGTTCCTTGCAGGCCTATGAACAAAGGCTGAATGAGAAGTCAGAGATGGTGATTGAAGAAGCATTGCAGACTCATTAAGCTCAAGAAGGAAAGAATTGGTCGCCACGTGGTGAGTCAAGCTCAACTCAAAGGAATCAAAGTTCAAGTTACATGAGAGGTTCACAGGGCAGATTTGGAGCAAGAAGAGGAAGAGGAAGGGGCTTCCATTGGAGTCAAGGACGAGATAGATCGAATGTCCAGTGCTTTAATTGTCATGGTTATGGTCATTACAAGAATGAGTGCAACTTGAGAAGGTCGGAGAATAAGCAGTTTCATGCCAAGTTTGCTATAGTGCAATGAGGAGACTTTGTTGATGGCTTTTAGTGCAATGAGTAATGGTGAACAAATCACATGGTACTTGGACACAGATTGCAGCAATCATATGTCCGGGCACAAGGATTTGTTTGTTGAATGAGTCAATACGAGCTGAGATTACATTTGGAATGCTGCAAGGATGCCGGTTAAAGGAAAAGGCAAGATCTTTATACAATTGAAGAATGGGATGTACAACACCATATCAGATGTATATTATGTGCCTGGCCTTAATCACAACTTGCTTAGTATGAGGCAATTATCAGAGAGGGGGGTATGATATGCGCATCTATAGAGGAGTTTTCACCATCAAAGATCCTCAACAGAAACTAATAGCAGAGGTAACTATGACTCCTAATCGCTTGTTTCCATTACTTATGCAGTATGATAAGTTACCTTGCTTTAATTCTGTTGCAAATGGTGATAATTGGTTGTGGCATATGCGATATAGGCATTTAAATTTCAGTAGCTTGAATTTCCTGCAAGAAAAAGTTTAGTATCTGGACTACCCCTTATTTATGTTCCAAACCAAGTTTGTGAGACTTGTGTTCTTGGAAAGAAGCATAGAGATAGCTTTCCTATAGGAAAGGCCTTGAGAGCTAATATGCCCCTTGAGATTATTCACTCAGACTTGTGTTCTGTTGAGGTTCCCTTCATATGGAGGTGTCAAATACTTCGTCACTTTTATTGATGATTTTAATAGGAAGGCATAGGTGTATATTTTAGAACAAGTCTGAGGCATGTGATACATTTAAGGCCTTCAAAGCTTATGTGAAAAGCAGAGTGGAGAAAAGATAAAGGTGTTGAGAACTGATCGAGACACAGAATACATAGTTTGTGATGACTTTTTGAAGAAAAATGGCATTAAACATCAGCTCACAGCAAGGTATACGCCTCAGCAAAACGGCTTAGTAGAGAGGAAAAACAAAACAATTATGGATATGATGAGATGCATGCTGAAATTGAAAAATTGGCCCAAGTATTTTTGGGCAGAAACTATTAGTTGTGCAGTTTACATCTTGAACAGGTCTCCTAGTAGAAGCACTGGTGGAATTACTCCATATGAAGTGTGGAGTGGTCGGAAGCCCAACATTCTTCATTTGAGGGTGTTCGGTTGCATCGCATTTGCTCATGTTCCAGATCAAATAAGGAAGAAGCTTGATGATAAAGCTGAAAAGTGCATTTTTATTGGCTATAGCACGGTGACAAAGGGGTACAAGCTTTTCAATCTGGTGACGAAGAAGGTAATAATTAGTCGAGATGTCACTTTTGATGAGCAAAGTGTGTGGAATTAGAGTTCAAAAGAAAAAGAACCAGCAACATTCATTCAATTGGAGGATGATTCAATTGAAGCTGATCAGTTGGTTGGCATTCAAGAAGCTGAGTCTCCAGCAATAGAAGTTCTAGAACCTGAGTCTCCAGCAGCAACAGTTGAAGTTCCAGAAATTGAGCTTCCACTAGAAGTTGCAACAGCAAGGCCTCAACGTGATCGTCGTTTGCCACCATACTTGAAAGATTATGAGTTGAAGACCAAAAGAAGAAGCATATCAGATGAAGATATTGTCAATTTGCTTTGTATGCTGATTGTGATCCTCTTACCTATGATGAGGCTTGTCAACAAACAACATTAGGTGAAGGCGATGGATGATGAAATTCATGCTATTGAAAAGAATGACACATGGGAGCTCACTTCACTTCCGGAAGGAAAGACAGCTATTGGAGTCAAATGGGTGTATAAGACTAAGTAAAGCCTAATGGAGACGTGGATCATTACAAAGCGAGATTGGTAGCAAAAGGCTACAAGCAAAAACTAGGTATTGATTATCTTGAAGTTTTTTCTCCTGTTGCTAGGCTTGATACTGTGAGAATGGTTATTTCTCTTGCTGCTCATAATTGTTGGAAAATATTTCAAATGGATGTTAAATCCACTTTCTTGAATGGAACTCTTGAGGATGAAGTCTATATTGAGCAGCCACTTAGATATGTGAAGGAAGGACAATCGGAAAAGTATATAAGCTGAAAAAGGCTTTATATGGTCTTAAACAAGCTCCTAGAGCTTGGTACACCCGAATTGATGCTTATTGTGGAGAATGAGTTTGAAAGGTGTCCATATAAGCATACATTATATGTTAAGACTAATATGGAAGGAGATGTTATTGTGTGCTTGTATGTGGATGACCTTATTATAACAGGTAATAATTCAAAGCTAGTTGGAGAAGTCAGGGAGGCTTTGGCATCTCATTTTGAGATGACGGATATAGGGTTGATGTCGTATTTTCTTGGTATTGAAGTGGTGCAAACTGAGAAGGGGATTTTTATTTCTCAGAGGAAGTATGCTGGAGACATTCTCAAGCGTTTTAAATGGAGTCTTGCAATTCAATCATGACTCCAGTTGAGCAGAGATTGAAGTTGAAGAAAGATGGGAGTGGAGAGTTTGTTAATCCCACATGGTATAAGCAGCTTGTTGGGAGTTTTCGTTACTTGACGGCTACTAGGCCTGACATCACATTTGGAGTTGGATTGATTAGCAGATTTATGGAAACTCCTCGTTAGTCACATTTGCAGGCAGCAAAGAGAATATTGAGATATGTCAAAGGAACTCAAAGTGATGGAATTTTCTATGCAACTAATTGTGTGAATGAACTTGTTGGCTATACATATAGTGATTGGGCATGAGAAGAGAAGGCAAAGAGCACCTCAGGTTATGTTTTTGATATTGGTTCTGGGGTAATATGTTGGTCATCAAAGAAGCAACAAGTGGTAGCTCTTTCATCAGCTGAAGTAGAGTGTGTTGCAGCAAATAGGTGTGCTACTCATGCAATTTGGTTGTGTCGAATTCTTCAAAACTTGCATCAAGAACAGAAGTGGCCTACACCAATCTTCTGTGACAAACAACTCACCATTTCTTTGTCCAAGAATCCAGTTTCCATGAGAGGACAAAGCATATCCATGCCAAGCATCATTATATTCGAGATTTGCTGAAGAAAAGAAATTACAGTGCATTATTGTCCTTCTGGAGAATAAGTAGCTGATATATTTACAAAGCCACTTAATGCAGCAGCTTTCTTGAAGCTAAAGGAGCTGATGGGGATAATTAAGTTTGAAGATCTTGGCTTGGTTTAAGGGAAGCAATGTAGGATAATAAACCAAGCCTTAAGTAAATAATTAACTCCTATATATATATTCAGTAAAACAGTAACTATGTTAAGTGGTTTAGTTTTTGTCTGAAGTCTTCCAGTTATGGGACTTCTAGTTTGTGTATTTTTAAATTGGAGCAACTTATGGAACTTGGTTGTTCCAGACCTTTCGTTGTTATATATATATGACAGCTGATGTACTAAGTTTTTTTTTGGTTGAATGAACAAAAGAACAACTCTTGCTCCAGAAAAACTCTTCTATCTATATGTGTGTTGAGATAGATTTGTTGTAGAGTTTCTTCTATCTGGTGTTATTTATATTGCTGTGGTGTGATATTGTTGTTGTTGTTCAGCTTCTACAATGTTAATCACTAAACAGCAAACAAACACACAATGAGAACCTTCAACCAGAAAAAGTAGCAACATGTGTGACTCCCCAAGCAGGAAAACAGCGCTGAATGGATGAGAAATAACGGTGGGCAAAGTTTTGTACCTACAAATATTGAACCCACAACCAATCTAGTGTGTGAATAACATCACCAAGTACTGGAATAGAAAAGAAACTAGTTAATGGAAAAGACAAGGTAAGGACTGCAGATAGCATCCCATCTGGAAACAAATTCTAATCGGCAATCGATTTGAACTCTGAGTACTTTCAACGGGTTAACCTACCAAATTTGATTAACCTACTTCAATGGTTATTTCCTTTTCAATTCTGAACTAAACAAAGGATTACATCTCACATAGGTAATTAGGGAAAAGGCCCACCTCAACTGTTGTCGAGCACTGCCATTTTCCCAAGGTGGATCAACAACTATAACACTGAAGCCACAATCAGATCAGCTGCATTGAAATAAAACAGGTCATAATTTAGCTGATAAAGCAAACTAAGATAGAGCACCAGTAGAACATGAAACGTGTGAAACGATGTTTGTGGCAACTAAATAACGTACTTTTGTTATCTATGATCATGAAAGAAACATAATTGGATGCATCATGACTTTTTTAATCCATATAAAACAAAGCAGTGCAGTTCGAACATTCAGAAACAGGTATTGCAGATACACGATAACAAAATGCAGGAATTACCAGGAATTAGATTGCGAATCTGCCCCATATCTGACTTCCACATGATACAAAACAAACCATAATAAGATACTAGCTAAGGACGTTTCAATATGCCAAAAGAAAACCAGTCAATAAGTCGGCATACCATGTAGAAGGAACTCGGCATACCATGTAGAAGGAACTCTTTGGGGGCAAAATATGTCGACTCTTCAAAACTTCAGCCTCCACATCATTACTGCTCTCATTTACAATCAAGTTGTTAAACACAGGGAGAACACGTTGCTTACAGTCCTGCGTGGCATGCGAGCCTAAACAAACACAAAGTACATATTCACTGCGATTACTAGAAACAACAATCACATGATCAATATGCAAACAATCAATATACAACGAATTTCGACTGCGAAAACCAACCCCATCTTCCCCTGCTTTGTAATTCAGACTAATCTCGTAAAGAGGAGCCTGCCAAACAATGCGAGTTCAACAAACGACTGTTCAACACCTGGAGACCAAGTTTCAGAGCCTCTCAAAATGCTCATAACCTCTGACACCTCACTTGATCTCATCAAAGATTCATGTGCCTTCACTCTTCCTACAAGAGGTAATTTCATCCAAAATTTACAATCACTTTGCGTTTTCTACGGAAAAAGGAGCAGTACCTTTGCAGCATTAGAAATAAATTGATACAATCCCAGTAGAGAGTACATTTGTATCGCACTTGACCTTTGGTGCGTCATGAGGCTAGACTGGGGTAACTTCTTATGTAAAGACAAACCTGCCACCTCTGTGAACAGAAGAAAGGGAAGTTGGAGTTCAGCTAAATGCATCACAAAAAAAGTTGCAATTGCTAACAGATACATTAAACCAATTCACTTTGAGCAAAGCATTTTAGTGACTTGGTATGGTAACAATTAAGGTTTAACTTACTGATAGTACCCTTCATCAGGTTCTATGGTGACCTCAAAGTTCATCAGATCATCTGTCCATGTGGGAATGCTATGCTAATTGTATTTGGCAGGTTTAACTCAGTTATATCTACAATTAACACAAGAAATGGAAAAATAAGACTAGTTGAAGGAGGCTAAAGTTGCTAAACAATCAAATAACACAAGATATATAGTTGCTTCCCTGATCTCATAGAGTTTCAAAGATCAAAGTGTGGGGGCAAATATGAAGGCCGTTCATAAGGGTATAAGGCACCCAAGTCAGTGCAGATGATAAATGTTCTACAAAATCATACCATGTCTACAAGAGAAAAAGAAAACAGAATTATTACAATCTAAACCATGTTGAAGAAGCATGATAATGAGGAATGCATGGATTGCATCGAAGAATATTGTTGCGAATAGCATGTATCAATGTGTATAGGGAACAATTCCCAATTCTCAATTGTAAATGAAAAGGCTGAGACCTCTTTGAACGCGTAATTCCCCTGCACTTTTCTTCTTGACAGGCGCCTTCTCTTTTGCATTGTCTACAAGTTCCTGTTGTTTTTCCTTCACTTTGAATAACCTGATCATTGTTTCTAGGGTTTAGGGTTAGCTGCAATGGGGTAAAAGAAAAGGAAGCTAACCTGCTCGACTTAATTGGATGATGGGAGATGAAAGAGTGCTGCCAATAATGTCACATCCCAGGACCCCTCCGCCGTAACACGATATTGTCCGCTTTGGGCCCACCGGCTCACGGTTTTGTTTCCGGCAGCCAAAGCAGCTTCCCAGTAGGTCACCCATCTTGGGATTGCTCTAGCATCAACATGCTTAACCCCGGAGTACCTATCCCCTCCGAAGCCGCTGAGCCACCAAAGGCCTCGTGTTAGATTGGAGGTGGGCATGTACATTACAGCACATAACCCTCTCCGTTTGGCCGATGTGGGATATTACAAATAATGGCAGAATCTTACTAAATACTTTCACCTTTTCCATTTGGGGGACTATTTTTGATTTGTTGGTTTGTTTTTCTCATTTGCATGGTCGTCCTTCTCCTTCTGCCTTTACATTCAACCTTCCAATTTCTGTTTCAAGTCCTAAAACATAGGAGGCACAGGCTCCGCAAATCGTCGTGGTGGTTATTCACGACATGTCGTTTGTTGTGTCCAATTGGTTTCGAAAAAAGACTTAAGAGTGATTTTAAATACACACCCCTAATTACTTGATACACATTCATATTATTTGACAATTCAAATCAGATTTTATTTGTATGTTAAATGACTAAAACAGACATGTGAATACATTAGGAATACATAAACAAATTAAAAACATAGAATTTATATTTGGAAATTAAACTAATGATGTGATAATATAAAAAAATTAAATTATTAAAAACGAAAAAAATTTAAATTTGGAAACTTATAAAGTAAATATTTTTAGAAATTAATAGTGAAAATACATAACCAAATAAAGTACTAAAATTGGAAACTTATTTTGGAAAAATTGAAGTATAGTTAATACAAATTTTGTCAAGGAAGTTTTGATGATTAATTCTTTCTTTTTCATCCTAAAAGTCATGATTTTCAAGTTTAGAATGTGAAACAATGTAATTCTTATATGAACTTCTATTCATTATACATTCCATCATCTTCTTCTTTTTCCCAAACACAAGGTATGCATTCTTCATTTGTTATCAATTTCATGTTTAAATATTTGAAAAAAACATTGAATCTGTGTAAGGATTATATAGACCATACACAAATAGTATATGAATATCTGCAAAGTGTAAAAACTTATAGTAATATATACTAATCACACAATAATAGTTATATAGTCAATTAATATTTCAGGAAATTTTAGATTAGGGTTTTTTGGGTACTTTGGGTTGTGTATTTAGTAAAATATTAGAATGAGAAATTAGGTAGATGGGTGTATTAAGTGAGGCATGTGTATTAAGAAATCAGGGTGTGTATATAAAATTTCTCAATACTTAATTGTCAATTTGCTACTCTAGCTTTAAGAAAAAGAAAAACTATATATAGTAGCAAATTGACACCATGGCTAAAGAGAAATATCATTTCATTCCCATCTTAATTACTAAACTATCATCTATCGACTACTAAGGATATATCGAAGATCCTAAAAATAGAAATTTCGATAAATTTTTTGACGGAATAATAAATTAAAATTATGACAAAAATTCATGGAAGCTTGGAGATATATAATTAAACATGAAAGCTTTCCTGAGTTTGTAGTATGAATTCTAAACAGACCGCAAAAAAAAAAATTCAATAAATTGATTCGCTAAAATCTATTGCTCAACTACGTTACTTTTTCTTTTTCTTTTTTGAGGAAACCTCAACTGCGTTACTTGAGCTGTGTATGAGCTGCGACAAATCCTCTGAAGCCATACTAACATAAACCGGAGCACCGCTCTCAAAACAAGTTGGTATGGGAAATATCTGAGAAGGTCGAAAGTACCTTGATGGGAGGTCTGAGAATTCTTCTTCACATAATTCATACTTTTACAGCGTCCTCTTCCGACTTGAACACGACCCGATGAAAGTAGAAATCTTGCTTCTTTACTACTAGATGAGCTGCTATTGCCTTTACTTCTTCTTTTCCACCATTTTCTGTCAAAATATTAGAATACGAGGACGATTAAGAATATACGTATATACGTTTGTGATATATATGGAGAAGGAAATTAATAGTGAGCAAGTGTTCATGCATACCTGAAATGATTTATGAGTGGTCTGTAAAAAATTGGTTGTTGGAACCTGGTTGTAGAATAAACCACGAAGAGTATCCTGGATTGATATCCTTGGAGCGTGTAGTATCCGCAGTCCAAGAGTGAGCTAACCACGGGGTTTGGGACATCGAAAGGGTCGACATCAGGCATCGTGATTATAGCTTGATTAAGAACTATCTTATACCCTGGATAAATGCACAGGCATGTATAAATTACTTTAGAGAGTGAATTTATCATTTTATGAAAAAGAAAAGAGAAGAAAAAAATAGAAATATTACGTCTGAGAATTCCACCAGTGAACTTATCAAAGAAGGTTGCATTGAATAATGCTTCTAGGGCTATTTCAGCAACTTCGCCTTCGGTGGACTTGCCGTGCTGATATCTAGAATATTACACGACTCATGTTAGCATAACAGATTAAAACTGATCACATGTAATTAAGAGAGAAAAAAAATGAAATCAATTAGAACAAGCAGTATTACCGAAAGTTTATAATTCTTTGAGCATATTTAGAACCAGATCCCAGTACTGCAGAGCCGAGGGAGTGCGTTTCATTCGTAACGTGTCCGTCCTTTGTAAAAATACGATAAAGTTGAAGACCCTGCGAATCGAAATAACAATTTAAGTAAATATAACCAAGTCAGAACATCTTAAGCGATAAGATTTGAATTTTGCAGCTTACATCTTCTGCATCCCATCCAGCCAAGAGTACCCCAAATGCTTTGTCATTCTTAATGTTTTCAGGCAGACCCCGTAAATGAGCACACATTTGTTGTAATGCGTACGCAACTGATACACCATTCTCCTCGAACTGCATTATATCAAAAAGCAACTGTCTTTAGAGTAGTAGCTAGTTATTTTCCGTTTCCAAATTTAAGCAAAACTACAGAGAGCAGAGAGATAGATCAGTACACATGGATATAGTTTTAGGCGCGCGCTCTTACCTCAGTTTGGCATTTGGATCTCACACTCCTACACATGTTCATGCAATCAATAGCTGTCCCGGACATTACAGCAATTATAGAGGATGATATTCGAAACGTTTTCACCTCATTGTTTTTAACTGAAACATATATAATAAGACAAAGTTAAATATAAAAAAGGATGAAGAGTTAGGGCTGAGGCTAGAGAGTTATAGTTCTTCTCTTAAAAAGTGAAAGAGGAAGATAATCATTACTCTTAAGTGGCTTGTCAAGTCTTTTTTCAGTTGAAGACCTAGAATCAGCTGCCACTAGGATGCCTCCCTCGTAAAGTAGACCAAGAATTGTTGTCCCTTTGTTTCTCCCTCCAAAGAGTAGTGTTTTGAACTCGTGCATCCATATTTCAGCTATTTCTATCAAAAGCTGAAATCTCTTGAGCATTAGACTAAGAATACGTGACAACAAAGCAATTAAGCAAAGGTCTTACAAATTTGTTAATTCTAGATATGAATATATGACACATTGTAATTGACCACAATATATATGATCATGGTAGGTTTCAAAGGTTATTATTCAAAAGCTAACATTAGTCTAAGGAATTCCTTAGTCTAAAGTTTAAGATGTATCCTCAAATCAACAACATAGAATTTTTTTTTTTTTTAGAGATACTTACATTACGAAGAGAATGCAAAGATCAAAGTATACAATCTTAAACCTTTCTGATGAGAATGCAAAGGTCGTAATTTCGTCGGACCAACTAATTTGATTTGGTTGAATTGCTAATTGAACTTGGTTATATAGAGCACTATTCCTAAAGTTCAAAAGAATGGGGAAATATTTAGTCTACCGGATGATATAAGGAATCCTAATTCATTAGCATGCAAGTAAGGAAAGTAAACTGCATATATTAGATCAATTAGGAAATTAAGAAGAACTTTTACCTCACAACACAAGGAAATTTAAAAAAAAAAAAAAAAAGTAAATCAAGAAGATTTACCTCACAACACAAGGTAAAAGAACCGAACTGTGTAATCATATATATAACAATCATGTTTTATGGTTTCTCACAATTATTTAGGCTCTCTCAAAGCTAAACCTAGATTCAACTTCTCATAATAAGCCATGACGATCTGGAAAACTATATGCAACCTCGTGCACCCTAGGGCACAGCTATGCGTTCGATTGTTCAGAATTCGATGAGGAAAAAATATCTGCAATTTCCTTGGACTACTGGTTCATCTGCGTAGAGTAAAAAAAGGTTTTGTTTTATTTTATTTTGTGTTAGTAATTTCTCATCCTTACGTCAAACTCTTAACCTAAAGCTCCAAATTTCTCTTTCACAGCCGTCATGATTAGCAGCCCAACTGAACGGTGAAGCCCTGTGATCCTCCAAGAACAGAAACAGTGGAAACCCTCAACCCAATAACGCTGCTGGTATATGATCTTTTCCTCTCTTTTTTTTTTGCGATTTTCGATAAGCTTAACCCTATTCTTTTCCTTTTGGTATATAACAATATATCGCCACAGTTGCGAAGTAGAAGAACCAAAGGCTTCCAAATACACTTTTGTGATATCTGCGATACTTGTGATCACAGGTTGGAGATGTGCCCTGACAAATGCGGAAAAGTTATAACAGTTTGTAAAGTTTGTGATCATCCCATGTAAAAATGAGGCTGACGACCACAAGGAACACCATTATGAATGTTTACTATATGTCATCATTGTGATGAGATTGGTGATCACTTGAGTGAACTGTGCCCGGACAGGAATCCGACTTGGGTGACGAGGACTGGGATTCTGACACGGATGATGATAACTGGGATAATAAGGGTGATTTGCCGGAGAATACACAGATGGCCGCCGCTGCTGCATAGAGATTAGGGATCGAGTGCCAATCCCCACTGTGCCCGGACATGGAATCCGACTTGGGTGACGAGGACTGGGATTCTGACACGGATGATGATAACTGGGATAATAAGGGTGATTTGCCGGAGAATACACAGATGGCCGCCGCTGCTGCATAGAGATTAGGGATCGAGTGCCAATCCCCACTTTAGCTAGTTCCTCGATGGTTTTTTTATATATATTTTTTTTTTAAAGTAATAAATATTTTGTATAAACAAAAGCCAGAATGACGAGATTACAATGACCACAAAGATTACAACAGTACATTACATTAGACGTTTAGCTCACTTATTCATGTGAGCTTAGCAAAGAATTAAACTAGATACAAAACACGATCTAAGGGCTCAATTGCGGTACTCAATTGAAGTCATAGTCAATTTGAAATCGGCCCAATAGTCCAATTCCAAATCTGACATTTTAAGGGTTCAGTTTTAGACCCAGGCCCATTCCCAAACCCTACCAGAGATGCTTCACGTGTTGCAGACATGTTGACGTCTTCCAATGTAGTAGCGCAGCGCCTCCATACCTTAGTCACCCCTTTCATGTTCTCTTCCAGGTTAGCACCACCTTTTCCCGGCCACCATTCACGAAATCGGCAACCATGGTTCCTTGGCAGCAGCTAGTTCAATCGGCATTATCAGATCCGATTGAATTCTTCTTTTCACAAGACCGATCAGGATCCAGTGCTCTTGGACATGACGTCCATGTTGGCTCCTTCGTTAGATCCATCCTCAGAAGGTCCATCTCGGCCAGCATACGCCGACGTCGTCAAAACCCCTAGTCCTCATAGCCATAGACCGCGACATACAGGGATTTGGATTAGTTGGATTGGGATCCGGGCAGCGTTGCCGGAGACGCCATCGACTCCCCATACCGTAGTGCCCACAGATCCCTCCTTAGTTGGTCGACAGAGGAAAAAAGAATGCAAAACCCTTGTTTTGTGGTTCAGTACAGCTGGCCATATACGGAGCATGTTCGCTCTTTACTCTTTTTTTTCTTTTCTTTTTTTAAATTTAGTTTTGCATCTAGTATCAGTAATATGTAGTTGCATATATTTCACGATAAAACATTAGCCTCTGATCCTTTCCAAAAAACAAAACAAAAAAAATATTAGAAGCTCTATTCGATTACAAAATTCCTGGATTCCTGGAAATGAAGGGGTTCGTTCCCCCAAGAAACCCCTCCGGTTGTCATTTCTCAAGAAAATAGTTAAATGCATCGACCACGTTTGAGCCTTGGACCTGTAACAATCCTTACAAGGCACAAATTGAAGGTATATTTAATTAGTAACTACATTGCCTACTGAAAACCAGATACATGAAGAGCCGAAGCAATTGGAAGTGGTCAACCCAAAGATTGGCCTTAGGTTAAAGGAAAGTACTATGATCGGCAAATCACCTGCAATTGGAGGCTTCCTTGAGTAATCCCCGGCACGCTTAATATAATCTCGTTCGCTTCATCAAATTGTTACAGCAGAGAGTCTCCAGAGAATATATTCTGGAACCAACACCCTCGCCTTGGTGGCTCGTGCTTCCGCATTCCGCATTCTCTCTTGGACTCGTTTATGGAAGCATTAAGCTCAAGGTCCTCAAGGCTAAGGCTAAATCACACCAAAAGGCTGCAGCAAAGGCTCGTCATGACTAAAAGAGGGTGTGTTCTACCGGAAGTTGTGAACGAGAATTTGGGGATAGTGTAGGTATATGGCATCCCTATTCAACTTAGGAAAAGCAAAGAAACCTGAACAATATCAAGCATCAATGTTTCATGGTCAAACTAGGAGAAGCAAAGTCCAGGGGGCAATACAGTTCGACTGCAGTAAAAACTGATTTCAATCTCCTCATGTAAATGCATATCATATTTTGATCTGAATCATTTTGGAAGATTGGTTTTTATTAATAACAGATTTGCTAAAATATCTTTTAGATTTTTGGGAAATCTTTTTGTGGTTATCTGATATGAAAAATTATTCTATCTTTTCTAACTGATTTGGTTTTTAAACTAAATTTCCTTGTATATCTCAATCAATGATCAGTAAGGATCCGATTGAGGGGGAACTTTATCTCCCTATATATATGCATTGAAAACTAATTCATCACCATTGAGTTTTATTATATTATAATTGTTCTTACTTGCTGCGTAGTCTGTAAAAGCCTTTGGAAACTCATTGTCATTTCATGCTTTGCTTTGTCATTTCATCTTATGTGTGATTGAGATCAGTGGTATTGAAAAGCCTCAAGAAGACGTGTTTAATTTCTTATGATTGTTATTGAATTCTAAAACTAGGATATTTTAATTTGTTGAAAATCAAGTAAGTCTTGGTGACTTGTAAAAGTGATTGTCTTTGAACATCACAACTTGATCCGGTTGTAATTCTATTTTACAATAGTGGATTTGACTTAGTATGAACTACTTTAAAAGTCTGGCAGTAACGTATTCTCGAGGGAGGTTCACACTTTACATATTGTTATCCACAAAATCGTTGTGTTCTTGTGTGTGTTAATTTTACAAGTACAAAGGATTGGCGTATCTGTTTCAATCCTTCATTATATTGTTCCATTTAATATTTCAGATAGGAAGAATGCACAATGGTGTTGTATCTACATTTCATTCTTAGAGCTTTTGTGGATTATGAGAACCTTGCTTTGAAGCTAGTGATTTTGAATTGAGAAATATAAACTCAATACTCTACGATGGTTTATTTGTTGGCCTCGCCTATATATTGTAACGGCAACTTAATAAGATAATTTTAGGGGAGTGAAATTTACACTCCTTATTTTACAATTCACACTCCCACATTTCTTTTTTGGGTAAAATTTTTTAAAAAGACAAAATATATGTCACTAAAGATAAAATTTAAATTATCAGAAAAAGAAACTGAGAGTGTAGATTGTAAAATTAGGAGTGTAAATTTCAGTTTCCTAATTTTATTATTTACGATCATGAAACAAACATAAATTGGATGCATCATGAGTTCTTGACCTTTTAATCAGGAAAATATAACCAAAAATGGTATCGAACCGGGGTCACCTGAGTGACAAACGGAAATACTTACCACTCTTTTTTTGTTAATGTAATGGATTCATCGTGGAACAAAAGCCCAACAAAAGTTGGAACGCCCAAAACCAACGTATAGAGGAAGAAAATGAGAATCCTAACCAGTAACACAAACGTCGACACACACAAGCAAAAAAAGAGCTCTGACCATATCGACGACTCAAACGATTTCATGCGTTGTAGAATGTAGAGAAACCTCACAACATGAGGAAATTAAAAACAAATCCAGCAAACAAGGAAATTAAGAGAACTTTTACCTTACAACACAAGGAAGTTAAAAAAAAAAAGAGAAGGAAATCAAGAAGATCTTTTCACCTCATAACACTAAGATATATGTGTAACCCACACCACATATATATAACAATCATGTTTTATGGTTTCTCGCAATTATATAGGCTCTCTCACGCAGATACAGCCGCCATGATTAGCAGCCCAACTGAACTGGTGAAGCTCTGTGATCCTCCAACAAAAGAAAGAAAGGTGGAAATCCTCATCGAACCCAATAACACTACTGGTATGATCTTTTCCTCTCCTCTCTTTTTCTTTGGGAACTTCTTTTTGATGACCTAGAATTGGAATTAATGTTTTTGAATTTTGATAGCTCTATACATGTAAATTTCGAGAGAAGAAGAAGATAATAATTTAATCTATTTTATCGATAAGCACTTAACCCTATTCTTTTCCTTCTGGTATTTAACGACAGAATCGCAAACAGGTTGCAAAGTAGAAGAACCAAATGCTTCCAAATACACTTATTGTGACATCTGCAAAAATCGTGATCACGACTTGGAGATGTGCCCTGACAGATTGGGAAAGTTATAACAGTTTGTAGCGTCTGTGGTCATCTCCCATGTAAAAATGAGGCTGACGACCACAAGGAACACCATTATGTATGTTTACTATATTGTCATCTTTGTGATGAGATTGGTGATCACTTGACGGAACTGTGCCCGGACATGGAATCCGACTTGGGTGACGAGGACTGGGATTCTAACACGGATGATGATAACTGGGATAATCAGGGTGATCTGCCGGAGAATACACAGACGGCCGCCGCCGCTGCATAGAGATTAGGGTTCGAGTGCCAATCCCCACTTTGATTTGCTCGATTGTTTTCTTTTTTATTAATTTTAGGATGTAGTTATTATATACTATTACCATGATCAATTGTATGCTGTTTTCTTCAATCCATCATCATTGTTCAATTTGTGGTCTATATTTTCACCAATTATATCAGAATAACATTAGCAGCTCTATCCTTTAAAAAAACATATTAGCAGCAATTTGTAGAGTAATCCCCCGGCACGCTTAATATAATTTGATTATCTGGTGTACGATCGATCCGATCCCAATAAGACTGACTGGCTATACTTATTTTCCTTTTCCATCTTGTTCGCTTCGTCAAAATTGTTACAGCAGAGTCTCCATGGCACCACCTCCAGGACCCTATTCTGGAACCAGCACCCTCGCCTTGGTGGCTCGTGCTTCCGCATTCTCTTTTGGACTCGCCTATGGAAGCATTAAGCTCAAGGTCCTCAAGGCTAAGGCTAAATATGGCTGCATCAAAGGCTCATCACTGAAAAGGTCTGTTCTACTGGAAGTTGTGAATGAGGAATTGGGGATAGGAATAATGCACATTGGTGCTGTACCTACATTTCATTCTTAGAGCTTTTGTGGATTATGAGAACCTTGCTTTGAAGCTACAAGGTGGTGATTTTTAATTGAGAAATATGAACTCAGTACTCTACGATGGTTTATTTGCTGGCCTCGCCTATTGTAACGGCAACTGAGTAAAGTAATTTTATTATCTATGATCATGAAATAAACATTTTTTTTTTGGGTAATAAAAATAAGTTGGATCTAACATGACCTTTTTTAATCATGAAAATATAACCAAAAATATATGCAGTTGCCTGGTATCAAACCGGGGTCACCTGGATAACAGGCGGGAAGGCTTTACCTTTCTTTTTTTTTTGGGAAGAAATAGATTCATAGTGGGAAAAGCCCAATAAAAGTTGGAACGTATAGATAAAGAAAATAAGAATCAGCGATATCAATCTAAGATATAGTACACAAATGCACATACATGCATTGCAATATCCTCATAACATAAAAAATAAAAAATAAAAAAAATGAGCTCCGACCATATCGACGACGTTAAAAGTTTGTAAGGAAACCTCACAACATAAGGAAATTAAAAATAAATCCAGCAACGAGGAAATTAAGAACAACTTTTACCTTACAACAGAAGGAAATTAAAAAGAAAAAAAAAAGGAAATCAAGAAGATCTTTTCACCTCACAACACTAAGATACATGTGTAACCCACACCACATATATATAACAATCATGTTTTATGGTTTCTCGCAATTATATAGGCTCTCTCAAGCAGATACAGCCGCCATGATTAGCAGCCAACTAAACTGGTGAAGCTCTGTGATCCTCCAACAAAAGAAAGAAGGTGGAAATCCTCATCGAACCCAATAACACTGCCCTCTTCTCTTTTTCTTTGGGAACTTCTTTTTGATGACCTAGGATTGGAATTAATGTTTTTGAATTTTGATAGCTCTATACTACTATACATATAAATTTCGAAAGAAGAAGAGAAATTAATCTATTTTATCGATAAGCACTTAACCCTATTCTTTTCCTTTTGGTATTTAACGATAGAATCGCAAACAGGTTGCAAAGTAGAAGAACCAAAGGCTTCCAAATACACTTATTGTGACATTTGCAAAAATCGTGATCACGACTTGGAGATGTGCCCTGACAGATTTGGGAAAGTTATAACAGTTTGTAGAGTCTGTGATCATCTCCCATGTAAAAATGAGGATGACGACCACAAGGAACACCATTATGTATGTCTACTTTATTGTCATCTTTGTAATGAGATTGGTGATCACTAGACTGCACTGTGTCCGGACATGCATCTAGTATCAGTAATATGTAATTGCATATATTTCACAATAACATTAGGAGTTCTGATCATTTCCAAAAAGCAAAACAAAAAATTATTAGCAGCTCTATTCGATTACAAAATTCCTGGATTCCTGAAAATGAAGGGGTTCGTTTCCCCAAGAAACCCATCCGGATGTCATTTCTCTAGCAAATAGTTCAATGCATCGACCACCTTTGAGCCTGGGAGCAAACTCTTGTAACAATCCTGTTCCAAGGCACAGTGAAGGTATATTGAGTAAATACATTGCCTACTGAAAACCAGATACATGAAGAGTCTGGCTTTAGGTTAAAGGAAATAAACCACCTCCAATTGGGGGCTTCCTTGAGTAATCCCCCGGTACGCTTAATATAATTTGATTATCTGGTATATGATCTGATCCCAATAACTGTTCAAAGTTCATAACCTGTGAAGTATCAACATCAAGAAGATTAGTTGTGAAAATAACTGAAATTCAGTACAAGAAATGAAGCCCAAGGCTTGTTGTTGCGGTATAAGCTAACCTTCCCATGATAGATGCCCACAAGAAGGCACTCATATGGCCTATGATGGAATAGGTCTAAATCACAAATCAAGGTACCATCAGCTTTCACCTATGGGAGTCCAAAGGGACCAGAACCACAGCATTAAGAATTCAAACATTCATATTCATGTTAATCACTAAACAGCGAACAAACACACAATGAGAACCTTCAACCAGAAAAAAGTAGCAACATGTGTGACTCCCCAAGCAGGAAACAGCTCTTTCTCAACAAAATCACGCAACTTCTCTCTATTTGTTACCCATAATGCGACAAGTGCTCCATCTGTGTGACTAAGTTGCTTGATAGGAATGGATAAGAAATAACGGTTGGGCAAAGTTTTGTACCTACAAATATTGAACCCACAACCAATCTAGTGTTGTGAATAACATCACCAAGTATATTTTTTTTTCTTGCCCACTGGAATAGAAAAGAAACTATGTAATGGAAAAGACAAGGTAAGGACTGCAGATAGCATCCCATCTGGAAACCAATTCTAATCTGCAATTGATCTGAACTCTGAGTAGTTTCAATGGATTAACCTACCAAATTTGATTAACCTACTTCCAATGGTTATTTCCTTTTGAATTCTGAACTAAACAAATGATTACATCTCACAATAGGTAATTAAGGAAAAGGCCCACCTCAACTTTTGTCGAGCACTGCCATTTTCCCAAGGTGGATCAACAACTATAACACTGAAGCCACAATCAGACTCAGCTGCATTGAAAGAAAACAGGTCATAATTTAGCTGATCAAGCAAACTAAGATAGAGCACCAGTAGAACAGAAACAAAACGAATGTTTGTGGCAACTGAATAACGTACTTTTGTTATCTATGATCATGAAAGAAACATAATTGGATGCATCATGACTTTTTTAATCCATATAAAACAAAGCAGTGCAGTTCAAACATTCAGAAACAGGTATTGCAGATACATGCTAACAAATTACAGGAATTACCAGGAATTAGATTGCGAATCTGCCCCATATCTGACTTCCACATGAAAAAAAACAAACCATAATAAGACACTAGCTAAGGACATTTCAATATGTCTAAAAGAAAACCAATCAGTAAGTCGGCATACCATGTAGAAGGAACTCTTTGGCGGCAGAACATATCGACTGCTCAAAACTTCAGCCTCCACATCATTACTGCTCTCATTTACGACCAAGTTGTTAAACACAGGGAGAACACATTGCTCACAGTCTTGCGTGGCATGCGAGCCTAAACAAACACAAAGTACAAAATCACTGCAATTACTAGAAACAACAACCACATGATCAATATGCAACAAATCAAAATACAACGAATTTCGACTGCGAAAACCAACCTCCATCTTCCCCTGCTTTGTAATTCAGACTAATCTCGTAAAGAGGAGCCTGCCAAACGAATGCGAGTTCAACAAACGACTGTTCAACACCTGGAGACCAAGTTTCAGAACCTCTAAAATTGCTCATAACCTCTAACACCTCACTTGATCTCATCAAAGATTCATGTGCCTTCACTAACAAAGGTCTCACTTCCTACAATAGGTAATTTCATCCAAAAATTACAATCACTTTGCAGTTCTACGGTAAAAAAAGAGCAGTAACTAAACAGTAAAAAATTAATTACCTGGTGGCGTCGATCGGCGACTTGTTCTCTGTCGTTGAGAGCCTGAGGCTTCTTCTTCTCCTTCCGCTTCCTCTTTCTGGAATTTGAAGCGACGGTAGGCTCCGGCGGACACGTGGATTCGAATCGGCGACAGTAGTAAGCGGAAGGTGAAACCCTAAACCGGCAGTAGGAGCGGTCGAGCACTCGGACCGGGTCGATGAAAACGGCGTTGGAATCTTCGAACCGGTAAATCCCGGATTTCAAAAACTCGGTGAGCTTATCGGTGGTTTTGGAGTCCTTCATTTTCAGATTTAGGTCTCGCCGTTTCGGCGCGCCCTATTTTTGTTGTTAATAATCTCCCGCCGTGTCAAATGGGCCCTCGAATCTAATGGGCCCCGAGTCAGTCGTTGAGCTGCCAAGCCCACTGGTGGCATGTGACAGTTGTAATGAACAAGTGACAAAGATGGATTCTGTCTTTAACGGAGATTTTTTGATAGGTTGACGACAATATACTATTTTGGGGAAAAATATTGAGACATATTTGGGTGTTGATCGTTAGGCGTTAGTATACAGCTATAGCCTTTTGACGGGATGTGATTATATTACTTGTGTTTTTTGGGAAAATGATGTGAATTTTGTTCTTTATCTTCCCCTTCAAGAAAACGACATGATTGTTTAAAGCATAACGTACCAATTTCATAATATTGAATGAAGATGTGTTTCAGTTAGTTTGTGGATCGAATTCAACATTTAGTCTTAACACCCCTCTTTTTGAAACAGCTAATAAAGCATTGTAGCTAACATTCAAACACAAAACGTGTTCGTTTCTCATTCATTTAATAACTTAGAGCGAGTTCAAGAACTTATTTATATTTTTTATATAATAGGAAAGTAAAACTTAAAATCTCTAAAAAAATTGTATACCAAATCCAACAGTTTTCTTATTTTAAAAATTCAAATATTTATTACAACAACAATCCTCATTTATTATAATATAATAATAAGTATAAAAATATAAAAATTTATTTTTTAGAATAAATTATGTTTTCTTTCTTATCTTTGAGCCTTGAAGAATGTGCAACATTTAATTCTTCTTTTCCTAAAGAGAATCTGTAAATATAGAGAAACAAAACTTTTTTTTCATCTTTTTCTCTATTTTAGAGAATAAGACAGGAAAACTGTTGGAGTGGAAAATGACCTCATATTCCTTAAAATAGAGAAAATCAAAGAATTTAAAAATCTGTTGGACTTGCTCTTAGTTAAACTTGGCATTTCATATTTACAAAGTAGACACTTATATCATTAGTCAAAATGATTCTAAGTAATTAAAGGAAAATTATTTAGGTCTAAATCTTCTTTGCGTTAATGTAATCTCAATTTATCATTGATGTACTGATATATTGTTCCAGAAAGTATTGAAAAATTGGAAGTTTCTAGGAAAGGCCGGCAGAGCAGGAGAGTGGAGGAGGAGAGGGTCCACAAAGAATGAACGGATTGCGTATCTCCGCCAATGACGAAGCACCACGTTGTACGAACCATGGTTAAACTCACCCCACTCAGTCAGTCTCAGTCATTCACTGTTCACTAGCAGCCCTATAAATAGGTGGCGTTGGCCCGGACCTGTTGGATTAACGATTAAGGAAACCAAGAGGCAGCTACAGAGACTCCCTGGTCTTCCCCAGAAGCCCAAAAGGTTAGAGCTTTCGACTCACCAACCAGCTTGGCTTTTAAGTTCTTACCAATTCAGTGTTAGATCGGGGTTTCGATCATACTGCAGTTGTGTGCAGTTTCATTGTTCTAAGCCTTCACTTGAAACCAATATGTAATCTTGTAGGATAGGTTTGAGCTTGAAGGAGTTTGTTCTTAGCTGCACTGAAATCTATTTGTTTTTGAGGAAATGAAAAGATGCAATGGGAAATTTGACTTCTTTTGGGGTGTGTGCTTTGTGGTAGTGCCGGGTGGAGTGGAGGGAGGCCCAACTAGTAAAAGATTTCGTATTCTGTGATATAATTTCTTGTTGCTGTGAATCCTGTGATACATTCTGAACTTGATCATGATCGTTTTACCCTATGAGGTAGATTGGATGATTCTGGTTACCAAGATATGTAGTATTTGGGTTTTGATGATGATGCCTTTTAGCTTATGTGATTATGCAGTAGATTCATAGATTTCAATATGATTCTGGTTACCAAGTTATGTAGTATTTGGGTTTTGATGATGATGATGCCTTTTAGCTTATGTGATTATGCAGTAGATTCATAGATTTCAATTTTCATTTTTGATCTGCAATTGGGAGTCAAACAAGCAATTAGAGAATATTAGTCAGTAATGTGATTCAATGTTGGTTCTATTAGTTGGAGAAAGCAGCTGTCATGTTCAGTGATCATCCGTACAGTACATCTCAGTTATTGGTTGATTATCATTGTATCTTTACAGCCATCATGGCCTTGCTAATTAGGAAACACATTCGAGATTGTTCATATACTTTATCTGTAACGTAATACAAAAAAATCTTCTATTTTTGATTGATGCAAGAAACTTGGGTTTTGGAATCTGTCTGGAGTCTATTTGATCCTTATTTGAAAAATTAAAGTCAGGCTAAAATAATTTTGGAGCATACTTGATATCTGATCTATCTTTCCTGGCTATATATAGATGATAAATTGGTGATTTCCATTTTTCTTTTGTAGACTCTTTGGGGATTAATTTCGTTTCCTAATCTTGGAGTCGGTTGCCATGCTTCCACAAGCTGTCCTGCCTGCTGATATTGGTGTTCACAGTACCGATAAGGAGCTTTGTATGTTTTTACAGAAACTTACGAGTGGATCACCACTTCCAAGAAATGTGATCAATGATGTGAACCCTTACAATTACATGCCCTCAAATTTACCACCTGGTATTCTTCATCTCTCTCACAATTATATAATCCTTCAATCCCTGAGAACTTTCCAAATTTTATTTCATCTTGTTATGGATTCAGTAATTTACATTTTCTCTAATCAGACCCTATATAATGCAGGTAGTTTTTGGTACTTGATTCGCTCTAATGAGAGCAAAGATACAAATCTTGGATACTGGAGTCCCACAGAGGAGGCATTTAAAATATTCACAGACTCTGTCATCACTGGTTGGAGAAATACTCTTGATTTCTATGAAGGCCGAGCACCACATGAACATAAAACCAATTGGAGAATGCAAGAGTACAGGATAACTTACCATAAAGTTTCAGAAAATAGCAAGTCAAAGGTAATTAAAGGAGGTCTGCATGATCTGTATGATTGTTTTCCTGATATGTTCTATTTATTTGTTCTCTACCCAACCTGCCAGTCATTTGCCAGTTTGGTTGGATAATGTGCAGGAAGCCAATTTGCTTTGCAGAGTCCAGTCTGTTGGTGCTGAATGTAAAAACCCTATTGCTAATCGTTTCTCACAACCAGTTGTTTCTCTTGCCGAGACACTTACTGGACATGCTTCCACAAGCAAGCCTCAGGTTACCATCTTGGTCACATATTTAATATGTATATGTTTCATGTTTGGCTTCGTTGGTGTGCAGTTCATTTTTTATGCAGCTTTAACTTATTGGAACAACAATCTTTGTTATCAGCTCAGTTTTAAGTCTTGATACAAATTTTATACATCTTATAGGTCATCAAGGATAATGAAACAGGAACCTTAACTGTTACAGAAAGGCTTCCAGATCATCAAGTCGAAATCATGCCTGAGATTGAGATAGATTTTCCTTTCGGAGATGACTACATAGAACTGCTGGATCTTGATAGACCAGCATCATTTTCTTCTAGTTCAAATTCAAGTTGCTTGACAATGTCATCAGAAGAATGCTTTGATTCCCTGGCTTTGTTGGAAGAACTAGAACCCAAAACTAGTCAAGACCAGGCGAATAAGAATGCAGGCTGCAAATATAGTATTTCTGTGTCTCAAAAACCAGATGAGTTGGTTATGTATGCAGCAGCCTCTTCCTCAGGTACATACAAAAATGCTTCAGTTCATTGCTTAATATGAATTTTTTGTCAGTATCAGAAGCTTAAAAATACTGTTGGATTTGGTTGATAGGATCTTTGAGCAAATCTCCAAATGAAGAAAAGGTCAAAAGTCATTCTTCTAAGATTCCCAGTTCAGCAGTCTGCGTTAAGAGTAAAGAAAAGACTACAAAAAAACTGATCACAAATCAAAAGCCAGACCAAAGGAATGAAGATATCTCAAATTCACATACGACAACACCTCCAGAAGGAAAGAAGGCTACTGTTGTCAAAACCAAGAAGCTGAAGAAAAGGTATCTTTGCTTCATGCCATGTTAGAACTTGATCCTGATGTGTTTGCTCTATGATGTATTTATTTTTGTATTAAAAAGAGTTGATTAGCAAGCATATATACTTATAATGTCAAGAAGTGAGGTTCAGGGTTTAGGAAGGGTAGGACACTAATGTTCTAGGAGAAACATAACTACAGAAGGTAGGAGATTGATTACACTTATGTTTTGATACTTGCAATGGTCAACCGATCTTTTTTCTACATTTTTGTGAGTCAAATGTCAATTTATTTAGATATTTTGCCTATTTGAATGATCACATGATAGTATGAACTATGAAGCGTATTTGAAAGCATCGAGTCATACACTATGAAGTTCATCCAAAATGGGCATGTTACATAGTTGATGGACAAGATCTTGTGACATATTCGTAATAGTAGTTATGTCGGATGTATAGAATTATAGATTTATCAATCCATTTTAGGTAATTTTATCTGTAACTCCAACATCATGTGGTATTACTATTGCGTAGTGGGAGGACTGAGTACCCTACCCACCCACTTATATGAAACTAGGAACAAGAAGTGACAATTAACCTAATAGATATACCCTGGGCACATGTGTACGTTTAACTTTAGCTTCGGAAGTCAAGCCAAAATCTCTCAAAATAGGGAGCAGCTAACATGTTCTCTGAATTTGACGACACATTTTCTTATTCATCTCATTCCTCACCCATGCTAAAAATGGCCGGGGGTGGTTTTGCAATGACTATGGGCACCGAGGGTGTGAGTTTCTGTGTTCGAGGGCCGACAACTTGTTCGGTGTTGGCGCTGATACGCTGCTCGGCACATAGTAGACAATAGATATTTCTTATTATTCATACATACATACATTTACATTCTAGGAAATAGTCTTGTTATTGTGACAATAATTGTGTAGTGTTCATGCGTAAGTGTGTATCATATGCTCAATATATTCACAAATGTACAATTCAAATAACGTGTGTACTTGAAATATGCTGTCGGAGTGATTTATATAACAAACTTCATGCAACTTACTCTTGTTCTAACAAAAATGGAAGAGAAAAATCTCAACTTCTTATTCTTTATTGTTGTCATTGACAAATTTCACCTGGATCCACAAAACATTTATCGAAAACGAATTGTTTGTACGGTCTGAGATGAACTATCCATGTTATTGTAATGTCAGCTTCAACTTACGATTTTTCACTATTAAGAAGATCCGCAATCCCATTCTTTTGACATTTTCTTTTCTAATATGTTTTTACTATAAATTGACATCATTTTTTTATTAGGTAAACAACTCAAATATTACAACTTCGTGAGTTGAACTCACAACCTCTCACTCATTAAGGGAACATTATGCTGGTGTCAGACCATATAGTAGTGGCCATTGTACACTGTACAGTGTAATAGCTTATTTTTTATAGATTTATTTAGATTAGACCAAATAATACTGAATACTGTAATAGTTTATTTTTTTATAAATTTATGTGTTAATTTATTTCCATTAAGTAAGAAGTCAGATTTTTATATCATTTCAACGAGACTCGTTTTTGGATGCCAAATAAACTTATACAAATGGAGCTGGTAACGTAACCGATAAGCATTGCAATTTTCTTTCACCAAATCGCCACATAAAGACAAATCCTCACCTTGACCAAAATTGACTGATATCTCGTATATCTGCTACTGCATGGACCACGGTGCTGCGCCACACCACACAACACTCCGTTATATTTCTCTTTTTTGAATTCCATGCACAATATTTGGGTCTGTCACTCAATCACTATCGGGCCTAGCGTTTTGTGCCGAGGTGTCCAATAGGCCCACCACCGCTCTTGCTTTATGATCATCACACATGCTCCTCCTACTATTCGTCCTATCACGGCGACCGGAAGATCCAACGGCCATGATGGTGGTCCCCTAAATAGACGGCTCGGATTGCCTGATTATGGCGGGAATTGTATCCCTAAAGGATAAGACAACACCGACGGCAGGAGAGCCTTCCTCGTTGCGGGACCCGCCCCGAGTCCCCGTTGGGTCCGACCTGGTTAATTTCCGGTTTCCGTTTAGTTCTCCAGGCCACGTAAACGTCTCATTAGAGGTTGAAAACTTGAAATTACTATCAGGTCCGACCTGGTTAGTCCCTTTCTTTTTGTTGGAATTACTATAAAGGCCTCATGTCGTTGTCTTTGATATCATAGGTTGAAATTAGTACAGCCAACAATCCTAGTTCCATTATGTAAACTCGACATATCCAGCTCTATCTATTTATGACAACCATTCTTGTAATTAATCGCCTGTTTTTAGGTATAAAAATGTCTTAATTGTATAGTTTATTGATGGTTGAGTGTTGATCTATCTGAACTCATTCACATAGATCTAAAAAGTCTAATAATTCTGGTACTTGTGAATTCTAGTACATAGATCTAATCATAAAATTCTTATGATTTCATTTGTTTAGCAGTTTGAATTTAGTATTTCAACATTTGAAAAATTAGTCAACACTGTTTAGTCTTGTATCAAACTAACAAAAATATAAATTTAAATACTGATAAGATGTAAGGCGTGACATACAACGTCTTGATTATACTAGCTTACTAATAGGTCATAGCTCACTAACTTATTTTCAACCGTCATCGAGTTTAATGCCATTTTTTTCAATCAAAAATTACGGTTATATATTGAAATATTTAAGAAAATGCTGTTACGGTTACTCAATGAGCGGTTCATACATGATGACCTTATTTTCCACTTCGAGTACCGATAAGTCTAGTAAACATACAATTTCTCTTAACTGAAAGTATTACGGCTGTTTTATAAAACGAATTATATCGCCGACTATTATCTTACAAGGTAAGACTTCAAAGACCGCAAATGAAACAAAGAAGCAGGGACAGTTTGGCCATTCCGCTGCCCACCACTATCACATTCACGACCGGTCAAGCGGTCATCTCCCAGTAAACTTCCGTTCAAAAACCCAAACCGCTGGTGGTATTGCATCATGCTCGCAACCTCAGCTTTGCTCACAGCACAGAAAAACAAATAATTAGGGAGAGAACTCACACACTCTACGTGGTTTCTTCTCATTGGTCAACCGCAGGTCTCCGGGATTCATAGCACACACCAATAAACAATACCAGTCACTCTCATCTCCCTCTCTCTCTCTCTCTCTCTCTCTCTCTCTCTCTCCTTTTTCTTCCTCTGTGCTTCTTCTCGGCAAAAACACTCCAATTCTGCTCCAATTTCATTATAACCTCTCTCCAATTCCTCCATATACGTGTCCAGCAATGCATGATCTTCCATTTAAACTCAATTTCGACTCATAACGCCGTCGTTTTCGCCGACTAAACCGCTCGCGAAGAAAATGCTTCAGGCAATGGAGAGCTCCTTCAACAATGGCGGCTTCTCACAGTTTCAGAGCTGCGGCGACAGCAGCGAGGAGGAGCTCTCGGTGCTGCCACGTCACACCAAGGTGGTGGTTACCGGCAATAACAGAACCAAGTCCGTTCTCGTCGGCCTCCAAGGCGTCGTCAAGAAGGCCGTCGGGTTAGGCGGATGGCATTGGCTGGTAATTTCCTTCTTCTCTTTGGTCGATTCTGGAAAATCAGTTTTTGCATTCAGTGCTGTTTGCGTCAGTGTTAAGCAATTGGTTCAATCTGTGCCTGATGCTATTCTCTTCGGTTTCAATTATACTGATATTTCTTCTGATTATTTTTATAATTTCATTGCATTTTTCAGTAAATTGGCTGTAAATTTTGGCATGAAATCTTCAAGTGATTCTAAATTTGAACCAGGAGTATGAGTTGTCATTGCATGTTTATTTTACTGCTGGATCTGCAGATTTACTAGGTTTCTTGCAAAAGTGGTTCTGGAATTTGAGACTTTTGGTGTTATGTGAAGTTAATTTTCTGATTTTTTTTTTTTTATAGAAGAAATATATTTTACTTACTTTATCTCATTAATTTGAGTGTTTTCCGTTTAATTATTAACTTAATGCTAGTTGTTGGATTTAAACGCTGGAGTTTGATTTGTATTAATATTAAATTTGCAGAGTAGTATTCACAATAAGGAGGATCACTGTTTTATTTAATTTTTGGTGGCTCACTTTTGTGTTTCATAATTCTGCGCATGTTGCGGATTCAATGGCTTGATTGATTACATTCTCAGTGTTAATAAAAAGTATTCCTTTTTTATTTTTCTTTTTTTTCTCATTCCTTACTGAATTGTTGCGGATCGTTTAGATGTCGAGGTTCTTGCTTCTGCAACCCTCAATGAGAGTTAGTTCTTTGTTTGATTCTTTAAATTTATCATCAGGAAGGTTTTTCCCTCTCTCTCCTTTTTGGGGTGGGGATGAAGGATTACTGGTTTTTATTCTTATTTGAGCTTTGGAAAGTACAATTTGAACTTCAAGAAGCATTCTCTGCCCCAGTTCCATCAAGAAACTGAGTATATTATATAATATTGATCTGTAATTACAATCTTTTACAAGGATAGAGAACTGGATTTTTACAGTGGTAATTTATTTTACTTCATAATGTCCTTAAAATTGCCTGCAAATTTGTTAGCCTTTTGAGATTTTATTAGGCCTATTCATAAGAATTCTAATTGATGATTCTGAACAGGTCCTTACAAATGGCATAGAAGTGAAGCTTCAGAGGAATGCCCTTAGTGTCATTGAAGCTCCTACCGGTAACGAGGAAGATGATGACCTTGATTTTGAGACTGTCCAGTGGAATGGATCAGACATGGGTGAGTTTGGTTGTGATGCAAAACAAATTGAGGGTTTTGAACCCGCCAATACTATCTCATCCTTGCATGTGTTGATCTGCTTTTCTAAAGTAGTCTAATAATGGCTGATATAATCTGTTCTTGACCAGAGTACTATTAGTTGTGTGACAACAATTTAGTCTGTTGGTGCAGTTCTATTAGTCTCAATAAGGGCCCTAATGTCATCATGCTTTAGTTAACTTATTTTGGGGACCTCTCTAAATGTGGACTTCGAACAGTATGTTCTATATAAAAAGTGGCAGGGGTTGGCACATAGGATCCGTATTGTATTCACTTTTTTCTTTTTTGTCTATAAAATTAAAGCTTTATTGTCTCATTTCTCTATCACTCTTTCTTTTGTTTCTGGCCCCACTATGCTTTCTCATTGTGCCTCTATTATTGTCCATCCCCAGCATCTGATGATACTCAAAAATCTCAAAGATCAAGACATAGAGTACATAAATCATGTGGATCATCTCACAAGACTATTTGCAGATCTTTCTCTAATGACTCACAATCTAAGGGTTCTGTTTCTACTCCTCGAGGGTCAAGTTCAACAGTGAGTAGCATCCTATACTCTTTGAATTTGTACTGTACTCTCTTTGATTGTAACTTGAAATATCTCCTTGTTCAGAAAATTGATCTTGGGAAACTGGAGATGGCTGCTCTATGGAGATATTGGCGACACTTCAATCTTGTGAGTACTTGCAGTCTACCATCCAAGAGTGAATGATTGTTCTGTCTTGTATTGTTGCATATTTTCTTACGAGTGAATGATTTTTTAGGTTGATGACACACCAAACCCGTCGAAAGAGCAGCTAATAGATGTTGTTCAGAGGCATTTTATGTCACAGGTACTTAGAATTGCTGGCATTGATATTCTTTTTCTAGTTTTGAGTACTTAAATATGTTAGCTTGGGAACTTGAGGACAATGTTACCAAATGTTGGGATTTTGTTATGTTGCCAGCCAGAACTAGGTCATTACATGTTTATATCTTGCCAAGTCCAGAGTGATTTTGCTATTTAATCCCATCATTAACAGTTCAAAAATGTTGTTTCCTCTATTGGTGTAGCAAATCGACGAGTTGCAGGTGATTGTGGGGTTTGTTAAGGCTGCAAAGAAAATGAAGAATATGTGCAAATGACGTAGAGGAACATTGATATAGTCGACGCATGCTAACAAAGGGTACTCCTGGATGTCCCCTCCCCTGATCTGATATGTTAACTTGATGTATCTATCAAGGGCTTATTTATGCTTACATGTCTGTCAATGAGTAGAGTTGTAGAGGGATTTAGTTTTTACCTTTCTGGTAAAAAAGAGGAGCATAGCTATTTGTAGATATTCAAACCAGTGAGAAATGGGAAAGACCTCTCCGTAGGAATTAAGAGACCCTGTGGCTTAATATGCATCTAAGCCTGGTTGAAATGTATGTAATTGGGAAGTGGGTTTTTTTCCTAAATGTATATATTCTTTAGTTCTCTTATCCAGAAATCTACAATGTCACAATGCTCTGTGTTTTATGAACTTCTCGGAACTTCAAACGATGACAAGAACCAAACGAGATCCATGTTTTACTACTTTGTCATATATCCAACGAATGTTGACATTCAAATTTCGATTTGAAGGATCGGTCGTGACTTTTCCTCCGGTTGAAAACCATTCGCTATATGTGTGACAAACCTGGTTGAACATCGGTTATTAATCCAAACAAAGATGAGTAGGTGGCAAGTCATATTCACTAGTTTCAAACTACTTTGGTCGGCATCGACAAACATCTCATGTTGTCAAGTCACGTACTCTCTAATCGGATGCACATGGCTCCCAAGTTCTAATTGGTAGCAACCGAATGGTACGTAAAATTAAATTAAAGAATTTGTCCGAGCCTTCCAAATCTATAACATATTTTGAAGTACACTATATGTCGAATTTTTCTAACATTACATGAAGTAATTGAGTGCATGGAAGACAAACTCGAAAGTATATGAAGTTTCTAATTTTTAAAAAGGTGTGAAATCTAAACATCTTTTTTTCTTTTTTGGTAACTTAAATTTTGTATTTTGTGAACGTGTTAAATTTTTTATTATATTTTAACACGTCTCCACACGTGTAGTGAATTTTCAAGCCTAACACGTGGACAACATTTGAGTGACGTGGAGTTCATGTGGTCAATGGGCTTCACACATGGACGCAAGTAACTCGCTCTAATACCATGATAAAGTAATCTGAGGTTCATATCCAAAATCAATTGACGATAAATAGGGTAATCCAAACCCTTATAAATTCACATACAAGTCTTATTTTTCCGACGTAAATTTATATCTCACCGAACAGAGTTATTTATTTTTTAAATTTAATTAATGCAGTGATTTGGACAGAGGTCGGAATCAGGAGATTTCATGTATCAAAACGGGTCCCTTCGCCTCGGGCTCAGGTCATCTCTGTGATGAAGCTATATCGGAACCAGAACAAAAGGTAGGGTCGAAACGTCAGCCCGAAGACCAAATCTATGGATCAAATTTCAGCTTAAAAACTACCCACTTCTTTCACAGTACATCATCTAGTCCATCTATACTGATTTTGCTTTCCAACTTTTGTATCAAAGCTTAGTTCTCGAATTCCATAGAAGATCTTCGGTCATGCATTTAATCAACTTAGGTGGTCCATCTGATCCGACGGCCTTACCTAATTAAGAGGCTAAGACCCTCCTCCAAGTTAATGCATGGTTTGATTGTACGTAGTTTATTCTGTATACCAACAAATATGTACGTAGGACGTAGATACTTGCATCTATTTGAACCATTAGAACTTAGAAGGTTTCAAATTCATAACCCTCGCTCCATTACGAATGCCATATATTCATAGATGTCGGAGATGACAGATTCCACATTAGAAAAATGATAAATAAAATATAACTCATAAGTGTGTGGGTCATTCCGAATTGTACCGGTGACTTTTGTGATTAAAACCCGACATTTTAAATGTGGTTAAGTTAAGACAGTATATGTACACGGATGATCCAAGGGTCACGCTTGTCGCTCTTTAACATAGTATCAGAGCGGGTCTTTCTCCAGTTGCATCTCCACGAGCCCGGATTGGTTCTTTCAGGGGTCATGACCGTGGTTTGGTTCTTTTGAGTTTGGAGTTCATTAAGTTGTCATGAGGAGTTTAGGGTTCTTTCGGTTGTCATGGAGCCCAAGTTCAGTTTGTTAATCAAGTTCATGTGCATACCTAAAAGTTAGGTTGCACGTGATATAAAGTGTTGGCAAGGATTAAAATCTCTGCGATATATCCGATATATCCTCCGATATCTTTTTTTTTTTAAGGACCGATATATCTATAGGGGTCAATATCTTATCTTCCACCGTATCTACGATATTTCTCCGATACCGTCAAATATCTCTGATATTTAAGAAATATATCCGATATATTAAAAAAATATCTGTAAAAAAAATTGAAATGATATCCGAAAGAGAAGTAATTCTCTCGAGGTATATCTCAATGAAAAGTGTGGGTCTCAAGTGATATCTAAGATAAAAGTAATTCTCTCGAGGTATATCTCAATGAAGAGTGATCGAGGGTCTTGACTCTTGAGTGATTTCCGGAAGAGAAACTCCCTCGAGGTATATCTAGAATAGAAGTAATTCCCTCAAGGTATATCTCAATGAAGAGTGTTGGTCTGCAGTGATATATAAGATAAAAGTAATTCCCTCGAGGTATATCTCAATGAAAAGTGAGGGTCTTGAGTGATTTCCAGAAGAGAAGTAATTCCCTCGAGGTGTATCCTAATGAAGAGTAGTGGTCTCGAGAAGATGATGATGAAAACGGTGGAAGCGGAAAAGATGGTGGAAATACAGGGTTTGTATATGGACAATCTTCTACAGTTGGTGGATTGAACAATTTTTCATCTGAAGAAAATTACGATCATGCCTCTCATGATTATGGCTATAGAAGTATTAGGTATGGAGCGTAAGAGGATACCATGTATGGGAGGAGGACTACAGGTCCAAATGATGATCAAGATGTTGCTTCAGTTGCGCTAAGTTTTGAGTTTATCAGTTTAGGTAGTGGGACTAGAACCTCAAATAAATCCCAAGAAGGCAACAATTAATATAGCTATAATGTTTATGGCTATAATCAATGCACGGAAGTCAGTGATCAGTCATCCAGTTGGATTCATCCTTACTATCCACTTATAGGGAAACAGTCAGCTGCTCCAAAGACATATATGATTATCATATTCAATACTACAATTCGTATTATATGAGTCATATATCTTGGTCTGATTATTGTACTTTCGTGGACCAGCGTGTGTCTTATCAACAACTTAGATTCTCATTCTGGATGTAGATGAAGTTGATGTTTGTAATATTTATATGTAAATCAAATAAATTAAATATTCAAAAAAAAAAATTTCTCAAAATCCCGATATTTTTTCCCGGATTTCCCCAATATATCCCCGATATATCTGATATCTCTCTTTTTCAAATGACCGATAGATACACCGATACCGATATTTTAATCCTTGAGTGTTAGAAATGAAAGATCTCATATTGAAAAAGTGACAAAGAAAATATAACTCATAAATGGGTGGGTCATTCCTAATTGTACCGAGACCTTTGGTGATTAAAACCCAACACCTTAAAGGTGGTTAAGTTAGGACAATATCGGCACACGAACAATCCACGGGTCACGCTTGTCACTCTTTAACAATAGGAAGGAAGGACCAAACTACTCTTTTCATGGTAATTCAAGAGCAATGCAACAAGTCTAACTTTTAGCGGTAAAATCCTACCCTGCCCGACCTGAGAAGCTAGTTGGAGGGTTGGGCCGAGCTGAATTATAAGTAGGATGCATCCGGGCCTGTTTAATATCTTAAAAGATAATATCAAAGGCCAACTCGAAGACTTCATAAGCGTAGTAGCTTTGGGCCCAACTGAACATTTGGGTTGGATCTACAATTGTGAAAACATTAACCAGTTGTTATTCTACCCAAGGTGCCAAAAGAAAATGAGGATTTGTTTTCTGTTTTGGTTAACGCACTTATTCATTTGCCCATGGCTCGTCGAAATGATACTATAGAGATTAACTGAACTCTAAATACAAAAGAGAATGTATCGAATATGGACACGTTATGTAGATTAACCGATACAGAGATAGATTAGATCGATATAGAGGTAGACTAATTCGATTTCAAATAAAAATGATGTACTAATATGTGACAAAAATGAAGAGAGTGTCATTTGGTCAAAGATTAATTTTAGATCCCACAACGCGGGACGTCTTTATGTTCTATCAAATTGGCACTAGTCGCTAGAGGCCAGAACTCGATCTTCGTCCACAAGCAACTTTTGCCATGTTAAAAATGGCAAAAATGGCTTAAGTGAATTTTCATTGGCCAATCTAACACTAATTTTGGTCAACACAGCTCTCTATCAACGATGTGTCTTTTAGTTAGATTGTGCTCCATTAACAATCACTTACAATGAATATATAAGCTGGGGGTCTCTGTCTGTTCTTAATTTTCTTGCCAAAAAAAGCCATATATGCACGAATTATATATACTCCTCCAATCAAACTACATCAGCACTCCCTTTCACAGTAATCTCCTTTCCAATGTATTACACCTTTAGGTTTATTTTGGAGCTAGCTTGCTACTTTTCATGCTTTTAGCTTTACATGTTGTAGAATTATATAGTGATTGATGACATAACCTAGCTACAAGTTAATTGGGTTAATTTGCAGTCAATTATATGATGAATATGTTTACAAAGTTTTCTTATATATATGTATGTGATAAATTTTGGTTTTCCTTAAGAGAACGAGGTGTTAGTAATTTACGTGCTTAAATTCTCTTGCCTGGTCCTCTGTATTTAGCAGTGTCAAGTCACTCAAATGCAAAAGAAGAATTCCAGAAAAGCAGGAACTGGTCAATTATATATGTTGCTTCTAGCAAGCTTATGCTAGCTTCTTTTCAATTTCCATACGTGAACAAAGCGAAGTGCTTTTCTCTTTATAGTGAGTGAGTGCGTACGTCCGTAATAGAGTTGAGCACTAGTAGCTTGCGCTGTGAGGTAATCGATCGACCTGCATTTTGTGGGCAAGATCGACAATGCCGAAAATCAAATTCAGGTGGCTCTGGCCGGTGTGTGCGAATTTTGAATCAGTTCTGACTCTGATAGATCAATATATGACGAACTAAATCATATATATATATATACACACACAGTTTCCTTTTTAAAGTGGGACACCGTTCTGAAATTAAAGTATGGTGCTCCTCATTTCGCTCACTTTTAGGTCACATTTTCACATCTCAACCGTTTAGTGTCTAGAACATAATGTGTATATCATTTCAGCAAAGTTTCATCCAATTTAGAAACCATTTGGGTACCGAATTATATTAAATGAATCAATTGAACAAAATATGTCCAAACGGAACCGTTCGTGTAAATCACAATTACGGAAGCTCATACATATATATTCTTAATCCAGATTATTGGATCTAGTGAGCTAGATATGAATCAAACGTAAGCAACTACTCTAGTTTCTTGTATATATACAATAACGATTCGATATATATACCAATTCTTCTTTATAGCTAGCATAGTGTAACAGTAATGGATAACATTCATCGATCACATTCTGCGTTGCATATATATGGTAGACATTAGTTCGTGGCATCAGAATCAGTTCTTTTCACACTTTTGCAGCAACTTAGTTTATATAATCCTTGCTGATACGAATCTAAAAACAATAATGAGGTAAGGTTACACTTGATTGAAAGAAAGATATTCAGCAGCCTAAACAAATATAGCTGCCTCCTCCAATTTGGGTTCGGAAGAGATTACCTCAGCGTGATTGATATATACGAACACAGAGCGTATCTATCTGATTATCTACGTGCTCCAAAGCATCTAGCTAGATTTATTCAGAGTATAGCATATTTATAACAGAAGGAAGTTAAGGAATAGAATTAAAGAAAAAGACTACGTGTACCTGCATGTATATATGTTTTCAGAATATTCACAAACATTTGATTCTCAATTAGAAAGATTTATGAAATGTATTTAGCATTTTAGCTTTGAATCGACATAATAGCCACATGTATTTGCATGCATGATGACTCTCGATGCTCTGTAAGTCTGTATGCATGCAATTCCGGTTTTCAATTCCTAGATCCGTCATTGGTTAATTGAGTTGTTACTACTTGATTGATCACCAACTAATAGCATATGATGATAGGAATATGTTATTTTAAGGGTTTTAATTAGTTTGTAGTTTTATTTCTCCTTTGTCGAAAAAAGACTAATAGCATATGAATAATTGAGATTCACCCCATGCCATGCATGCAACTTTGTTTTTTTGATACCCAGTTGCTATGGAGAACAAAGGATCCCGAAACGTAACAAAGTAAGATACACACAAGTATCGCCAACACAATCTAAAGGAATGCACGGTGGATATATATATATAGAATTAGTCTCAATCAACCAACACACCCCCACAGGAAGAATGATATCGATCTGGTAGCACATTTTGTTCAATTTCAACGCAACAACATATATATAAAGATATCAAAACCTCGATCATCAGAAGCTGATTCTTGGGACTACATATCGATCTACTGACATGAAATTGAGTGCCAGATAGCCAGCAGCCACATTACAAATTAGATAATTTGTGTAGCCACAAATTGAAGTGCCATCAAATCATATTCCCTCCATTCATCGAGAGCATATATACTAGCTCAACTTGATCCCATCAAGAAGCACCTACATATATTACTTTCAGTGTTTCTTTGATACCTTCTACTTGGATGCGCGCTGTGTACGTACAAATTCTTGAAAATACACTAAACAAGATCTTGTTTCTAGATCAAGATAGTATATAGTCATTTTCATTCATAATGTTTGTCATTCTGCAGTATATAAAACCTAGCCTTCACCAAGCAGTATGCCTAATCACTTTTGTTGGCTGATGAGTATAACACTTGAACCGACCATTCTACATTTCTATATATGATAGCTTTCGATCTAGTGGATCGAGTGACAAATGTTTTCTGATTTAGGCACAAATAATTAAAAACCCAAAATGATTGTGCGAAAAGAGTTGCATCGATGATTCCACTAATTAGCCTTCACCCTCAGTGATTAGCGTGGTATACATTGGCCTTTAAGCATAAATTGACTCGTTAATACATTAATGTTGCTTATACAGAGCACAGCACTCATGAACTGAAATATCTAGGCAGTCTTCTTTTTTTATTATTAAAAAAAAATCGGCTATATGTATCATCTCCTTCACCTCCAAAGATTTGAACCTAGCTTTCTCCACCCGGCTAAGTTAATATGCAGGCATAAAAGGGAACCAAGGCTCATATATAGTCATAGTGATCGAGATCGATGCATGTCGTCGGTGGCAGGCAGCAGCTGGTTAGAATTCGACTGAAAATTGATGAATAAATAGTCAATAATTAGAGGATTAGTTTTTGAAAACGGAAACCTTAGCTAGCTATCCCATCGTCGCAACTCGCAAACGTACGTGGAGTTCACTGGCCTGAAAAGGTTAGTGGTGAGCATTCTCAGTGGACCTAGTCGGAAAATGTACAAATTTTTCTCACCGAAATGCCATCACCACGCTCCACTAGGTTTGTTCCCCTTCCCCTCTGATTAACTCTGCATGCTTTTTTAGATTGGAGCAACAATGTGAGTGGGCTTACGTTACTTATCTACGTAGAAATGTTCATCATTTGTCGAATAATCCACCCTATTTAGCTAGACATGACTTGAACTAACCAAAAGTTTATGGAACAATGGTGCATATTAGCGATAAACTGAAATTAAAAGAAGAAATGAAATTTTTTAATTCTTGTGATTTGAAGTCGATATCTATTTAGTCTTTGTGGTTTTATTTTAATCTGAATAGTCATTAAAGTTATAATTTTTCATCTAAATAGTCTTTATGATTTTATTTTAATCTGAATAGTTTTTAAAGTAATGATTTTTCATCTAAATAGTCATTCCGATTCATTTTCTCAGTTAAATGTCATAATGACTATTTGGATGAAAAATCATGACTTTAAGAACTATTCAGATTAAAATAAAACGATAAGGACTATTTAGATGAAAAATCGTGACTTTAAGAACTATTCAAATTAAAATAAAATCATAAAGACTAAACAGATGTCGAATTCAAACCAGAAGGACTAAACAATATTTTACCTTTAAAAGAAATATATAATTGGCCAATAAAAGGATGGGAATTACTAGCTTAGCTAGCTAGATTCAATTTTGATCACATGAAGATGTACGTCGCCCAGCAGCTATATACGAATCTCAACCTATGGAGATTCCCATCCCCAATATGTTTGGGATTCTTCATTCTTGTATGGTGAATCATTGATTCTCTTATGTTTCTGCTTCATGAATCATATTGATTCGATATTATATGAAATTATGAATGGAGAATTCTCTTTCATTTTCTTGTGCAACTAAGAATCTGATCATCTATATCCAGCTCCATATATCAAGCCACTTGATTATTCCAAAAAATAAATATTTATATCAAGAATAAATATAATATACCCAAAAAATTTGCTTTTTATTATTCCAAAATCAAGAGCTACGGGAATTCAATCGTAATCCGCCATAAAATTTGGGTGGCAAGCTTAGAACACTTGTTATTTTTACTCTAATTAGGCATTCGAGTGATGATGTTTAATTATTCTGATACGTAATTAGAAAATCAAACTAAGAAGATGATGTAGAACTTCTCGATCAATCATGCATGCCTTGTGCAGCCAAGTGTGCTCATCAAATATAAATATCTTGTTGCAAATATCTAATTAATTAGCTACGAAACTTGTTTTTGCTTTGCCGACTACTGCATGCCAAAGCTAGGACTGGATCGATGATATGTTATAGATTTTAGAATGTATTACCTCAAAGTTGCTTAACGATGGAGGTCGCTTGCTAGGTTTATGACCAGTGTATTAGGATGGCCAAAATGCTCTGTTTGGGTGTATATCCTAATGATGGACGGTCTTTTTTTGGGTATGTACGTAGGATCAAATCGATATATCTACTATTTACTATCTATTGTACATAACCGACAAATTATCTCACCTTTGTTGGCGTATGTATATACGTACGTAAGATCAAATCAATTTATCTACTGGACATAATCGACAAACTCGCGCTTTTCGGTGTACCTACGTAATTTCACATCAATCTAGCTACCGACTAACCCTAATTTGGGCAAACAAAATATGTGGAATTAAGTTCAATGTGGTCGATCACTAAATATGTAAATTGTTATCGCAATCGCAAACAACATTTAAATGATGGAAATAGTTTATTACTTATTAGCGAGACATAGAATACTATCTCAACAGCCAATACTGATATAAGAACGTATCATTCAATTCTTTCAAGTTCAAACTCGATCTTGCTGCTTCTTACAAGTTGAATTGAATTAACCTTCATTTGGACGCACGGACATACAAAAAGTCATCTTTTATTTATCAACAAGACTCAATTACTTCAAAAACGAAAATTAGTTAATTTCTAAAACCCATCAATTTTGAAACATTATCACCAATGCAGCTAGTAATACGTGTATGTAACTCTGCAACACTCCGACTGCATGTCATTTTCTGGAGCATGAAGATGAAGACACAGCAAACAGGTTGGAGTAGAAAGCTCGAAGCAGAAAGGCAAATGGCAGACATGCACAGAGATATGAGGACAGATGACTGATCGGGATCGAGGACAAAGGCCACAAGTCTAACATGCATGGATCACAGAAAGCTAAGCCTAATTTCCAGTGACATCTCACCTGGCTTTCATCATCATCACTCTTTCTTTGAGTCTCTAACTTCTTCGATCTGTATCTAACTGGCCGGGTGCTATGTAGTTAATGCATGCCTACGTATATCAATATTAGCTGTTCTTCATTAACATGCATCATCAAGCTTACGTAGTTTAACGTCAATTCTATAACCTCACTAGCTAACCGATTGCAACATTACAAGCACAGTTAATTTTCTGTTTTGGTGTGTAATATATCACCGACAACCAAGTTAATTAATATCGAGTAAATACCGGAAATTATAATAAAAATCAAGACTCGCAAAAATGTCAACTTAGATCAAATCAGATCCATACATTATATATTTCCTAATATTGGCTAATTATTTCTCATAAGAAAATACAATGTAGTGTAATTTTTCTTAATTAACTCGTCAATTTCAGTGAGATTAATTTAGAAAGAGATTCCACCCATAGGCGTAATAAGTGGGTGATTCTGTATTTTATTTGATTCCCTGGTGGAATCTCTTGCTTTATTTCTTAAGAAAAAAAGAAAAAGAATCTCTTGCTTTAGTATCAGTAGGATTAGATTTCAAGTTGTAATTACCAAGAGATTCTTTTTTGTACGCACATTCAACTTTGAACTACTACGGATTAAAAAAAGGTAGTGCTAGAGGGCCTTAATAAGACCTACAATTTGTGGCCTTAATTCTATGTGTCATGTCATGTAAGCAAATAAAAATATTTATTTTCGATTCCACATAATATATCTTGCCAAATCAAAACATTGCATTACCAATTTTACCATTTCTATTTCTTTTTACATTTTAAGGGGTGAATCAATGATATTAATGTACTTTATTAGGTAATGGAAACAATATTACATATTAATAGCAACCACTAACTATGTATAATATAAGGAATGTTTCTTACATCAATATGAAGATTAACTATTTTTTAAATAATAATTAGTTTTGTCAAATAAACTGTAACCCTAACCCTAACCCTAACCCTAATTCGTCCAAAAAATAATTATAATTCATCAAAAAGAAAACACTAATATAAGATAATTCGGATATAATTCATCAAAAATTTCTATAATTCGTCCAAAAAATAATTTATATACAAATAATTTATCTAAATCATTTACATATAGATTTTTATATAATATACATGTATTATAAATATATAATATAATGTTATTTTGATGTTATATTTTTTATATTTAATTAGATATTTAGAAAAAGGAAAGCTAAAATAGTTTTATTTTTCAATGAAAAACTGAAATTTATTAGTCATTGTTTGAAATGGACCAAATGGTAAGATGGTCTTTATACATAAGTATTACATGGCATAAGATTTTTAATATGTCTAAGTGATTTGGCATGTCACATAAATTTGAGGCCTAAAATCTTAAACCGGCCTAGAATCATTTTCCTTAAAAAAAAAAAGAAAAAAAAAAGGAAACTCCGTTTTACTTTGGACCCCTATATATACCGAAACAACTTCCTATACACTCACATCGAAACCCTCAGTTATCGGAGCTCTAGCTTCTTACTCTGTCTAAAACTCTCTCACTCAGGAATGGCGCTCAGAAAAGCGCTAGCCAAGCGCTCATTTGACGCCGTGAGAGTGACGACGTCACTGACGCCATTGTCCGTCGTCGTACCGGACCATCATACCATCGTCCCACCTAATGCAGCGCAGGTGAACTTCCACAGAGAGTATCTCACCTCGTCGGAGCCCGCTGAGAAAGGCTTTTTCGGCGATTCTTCCACCACTCCGCCACCAGAATCCCTGAGTTCTTCTCCCTCCCCGTCGGAGAGAAGCTCCGGGAAAAGATCAAAGGCGTGAACGTGAACATGCACAGGAAGGAAGATCGGCTCCGGCTCGAAGGGCTCAGCCCTCCGCCGGCCGCCGGGACGAGTCGTTTTACGGAGTATCTGTGAACGATGTGAGGAAGATCATGAGGCTGTCTCAGGTGCAGAAGCTGAAGGCGAAGCTGAGAGAGATTCCGGAGAGCTCCGTTTCGTATTCGGAGTTTCGCCGGATCTGCGTGGAAGGCTGCGAGAGCTTGGAGCAAGCAGCTGAGTTCGCGAAACTTCTAGATGATTCCGGCAACGTCATCGTTCTCGGAAATGTTGTGTTTCTCCAGCCCGAGCAGGTTGATAACATTTTTTCTCTCTCTTAATCAGTGAAATTTGGTCTAGGATGAAGGTGTATTTACCGAATTACCCTTGTTGTTGTGGCACTTTGGCCACTTTGATTTGCTTACCAAAACTGTGGAGTTTTCTGGGCTTCTGGGTCTTCAAATTTCATCACCTACGAGGTTGGTGTGAGTTTATTTGAATAAAATCAAAATGGTGTGACACGCTTCCATGGGATTGCTTTGTTTAGCGGGCTGTCCATGAGTTGGGACCTTAATTTAGTAAAAAGAGGCGTCAAATTTGTTTTAATTTTAGAAACAGTTACTCGTCTCAGGTGACATGTCCGGTTTAGATGTTAAAAACGAGATTATTATATATTGATATGATCGGTATCGGTGTTCGGAAATGTCAAAGTTTTATTTCTAGTTTTGATGAGGTCTAATATATGTCCCCTCTAATCTTACAGGTTGCAAAATCAATAGAGAGCATAATCTCTCAAACCATGAGCCTGCCAAACGATCCAAGGAGAAGAGAGCTGGAGCAGCTAGAGAAGCAAAAGGTGATTATAGATCAAAAGGCCAGGGCCTTGGTGCGAGGTGAACTTTACGGTGGGCTGGGTTTTATGTTACTTCAGACACTTGGGGCCATAAGGCTCACCTTTTGGGAGCTAAGTTGGGATGTGATGGAGCCCATTTGCTTCTTTGTGACCTCCATCCACTTTGCTCTGGGCTACGGCTTCTTCCTCAGGACATCCACAGAGCCCACCTTCCAAGGGTTCTTCCAACGCCGTTTCAAGACCAAGCAGCAAAAGCTCATGGAGGTCTACAACTTTGATGTTCAAAAGTACAACCAGCTCCGGGAAGTGTTTTATCCGAATTCCGGTAAACCGGCGTCGACGTTTGATCATGTAGAGACAACCCTTGTGGGTGATGTACATTGAGGATTAGTGGTGCTTTATGTCCTAGTAGGCTAATTAGGGAATAAACTTAAGCACATAGAAGGAAGTAGAAGAGAACTTTGGTTGTAGTATTGGTAGTTTATGAGAAAGCAACCAGTTGTTTCGTTTGCAATCTCTTATGTCCATGATGCTAGTACAAATTCAACTAGTGACATGTAGGATTCAAACTGAAAAGGGTTTCATGCCCCTGCGGAAACTGTTACTTGGCCTAGCTATTTGTAAGGGGAATTTGAGATCCGATCCTTTGAAGTGATCCGGTTCTCATGTATTATATACTGCACAGTAAATAAAATTCCAGTTCTGTACAACGAAAGCTTGTTACTAGGTGAAACTTCGAGTAAAATGTGCTGTTTACTTCCTTAGAACACAATCTCAGCCGATTCGTTGTAATCCAGCACCTTCACTTCGTGTATCAAAGAATCATTGGTGAAGTTGCGAAAACTGTCAAGTATAGTCAATTAAGACTAGGACAATATATCCGGAGTTCATATATACTTGGACAGGAGAAGTACTGGTAGAGAGGAAACTGAACTTCAAGAAAATGGCAGAGTTCCTTGGGGTCCAAAGATCTTCCTTTGTTGTGGTAGAAAATAATAAATTCTTCAACCACAAAACCAGTCCGTATGACCCCAAAGACACGAATGTTCTTAGTTCTTAGCCAAAAGCAAATGCTTCCCTTTCCAAACTGTTCCACCAGAACGTCTCCCCTTCCAGGTCCACATTTCAAATGCAGAGATTGATGATTGATTACCAAGTCAATCCAACAACAATTTTACATACTTGTAACTTGTAAACTTTGTAATTTTGATAAAAATCGAATCGAAAACAAGATCAAACATCTACCTTCAAGATTCAGAACATCACAAAAATCCACAATGTGTATTGTTATATATATCGGATAGAAGATATGAAGTCTTGTCATCCTCCACATCTGTGAGATATGGAACATTACAAACATACAATGACTAATTCAATGGAACAATGTTTATTATTATTATTACTAGCTAGGAAACGGTAGAGAAAATGAATAGCTACATATGTTTACTCCATTTGCTTTTCAATCAAGGCCTCGTAATTTCTGATAGCAGAATCCAATGGAACATCACAGGAAGGCATTTGAGCTGGTGGTGGAAGCATACTAGTCTCAGCTGTGCCCCCGTCCTTGATTATAAACGCCGCCTCCATACCCCATGTCATATGTCTATCTATATGACAATGCCAGAACCACACTCCTATAACAAAAACCAGATAGTAAGTAAAATAGGTAGAATAATTGGGAGGGAGCTAGTTAACTTGGAAAGGTATATATCATCGATACGTACCAGGATTATCAGCTACAAATCTGATAGTTAGCCATCCATTTTTGGGAGTGACGAATGTAGCAACATAAGGAGGATCAACCAAATTATAGCCTTTAGGGTCCTTCACCGGATCAAAGGATCCGAAACCAAATCCGAGCACATAGAAACTATGCCCATGCAAATGCATTGGATGATTTACGGCACCTCCCATCACATTAGTCCCTTGGAACACAATCTCAACGGTTTCATTGTAGTCTAGCACCTTAACCTTTGTCCCTTGAACTGTCAGCACAGTAGACATCGTCGTCCCTCCATCTGTGAAATTAAAATAAGTAGGCGGCTGGTCCGGGAAATCTGTTTCATAAACCGGGTTGCTTATGTTCCTGCAATGAAAATCAATGCTCAAGTTAATTAAAACTATAACAAGCTAGCTAGCAAGTACTTCCATGAGTTCCATCTATCTGGTCATAATCAACGTTTACCTGTAGTAGGCTTGCAAGATAGAGTCTGTAGTTGGATTGACCCAGCTGATGTTATTGAGGCTTGTAGCGAAGCTTATGTTTACGCATGTAGGACCTAAATCTGGAGCACAGTAAAGAGAGTTCATGGAAGCTGTTATGAACATTCTTGTAGTAATTTCACTCTCCTTTGGGACATTAACGGGATGTTCGGGTGAGGCTAAGCTTCTAATCTTATTGGTGAAATTGAAGGCTTCTGCTTGGGACATGTACATGGGAAGGTGCTCGGGAAATAAAGGAGCGTCGGTTGTGGTATAGTTGCCATTATATTGAAGGATTGCAGTGGCATTCATATGGTCGAAACCGGTGTCGGATGTGGTACTCAGGTATTGTCTACCAGCCATGTAATAGAGCCCCGGAGTAGAATTTGCATAGAGCAACACATCCATTGTTTGTCCCGGAGTGACGACTATATATCTGGTGTTGATCGGTTTTGTGTAGGCTCCGTCCAGTCCGACCACAGTTAGGTTGTGCTCAGCAATTGCAAAGAAAAACTCTGCATCGATGTTAGCATTCACCAGGCGAAGAAGATACGTCTTGCCGTGATCCACCTTACGACGCCATGTTGCATCTGCATAAGAGCAGGCAATGTGGAGATCATCAACATTCATGGAGACACATCAGAGTATATGTTACTAATGTATAGAGTCAATTAACATATACATACTTATGGAGCATGGAAGAAAATCGCCGGGTTGGCCATTGATGGTGTAAGCATCTGACTGGGGTAGAGTCTCGGTACTTCCAGGCTGCAAAGACTCCTCAACTCGTTCTCTCAGATTTCCCAGGTACCAAGATCCTGCAATTTTATGCTTCTAATTAGTTACTGCATAGTAGGAACTCAAACAACTTTGTCCAGGTACACAATATACAGATTAATACCGAAAACAATGATCTCCTCTTCATCTGGCTCTGGAAATGGAAAAGTGGTTCCAAGAGCAGGCAAAACTACAATAGCCCCGTGAACACTGGCTCTTGTCCAGTCACTATGAGCATGCCACCACACAGTTCCTTCTTCCTCGGTCAACTGAACTTGATAGGTAAAATTTGTACCGGGTGCAATTGGACACTGTGTTACATATTCAGGGCCATCAAACCACGGGTTTCTTGGTTGCTTGACTCCATGCCTGAACATATATGTAAGAGAGATAAGGGTTTCAGAAAATCTGTGGAGTAGAAGTAGTGTACATTGTGTGTGTTGAGAGAAAAGGGCGAATACACATAAATAACTAATTACCAATGAATGGTAAAGCCATAAAATCCTTCATTATAAACATTAACATATATGGTATCCCCTTTGCGAGCTCGGATTGGTGGACCTGGATAACTTTCGTTTACAACCAACATGAGCTTGTTTTCACATAATCTGGTGAAGTTTACCTCCTTTACCTAAATAATTGAAATTCACCAAGACAAAGAAATCAGTAAAATGCTTATCAATTAAGCTAGTTTATGCATCCATATGTGTATCTGGAATGAAATGAATAATAACTGAGCTAGAACACAGAAACAGAATAGCAGAGGTTGGAACTGATTAAGAAATAAAGACTAGCTTACCATAAAATCGTAGTAATGCACTTCGGCTTGAGCCAGAGAGACGAAGAAGGGCAGGATAAGGCTAACAAATGCTATAATTCTTGGCGACATTACTGAACTACTACTGTTTAGGGATTTCATAATCGTTGTTAGTCGATTGGTGAAGTGAAGGAGATCACAAATTCACAATGTAACGCATATACGGACTGGCTAGCTACCTTTTTATTTCCAACCTCGATCGACAGCTATTTATAATTCTGAAGTATACGTAGTGAATCATGTACGAACAAGATTATCAACAAACTATCAGAATTAAAATGAAACTGTATATATGTTGACATGCTGTTATTCGTATTCCCTAATTGATAATATAGAAATACAAGTATATGAACCCAATTTTCTAATACTATAATTGGGACTTTGCATTTTAACCAAACTTCATCTATAATTGGGCATAGATGTTTCGTTTTGGCCAACACGAAAAACTCGTGTTCTTTTCCCCAGAAGAAACTTTCCCAGAACCGAAAGGTCCAAAAACTAAACTTTCCGAGTCCATAAATGAAGATCAAGAAACTCGGATAGAAATAGAATGCACCAGAATGTTATTTATAAGAGTATACGTACGTGAGTCATTTTCAGAAAGATGGATCAATGTTGAAGTTCAATCACGGTGGATGGATCATGTGAACAATAAGGACCATAATAATTGGGTGCGGCTGGGGGAGGGAACCTCTGGTTTTTCATAAGGCCAGCAGGGAGCACAACAATAATATTAAGTAAAGGCCAAACAAAAGTGTGGTTTTTAGAGGTGTTGCATTTTTTTGATGTGTGGTAAGTGTGAGTATTAGTGGAGATGAGGGGAAAATTATCACACAAGTGTTGACTGCAACACCTCTAAAGACCACACACTGTGTGACATCCATTTTGTTGTTGTGGAGCAAAAAAGATTGTTTTCTTTACTGGTTTGATTCTATGATACAATATATGTATACATGCATATATACTTGCAATAGTTGATAACATATCATGAATATATAAGTCATTTTATTCAATTCGTATCCTTGAGTTTTGAAAAATATAATCACCAGATCGATCAAATAATGTCAAATAATCTACTAAGAAAACAAATAATCCGGTAACATAAACGCTAGAAATTAGAGATTCTTTCAAAATGTAACAAGACACAAATGTACTTAGACCCCAAAACCATGGTTCCCAAATTGATCACCGAAATCAGTACCGAAACAATTATCGGGTGCCATCATATGAAGTCGATGAACAGGAGGAAGTGACGTCCCTGCAACAGTCCCACTCATAATCTTCTTGTGATGAGCCCTATCAGCTACCTTGTTCCTCAAGGTTTCCAATGCCATCATGTACTTCTGCCTCTCTCGCTCCTCCAGCCTCACCAAATCCACCGGCTCATCCCACCAAAACCCCTCATTAAGAACCTGATCCCTGCTCATTCCCATTTCCATCATCGTCTTCTTCTCATTCGCCTCGGCTTTCGCCTCCGCCATCTTCTTCTTCAACTCCTCTTCCTCCTTACGCTTCTCCTCACACAATTTGTTGTACTCCGCGATGAGAACCTCTTGGGCCTTATCATCAGCTCCGACTACAGAGCTGAGACCATTTTGATAGCTCTCGATCACTGCATGAATGTCGGGGTGCCCATAACAGAAGACCTTGTTGGCACTAGAGAACACGATGACTGCCATGTGAGCGCCACATAGCACGCTCAACTCGCCGGCCTTCTTGAATAATCCGGCGCGGCGCTTTGAGAAGGTAACTTGTTTGTTGCTTGTGTTTTCTATCCGCTTAATCTCGATTTTCTTCCGACCTTGTGTTTTCTTGAGCATGGCGTCCATCAGAGATGGCTAACAAATTAAGGTAATTCTATACGGATGAACAGAGTAGTGTGTATATATACAATTTTTAGTTTTTTTGGTTGGCCTAAAATCTTGGTTATTAGATAAAAATTATGATCTATACAACCTTGATTTTGTCAATTACCCAAAAATCCTCTTGTAAGAGATTCTCATACTAAATGCTAGATGGTGTTCAAGAAGAAAGTTCAACTTGATCAGATTAATTAATGATTTTTCATGCAAATTCTTACTATGGTGTCCAGCGAAATTTCGATTTAAAACACTTCATAATCGATCAAAACACTCCATAGCTCCTATGTTAAGTTGTTAATGTAGCAAAAAATAGGAATATTGGAGAAAATCATTCTTACACAATTTAGGAATAAAAAGTATAAAGATCTTTTGTATCGGTGTAATAATGAGATAGTAGAGTACGTATTGGTGGATAGGATCACAATATCTCATTTATAACTAATTAATTAGCAAGATCTAATTTTGATTACTTGTCATATTAACTCATATTCTCCTAAACTTTTTTGAACTCAAAGACAATTTTGTCATTAGTACTAAAATAGAGGGTACAATACGAATCGATCCGTTGCCATGCGTACATAAGACAAACAAAATCATCTGATCCGTGTGAGGGTTGCATCCTCGTTACAAATTTCGGCTCACAAAGAGCCTATAATCTAATTTTAAGTTGGTTAAAACTAGTGAGCTCCTAAATCACAAGGAAACCAAATAATTACATAAAAATTGGGCTCTTAAAGTGAAAAAAAAAACCCGTAAAAACTAGTGGATTGTGAGTATTTAAGCCGGCGAATTTTGGTAATATGAAATTTGTGTTGGTCGTCCACATTGTTTTTTCTTCTTCCTTGGAGAGTATTGGAGACCATAGATTCTAGAACAGAGGGAGGGAGAGGTGAAGGTGACCCCGAGAGTAGGGACTGGACTGCTAACTGGTGCGAGTGTTAGAATCAATTCCACATGGCTGATCACTCATTAATGATAACGATGTTCCAACGATCTTGTTATTATGGGCCTCCCTCCCTGCTCACTATGGTTAGGGTACCCACTTTACCCTTTGTCCTTGTGACCTTAATAAGTATGATTATAGACACCGAATTAATGTCACACTAAGTGTCTTGGTTTCATTTTTGGTTAATTCGATCAACCTTACTTTATAAATCATGATACTATGAGCTATTAGGGTTGCTTTAATTATTGGTTTATGGAGTGGGGGATCCTTCAATCATGGAGAATAGATGCATGACTTGTTTGATAAGGTTGAAGTTTTTTTTTTATCAGGTAAATTACAATTGCGTGAGTCGAATTCATAACCTCTCTATTATTAAAAAGAAGACTATGACACTAGACCAAATGACCAAATGGTACTGGGCTGAGATTGAAGCTTATGTGAATTATTGAGAAAGGTATTTAATCTTGCAAATTAAACTCACCTGCTCCATAATTACTAAGGCTGGGCATCTTCGGTTCGGATCGGTTTTAGGACAAAACCAAAACCAATCCGAGTAATTCGGTTTAAGGTTTTTTCTAACCGAAACCGGATTTTAAAACCTTTGACCCGAATATCCGGCTCATCCGAATTTTCGGATCGGTTTCGGTTTTGATCCATATTTGAAAAAGTTTTGGCCCATCTAGTATCTCACTGTAAAGTTGAACTTCAAGTTTTTGACTTGAGTAACATGCTTAAAGTATAACAAGTAATCAAATACACTCCCAATCTTTTCTACACTAACAAATTTTTTCAAGAAATGAGTTGAATGATAAAATGTTTTTTATAAGGAGATATTAAGTGTGGGAGAGTACACTGTAAGTAGAGATGAAATCAACTAATAATAATAGTGTTTCATGTGTATAAATTATATATATATATACACACACACACACACACATTATATATAATCTGGGTCGGTTCGGTTATTTTCGGTTTGTTTAAGAGCTTGAACCGGTTCCAATCCGATTTAAACCGATTCAGATCGGTTCATTATTTGTTTTGACCTAAATTTTTCGGTTCGGTTATCCGATCCAGTTTTTCAGTTCGGTTCGGTTGGTATTTTACACACATTCGGTTAAATGCCCAGCCCTAATAATTACAGTGGTATTGACTAGGAGATTTTCACATTCTAAGTTGTGAGTTGTCACGCACAATTGGACAATATATATGCACACAGCCTTTCTACTTTTGCATGCAGATCGATCACATCGATCAGACCTAGCTACGTCCATGTATACGACCACACGAGTCTTCAAGCACAATATTGTTGTCTAACGTCTTTATGTTTTTGTATTTGAAGCCAGACATTGTTCCATGATGATGATATATATTGCACTATTGCGGGTAAACAAAATTGATATATGATTTGCAGTAGATGATGATCTGATTCCCCAACAAGTTAAAACAAGGCTACTGTGAGTGATTGATCTGGTATCCAAGAAAGGCAGTAGTCCGCACATATAATGCATCATATATTAATATCTGTGCTAAACGACCATACATATAATCGATGTCGGATCTAGCTAGCTTGACCGATTAGGTATTTTTCAAGTCAGAGTTTGGCTGCCAGCAACAGCTAGCTGATCGAGTTCCATGCATATCATACATGGAGATTGGCAAAGATGGCATTTGGCATACAGTATATATATGCAACAGACAATTGAGTTTCCTACTCAGCTAGCCTTCAGATGAGGTAAGAGAGAAGCATTTCAATCTGGACAAAGGGGAAGACAAAAACCCGAAGAAACTTTTTGGGGTTGTATGGTTTGATAACCTAATAACCAGTTAGATCCCCAGAGCGGCAGAAAAAGATATAGAACAACCCAATTGCCTGTTGTACGTTTTGTTTAACCTCACCAGGACAGCTACATGCAATTTTGAAATCAGACCTACCTAGTTGCTGAAATTGTTCGACTTTTTCCGCATGAGTGGACTTCTATATCATTACGCTTCATTGCTTCAAAGATAGAGAGAGATTTCTTAGATCGAAACATAGATTCCATGACCTAACCTTTTTCATTATACAAAACAGAAGCAATTTGATCATCTATCCCTACCAAATTACCAAATATATATGCCAATCATGCATTTTGGTGGGAAATTAGATAAACGACATGTAAAAAGAATCTTTCTCTTTTCTTCTCTGTTTCTTTCTGTTTTCGTTCTAAACGTAGCTCGATCTGGTAAACGTTATTCTATATATTCTTAACCTAATAATAAGCTTCTAAAACCACACTTTCATACTTCCTAAGTCCAACAGTACTACCTCCCCTCCTCCCACTCAGATTACTATCGCCGGGCTAGCTAGCTAGCTGACTGACGTTTGATTCAAACCCACCCAACGAACCCAACCATGGTAATTTGATAAGGACTAGATATTCTAAAACCTATCTAACAGTGTGACTTTTCTAACAGTGATCTTAATGTTGGTATGTATCAGAATTGAAGCACCATCACTTTGGTCGACATCATTTTAGTTAGCTTAATTAGCTCGCTATAGATTAGGCCGTGCCAGGGCATGCAGTACCTAATTGAAAGAGACCATTTGCACCATTTTCTTTAGTTTTTATGTTAAACAAGTTAAAACATATGTATGCATAAACCGTGCCGTTGGGGTTTTTCAGTCCTGGATCGACACCCCATACAAACAAAAACATTATTCAGTTTCCGATATGTTGGCTTGGAATTGGATGATGAGCTGGTTTCTAACTAATATGCACCATTGGAGACGAGAATGGATTAGTTTTTGCTCCCTCTCTATGTATATTGTAATCTACTCGAGGTGACCTATATAATTAAGCGCCAATTAGAATAAAGAAACGGCAAACAAGGTCAAAGAATCGAGCATTTTAAAATAAGTATATGTGCTTAAGGTGAGAGGATGTAGGTCCGCAATCATATATACCAAACCTAACAACCTTTCTCAATCCATCAAATTTTTCTCTAATATCCGAATGCGATTGTCCAAAGAAACTAATCGATCATTCCTACGTGTACCTTGTTTCTTGTACTTCAAGTCAGAGCTTCTCTTTGTTTTACTTCATCCCATGATTCCATGATCCGTTAATTCAGATAAGCTGATGAGAATTATTCCAAACCAAAAACCTACGTACTATGATCGACATTCCTTGTTCCATAACTTTCATGCCTATGCAAACATCCAAACTTATCTGCGTACCCATAGATCGATATGTCACCAAACCAAACACTGTGGATTCAAAAGTGCCTTTTGCCCGTTCCCTCTGCTCTGGCTTCTGTTTATGTACCACTTCATGACAAAGAACGAAAGGCAACAATAACGTTTCGAGAGTAGAGATCGATCTCAAGGTACGAAGCACAAAAGGTGCCATGCCATAATATGTACAAAAACTTCAATTTTTTTTTTTTCTCGATAGAAGTACTACATAAACTTAAAGTTGCTCTAATTCACTGGGTACTAGCTAGTAATGGATTGAAATACCCACAAATTTAAAACCAAATGAAATCACAGATGAATTACAAACTCTCTTCTATCTTATTATCCAGCTCGAATGACTTGTAAACAAAAATAAAACCCAATAATTCGCAGCTTAATTTGAGGATAAGAATCCATTAATTTTTGAATTTTCCAGTGCTGCAGTGGAGAAGCTAGTCAAGTTGAGTGGGTCAGACATGTTCCCAAGAAACCTGCTGTCCAGCCCGGTCCTAGCTAGGGCATTCATCACCTTCGTCCATCATCATAAACTTATTTGGATCGATAGGTCATCTGTCGCCTGGACAACTGAGGTTAACTGTAGCCATGCTCATGCACAGAAGTTAAATAACTCTGTTAACGTGAACTCTGTGTTAATTATGAAATTAAGTATCATGAAGGTCTTTTCTGGGTCTGGAATATTGGGAGGTGATTTGGCCATAAAAAACAATTGAATCTAATGAATTGTATTCATAAACATATTGCAGTACCTGTAGAAAACATACTACTGTCTGCAGAGAATTGACAGCATGTTTTGCTCCAAGCTATTGTTCTTTACCATCCTCACAGTATAGCTAAAGAATCAAAAACAAAGAAATTAACATAAATCTGGAGGAGCCAAACCTAACCTTTATTTTATGCCCCCCTCCATTATGCAACCAAAGAAAAAGTTGCACCTTGAAATAGAATATAAATGAATGCTAATAGATAGATCCATGATCGGATGAATATTATTTTTATTGAATACATAATAATCAAAAACATTCAGAGTTAAACTTATAATTTTTTTTTATGTGTTACACAATAAATAATTTTTACTCGTTTTCACGAGAACATAACGTATATAAACAATATAATAAGTGATGATGATATTGTTAATGTGAACATCTGAATGTTGTCATTGAACTCAATTAAATCAAAAGGGCCATGAGGACTTGGATGCCAACTCGGGTATGGCCATGAAAGAAATAAATCAAGAAATTGCCATATTTTTCCTTAGCAGCACACCAACTCTGTATTATTTAGTAGGGTCAAAAAATGAACATCATAATTAATTCATGGTAAGAAAAATCAGTTTCCTTTGTTTAATCTACACATTGCGGTGACTCATCCGTTTCACGACCTGATCCACTGCAATTTCATATCACTATGAATTAGTTTTTCAAAATATTTCCAGAATCTTTGAATTTTTAAACCAGTCTTTAACAACGAATTATGAGGAGGGATTTTGATTAGCAACGTCGCAACGGGCATCTTGTAATTAATTCCAACACTGAGGTCATTCCACTCTGTCCAGGTTTTTTTTGGTAAGCATGGATTAATAAAAAATCTGAAAAGATTAATTAATAAAATCGATCAGCTGTACCCACCCCACCCAATCCGTATGATTTTTGAAGCGACCTTCCTATTCTTCTTTCTCCATCTTCTTCTTCTTCTTCTTCTTCTTTCTTGGGCTTCACTGTCACTGATTCCCATTCCTCAAACAACAAACCCGACCGCCGTTACAAGCTCTCTTGCTTTTGAATCAGTCTTCGGAACAACAAGAAGAAGAAAGCAGCATTCTTTCTTTTCCGTTTTTGTTTTGTTATTATTATTATTATTATACTCTCTCTCTCGCTCTCAGAGTCTCGAATCCAAGGCGAAAGGGTCTTGTGTTTGGTGTTGTGTTTGGGTTAAATTAAATTAAGAGAGAGAGAGAGAGAGAGATTTCGGAAATGCAGAAGAGGCAGCGATTTTGCTGGCCGATCGGAAAATCATCGTCGCCGGAGATTTGATGGGATCGATGCGCTTGGTATTAGAGCTGTTGTACACATTTCATGGAGGCAATGTTACGGTGTACTCCATGTCTGGCTGTCAGATTCGGCTGTAAGCTTCGACTCGCCGTGGTTGTCCTCGAGGTCAGTTGTCAGCTTTCTGTTCTGTTTACAACGAGATTTGGTGTTCATGTTTTGGTGTTTGGGGGTTGAGATTTTAGTTTAGGAGCTGTCAGGCATGCAATTTGATATCTTTTTTTTCTGGGTAGGAAACAGTGGGTTAGGGCTTTCCTACTTTGAAATGGGTTCTGGGGAGCAGCTGTTTTTAGTAAGCAGCTCTCTACTTTCCAAAGCTATTTGCTTTTCATGAACTTTCCTTTTCTGGGTAGACTGTTAATTAGTGCTGAGGGCGAAAGCTTATGCCTTTGTATTGAATATTTGAGAATGATCTGTGGGTTGGGTTTTGGGGTTTGGTAAAATAGGTTGTTGAGTTTGAAGCAGATTTGAGTTGATTAGTTGAAGCTAGGCCAGTCCCTTTTTTGTTCTAAATTCAGCTGATAAGAATTTGCAATTGATGTGTCGTGTTAGCTACAACGTAATGCTTTTTCTCTCCAATACTTGGTGCATTGATTTTGGTTTGAAAATTCTGGCCTAGTTATTGATATGAGTCTCTTTTGGGCTTTGCTTCAGATTGTATTGCTATTTATATGGTTGGAAGCTACTAATGCGCATTCTCAAGAGATCATACTGGGAGGGCAAGGCTCGGAGAGGTCATCTGAGAACATTGTTTCTCACTCCTGCATCCATGACCAGATACTCAAACAACGAAGGCGACCTGGTCGTAAGGTGTACACTGTTACTCCACAGGTGTATGAGGGTTCTGGTAGCTCAAAAGCCCTTCACCAAAAAGGCAGGGCATTGCTTGGAATTTCAAAGCAGTCTGTACAGCAGAAGGATGCAAAACTGCCCATTAGAATATATCTAAATTATGATGCTGTTGGTCACTCTCCTGATAGAGACTGTCGGAATGTGGGTGACATTGTGAAGGTGAGTTTAGGACTAGATTGGTAACTCTAAATGTTTACATGGTCCCCAGTTATGGGTAACTGATATAGAAATTGCTTCAATTCTCCCTCTCTCATCAGCTAGGTGAGCCTCCTATCGGTTATCTTTCTGGCTCTCCTTCATGTAATCCTCATGGAGATCCTCCAATTTCTGGTGACTGCTGGTATAACTGCACTTTGGACGATATAGCTGGGAAGGACAAAAGACAACGCCTTCGGAAGGTTAGAATGTTAGACTGAACTTTGTTAGTTCTCCAGTCTTATTTCGACAAACTCTTACTTATATGACCGTAATGAGTGTGAGTTTTGCTTAGCAAACATTTAGATGTTAGTTCATAGTAAATATAATGTGAACGATATTGATGACTTGATGACTGTTGAATAAATGTGCCTGAAACTGATTTGTGGAAGTATTTAAATGCAGGCTTTAGGACAGACAGCAGACTGGTTCAGAAGAGCCTTAGCTGTTGAACCTGTGAGAGGGAACTTGCGGTTGAGCGGATATTCAGCATGCGGTCAAGATGGGGGAGTACAGCTGCCCCGTGAATATGTTGAAGGTAACTACGTGCAAATTTGCTGTTATTCTCCAAGCTCATTGGTGATTTTTGGTTTTTAGTTGCAATTTGTCCTGTCACATACAAGTGCTTGAGTAACAATGGTGTTGATATTTTTCCAGAGGGTGTTGCTGAAGCAGATCTCGTTCTTCTGGTCACAACAAGACCTACCACCGGTAATACCCTTGCATGGGCAGTGGCTTGTGAACGTGATCAATGGGGGCGTGCAATTGCAGGTATTCATTCATTGACACTGTCTTAAATTGGATTGCCTCACCTTGCCTGCAATAACAATCAGACTGACGGTTCCTTTTTTTTTTTCCCCCCCCCCGGGTAGGACATGTAAATGTTGCTCCTCGCCATTTGACAGCTGAAGCAGAAACTTTACTTTCTGCCACTCTAATTCACGAGGTCAGTTGACCGTCCTAAAAGTTTGAAAACATGGGATGTACTTTCTTACTGATTAGTTGTTTGATCTTCCAGGTTATGCATGTTCTTGGTTTTGATCCACATGCCTTTGCTCATTTTAGGGATGAGAGGAAGAGACGGCGTAGTCAGGTAACTAATGCATCAATACTTCATGACTAATGACTGTATTTGTTCTTCATTGTTGCCTGATTATGGAAAATTTATTGGCATTCTGGCATGAATTTTACTTGTGATCTATTTGCAGGTTACAGAACAAGTCATGGATGAAAAGCTTGGGCGGATGGTAACCCGTGTGGTGCTCCCACGGGTTGTCATGCATTCACGATATCATTATGCGGTAACGGCCAACTTTCTTTTAATGAATGGCATTGTTTTGTTGCTTATGAAAATACACAATCTTGCTTTAAATTGTTGATATCCAAAATCTAGGAAATTGAAAAAAATTGTTGATGAATGATTTTCTCACAGGCATTCTCTGAGAATTTTACTGGTTTAGAGCTAGAAGATGGGGGAGGGCGTGGCACATCAGGTAACACATGAATACAATATATCATATATTTACTCCTACAGTTTCTGTGCATGTGTATTAGACATCTTCTGATTCATACTGAATTACTGATAAATTGTGGCACTTAGCTGTGTGATAATCATTTTACTTCTCATAATTTTTTTTAGGGTCACACTGGGAAAAAAGGCTTCTAATGAATGAAATTATGACGGGATCAGTGGATACAAGATCTGTGGTTTCAAAAATGACACTGGCCCTATTAGAAGATAGTGGATGGTACCATGCTAATTATAGTATGGCAGACAATCTTGATTGGGGTCGCAACCAAGGAACTGAGTTTGTTACTTCCCCTTGCAATGTCTGGAAGGGAGCATATCATTGCAACACAACACAATTGTCAGGATGCACGTACAATAGAGAAGCAGAGGGTTACTGTCCAATTGTAAGTTACAGTGGGGACCTACCTCAGTGGGCACGTTATTTTCCACAGGCTAACAAAGGTGTGCAGTTCATTGTAATTTACTGTACTGTCTTCATTAAAATATTTACTAAACATATCACTTGGTTTAACACCACATGGATTAACATATGACCATTGCAGGTGGACAGTCTTCGCTGGCTGATTATTGCACCTATTTCGTAGCTTACTCTGATGGATCATGTACAGACACTAACAGTGCACGACCACCTGACAGAATGTTAGGTGAAGTTCGAGGGAGCAACTCTAGGCGAGACTTCAAAGCCACTACTCCTCAGTAACACACTTAATAGAATTGTTTCCATTGGACATATTTGGATGTTGGATCTTGCTAAATATTATTCTTGTCAATTGTAGGTGTATGGCCTCATCATTAGTGCGTACTGGGTTTGTGAGGGGTTCTATGACCCAAGGAAATGGATGTTATCAGCACAGATGTGTTAACAACTCGTTAGAGGTATGTCACTGTCTCAATTTACTTTCTTTTCATGAGTTTAGTGTATATAAACTGCATTTCACGTGTCCTAATCAACTTATCAACCAAAAGTAACCTAGGTTGTCTTTATATTCGAAACTTGCTCCATTTTTCTCTCCTTTACTCCTCCTTATAACTGTTGTATTAATTCATCCGTTTTCAGGTTGCTGTGGATGGGATGTGGAAAGTATGTCCTGAAGCTGGTGGACAAATTCAGTTCCCAGGATTTAATGGTAATCATGCTGTTCTATCCGATTTTTACTTATTGTCATATCTATCTGTTCAACCTTTATCACTAATTAATCAAAAATTCTTTATTTAGGTGAATTGATATGCCCGGCATACCATGAACTCTGTGGTACCCGGATAGTTCCTGCGGCAGGCCAGTGTCCAAATTCATGTAATTTGAATGGCGACTGTGTTGAAGGAAGATGCCACTGTTTTTTAGGGTTCCATGGTTTTGATTGTAGCAAACGTAAGCTTCTAGTTTCTCTTCCATCCCTTTATCATCACCACACGGCATTCAACACTAAACAACCTTCTCAGCTGCCAATTTTTAGAATATTTTTGAACTTGAGTTCTTCTCTGCAGGCTCCTGTCCCAGCAGCTGTAGTGGACGTGGCAACTGCCTATCTAACGGGATATGTGAATGTAGAAATGGGTACACTGGCATTGATTGCTCCACTGGTAATGCTTTTCTTCCTTTCAGTTGGTACTTGTACATGACAACTGCTATAATATCAATGCACTTGGCTGATCTCTAATAACGTTGTGCTTGGATATGGTATGCAGCTGTTTGTGATGAGCAATGCAGCCTTCATGGAGGTGTCTGTGATGATGGGGTGTGTGAATTCCGCTGCTCTGACTACGCCGGCTACTCATGCCAGAACAGCACAATGCTTCATTCTAGTCTTAACATTTGCAAAGATGTGCTAGAGAATGTCAAGTCTGGTGCTGGTCAGCACTGTGCCCCCAGTGAACCAAGTATATTGCAGCAGCTAGAGGATGTGGTGGTGATGCCCAACTACCATCGTTTGTTCCCTGGTGGTGCTAGGAAACTCTTTAGCATCTTTGGCACCAGCTATTGTGATATGACTGCAAAGCAGTTAGCTTGCTGGGTAAGTAGCATTGCCTTTCCGGGCCTTTTTGTTTTTTTGAGTACTGTGTTGCATGTTCCTTGTTAATTTAAGTAGGACGAAATAGAATCTGATCAAGTGACAATGGATTGCCAGATCTCAATTCAAAAGTGTGACAAAGATGGGGACAACAGGCTGCGGGTATGCTATTCGGCTTGTCAATCATATAATTCAGCATGCGGGGCTTCACTTGATTGCTCCGACCAAACCCTGTTCAGCAGCAAGGATGAAGTAGAGGGTCAATGCACAGGGTCTAGCGAGATGAAAACATCATGGGCTAGCAGCGTACTTAGTTGGTTCTCAAGTAACGATTCCTCCAGAGGAATGTCTGTAAAAAATAGGCAGCTCTAGTTTTTCGTTTCATCTTTTTCCAATTTTTTGTTTGTAATTTTTTAGGTTTCCATTTTAGGGAAGGATGGCCAAGAAAAGCCAGCCCTAGATGTAGGTTCCCTTTGTTACCCAACAATCTTTAAAAAAAAAAGTTGGGTAGGAAGGTGAGTTGTGGCTTTCAAAGATGAAAGGCACATGTAGAGAGTATTGGAAATGTTAGGAATGCAAGGTAAGAGGAAAGAAAATGTGAGATGTCTGCACAGTTGTTTGGCCGAAGGCCTTGAAATAGAAAGAAAATACCTTGCATTTCTCTGTGTCCCTTTGAATCATCTCTCCCATTCTACTTTTTCTTGCTCATTGTGGGATTCATATAACGATTATAACCAGATCTAACAACCCAAAGAAGGGTTTCCACTGCTCCATCTGCCAACAGCTACTAACTAAACAAGTGCTCTATCTTAAGCTGAGAACACTGTACCTCTCAACTGGGAAGTGAGTTTCAGACTACTAAATCATTTTCTGGTCGTAGAATGGCTCAAAATGCTCGGGAAAGATTCACAGATTGATAAGAAAATGCCGTGGACGGCCCCGATTAATTAAATTTAATCCTTCCCGTCCTCTAAACCTCCAGCTATTAGCCTTAAATAATCTCAAACAGCAGAGAAACCACACCCAACTTTGATGCACAGTGATCAAACTAGGAAGCTTCAATTCCTCAAGTTTGAAATTGGATGCAAAGATCTCAAACAATTAACCTAAAGCCTAGTACATGCAAATTGAAAGAGCATGAAATTTTGTTAATGTAATGTTAGCTACACACTTATCATGCGTGTGAGCCTAACACCACACTGTTACGTGTTATGAACAAATTTGTTATGAAATAGACACCATATTCATTATCACATCACAACACATTACCTACACTACTTAATCAAATCATTACGTAAATCTATATCATTACGTAAAGTTAACAACCCTAACTAATTATTCGTCTTCCTCTTAGCTCATGATGACCCGGTGGGGCAAAACGTGATCAAGTAATCCGACCCGGTACAGGTACAAGTGCTAGTAGCGTCATCATAAGCGTAGCTATACGCCGTGGGACAAGCGCTCTTGAACATGGCCGAGTATTGAGTCGGAGAGCAAGTCTGCGGGGTCGCGTGGTCGCCGGTGCAGCAAAACTCGGGCGCGTTGAACGCCTCGCACGCGCTCTTGCACGCGACCACCACGCCCGAACCCGAATCCGTGACCCGCAACTCGGGCGGGCAGTTGGTGTTCAAGTCGCTCACGCAACCCGCGTACTGGCAGTCACCGTCTCCGCCGGTGGCCCTCAGCCCCACGCCGACGTTGTAACCGTCCACGAGGCTGACGTCATAGAAGTCCTTGTCGGTTAGGGTCGACCCGACGGTGAACTCGGCCAAGGTGACGGGAGGCTCTCCGCCGCCGGTGCATTTTAGGGCGCCGCCGCAGTCGCCGGTGAGGCATTTTCCGTTTCCGGCTTCGTCGAAGTTGCAGCCGGTTCGTGCCCAGAAGCGGCCGGACCAGCCGGCCGGGGCGGTGAGCTGGATTTCTGCGCCGGGGAACATGGCGAAACCGCCTTCGCCGAGAACTGCGGCGCCGTTACCGGAGAGTGTGCCGGGCCAGACTGTGTAGGGGCAGTGGTTTTGGAGCGTGAAAATGGTTGCGTACACTACGTTTGTCGCAGCTGCAAAAAAAAACCGATAGTTAATCAAACCGATACAACAGGATGAAATCGAAAACATCAAAACGATTGATCCCTGCTGAATTACCTAATGATGCGATGATCACAGGAAGAAGATAGAGACTGAGTTGTTTGAGGTGATGGTGATCGCCATTAGAGAGAAGATCGAAGAACTGAAATCTTAGAAGAGTGGTGGACTGAGATCGATACAGTGGTTCTGGAAGGAGGAGGAAGTTAATCGTTGGTGAATGGGAGAGGGGGATTTGGTAGGTATTTATAGTTGGATGCATGCATAAGATATTTAGAGATGTGCACCGACCCTGCTCATATATTTTGATTTCCACTCTTTTCGTGAACCACTATAAGATTAGTGGGTTCGTGTAAATATGCGTCCCTTTCAAGTTACGTTTTAACTTTTAACTTTGCGTTTTACTTTCATTTACGTGATGGTGAAAAAGAGAAGGCGATTCATATATTCTGTGCTTAAACTCATTAATAAAATCATCAAATTGGTGATTAAACTAAGCAAGTGATCGATGATCGGATCCAGTAAATTGGTGATTAAACTCATTATACATGATGCAGGTCCCTAACGGCTAATGGTTTGCAGATGAGATTAGAATCACGAGGAGACAGAATCTATGAGTTGCTGTGCTGACTCTCTCAGACTCGACTCCGCTCCAGAAGGAGGGAAGAGTGATCAGTTGGGAACGTGGCCAACATCAGCACCTTCCTTCTCCCACTCTCACACGTTCTTCAACCATACTATACCAACATGGTGGTTATTTTTAGCTTTCATTTTCCAGAATATAGTCACATTGGACTCTGTCATTGAATCGTGGTCATTTTCTTGTTTCACACTTTGAGGCTGTCTCTATTTTTTGTAGAGATTAACTTGAATTATGTATCATATTATTAAGCTTCACAGAGATGGCATGATGAAAGCATCATAGGAATTGATCATCCTTGGATAGATTAAGCAAACTCCAATTTCAATGAGTACATGCTTGTAGCATTGATACATAGATACATGACACAATCTTTTCATGGGTGCATGCCAGATTACTCTTCTGAATTTTTTCCTACAGAAAGCGCTATTTTAAGGGGATGGTGTAAACTGTGGCCTGAGAGAAGAAGAAATTAATGAAAGAGGCAGGCAAGGATGTATGGATGGTCTACATTAAAATGAAAGCATGGAGCTTCCTAGAGATCCAGAGCGTAGTATACTCATTCTGTCATTCAGCAAGAAGCAGCTTACACTTGGTGACCATGGTATGTATACATCCATTCGTATGTTCTTCTATAGACAGAAAAGGGCATCATTTTACATACATGTATTTCTCTTCCTTCCATGTTTTGACTATGAAATTAGGAGAAGCAGCGCAGAGTAACTAACCGAGCTGCGTCTCTTTGTAATTTCAGTGCCCCAACTCGACCATTTCATCGAAAACGTGTTTCTGTATATCTGTCCCAGCAATCGTACAAGAATGCTTCAAGTGCTCTAATGGTTAATCTAGACAAAGTAGCAGTTGATAGCCTACCTAATTGTCTTCCTGATAATGTCTCTTGGTTTGCTGTATGTTGATATATATTATATATGCTAGTTCACACCTTACTTGATATGATTCAGGACTCAAGTTGATTCCATTTCAAGACAGAGATAACATTCTCCGGACTCACCAAATGCGGCAACATGTATGAATGCCATGAATGAGAAGTAGGTAAACGAAAAAGATATGAAATTTAGGCGCAGCAAGTAATCTGATTTTGATCTAATCTTATAACAAGTTTGAATTTCCTCTAGTTAACAGCATACGGAGATCTAAGGTTGAAAGATGATCATCACTGAACTAGTGCCAGTATATTCTTCTTTACAAGGAGATCTTCGGCCGAAGTTTGATTAGGTGGAAGGGAGTCTCTCCATTAAACCCTCTTCGATAGTTTCAGAAAAAAGAAAAAAATATTTACAAATTATTGGGCTTGGGCCCAGGCGGACAACGTGCGTGTCTAGGCGGTTTATAGTGGCACGGGGCCTTTCGGGTTGTGAGCCCAGCGTTTAAAAAGAACAAAAATAAAACTAAATGAACTGAATTAAGGACTTTCCAAAATTATTGGGCCTAGGCGGACAACGTGCGTGTCTAGGCGGTTACTAGAGGCTCTGGGCCTTTCGGGTTTTGAGGCCCACCAAAAATAAAACCTAAACGACCTGCAGAACCTCCAGAACTCTGATTCGTGTTGCCGGAGTAGAGTGAGGCCAGCAAACCAAGCCGTCGGTTGCAAATCTTAACTTAAGCAGAAGAACATAACCAGAAGTCCATATAAGAGCGCACATATCCACAGCAACAATTATGAACATAACCAGAAGAAAAAGATTACTACTAAATGTTGTAATTGTTATTCCAATCTGAATCTATTGCAAACAAATGTTGCTTTAACAAAGTCTAATACGGGCACCGGTTGGATTTCAAAATATGTTGCTGAAGCAAGGTATGCACACGATAAACCGATGTATATTTTAAACCAGACCGATGAAAAAATGGTAAGGTAAATGATAACCACTGTCAAAACAAGTATCAACATTAAATTTACCAAACCCTTGAAGGCAGAAATGTCCTCTTCTCCTCCTTCATTAGGGAAATGGCCTTGAGTCTGGAAATCTGACAGCATGTTATCCTTGATGTGGAATGTGTCCACTAACCAAGATGCGGCATCTGTGCTAGACTCCGGGATATCTTCCATTGGAATACGCCGAACATGAATGTGGACTTCTGAAGGATCTACACCAAATGCATTGTCCATAAACGAAGGCAATTGATTCTTGTATGCAATTGTCAAGTCATAAACTGCAGGCAGATAAAGGTAAGTTTAACCGCAGATAGTTACATAAGAATTTACCATCTTGGAGAACTTACATAATGGATTTTTGTATAAATTCATTACCTGCATCAAAAGAATCCCTTAGCGCTTCTAAGCAAGCACAAAAACCTTTAGTCCTTGGAAGTAGTACATGTGACAGCACTGGAAGTCCATTTTCAGCAGCAAATGTCTGGCTCTTTTTGCATTTTTCTTCACTGCACAAGAAACAAAGCAATGGAATTTGATGAATAAACACATGATTTAACAAGACCTTCAAGCATGTCGATATTTGATGCAACCAGTATACTAGGAAATATAACAGGATTATCAAAAAGGGATTCGATTAGTTGCTTATAACAGATAATGGCAGAAAAGACGTGGTAATGTTGATATTACGACAGATGAATTGAAGAATTAGATTCAATGCTGGCATTGTGATAATAAACGACACTATAGTGAAGTCATTCTAGCGCTGAATCTGATGTATCCTTTTAACTTTCCACAAATTCTAGTAAATTGTATCCAGGTAACTAGAACTGATTACCATACTTAAAATTCATCCTATCCTGCACACTTTTATCACACACACAAATTTAGCTTCATGCGTTCTTTATCTCGGACATGGAAATACATAGTGCAGATAGATTAAAAGAGAAGACATATATAGAGGAGGGGGCAAGTAGTAGTACTCACTCATAATCAGTTCCTTCAGGAAAAATAGAAAGCCAGAGAGGGTCTCGAGGATCAGCAAAACTCAGTAGCATTTTCCGGAGAATTGGTTCATCAACTTCCCACTTCCTCTTCAAAGGAATGAACTCCAAAATGTGGAATCCCCAACCAAAAACAGGCAGCTTCATCAAACTGCTCTTGAGCACATATTTAACGTATCCAAGGGACCCTTTCCGCAATGCAAGATCCCACAAGTACATCCAATCCACCTCTGTTTTGTGATTCGCAATAATCAAAATGCGCTCTCTAGGTGGAACAGTATCGCCTGAAAATACAACTTTTGTGCCGTTTATCTTTTCGAATAGAAAGGGCCAGAGAGCCAGCCACCTACCAAATAGAAAGGATGTTGCCTTTCTGCTGTAATGTATGCTAAAAAGTCGCAACAAAACAGCTACCACAGGCGCAGAACACACTAGAATGGTGAAAGCAGTGGAAAGAAACACCACCAAACATAGAACACCCCTTACAACTCTAAAAGGGGTCAAGGGCCTGTGCTTCTGTATACTATCAGCTTTCAAGGGACTGCAAACCTCCTCCTCCTCCTTCCACGATCCTTCTTCAATGGAGCTGCAGTTCATATTAACCCTTATCATCAATCAATGCATCCTAAATTCTCTAATTCAAAATATAATTAAATGCCCCAAAAATATTGAATACCAATACACTACACATGTACATACATCCCTAATACCACTACCACCTATCAGATCCCAATTAGAATTCCATGTTTTTCAATCAAACAGTATCCGACTAGAACACGAATATGAAAACATAAAAGAGATAAACGTAAAGATCGACTACAATTGCTGCACGATCAAAATGCATAGACACTTACCATTCTTCTGGGGTTGCCGCAACACGTCTGGGACTGGTGTTCTCTCTGGCCTGAAGGCTTCAAATGAAACATGCATGTTCTTTCAGAATTCATACCAAAAATATATACAAATGCCATTCTTAATCTGCAAATAACAAATACCACGTAAAAAAATATATGTGTATTTACCTCATGGCAATCTTTTTCGGCGAAGATCTCATGCCAATTCCGAGTCTGCAGAGAGAATTTACCAGTAGAAGATTGTGGTTGTTAAGAGAAGGACGGTATGAGTTGTATGTTGCATAAAATACGATACAAGCTGATACTGAAGAGAGGGTAAGAGATTGGTTTCGTGATATTGATGGATATCAATTCGAAAAAAAATAACGAGGGCAAGTGCAGCAGGGGGAGACTCACCATTAAAATTCAGAGAATTAAAATTGGATGATGACAACAAAAGAGAATGAGAAAGGGTCAAAGCAACCTAATAAAAAGCTCAGTTTTGTCGGATGTGATTTGATCGGTTTACATTATTCCCCAATAATGATAATGATATGTGTACTACTGCTGTCTCTCTTGATTTGGTGACGCAAGGAGTCTCACGCAAGTCACGCTACTTAGTTTTGGCTTCTACGTTTGTCCTTGTTTACTAAGTATTTAGGTTTTGAGTTCGATTCTCTTGAAAAAAAAATATTAAGAAAAATGCTCTAAATAAACAGATATTCCATCATCTATTTCTTTGTTATTTTAGGAACCTTTCTTTTATTACAAGATCGATGGATCCATGAAAATATGAAATTGAAAGAGAAAATGCACCTTGAAATAATATGTCAATATCATCTATTTGCACCTAGAAAAACAAGTTTCCCCACATACCCACCAGACATGGCCCTTCTTACATTGTTAGCAAACTCCTTCGGGTTATCTCTCAAAACTTCAGCTGCATCATGATTTAAGGGATCTTCATGATTTGGTTCTGTGAAAAGATGAAACAATCCATAAATAATGGTGTTTATGTTAAGCACAGGCTTCCAATCTTCACGTAGAACGTTGAGGCAGACATTTCCTTCCAAGTCGATATTGGGGTGGTACACCTTTGTCATACACTTGACTTTAGGTGCCTCGTGTGGATAGATAGCCGAAAGTTGAAAAGAAAACTTAAACTTACCGCCTGTGTAATATCCTTCATCTGGTTTAATCGAAACCTCAAAGTTCATAAGGTCGTCCTTGCCATTGGGGAACATTATGGAACAAGATTTTGGTAATTTCAGCTCAGTTATATCTTTGTTCAGGCGCAATTGCCCAGCCGTTTGCTTATTGACATGTTTTCCTCCATTGGCTTCAGCAAGTTCTCTCTGCTGCTCCTTAACTTTGAACAGCCTAATCATATCTCCAGGCTTTTACTTTAGTTAATTGGTGACTGATACTTCTTTTTCTTCTTCAGATTTGTATCCGATGACTTTGTTAAATCGCGCCATCTTGAAGGTACTTATAGAAGACGATTGGAACAATGCTTTCTAGGATTAGGATACAGTCTACTCAGGAATAGTAATTTGGGGGAGAGGCGGAATCCGATTCCACCGAGTAAAAAGAAAAACATTGTTTTCTAGTTTCCTATGTCTTTGAGGAATTTACATAGTCCCAGAACCAGCCCAAAATCAAAGCAATCGTCTTTTCTCAACTTGCTTTTCACTAGCAGACAACCTTATTCCAGTCTATACAGCCAAATACACCAGCCAATGATTCCACTGGTTCATAGAGGGCTGCATTACTGTTCTACATGTTACAATTGCTGACGACCACAAGTCATCCTTGCTTGAACAAAATATTTCAACCATTAAAACAGCAACCACCAGAGCAAAGATATCATCAAACATTGCACAGAGAAAGTAGTAATGCAGAAACGAAAATAAGAAATAAGCAGTAGTGCAAGACTCACACTAGCATTTATGTAAAATCAATACTCCATTCCTACTTCAAGATATGAATGTACAATCTTACATAATGTAGTTTTATCCTAAACTATAACACCTGTGAACCGAGCAAGTGAGCGTCTTTCATGAAAAGAGGGAAGAACTCTGACTACAATTTTGTTTATTTGATCAACTTCATTCAGAAATTGAAAAGATAAGTTGGCAAATATGATCAGACATCTATGATAGTGACGATACACACAAACATGAAAAGAGGGAAGAACTCTGACTACAATTTTGTTTATTTGATCACTTCATTCAGAAATTGAAAAGATAAGTTGGCAAATATGATTAGACATCTATGATAGTGACGATACACACAAACATACACCAAGTTTCACACAAATTTCCTGTTGAAGTTACCCGTCAAGTCCCTCACATCAAATCCTCTACTCTCATCCAATCTCATCTCCGCACCACTATTGCCACCAATGACCAAAACGTCTCTCACCTCCACCTCAACGAGCTAATTTCATCCGTTACGCAATTTTGAGTTTGGTCCTACCAAAATAGGAGTAATTTCACCTGTTCCGCAATTTTAAATTTTAAGTTTGGTTACTTGTCACGGGATGAGAACTTCGTTTCTCTACCAACCGTGTGGCCTTAGAGTTGTTCACCTCCTCGAACTCTCTAAGTCAGCCTCGTCTTGCAGCGGAAACAAGAGCAACACAAGAGAGCAAGAATGGTAGAAAGGAACACTTAGACAATGTGAGAAAAAGAAACTTTGTATTAAGTATGAGAGCTCTTTACAAGGCTTTCTAAAATTTCTAGGATGGTTTGGCTAAGAGCCTTCACCACCTATTTATAGGCATCCTTGCTCTTACCTAAAGTTCTAGACTAATCTAGGACATTACAAATAAAGACAAAGTCTAGAGACTTCTATATGTCTCTAGGAAAGTCCTATAATATCTATACAAGGTTTGAGTGTTCTAGAGAGTTCTAGAGATCTCTAGTTGTTTGAGCCTCCTCAAAAGTTCTAGAGTATTCCATAATCTCCTAGAGACTTCTCAATTTATCCGGACACCTCCGAGGCTTTTCACAACGTTCTAGAACACTCTAGTGTGCTCCAAAAGTTGTCCTTGGGCAACGCTTGCTTCCACTATGCCCAAGGAACTTGACGGGTTGTGACATTCTCCTCCACTCAAGTCGGCGACGTCCTCGACGTCCTTGTGAGCTCTTTTTGCTCGAACTCGGCAATCTTGTCCTTGAATTGCCACAAGGACTCATCTTTTCCCAACTAGCCTCGGACGCGGGCAGCCCCTTCCATTTGACAAAGTATTCGGTGTACCTCGGTATCCGCTTTTTCCGCACCTCGCGCTTGGCGTCCCGAAGAAGTCAGAAAGAAGATCATGGAATATCAGATCAAGAAGATCAAGAATCATCTCAAGGAAGTCCCAGGGAAGTCATTGATCCCATTTAATTTGTTTAGACAAAGAGATGACTGCTGAATAATGCTTCAATTTCGAATCTTAGCGCCAAGTTTTGATTTAAACGCACAACCCAACGCCTTTGAAGCAAATTGTCGAACACCTCCTGGGCATCCTCACGATTAGTAACTCTGGCATTCATGGATGGTGGGTCTCTCACAAATTTCATCTGTGCGGTGGTGGAAACGCCGCCGTTGTACTCATCTACTTCAGCAGAAGATCGCTTCCTTTTGAGCCCACTCATTTTGTGATTGCCTTGGGTTGCTGCACAGGAAAAGGTCATGACTTTGAGAAAGGAAAGCATTTTGTCGGATCATACAATGCAAGACACAACTATAGAATCTCAAACCCAATAACGAAAACAGTATTGCCATCAGAAAAATAAAGATATCGAATTTGAGACGAAAGATTGGAGATTGAAATAAAATGGGATCCAGGTGATGAATGAGAGACCTGTTGGTTGTCGAGCGACCTGTTCGCGGAGCCTGGATGCTTGCTTTCTGTTAGCTTCCATTCAAGAAGCTAGAAGGATCAAATCTGCCCTTCTGGGTTTCAACTTTCGAAACATGCAGAGAGACCTTTTTATTTGAACAAGCAGAGAGACTGAGAGCCCCTTTAAAAAGAAGAGATGCGGCGCTGAGTGTGGCTTTAGAAGTTTAGGGTTAGGGTTGTGTAGTCCAACTTAGTTGGGCTTAGGGTCTTGCAATTAAACCGATAAAAACCACATATTTAAAAATAAATAAAATTATTAAAATTGAATTCAGGTCGGCCTGAAGGCTTCAATGAAAGAATTTCGTTTGCTCTTGAGTCTGGGCCTGGAGATAGGAGAGACGAATTGTGCTGTATTGTTGAAGTTTCACTTGTAACCTTAGGGGCAAAAATGAACTTTTCACGAATTTATATATTTAAGCCAAAAACCCTAGAAGCCCTCTCATTCTCTTCTCCTTCACTCGGCCGACATGCCTATTTCTTCTTCTCTCCCTCTCCCCGATCTCTCTCCTTCCTCTTCTCACTGCCACGACCAGAAACCATAGCTCCGGCCACCATCTCCCCACCTCACCGCCACCTTAGCTTGACGTAGAAGACGACGGAGAACAAGACACGAAGGTTCTCTCCGGCGTCGTTCGGCGCCGCACGCCTCCGCCGGCGATCTAGGCTTCTGCCGAGCTCGGGTTACCATCTCCAGCCACCTCCGAGCTTCACAATCACGTCAGCGCTGCCGCCTTGCCTAGCTGAAACCTTATTTTCCGGCGACCTCTCTAGCTCACTATCATCACTGACCTTAGCGCGTCCATATCTTCATTTCACAGTCCATCCTTTCTCTTCGTCTCCTCCCAGGTTTGTGAAAAACCTTCGTCTTATTAAAAATTTACATTTTGAATTTGAAATTTACGGTTAGAGTTATACATCTGATTTGTAGGGCTACGTTTGTACTTCTGAATCTTTCTTCTGCTTTCAATTGTCATTGTATCTCTGTATCATGCTATGTACTTGTCCACAATTCAGATTGTCTTGTTTGCCCAAAGCTTTAATATAGACTTCTTAAACTATGTTATTCTGTCGTGTTTTAAAATTGGTGTTCTAAAACTTATGGCGTTTCCACCACCACCCAGGTGAAGTCTGAATTGTGAGAGACCCACAATCCATAAATGGCAGTTATTAATCTTGAGGGGGGGTTCGAGGATTTGCTTCATAGGCGTCAGGCCCAAATTCAGCAGTCATCTCTTTGTTTAAACAAATCAAACTGAAGCATTCATATCGCAGCATTCCAAGGCCTGCATAAAACAAACAGCCTTGTATATAAAATAATGTCAAAGCATAACCTCCTGCCAAAACAACATAACCCTGATCAGGAGATCCTTCCACGCTACGATAGCCCCTGGCTGCAGTGAGACACGCAACAAAAGAACATGTTACAATAAGTGTTGCAACAATCACAAATACAGTGTCTCTCTAAAGTTCAGGTATCCTCATACCATTTTTGATGAGTTGATTCTGTTCAGTGACTTTGTTATTCTTAATGCCAGTCTTATTAGGTCTAACGCTTCTTATTTTAAAAACACTTAAAATGTCAGATTTCTACAACACAAAAATAATAATGACAGTTAATTAATACTTTTACACATTATTTAAAAGTTGCACATAAAAAACCACATAAGAAAAAAAAGCAACTTAAAAGTACTTGCTTTTGATGAAGAGTTGTCATTATTAAGGGCGTCAACAACTGTTAAGTCTTTATTGTTCCCAACCATCATATCTATTCTAGCATCAGATAAGAACTTAACAAGAGAAACATCAAATGATCAAATGTCTGTTTTGAAAAGATGATGGATGAGATAGTTTCCTGTAGAATCCTTAACATTTAAAAGGATGTAGCTCATCCAGTGTTTACTTCTTCTGTAGGAGGAGGTTTATCGTCTCTAAGGCTGGATAAGACTATAACAATAGAATATATAAATATCACAATATCAATTAATAATTATTACGCTTGAAATTAATTAGAAAGGAAATCACAGGGAGGTGGTAACTATTTCCTTTTTAATGACTTACCTTGAGATTTCCTTTCTAATTAATTTCAGGTGTAATCATTATTAATTGATATTGTGATGTTTATATGTTCTCTTACTATGGTCTTATCCAGCTTTAGAGATGATGAACCTTCTCCTACAGAAGGAGTAAATACTGGATGAGCTACATCTTTTAAATGCTAAGGATTCTGCAGGAAACTGTCCTATTCATCATCTTCTCAAAACAAACATCCGATCATTTTATGTTTCTCTTGTTAAGTTCTTATCTCATGTTATAATAGATATGATGGTTGTGAACAATGAAGGCTTAATAGTTGTTGACGTCCTTAATAATAACTCTTCATCAAAAGTAAGTATTTTAAGTTGTTTTTTCTTGTGTGGTTTTTTATGTGCAACTTGTAAAAGTATTAATTAACTGCTATTATTATTTTTGTGTTGTAGAAATCTGACATTTTACGTGTTCTTAAAAGGAGAGGCGTTAGACCTAGTAAGGGTGACATTAAGAGTAACAAAGTCACTGAACAGAGTCAGCCGATCAAAGATGGTGTGAGGATACCCGAATTTGAGAGACACTGAAAATGAAACAATAGATATCTTGTGATTGTTGCAACACTTATTAAAATATGTTTTTTCGCTGCGTGTCTCACTGCACCCGGAGGCTATCGTCGTGAAGGATCTCTTGATCAGGGTAGTTTTGGCAAGAGGTTATGCTTTAACATTACTTTATATACTTACTGTAGTAGCCATGGCGTGCTCCTCCAGCTTTCGCACCTCTTACGCTTGATACAAGTTTCCCCGAGGTGAAAACATTTTGGATATCCTAGCCGTGTTGTTACTCTTTGCCCTGGCAATGGTGTGTGCCTCTTCTTCAGCATGCAGTTTTCGGTAATGATCATTTGCCACTTGTCTTGTTGTACTAGGCTGTGTCTAGTAATGTTTCTTTCGCTGTGTCTAGTAATGTTTCATTCGCTGCTGCTCCTTAACTTTGAATAGCCTAATCATATTTCCAGTCTTGTACTTTAGTTAATTGGTGACTGACAGATTTGTATCGATTACGCTTTTGTGATTTAAGGGTGAACAAAGTTTGCAATGCAATTGAAATCAAAACATATTACCCAGTACAAGTTCTACTGATGAATTCTTTGTTTGTTATTATCTAAGCAGCATCGAGTAGTCTTTGTTTCAGCAATAAAAAAAACAAAGAAAAAAGTAGAATTTGTTTAAGAATGTTGTGATATATGTTTGGACATAAATGCCTACAGTATTAGGTTCTTGAAACCGTGATAGAATTTCTTATACATTTAATCATAGTGCACCGTCTGCACTTATTGGAATGCACCCAACGAAAGCACATAAGAAAACATCCTGCAATGCTTCCCAAAGCAATAGCCACTTTCTTCATTACTGTATCATTAAAACCAGTCGAATACGGCACACCATTGGCATTCGAGGAGGTGTTGTAGCACTTGTAGAGATAAATCTGCCTCGAAATACAATCTCCACACTCGGTCTTAGCCTTCTTTTTGGGCGAAACGGTTTTAGCCTTGTGAGAAGCACTTTGCAGGCAAGTCACACAATCCTGGTTCACAAGGTATCTTCACATTGTTCTGAAACATTCACCGTGTCGTAGCCTACCGGTGAAACATTCATTTTGTCATCTTTGAGCAACGGGGAACAAACTCTACGAACATTGTTAGATCGAGTATGAAATCTTATAGAACTGATATTGATTGAAGAACTTACATATATCATACAACATAGGGGCCTCTTTTTATACACTTTCCCATAGTGGAATACCGACTTCTCTATAATTAAGTTGAAACATGGGATAGACAAGTTAATTGGACTTGCCAAATTTAAGCATTATTGTAGACCAGGTGAACTGAAGTCCTGCAATTCTCTTTTGAGTGTGTTAAAGATATAATGACTCATTTTACTGCTACTTTACCTTTTCAATCTTTGTGGTAGGAGTTTTCAGTTTCCAAAACTTATGTAATGACTCATTTTGTTAAAGACTACGCTTCTATATCTCAGCCATGAACAAGAGTGTTGCAATTTAGAGTATATGGTTATCTGTCCAACGGCATTTGAAATATTTATTGCATGAAGATTATTGATAATCCATCCTTGTTCTGTAAAATGGTCAAATATGTACTAATCGGAATTTTACATTCACTGTTGGATTTTGATTCTCAGTTGCAACAAGATAAGCAACTTGCCAGAGTCTTACAAGACAGTTTGAATGCGGAGTCTCCTCCCCGATATGGAAATGGAAATACACATCCTCCTCATTATGATCCTCCCCGATATGGAAACGGAATTGGAAATGCATACCTGATTCTCTCTTGTTGACAATGGATTATGCATCATTTGATTTATTCTGGTCACTTTTATATGATCATAGAGAGCTTTCATTCTTTATGCCGGTTACAATGATGAGATTGGATTTGGACGATATTTGAATTGCCTGAATGCACTTTGGCATCCAGCAGCAATCCCACAATAAACAATAGCAAATACCAAATCAAAAGAAAGCTAAACTAAAATAAAATCCCTCAGTTTTGAATGTAATGAAGTAAATCATAAAGTAGATCTAAATTTCTACTCTTCTGCTTATCTGGAGGCTTAGGGTCTTCTTCTTGCATTTCAGCACTGGCTTATTTTTGGCTGTTTAAATGAGCTTACTATCTTTCATCTTATGCAGTCTTCTACAGCTGGGAATTACCCATACCACAAATCTTGCTATAAGGAGAGCTACCATCCAAAATGTGATTTTCGCAAGCACTTTGTAAGTATCCCGATATACTTGCATATTCCATTGGTTCTATCAGAACTCATAAAACCAAAAAATTAGTTTTTTTTTTTTTTTCCTTCGATTAACCAAAGAATTAGTTCTAGTTAGTGCCTTTCTTTTCTTTCTGAATACATAAGAATGCTGAATTACCTAAAAGGTATCGGAAAGTAATAGCAAAGTCGGTGTTCCACTTAGTATTAGGAAAATTGGTATTCCTTTGGCTTCAAGGTTTATTGCATCATGGGAAAGTGCATAAAAAGAGGCCCCTATATGTTAGATGTATGTATACAAGTTCTTTAATCAATATCAGTTCTATCAGATTACATACTATGTTCGTGGAGTTTGTTCCCCGTGGCTCAAAGATCAGTCTGCGCACCAAAATCAAGCCATTGTTGTCTCTTTGGCGTCATCTACTTATTTGCACATTGCTTTTCACTTCCCTCCCCGTCGCTACGGCTTCATCAGATGATTACACATCCTTAGTTTTCAATGGATGTTCAAAGAACATGTTCCCAAACAATGTCTACCCGGAAAACCTTAAACCCCTCATGGACTCATTGGTCTCAAACTCTGCACAAAAGACTTTCTTCGCCGCCACAGCCACCTCTAGCGACTGCACTAACGGCATTAACGGTCTTTACCAATGCCGCGGAGACCTCTCCCCCGCCGAGTGCAACACATGCGTGAGCAAAATTCCGCCTCTAGTCACCCAACTATGTGGACAAACCAATGTAGCAGCCCGAGTCCAGCTCCGCGGCTGCTACTTGCGTTATGAGATTGCTGACGCAAAGCCATTCGAGGCAACCGAATTTCTCTTTAAACGTTGTGATGTTTATCAAGCAAAGGTGGGTGGGCTTGGGGTTGAAAGGGACACAGCTTTCGGCATACTGGAAAACATTGTCAAGAATAGCACTGGTAAGGGAGTTGGTACCGGTGGCTTCTACACAGGTAGCTATGACACGGTGGGTGTTTCAGGACAATGCGAAGGTTCCTTGGCGAACCAGGATTGCGTGGCTTGCCTGCAAAGTGCTTCCCAGAAGGCCAAGACCGAGTGTGGAGATTCTATTTCGGGGCAGATTTATCTCTACAAGTGCTACATTGGCTACAACACCTCCTCGAATGGCAATGCCAATGCTGTGCCGTATTCACGTAAAGTCGATGCAGGCTCTGGGAATAATAATCCAGTAATGAAGATAGTGGCAATTCCTTTGGGAGCTATTTTAGGTTTTTCGCTGGTTGTTTGTGTCGGCTGGGTGATCTATACGGATTGCAGAAAGACACCGCTAGGATAGTATTAGATTAAACAAATACTTTTTGGCATGAACGATATATAATCTATGTGTATAAGCAATTCTTGAACAGTTTCTAGAACCTACCTGCATAATATTGATGTGCACAGATATATCACAATTTTTAGTTTTTTTTTTTTTTTTTTAAAACTTTTTATTAATAACTCACACACCCTACATCTCTATATATGTCAATGAGGTTTGAACTCATGACCTCAAAGTTTTCAGTTAAACACCTTAACCAACCAAGCCACGGCTCATAATTTTTAATTCAATCTTAAACAAGTTCTACGTTTTTCTTAGTTTTTATTTGGTTGCTGAAGCATATAGTGTACTTTGATGCTGCTTATAAAAACTAAAGAGTTTTTGGTGGTTAATATGTTTTGATTTTAGTTGCATTGCAAACTTTGTTCATCCTAAAATCAAAAAAGAGAGTAAGCGATATTAACAGTCTCATATTAGAAAGAAAAAAATACTCACTAATCTTTTAGAAGAAATGACGTTGTAAAGCAAACGAAAACACAAGAGAACTATCTTTTCTATTACACAATATATGAAAGTAAATAAGCATCTAGTTTATCAAAGAAAGAAAGAGATCATATTCACAATTTTTGTGTCCTATGTATATTCCCAGTAAAAAAATAAAATTACAACCAAAACAGAGAAAAAAAAAGACTCTACCTGCCTAGTAACTACTCCTCTAACACAACTCACCTGCTTTTGTCTTGTCTAGTTTTGTTTAACCACATTTTTGGGCTCGATACCAGATCCCCAACGTGAGGAGCTAGTCTCTTGTTCTTCAACCCGAACAACAACCACGTTTGAATTCTTCATATGAGTTTCCACATAGAACCTCATGAACAGCAAAAGAATGGCGGCATTGAGCACCGAGTTGAACAGCCACGCCCCAATCCCGTTGCACCCGCCTTTGAACACCTGAAGCAGCAGCACGCCGACGTGGCATGCCAGGTTACATCCCAGCAAAGCCACCTGACAGTTCGCCACGAGTGGGAAGCACGCGCCGCGCATCCCGACTCCGACCCAGAACCGGTAGCCGTAGACGACGGAGTAGAGCAGACTGGTGGAGAGTATTGCCAGGACCTGAAACGATTGGGAGAACTCGAGCCAGAGGAAGGACATGAAGATGAGGAAGGACTGGTTGAGGAGGTGGAAGGAGGTGAGTCGCCGGCGGCGGAGGATGGTGAAGAATGTGCGGAAGAGGTGGAGGAACCGGGAGAGGTAGAAGACGTAGGACCAGAAGAAGACGCGCCCGGAGGGGCGCGTGCCGAGCGGGAAGCAGAGGAGCCACTGGAACGGGGTGGTCTTGGTCCGCCGCCAGAGCCACCGCGTGTCTCGAATCTCGGCGGCGGAGGAGAGGAGCATGCCGACGAAGATGACGGCGGAGATTAGAGCCATCAGGAGGCTGTGCGCGGCGGGGATGGGGCCGAGGGGGACCGGACGGCGGCGGCGGAAGAGGGTGAGGAGGAGGTGGAGCGTGACGGCAGCGGCGATGTAGGCGGGGATGACGGTGAAGAGGAAGGACCACGTGGAGCCCCAGGATTGGGTCGTGCTCCACCGGAAGTTTAGTATCCTAGGGTGCTCCGATAGGCAGTACTTGATGCCTTGTAACATTTTCATCAGCTCTGTCATTGCATACGTTTATTTTCGATGAATTGTCTCAAAGAAAGAAAGAAGATATTATAACGAAGAAAATCGAAATCGAAACGATTGTCTGTGTTTGAAAGGTAAACCAATGTCGATCATGAATGGTGTTGCGGAGGTCAGCGGATTATAAAGGGGAGGAGAAATGGAATGTGGTGTGGACCGGGAGCGGAAGCTTCTTCGTTTGGAGTCCTTGTTCTTTGTTTGGCGTTGGTATTGCTTGAGGCTGGAAATGGACCGACGACGACAAAAATAATTGAAATTTGAAGGAGTCGGTATCTTGGACTTGAAGGATATTTTTTGGTAATTAATAAAGGTTTCATTGGCCTAAAATGTAGTTAAGCATATAGAAAGAGAAAGGGACGGTTGGAGGATGGTAAATTGGACTAGTGATTAGTGAAAGGTCACATTGCAGCGCGTCACTCTCACATATGAAACATGACTTGCATGAGCATTTTGACTCTTTCTTTTTCCTTTTTCACTTTCAAAGCTTCACATATATGTATGTATAAATTATGTATTTACATATTATTTTGATAGCTTGATGACTACTATAAAAGATGCATGTTGGAGTGTTTCACCAGAAAATGCTTTTTTTCTTTTTGGTTGATTATGGATGATTATCTGAAGACACATTTGCCTACTATAAGATACGGGAAGACACAGAAGAGCAGAATTTTGGGTTGTTTGATTCTAAGCTTTGTCCCTTATGAGTCTCTTTGATATTGTTAGCAACGAATTATGTTAATTATTTTTATGTGTTCGGTTGGGGGAAAAGGTGGTTACACGTTAATTATATGACCATGCGCTTGAAGCAGTGGTTGGTTGTTTGTCTGCGTTTTGTGTGGAGGGCCATGCAGAGGTACATTTAACTCGTGTCTAACTATTAGCAAGCTTAACATAATCTACTTGTTATGCAACTCTTCTTACACGTTTTCATATATTCTCATGTGGTGTAAACTTTTGCTTAATATGTAACACAAATTATACTCGAGTGGTGGTGGTCAATCATATTAAGATAAAACATGATCAAATGTTAAGTTGTAATAAATTAGCAGATATCACCATTCACAAACTTAAGAACTATGTAGCTAAACTCCGCAAACCCTGCTATTGCCCATGGTTACGTTTAAATTTGAATTTTAGAATTTAATTACATGCACCTCAACTCATATGATCAATTCGCTCTTCCGCAACCCTTATGAATTTCATATAAAAAGATGTTCAATCAATATGAATAATGCGATGTCCATTCAAGAGCAAAATTATTGTCTCCTCCTCCTCCTCCTCCTCCTCAAACCCATTAATCAAGGAGTTGGGAATATCCCTAAGGGACGTTACTCTATGCCTCAATACATGACATCGACCGGTTTGAAAGAGACTACGTACGAAATAGAAAAAGGCGTTCAAAATAAAAATCTATTTTTTTCACTAGTTCTCAAAAACTAGTAGAGTTGAGTGGTTTTAAATATACACTCTAAATAACTTAATACACATCCCTATTATTTGATATTTCAAATCAGATTTGATTGGTATGTTAAATGACAAAAAGAGACATGTGTAATACAATTTAAATATTAAAACAAACTTGTATTTGGAAACTAATAATGTGAAATATAAACCAAATTAAAATATTAAAAAGGAAAACTTATAAAGTGAATTAGAACAAATTAAATTTTTCAGATCGAGAACTTATTTAGGGAAAGTAAATAAAAAATTTGCAAGGAAATTTGGATAATCAATTAATTTCTTTTTTGTTTTTAAAGATTCATAATTTTCAAGTTTAAAGTGTTAAAGTGTAAAACAATGTAATTGTTATGCATATGAACACATATTTTCCTTTTCACCCAAACACACTATTCAGATATGTATTTTCATCTTATTTATTATTTTCAAGTTTAAGAATTTGAAATGAACAATAAATCTGTAAGGATTTCTCAATAACTAACACAAGTAATAGATATGAACATCTATAAAATGTTAATTTATATAAACATATGATAATTATACAATAATAACAGTGTTAATATAGTCACATAATATGATATTTCATGGATTTTTCGATTAAGGATATTTTAGGTATTTTGGGTTGTGTATTTAGTAAAATATCCGAATGAGAAATTAAATAAATGATGTATTGAGAAAGAGATTTGTATTAAGTTATATGAGGTGTGTATATAAAATTTCTCAAACTAGTAATTCGATGTAGTAGTCATAAATGGAGAGACTATTCAATTTGAAAAGGGAAAAAAATGCGAACGGTATCTCACATTTGCTCTATTAGTCACTTTAGTATCTCATTTTACAGATATATCAGTTTAGTATCTCAAGTTTATACCCTAATCTAACATAAGTACCTGAAATTCCTTTGACCGTTAAATCGACTAACTCCCGTGAAACATTGAAGGGTATTATCGTTATGTCTTGTTTTGACGCCAATTTAACAAGATTGAATGATTTTCTTGTGTTTATACACTTTCTTAACACCATTACCATATATCTTCTCTCTTCTGTGTTTGTCTTTTGTTAAATACTTTCATTTAAAGAATAGACTCTGTTTGATGAAAATTTGATAAATTGGCCAGGAAACAAAGCCTAGAACTCGTATACTGAACATCTCAATGATCTCAAAGAGCAATATAACATGAAACTTGTAGAAGTGCCCAACTATTGGTGAGAACCATGAAGAAGTCCCTTACGAACCTGAGAAGCTACATCGCAGATGACACCATGCCCATGAGGAATAAGTCAATAAACACAACAGAGGATTTAGATAGAGACAAGCATGTCCAAGAACATAACTTCAAACAAAGTAATGAAACCCAGCTTCAACAAAGGAAACCTCTTTTTCAGCACCCAAGCATTTTCTCTGGGCACCTGTTGCATTTATGACCGTCGATTGTCTCTGGACGCGAGCCCATACCTCTATCATCTTCGCCGATCTCCAAACAATATTGAACATGCAAAACAGAGCTACTCTCTCAACATCTAATTTGGAACAGTCCAGCTCCAAGCATATCCATCTATGAAGATAAACAAGCTAAATTGCAGAACTTGAACAAATCGTCCCTCCATCTCTGGACGCGAACGAATTGACCTGCAAAATCAAAACCATAATACACAAGCCCAGGCTTCCTCCATATAATTAGGCATAGAACTCAGAGCTTTAATCGATAAAGCCCAGAAGCATAACTATCACCCAGCTCATCCTACGAACGTGCACACTTCATCATCTCCATATTCACAGTCATGCAGGTCTTGTTCGATCGACGAGCGCAACAGCTAGCCCAATTTCAATCCAATCTGAAACTCAACTCCAAGCTCGATTGGAAGTTTGGAACGAAAAACCGAGATGGCAGCATTGGACGGACAAAGGAAAACACAAAAAGAAAGGATGGTGTGGGAGTCAGAACATGACATGACGATAATACCCATCAATTTTTCACAGACGTTAGTCGACTTAACAACTAAAACAGTTTCAGCTACTTATGTTAGATTGGAATATAAATTTGAGATACTCAACTTATACGTTTGTAAAGTGAGATATCAAAATCACTAATAGAAGGAAGACAAGTAAATTTAACCCAAAAAAACAAAATTGTAAATTTATTGAAGGAAAACAAGAGGATATCCGACGGCTAAACATGTGAGGACGACAATCCACCAATGAAAAATTGACAGGGGGAGACGCTCTCTCTGAGATCAACATTGCTTCGTGCATCTTCACCAAACCCAAACCCCCAAGTTTTCTCCATCTCTCCGTCAACGATACTGTCTTTCTCTTTCTCGCCCATACTCGTTTTGACTAGTCTCCGATTCCTCTCCGCTCCTTCTTCTATGTAAAGGTCAGTAGTAAACTTCTGTTCATCTCTTTGATCCGATTGTTTGATTAGTTTATTTTCTATTGCTTGTTTTTAATCTGTTTTCAGTTTTGTAATGATTGGATTCTAAGAATTGATGAAGATTAAATCTCAAATTGATACTGAGACGTTTTGTTTCTTTTTGATCTTTGCGTTTTGAAGTTTCAGGCTAAAATGCTAAATTCATATTTGTGATCGAATTAGGAAGAGAATTTTGAAATTAAGTAATTACTGAATTTTCCATGATGTGTAAATCATTCATCTATTTCCAATACTTGTAACTAATTGGAAACATTATTTCGAAAGAATAATCGATTTAGGATGTTATAGTGTTTGGGAAGTTTGTTCAATTGTTTGTTGTGTAGGGTTTTATATGTTCTGTTGTAAATTACCAGTAACTAGGACTTGCCTGAGTATGCGACAACGGTGTTCTTTTTGATGTAGTTCAATGTAACTATGTTGTTGCGATGGCTGGTGTTGATGTAATGTGTATGATGTATGATTCAATTTTAAGAGGCTTGTCCTCCAGGTATGGCTAGTGGTTTTGGGGATTCAGCGAGCAGGCCATCCCAATCGCAACAAGGGCCTTCTTTCCCCAGCAATAACAATAGTAATGGGGATGCTGGTAATTTTGAATGCAATATCTGCTTTGATTTAGCCCAAGACCCGATTGTTACCCTTTGTGGCCATCTTTTCTGCTGGCCGTGCCTTTACAAATGGCTCCACATTCACTCCCATGCTCAGGAATGCCCTGTTTGCAAAGCCCTCGTGAAGGAGGAGAATTTGGTCCCCTTGTATGGTAGGGGAAAGACCTCTACTGACCCAAGATCAAAGTCCATTCCTGGAGTTGATATTCCAAATCGTCCAGCAGGGCAAAGACCTGAAACAGCTCCTCCACCAGAACAGAATCATTTCGCCCAACGTGGGTTTGGATTCATGGGAGGCTTCGGAGGTTTGGGAGGGTATGCTCCACCAATGGCAACCACAACAAGGTTTGGGAATTTCACATTCTCTGCAGCTTTTGGTGGCCTTTTCCCGTCTTTGTTAAATTTTCAGTTGCATGGGTTTCCTGATGCTCCCTTGTATGGTGCAACTGCTGGATTTCCGCATGGGTTTCAAAATACATTTCATGGCCCCCATGGACATAGATACAATTTCCGTCCAGGTCCTCGTGTGGGTCGCCCAGCTATGGTTCAAGATTATTACCTGAAGATGTTGATTATGTTTGTTGTAGCTTGTGCTCTTATGGCACTTTTGTGGCAATAGACTGAATATGCTATCCATTTTAAACCGCTCATTTAGAATGTTTGTATATTTGCTAGTTTATATCTATTGTTTTTGACAATGGGGGAATTGTTCATATTTACCATTTTCTGTTATGTCGTAGCTTGTCGTTTGTATGTCTCATTGGTATGTCAATTTTGGCTTACATCGTATATCCAGATACTCTGCTCCATTTTTTTCTCTGTCGCGCGCACACACACACAGAGCTTGCTCTTTTGTGCAACATTGCTGATGGGATCGGCTCTCTCCACAGTCCATACAACGCAGTAATGCTCCATTCCTCAGACATTGCAGCAGGTAAGAATGTGTGTTATAGTGACAGTTTTTTGTTTCCTGTTTAGTCATTGTTTTTCCCAAGCATTTGGTTGCTGAATTTATTTTTGCCCTAGCTTGTTCTTGAGGGTGTGGTTATTATGCCTATATAAGGGGAACAGAGTACATGAAACTACATTTTCTGTTAACCTATCATATCATTAGTGAACTAGAGCATTTTCGTATGGCTGGCAAGAGAATTTTTTATACATGTGAATTTGTCTTCAATACAAAGACAATTCTTAGGCAATTTCCTCATTATTGAATATGATCAGTATTTGCCTAGCATCCATAAACCAGATGCATTAGGAGGCCTGCTGAAGTAATTGAGGTGAGTTTCTGTTTTCAAACATGTAGTGTGTGTTTATTTTTTTTTTTAAAGTATGTCTTTGAGGGAGTAATAGATCGGATTGCTATGGAAATATGGAATGTCTACCCTGTTGTATCACTCGTATGATACTTGTATGAAGATGCATCATTTATTTGCTAAATAAATAGTAAAGTGTTGAAATTGTTTTTCAGTCGAGGTTTAGTTAATCTTCCGAGTGATGTTGATCAATTCAGTCCAAAGAAAAAGAGTGATGTGATCACCCTTGTGGCCCCTTGATTGCTTCAACTAATTGTAGGCTTGGCGACATTAACCTTTATGTGAGCATGTGGATTCATCAGCTGTTGGCCATCTACTCTTTTTCCATGTGCAACTCTTGTATGTTAGCTTAGGCCACTTTCACGTTCCATCAAGGCAGCATCAAACTTTTTTGCTTCTTGTTCTTTTTTGGGTGTCACCAAGTATAGTTAGTATTTGTGAACTGACCTTTGAGTCTTCATGTGTTGAGCTTTATTGTGATTAAGGTAATGATACAATACAAATAGATATTGCTAGGGAGGAGTTCTCTTCTGATGGTATTCTTGGCGTGCAAATGGAATTTCCGTTTTATACTTGTTCATTCAAACCTCATGTCTCATTCATCTCAATGTGACAGAAATGTATTCCAATGGCTTCATGTTATGTTACTAAATATTGATTGAAACAAAATGTGCAACGGAAACCACTCAGCTTAATCCACCATAAAGATTTGTGCCATGGTTGGTTGTCAATAATAAACCACTTACAGAGAACTATGATAAATTCATGACCTACAACTGTAAGGCATTCAAAGGAAAATCTCCAGAAGCTTGCAAATCGATTCGCTCCAAGACTGAATCAATTGGGAATGAAAAATTGATTCCTCGAGTTTCCCTAGCAGAACAAGGAAGAAACTCTACATCTTAAGCCTTCGGAGCAGACAATGTGGCATAAAGTTTACATTGATATTCAATATGATAATTGAACCTAATGTTGATTGATATCACATAGTTGAAGCTGACCTATAATGTTTTATGGTCTGATCGATAAAAAAATTTAATAAAAAGTGAAGGTAAAGTAGCCGTAAAATGAGTCTTTTTTTTTTTTTGAACAAGACAGTAAAATGAATCATTAACACAAACTCAAAAGAGAATTGCAAGACTTCAGTGTTCACCTAGTGTACAATTGTTTGAGCCCAGCGAGATTTTGGTCCAAGACTTGTAATAGGTTTTGGATAACATTTGGGCCAGTACCTATGGTCTTTTTAAAATATGAAGCCCATGTAGGGTGACGAGATCTTATAGGGCACGAGGTGGAATTTGTCAAGGACTCCGATACCTCGCGAGATCCTCGTTTAAGTTCGCATGGATTCTGTAGTGCACGGCGAGGTAGAGTTGGAAAGGGACTGTAGCACCTCGCGGGATAAGATCGCTTAGTGTTCGAGTTCACATACAATGCTACAGTGAGATGATGCGAGGCGGTGAGTGAGACCTAGGCGAGGTCTGTTTTGGACGCGTGTCGCATGGATAGCGCGGATCGCGAGCTAGTCGTATCCTTATGGAATTCTAATTGCTGAGTCCGAGTGAGTTTGTGATTATGTCTCTGCCAACTGCTTGCGGGTCGCTATATAAGAGAGTTCGAGGAGCTGGTTTAGGATACACAATCAAATCATACAAAACAACTACAAATCCTCGAGCATCCTCGAAACCCTAAAGTTCTAAGTGCACCTCGCCTTAGTTCTCAGAGCCCGTCCGGACTCGCTTTTCCTTCCTAATTGTTGCTCTGCTCGCTTCGAACAGTGAGTATCGATTCACAGGTGACTAAGAAGTTTGCTCGTAATTCCTCGCCCGCGAGGTGACACCGGAGCTCCCTTCCGCCTGGTTAGAAGTCAAGAACGCACACAGTTCACATTCCGCGTCCGCGCGGTGGCACGCCCTGCAACCCTAGTTTACTTTTGGTAGCACTAGTTACCTCTCTGCTCCCTGCTAAGGATCGTGGCCAAAACAACAATAATACTTAAATTTGACTAAGTCCAATTAAGTGATTAACTTATCCCATGTTTCCACTTAATATCAGGAAAGTCGGTATTCCAATTACTATTAGAAAACTCGGTATTCCACTTCCTATTAGGAAAGTGTAAGTGCATTATGGGAAAGTGTATAAAAGAGGCCCCTATGGTGTTAGATATCTGTATCTCTATAAGTTCTTCATCCAATATCAGTTCTATAAGATTACATACAGATCTAACAATTTTAATGGAGTTTGTTCCCGGTTCACAATGATGAGTCTGCCCACCAAAATGTCTCTTTGGTGTCATCTACTTTTCTACACACTGCGTTTCACTTCCCTCCCCGTCGCTATGTGTAGGCCTTCAAAACACACATCCTTAGTTTTCAATGCGTGTTCAAAAAACATGTTCCCAAACAATGGAAAACCTGAAACCCCTCATGGACTCATTGGTCTCAAACTCTGCACTAATGACTTTCTTCGCCACCACAGCCGCCTCTAGCGACGGCACTAACGGCATTAATGCATGGTCTTTACCAGTGCCGCGGAGACCTGCCCCCGCCGAGTGCAACACATGCGTAAGCAAAATTCCGCCTCTAGTCACCCGATTCTGTGGACAAACCAATGTAGCAGCCCGATTCCAGCTCCGCGGGTGCTACTTGCGTTATGAGATTGCTGACGCAAAGCCATTCGAGGCAACCGAATTTATCTTTAAACGTTGTGATGTTTACCAAGCAAAGGCGGGTGCGCTTGGGGAAAAAAGGGACACAGCTTTCGGTATATTGGAAAACAATGTCAAGAATAGCACTAGCAATGGAGTTGGTACAGGTGGCTTCTACACCGGTAGCTATGACACGGTGGGTGTTTCAGGACAATGCGAAGGTTCCTTGGCGAACCAGGATTGCTTGGCCTGCCTTGGCCTGCCTGCAAAGTGCTTCTCAGAAGGCCAAGACCGAGTGTGGAGATTCTATTTCGGGGCAGATTTATCTCAACAAGTGCTACATTAGCTACAACACCTCCTCGAATGGCAATGCCAATGCTGTGCCGTATTCACGTAAAGTCGGTGTAGGCTCTGGGAGTGAGATGAGAGTGACAATTATCTTTGGAATCCTTGTTGTTTTTGTGATATCGATGTTTGGTTGTTTCTTTCTTGTGGTCTTTAGAGTATTGCAGAAGACACCCTAGATAATCCTAGACTCCAAGTTAAACACTTACTTTTTGGCATAAACAATATAATGGAGTGGAGGCAATATATAGCTTAGGCCATGGTGAAACTCTTGTATGCTAGCTTAGGCCGCCTTCACACTCCATTGAGAAGGCAGCATCAAACTTTTTTGCTTCTTGTTCTTTTTTGGGTGTCACAGGTATAGTATTTGTAAACTGACATTTGAGTCTTCAGTTGTTGAGCTTTATTGTGATTAAAGGGTGCGAGCATATATTAGATTTGGGTTGTGATAGAATGAGGTGTTGCGGGGAAGTTTTGTACACGGCAAGTGTATTTGTATGTGGACAACAGCCTCTTTCATCTACTCTCCAATAGCAAGGTAGTTATTAGTGAATTAGTTTTGCATAAAGTAGTTGATCATCTTCATGGAAACGAAGTGAAGCCATTAGTGAGGCTCTAGTTATGAAAATGACTCTCATGGGAAACAGGCCGGGCCACATCGACATCCTTCACTTTCATGGAGTTCATATTACAAATATGGTTCTTGTAGTTTGCCTTTTGGATTCCCACATTGTGTATATGTAACTTGGTGTGTTAAAGGGTAGATACTATAACCATCAGAACCAGACATGAAATAATTCAAGTGTTACTTCGGCATCAATTGAGACAGGTCGAGTGACCAAGACATGCCCAGAAGAAAAAAGAGCAAAATACAAACGAGAATATAATTGGGCCACTAGAATTGGGCCTAACTCGATGAATTTGGAGCTCCATCTTTTGACTTGTACCGCAAGGTTTTTAACCTGTAAGATTCTTGTTTTGTGGCATTAAAGTCAAGTCACACCTTTGGAATATTAAACGGTTTTACTTTTATGTCGTCTTTGAACGGTGCGGTGCGCACGATTATTGTATTTGCCAAGCACCGACGTATCTCATCATCTATTTCGAAGTCTGTTTGTTTTTTTTAGCCGACGAAGTCTGTGTTCATTGTACAGATTTTCAAACAATGAGATACTTATAAACTTAGGGAAAACCAAATGTGTTATTTGACTTTACCGCATCAATTTTGATAGAACTAGCCACTAATGAGATTGTGAGTTTGCGTGCTCCTCTTTTATCAAATCATACCCTTTTTTTAAATGTCTTTTATGTTCAGAGATCGATATCATGTATGAGATGATTATTTCAAAACGATTCTATCTCATGTCACTAATAATAGATTGAGATTTAATTACAATCAGCGTCGTTTGAATTAGAATTTGACCAACTCAATCAGGTTTATCAGTTCGGAGATTTAAAATAAATAAGAGAGAAAGTTAAAGAATAATTAAAAAAATTAATCAAAAGAAAAAAGAAAAACAAAAAACTTGATTTCAAATTAGTGGGATATGTCCGATGTCATTTGATGTAACGGCATAATTTTTTCTTAATAAGTAAGATGTTGTGAGTTCGACTCACGAAGTTGTAATATTTAAGTTGTTTATCAACTAAAAATATATGCAATTAATGATTGAAATGTAATATTTGAGTTGTTTATCAACTAAAAAGATATGCAATCAATGATTGAAATGTGGTGATGGCCATGCCATGGCTATGTGCATGTATCTCATTCCTCAGTCTAGTCTCTGGCTGCTTAACATGTGCAAGGTTCATTTAAGTGTACCCTCATGACCCACGCCACCGTAAGGGGCTGTCGATGACCAACCGTGGCGACCACTGTACATCCTCACCGCTAAACGCAATTAACTCAAAATTAAGATCTGAATCTGTTGTACGACGTCGTGATCATGATTAAGACATTTGAGTGAGTGCAAAACCATGAAAAATGTTATTCTTATTGATGATGATAATGACGCAGTGAACATTGAGCCATGGACTTTCGAGGTAACACTGATATATACTCGACTTGATCGGTACTGATGGAGCTTGCCCTACTCTTAGCTACTTGATAATGGAGCATTCAGGTATCCTTGTTTATAGACTAGCCAACATGCCAAGACAAAACAAACTCCAGATAATCGATCTATCTGTTCACAATGACACATTAATTACTACTCGAAAAAATTGTATATATAATTTCGAGAGATTCTTATTATCAGAAGTATCATATGACTTATGCGTTTGTCTTACATATAAATTTTAATTTTAACTCCACCAGAAACAACATCTCCGGTTATCCGGCCATATAAAGTAGTTAAAAATGTTCGATTAATAAGCCTTATTTTTCAGGGTTTTCATTTGGCACATGATGGTGATCGATTTATATAGTAGAGCTTTAAATTTCAGATAACTTGGTTTCGAAGCATCAGTTTCTTTTCTTTACTTCTTTTGGTTCCTTTAGGTTTTAAACTGCTACAAGTCTCGGTTGCTCAGAAATAGTTTTCTCCGACTGCGATGCCCCAACACTTGAGAGAGATCAATAACCAGAAAATAAGTGAAAGCAAAGGAACCTGATGAGCACGATCACTAATTAATTTTCTCCCTAAAATGAATTTAAGCACGTTCCTTCGTACGATCATCTGCATTCTCCTTCACAAGTAGAAACTAGAAAGTAATAAAACATAGGTTATAATTATTATTCCAACATTAGGGTCCATTTTGTATATATGGCTAGCTACCTACAAAACCAAAGAACCCGATTGATCATCTCTGTGAAAGAGGTACAAAATGCAGAGAGATCTAGAAGACAAGTACTTGCTACTTCATCACCAGTACTAATGTGAACCCACCAACTACAAATATTCTTGACCAAGCTAAAGCCATTCCCACTCCCATTCCTCTATAATCAATTCCTCCATGTCCTGATGAACCTTGCAGTTCCAGGATATAACCCACCTCACCTTTCCCATTCCCATAATTCCATCTTCCTTCTCTAACGCGTCTTGCTTCTTTCTGATTTCCTAAAAAAAAAAAAAAAAAAAAAAAAAAAACTTCTCATGTATAAAACCTAACCTACAGATCATCATCTCTCTACAGATCTCACTCTCTCTGTGAGACTACTTCTCACTTTTCAAAACCATGCCCACGCCTAATCCCAAGCTACCACTCCTCTTCATTCTCTCTCTCGTTCTCTTCCCCATTCACTCTTTCTCTACTCCAACCAATATAAACACCACCGCCACCGCCACCGCCGCTCAACATTTCCGAGAGGCTCCGCAGTTCTACAACTCCCCCGACTGCCCTTCCATCACCACCGTCCACGACGACGACTTCGACCCCGATGAAGAAGACAACAACAACAACAACCACCACTTCATGATCTGTTCCCGGCAAGCCGTCCACGTCGCAATGACCCTAGACACCGCCTACATCCGCGGCTCCATGGCCGCCATACTTTCCGTCCTCCAACACTCCTCCTGCCCTCAAAACGTCGCTTTCCACTTCGTCACCTCCGCTGCCGCCAACGCGTCTCACCTACGCGCCACTATCGCTTCCTCCTTTCCTTACCTCACTTTCCAAATCTACCCCTTTGACGACTCCCACGTTACAGGACTCATCTCCACCTCCATCCGCTCCGCCTTGGACTGCCCTCTCAACTACGCCCGTAGCTATCTCGCCAACCTCCTCCCCCTCTGCGTTCGACGTGTCGTTTACCTCGACTCCGATCTCATCCTAGTCGACGACATTGCCAAACTTGCCGACATTCCTCTCGGCAACGAAGACACTGTCCTGGCCGCGCCGGAGTACTGCAACGCAAACTTTACCTCATATTTTACTTCCTCATTCTGGTCCAACCCTTCTCTGTCTCTCACGTTCGCCGACCGGAAGGCGTGCTACTTCAACACAGGAGTGATGGTGATTGATCTGGACCGGTGGAGAGGCGGGGATTATACGGCGAAGATAGAAGAGTGGATGCAGCTGCAGAAGAGGATGAGAATCTACGAGCTCGGTTCTTTACCGCCGTTTCTTCTTGTTTTTGCCGGGAAGATAGCTCCGGTGGAGCACAGATGGAACCAACATGGGCTCGGCGGTGATAACTTCCGGGGGCTTTGCCGGGATTTGCATCCGGGTTCGGTGAGTCTGTTGCATTGGAGTGGGAAAGGGAAGCCGTGGGCGAGATTGGAAGCCAACAGGCCATGCCCTTTGGACGCGCTCTGGGCACCTTATGATCTCCTGGAAACACCATTTGTTTTGGACTCTTGATCGAAGATGAAATGTGTTCATTTGCTGCAGATTGAAGCCGAAACTGTTCGTTTTGGGAGTGTGATCTGTCGCATTATTGAGATGATCGATCAGTCTCTGATATATTTGGTTGAAGGTACGTGGATCATGGAAGGTGAAGTCAAGAAAGATCATAGTTCGTTTGTGATGTTATTTGTAGATTATTATACAGGTACAAACTCATATATCAACCATATTAAAATTTGTGTCATGATGAGGAAACAAGAAAGTTAGTCCAGAAATAAAGCAATAACTGGACTAATTGATGAACATCTGCCACCATTGTATTGTGTAATATACTTCTTAACTGATTGTATCATATAGTCTGTAATCAATCCCTTGTAAATAAAAATGAGCTATTTTTGGGTGGCTTGATGAATTCATGGTAAATAATACCGATCAGTGAAGTTTTTGTTGGACGTAATTTCGTGACCAAGTGAACATTACTCGATTATATATAATTAACGTATATCTGATCATCACTTGTACAAAATCATAGTCTCATCGTACGATAGATGTACAAAATCATAGTACTTTAATCATCTATTAATCTAGGTTAGCTAGCTGACTATATATAAACATCACAACTTAAGGAGGCTTGGGGTCCTAAACGCTTCCATGAGATCTAAAAAGATGTTGTAGTTTAAACTGAGCAATCAGTCATAGTCAATACTGGACTAAGCTATTAATTGTCTGCTTAATTTTTCTTATTAAACAGTGTTTGATTTGTCTTTTGAGACTTTTTTTTCTTTCTCCGTCAATAGTTATATGTACGATGTAATTAAGTGGATTCAAGATATATATGATCTGCTTGCTTTCAAAGTTAATTTGCAATTTAAGCATGCTAATTACTCTGATTAATTGCATTGTTATGAGCGTTATACCATAAACAGGGTTTTGAATCTTTTGATTAATATGGAATTATAGTCAAATATTGTAATCTCCATATTTTGCTCGTTTGCTTAAAGTGCACGTAGCAGCTGGAAAGATATTTGCCAGCTGATTTGCTTTCCAACTATTTTTAGTATAGAGGTATTAGGTAGTTAGGTTCATTTTTGGTGATTAATTGTTAATTGCCTTTTTACTAAAAATGATAGTTATTATAAATTTGGAACATCATGGCCAGCTGCCCGGCCTTAACGAGAAAATTTTACGGTCACGATCGACTTGTATTGTATAATCACTCTACCGAATGATATTTAAATAAGTAATCGAGTGAAATTGTCAACTTGGGAGTTTTAATCACCAACACTTCATATTGGGAGTGTCGGTAGTATAGAGCAAGGAACTAATCACATTAGCAGTTCTGTTAAAAGATTATTATAGCAGTTCTCTTCAGTTAATTTGAGATACAGAACCGATGAGATCCAACATGAAGAGGAATTAGGGATCAGTAGACATCGAAAAAAACTGATCGCTGAGCCATATGAGGTCGGAAACTCTTCGAGCAAGAATCCGAAATGTTGAACAACCAAGTCCGGAACAAGGACCACTTGCTGATGCTTGAATTGAAGTCTGCGGTGATACTTGCTTAGGTTAACGTTTATAAAGACGATTCAGATATATCTATAGTGACAATTCATACAACTTTCTCTTCCACAATGACCCCTTTATGAACTATATTATGATAAAGTGGGATGGCAACATTCCAAGAATCCAAGCCACAGCTAATAAAAGTGCATGCATTCAAGAATACCATGATACCAAAGTAAATAATCATTTCCAAGTACCAAAAATATCCAAAAAGACAGTCTTACATGATATTACACCTCAATTTGCTGCTTCATCAAAAAGAAGATGAAAGCTTTATCAGATCATCTAACAACCTCACTCAAAATGGTGTTTACTGTAGGAATCGAGTGGCAGACCTGAAACTAAAGAGCTACTTCTCTCAACATTAGCTTACTTGTTTCTTCACATGTAAGTGTCCCCATAGCAATACGCAGAGCTGAATGCGAATGTGGGATGTGACATAAACTTTCGTCTTAATTCCTGCCTGTCATTTTCAGGAGGTACCTGTAAGTCTACGCTTTTAAATGAGGCATACCTCACACCAATAATTAAATAACTAAAAGATGCCACACAACTATCTTTCTCTCTTTTTTTTTTCTCATTTCTTTTGAGGGGAAGCTTATACTATTAGCTGTCTTGATTTGGTGTCAATATTTTCATTTATCTTAGTTTATAAAATTATGGCTTCTGATGTCATGATGAATTCAGGGAAGCACATTCATGCTCTTAAAGTCTGCATATTCCAGAACTTAAAAAAAAAAAAAAAAAAAAAAGATACAATGACCAAGTCACTTTAATTGAAATACTGCCACAGCAAACCACAGAACTGAAACGATATACCAATCACAATTCCTCACAATCGACTGTAAATCCTATTATACTAGTGAAATTTGGTTTTACTGACAACAACACTTTAGTTTACCTAACACATTCGACCATATAGAAAAAACACTCATGCCAGAACTTAGAAGTTACAGTAAGCTCCGGTAAATAATGCAATAAAAGGAACATACCTTAGGCTTCAGGGGTTGGCATTGCATTTACTGCTCTGCATGAGTCATGCTTGCAGAGTCCGCACACTCTTCCCACTTGACACAAGGCCAGTATTTCTGTACTGAAGATAGATGATTCAGTAAGAATGTTGGGGTTATTAGAATCTATCAAAGATAAACTGCAAAAATATGAAGACCGGACTATATACTTAAGGAGGATTAATTGGTATTTCCATATTCTAATAGTTTGAAACATTAGCATCTGGACAAACTTTCGTACACATAAATACGATCATTAATTAGATTTCTTATTTAGTGAAAGAGATGAGACGGTTGAATTAAGTCATTAATTCACAAACCTAAGCACAAACAATTTATGAGTTTGTATGGACCGAGGAGTAACCTTTGTACCTTGTAATCAAATTAGTAGGTTGTATCACACCGGGAAACATTCTGGATGTCAAACTTAGCCAGAAATGTTGTCATAACCTCAGTATTGCACCCAAATGATCAACACTCTTCGTTCATCTTTCCTGCATAAGACATCATAAAAACACGCATAAAGGATAGTCACAAACAAGAAACAAATATGATGGGTTCTACAATGAATGATACAATATCAGGCAATTTTGACTCCAGAGTGACCAGATGAATCAAGTCCAATGAATAGATTCAACATATATTAGTAAAAACTAAAAACATAAAACTTTCGATCTAAAAGAGAGTGGTTAGGACTGAAAAACCAAGAAATCAAAACCTTATGAAATAAAGGTAAGAAATGGCATAAATTGCAACATATTTACATTTGACAGTTGTGAAAGACTACAAATTCATGGTTAAGCATCAAAGAATCACCAAAGAAGTCAACTGGATAATGACATACCTTGGGATAGGTTGCAGTTCCATACTGAGGAGGAGACTCCACATTCAGACCTTCTGGCATACCTCTGCCAAGTAGTTTATCTTCAACCCAATTGAAGGTCCTCATTTTTTCTTGACAATATTCTAAAAGATATCATCTCTAGGTCACAAATGTGGAGGTAATCTATATCTCACATGCCAATGCTCTTGCACTACTTTGCAGCTAAAACTGTCAAAAGCTCTTGCAGAGCCAACCCTTATCATGGTCTGTTAAAACCTAATAGTTAATTTCTCAAAAGAAAAAAACAAAAATATAGAATCTGCTCAGGTCAGTGAATTAATAATTGTGACTGATCCAATCATCCAGGTGAATGCATTGTTGGAAAATAAAATCATAGAGGAGTAAACTTATCATGCAAATTACCTGGACCACTTGGTCAGGGGAATAATATGAAAACACAAAGAGGCTTCCAAATTGCAGTGGTCGGAACTCCACATGGAAAGCGTTAAGATGCATATTCAACAACAGGCTTCTGAAGTTGGAACATCTATACCCCACATGTAATGTATCAACTAAACTGGAGTACATAATTGACAAGGTTTTGTTGCACTCCAGCCTTGATCATTTGGCTCAAAAGCTTCACAGATTCTTTCATATTTCCTTGCTTATAAAGACCATTGATCAATGCAGAATAAGTGATTATAGAGGGAACAATCCCTTCTAGAATCATCTTGTCTTTAAACTTAAAAGCTTCAACAGTATTGCCAATTCTGCAGTATCCATCGATCAATATATTATAGGTAACAGCATTAGGAGCTAACCCCTTCTTGCAAAGTTTACGGAAGAGACTCTGCGCTCGATCCAAATTTCCTGATTTGCACAAGCCATTTATAAGAGCATTATATGTGGTAATGTTAGGAACAAGATTCCTTATCAGCATTTCATCTCGTAAGCTGAAAGCCTCGTTCACATTACCAGCAGCAGCAGTGGCGTGAATTAGTGTACAATATGTGAAATTGTCTGGAGAAAAGCCATTAAGCAGCAAAGCCGATAAAAACTTTCTTGCATCACCAACCTTTCCTGATTTGCAGATTCCAAAGATAGCAATATTGTATATGACATTGTTAGGCAGACAGAAACTTTTAGCACTTTCATCAAGAGAATCTGCAAACTTTTGAAATTCGCTATGTGTAATATCGCCTTTTTGAAATGGAATAGAATCATAATCTATTATCTTCTGCAACAGAATACTTGCTTCATCAATCTTTCCAAGCCTATACAGAGTACTGATAAATTTGCTGCAAATGATCAAATTGGTGTCAAACCCTTTGTCAATCATCTCAAAGTATAAACTAAAAGCTTTATCAAGCATCCCTTCATTGCACCAACCAGAGATAAGAGCTCCATACGTTACAGTGTTAGGGGATAGTCCCCTTGTCTGCATTTCAGTAAGAAGATGCATCACTTTACTTATATCCCTAGACATAAAAACACCACTGATGAGCGAATTGTACATTTCAATTGAAGGAAATATTGCCTGCGCTTCCATCAAAGTTTTAACTCTGAAAGCTTCTTCAACATTACCAACTTTGCAGTACCGATCACTCAGGGTTCTATAAGTTATCTCATCAGGTAAATATCCAAGCTCCTTCATCTTGCTGAAGATCTCCTCCGCTTCGACCAACTTCCCCATCTTGCATAACCCATTAATCATTGTATTGAAAGCAAACCGGCTTTTTGTAAAACCCTTTGTCAAAATAACTTTCCACAGATTTATAGCGCCGTCAAGATCTTCCTTTTTGAAAAACCCATCAAGCAGAGAACAGTAGCTAACCTCGTCAGGAGCCAACCCTCTTTTCAACATTAAATTCCAAGGTGTAAAGCATCATCAAAAGCATTCGCTTGACATAAACCTTTGAGAAGGGTATTATAAGTTACCACAGTGTGACGGATTCCTCCCTGAGGCATCTCATCAAAAACCTTCAATGCTTCACTCGTCTGACCCTTCCTACAATAACCATCCATCAGGGTATTGTAACTATAAGAATCAGGCTTTAAGTTCCAAGATCTCATATGCTTCAATACTCCCTCTGCTTCCCGAACTTGACCAAGCTTACAATACCCGTTGATCAAGGAGTTGCAAATGATAGTATTCATTTTTAAACCTATCCTCAACATCTCATCTTGAATCCTACTAGCATCATCCATTCTGCCAGCTTTACAATACCCATCTACCAACACACCATATGCACACTCATCGACAACCACAGGCTCCTCCTCCTTTATACCACGAAGAACCTCCTCCGCTTCCTCCATTTTACCTTGCCTGCAGTACGCCTTCATCAACAGCGTACAACTCACCACATTTCTCTTAATTCCCCTTTCAGACATCACCCTCAACACCGATTTCGCTCCTTCAACATCTCCCAAACCGGCATACCCATCAATCAAGCTATTATAACTCACCACATTTACCTCAAACCCCGACCTCTCCATTTCCTTCACAAACTCCGCCGCCCTGCTCACTCTCCCCTCTTTACAATACGCTCTCACCATAATCGAACACGTATACACATCCGGCACAATCCCCAACCTAACTACCTGCTCGTAAACAAGCAATGCAGTATCACTCTCCCCATTCCTGACTAAAGTACTCAACAGAGAATTACAAGACCTCAAACTCGGCACCCTACCGCACTTCCCCATATTATCAAACACATGTAACGCATACTTTATCATCCCTTGCTCAGTAAACACCTTGAGAATCATATCGAAAACCGTCGGCGAAAAATTAAACTCCCTATAAACCCTAACAAGCTCATTCCACACCACGAAAACCGGATAATCATTCCTACAGAGAGCAACCAATTCATTCAAATAGGCTCTGGTTTGATCATACAATCTAGCCCTAGATAAAATATGAACAATTATACAGTAAGACTTGAGATTAGGCCTGAATTTCTGTTGCTTTGAGGCCAATTTGAAGAACTCTAAGCAGGCGTTAGGGTTTAGCTTGAGGTTGCGGAGAACGGAGTTGAGGAGTTGATCGGAGAATTCAAAAGAGAGGTTGTTAAGGGCGTCGTACCGTTGGAGGACGAGGAGGCGGGAGATCCGGTCGAGCAATTCGGGTCGGGTCAGCTTGTACTCGTCCGGGGCTTCCAGTGGACGGCGGTTCGGGACACGTGGAGTGGTCGGCGGTGGAAGCAGTAGCGCCTGAGCATTTGGTTGGGAGGAAGGAGAGTGTGTGCTGCCGCCGGTGTGTGTCATAGCTGTGAAATTACATTTTTGGCCATGGAGATGGAGCTGGGTTGTGAACTGTGACTGCAACACTGAGCTCAGAGAAGACTGGGTTTCTCATTTTCGAAGCAGGATATATGACTCATTTATACGCGGGCCGAGGCCCAGTTCACTAAACTGGACCATGTAAAGGCATTCTATGCCCAAAAGTTAATATATCGGTGCATTTGAAATACTCCAACTAGGTATTGCAGCATCAACTATGTGTTCAGGGTTCGAACGTACCAAACATGTCAAGGCCCATGTCACTACATTGTCCAATTACAGAGAATTGGCCTAACCCATTAAACCTAGTTTTGTCACTCGTGTGACCGATTAAATCTGTAATATGTTGTACTTAATTGTCGTCAGCTTTAGATTTGATGGTGAAAAATAACAAGACAATTGAAATGCTCATTATCTATCACCGTTAAATTTTAATCCAACAGCAGTCGTACGAGCTCATAATATGATTCGGTTCACTCTTTTAGTCTGATGGGCATTATTTAGGTAATGAATCCCATGGGCTCTCTCATGTGTCTTTTTCTTGTTATGTGCACTATGAAACTAGGGAAAGTTTCTTAGTTATTTTCAATTTTTGACTTATTGGCACTATCAACTTGATGAATTTGTCTTCTTTACTTAGATTTATGTTGTTTAGATTTGCTTGGATAACTTCTAACCATTGGATTGAGTACAATTTAGACCGCCATGTCATCTTTATGTCATCCTTACTCCAACTTGATACCTCTTCAGTAGCACAAGGGGTCGTCTCAATGAAAATTCCTGTAAATTCCTATGCAAGTATACTAACTTCTACACAAGTCAGTCTTCTAAGTTTTCAGTCAATTGTGCACCTCCGACACAGAAACTACGCTGCAGTTTCATGTTGCATGCAGACGAGTTCTATAAATAAACATACTAGCAAGCCACTGGTTAGCTGCAAGATATTGATTATCAACCTTTGTTTCTCCTATTTAGAAATGCAGATCATAGCAATTGGTTCAAAGGCTTACAAATGGTTTTTCACTGCTAAGAGCTTGATGCTCAAGCTAAACCTCTCTTTCCTTGGTTCGAAACCCAAAAGCCATAGCCCTTCTTTATCTTCATCCCTTCCTACTGAAAGTAGCAACAGTGTCGCAAGTGATGAGAAGCTTGCAAAAGTTTTTGATCATTTTGACACCAACAAAGACGGTAAGATCTCAGCCGACGAACTTCAAGCCTACTTCATGTCAATCGGGGAACCTATGTCCATCAACGAGGCTCAAACTGTGATCAAAGAATTGGATAATGATGGTGACAACTTACTGGAGTTTGAAGACTTCGTCAAATTGATGAGGCGAGAGGACATTGATGCCGATGAAAATGACGATCTTAAGAACGCTTTTGAGATGTTTCAAGTTGATAAAGGCTGTGGATGCATTACACCAAAAGGATTACAAAACATGTTCAATCGACTAGGTGATGCCAAATCCTATGATGAGTGTGTATCCATGATCAGGGTCTTTGATCTTGACGGAAATGGAGTACTCGATTTCCATGAATTTCTGAAGATGATGACTTCAACATGAAATACAGTGTGCCTAGCTTGTGTGCTCAAGATGATCTGTTTTCATGTTTCTTAGTTTGACATGTTGAGTTTATAATGCAAAACGTTAGTTTGATCCTATTGTAATCGAGTGGCATCAGAAGAAATTCTGTAAACATGGTGACAGGAACACGATATGTAAATCAAGTCATCAAGTAGATTCATGGCAACAGCCAAAATCATAAAAATGAGCATTCAATCCATGATTCTCTTTAGAGTCAATTCCTATCAACTCTGGCCTTGGTTTCTAATATGAGAAGGCCAGGTTCTAATTCTGTGGAAAGAAAAAAGCACCAATATATTCTACTAGGACTGAGTCATCAACAAGGAAAGGTCCCTGTCATTCGAATATGGTCTAGGGTCCTTTTAAGCCCGTATTTCTGCACTGCCTGTTGACCAGCCCTATATCCGTCTCCATATACCGGGGAAATGTCTGCTTCGATCTGGTGTTTGAAGAACTCCCCAAGCTTCTTCTCAAACTGAGATCGCGTGCCCTTTTTTGATGAATTGGAACTGAAGGAAGATGAGGAGGTAGATGCAGAATTTCGTTCTGAGCCAGATATAAGCTCGGCATCTAGCCACATGTGAGCTACAACCTGACAGATACCTTCTTCAACATCTTGACTAAGAGTTCGGTAACCTGCAAGAAGCGTTAGATATTAAATCATTGTTTTTCGCCTGGAAGTCATATTTCATGTTTGCAATTATTATCAAGAGAAAATTATACAAAAATATAAATGGACTGATCTGAAAGGTACCTTTAAGCCGCAGCCATGCATGCATCATTTCATGTGCTAGGATAGACCCAGTCAGCAACCTATATGCAGAAGAGTCCAGTTATCATCCTCTCATATCAAGTATCCAGAAAAAATCAGGAAATGCTAATACATGAGGTGACAGAGACCTGCATGTCATTATGGATTGAAGTGTACCTTGGAAGACCGTACAAGATTAGAATTGCTGTCACCTCACAGAGACGAGTTAGTTTGTAGGGCTCTGTTATCATGTCAGTGGCTCGGTTTCCTGTCCCAAACTTTGGCCGCCTCGAAATCTGGTAATTTTCAGAAAATATAACCAACAAAACGGATATCAGTTTGAAACTCAACCCCTATGAAAAGCGAACAAAATATTTTGAAAAATCTCTTACCGTGCTAATAGTCTGTTCCTCAGAAAGGCAGAGCCCTCTGGTCTCAGGCATGTGATAATGGCCCTGGAAATGACAACAGTTAATGTAAGTCAGACGTAATATTGTAACACTTCGGAAGAACAAACATCAAAACTAGACGATCACATAAATGATACATTGACAAAGATGTAAGTGTAACATCTTTGTCAATGTATCATTTGAACCATACTTTCCTAAAATTATCAACAGACTTGTGCACGTGTTTCTATGAACTAACAATGTCAAAATATTGCATGATGTTTATATGCATGTTGAACAATTAGCAATACAGGCTTCAAATGACGAGGTGTTACTCTTTAAAGGGACTTGAAAGTCATCAGAGACAATTGGAAAGGACCCATATTAACAATGTCTGACTTTCCAAATCCAACAATGGCAAACTTTCTTACTTATCATACTAAAAACTAATCAGAATTGATTGCCCTTACATTTCTTTCTCCTATTCTCGCTTCATTTAGTGCTTCCCTTTCAACCAAGAGTAATGGAACTTGCTGCTCCACTTTCATATTCAAACCTTCATAGAACTCCTGTATATCAAGATATAGGGGTTGGCATTCGCTGGTATCCATGACTGCAGAGTCCAAACACTCAAGACAGAGCTTCCGACCATCATTTAAATTTATATATCTTGTGTCCCGTGCCTGCAGGTAGTGTACATATAAATCTTATTTCTCTCTCCTTTTCTTTGTTTTGAAATATTTTAGTTAATTTTTTTCTTTTCAAAGAACTTTGGCGTGAAGTAATTTATTTCTACTGACCTCCATTCGCTCACAGCTGCAACACCGAGGAGTATTATCATGTTCATGAGATGGGCAATATTTTTGAACCCAAAATGGATGTGCCCTATATTCAATAAGACCAGCAGGGTTTGTTGGAATCTGTCAAAAGATATATATATATTACAAAAGACGACAACTCACAATTAATCAAATAATTGAAGGAAACAAATGTTCGATTGGAATCTTTAGACTATATTGTTTGAAACATGAGCAACTGCAAACTCAAACAAAAGGGCCTGTCAAATATATCCAATCAGGCAATCCCGTCATTTATCAATGGTGTAGGAATACCAAGATGTATGTAAATGGACTTGACATTCAATGAGCTGTGTGGTATATTTTAGGTAATTCGGCATTCTTATATTTTAGGTGTGCACTAACTAGAACTAATTCTTTGGTTTTGTATGTTCTGATAGAACCAATGGATTATGTAAGTATATTGGGATACTTACAAAGTGCTTGCAAACATCACATTTTGGATGGTAGCTCTCCTTATAGCAAGATTTGTGGTATGGGTAATTCCCCGCTGTAGAAAACTGCATAAGATGAAAGATGGTAAGCTCATTTAAACAGCCAAAAATAAGCCAGTGCTGAAATGCAAGAAGAAGACCTAAGCCTCCAGATAAGCAGACGAGTAGAAATTTAAATCTACTTTATGGCTTACTTTAATACATTCAAAACTTAGAGATTTTAATTTCGTTTAGCTTTCTTTTGATTTGGTATTGCTATTATTATTGGGGGATTGCTGAAGTATCCCTACATTTCATACCTCGTGATCGGAAATCGGTACATTGCATGCACGGCACCGGAAGCATTCTGGATGCCAAACTGCATTCAGGCAATTCAAATATCGTCCAAAACCAATCTCGCCATTGCAACCGGCACAAATCCTACCAAAAAAGAATGGAAACTCTCTATGATCATATTCAAGTGAAGGAATAAACTACACCAGAATAAATCAAATGATGCATAATCCATGTAAAAATAAATGTGAACTTCCACAAGAAATTATTTCTGCATCAACAGGCTGCTTGATGTTCAGTATGTAAAGAAATGCACAACATTTCCAACTTCTATAATTATAATGAATAGCTTGTTAATAACATCCCAAGTTTCTTTGTCTTTCATGACTACATTGTGTATGATCAGGGTAGAAAATCAGAAGCCTTAACCTACACATTACAGAATCAGGTCAAGAGAAATTGATACCTGGATGTGATTGGATAGTACATGGGGACAGGTTGATATGTATGTCCATTTCCATATCGAGGAGGATATGCATTTCCGTTTTCATATGGAGGAGGGTTCGCATTTCCATTTCCATTTCCATATCGGGGAGGATGTGTAGTTCCATTTCCATATTGAGGAGGATATGTATTTCCATTTCCATATTGAGGAGGATGTGTATTTCCATTTCCATATCGGGGAGGAGACTCCGCATTCAAACTTTCTTGTAAGGCTCTGGCAAGTTGCTCATCTTCTTGCAACTGAGAATCAAAATCTAACAATGAATGGAAAATTCCGATTAGTACATATTTGACCATTTGACAGAATAAGGATGGATTATCAATAATCTTCATGCAATAAATATTTCAAAATGCCGTTGGACAGATAACCATATACTCTTTACTCTAAATTGCAACACTCTTGTTCATGGCTGAGATTTAGAAGCCAACAAAACCCATAGAAAGCTGAGACACATATAACACTTCAGGTTCACAAAAAGAATAATTGCAATGTGAAACCATTCACTCACCAATCACATTTTTTCCTTTCTGATTTTCTTCTAAAAGAGATAATGCAATAGCACGGTCTATATCTTCATTCTCGTTCTCTGGCCAGATGTCCTACATTCCCATAACATGGTATGTTAAAGGACTCTAAGCAGATTAAAAGAAGACTAAAAAGAAACATACTTTTCCAACTAAGAGCAACGAACTTATAGATGTTATTACCCCTGAGCAAGAAGGACCATCGGTATTTGGATGCTCTCCATAGTTCTCATGACAATGCTCTTCCGAAATTTTGTGGCTGGAGCCCCCTTTGAAAATCTTGCTCAGCCAACCCATAATGTGTGATGTTATGTGCTCATAGCCTATTAACTTCTTAACTGCACAAGAAGCAACTGCTATATGAACAACTAAAACAACAAATGATGTACAAGTTCAACACAATTCTGATTAGTTTCAGTACAATCCATAACGTTTGATGTAGTATGGACTTCAAAGCAAACAACAAAAGAAAATTAACGCGTGGATATTGGGTAGGACTAACATTACACTAGATGCAAAAGAATGATGGCAAGCAAGACCTATTCAAACACCTAAAATTCAAGAAACTGGGTATAACAAATGCTGCGGGTATAACAAATGCTGCACTGCCAAACCCATCAACCGGGTCATCAATGCCATTGATTTCATCTTCAATAAACATACAAGTACAGACTAACAGAATCAAGGCAATTCACCCTACCACGCATTTCTGCAGCCCCAGAATGTTCCAGCTAAAACTTGCAAATTCAGAAACTAAAGGTTCCTCAATTCTATTATATACAGATGAGGCAGACAGAGATTCTTCCAGTTCAACATGTCCATAAATTAGATGACATATTAAGTTTAATCTCAGGTAAAGAAAAGGCAAGAGAATCAAATAGTGGAGAAGTGACTCACCTTGAAAGTGCAACAATGGTGAGAGAGCTATAGCAGAGCAGACCCAGATCAGATAAGATCCCCAACTCGATCAAAAGCAACCATTTTTACAGCTCATCATCAGAAATTCTTTCACATGTACAAAACTCATTCAAGCTCTTTCCTTTCTTCACTTTCTGTCTTCTTTTTCTTTTGTATCTTTTTTGGGTAAGCAAAATATTCAAGAAAAGAAACAAGCTTTAAAATTCAGAAGGAGAATCTGGCAGAAAAAATAGGGAGGAAGACAATTCAATATCCCATGAAACGTGTAAAAGGAATGCCCCAAAACTATGAACAGTGTGTATCAGAAAAACAAAGAATGCGTATGAAAATGAACTGTGGGTACGCAAATTTCAAAGTCAATCATTTGAAATCAAAAAACAAAATAAAAAGAGGCGCAAGACTCGAACTTTGATTGACTTTTGTTAACCCAAAAGGGATTGACGAAGCTTCATCAAAACCCAGTTGGGCAATCACGAATTCTGAAGCCCCCTCCTTTTTAACTGTCCCACCTGAAACACCCAACAAAGTTTAACTTGAAGAATAACAAGTGTGCGTGTATTTTCATTCAATAAATCACTTCACCATTTATTAAAATATTAAAATAACCTGATATAAAATTACAGCAAAGAACGATAAGTTGTTATAAATTACAATTTATTTTTTATTTTTTATCTTTTTGTTTTAGATGAACACAAACTTTATAAACTCTAACCTAAATTTATCATCGGTCGTGAGTTTTAAGACACCAACATTTAACCTGAATATGAGGTAAACTATTTGTGTTTTTTTTTTCTTTGTTGGCGATTTGTCTATCCATTTATTCATTATTTCCTATGTCGACTTTGTATCTAAATTCTCATGGACAACTATTGTACCTTATTTATGAACAACACATAGATAAGTTCAAAAACTCAAAAGTATGGAAGACGTTGCTACTAGAGATATATTTACATACATTGTGCATCATAATATCGACTGATACCATTGAGTTGTTAAATTTGAGTGTTGTTTCTTGTTCTTGAACTGAGATTTATATTTTAATGTGATTTTTTTTTGTTTAGTTGGTGATTTTACTTACCTTGAGCAAATTTGAATTTGACAAAATATATCAAAATATATGTAGGGTGAGAAGAGAATGTAGGATGAACAAAGTAGAATTGATAAAAGGGCGTTTTAGGTATTATTAATGGGTGAACAAAGTAGACTTACAATTAAAATTATATGAGTGAAGTGTAAAAAGAATGTGAGGTGAGCAAAGTGGTTTGTGGGGTGGGAATAGACGCACCCAATAATAATCCTAACAATTGTTATTTTTTTTCTTTTATATTTTGTATTTTAGTAATTGTTAAAAGGTTATGGGCCTTTAGGGTCGTGTTGATGAAGTGAAGGGACGTGGGTTTTAGACTTTAAGCCTAAAAATAGCTGAAAAGATGGATTTTGTGAAGATATTTGTGATCTGAGTATTAAGGTAAATGTAACAAAGCAACTGAAAAAGAGGAAAGAATCTGAAAAAAGAAGCTGAACGTTTGGATAAAAGAAGAAAATTCCAATCTCACCTATCCCTCCCAATATATATATAGCAATTTAGGCATCAAGAGAAAAAAAATAAAGGTAAATCCACAAACATAAACAAATGATCAGTTTCTCATATGTAATGCATGATCTAATAGAGGTTGTTTTTTGTTTTTTTGTTTTGGGGTGTTAATCTTGTTAATTTTCTTGTATATAGCTATATATAGGTCGCTCTCCATGCATATTTTGCTACCTCATATTATTAGTGACTCATTCATTGATTATGCAATCCCATTGTTTGACCTTGTTTAGTCTAATTTGTCCTTAAAAAATAACTAATTTTTCAAGTATGAATATGCAAAAACACACGTCAATTTCCCACGTGTCATTTGCCTTAATTTTGTCTTGTTAATTAACAAGATTGACCATACCAATCTATTGGTTTTATATGCACTAATTGTCGCAGAGGCTTTGTTTTCTTTGCCTCTTTGGGGCAGATGGAAATGACTTGATCAGATGGAGGCTCAAATGCTCATAATCGATTAATTAACAGTGAAGCAATTGATTTCGATATCTTTGCTTCTACTTATTTAGGAAAGTCATCAGAACATGATGTCATGATTGGGGTAATCACAGAAAAAGTCTTTGTTACATAAAGCACATAGTTTCCACAAGCTAATAATTGTGATCATGATGTGTTTGTGTTTGGTGATTTGTTAAGTTTCAAACATATGTGAGCTTTGACTGGTTTATGATCTGAACTGTGAATCTCGTCCATGGATTCGTATGAGTGTAGCGTCGCATGGAACTCGTCGTCTATATCCTCCTCCGTCTTGAACAGAATCCGGTCGGTCCACGACGGCACTCGCACCTTATAACTTGTGTCGTAGTTGCTACTTCCGACGTCGTATTTGTAAGTCGGTTTGAAGGTTAACGTCCCCTCGCGGAATCCTTTGAAGATTTCTCCTCTCTCGGCTTCTTGTAATAGTTGGTCATTTCTGGATAGTAGCTGCATCAAGTTATGTGCGTGCGCGTTGATATCAGAATATAATTGATGTGGTAATTCATAATTTGGGAGAGAGGTAATAAAAATGAAGTTGAGGATATTTAATTACTCCGTGGAGATCTTTGTTTATCATATTTCGTACGGAATGATTTTCAATCCCTTGTATTCGGTAGTTGAGATCTCCCAACCAGACGATGATTTTGGGAGGTGAAGCATAAGGGTCCTTTTTCAAGGTCTTGGAGAACAAAGATTCTGATACACTCTTGAATTCGGAATTCCTCTTCCCCACATTGCGAGCATGAGCTGCAACACATTGCACAAAAATAAATCGTCATAAACATTTGCCCTGACAAAAACAGAAAGGGCCGGCCGGCCTATTTTCAAGGACTAATTAAAGGGTAGCTTTTAGTCGGAATAGGTTTGAAGCAGAACAGTGAGACAGATCAGAGATCGAGTAGGTATACCAGAGAGATGGCCAGAGATGAAGACCATTGGAATGCCTTTATAGTTGATGCGGATTCCCACTGCTCCTTTCTTCCTCCCGACTAGTCCTCCACATCCCCCAAATGAAAGCTTATCAATCTTCATTTCTGTGTATGCGCAATCATCGTCGTCATCCATAAGAGCATCAACCATGCATGTAAATATCTCAAATTTAACTAATTAACTAGCTAGCTAGATCACAAGTTCACAACGTACGCATGATTAGTACGCCTATAGCGATAAGATCGATGATATATACTAAACTCATACCTACATAACATACGTGTGCGTGTGTGTGTGTATATATATGTGTGTGAATTGTGATAATGACCCACGTCTAGCTCTTGCTTACCTCTGAGGAACAAGTCTGAGCCCTTTGCACCAAAGACATACAGGTGTATTGATTGCATAGTGGCTTCTCCCAACAACCTATTTCATATCAGAAAACGGGAACAAAGAATCCAACTTATAAGTTAAGTACCATACATATAGATATACGTAGACAACAGCAAAATTGATGAACGAAATAAACGTAGGCGTACTAATAATGTAATCTGGCCGGACTACTAGATCGACTTACACGTGAGAGTCAAGAAGCGCTGTCTCCAACGGTCGTTCGAACAGTTTCCGGGGCACTTCTTGCAGACCGATAACCAGAAGATCGAACTTGCTGTTGTTCCGGGCAACCATCATTAAATCTCGGTAGCATAACCGGCCGTTCATGTTCCACGTAATCACGCAAATGCATAGATCGGAATAAGGTGGGAAATCACAGACGTACTTGTCTGCCTTAACCCTCTTTATTCCTTCATGATCATAACCTGCAGAAATAGTTGAATCGAGCTGCTTGTAGTGCTTTCTGTTCGAGTTCTTGAATCCTCCTCTGCGCATAAAATTTCACAAATTAACTAATAATTAACACCCCTAAACTTTGATAGAAAATTATTATGGTACTTACCCTTCACTGGAGCTGGAATTTCCCATACTGGTCATTATATGCCTAGCTTATAGGTTCGTATCCCTGTATAGACTTTCCTTTTCTGCAGATAGCTCCCAATAAGCTGATTCGAAACTTACAGATCAAGTGCCGAACTAGCTAGTCGATCATGCTAGCTAGATTGGGAAAGAAGCTATTTATTTATAAGTTAGGGAGCTGGGGAGATAGATATTTATAATTTGCATCTACCAAAACCATGCGTTATTACTTGAACTTACAGAATTGAAGCGATCCATGCATCTATCTATATAGAAACCAACTTGGCGGTGCCATGAGTGAGCTGAGAACGGAAAGTCAATCTTACTAAACAGAAATGTGTGATCTCTATGGTTTGCTTGTTAGTTTCTCATTTCTCAATGAGTTAGGTTAGACGACGTTGAAAATACATACATCTATAATCAAACTTGAGAATGATCGACCATATATTACCATATATGATATAACTCTACGTCACTCTTAGATCACCTGTACTACGAATACAAGCACCCTTCAGTCCTTCACAGTTCACACGATTCCTAATGTATATATGTGTGGCTTTTAGAAGTTCCTAGTTTATACAGGTTTCTCTAAAATGAATCCGGAATAAGCAAAATTAGGGTCTACTTTAGTTTAACCATAGAAAGAACAAGAGAGATTAGTATTATACACATGTATTTAATGTATGTTATCATTGTGTCACTAATTGAGTGTTAATGGTGCAAATGTGCACACGTTTCATCACAGAATGCAGTAGATTATTTTCACAAGTCTCAGCCATGAGCCATAGACATGCCATCCCTTATTGCTTGCCTCATGTATAATTACCATTGAGAAAAACATCTTGGTGTACGGGCCTAACTAGTTAGGCCAATAGTAACCAAATTCCACCAAACACCAAATCTTTTTCTGGGCTGAAAGATTCGCAATTCTCAAGCCCAACATCAAAACCCAATACCAAAAGCCCACTTCTTTCTTCTAAGCTTGACCAAATCAATGTCTTCCTAAGTTCTAACTTGAGCGGTCTCCTTCCTTTTTCGTTTGTTTCTTCATTTCTTCAGTCCTTGGCTGCCTCGAAGATTACCCACTGCCCACTGAGCTCTTCTCTCTTCAGATTCCACACAGAACCGCTCAGGATCCGATTGCGCACTGCTCGTTTCTTCAATTTATGAACAAAAGCCGACTGATATGGTAAAGTTCTGATTTTTATTTTTTTTTTTTCGAAAATGAATAAAGTTCTGATTTTTATTTCAATCGTGTTTGAATTTTCATTCTGTTTCAATCGATAATCACTCCGGCTAGGGTTTCTGTTTATTTTAGTTTACGAATTTAAGTTTCGTGATTGAAAGCTGCTAGCTTTTTAGGTTATGGAGAAGCTGATTCTACATTTCATCTGAGACATAATTTTATTATCGTGAAATCAAAAAATATATATAATATCACTGTGAAAGTGTGGTTGTAGGAGAGCATTGATCATTGTTGTTTTTTTATTTGATTGATTTGTTATGACTGGAATGTGTCAGAAGCGAAAAGAACCACCCAAGTCCCATTACAAAATGGATATGGAGCTGGATAGACTCAGCAGCTTACCATGTCATATCATAGACCAGATTTTGCAGCATTTGCCTATGAAGGAGGCGGTGAGGATGAGTGTTTTGTCGACTAAATGGAGGTACAGATCATCTACGCTCGGGCGTCTTGTGTTTGATCATCAGTGTGTCTCTGCTCGGAACCAGACAACCTTTGTGAACATTGTGGATCATGTTCTCTTGCTTCACACTGGTCCCATACACATGTTCAAGCTTTCGAACAGAGACTTCTCTGCTACTAGTGACATTGACCGCTGGATTCTTTATCTCACAAGAAGCTCTGTCAAAGAGTTTGTGCTTGAGATTTGGAAAGGGGCTCGCTTCACAATGCCATCTGGTTTGTTTTCTCTAAAAGAATTGACTCATCTGGAGTTATTCAATTCTTTGCTGAAACCACCCTCTACGTTCAAGGGCTTTAGGAATTTGAAGAGCTTAGATATTCAGCATGTTACAGTGGCCCAAGATGTGTTTGAGAATCTGATTGTTTCATGTCCTCTGCTTGAGAGATTGACTTTGATGAACTTTGACGGTTTCACTGATCTCAACATTGATGCTCCTAATCTCCAATTCTTTGACGTTGGAGGTGCTTTTGAGGATGTCAATTTTGTGAATGCCTTAAATCTTACTGTTGTTGCCATTGCTTTGTACGACCATGTACCCAATCACCAAAGACGGTCTCCTCGTAATTCTGGCAATTTGCTCAAGTTTTTTGCTCAGATACCTTGTGTTCAGAGGCTTGAAATTCAGAGTCACTTTTTAAAGGTAATCAAAGGATTCTGCAGCTTTATAGTTACATGTCATGATCTTTTACGTGGCTGTAGGGAATTTAGCATATTAATTGACTCTCTTGTTTCCCACCAGTATTTGGCTGCTGGTGTGTCAGGAAGGCTGCCTAGACCATGTCGAGATCTGAATTACCTTTCTATACGGATTAACTGCAGTGACTGGGAGGAGGTTTTAACTGCTGTGTTCCTTCTCAGAAGCTCCCCTGCTCTGCAAGAACTAGAAATTTTGGTGAGCTTTATTGTATTGATGCATGCTAGATTTTTCTGTTCGTTAAATCAAATTAACTGGTCGAGTTTCAGAGACCTTTTGTGTAATTTGTTTAAGATTCTGATACCACACACTTGCAGGTCCGCCCGGAGGAAGAGCCTGCTGCTGGAAGAACCAAGTTTTCCATAAAAGACGACTGCAATTATCCGTTTTCCCAACTACAACTTGTGAGAATTATGGGCACCTCCAATACCCAACCTGAGGTAGATTTTATCGAATTTCTGCTTTCTAATTCACCCATGCTTGAGAAGATGACTGTTAAGCCTGCTTCTGTCAACTGTGGTTGGGATCTGGTAAAGAAGTTGCTCCGATTTAAGCGGGCCTCAGCGAATGCAGAGATAATTTACTTGGAACCATGATTCATCAATTAATTAGGCAGTTAGGAGTCATTGCTCGCAGAAATGAACATGGGTACAAGTCTTTGTGATGTAGGTCCTTCTGTTTCCTGAACAATGTCTTGTAGATACAAAGCGCAATAACCTCTATATGGTATTTGAGAACTCAGATAGTCAGATGTGCCTTCACTTTCTGGGCATTAATATGCATAATGCATAAGTTTTGGAGACGGAATTTGCAACTGTCAAGCAGCCAAGTTTACGCCATGCATTATCAATATTCTTGATTACTAGCATTCCTTCTAGTGGCAGTTGTATGGTTCATTCTCATTACAGAAGATGTCTGCCTGACCAAACCATCCGTGCATTCTCATTACAAAAGATTAGTTGTTGATTCACCACTACACGCTCATTACATGAAGCAAGGAGCTGAGACGAGGCTTGACCCTCCTGATCATAGTCTGATTGTTTCAGTTTTCTAGCTCCAGGATTCTTGTTGCATCGATAACAAATTGTAATGGACCAGGATACCATATTGTTCTTAGACTCGTGTGGGAAGTAAGATAATGAGAAAGTTGGTTGGTACCAAATTTTGGATTTCTTTTGTAAGGTACACGATTGTACAAGTAGGTATGTGATGGTGGTGCTGATGGCTATGGTTTTTTATGTCTTCAGCTGGAGAAATATGCATCAGCAACAACGACCTTTGCCAGCTGAAAGGAAATGAGGATCTTTGTGGGACAAATTTGACCTATTTGAAGAAGATCTCTATTCTCAATTTGCCTTCAGGGCAAAATTCACATGCATATAGAATGAATTTTAGCAGTCATGCATGTTCTTAATGGAGTATAGTAATCGGTCACACAGACATGGTTTTGGTCCTTTTGGACAGTGATCTGAACCTCAACCTACCCTTCTAGTCAAACCTGAACTGCAAAGTTAGTTAACCACCCTCTTCATCATAGATGGTTATTGAACGAGTCTTCAACTCTGTTTTCACTTTTAAAGCAACTCTTACTCTGAATTACTTGGTAAACTAGTAAAGAACTGCAAGTGCAACTTAGAATATATAAGACCCTGTATGCTGAAGTCGAAACCTACGAAGTCGAGGAGCTACGATTGTCGACACCAAGCAGGAAGAAGTGTAAAGGGCAACACTTCTTCAGCAAAGGGCAACATACTTCTTCTTCAGGCAGGAAGATTATTTGTTGGCAGCTAACAATTCTGCTGATGAATAACTCACCTCTTTTAACGGTTGAGAGACAAACCACTAGTTCAGTTATACAGTATTATACTACCTAACAATGTAACAATGGTTCAAAACTAAAATGACTTAATCGGTATATACCAAGAGGCCCAAACGGCGCCGTTTCGGTGAGCCCGCCGCATCTTAGCCTCTTAGGCATGCAGACACACACATACTGGATTTATTTTGGGTCAGAAAACACACACTACATGTTATGTCCAAAAGTTAGTTTCAAAACGTCAAGACATTAACGACCGTTCAAACACTGCAACAGTGACAAGGGCATTCCATACCAACCTGGCAAGCCAAAGAAACACAGACCCCAGTTTTTCCAACCACCGAAAAGCCCTAGCTAAATCTCTTCCCAACTAAATAAGACATGCACTAGTATAAGACCTCACTCTCCACTAAGTCTTAAAACATCGCAATACTTTCATCACTGTTATCTAGCTAGCTCTCTCCCTGTCTCCATAGCCATGGCGGCCGTAGTAGACGATACCCCACTTCTGATCAGCAACCACAGCGGCCATGAAGACGAAAAGGAACTCGGGTTTTGTCCCAAGTTTAAGGTTGAGTCGAAGAAGCTATGGCAGATTGCTGGCCCTGCAATCTTCACCGCCTTATGTCAGTACTCGTTGGGTGCTCTCACTCAGACGTTTACCGGGTTCGTCGGAGAACTCGAGCTCGCCGCCGTCTCCGTCGAGAACTCCGTCATTGCTGGCCTTGCCTTCGGTGTCATGGTAAGCCAGCAAATTTACATTTGGCTTGTCTTCAAAGTTTGTGGTTCAAGTTCTGCAAGGTGGCTGTTTCTTAGTTGCACACTTGCACTAAACACCAATGTCATAGTTTTCGTTCCTTAGTTTAAATACTAATGTTGATTAGTTACTAATTAATTAAGTTATGTGGTGGAGAAAATTACAGTTGGGAATGGGGAGTGCATTGGAGACACTATGTGGGCAAGCATATGGTGCGGGTCAGATTAGAATGTTGGGTGTGTACATGCAGAGATCATGGATCATTTTGCTGACTACATCTCTATTTTTGGTTCCAATCTATGTTTGGTCTCCTCCCATTCTTGAGTTCATTGGTGAGACCGACGAGATATCTGAGGCTGCAGGTTAGTGTTTACTATTGCTTTTGTTTATTTCCATTTACGACACTGTCACACACGATTAGTATTTCGTAAGTCGAATTTGTTTATGTGCACACATAAATACTAATCCGAATTTGTTTATGTGCACACATGTTAAACTTTAGTTGTAATCATGTAACATACTGGTGAATGTGTTGGGTCACAATAATTCATCAAGAAAGTTCAAATTCATAAGACTTTTGTGTTCTTCCCAAAAAACTAGCAGAAAAGTAATACCTGCAAATCTTTAATCAAGTAAGATGCATAATCTAATATTTAACGACTAAATATCCAGCACGCTCAAAAAGTCACATTCTATTGGGCTTTGTTGAAATGTTTTTCGGGCAAGCCCAAGATACTTATTTTATTGGGCTTTGTGGTGCAGGAAAGTTTGCTATATGGATGCTTCCACAATTGTTCGCGTACGCGCTCAATTTTCCCATACAGAAATTCTTGCAAGCACAGAGGAAGGTGTTTGTGATGGCTTATATATCAGCTGGTGTTCTAGTTTTCCACACCTTTTTCAGCTGGTTGATGATTTTGAAGCTCGGGTGGGGATTGACTGGAGCTGCAATCACACTCAACACATCATGGTGGCTCATTATCATTGGCCAATTGATGTACATTTTCATTACGAAGTCGGATGGTGCATGGAGTGGCTTCTCCATGCTCGCTTTTGCCGACCTCTATGGCTTCGTTAAGCTTTCTCTAGCTTCTGCTGTTATGTTATGGTACATTACTATCCAAGTTTTTTTAATTAACCTCTAGTTAATTATTACTTTGTTTTGAATACCATAGTAATTAGTTTGGTGGTGATTGCAGTTTGGAATTCTGGTACCTGATGGTGCTTGTGGTCATAACTGGCCGGTTGGCGGATCCTTTGATCCCAGTTGATGCCATCTCTATTTGGTAAAGTGCTTATCAGAAGTACACTGTGAGTTCAGTTTTCATGTCTTCTATGTTTTAATGACCTCATTTCTTATACTTTTGAGCTCTATATGTGCAGCATGAACATACAAGGATGGGATGCCATGATTGCACTTGGGTTCAATGCTGCAATCAGTGTGAGGGTGTCAAACGAACTTGGAGCTGGAAATGCCAAGATAGCGAAATTCTCAGTGATAGTGGTTTCGATCACTTCAGTGTCTATTGGAGTTGTATGCATGGCCATAGTTCTTGGAACAAGGGATTACTTCCCGTACCTATTCACCAGTAGTGAGGCTGTTGCTGAGGAAACTACCCAGCTTGCAACCTTGCTTGGAATCACAGTGCTTCTTAACAGTCTTCAACCAGTCTTATCAGGTAAGATAGAAACAAAAGCATACTAAATCTTGCATACAATTTTATTGAAGTCCATGAAGAGAGTTTAGTTTCTTAATCATTTGAATTGCATTGATTTGTTTTTAAAGGTGTTGCTGTTGGAGCTGGATGGCAATCTGTTGTTGCGTACATCAACATTGGGTGTTACTATATTGTTGGATTGCCAGCTGGAATACTTCTAGGATTCACATTTGCTTTTGGTGTTGAGGTAATAAAATCTGACCAACTCCTTAATATCATTCCATAATATATGCCTAGTTATGAACTGCCATTATGTTGATCTTCCCCGCTAAGAATTGTGGGTTTGTTTTTCATAGGGTATTTGGTCAGGAATGATTGGTGGCATTTGCTTGCAAACCATAATCTTGATAGTTGTCACTTCCATAACTAACTGGAACACAGAGGTCAGTGCTAGTCTTACTTTCTCTCAATCTTCATGTCCATTATTTCTAGCCTCGTACACAGTACTAATTATGTTTTGAATTATGGAATATGCAGGCTGAACAAGCTGAGAGCCGTGTCCTCAAGTGGGGAGGAGGAAGAACAGCAGAGCACTGAATCAAAGTGTAACATCTGGAACTCATTGATGCATCATTGTCTGCTAACACAGATTTTGATGCTAAAACTCATTAGTGGAGTGGATTGGACAGTAGTATTAGTATGCTACAACTTTGATTTGCTACTACCTGCTGATCATGTCCGAAACTCAATTGATCAGTGAAAAACTTGAGCGGATAGTAGTGACATAGCTAGCGATTTTGTTGTATTTAGGAAAGGAATGGTGATTAGATTTTTTGTACCAAGAAGAAGTGGTTTCCTAGTTCAGCAGCATTTCTGTAAGATGGTTGCAGCTGCCATCAGTAAACTTGAAATGCTATTTTTCACTCATAAATTGCTTGTTTTACCAGAAAGTTCAACCAATTCCTCTAATGATCAGTATATCAAGCAATGTTCTAAAAAACGCCGCCCAGGCCGCCTAGGCGCTAGGCGTCAGCTCACCGTTCCAATTTCTTACTAATCGTTCAATCTGGACGCCAACGCGAAAAACGGACGCCTAGGCGGGCTGAGCGGCGCCTGGGTGGGTTGGGCGGCCCGATTAGTTTTTTTTTTAATCAAAACACATCAAAGCCTAATTTGTTTATTTCAAATTGTTTTTTATATTCTAAGAACATAGTGGTTGACCATTTTATTTATTTTTGAAGTATATTTGTTATTTTGGAACATTATAATGTAGTCTATAAATTTATTTTTATATTTTATTTGCTATTAAAAAATAAAAAATATGAAAAATACAAAACCGCCTAGACGTCCGATTAATTCTCTGGGCGTTAGGCGTCGGTTGTCCGCCCGACTAGCGCCTAACGTTTTTTAAAACATTGATATCAAGGGATCATAATGTACCTTAATCGCTGCAAATTCATGCAGAAAATCTTGCAACAAACATACCACAGAGATATAGATACCAGTATGCCTGCAATGAAACCTCTAACGCGTAGGCTCAAGTGTTTGCTGATCAAAGGCAGGAGATGTTTTTTACAGATCACCGTAGCAGATTTACAAAATTATTGTAATTTTAGCACAATGTAAGTTGCAATACGGTGAATATATCATAAACCCTGTATCAAGAAATGAGTGGTAAAAATTAAAAGGCCGTACACAGTACGGTGAAAAGTAAAGAAAAAAAATATCAGGGAAATTATCTTATCCGTCAGGAGCCCTATTCGCCGTTGGTCCTGAGATTTTATTTTAAGCACGACTTTTCTCCACGGTGGAAAAGACGAGAAGCTAAAGAAAGAGTTTCGAATTGACCCGATCACTATATAAACCATCCCACAATGTCTCATTCAGATTCGTTTAATCTCATACAAGAAAACAGAAAAAGAAGAGGACCAACCACAGAGAAGAAGAAAAGCTAAGGGGAAAAGAGACACTCTCTTTTTTGTTTCTAGGGGTTTTGCTTCCCCTAGAAGCTTTCTTTTTTCCCCTGAAACATTTCTGTCTCTCTCTCTCCCTCCCTCACCGGAGTTTTGCTTCTCTGTGATTCTCGCCGGGGATCGGACAATGGAGGACGACTATTATGTGAGCAGCGAGGACGAAGGCTACTATGACGAGGAGGATAATTTGGAGGAGGAAATGATGGCCTACGTTGAGAGTGAGACTCCAAAGTGTGAGGTTTCATCCACCAAGGTAAATCATTCTTTGATCGAATTCTCGGGTTGAAACTTTACCATTTGAGTTTTTGACGACCCCATTTCTTGCCTACTTCTATTTTTTTTTTTTTTTAATTTGTCTTTACCATTGTGAAAGTAAATTTCTGTTCTTTTGTATGGTAGCTTCCGATTATTTTGTGGCTATGTTCGAATTGAGCTTTTTTTTTTGTTTGATAATGATACAGGTCATTTCGAAAGAATCTCTCTTGGCTGCACAGGTATTGTTTATTTATTTGTTTATAATTATTAGCTGTGATTGTATTTCGATTTCTGTTATACTGAAATGTTGCGATTGAAATCTGTAGAGGGGAGATGTGCAGAGGGTGATGGATGTGCTATCACTGAAAGAGTACCATGCTCGAACCTTGCTCATCCATTATCGTTGGGATGTCGACAAGGTGCTTGCTGTGTATGTAGAGAGGGGGAAGGAGTTACTGTACGAAAAGGCAGGTGTGACTATGGAGGAGCATGACACATCACAGCTTTCTTCTGAGGTTATGTGTGATATTTGCATGGAAGAAATTGCTGCTAATGAGGTCACGGTTATGGATTGCAACCACTGTTTTTGTAACGAATGTAAGTACTCTGCGCAATCATTTTCTCTTGTGCAGAATTATGTAAGTGCATTTGGTTTGTTCTAGATTATTAGCTCGGCAAAGATTTTCTTGAATGAAGTTGATAAAAACACATTTTGTTTTGAATTTGTAATTCAACAGCATTTGAATCTTAAACCTATTTGTAAATGAGATTGGATTTCACAAAAACAAAAAAAACAAAAGAAAAACATAATGCACCCTGGAATTTCCTTTAAATTCTTCTTAATGAATCGATATGATTCTGTTGAGGAGGTTATGGCACATAGTCTTGTAAACATTGCGGGTTGAATCAATTTTTTGTAAGGAAAAGAAAACCACTGATTTCCTACCATCTAATATTCATGACTTTGTTATACTTGTTCATGCAATCCTGCTTGCATTTTTGTGATTATTTTCTTTTCTAACGGCATGAGTTCCGTCTACCATTGTGCCTTAGGTTGGACAGAGCATTTTATTGTAAAAATAAATGAGGGTCAAAGTAGGCGCATCAAATGCATGGCACACAAGTGCAATGCTGTTTGTGATGAAGCAATAATCAGAAGTCTGGTCAGTGCAAGGGATCCTAATCTTGCAGAGAAGTTTGACCGTTTTCTTTTGGAATCATATATTGAGGATAATAGAAAAGTGAAGTGGTGCCCGAGTGTTCCTCATTGTGGAAATGCTATACGTATTGAGGAAGATGAATTAATCGAGGTTCAATGTGCATGTGGAAAACAATTCTGCTTTAGGTGTTTATGTGAAGCACACTCTCCTTGTTCATGCCAAATGTGGGAACAATGGTTGAAGAAGTGTGTAGATGAATCACAGACTGTTAATTACATTTCAGTCAACACAAAGCCTTGCCCAAAATGTAATAAGCTGGTTAACAAGGATGGAGGATGCAATCTAGTTACCTGTATCTGTGGACAACCATTCTGGTGAGTGTTCATACTGTGCATCTTGTGTAGTTACTTCATTGTGTCTTCTTGGCATTCAAACCTGAGGGCAAGATCCTTGTCCCTGGGTCTGCAATTTGCAGTTTTTCTTCCTTTTGTGATGTGCATGTTGATATATTGTTGGTATGTGCAAAGATGTGATATGTGTTCAACAATTTTTGCATTGGCTTTCACCCATTTGCTTTCTCATTTTCTTTCCTTGACAGTGTTGGTAACAATATTTGAAGTTGATAAGTATTCTTGTTTTTATCAGTTGGCTCTGTGGTGCCCCAACTGGTGCGGATCATACATGGGATTCCATTGCAGGTCATGAGTGTGGACGATTCAAAGAAGATGAGGAGACAGACCTTAAGCAAACCAAGAAGGACCTAATTCGTTATACTCACTATTTCAACCGTTATCAAGCTCATAAAGATTCTCTTAAGCTTGAAGCTACGCTGAAGGAAACTGTAGAAAGAAAGATAAAATATTTGGAAGAAAACTTATCGTCATCTAAAGATTATAGCTGGGCAATCAATGCGATCAACAGACTCTTTAGATCGAGGAGAATTATTGCGTATTCCTACCCATTTGCATATCACATGTTTGGTGACCTTTTCAAAAAAGAGATGACATCAGAACATAAGACAATAAAACAGAACTTGTTTGAGGACCAGCAGCAGCAGCTTGAGGCAAGCCTGGAGAAGCTTTCTATGTTTACACAGGAACCTTTTGAGCATTATTCAGAGGAGAAACTTCACGATTTAAAATTGAAGATGATGAATATTTCTTCGCTTGTTGATAAGCTCTGCCTAAAATTGTAAGTGTGCCTACCTCTATATTAAAAAGTTGAGACGTAAGAAGTTTGTGGTCCTGAAAGAAAATTTATTTTGCCATAATTCTTAACCAACCACTCTAGAGTCTACAGCTCGTCTCTATTTGATGCTCACATGAGTCAAACATATGGATTATTTGCAGGTTCGAATGCATTGAGTATGATCTGCTGGGAAAACTTCAATTTTCAGTTCACAGAATTGTTTCTTACAACTCGGACGGAGTGGAGAAAGCATCAGAAATTAACAGTTTGTCGGGATTCTGAAACTGATTGTGGCACTAACGGTATGGCTATTTATACAAGCAGGTGTTTTCCAGGCTTCACATATATCCTTATTCTTGCTTATACTTTGTGTTAATCTATTACCAGAGAAGAACTTGGTGATAAACAACACAGTTCTCCTACTCACATATGTAACTGTAGAATCTTGTCCTCGACCACCTTTGAGAGTGAGTTGAGGTGAAAATTTGATGCTTTTCTTGGAATTGTGCCTGGGGAGGAACTGTCGGAGACTCTGCAAATGTCTAAACATGACCTGCAGATGGTGCTGAAATAGTTAGGATGGTCGAGTTCATAGCTGGTAAACGTTGCCAAAACTATAACCCTTCAACCTCTTAACCTCTTTACAGTTAGAAATGATTCGTACTTAGAAATCAGATTCTTTTGAATAACCTCATATATAATCTTAGTTGTTGTGCCAAGGAAATTACTGTAGATAGGATGATGTAACCAAGTTGTATACATTGAGAAATGAAACTTTATACATCTCATGATACTGGAGATATGTTCCCCTTCTTCTTCCTTCTCTTTTATGTGCTGTGAAAATGCATATGGCACAGTCATACAGCCCTCTTTATTTCATTTCATTTGTTCAGACTTCAGACCTTACATCACAATGCTTACTTATTCCAGATTCTAGGCCAAATGAAAATTGGGAGTTTTATGCTTATGTTAACAAATCAAAAGCTATAGCTGCACACATGTTTCTCAAACTGATAATCTTGTCTGCAGAGCTTAAGGGTCACTCAACAAAGTTACAAGATCAACCCTATGAAAATCATGGTACATTTCACATCCAGTATGAAGTTGCCAAAGCCGTATAATTTGGACTAAAATTCATCAATGTAAAACCTTGCTGATAAATCAAAGACATTTTTTTGAGATTTGCAATTGCAAGCTCATGGTACTCTTCACCTCATACTTCCGTATTAATCAAAGATTATTTGTGGAAATACAATTGAACCAAATATTATTTACGACCCTTAACATGTATCAAATATACGATTCACTATGAAAGTACTTAACTACATAAAATCAAAACAACTCATTATCAATATTGTAACTGTGGAATCAAACCATTCTTTTGCTGTTGCAATGATGACACATAAAAGTGACTAGAGGATGTATGGTTCCAAACTTCTAATAGTGTAACCATCACAGATGGTCGAGTTGGTAAGACGTAAGAGAAAAAATTGAATGTCGTCTATGCTACTTGATGTTTTATCCCAATCTATTATCAGTGGTTAGGGAAGAACCGATGAGATCCTTCAGTTTGAATTAGTGTCTCAGCTAAGAAAGTCTTCGAGAAAATCATAATATCTCGATAAAAAAAAAAAAAAAAAACTCCTGATTCATCTATCGTTTTGACCCGTACCCGCCAGAATCCGGATCCTCTTTAAATCCAAGTGTACAACGCTCACTTGCTTTTTTTCTTTGTGTGCGCGTCGGTCATTTTCAACCAAGACCGCCAGAGAGAGACGATTGAGATCCAGATAGTGCTGGACTACCGGCCATGGCGAAATCCAGCGCCGACGACCAGGAGCTCCGGCGGGCCTGCGAGGCCGCAATCGAAGGCACCAAGCAGTCTGTCGTCATGTCGATCCGCGTCGCCAAGAGCCGAGGCATGTGGGGCAAAACTCACAAGCTCGGCCGCGACATGGCCAAACCTAGGGTTCTTGCCCTCTCCGGTACGCAACTTCTTTCTCTCAGAGACCTGATCAGACGAGTGCGCGCGCACCGTAGTTTAGAAGAGGAGCCGAGCTTAATTTGGTTGATTTTAGGGTTTTCTTACTGTTTTTGAGTTCGTATAATGCGAGCGGATCAATGTGGATAGTCATAATGTGGTTGGATGAGTAATGCGGTTCGAATTGAAGATTTAGTGTTCAAGTATTAGCTATTCTTTGAAGCTCTGTTAATGCCTGTTGATACTGAATTAGACATGAGTTTATTCTTTCGAATTAGCTAGAACAAGATCTTCTCGAAGAATGTGTAGTTTGTTAGTGAAAGCAGTAAGGGGATTGTGTCCTGGATTCTAGGGGTATAGCTCCTGTATGGATAACATGAAGAACCTGCTCATATTGATTGAGTATCGTTCTGATTTTTTTATTTTTTATGAATGTTATATAAGATTCTATAATGCCTCGTTACACTATAGATCTGAGTACCGCAGTTTGATATCAACTGGTAGGAAACAAGCGACTTGTCTAACCAAGCATTAGGTCAGAATGGGTTACATATGTATTAATAACTATTAGCTACATTTATAGATGCATATCTGAGTTGGTTATTGATAATGTTAGCCATTTGGTGGTGAAATGGCTGTGGGTGACCAACATGTGTGGTTTATGCAGTAAAAAACAAAGGCCAGCAGACTAAAGCCTTTCTTCAAGTCTTAAAATATTCCACTGGAGGAGTTCTTGAGGTAAACTCCGTTTTGTTTGTTCTTTTTTGGATAAAGATAAAGATTCTTCAACTTCTTGGGAAAAAGAAACTTTTGTTCAGTTGTTTCCATTTTGTATTTAGCTTATTTTAATACAGAGTTTTTACGTTTATATCGGGTGGATTTTGTCTGCTTGGGTCCTACGGGTGGATTGGCCGATTTCTAGCTTGTTTGGTTTCATCTGCATTCCCTGGGATTTTGTGTTCTTATAATGCTGAGGGGATTTCACCTACACAGAACCTGGGGATGATAACTAGTACCATGCAATGGTGCCTTAATATTTGACGAGGACTGTTTCTTTAGCAGATGAAAGTGATTTCTCAATTACAAAAAATTTGTGAGAGAATCTGTAGTTAATCTTACAAGTACTATCATATAATGAAATTAAATATTTAAAGAAAAGAATCTGGCTCACCACGCCTAAAAACAATGTCTACAAAGTTGGGTTTGATTAGCAAGTTGCCATGAATACGAATTCTCAGAAAGTTCCTTTTACTTGCAGCCCGCAAAGTTATACAAGCTAAAGCATCTTTCAAAGGTGGAGGTTTTAACAAACGACCCTAGTGGATGTACTTTTACTCTGGTAATGCTCCACCCTTCACTTGTCTGTCAAAAGAATATGCTCATGTAGAAAATCTGTGTAGCGGAAGAGGGTTTTTGCACTTGAGGAAATTAAGAACCAATTTCTGAATAATCATGTAGGTTTATTTTAGTTTGACTCTATTTCTTGTAGGGTTTCGATAACCTTAGAAGCCAAAGTGTTGCTCCTCCTCAATGGACCATGCGAAATATTGATGACAGGTATATCATGGAAAACGATACCTCTCTCTATGGTATAATTCTTTCATTAATGAAACAGATTGCTCATATATATACTTCTATGTAGGAACCGCCTTTTACTGTGTATTTTAAACATATGCAAAGATGCACTGGAACAGCTCCCTAAAGTTGTTGGTATAGATGTTGTTGAGATGGCTCTTTGGGCTAAGGTATATATGTTTTTATACTCCTGTGGTTTTTTAAGATCGCATGATATTTATAATTGAGGTTTCACTTCCTGGTGAATCTGTAATATACTGGTAATACTTCATGTTGAGACTTCTGACACCGTCATTTCATGTTTCTGTCTTGGAGAAATATATCCACGGCGCTTATGTCACTACTAGAGACTGATTAATTCTTACAAAACTACTAGTGGCCCTAATATTTGGCCTCCTCCCTGTTGTTAGCTACTTTGTCTTATTACTTATTTGCAAATCATTTATTCTCATTATTGTTTTTTTTTAAAATAAAAAACAGGAAAATACACCAGCAGTTTCTAATCAAAACAACCAGCAAGAGGGACCTGCTGCATCAACAGTGACTGAACGTGAAATGAAAGTAACGGTTGAGAAAGAACTTGTCTCACAGGCTGAGGAAGAGGACATGGAGGCACTTTTGGGAACGTATGTACATTTCATTGTCTTTGAAATTAATCTTTGATGACATAAGATTTGAATTTTGCTGTCTTTGCAAATTTCAGCAAATATATAAGCAAAAGGTGGTTACAATAGTTTGAGGTTTGGGAAGATCTTCTGCAATTTCCTGAACTTTGATTGTACTTAGACTGATTGAACATGCTTTATGTGACGCCTGCTTTATTTATGATGTAAAGAGTTGATGAAACAAGTTGGTGGTCCTTCTCTTAGTCAAATGTATAGTGATGTGTGTGTGTATATATTCATTTTAATAGTAAATTTAGCCAGTTCATGACAATTTCCAAATTTCATGATCATTTACATGTGCTATAAGCCAGTTCAAAAAAGAAACCAGTGTTTGAAGTTTTTTTGGATATTTGTTCCAATTAGGTTGCTAGTTGCCTTACTCTGCAGTCTTACTGCCATTTTCTTTCATATGTTTTAGTTCTAAGTTAATATTGTTGCGAATTGCAACTATGTTCATATAGTTTTGGTTTATTTGACTGTGGGCATGATATGCAGTTATGTAATGGGTATTGGTGAAGCAGAGGCATTTTCTGAAAGGTTGAAAAGAGAACTTCAGGCTCTGGAAGCAGCAAATGTGCATGCCATTTTGGAAAGCGAACCTCTGATGGATGAGGTAAGCCTTTTCTCTGTTCATTTTTTTAGATATGGTGGCATTTCTTCTTTCCAAAGTCATTTTTAAGCTTCTTTTCAAAATTCTTGATTTGTTAACCTTCGTTATTCTTAAATGGTTACTTGGTTATATTTTCTAAAACAAATTGATTGGTTTCTTCTGTTCACATTGTTCACCTGTCCTTATCACTACCATTGCATTATGTAGTCATCCTCGTGGCTATATATTGAGATTGATTCATTTCATTTTTCAGTCTCATCCATGGTTAGATCATTTTCTCTTACACAAATGTATTTCTATCTTTATCTGAACAGCTTAGTTATCTACTTGAGTTACTTGCATAATTACTTTACCAAGTTGTCTCTGAAATTGATGTGAAAACTCTTCTTACCTAATTCTAGCACATTGGTTTCATGGGTGTCCTGTTTCTTGAAGACATATGAGATTACTATATATAACGTCATTTGTGGTCCTGTAGGTTTTGCAAGGGATTGAAGCAGCAACAAATTGTGTTGATGACATGGATGAATGGTTAGGCATCTTCAATGTGAAACTCAGACACATGAGAGAAGACATTGAATCGGTATATCTTTGAAATGTGCTGATCTTCATGGATGACAATTGATTTGTTTTCTATATTTTTAGCACTGCACTCATTTTAGTCGTTCCCCCTCTTCTCACACTAAAAGGTGGTTGTTCTGTATGTCATGTAATAACATTGTTATGTGACTACCTTTACTAGACATACGAACGTCTGCTACTTGAGTCTTGACCTCTTCTTAAGTTGCTCTTTAAATTTTTCTTTCATGTTCAGATAGAAACCCGCATAACAAGTTGGAAACGCAATCTGTAAATAATAAAGCACTCATCGAGGAACTTGACAAGCTTCTTAAAGGCTTGCATATCCCTACAGAGGTAAACTGTGCATCTTGTTTAACTGTGAGATATATTAACTTGATTTGAACTGGGCTATTGTTTAGGTTCTAAAAATCTTTTCAATGGCTTTCGTTGGTGTAGTATTCAACATGTTTGACAGGAGGTTCATTTGACGAAGCACGTATGCTTCAAAACATAGAAGCATGTGAGTGGTTATCTGCTTCTCTACGCAGTCTTCAAGTACCCAATTTGGATCCTATCTATGCAAACATGCGAGCTGTATGCATTCTATCTTTCTCATTTGCTTCATTTGTTTTTCCCAAAAAGTGTGGGGCAACATGTGCTGTGACTTCAAAGTTCTCTTTATGAAGTTCATAACACTTCAGAACCTTGTTAAATCGGTTATGATGGAAATTAATCCTTAGCGTAGAATAATGTACAAGTTTTCATTGTACTCATAATTATTCAAATGCTTGCAGGTCAAAGAGAAGCGAGCCGAACTTGAAATATTAAAAGCTACATTTGTAAGAAGAGCTTCTGAGTTCTTGCGAAATTACTTTGCTAGTTTGGTGGATTTCATGATAAGTGACAAGAGCTACTTTTCTCAGGTGCACTATAAGACTTTGGTACTTGTACATTTCATGAAAATTGTTCATCATCTCAGAAGGAATCTCAATGCTGACTACTTTTGTTGATTTTGTAACAGCGGGGGCAACTGAAAAGGCCTGATCATGCTGATCTACGGTATAAATGCAGGACATATGCTCGCCTTCTGCAACATTTAAAGGTCAGATAACATATTTATTGCATTACCTATTTGAAACATGCTCTACTTATTTATTTACTTCTTTTCTTATCCTCCTCACCTTGTTTTGCAGACTCTTGATAAGAATTGCCTTGGTCCGCTGAGAAAAGCATATTGTAGCTCCCTCAACTTGCTTCTTCGTCGGGAGGTCAGAAATGATAATTTACTAAATCTAGTTTTCTATCATCCCTTCTTTTCTCAAATTTTATAGCTTATTTAAGAATTTTGACAGACTTGAAAATCTATGTGTGATGTCTACAGGCTCGTGAATTTGCAAATGAGCTTCGTGCTAGCACGAAGGCATCAAAAAATCAGACTGTCTGGCTTGAAGCTTCTGCTGGTTCTGGTCAAAATGTGAATGCTGCAGACACTTCTACTGTTTCTGAAGCTTATTCCAAGATGCTCACAATTTTTATCCCACTCCTTGTAGATGAGGTAACTCCGGCCATATAGTTGTTTTTTTAACTGAATTATATCTTCTTTCTATTAAAAGTCAGTCTACAATGTGTCAACTGCAGAGTTCTTTTTTTGCACACTTTATGTGCTTTGAAGTTCCTGCACTTGTTCCTCCAGGGGGTACTGCCAATGGAGATAAATCTGAATACAATGATGATGACCCCAATGATGACGATTTGGGAATCATGGACATTGACGACAATGACAGTAAAGCTGGTAGTTTACCCAATTTGCTTTCAGTCTTATGTTTAATCTTTCTGCGCTGTATGTTTTAGAGTTCAGCCAGTTCTGCCTCACTCTCTTGCATGACCCAATCATCTGATTCTGCAGGTAAACAAACAGGAGAACTTGCAGCATTGAATGAATCTCTTCAGGATTTACTTGATGGAATCCAAGTAATGAGCACAACATATTGCATATTTGTTTGCACTGCTTTTAAATTTTTGTTGCTTTGCAGTCTCTTTAATTTGCGGGTTTGGATATTGATATCGTCCATAGCAAAAAAGACGTGACATGTTCGGGACTGTTTTTCATCTTCCATGATAATTTCATCTCAAAGCTCAATTTCTCTTGCAAAACTTTGGATCCCTTATCTCTGGCTTTAGGTTATAGTAATGTGGATATTTACTTTGAGTTGACTGAAAATATCCTGTTCCAATGGCAACCCTTCCACTTAGACAGTATCCAATGATCTAGAGTCCGCAGGTGACCAGTCTAAGGTGTTCATGTGTGCAAAATTTGGTCTTGACTGACAAATTGTCTGTTTGTAATACGAATAGTAAATTTTTAGAATTTTGGCAACTTAACAGGTCAGAGGTTTGATTCAAGGTTGTCTGCTTAGGTAGATGATAAACGCTTAATGAATAAAACCGGTCATATTAGGGAGGGTTCGTGATGATAATCCTAACATGATATTGAAATTGTGATTTTATGGGATAATAATATTGATAAGGTGACTGAAATCTATTGTTTGCAGTGGCATCTAGATTCTCTTGAAAGGGAGCATTACCTAGTTTTTATGCACTAGGTAGTGTCTAGGATTATGTCGTACAACATATCATTTTCCTGATTTCACTGATAAAAGATGTCAATATATGATGTTTTCAGGAAGACTTTTATGCTGTGGTGGACTGGGCATACAAGATTGATCCTTTACGCTGCATATCAATGCATGGGATTACAGAGCGTTATCTTTCTGGTCAGAAAGCTGATGCAGCAGGGTTTGTGCGTCTGCTGCTGGGTGATCTGGAGTCAAGAGTATCAATGCAGTTTAGTCGTGTAAGTTTTGTTTAAGGGATGATCATGGTCATGTGTTTTTCAAGGTTATGAAATGAGCCCACATCACTTCTTTCAATTGCAGTTTGTTGACGAAGCATGCCACCAGATTGAAAGAAATGAGCGCAATGTAAGGCAAATGGGTGTCTTATCATACATCCCAAGGTAAACTGGATTTGCATTGCTTATGCTCCTTCTGTTGAGGCAATTTGTATCCTCCTTTTAGGGTTAAGCCAGTCATCGGTTCATCATGTCTGCCAATGTTTTTGTTGAATCACTTGAATGTTATAAAAATAAAAAAGAGGAAGAAAATGAAGAAAAAGAAATTGGGAAGAATTTGCATGATTTCTAGTTAATGAATGCACAGTTCCAAAAAAGCTAGTCAGGTCTCAACACGCCAGGGGCGTATCACATACTTTGCTATTTTTATGTGTTTGATACTTCTTGTTACACGTTGTAGTTGATTTTGCTCACTTTGTGTGTAGATTTGCAACTCTGGCAACACGAATGGAGCAGTATATCCAGGGACAATCTAGGGAATTAGTTGATCAAGCATACACAAAATTTGTAAGTGTTTTTTTTATGATAACATAGATTTTGTTGTGGGTGAATTATGATGACTAGTATAATCCAAACCAGGGCGATAAGGCCATTATTTATCATGATTTAGAGAGGAAGGTGTTTGAACTCGGTCATTTGTTTAAGTGGGGTCCTTTGCAGCAATGGGCATTATACAAAATCAATTGTTTCTGTTGATTCAAGCATGTACAAGCAAAATATGTGATAACCAGAAATATATTATGGGCTCCATTTCACTTCTTCGAAACTTAGTCAAGTTTGAAAGACCACATTCTTTGTGCTCTTTATTCACAACACACTTAACTCTCTGCTGGCTATGCGAAATTTAATGATGAGATCCAGACCAAAAAAAGAAAGGTTATGAAGACATTTGATTATCACCACACCTGTTTACTTACACAAGGTTGCTTGCTTGACAGGTTAGCATAATGTTTGTGACTTTAGAGAAAATTGCACAAACAGATCCAAAATATTCTGACCTTTTCCTCTTAGAGAACTATGCTGCATTTCAGAATAGGTAGTCCTCTTTCTCTTTTCTACTATTCTCAGTGTTCTATTATTATTAATTTTTTTTTTTTTGTCATTTGAGTTCACTTTTGAATAGAAGCAGTTTGGTTGCAGTTTGTATGACCTAGCAAATGTTGTTCCCACATTGGCCAAATTTTATCACCAAGCAAGTGAAGCTTATGAACAAGCTTGCACACGCCATATCAGTATGATCATATACGCTGTAAGTCATCCACTTTGGTGCTGAATGTTGTATAATTTTTCTTCCTTGTGCCCTCCATTACGGACTGTTATTTCTCTTTTTGTGATTTATATCATTCACCCAGAAGCCACTTAAAAAACACAATTGGACCTTCATTTTGTTATCTTTGACAGCAATTTGAGCGGCTTTTCCAGTTTGCTAAAAAAATAGAGGATTTGATGTACACAATCGCTCCAGAAGAGGTTAGTGAATCGGTGGTCCTTTAATGTCATTTTGTTCTCATTTGCTTAGTTAGGATATAGACAGCTCATCACCCATATCAAACTTTCTTGTTTGTGTATACTACTGTTTTGAGAAACAGTTATGTGCAGTTCATTAGTGTGAGATGTATTAAAGATTCCAATAATCAGTTTACCCAAATAAAAACGTACTAATCAATTTTCTTCACAAATTTCAGATCCCTTTCCAGCTTGGTTTGTCAAAGGTGGATTTGCGGAAGATGTTAAAATATAGTTTATCTGGGGTGAGTTGGGTTATTTTCTATATATCTTGGTCTTACATGTTCTTTGCTAAACATTGTTCTGGGTTTCCCAATACAGCTTGACAAGTCCATCAGTGCAATGTACAAGAAGTTGCAGAAAAACATGACATCAGAAGAATTGCTGCCTTCCTTGTGGGATAAATGCAAGGTATGTCAAAATATTTTTAGTTGCAAGCATGTTTAGGGCTCAGTTTAGATTTGCTCTTAGAACCCTCCATAAGGCTGCTCACTGCACCGAGACCTTTAGATACTAGACCCTCTGTATCTTGCTGCGATCTCTATCTATAAAAAGATTGAAAATATTGAATGGTTTTCTGGATTTTGACAGAAGGAGTTTCTTGACAAGTATGAAAGTTTTGCTCAACTTGTCAACAAAATCTACCCCTCAGAGACCATTCCTACTGTAACAGAGATGAGAGAACTTTTGGGTTCCATGTAAATTGAGAGTTACTGTCCTGTATAATTATATTTTTCCATAGGTATGTTGAGGATGAATTGTAGCTATGTAATCTTGTGCTTTCTTTTTTGTAAGAAATATTATCCCAAAAATTTGGTTTTCCATTGTCTCCTGTTGTCAATATAGGTTGAAAACATGTGTAATTGTTACATGAGAGGTATATTAAGGTATATTGTTAATATACTTGTTCATTTTTGCCCCGTACTCACTTTTTGCCGATCTTTCCTATGAACTCTCACTTCCCATACCTCCTTCAGTCATCTTTCATAGAGAGCAGAATTATCCGAGAAACTTGTCAAAAAGAATCTGTAACCAATCCTTTTTCAATTTCTTTAGTTCATGACAAGTCTAAAAAGAAATATAGTGATAGAAAGGAAAATCACAAAAATATATAGGAAATAAATTCGGGTGAAAAAGCGAGATGCCCGCCCAAAAGATCTCATCTAGTGAACAGCCCAAGAACAAGTCGTGACTAGTATATAGCTTGGGCGGGTCGACTTTTATTTTCTTTTTCACTTATCAATAATCCGTGTTGACTAGGAGTATTAATTGAGTTGTTTGCGAATAGGAACTGGAATCAGGATAGGAATGCATCTAGTATTAGGGTTTAGATCAAAGTCTGGTCGCCTCCCTATATAGCCAAACTAAGGATCTTTTAGCAATAGAGCAAGGGGAGCCATGAACAATCTGCACTATGAGAGCGATGAAGAAGCAGATGAGAATCTGCAGTATCAGTATGAGAGGGATGAAGAAGCAGATGATGAGGTTGGGGGAGATTATCCAATAGATTACGATGTCGATGAGTATGGTGAGACTCTGCGGGAGAAAAATTATACTCTTATGAATGAAGAAGAAATTGCCAAACTTGAGGAGGACTATATTACAGAAGTGTCGACTGTCCTTTCTATATCTGTGTCTGATGCATGCTTGCTACTCCCTCACTTTAATTGGAGGGTTAATGATCTACAGGATGAATGGTTTGCTGATGAAGATAAAGTTCGAGACAGGGTAGGCTTGTTGAAGAAGCCAGTAGTCGACCTTAGTGCCGCCGGAGATCTGAAACTAACTTGTGGAATATGTTTTGATGAGTACGACTATTCATCCACCGGTAGTGTTAGCACTATTTTGACAGCCTCTTGTGGCCATCCTTACTGTCGTGATTGCTTGGCAGGTTATATCAGCACATCGATCAATGACCGTGGTCTTGCCTGTTTGATGCTCAGGTGTCCTGAACCGAAATGCAGAGCTGCAATTGGTCCGGATTTAATCCAAAATGTGTCTCTGATGTCAGAGAAGAAGGAAAAGAACTTGTATGACAAGTACAAGCGCTACCTGTTAAGATCTTATGTCGAAAATCACAAGAAGATCAAATGGTGTCCTGCTCCTAACTGCGAGTACGCCATTCATTTTGATGGTGTGGGGGAAATGGTGTCATATGATGTATCGTGTGCTTGTTCTCTTAAATATTGTTGGAATTGCACAGAGGAGAGTCATCGTCCTGTGGACTGCAAGACTGTTAAGAAATGGCTTTTGAAAAACGAGGATGATTGTCAGAATGGCAAGTGGATAATGGTCAATACAAAGCCTTGTCCCAAGTGTAACAGATCAATTGAAAAGAACCTAGGGTGTAATCATATGACCTGCAGAGCCCCTTGTCGGTATGAATTTTGCTGGTACTGTCTCGGTCCAATCAGATCAGGTTGCCATTGCAATGGATTTTCTAGAGTTAAATCTGATAAGGAGAACGTAGCTGAGATTGATAGAAGGAAAGCAAATAGAGACTTAGAGAGATACATTCATTACTTTGAGCGCTGGGCAAACAATGAAAGATCAAAGAAAAAAGCTATAGAGGATTTCGAGAAGGTTAGAACATTGCACATTGGAAAACTTGGAGACCTACAAGAGAATACAGCAGAGCATTTATACAATTTCATTATAGAGGCTTGGCAACAGATAATTGAGTGCAGGCAGGTACTGCGGTGGACATTTGTCTATGGCTATTACTTGAGTCAGGAGGAAGAGCAGACTAAGCAGGAGTTTTTCGAGTGGTTGCAAGGTCATGCTGAATACAGCCTCGAGCAGCTTCACAACTGTGCTGAGAGTGAACTGCATTCGTTTCTGGACTCGCCTAATGACATCAAGGACTCCAAATTCATAAACTTCAAGAGAAATCTTACGAGCTTAACAAAGGTGACCGGGAATTACTTTAACAAGCTGGCTAGAGCGTTGGAGGAGGGACTTCCAGAGGTAATGATCGCATCAGAAACAAAAAACAGAACGCGCCTTCCAGAGACTGAGATTGAATCAGGAACAAAGAAAAAAATGCGCCAGGATGGGACCGCTTCTTCCAGCACTAACACAAGTCATGACTACGAGGAGGGTAGTTGGTCTTGTCCGGATTGTACCTATGTAAATCCAGAAACTACCCGCAAGTGTCTGATGTGTTCTCCGGATTGGTTTTGTGGTAGCTGTACCTATCGAAATCCAGCTTCCTCAGTGAGGTGTGAGATGTGCAATAATGCTGAGAGTTGATGATGAACATTGTGAGTCATGCACATCATACTGCAGGCTGCAGGTTTCTTATTGGAATCGATATTGCAATTTGAAGGAGGTTATAATAATGAGGAACTTAGTTTCTAGTTATCAATTTCCATAGTTAATTAGGATTTAAAACTTATTTCAATTCTTGATCTTTGATAGAAAGCTAAGCATTTTGCTGTTAGTTCTCATTTTCTCATCTTTCTGATCACATGTTAGCCATGAATATATGAAAGTTACCGGAATACCGGAAGATATGCTTGAATTATATAGAGATACATATCTCACCACAACTCGGGATTCAGTTTTGTGGTGTCCAAAGAGTTTCAGTCATGTCTCATGACCTTGATCTGTTCTCCTTCGACACCGGCCATATATAGCCTCAAAATTCTGCATTTCGGTTTTTCTCGAGTTCTGATGCTCATTGTTGTCATATTGTCCCTGGAAATTTTCTGAAAGCAACTATAGAATCTTATCAAATTTGAGGTATCATGATGTTTAAAAAACATTGATTAAGCTACGGTCAAGGACTAAACATTGATAAGGTCCCCTCCTTATCTTATAAAAAAGAAGCTCTGTTTTCATTTGTAATAATGAGACTTGAATTTGAAACATATTCAATTTGAAACTTCCCATTGTTGTTCAAATGAGAGGAAATGAGAGTCTTCTCAATCAAAAAAAAAAAGGGGAGAGAGAGAGAGTCGGTCTCTCAGTGCGCGAAATAGAGTAGAGAATCAGAATCAGCTGAGAACATGATTTAGATGAGAACTTTTTTAATTCTTGATAAATTTTGAAATGGTGAAATTTTGAATGGTCAGTTGAACTTCCATTAATTGTAAATTATATAGTTTGGTTGTATGAATCAAGAATAAGAATGGATTAAGAAAGTTTCAAATAAAATATATAAACAGAAAATATATTTTTTGTATAGAAGCTAATAAAGTGATAATATGAAATGTAGGAAAGAAGATACGTATATCTCTATTATTAGAAAGTCATACACCCTTTTTGGTGTCATGGTGAAACATTTTTTAAAAACTACCTATATTCCCCATGATAGAGGAGTTTTGACATAGAGAAAAACAACCAATGATGGTTAATACTGTAAAATAAAGTAATTTTAAAATATAAAAGCAAAAAACAAAAAAAACTAAAATAAAAGAGAAAAACGTGGAACAGTTTTTGGTGAATGCCAACTGCATTGCGCAACTGCATTAGCAGTTATTTGCAATTAAAATATGAAAAAAAATCTTTTTTTTATAAAATAAAAAGATAAAAACAAAGAGATTTCCTCTTCTAGATCTATATATAATCGTCGGATAGTCTTCAATATACTTTATATATAGATTGTAACTGACATAGAATTGTAAAGTGTATCCACATCGTTTTAGGAGTAAACAAATCCAACAGATCGGCACAAACCCTTTTTACACAAACTTTATTCAAAATAAAACAAAATTAAGGTTACAGCAAATTATTGGTTACAATTTCAAGGTTCTCATCGGTCGATTCGGTTGGTTAAATCAAACTAGGTCAAACAAAACACATACCACTTACTTCAATCCAAACAAACTCTATCTCTCCCTCATCATTCGAATTCATATCCTACGTACGCTTACATTTGATATTCTTTCTCCCTCATCATTTGAATTCATACGCTACGTTTGGTACTCTTTTCTCCATATGGTTTTTAAACCATTCTAATCAAAACTCCAAATCGTAGTGTCCTCCGAGTTTGTACGAGAAGATGACGACACCCACGTTGAAGATGTCAAGCTTAGAGTTTTCTTTCTGGGAGTATAAGAGATTAAAACCATCTCAACAGAGTCCATGACATTGTCGTCGCCTACAGTAGTCGTTCTTTTTTTTTTTTTTCTTTGGTAAATTCTGATAGAAAACACAGAGAGAACAAACTGAGTTGTCAAACTATCAAAAACCAAAGGATTGCGTTCGAATTGGATAGCAATAAGGAGATTGAAGATAGAAAGAAAGTTATTGCTTACTTCAACGTGGGTGCCGCCATCTAGGGGTGTGACTTCGAAACCGAAAACCAAAAAAAACGGGCCGAACCAGATATTTTCGGTTCGGTTTTCGATTTAAGGCCGGTGAAAACCGAACTAAACCGTTTGAACCGAAGTCAACGGTCAACGACGTCGTTTTGATTTTTTTTATAAAAAAAACCCTATTCTTCAGCCGAAAACCACACAGGCTGCCATCTTCCTCATCTTTCTCTGTTTCTCCAACTCTCCAAGTGCTCCCGACTCCCCTCTCCAGTCTCCGCCTCTCGCCCTCCTCTCCGACGTCTTCTCTTGTCGCCCTCCTCTCCGACGTCTCAGCCTCTCGCCCTCCTCTCCGGCAATCCGGCGTCTCGGCCTCTCGAACAGGCTGTCACTGCCAATTGCCTCATCTTTCTTTCTTTGTTTCTCCAAGTGCTCCCGACTCCCGACTCCCCTCTCCAGCCTCCGCCTCCGCCTCTTGCCCTCCTCTTCGGCGTCTCCGCCTATTGCCCTTCTCTCCGGCGTCTTCGCCTCTCAGCTCTGGCCCTCTTCTCCCCTCTCGTCAGTCCGCCACCACCACCTCCGCCAGCCCGCCACCACCTCGCTCTCTTCTACCCTCTCGGGTTTTTTTTTTTACAGAAAAAAAAACCGAAAAAACCGAATTAGGCTGAACCAGTCGGTTCAGTTGGTTTTCGGTTACATTTTTTTTTTTAAAAACCAAACTTAATCGAGCCGAATTTTTAATTCGGTTTGGTTTCCGGGTTTAGGTGGAAACCGAACCGAATAAAACCGATAACACCCTACTGCCATCTTCCAGTACAAACTCGGAGGATACTACGATGTGGAGTTTTGTTTAGAACGGTTTAAAAACAATATGCAGAAATGGAATACCAAACGTAGCGTATGAATTCGAATGATGAGGGAGAAGGAATATCAAATGTAAACGTAGGATATATATATATGAATTCGAATGATGAGGGAGAGATAGAGTTTGTTTGGATTGAAGTAAGTGGTATGTGTTTTGTTTGACCTAGTTTATGAAAATTAGAGTATGAAATAAAGACAATCAATTCCTTCTTTTTATATAATATCATAATTTTCAAGTTTAAAAATGCCAAATGAGGTAATTTTTATAGAAATTATAAAGTCCTCATTTCATTCAAGTTATCTATCCCTTAATTGGAGGTGAGTGAGGGATTTCAAATAACTACTCCTCTTCGTAGTTATCTCAAATTCTTGAGGAAATCACTGTATATATGGATATTCAAGATTTGATTCTAAATTCAAATTGAGCTCAAAATAAAAGAAGGAAATGGTGCAATAGTACCATTTACAGATTTGATTTTGCCTATTATAATAAAGGCAATAACTCATTCTAATTCAAGATTGTTGATTTTTCCTATACGTCTCCAGTTCACAAATCCCCTTTTTAATGGAAAAACATTACCTAAAATTCAAATTGCAGTGAAAGATTCCCGCCCAATCCGTCCCTCTGTTTAGGAGTTGACAGCCCCACCACTACCAGTCTCCCTCTCCTTCACGCTCACGCACCTCCCATTCTGACGCGCAAAACCCTCAAATGGAATCCCTTAATTTCCTCATCCCACTCCTTCCCCATATAAATCCCCACACTCCATCAAACCCTCAATCAATTCCATCCAATTTCCTCTCCTCGCTTCTATATCAATTCGATTTCAATGCCGACCAAGCGGAAGCCGAAGCGATCTCCGGCTTCCTCTTCCGCCGCGAAGAAGCTGAAGCCGCCCCAACCACAAGAAGCCGCTAAAATCGAGACCGCGGAAGAAGAGTCGGCTACGATAATGGATACTAAGCCGAAGTCGAGAAGGTGTAGGAAGAAGAAGAGTAAGGAATTCGAAAACGGTGCTTCGTCTTCTTCTTCGGCTGTGGCTGATGAGGATTTTGTTGAGACTAAGTTTCTTGGTGAGCCGGTTGAACCGGAGGAGGCTCTCCGGAGATGGCCTCACCGATACACTAAGCCATCGGATCAGGTTAGTATCTGGATTTGTGAGCTTTTTAACTTTTTTTTGCTTACAGGTTATTCAGGTTCATTATTTTAGCTCATAATAAATCGTATATTATTTCAGAAGAAGCAACCATCTGTGGAAAGCAACAACTCAGATGAGTAAGTACTAGTGTTCTCTTCTGGATTTGGTCTTTTCAGTTTTCATATTCATTGCTCCGTTTGGCTGTTGATTGTTTACAATCTGCTATGTGGTATTATAGTGATGAAGAGTTTCTTGAGGCTACTCTACACTTCACGAGGGCAGATGTTGGTGGATGCATTTATAATCTATTTGATGATGCCCATGTCAAAGTGAGTATGAAGTAACTTGTGTTTGCAACTGCATTAGTAGTTATTAGCAATTAAATTCTGGAAAAAAAAATTTAATCTTTTTTTATAAAATAAAAAGCTAAAAACAAATAGTCTACTGAAAACCTACAATGTAATTGTTAGGGCATCTCGAACTACTGTCCTATAGCATATACCCAAATTTAAAATTTAACTCACCCAAATCTATTTCTCCAACTACGTATATCTCTATTATTAGAAAGTCATACACCCTCTTTGGTGTCATGGTGAAACCTTTTTTAAAAACTACCTATATTCCCCATGATAGAGGAGTTTTGACATAGAGAAAAACAAACCAATGATGGTTAATACTGTAAAATAAAGTAATTTTAAAATATAAAAGCAAAAAACAAAAAAAACTAAAATAAAAGAGAAAAACGTGGAACAGTTTTTGATGAATGCCAACTGCATTGCGCAACTGCATTAACAGTTATTTGCAATTAAAATATGAAAAAAAAAATCTTTTTTTTTATAAAATAAAAAGATAAAAACAAAGAGATTTCCTCTTCTAGATCTATAATCGTCGGATAGTCTTCAATATACTTTATATATAGATTGTAACTGACATAGAATTGTAAAGTGTATCCACATCGTTTTAGGAGTAAACAAATCCAACAGATCGGCAGAAACCCTTTTTACACTAACTTTATCCAAAATAAAACAAAATTAAGGTTACAACAAATTATCAGTTACAGTTTCAAGTTTCTCATCGATCGCTTCAGTCTCTTGGTTAAATCAAACTAGGTCAAACAAAACACATACCACTTACTTCAATCCAAACAAACTCTATCTCTCCCTCATCATTCGAATTCATTTCTTAGAGCAAGTCCAACAACTTCCTTATATTTTCTACATAATAGGGAAGCAAAACTCAAAATCTCTAAAAATTTTGTATATCAAATCCAACAGTTTCCATATTTTAAAGATTCAAATATTTATTACAACAACAATCCTCATTTATTACAATATAATAATAAGTATAAAAATTTAAAAGTTTATTTTTTAGAATAAATTTTGTTTTCTTTCTTATTTTTGAGCCTTGAAGAATGTGCAACATTTAATTCTTCTTTCCCTAAATATTTTTAGGGAATCTGTAAATATAGGGAAACAAAGCTTCTGTTTCATCTCTTTCCTTATTTTAGGGAAGTTGTTGGAGTGGAAAATGACCCCATATTCCCTAAAATAGAGAAAATTAAAGAATTTAGGGAATCTGTTGGACTTGCTCTTACGTTACATTTGATATTCCTTCTCCCACATCATTTGATATCCTTCTCCCACATCATTTGAATTCATATGCTACATTTGATATTCCTTCTCCCTCATCATTCGAATTCATTTCTTACGTTTACGTTTGATATTCCTTCTCCCACATCATTTGTTAACAAATGGTTTTTAAACCGTTCTAAATAAAACTCCAAATCGTAGTATCCTTCGAGTTTATACGAGAAGATGACGACACCCACGTTGAAGTAAGCAATAACTTTCTTTCTATCTCCAATCTCCTTATTGCTATCTAATTTGAACGTAACCTTTTGGTTTTTGATAGTTTGACAACTCAATTTGTTCTCTCTGTGTTTTCTATCAAAACTTACAAAGAAATAGAAGAAAAAGAGCGACTACTGTAGGCGACAACAATGTCATGAACTCTGTTGAGATGGTTTTAATCCCCAATACTCCTAGAAAGAATACTCTGAGCTTGTACGGGAAGATGACGGCACCCATGTAGAAGTAAGTAGTAACTTTCTTTCTATCTCCTATCTCTTTATTGCTATCTAATTTGATTTCAATCTTTTGGTTTTTGATAGTTTGACAACTTAATTTGTTCTCTATGTTTTCTATGAACTTACCAAAGAAACAGAAGAAAAAGAGCCACTACCAAACAAGACAGATGTGAGTTTATTTAGGCCTGATTGCGAGTAAATTGATAAAAGACACGGATTTTTGAAGCTTGAATAGTTCACTATATGTTAGGAGGTGTCTGTAAGCACACCCGAATGGAAAAAGCCGGAGTCCCAATAAAAAGTGAAACTTGCTAGAAATTTGAGTGCTATAGCAAGGGGTTTTGACCCGAATTAGAAGAAACTTGAAATGAGGGACAATACCTCATTTTCTTTCGAAACTAAGGTTTCCAATGTCAATATGACACGAATTGAAGAGAACATAATGTTAAAAAGTCACTCAATACGAATTAAAACAGTAATTTCAACAGGTTTACAAAACACGGCACGTGTAAGTTTATTTAGGCCCGATCGCGAGAGTAAATTGATAAAAGACACGGATTTTTGAAGCTAGAATGGTTCACTATATGTTAGGAGGTGTCTGTAAGCATACCCGAACGGAAAAAGATTGTGGCCCCATGAAAGTGAAACTTGTCAGAAACTCGTGTGCTATAACAAAGGGTTTGTGCTCGAATTGGGTGAAACATGGAATGTGGGACGATACCTCATTTTCTTTTGAAACTATGGTTTCCAATTTCAATATGAGAAGTATTGAAGAGAACATAATTTTAAAAAGTCACTCAATACCAATTAAAACACCAATTTCAACAGCTTTACAAAACACTGCACGCGTGAGTTTATTTAGGCCCGATCGCTAGTAAATTGATAAAAGACACGGATTTTTGAAGCTAGAATGGTTCATTATATGTTAGGAGGTGTGTGTAAAGACATACCCGAACGAAAAAAGCCGTAGGCCCAAAAAAAGTGAAACTTGCTAGAAACTCAGCTACTAACGTATGCTTTTGCACCATGATATATTGCTTATTCTCTTTGTTTTTAATTTTTATATTATTTTAACTGTTTAGTGTTTTGGCCTAACATTGTTCACCAGGGGCTGTGAGGAAGCATACAAGAATTTGTTTCTCAAATGATGCATCATCTTCAAATGATGCATATTTTGTGACTACATTCATTGAAGGAAAAATGCCCAAATACCCAAAAACAGGATTCTTAAACCCCAATCCAATGAAAATCTTTTCTCATGACCCATTCATTGATTCTTAATAAAATGTCAATTTTACCCTTCTCTCATCTTATCTCTCTGATCTAAAAACTCTCTCTCTCTCTCTCTCTCTATGATCTGAAACTTTTTCCTCTCTCTCTCTCTCTCACTCTCTCTCTCCTTCGCCGCCGCCCTCATTTGCTGGTGCCGCCCCACCCGCGGCTTCATCCCCGGCTCCGACAAGGTTTAGGGTTAGTAGGATAAACTCATCCCACATTTTCCCCTCCTCTCCCTGAAATCCTTATTCTCACTCTCAAAATCTCATACCACCGGACACTGACAACTCCCCGGTAACCCTAGTCGACAAGATCACCGCCTCCCTTCAGAAATCTCGAGTCTTCTCCAAACCTTCCCCGCCGTCGCCCTCCTCCGTCCCCAAAGAGATTTCCAGGTTGAATCAATAAAATCAACATAATTAGCATGTGAAAACCACATAGCTTGAAACCTGAAAGGGACAGCAGATTTATCAACAACATTATTAGAAAACAACTGGAGCAAAATGGATAGTGATCAAATTTGGTTTTAGGCAGGTGATGAATGAAGGCTTCAGCAAAGATCTCACGCCAAGCAATGGAACAAAATCCCCTATCCAATCTTTCCTTAACCTTGTTATTGCTCCAAGTATAGCGAGAGCCAGTAAATCTCATGTCAACCATGTCATTTCTATTGATCCATTCCCTAAGACCACCAAACTTGCCAATAAAAGGGCCACAGTTCTTATCAGCAAGAGAAACAAGTTCATTAAAATCACCAATTAGAACCCAAGGCAGTTGCACTCTATTACTTAAATCATCAAAATACTTCCACAGATTAGCTTTAATGGAGGGGGTTGGACTTGCATAAACAACTGACAGCATCCAAACAGGCTTACCAGGCAAGGTGACTCTAACATAAATGGATTGGGAATTGTTGTCAATAACATCAAACTGAGTCCTGTTTTTATTCCAAAGCAACCAAAGACCACCAGAAAAACCATTTGCTTCCACAATTTTAAAATTAGAGAAAAATCTTCGTAAAGAATCACTAGCCTTATGAAACTGAACTCTAGGTTCACAGATGGCTAAAATGTCCACATAATTCATTTTAATAAGATCTTCAACAGAAGACCTAAAACTATCACTTCCAGCTCCTCTTGAGTTCCAAAAAAGAATCTTAACCATTGCAAAACCAAGGAAGGATAGGGCAAAAAACCCAAATTAGGTGTCAACCATACCTTCTGCAACATCAGAAGGTAGGTCAGAGTCATTTGTCAATATGCTATTATCAGCAAAAGTCTTCTCAACAAACATAGTAGAATCAATAGGAGGATCCAGAGACTTTGAAGGAACAAGGCTAGGATTCTCAGGAGGACAATGCCCAAACACAGCTGAAATACCATCTCCTAGCCCACAACTACTTGCATTCTCAAAAGACAATTTTTTGAAAACCTGAGAATTAAGCTTAGGGATAGAGGCATTCAGATTCTTGGATTTTCTTTGATAATGAACACCGGCCTTAGAACCACTGGAACTCCCAATATTGGACACATCCTTCATAGGAACCCTAGAGCTATCACCAGATTTCATAGAGAAAGAGCTAACATCAGCTGAAATGGAGGGTTGAGAGGAAGTGCCAACCACATAGTTGCTTTCAGATTGACAGTAGCATTATTGTTGTTTTTGACCTTAGAAACAGGAGAGGCTTTCTTCTTTTTATCCTGAAAACTCTGCCATAGTTTCACAACAGAAGGAATGTTTTTAGCAGGGCTTAGATAAGCCCGACATTTCTTGTATGTCGGGCTGGAACATATGTTTTTAGCAGTGCATCAATATAAAACGACTAAATCTCAAAATCTCAAAGAGACCGCGCCTCTGATCTGATGGCGCAAAGGCGAGTTGATCGGCTGCGGCGCGTTCGGCCGCGTCTACATGGGCATGAATCTCTTCCAGCGAGCTTCTGGCGTTAAGCAGGTCAGGGTTTCCAATTCGAGTTGTTACGATTTCCGGATTGGTGTTGATTCTTCTTAATTTTGGTGCTGGAGTGTGTTATAGAGCGATTTGGATTGTTGCTGTTTCTAATTTTATCTTAGTTTTGGCTTATAGTTAGGTTTCGATTTGCTAAGTGCTTGATTTTGATTCTGGAGTGTTCTTGTATTAATTTTGGTTTAGAAGTTCATTTCCTTGTTGTTTTTCGTCGATTTTGGTAATTCAATTGTATTGAAGAGTTAATTCTATATGATTTATGTCCTGGAGTTCAATTCAGAAGATGAGAGCTAGTTCAGTAAGGGACTTGGCATGGTTCAGTATGTAATGTTGATATGTTTCTTGCTTCTTTTATAGGTTCTTATCGCAGTGAACAACAAAGAGAAAGCTCAGGTGTGACTTCTAATATAGTCAGTGGGGGTCAGTAACTGGTTAGTGAATTGGTTACTGGGGTCAGTAACTAGTCAGTGAGGTCAAAACTGGTTAGTGAACTGGTTACTGGGGTCAGTAACTAGTCAGTGAGGGTCAATAACTGGTTAGTGAATTGGTAACTGGGGGTGAGTAACTGGTTATTGGGGGTCATTAACTGGTTAGTGAACTGGTTACTGGGGGTCAGTGAGGGTCAGTAACTGGTTACTGGGTGTCAGTAACTGGTTAATGAACTGGTTACTGGGGGTCAGTAACTGGTTATTGGGGATCATTAACTGGTCAGTTGTTGGTTATTGGGGGTCAGTAACTGGTTTCTGGGGAAACTCCAGTGACCGAAGTTCGGAGGTTGGGGAAATTACGGTGACCGAAGTCTGGCAACCGGAGTCCGAGGTTCCGCCAAGTCTTTTCATGTTGAAGAGATGGGGGTAAAATAATCTTAAAATAATATAATTTGTTAAGACTTTAGTAAAAATTTGACCATTTGGGTACAAAAAGAGTTTACTTTCATTCAAATTGGCTCATAGAAAAGATTGTCATTGAAATAGGCAATGAATGGTTAAAATTAGTATTAAATGGACATTTTTTCTTCATTGAAATTGTACCCAATACAATCTGATTCTATCGACCTCTATCACATTATAGTCTTTTGGTAGCATCAATTATGATTCAGACCTTCAAAGACTGTTTGCCTTTGGTTGCCACTGGTTCTGGTTTCGTAGGACTTTTTGAGTGTTCACCTTGCACTCATTGCAAGCAAGAGCAACCATATATGTATCCTCTCTTTACAGTTTCTTAGTCGACAAAAGCCAGCCGTTCATTTGGTTCTAGTTATGTCCAAAGCGCTGGTCTGTTGGATTATATGGCCATGAGGATTCCACACAGCAGCCTTGGCGTCTCTCTATTCTTGTTTGTCCGATCCGTGCCTTTTGGTTTAGCAGGTATCGAATGGACGATGAACAAGCATTAAAACAAACATATGAGCTTGAACAAATTCTACCATAGATCAAAATCAAGGAATATATTATTAGGTATAACACATTGAAGTCCCCTCCGCGCAGCGCCAAAACACTCCGCTTTACCAAATAAACCATATCCTAACCGATCATTGAAACCAAGACCAAGAAGGGAAACACACACCATGGACTTCCAACACTCGCCTATATAAATCCCTCCCTCGAGCTCCTTGCTTACCCAAATCCCACCCTCTCCTTTGTAAAACCCTGAAAATCCTCTCCTTTGTAAACCCTGAAAATCATCTAGGGTTTAGTTCTTACCGGCCCCGTAACCGAGGCGCCGACCGATCATGGACGACGACTCAGACTATATGTACGATGATGAGGAATCAAATTATCTGGAAGATTACGATGAGGAATCAAATGATCCGGAGGAATCAAATGATCAGGAAGATTACACTGTTCTGAAAGAGGAAGAGATTGCTAAACTTCAAGAGGATGATATCAATGAAGTGTCTAATGTCCTCTGTATATCGCAATCAGCTGCCTGTTTTGTCCTGACTCAATTCAATTGGAAAGTGATCGACCTCAAAGACGACTGGTTCGCCGACGAAGACGGAATCCGGCAAAAAATGGGTCTGTTGGAGAAGCCTGTGGTTCAATTTGTGGAAAAGCAAAGAATTATTTGCGGGATATGTTTCGATGGTTACAACTATGGATGGATGTATTGGGCTGCGTGCGGTCATCCTTATTGTGGACAGTGCTGGAGGGGTTACGTCAGCGCAGCGATCAAGGATGGTCCGCTGTGTTTGATGCTGAGGTGTCCTGAACCGTCGTGCAGGGCGGCGGTTGGTCGTGACTTGGTCTCGGTGTTGGTGTCGAAACAGGAGTACGAGAGGTACAGGTACTATCTGTTGAGATCTTATGTCGAACAGCACCTCAAGATCAAGTGGTGTCCTGCTCCGGGTTGTAAGTACGCTGTTAAGATTGATAGCTTTGAGAACAGAGGTTATGATGTTTCGTGTCTTTGTTCGAATAGCTATTGCTGGAATTGTACGGAGGAGACTCACCGTCCGGTGGATTGTGAGACGGTGAGGAAGTGGATCATGAAGAACAAGGATAGCTCGCAAAATGCTGAGTGGATATTGGTTAACACCAAGCCATGTCCAAAATGCAAGAGACCAATTCAGAAGAACCAAGGGTGTCATCATATGACTTGCTCAGCTCCTTGTAGGTATGAATTTTGCTGGTATTGTCTTAAGAAATTCGAGAGCTACTCTACTGCATGTTGCAATGCGTATAGGGGAAATTATGATGAGATGAAGGAGTTGAAGTTGGAGCCGGATAAGAAAAAGGCGAAGCATCATTTAGATAGGTACGTTCATTATTACGAGCGATGGGCAAGCAATCGGACTTCGAAGGAAAAGGCCATCGAGTCTTTGAATGAGGTGAGAACCAAGCACATTGAGGAGCTTGTTAGGAAACAACTGTATCTGACTGAGCTTGAACTCAATTTCATCATAGAGGCATGGCAACAGATAATTGAATGTAGGCAGGTACTGCGGTGGAGCTATGCGTATGGTTACTACATGCCTGAGGATGAGCCTCTTAAGGCAAAGCTGTTTGAGCACTTACAAGGTCATGCGGAAAACAGGCTTGAGAGGCTTCACAAATGCGCCGTGACTGGATTGCAGCCATTCCTTTCTTCTGAGGAGGAACTAAAGGATAGTTTTAACAAATTTCGCATAGAACTTGATGCACTGACAAGGGCCACTAAAGATCATTTCAAGAAGCTGGTTACTGGCTTGGAGAATGGCTTATCGGAGGTGGATGGCGATTGACGACCATTTGAATGCTTACCGGGTGATCTGTGATCATACAATTTCATTGTCGGATAGAACTGAATGAATTCACCTGTAGCGTCTGCATTGTCTTGCTGATTTTTCTATTTTTCTATTTCACTATTTAATGGTTTATGTTTGCAACGACATACTGCTCCAAGATATATATTTCAGAAAGAAACAATACAATTTCCTGTCTGAGTACTATACATGAGCGCTTATTAAGAACTCTAAGAATAGGATTACAACCTTACTAACAACTAAACACCTAATAAAGAATTGGAAGAACATATATGTTCTATATAGGGTTTCGAGACAATCCTCTTCCCTTTCTGTGTATATTATGACTGTTATGGTGTGTGTTTATTATGACTAGTGTATCGGTATCAGTAGTACATGTGTATCTCAGTATCAGTAGTTCAGTACTACAAAAAGAATGGGTTATATATAAATAAATGAATATCGATCGGTAGCTCTGCTTATGAACATGATTGAGCTGTGCAACTCATGGACATGAGTTAGCAGTGGTAGCAGAATAATCAAGTCTGGAGAGGAGGAAGATACAAGCAGAGGAAACAAGCACAGCTCCGGCGAAGCAAGCAAGATCCACTGGTGTGACAAGAGGTATACTCTTGAACTTCTCCAACAGTCCCACTTGAAGTATCATCACCACTGCATGCCCAATTTTCGATTTTGCTTGCGAAACTGATTTCATATCAACCCATGCTGGAGCTGCCTGAAATGATTAAAAGAGATGGAATTAATATGGAGGCATAGCTTTGTATGTCTGTCAACATATGTTAAAAAGTGACTGAGAGGTACCTTCATGTAGAAGAGCCCAAACAAGTTTGATTCAGTGAACCGCGGTCCTTTATCTTTCACGGCCTTTGATCCCATGAACATGGCATACATCCCAACCCCGAATACAGCATGGCTGTTCCTACTAGGAACATGTCTGTAAAATCAAGGAATCAAAGTGTTAAAATGGTATTCTTTTCTTCTAACTTCTTCATATGGTTACATATATATGTACAGAAAGTTAGAGCAGGAGTTACCTATTGCTTCAATAAGTAGATGCATAATATGTCCTTGATCTGTCTTCTGAGACAAGGCTTGAAAATACTGGAAATATGTCTCTAAAACAATAAAACCTCCCTGCATTTTACATAAGGTTGTTGTATGTCAGTTAAAACAGCCCTTATACTCAAATGAACAAGTAACTTGAAGTTGTTATGATTTTAACTGTGAACAACCAATTGAAAGAAGCTGTAAAGAAAATGCGTACCTCGACAAAGCACAATATTGAACCAAGTAAAGATCCAGCAACAGCAAGTAATGTAAAGAACCGACAATCAATAATGCCCTGCACAATTCAAGTGTCAATCATAAGCATTCTTATTCCAGTTGAACACATAGTTACATAAGCTCAGAGGTTTATCAGTTATCACTTACCCTTTCAATGAACATCTGGACCTGTTGCTGCATAGATTTTCGCTTGAGAGCCTTTCTTAGTAGAATGAGCAAAGAACGATTGGTCTTCGTAACCAAGGTGGCCAAATCTACAACTCCCTGATTCACCTGTGGCTTTGATATGGTAAGTGTCTGAGATCCAGCCACTGAAGCCTTAACAACCGCAACTTGTTTTCGCTCATTCTGAGTACCAAGTAATTTCTCTGATCCGTTGTTCAGATACCTAACAGTTGTTGGAGGTGAAGAAGATGAAGAAGAAGAAGAGGCAGAGGAGGAATGAATAGTCATAGGCTTAAACGTGCGCAATAATCTAGTGGCCATTGTTAGCTCCCTTTCCCTTTTGAGACTAAAACTTTGTAGCTGGTTTGGAGGGCTTTATATAACATGGGTCTTTGGCAAAGCGAAGATTCGCAGCATATTAGGAGTATTAGCTGGTTTTGTCTAGACATGGGGCTTTTCTTGGAGAGGTTGGTTTTGAGTTTGAAATGCTCCCAGGAATGAACGTACCAAAATCAAACCTCATGAATTTAACCATGAGGTTCAACCAATTGGGGCTCGAAAATTATGAACCGTATGTTTCGGGAGGAAGTATGACTTTTCCTTCGGCAGGCTGAAACTAGGAAAAACACACATACGTCACTTTGTTTGGAAAGAGGGAAGCAATATCTGGGCTTTTGTGTATGGATAGAAATAGTCATTATTGGGCTTTTGGCTTTTCTTGAGCCTGGAGGGGCTGTAGACTGTAGTCGCTGTTGTGCTAGTAAAGCATTGAATTATGACATAGCTGGAGTCTGGACCAGAGCAATGGAGGGCTCTGCGTAATTCCCCATTTCTACCGTGAAGCACAAGCCAACGGTTAAGAACCAAAAGAAAGCTCTGACGACTAATATATGGTTACGTTGCAAGTTCAATGCCACATGAAACGCAAGTTTACAGTTCTACCATATTTGATACCAGTTCTATGAGCCTACAGACCAAAACTCAAAGGTAATAAAGCTTAAATGAGCATATAACATCTCTTTCACCTACTGCAAAATATACTTTCACAGCAAATGAGAGATACTCATCAATCATTCTAGAAGGTTTTCCCTTCAGAAGGCTAAATAGACTGAAAACAAAAGATTTATACAAAAAGCCAAAAATCAACTTCAACAGCTACCCTAACGTTTGGAGGAGCACACCAAGTGCAAATAGAATTGAGGGGGAACCGGTGAAGCATAGTACCAAGAATTTAGTAATTTACAGCAAACTGGAGGATTCCCATCGCAAAGTAATTCCTGCCCAGTAACATGCTGAACATAACTACATAAGACGCTAGCAAATAAACATACACAACAAAATGCATTTGTAACTGGGAAAAAAGCAAAGAAAGAACACGTATCAAGGGCATAAGCATCATACTTGGACACAAAACCACTTGCATACAGCCCTAGGAATCAATCACCGCAAGAATAAAGAGGAAATCCAAATAGTACCAGGGTATAGTCCTTGCCTATAATACATCACCATTGTCAATGCATACAAAGCCTTGGGTCCCCTCCTGAACCATCAGAATAGAACTTGAGTTACAAATAAGGTTCCTAGCAAGGCGCTCTTCATGCACCATATCCTAAGAGACAATTATATCTGCTAATAACTATAATTTTCATAAATAAGATTACCATTTTGTATATTATCCTGATTTCCTGACTCAACGTACTGGAAATCAGTAGCCAGTATTCTCTACTATAATAAAATGACAGTGGAGTACCAAATAAATCACCAGAATCAATGTAAAAGTTCATTCAAATCTAATCAGAGCAATCTCATACCGTAGTGACTCAAAACTGGTAACAATGAAAGTAAACCCAAACAATAAGGAATTGAAAACTACAAATATGTGGCTGAAAAAGTACTTGAAATATCAGAGAATCTTAAAGGATCATCATTGCCACATTTCAGATCATAAATTGTAGGAATGAGACAAGGACCATCCACACCAGGGTTATGGTCACTGCTCTAACACACCACCATTCACCAATATATAGGAAATTCTACGGTGCTTTAAAACCAAAAGTCCTTAATATAGGCAAGTTCCCTCTAGGTAGATCAGCTCCACACAATGGTTTATTTATACACTACAAGCTCCCACTGGTCTGCCACCATATGGAGTTCCTGTACTGTAATTTGAGCTGGTCTCTATCAAATGTAGAGATGCATCAATGCACTTCATTAGGTCCTTATGAACCTTTGAATGGGAAAAGGATCTATAAATATGGTTTTCCTAAAGCAGTTTTTGTGCACCCTTAAAATGAAAAATGTGTTTCCATCAATAACTAGACTTATGCTAAATGTGATTACCAAATTCTCCATCATCTCAACTTCCTACATGACACATAACACACATGAAACTCTTGCTACAAGGGAGAAGAGGAAATCTAACAACTGACAAGGAAAATCAAAGAGACTCGGTTCCAAACTTAGTCAAATTCACAAGCAATGCCATACAGTATAAACTGTCCTGATTCAACTAACTGAGAAATAGTACCCAGTAATCCCATACCATAAAGGAGAAAAACAGAATGCCAAATAGATAAGGGTGAAACCACCAAAATTCAGATACAAAATTTATTCAGCTACAGTCACAGGTGAACCAAAACAGTTTCCATCAACTGAAAACTTCAAACAAAGAGAGTAACAAGATAAATAATAGAAAAAGCATGAATGCTTAAATGTGGCTCAAAAAGTGCTTGGAAGCTCATCGTAGAGAACCCCCCCCCCCCCCCCCCGCCATAAAAGAGTCTTGATTCATCATCATTGCCACATTCTATTTCATAATTCACAACATGAATGAGACAGGGACCATCAACATCCTTTTTGAACTATAAAACGGAACATGAAAGACTAAGAAACTCAACTGTAATACAGAGTCACAAATAGTTGATAAGTAATCACACGAAAGAATAAGAAAAGTGAGCTACAGATAATTATATACTATGAAACAAAAACTTCAGCTCAACTACAAAAGTAATTTCATAATTCAGCAGACATTAGCTTGTACTACTAAAGCACAAAACTTGAATACAAGATGAAAACTTTGCTATCAAGATTTAAACTTTAGCTTCTACTATTGAAGTACAAAACTGTATTTCATGACTTGGTAAAGCATTACATTACCGCTAATCAATAGCCTTTGTTGCCTCGAATCCTATTTCTCATGTCAACCTGGCCTCTCTTGCAATTGAAATATGTTTCCCTGAGACCGATACATTCGCTTGATATAGAAGGGCTCTTCTCTCCAGCACATTCCCTGAACGAACGCTTCTCAACCTTGACGCAATCACACTCACTTAGACACTTGACTAACTCATCTGCCAGCCCACTGCAAGACTTCGCCATCCCCTCAAATTTTCAGTCCCCTTGAGAACACATGAAGTAAAGAATCGAGATTTAATCAAAGAGCAGTGGTGGGTTATTGGATTTCAAGATTTACTGGCACAAGTATATATCTATATGGCTATATGTGCAGATAGCACTAAAGCTTAAATGAGTTCATTAGAGATCAGATGGTACACGAAAACAAGCAAAAACCCATATAAATAAAGTCGAAAAGAATCGTACCCACAACTGGAATGCTTGAATTTCAGGCCGAGTGTATGGGAAATATGGACACAAAGTGCTCTGCGTTATGTTTTTCGCCCCTGCGCAGTGTCTCGAATCGTCCTGAGAGAGTGTTCGTCTTTTTGATGCTTTACCAGGTTAAAAAGTCAGTATTGCCCCCACGATCCAATTTATTTATAGTTAATAAAGTTAACGGAGTGTTTAGCTTCTGCTCTTCGCAAATCGCGATGTTGCTTCTCCAGTCTCCAGTTCTCCCAAAGTGTCTAGGTAAAAAATAAAGTTAACCACAAGGCCACAAGCATGTAGACGCAGACGCACATACAAAATTTCGTGTTATACCATCGTTGTGCAAGAGGACAGGCTAATTAGACCAGAACAACAAAATCCTAACGGCATTACAAGCCGAATCAGAGATGATCGAAACTTAAGATTGTAGACGATCCTAAATGAGCAAAGCAACAAAAAGAGTTGGAATATACATCCTCCCATACATATATCAGTACTTCTCTGCTACAGGTCTCGAAGGAAAAAGCCTCATGAGAAATGTCACCAGAGACCACAGGCACACCACAGAAAGGGTTCCGACTGTGACCTCCATCGCAAACAATCCACCACTTTTCTCTAGAAGTTCTGGGGATGTAGGCAGACCGTTCATTGAATACATCAATTTCTTGATGAAGTAATTAGCTTTTGTCAACTGATATAGTCTGTAAACCTGAACATAGGTAAAAAATAAATAAAATACCAGCTTAGGGAAAAAGATCAAATATATCAAAGCCTAACATTCAGCGTCAAAAATACAGATAAATCTAATTGTGTTCCTACCTCAAAGATAATAGGAATTAGTGGCCAACAAGATGATCCACGCTTGTCAAGAACCCACTCAAATGCAAGCTGAGCAGCACACCCAACTAGAAAGGGAGCAACAGAAACCAAGGCTGGCAAGCCAAGCACCGGCCAGGTTACATAAACAGCAACCAGAGGTGCAACCACCTTGAAGCCCGATGTGAAGAAAGCAGATGTCAAGTATCCTCTTAGGCCAGTAATGAGACCCCATCTCTTTGTACTGAACTGTAGATAGGGCCTCTGAACATGATCAGTGACAAGTAAAAATGTTGCAAGTCCCACATAAAATGAAGCCTCTGAAGCTAATGAAGTTGCGATTTCTGCATTGCAAGAACAATAATTAGAGGGGTGTTTTTTTTTTTTTCGTTCTCCAGTGATTCAAATATACACATCATAAGTACTAATACAGGGAACTGAAATAAATACACTAATTAATTGAATTCCATAACACAGGACTTCTGAGCATAAACACACAATGGCTTTACTAGACAATTGAGTTTGCAAAAGCTCAATCCGAATTCCATAGAGCTTTCATGCCGACACAAAATGCAGAAAACAATCTCTCTGCTATAAAATGGACGAAGAAACAAATAGCAACATCTACATGTCATAGCCGCTAAAATAAAAGACCAAGTTGTATCACAAATCCATTGTACCAGTTCACAAAAACCCCTTATACTACTTCTTGACTATTGTCATATGTTTCATGTATCTCAAAGCAGTAGTTAACCACAATTCAAGAGTAGGGAATATATCAAAAGCTACTAACATTAAAGTGAGAACTTAGTCCAACAATTACCTACGAGAACCTCGTTCTGCAAGTAAGCTTCAATGGCATTACCAATGAAGAACTGCGGAAAAATAAACGACACAATCAACGCGACAGGGGCCAAAAACCAAAGAAACGACCCCTTCTCTTCATCAAACGGAGCTGAAAGCAATTTCCCTTCCTCTACTAACTGGTGTGTCAACCCACAAAAGGAAATCGAACCCGACTTTCCACGAAAAGGCTCCACCCCATCACTTGCCTTACTAGGTACCTTAGAATCTTTCTCTCTTGAAGACTCCAACTTACCATCAATACTATGGTTAGAAGCACACACAATAGCTCCTTTGTTCAAGCAAATCATTGAGGACTTGTTCACAGACATGTTCAATCCTGGCACCAAATAAGCTGAAACAATTTCCTCTGGTTAGAACACAAAACCAAAATTAAAGACAACTCAAACCCTTAATTGGTAGCTAAAGAAACAAAAATGAAAATCTCTACACTAATGTTGGAAGGTTAAATTGAAATTGAGCGGAGCAATACGTACATTTGGAAGCAATTCTAGTACGAAGCCGCCCACCGTAACTTGCTGCAACCTTTTAACACAATAAAGATGAGGGATTAGAAATCAAACTGAGATTTCCGAATTGAAAATGCGAAATTGACTTACAGTTGGTGAGGGACTATACGGTTATTGGATAGAGCGAAATTTGAGGTGGGAATCCCAAGACAAACTGATTGCAGCTCCATTTCTCGGATTTAGGGTTTAAGCAAGGTTTCACTGGTCTCTTCTTAAACCCTCACCGACGAGCTGGTAATGAGTAATGGCTTTGGTGTCGCAGAGAAACAGAGGTGGTGTGTGGGTTTATGGGTTGGAGCCAAAGCCCAATTAAATTGGATTTGTGCGACTTGGGCGAAAGGTCCACATAATGAAAGCCTTTATTTGGCCCATATTTCAAACAAAAATATATAAAAAAAATTAACTTGTACCAGAAAGTTACTAATATAAACGACCAACAAAAAAAAAATTACTAATGTACATTATGTATGTACATTATTGACCAGAAACAATATCTACACGTTAATCTGTTACTAAATTTAGAAGAAGAAAAAAATTATAATTATTTTTTTTGATCGGAAAATTAGGATTATTTTTAGTATTGAAGATCGATGTTAAGATAAACCAAATAATCACATATTTCATTTTAGATAGTGTAAAAAATAGACATAAATGAGAGTTTGTTGGTTCATTTCTAGCTTACAAGACATAATTGATAGTAATTGCATATTATCCTGAATGGATATCGACTATATTGTTTTTTTTTTATCCACAAACAACTGAAATGTTACAACGTTACACGACCTCTTACTTACCAAAAAAAAAACTTATGTTACTAGATCAAATGAGGTACTGGGCAATATCAACTATATTAAGCTTGTTTCATCAAGTCACTTATAATAAACTCGAGTATATAATCCCGATTGAATATTATAATGTCCTCTTGATACGATTAGGTCGATAAAATCCATATAATATTAACTCATGAAAATCATTTCTTATTTTCGTTTCCAATTTTCGTGAAATTTCATTGATTAAAATAAATTCAACCCCAAGTCCCAAGGTCTGAATTGATTCGTCCCAAGGCGCTTGATGCAAAGCATGGGCTTAAATATATGATTAAATGCATAAAATGAATTATTAGTCCACATCAAACTCGATGAGATTCTGATATTGTGCAATCTGGGTATATACTTCCATTTCCCAACCGGCCAGATTGGTCAAAGTGAAGTGAATAGACAAGTGGACCGACGAGAATCACGTGCTAAAAATGGCCGGCAGTGAGAACCGTAACCTGAATTTGGAGTGGCCGGAAGTAAGAAAGCAGTTTGTCCCAAAATCAGGGCTCTCAGCCGCTTTCAACTATGAAACAAAATGTACTTGTCAAAAAAAAAAACTGTGAAACAAAATGTCATGATATATCGGAGACCAACAGAATCCTCCGTCCGCGGATCTGGGCTTAAGACCCACGTGCATTATTCCTAGACAAAGGCCCGAACTACTAACATGTAAATTTACCTTACAATAGTTTAGGTTTAAGAACTAATATCTGATAGAAAAATTTTAAAAATACACACATGTATTATTTTATTTTTCTATTGAGATTTTATAGGTAAGTTAAATGACGAAAACAAACATTTATTATTAAAAATAAATAAAAATTCGCGCTAGAAGTATTCTTTTTAACATCTCCTACCCTAAAATCGTCAAAAACACGTCTTCTCCTCCAACCCCAACTTTTCTCCACAATTCATTTGGGTTGTCTTTTTTCTTCTTCTTCTTCTTCTTTTTTTATTTTTTATTTTTTTTTAATATGTGTCAGCTTTAATTTGATCTTGCAGATCATATTGTCATGTACTGCATCTTTATCATGACATGTTTTATCGAATAACTAGCTATTTATGTTTAATAGCTACTATACTTCTACAGTTCTACTAGCTTGTGAATTTTGAAAACTTGTATTAGTGAGATTTGGAGTTGGGATATAACAATAATCATTTTATTATAAATTGAACGATGATAACTAAAAATTTATAGCAAAAATTAAACGAAATAATATGAAGAGGTACCAAATAGTAAATATATACTAATTATATTAAATAATAGAATATTTCATAAATTAATTGCATTTTAGACAGTTTGGGATGCGTATTAAGTATAATACTAAAATAAAAAATTTGATAGGTGATGTATTAAGTAAGGGATATATATTAAGATATTATGGATGTGTATTTAAAATTTCTCTATCTATATGACACGCTAACAAAAAGAATTAACTAACATCTATACTCAACTAAGATCCGCTATGACACAAGAAGAACTAAGATCTATGTTAATCGATTGTCAAGTTGCAATACTCCCACACAAACAACAACCCTGTTGAGATATTTAATTCCATCAACTATCTACTTGTTTATTAGTTCTTTGATGGCTTCACTATTTAATTTGATGAATACATTACTGCAATGATATTTTTTTCCTAAATGGAAGAGGATAACAAGAACGAAGACGATCGGAACGAAGACGACTGGAACGGTGAATTTAGAATAATATTATATGATGAGAAACAGTATTTTGAGGAACCATTTAGAACGTACTTGATGCGTCAACTAATGTGACAAAACAATGTAAGTTAACAAAACATTTTAATTAAATAGTGTGTGTCACATATAGAAGCTCACAAGTAAAATACGCTCTATATTGTTCACCTAGCAACTCATGAATTTTTTAAAAAAAAAATATTGAACACACACATCACACATGGAATGGACGGAGAGTGGGAACCAATAAGGTGATAGGTAGTTTTGATATTTGGAACGTTGGCCGAGTCCGCTGCCATTCTCAAAAAGCTACTACGATTAAAATGCACACCTTTCACGACCTTAAATTTCATCTAAAAAAACTTGTGGTCTTTTCCCATGCTCTACTGTATTCCCACTCACCATCCCCTGCCATGGCCACTATATCTATACAACTATAAATAATGCTTCATCCACTTCACCTTCATCATCGTCAACATTCAATATTCAACCCACCCTTTTCCTATTCACCCTTCTGCTCTTCTCAACTCTGATCTCTCTTACCAACAAGAGAGAGAGAACAACTAGTCAAAGCCACCTGCAAAATGGCTTCGACTTCTTCCTTGACTTTTCCTTCTCTGCAGCTACAGTTTCAAACACCACGCAAGTCCTTCACATCTACTCGCCGTGTTTTCCTCCGTCCGATCTGCGCTTCTGTCTCCGAAAAGTCATCATTTTCATCCTCCTCCATCTCATCGCAACCCGCAGAACCAACCAAGCTTCCCTTGAGGAAAATCCCCGGCGACTATGGCCTTCCTTTTGTCGGTCCCCTCAAGGATCGCCAGGACTACTTCTACAACCAAGGCAGGGAGGAGTTCTTCAAGTCTCGCATCCAGAAGCACCGGTCCACCGTGTTCCGAGTCAACATGCCACCCGGCCCTTTCTTCACCACCAAATCCCAGGTCATCGTTTTGCTCGACGGCAAGAGCTTCCCTGTTCTCTTTGACGTTTCCAAGGTCGAGAAGAAAGACCTCTTCACCGGCACCTACATGCCTTCATTGGAGCTCACCGGCGGTTACAGAACCCTCTCCTATCTCGACCCCTCGGAACCCAAGCATGACAAGCTCAAGCGCTTAATGTTCTATCTTTTAAAATCCGGTATCAAGTCTGTGATCCCGGAGTTTCACTCCAGCTACTCCGAGTTGTTCGAAACTCTTGAAACTAAGCTCGCTGACAAGGGTAAGGCCAGCTTCAACGAAGCCAACGATCAAGCTGCTTTCAATTTCTTGGCTCGATCACTCTACGGAACTAGTCCATCAGATACCCAACTCGGCACCGACGGTCCTAAATTGGTCCAGAAATGGGTTCTCTTCCAACTGAGTCCAATTCTAGTTCTTGGTCTTCCCAAGTTCATTGAAGATCCTCTGATTCACACTTTCCCTCTGCCACCGTTTTTGGTCAAGAAAGACTACCAGAGACTCTACGACTTCTTCTACCAGTCATCCGGCCACGTGCTCGACGAGGCTGAGCGGCTGGGAGTGTCAAGAGACGAAGCGTGTCACAATCTGCTATTCGCCACGTGTTTCAACTCATTCGGAGGCTTGAAGATCCACTTTCCCAACATGCTCAAGTGGATCGGCCGCGCCGGGGCCAAACTCCACAGCGAACTAGCGCAGGAGATCCGCTCAGTTATCAGATCCAACGGCGGGAACATAACCATGTCGGCCTTGGAGAAAATGCCCTTAATGAAGTCTGTGGTGTACGAAGCTTTCAGGATCGAGCCACCGGTTTCGTTACAGTACGGTAGGGCAAAGACTGACCTAGTCATTGAGAGCCACGACGCAGCGTTTAAGGTTAAAGAAGGCGAGATGTTATTTGGGTTCCAACCTTTTGCGACCAAGGATCCCAAAATCTTTGAAAACGCGGCGGAGTTTGTGCCGGACAGGTTTGTCGGTGAGGAAGGTGAGAAGTTGTTACAGCATGTGCTTTGGTCTAACGGTCCTGAGACGGAGACTCCGACGGTCGGGAACAAACAATGTGCTGGAAAAGGCTTCGTGGTTTTGGCATCGAGGCTGTTGGTGGTGGAGTTTTTTCTCCGGTATGATTCATTCGAGATTGAAGTAGCAGCTTCGCCTTTGGGAGCTGCCATTACTATGACCTCGTTGAAAAGAGCTAGCTTTTGAAGATTTGAGTTTATGGTAAAAATTTGATTTTAACTAGTAGCCGTTGTAAATTTTTTGTTCTGAGGTGATGATTGTCCTAGGGTATATAAGGTCGTTTTTGTTGTGGGACTTTTTGCATACTGATCCTGCAGCACTATGTAGCTTTGTATCCAAAGGTGTGTGCTATCCAACTATGAATGAAAATGAATATTTCAGTGCATGTGGGAATTGTGATTGTTTATGTTTAACTTATAGTGGCCTGAATAGAAAGTGAGATACTGATGCAGGTTGTTCCGTTCTGAATCAGACACACATGTTCATTTCTGTACAAGTTCTTTTAAAATGATCTATTTGTCCACCTTGTAGATTCCTCACAAAAGCTCATAACACAGTTCAAAAGGCAAATTCCATTCCTCAAAGAAGCAAGAATTTTATCTGTTTTATGTGGATACAAATTTACCGACCACCCGTATTTGTCCGTTAAAGTGTTCATCCTCTTAATCTATTGATACATGTTCATTTTATTATCAAAAATAAAGTTAAACCATTTAAAGAGACATATGTCAATAAACTAAGAGGATTGACACTTTGATGGGCAAATAAATGTGGTCGGTAAATTTGTATTTGTTTTATGTGGCAAGCATTGGTCAATTTACCATGACCAAATTACTAGTTCAAAAGGAAATTCATCTATTTGATATTTGATCAAATCAAAGTAGTATTACTATTTACTATTTGGATATGAAAGCCGAAATTTAAGGGGAAGGAGAAGGTGGAGTTCAGGGGGGAGGTAACGCTGGTGCCTGGATGTTTTGCCAAAAAAAGCTGATGAATGAATGACACAGGCACATCACAGAAAGGACTGTTTCCCAAAAGCATTATATCAGATTCCCTTTGATACTGATATTTGAGTGACAGTACTAGCTCCGCTATATATATACCACTATTGGGATTGCTTATTAACTCCTCATTAGTGAACTAACTTTGATCTGCTTATATACATTTGGAAATTCTTTATCAAACTAACTTTGGTCTCATTATACATTTAGAAAGCTCTTACATGCAGAAAATTGTAACAATCTAACAATCACTCAACAAAAATTGACTACATATTGTTGGTTTCACGACTATGTGAGTGTGCCGTAAACGGTAAGAACTTTTTGCCGTATACGGTACCTACATATGGACAATCGTAGCAATCTAACGGCTACTCATACAGACGTGGATTCTATATTTTGTAGTGTCCACCCCAATGTGAGTGTCCCATATACGGCAGATTCAAGTTTATATAAAACATACAAGTATGTGTGTACTTTACCAGTTCGTACTTCAGACTATTGATTTAATTCCCTGATGAACAAGTAAACGCCTAATCAAGAAAATGACCTCCAGAATTATTTGTTGGTGTGAACCTAGTGCTGGAATGAGGTTGACAGTTCAAGAAGCTGAGCCACCTTTGATGCTATATATTTTCATTATCCAAGCTGATGTTATTTGTTATTTTAGCACAAGGTAGTCTCTGTTTTTTTTTTCTTTATGACAAGTCATCTGTGGTACAAGGGTCAATCATGATTGTATTTAAAGTAAAAATATGCAGGGTATGCACAGAATGGGATGCATTATTATCTGACTTGTTCAACTTGTCATGTTCATGAACTTGTTTTAATTCAATTTGTCTACAAACCCTGGAATTATGTTGAGAATAGAATGATAAGGAAAGCACTAAGCAGAATATGGGTCAACTGGTTTTCATGTACCCACCTCTTCTAAATTTAGTTCATTGTGGCAAAATTGGTATGCGTTCTAAAAAATAAGCAAGAAGATATCAAAAATCCCAGGCAAACTTCTTAATGTATCAATATTTACAGTAAGATCAGAGACTTTCCTCTCAAGACCAAGTGACCAACACCTAACAGCCTACAGGTTCTTATTCCATGTAATCAGCTAACAATTACGAAACAAAAACAATATGCACTCTATAATCCGAAACTATAACTTGATTATGACATGAACCTAAGCACACTATTTGAAAATTTACCTCAGCCTGCATTGCTCAGCAAACTATTTGATGAAGGTGATGAGCTGTGTTCACTTAACCATGATTCTTGGACAGAAACTGGTGAATTGTCCTTCAACTTTTCTATTGAATTGAAATTACTAGCAGCTTCAGTACTAGTCTGCACCACAAGGACATTGCGCTCTGATTGGGACTTACTTTTGTTCAGAGGTTTCTCACTAACACTAGATGTAGAACCGAAAGAGGATTCCTCTGATGAAGCTGTGTAAGTGTTTTCTTCTGATGCTGGCCATCTACTTAGCTTTATATCTTCCAACTCAGCTTTCACTTCCATCATTGAAGGCCTCGCGTCTCTATGAAAGGCTAAACATCTGAATGCTAATTCTGCTACCTTATGAATGGAAGAAGCAGTCCAATCATCCTCAAAGGGTTCAAGAGATGGATCTATGATCTCATTTAAACACCCTTTTCCAATCTTTACAGTGGCTAGAGCAGCTAAGTTCACTTCATTATGTGGCCGCGAAAAGTCCACTGCCTTCAATCCTGTTATAATCTCAACAAGAACTACACCGAAGCTATAGACATCACTCTTATCTGAAAGATGGAAGTTCTGATGGTACTGAGGATCAAGATAACCCGGAGTCCCTTGCGGCGCTGTTGAAATGTGGGAAGTTTCGGCAATGCCAAGCCTTGAAAGACCAAAATCTGCCACTTTGGACTTGAAGTTACAGTCCAAAAGGATGTTACTCGACTTTATGTCTCTGTGATAAATAGGGGGCTTAATAGCAGAGTGGAGATGAGCTATTGCTTGAGCAGTTTCGGTTGCAATGGTGAGACGTATAGGCCAAGAGAGTCCATCACCTCTCTCTCTTTGTAAATGTTGACACAATGTTCCATTGGCCATGAATTCATACACAAGTATCTGCTGACCACGTTCAATGGAACATCCCATTAGGCGCACAAGATTCGGGTGCCTTACGGATGAAATGAGCCTGATCTCATTCATAACTTGCTCAATGGTGTCATCTCTGTTCTTGATCTTTTTTATGGCAACCCATTCATCTGCTTGGAGTTTCCCTGCATAGACAGTCCCATAGGCTCCCGTCCCCAGCCTTTGTTTATCTGAGAAGCCATTTGTGGCTTTCTCGATTTCTTTATAGGGATAGATGGGAATGTTGCAGTTGCCTGTAGCTTCGGATAGAAGCCGCTTTGTGCTATGTCTGGCTTTCAGTTTGGATTGCCGCCGAATGAAACAACACAACAGACCTAGACTGATCATCAGCAAAGCTCCTAAAACAACCGCTGAAAAAGGACACTTTCCTAGATTAACAAGGAGTATATTGTTGTCAAATGTCATACCGTTATCATTAAATATAGGTATTACCTCCGATCAAAACGATGATTCTGGTCTTTCCTCCACATTGCCCAGACAAGAATTTTGCAGGGTTGCAGTCTGGTGAATCTGATTATGAAAAAAACATTTCACATTATGAAAAGATTCATAAGAATGTGCATGTACTAACTTCTAACAAAAGAATGTGCATCTATTAAGGCCCAGCCCAATAGACAAAATTTGACAAGGGATTACGGCCCAATGTTTTTTTTTTTTTTCAGTAAATGTCTGTATTTTTCCTGAAATTTGATTACAACAAAAACCTACTTATGTAAGGAGTTTTAAATACCCACATGTATAACAAATGCTCCCTAATTTGAGACTGCAAGCTACCCTCGAGTTTTGCAATACGTTAACGTCTAATTGTGTTCATCCCAATTCTTTTAAGTTGGGCAGTCATACTTGTCTACCCGATGTCTGATGAACACGACCAAGAGGAAACCTAATGTCTACCTAACTGATTTTGTATTAGCCGACTTGTCATCCCTGAGGAGTCTGATAGGATCTTCTTACCTTTTTCCTAATCCAAGAGAGTAGAAGACAGTGACTCAAGGAGAGCAAATTTCTTCGCCTTCAAAATGTTCTTTACTGCTTGTCTTCTTTGGGCTAATTGAATAAGGTAGTTGACCCGCAAATTGAGTAGCCAACAAGGTCAAGAGGTCACGAGTGCAATTTATTGGGCCCTTTACATGGGCCCAGTATAGTTTGGTATGAAAAATGAGGCGCACCTATGTCGATTAAAAATTAAAATCCGTGGCGGCCATCTAGATTGATTGAGTCACAAAATAATAAGGACAAAAGTGAATTAAAAAAGAAAGATTGTTTGTTATGCTTGTTTCTCTTAATCCTAGCCTACCTAATAACACCTCATTGAAAACTAAGTAAATGGAATCTTGGCCTGTGATCCCATAAAGAATAATTAGTTAAACATTAGTGACATTTGGGGACCAAAACCCTTGCTTTGTAGTAGCTACTAAGATTGTTTTTGTTTGTTCAGATTGAGTCGCTAAGTTGATACATAAGAGAAAATGGGGTAGCGCCTATATAGCTAGTTTCGAACATGTCTAATTGATAAGTTAGCAAAATCAGTTAACTCACTTAACTTCTAACTTATATATACGTAAATTATATACCGATATGATATATAGAAGATAAAGATGACGTGCTCTATGTCATATAGTTTTCATAGTGAAAAACATGTCTGAAATTACAGTATATTAAAAGTTAAAATTAAGAGTCCGATAATATATAATATGTCTTAGTTATAAAGACATATTAACTATAACTTAAAAAGTTAAAATTGAAATTATTTGACCAATAGCAACTTTTGGCGTGAGATATAGTTGGCCAACAACCCGAAGAAGAGAGTAATATTAGGAACTAATTAAGTATTAATATGATGTAATTAATTAACTTGGATAGTCAACTAACCTTTTCGGCAGCCAAAGCCATCCCGAAAACCATCTCCGATGAAGCCCTTCGTGCAGTTGCACCGGTATCCATTGGTTCCATTCGGTGTCAAAACCGTAATACATTTGGCGTGTTTATCACAGTTGCAAACTCCCGGCAGCCACCACAACAACTCCGCCACTTCAACATCCAACGTCACCGACGGCACTTGCGTACTACTATTCGAAATCTCTGCCGATATGGACGACAACAAGTACTTGCAGCCCTTCTTCTCCACGCCCCCGTATTCCAAAAACGTAGCATTCTTTTTGCCCTCCGCGTAGCAAGTGAGGCTTTTGTTTGTACTGCAATCCTGTGGGGCTTGAAATCTGGCCTCGACGTTAATACTAGGAATCACGCAACTGCTTGAGACCTGTTCGTCGGCACAGTTTCGTAACAGAATCGCGTTTCGAGACGTCGGTGCGTGGTTGTTGCTGTAGAGTTGGTGGAGGGTGTGCAAGGGGCGGTCGCATCGGCTTTTGAGGTTGATTCTTATGCTCTCAGAGTTTATGGACTGGATGGGGAATTCTCCGATGAAGATTCCGGCTTTGGAGCAGTTGAGTTGGATTTCACAGCCGGCTGAGCATCCGAATGGATACGGCAAGCGAACGCCTCCGAAGGATGCAGGGTTCGGACATGATCGATTGCAAGATTGATGAGTCAAAGCATTGGTTCTGTCGACGATGAGCAACAAGATTGCAAGGAGGCCGAAGATTAGATTCTCTCTGATATTCATGAATGGAAGAGTTCGATCTCTTATGGGGTTGGAGAAGTGTGAGATTTTGGATGAGTATAGTTCATATGAAAACCAATTGCAATCAGAGGCGACAATAATGATAGTGTTTGAGGTGATAGCGTTTCTTCCTTACACACTTCGAGTCAATGACGTTACAATGGTCTTGTTTTTCTTACTGAAATTACGAAAATGCGGTTTATTTGCTCTTTGTTTATGATAAAATGACAAAACTTCCTTTGAACTTTGAACTCTAAATTGGTTGAAGACCACTAGCTAGAAGCCTAGAAGGGGGAGGAGTCGTAGAGACGATTAATTTAGCTTAACGAAGACCAACTTAGAAAGTTAAAGATCACGCTTAGAAAAGTAGAACATGATTAGTGCCTTAACTAATTATTATAGATAAAGGTTTTTCCCCATAACGTATACAGCCTCCTATATTCGTATAAGGAATAAAACATTGACTGAAATTTACATATTCATGTATAAATTCAAATACTGGTTTCAGTATTTTGAAATATTCTTCGTATTTCTGTCAATACATGAGGGTTTTGTATTTTTGTTGGCAGTCGTAGGAAACAAAGAAAAAGTATACAAAATTGCCTGCAGATTTCAATCGGTGTCTTATCCTGTGACTCATGGATCCTCTATAAATGCCTTCTTCGTACGACGAAATCTAAGGTCGTATCCTAAAAAGTTAAGGACTTAATTCCGGTCAGATTAGGAAACTGTGAGCAGCTGCCAAATCTGAGCTTAACAACGCATATGAACACGTACGTACGTCAAGGTTGGGTTTTTCCCCCATTTGTTTCAAGATTAAACACATATCCTTGGCACAATTGATGCCACGCATGCAGTATTATAGATCGAAATTGAAGAACATGAAATTCAAGGGGCATAGAAATCAAAACGGGAATGATTGATATTCATCGCATGAATTAGTGGAGGTAATACTTAATAGAATAGGTGGGTGTGGTTGTGGTTGTAGTTGTGGGGCTCCAGATTTGAAGATTGGATTACGTCAATCTTTCCGTTATCATGAATCAGCAGTATATATAGCTCAGTACGTATTATACTATAGTGTGTGTATATGTTGGTATCGTCGATCAATATATATTGAATTATTAATCAATTTGCCATCCTAATTATATGATTACCAGTCGCATGCAGCTTATACACTCAATTTAATTATATCATTACCGTTTTACAATGGTGATTAGCCTAGGGGTCTTCTAAAACATCCAAATAAGTTAATCGATCATCGCGTGATTAGGCTTCATTCGAAACATCGATCCTTGTCATCAACGACGTAACAATGTCTAGAATGACTTGAGTTGTACGTAGCTGATTCACCTCTACAAACAAGGCATTATTGAGTTTCCTACATGTTTCTTCTTCTTCCTTCAGAGAATAAAATTCCTACGGTAGGTAGAGGAACAACTATTCTACCAATCGGAGCTAGGCAGCTAGCTAGCTGCTTAATTATCTCATAACATACTGAAGAATTGTACTTATATATTGCATTATATATACGACACTAACTGAACTGATTTATTATACAATGATCTATAACTAATAACAGTGACGTTTTTTTTAAAGCCAAATAGAAAACACCAACATGACAACGATTATTGGTTTCCAATTTGTACCTGAGTAGCTCTAGAATACATAATATATATGAAACCAGCTTCACGAGTACTCCACTGTAGACGGGTGAGCTAGTGATGATCGATGGACAAGGAGGATAATCATCTTGATTCTTAAGTTGGGGCTGGCCAAACATAAGTGATACACTTGCATTTGTATCATATTGTCCTCATTTTGATTAATCATGCGCTTATAGAGGCATATATAAAATATTGACAATAGATTAGCGAAGTGCAGTGCTTTCACGAAAAGCGTGATTCTGTTGAAATTTAGCAAAATCTTGTTGTTGGTAAAGTCACTGGATTCCACCTACTACTATTAAGACCACTAGCTAATTAACCGTATTCATTATTAATTCAATCCTTTCAATTCATAGGCTCAATATAATTATTGTCACGATGATATATAGAGTACGCGTTCACTTGTCTTACTCGATCCAAGTCACAAGTGACCAGTCAATCCCATTCACAAGTCCCCCACTTAATTACATGTCTTATTTTTATCGAAAATTTTCCTATGCACGAAGGTGCAAGTAAACCGAGCAATACTAATATGTAATATTTGTATCCGGTTATCTACGTCGCACTACATGCATATATACTAATATCGTTAATAAAAAATTAAAACCAAAAAAATAGTCTCAAATGTTTCTAACTAAAGAAGTGAGAACACTAGGTTGAAGAAGATGTACTCTTATTATGGACGTTTAATTTGATCGAATCAGAAATAAAATTGAAATGAAAGAATTTAAGGTCTCTAATCTTCATTCGATATTCTCATACGGCGATTTGAGCACTTATATATTAATGGTGCAAGTGCATTTTGATGCATAGAATCTGCTCTCTATTTTTACTACAGTACCTGGTTCAGTAAATCCCAAGCAAAGCGTAATGAGTTTGGGTTTGAAGCGCAGGCTTACTGGAAACTTATTTCTTTTCTTTTTATTATAATTTAACTCTCATCTTTATAAAGATTGTTAACCAAGCATAGACTGATAGAAGAAGGTTCGAACAACTCATTTGTACAGATAGTTCCAGTTAGTACGTAGAAGAAAATTACAGAAATTAATCTAGCTAGATGATTTATAAGTACTTCATATTATTTGAATTCAAACAGACAACTATTCATTTCTAGCACACATAATTTTACAAATATAGTAACATACTAGCTAGATAATCCAAGTTTTCTAAAATACGTGTTACAGTTACGAAAATAAATTTTCAAAGGCTACTACGTACGTACACACCCTTAATTAACCAGGAGATGGAAGCTAAATAAGTACGTCCTGGCTAGCTAGCTGATTAAGGTGCCGCAAAGGCATCGTCGACCCACTTCTTCTTTTCGTGGGCCGACGGCAAGACCGGAGAGGTGAGAAGAGATTGAAGAGCAGCACGGAGTTTGTTGACTCGCTTGCGTTGTCGGATCCGCCGCAGAACCACCTCTTTATCTAGGGTTTCCGAGGTGTGAGTTGGTTTCAGATACAGCAGGGTGCTCACGTTGCTGCTGTAAGTTTCTCCGTCATGCTCTTCCCTCGTATCGATGCTGCTGATGCTCACTGCTTCGTTTTGCACAGAGGATTTGGTCTTTGACAACTTGTAGGAGGAGGATGACATGATGAAACTATGGATCTAGCAAGCTAGAGTGTACGTGATGAAGAGCTTAGCTAAGTGAGAAACCAACTGTGTAGGAAAGCAAAGAAAGGAAAGTGCTGATGGTAGATTTATAAGAGGTCGATCCGAGTGTGAGATATAAGATATCGGGAAAAGAATACGTTGTGGCCTTTAGAGTCGACACAGTACGAAGGTGTAAATTAAGTTTGGGCGGTGATATGGTGTGAGTTTCAATGTGTTTACTGCCAACAGTGGCATCAGATCAGACCTGCAGGCATAGTAAGAAAACAAAGCAAAATCCCATTGCTTTCTGACAAGGTCGGTTCGAGCCTCGATCTAACTTGGAAAAAAAATGGACTTAAGAACCCAGCTGATGATATATATATGGTAAAGGAACTCACATGATCGATGCATACAACATCTACTTAATAAAGGGAATCGAATAATTAAAGTTTAAGGCTTTATCGATCAAATAGTAACACAATGCTGAAAATGTTGAAAAACTAAAACCAAAACAGTAGATAACTCAAACTTTAGGAGAATGATTCTTAGTAAATAACAAAAATAATACAGCTTATATAGTTTTACAAAGAAAACAGAAAGATAAAACTGTCCTAATGTAATATCCTTATATTCATAATACACGGTAAAAACTAATTCAAAACATAGCAAAAGATAACGGTTAGTCCATTATTAAAAAGAAAATGCGATATGGTCAGTGGGTTCTATATATATATATAACAATGCCGAATCACTTTTTTTAGGTTTAGATTCCGGATGCCCTGGTTGATTGGATTGTTTATTCAAAAGCTTGTAGAGTATTAGGTTTCCTTTTATCGGGGACTGGAAAAGAATGTATTTAACCAAAGATTGGATATGGGCTCCAAAAATAAGTGGGGGACTTGATGCAGCATAGCCCAATTTCTGAGAGCATATTTCCTCTGGCCCATTTAAGTAATCTATTTTCAGAACGCACACCAAGAGACTAATTTTTAATTTGGCGTACTATCTTGCTACTGACAATTCTACTAATTAAGGTTCTTCCCAGTACATCGGTAAATCTGAGTGTCATGTTTATATATACGACGAAGTTGGGCTTCATTTGAGTATAAATAAAAACTTGAATGCTCTGTTAGAGGTTACGAGTTTCCATTAATAGATAATTAACAACACTTGATAAATTGATTTCTTGTCTTTAGTTATGAGTGTTACTAAAAGAACTACTTGTCGTACCGTACAAGAAGAGAAAGAGAAAAGCCAAACCCGCTGTTTCTAATTCTGTAATCAGATCCCGTAGCTTGATCCATTGAGGATCTTTCGGAAAGGTTGGTGGTGCTCATTCTCATATGTAGCTAGTTTGTGTCTACTGAATAGGGCTGGGACGGGACCGGATGAGTCGGGATTTGGTGAATCTCGTCCCGTCCTGAAAATAAAAGAACGAACAGGACGGGAAAGGTTTTTAGAAATCTGTCTGTACGTCCCATCCCAATTGGGACCGGGACGGGATCGTCCAGACAAATTAACCCTAAAAACATTCATGAAATAATGAAAAAAAATTCCAAAATCAACAAGTAAAAAAAAAGAACATTAATGAAATTAAAAGTACTAAAATCAACAAGAACATAGGTGCATAGGTGCTAAATTACATCCCACTTTAAAAGTACTAAACATCCCACATTCAAAATTAACCTCAAACAATAACTGAAAATATCTAATTGGTTGAGAGGCTGGAGGGAGTGGAGACGTATCATTTGGTTGAGAGTGAGATCGGATTTTCTAGTGTTTAGGTTTACTCTTTTAGACAAATTGAGTGTAGTTGAATGCATTGTAACACATGCAATCTAAAAATCAAATATAAAATGATTAAAATCAGGTATTCTAATATTACTGGACAAGACGGGATTTTCAGGATAGTCCCGATCCCGTCCCGTCCGTTTCAACTTACATAACGAGACGGACGATATTGCGATTTTCAAAAACCTATCCCGTCATGTCCCGTCTACTTTCAGGACGGGACCGGTACGAAATCGAGATTCCAATACTAAATGTCCAGCCCTACTACATTGTGGTGAAATAGTTTGGAAAACTCAGAATTAGAAAACTATAAATTAACCTTTCGGTGAGAGCTAGCTTGATCTTTCATGCATGCATGCATTAGAAGCAAATCAAGCTAGACGGTGCTAGACTCTGCTATGCCAAGTGTCACGAGCTGATCGATTGTATGCAAAGAAAATGGTCATGTAATATATCATCATCACCAACTAACAATAGCATGCTCAAGTACTCAACATGTGTATTATTTGAATATACAGAGAGGGTGGAGTAGGTATATCCGTATATACGCTTACCATATCAAAATAATATTTTGTACACGTTCGTGCCCACCTATAACAACATTACAATAATGTTCAAATAAAGGAGATCTCCGAAAGAAAAAATCCGGATTGCTTTAGAAGATGAACATGCTTTTGTAGCTACTCAACAAGTTATTAAGTCAAGTTTTACAACGAAGAAGAAGAAGAAGCAGATCTACCCTGATATGAACCAGACGTACTATTTCACTCGTCTTTCTAAACCATATGATTTCTATTAGCCACTTTGCATCACAAAACTGGCAAATCTGGAACGTACCCTATCTAAGATAGGAAACATTGCTCCACCCTTACGCTTCGTTGAGTCATACTTTGAATGGTGTGGACACGCGTTCTACATACATTGGCCACCTTAAAGGTCCATACAATGAGCTTGCATGATTCTAACCATCGAAAGTGACCGGAGAACTGCAGAAGCGTACGTGGCGGCACAGAAGGCGACCTTGGGATCGGCACTGACATGCACCTGTCACGGCGTCAGCGGTGGTTGTATAGCCCTGCGTCACATTTGGGCTACCAGATTTGGCATTTCCCGGTCGGGTCATATCACTTTTCCCTTACGGGCAAAACCGTTTCACTGAACTTTATCACAGAGTGACTACCTCTATCGGAAATAGGAGCATCGGTCTATGGCTCTCTATCAAATTGCTGTTCTTGGTTATTTACCAACTTCATCAAAAAAGTTGTCCTCGAAAGCTTCCTGGGGCATTTCCCACTTTTGATTCGATATTTTTTACACTCGTGATAATACATGCAGCTAAACGTTGGATATTTTCCTCTGTAATTTTAGTTCTTACTTCTCAATTTTTAGTTATTACTCGTGTGATATGATCATCTTGCTGCCATCTTCCATTTGTTGTCTTGGTAAAACAATATTCGCTTTACCCTACCATTTCCCGTATTTCCCAAAACATTTTAATCATGGAGCTCCAATGATTCATATCTGAAGCTTAAAGAGGGAAGGCTATCATTTCCTTTTGTTTCTGGTGATCGACCAGCAACTTCTTATATTTTTCCATCACATAATAATTTCCTAGCTTTATCATTTAGATTTTACAAGGTCACTGTGGCGCCCTGAGGATTAAGGCAAAGTGGCTGCGACGTTTTAGGTTCCTAGCTACTGAGATGGCGTATGATTCGATTCAGCAAAGCTAGATAAATTGCAAGGAACTGATTTAGAAGTGATATGCATGCATCGTGTAATTGTTTTTTAGATTATGTGGTACCATAAGAGACCATGGAAGTCAGGGAGTTAACGCTTTAACTGATCTCAAACGGCAATGCATGCCTTCATGCTAGGGAAACTGATCCATCACTTACAAAGTTTCTGATATTTAGCACTCACATATACACGCATACACAAACAATATTCCACGAACTATAAGATGTCGTACGTTTTTCCTAAATTCATATCAGTGTTGTTGTTCATGTAAGATAGATAGGTTGGAACAGTTATGATACCCGTCTCCTCCTCTCTCTTGTTTTTGGTAATCACTCATGTACCTTTTGTTAACACGACTAAAACGCATTGTTTTGGGCATACTTCGATCACCAACCATGTTCGGCGATAATAAGAGTAAAAGGACCATTATCACTGTTCATTCCATAGCTAGGGCCTTCATTTTTAACTAAAGGAACTCCACTTCGCTGCTGTGACATTATACCACCACACCAACCCCTGTAAAATCTTGCACCATTCGTAGTGCGTAGTTAAAGTAGATTAGCAAAATTTTAATGTATTGGCACTTTCTTGATTAAACTAGCAATAAGATGCTTAAACTTCATAGATGACATGTAGAACTTGCCATAATCGATCTGAGGTGTCTTTTCAGTCGTTTTTAAATTAAGGGTGTAGCTAGAATCAGTGCAAGCAGAAAATCTCAGTCTGTTGATTTACAAATGTTCGATAGATCTAATAGGCTATTGATTTTAACCATATATGCTAGTAATTATCAGAGATCTCTCATGCCAAACCAATTCTATATGCTTTTGTATATATATTTTTATGAATGATTAAAGAGAAGCCACTAATTACACATCATTAGTTCCACTTAAGTTTTTATAATCGGCTTGCACTCTCCATCTAGATCATGCTTAAGTATAGGCCGGTTAATCAAGATCAAAGACTAGAAGAGTAAAGATTAGTTGAACTTATTAATTTGTGTTTCCTAATAGGTTAGAACCTTAAACTAGACACCAATGCCTCATTTGGTTCACGAATTGGAAATGTTAGGAATGGAAAATTGTTCATTTTCTTTGTTTGGCACACCTAAAGAAAAGAAAGACTTTACTGCAATATGAGAAAATAGATAACAAATTGGACCCTCCCACATATCATGAGATTCAATCTCCCTCATACTTTCCCAACATTAATTTCACATTACATGCATATTTCAAATATTATTTTAATGTATGTTATTACCAACTTATCCATAAAATTTTTAAATCATGAATATTTTATATTTTAATACTAAGGATATAATTGGTAAATTAATGTTACTTGCTTTCCTATCCAGCATAAACCAAACATTTTTTTATAATTTTTTATTATTAAATAACTTACACACCTTACATATGCTACTGAAGTTGTTAATTAAACATTTTAGTCAACCAGACCACAACTCACGGGCAAATAAACCAAACATTAAAAAGAAAAGTGAAATACATTTTCTAATTACTTTTTCGACGTTCTCAAACACCTCATAAGAAAACTAACGAGAAATTTGCTTTCTTATGTACGTATGAAAGATTAATGAACCAATTTTTTTTTCAATCGACCAAACGAGAACCAAATGACACCAAAAAGAAAAAGATAGATGTTGTAGGACCACCAACCCCATCCGTAGAAATGTAGAATCATGACAGCCACCCCCGATTCCCAAACCTCCGAAACCAAACACCCACGCTATTCTGGGTATCCGACCCAGATTTCCCGAACCCCAAAATCCTTTATCATTTAACCCTAACCTATCTGCCTAACACGTGTACACATCGTTACGGCCTACGTTTCCATCCCCCGTTCTATATATACACATTTCATATATAGCACCCCGTCTCTCAACTCCCGCCCTTCTCTTCATCATTTGTTAACATCTTGATCACATCGATCAGTTGGTTACCTAGCCTCTCTGTCATCCCCTTCATTTTCTCATCACCACCACTGCAAACTTCTAAATTCTAATTCAACACCCGTATTTTCAAATCGGGCCACATATCATAATTCTGTTTGGATAATTACGTCAATGAAGTAAGAGTTAAGTAACAGAAATTGTTACAGTGATCAAGATAATCCATGAGAGACAGGATGTTTTCCGACGACACCAGCTTACCTAGGGCGAGTAATTTCGGCAACGGTGTCCATTCCGATCCCAATATATCAGCCAACGCTATGTCCCCGGACGTCCTTCACGAATACAAAATGCGAAACAGTAGCGCGTCGCCTTTCGACTCCAACCGGATCAGTGGCGAGGGCTCTCCGATGACCATGTCACCATGGAACGAGACCACAGCTTCTTCTCCCTTCACCAAGTCACCATTCACGCCCTTCGAAGAGAATCTCCCCAAGAACGGCCTCATCGGCTCTCTCATCCGCGAGGAAGGTCACATATACTCCTTGGCCGCCACAAGGGACCTTTTGTACACCGGCTCCGACAGCAAGAACATCAGAGTCTGGAAGAATCTCAAGGAGTACACCGGTTTTAAATCCAATAGCGGATTGGTTAAGGCCATCGTTATCTCCGGTGAGAAGCTCTTCACTGGTCACCAGGATGGTAAGATTAGGGTTTGGAGAGTCTCTACCAAAGACCCTAAAGTTCATAAACGCGCCGGGACGTTGCCGACTCTGATGGACATTTTCAAATACTCCGTCCAACCTAAAAACTACGTTCAAGTAAGGAAGCAGAAGACGCTTTGGATCAGGCACTCCGACGCCGTTTCATGTCTGAGCTTGAGCGAGGACAAGAAGCTTTTGTACTCAGCCTCATGGGACCGTACGCTCAAAGTGTGGCAAATAGAGACCTCTAAATGCATTGAGTCCATCCACGCCCACGACGACGCCGTGAACTCCGTCGTGACGAGCGTGGAAGGGTTGTTGTACACCGGCGCAGCGGACGGGACGGTGAAGGTTTGGAAGAAGGAGCAGAGTGGGAAGATAATAAAGCATTCTTTGGTGCAGACGCTGCTGAAGCAAGAGAGCGCGGTGACTGCACTCGCGGTGAGCGCGTCGGGGTCGATCGTGTATTGCGGGTCGTCGGATGGGTTGGTTAATTTCTGGGAGCGGAAGAAGCAGTTGTCGCATGGTGGGGTCCTCAAGGGGCACAGGCTGGCTGTGCTGTGTTTGGCGGCGGCTGGGAACTTGGTGTTCAGCGGCTCGGCTGATAAGACCATATGCGTGTGGAGAAGGGAGGGCGTGATCCACACGTGCCTGTCGGTTTTGGCGGGCCATACTGGGCCGGTAAAGTGCTTGGCGGTTGAGGAGGATCGTCAGCCGTCGTTGAGGGGTGATCGACGGTGGATAGTGTACAGTGGGAGCCTAGATAAGTCTGTGAAGGTCTGGGGGGTGTCGGAGCAAGCGCCGGAGCTCACTCCCGTGTCTATGCATCCACATACACCCAAGTTGATTACCGACGCCGACTCGTTACCGTCCGATGGGAGCTACTCTTCGTCGAGCCGGCCTGGCAAGGACAGAAGGCACTGATTGAGTGGTTGGTTTGTGTGATTGCCCTAATCTGATCGACCATTCGTGTAATGGCACGTGTCTCTTCAGAATATACTTCTTTGGATTAGCTGTACGTAAGAGGTGGGAGGTAGATGCATGGGCAGCGTTGGCTACGACTGGAATGAGATTGGGGTAATGTGATTAGTGAAATAAAATTCTCTTTTCTCTTCAGAAACCAACGCTGGACTGTTTGCTCATAGCTGTGTTCATCATAGCAATCCAAATTACCTTTGAGCTCGTGCTTGAGTTTGATTTAGGGTCCATAACCCCAGCCAAATTAACAAAGAACAAGGAAGGATCTTTGGCAATTAACAAAAGTGAAAATTTCTATTAGTCCTAGATTTTGAGAAAAAATTTCTTAATAACAAAATTAGATTTCATAATTCTCATTAACCCTAACACTCTTAAAATGTTTCCGACAATGTCCAAACCAAGTGTGGCCTATCTGAACCACTGTCGATGACACATCCTCCACCGTCCTCCACATCGTCTCTTTTTTCTCTCACATCTCGACGACAACCGACGACACCTTTGAGGATGACGCCTCACCGACGATGGCCGATTTGGCGGCCATCGACTCCGATATTCTTCTCCCAATTCAACAATAGATCGGAGATGAGTAACAAGAGATCGGAGGTGTGCTTGAGGCGACGTCGGAGGTGTTTCTGATGGACAAGAGATCAGAGATGAGTAATAAGGGGAATAATTTGGGCTTGGCTTGTAATCTGGTGTTGGAATCGCTGATTCCGGTGGTGGTTGATCCCAAGATTGAGAAGTCCAGGAGATTTCGGAGACTTGGAAGATGAGCTTGGAGTAGAAAGGTGGGACAAAGAATGTGAAGACTCCTGATGTTCATACATTTCTGCAGGAATATTTTTGTTGTGATCAATAATGATAAATCAATTATTTAGTGCAACCATGTAGGACATGTACATTAACTCATGTAATTGTTGAGTTTTGGTTGTGATTGTTGAGTTTGATGGATGATTATTTGGTTTTTTTGAGCTTGTGGCAGCTGCATTTACATGAAAACTGAAGTGTAGATGTACATGTATTTACAAGTGACTGAAGCATACTCTTAAATTAAAGGGTCTTACTGCTCTAGTATGAGGTCTTACTGCCCTAGTAGGAGGTCGTACTGCCCCCAGTAGGTGGTCCTACTGACCCTAGTAAGTGGTCATATTGCCCCCAATAGGAGGCCCTACTGACCCCAATAGACCCCTGACGAACCTCTTATTGCCCTTAATAGACCCCTGACGAACCTCATATTGCCCTTAATAGACCCCCGACAAACCCCCTGTTGCCCTAAATAAAAGCCCCGACGAACCCCATATTGCCTCAATAGAACCAACTACTGCCCCTAATAGACCCCCCGACGAACCCCATACTGCCTTCAATAGACATCCGGTCACCGGAGTCTAGTTAACAGTCGTCGGAGTTCGGTCAACAGTCGCCGGAGTCACGGTCATCGGTTGCGAGAATCATGTCATAGATATTTATTTCAAAATATATTTTCTATTTTTCTCAATGGTCCAAAAGGCGCTAGGTGTTAGGCGGGCGACGACCTATAGCCTAGCGCTCAGACAGTCTAGGCGGGGACTAAGAGGGGATTAGGCGATTTACTTTTTTTTTCATATTTAATTAATAAATAATTAAACATAATATTAAAATTAATAAAAAATGAATAAATATCAAAAACTGAATAATTAGTAATAATAAAATTGGGATAACTATGAATCCCATAATTATCCTCACAGTCACACCTTATTAAACTTGTTTTGAATTGAAGGCCATTAAAGGTGCACGTGTGCAAGTGTGCAACTCAAGAAGATAGAGTGATGAGTTATCCATCTTCTACTCTTCTCTCTTCACTGTTCTCTCTCTCTCTCTCTCTCTCTCTCTCTCCTCTCTCTCTCTCTCTCTCTCTCTCTCTCTCTCTCTCTCTCTCTAATTCGCCCACTTCGCCGGTGTCATCTACATTCCTCTCTTGTTCCATATAGGTTGTGCTCTCTCAAGGATTCGTCAAGGAGAGGTGCGAGCGCAATCAAATTCAAAAATCTTTTGAATTATCTAAAGAAGTACTTATTCATTGAAATAGAAGTTTGATTGTTAGAAAAAGTACCTCATTAGAATCAAGAGATGACGCCATGACTAAACAAGATAGAAAAAGTTGACGATAAGGTCGTTGCTGAGAACGGCGTCGAGGTCGTTGGGTTTGGAAGAGGCAGAACGACTAGAAGTATCGATTTGGGAATCTGATTAGGTTTCCAAGTTTCTACACGTTTTAGTTTCTGAAGTTTTTTTCCTGCCTCCGCCTAGTCCATGCTTCGCCCCGGCGGTCCCTGGGCGGCTCTCCGCCTAACTGAAACAATTTGGACAAAATCCAGACGGTTGAGCTCCGCCTATAGCCTTGGCGGGGCAAGGCGATGCCTTTTAGAACCTTGATTTTCTTGCCCCGTCTTTTAGAACCTTGATTTTTCTTCTAATGGTTTATTATAGTTTATTTAAATAATTAAATGTATAATTGCCTTTTTCCTGTTTAAGTTAGTTTTAGGAATTTTAAAATCTGATTTTGTTGATAAGAATAAAATTCTTAAAATTAAGGCTAATAGACATTGTCCTTAACAAAAAATGGTTCAAATTTGATTTTGTTTGATTGGGAGTAAAAATGTAACCCAATGACTAGCAAAAGATAGGTATATTTATCTTGTTCAATGTTTCAAAGTAAATCGAACTATAATACTTGTAACTTGAGTTGGTATGTGCTAATCTGAACTACACACTGGAAAAAATGAGGTGAAGAAAAATCTGTTCAATGTGATAGTTTACGAGAATGATTTCCTCTGGGTTTAGGCTGCTTTTGTGAGCTTACCCCAGGCAAATGGCCACTTCTACTGCCAACTGTGTTCAAGTCCAGGCCAATAGGAACAACTGGATCACCTCCTTCTAGTACTCTGATCAACTGTGTATACACAAGGAGACAATTTGAACTCAACAACTTTTACAGAATTAGAAGGTATATAGTTTAGAAAATACATTCAGGTACCAATACAAAGGAAACAAATTTTGAACAGAGAGAAACAAGCTACGAACCTTAGACATTGAGGGTCTGAAGTCCGGATCTCTTCGAAGACACAAGGAAGCAGCACGAGCCATTGCCTGTAGTTGATAGGGGAAGTCGGGAGATTCGGAGGCCATGTTTGGATCCAGTAAGTGATAGGAAATTGGTGAGATATGGTTCGGCTCTAATGTAGCTAACGGTGCAACCATTCTTCCAAAAATTGATGTCCCCGGACATAATGCAATTCTCCAATTCTCCGACCTGTCATAAGCTCCAACAAAACAACTCCAAATGCGTACACATCTACCTTATGTGTAATTTGACCGCTGTCTATATACTCTGGTGCAAGATACCTGCATGGTCAGACGACATCAGCTTCATGAGCTACATATAGAATTGCTTTTTTATTTTTCCCTACAACACAGATTGTAATGTGAATATAACAGAATTATTTCTGTACGAGAATTGTTGATCCATAGATAGCAGGATTTGAAGAATGTACCCTGAAGTTCCAATACACCGGTCCTCAACGTTGGTCTCCCATTCAGAGTGCCATCTAGCAAGCCCAAAGTCCGCAACCTAATAACAAAGCAAATGAGTAAAACATACTAATATAATCACGGATCGCATGTATTGTGCATTTTGTTGCAATATCAATAAGTAAAGGACATAAAAAATCATGGATCCATTTCAAGTACCAGAGGTTCAAAATCGTGAGTCAGAAGGATATTGTTCGGTCTTAGGTCTCTGTGCACTATACAACCCACTCTACAATCTTCATGAAGATATCTTAACCCACGGGCAGTTCCAGTAGCTATCTTTAGCCTTGATTCGTAATCCAGTGGAGTTCTGTTTCCTGCCACGCCTTTAAAACAAATTTAATACAAGCCAAACATAAGTGAATATGCAAACAGTTTATAGGCAGAGAGAATGTCACTTTATTAAACTAAAAGGAGCAAAGGTATTGTGCAGCATGCTTTCATAAGCCAATCCCAATAAATTATAAATTTGAAAAGAAAAGAGCATACCATGTAAATGGAAATCCAACGAGCTGTTGCAGATGTACTCATAAACCAGTAACCTTGACTTTCCTTCAATACAATATCCAATGAGCAACACAACATTCCTGTGTTGTGCACAGCTCAATACTCGCACTTCCCTGCAGAAATCAGCATCTGCTTGAGAACCACCAAACTTCAACTGCTTCACAGCAACAACTTGGCCATCTCTCAACACCCCCCTGTGAACCACACCGAAACCACCTTCTGCCAAGAAGTTAACATCTGAGAATGCGTCTGTAGCTTCCTCTAATTCTTGGTAAGAGAACTGTTTTGGAGGTTTTCCAAAAACTGGTGTTTTATGTTGGCATAGAGAGCATAAAGGAGGAGGTACTGAGGAAGTTCTACCCAAGGAAACAGCATCCCTGATGTTTGCATTAGTAATGTAGCCTTTGTTATGGTTTTCCCTGGTTTCAACTCTGCCATTCCTTGTATCTCGATCATACTCGTCAAATAGAGTTTGGAAAGTGGGAGATCTTACTTTGTATGCTTTTTTATTAGTGTTGGGTTTTGGGTGCTTTCTATCACTACTGTGGTTTTGGGGGATCCAAAAGACACCCTGATTATGAGCTAGAGTTGATGTTTGGGGCTTAGACAGAGTTATAAGCCTTTCTCCAATTGAGTCAAGTTCTTCATATGGATCTTCCAAATCATGTGGTCTGTGATTTCTCGCTTGATATCCTTCAAATAAAGGATTCTGCTCATAAACAAGGAAAAGAGAAGTCACAGTGTCGTAACTTGATGATGAACCTTCTCCTGTGGTCCTTGTGCAGGAGCTACTAGGTTCTTCAGGACTACTCACTGGAGTGGTATTCATCCTATGTTCTTCCAATCTTTGAAGGCGAGTTCCTGGTGAAGAAGCAGCAGAAAAGAATTGGGTTTGGAGTTCGTCTGAGCATCCCAGATTCAGCTTCAGTACTTTAGGCTGAGACCCCTTCATCACAACAATGTTGCATCCAAGTTCCTCCACGCAGTGCTTCCTCTCTTGTTTCAATTTTCTGTAATATAAGGATAATTAGCCACCTATTCAATTCTGATCATAATGAAGAAGATATGTAGCTTACTTAAACATTGAGGTTACGTGACAGGCAAGGAACTACTACAAAAGCATAGGTGGTTAACAGTATGAGGACACAGAAGTTTAAAACAGACTACATTTTATGACACCATTAGATGTGTGAATCTTGAAGGATGACCTGAACTACCACAAAAGCACAGCTGTATAAGGACACAGATGCACACTACAGTTTAGGATATCATTAGATGTGCGAATTTGTGAAGGATGACCTCAACTAATAGCTTAGAAATAATACTTTTTTTTATGATTAATTACTTGTCCAGTACGACCCAGTTGGCTCCATTGCATGTTGCTTCGGCTGCCACAATACCACAAGGTGTACTTAAAACTACCTTAAGCCTCACTGTTACCTGCAATCATGATCAAATCCTGTTATTCACTTAGTAAGTTGAACTGATAAACTGAAAATGAAGCGTGATCAATCACTACTCATCACTTATTTCATTATTCAAGCTGTTATTGTGTCAGATGTTTACTCAAGGTTAATGCATTTACACCATTATGAAGAATATAGAAGATCTTCTATTTATAAATCAGCCAGTTTTCTCAGGAAAATAATGCCTCTAAAAAAAAAAATGGTGCATATTCTTGACCGAAATAATGCATCTTTTTTGGCATTGGATACCAGTATGTAAGATGCAAATTCTTATTAGCTTCTCTTTAGCACATCTCATTGAGAAGATCCAATTAGGTAATAATTGATCTTTCACCCCAGAAACAAGGCGCAAGCACATGCCATGTGCTCCTCAATGATTAACTTAACTTATCGTGCATAAAAACAAAACAAATCCAGAATCTATAAACTTCTGACAGCAAATGATCAATTGAGAAAGATGAAGTAGGGGCCAAATGATCTTTTCTCTATTTTATCTATTGGTATATACAATCAAACTAGCAATGCAAACTGAAGGAATAGGTTGTATGAAACTGGAAATGCATTGGAAAAGTGTATCAACATTATAGTACAAATTTTGATATACTCGTTCAAATTTTGAGCAAAGTAAGCAAATTAAAAAAGAAAGCAATAGAAGAAAGCAAATATTACGAGCTGTGTCTACGTCCACGTGGTCTTATCCTAAGAAAGCAAGCAAGCTACGTGGAGTTGTCGCTTGAGGTCCAAAAGAAAACAGAGAGATTTTGACCAGGTAGTGAAGAAAGGCGGTAAGTGGCAGTATAGTAAATAAAAATATTCAATGACAACAAACCTGGATTTGGTTGTGAAACTGAAGCACCATCTGAGAACAAGACTCGGAGATCTGACAAATCCGATCCGGCAAATCTTCCTGTGCCGACTCCCGCAGTCTCCGGTGAATCTCGGAAACTTCCAGAATCTGCTACCTGCACACATCCCCACACGCTTAAAACCCGGAATTCAAGGCCGAAACTCAACTAACAAACAAAACAAAGCTGAAAACTCACCGGTTTTGAGGGGAGGGATGACGGCGAGCAAGGTGACGCAGTCGCCGGGCTGAACGACATGAGTGAGAGCCCATGCCAATGCGGCGTTGGAGATCACCTTCTCCGCCTTCACCGCCACTATTACTTTATCGGAGCGTTCCCCAACCATTGCTCCGCCGCTCGAACAATCGATCAATCAACCTGAATTCGAAGCGGTGGAATTGGAGCTTGGAGAGCCACTAGCTAGTGTGACAGTGTATGAGGGGCGTTACAGAACTTGTGACAAGGATTGTATAAACAGAGTGGTGCTAATGCCTGCTAACCCTGGTTAAACTCACCCTAGTTAAGTAACCACCGTCGAAAAGTATTTAATAATACAATTCGTGTGACTTACTCTTCACTGCAAACGTGGGATTTATATTGTAAGCATTTGAGTTTGTGTCGTTTGTCTCCTAATTAATTTTTCTTACTAGTATAATTTTATGTATTAAAGTAACTTTCCAATCAAATATAATTATACGTGTTATATGATACAGTCGGCCGCAGTGAATAATTAGTCCATGATTGATTAACCACCCCTGGGCCCAAGAGCGGCCCACTAGACTTGCATCTGGTCTCTTTTCCTTTCTAATTTTCTGCCAACCCAGTTTAATTGGGACATTTTTATTGATGACATTAAGGTTAATTTGCATGGTTAAGATATTGTGATATTCATGAGGACCAGTAGTAGTGTAGATCTGAAGAAACGTCACATACTCGCATAACACAAACACAATGTCCATGTGATCGTGATAATAATGATTTTATGTGATTTTCCAAAGGACCACTCTTGATGGAAAAAGGTTTTATACATATGGCATGTATACCAAAATAAGTAGGCAGAAATTAAAGGAAATAGGGCCAGGGGAAGAGTTATATCAATTTCAAACCTTCGAATGTGGGTTGTAGTTGGCGATGGTTGTGTATCGGTGATCATAAATGTATTGTCGAAATTAGATATCTTAAGTTTCACAGTCGCTTCATCAAATCATGATAACTACTGATCGAATTTGTTTGATGACAGGATTTAATAGTGTATTTTTCAGTAATATACACACACACATACACAATTATATTCTACAAGATCAAAGCATTAAGCTGATAAAAACACTAACGATGAGAGTAAGACGGCAAGTAAAGGTTTGAATCATCAATAATGGCATACACTAAAATTTCACAGATATTCGAGACCAAGGTTCTTATTTTGTTCCGACGTATTCATAAATGTCAGCATGTAGGCGTGGTTTGAGAAGGACTTGTAATGGTGTGGCCTTCATGTTTGTTAACCCAACAGTCTCACTCATATCGACTGGTTCATCTGACGGAGCCGTAATTTCAAACCCATGCAACAGATGAGCTAGAGCGAGTTCAGTAACTTGAAGAGCCAAAGAAATTCCTGGACATGTTCTTCTACCACTTCCAAACGGCATGAGCTCAAAATTCTGACCCCTAACATCAAAATCTTCAAGGCATGAAAGGAACCTTTCAGGTCGGAAAATGCAGGGATCTTGCCAGACATTCGGATCCCGGTGAAGCTTCCAAACATTGACGATTAAACGTGTTTTGGCAGGTACATGGTAATTACCTACGGTGCAATCTTCTGTGGATTCATGGGGTGCGAGGAGTGGTGCAGCAGGGTATAAGCGCAAGGATTCTTTGATGATGGCTTGGAGATACACGAGGTTCTTCACGTCTGATTCATTCACTTGTCTATTCCGGCCAACTTTTGCGTCTAATTCATTTTGAGCCTTCTTCAAGACTGCAGGGTTGTTCACTAGTAATGAAAGAGCCCATGTTAATGTTACTGTTGTGGTGTCTGTTCCCCCTAATATAAGAGCCTGCAGATATAATAATAAAGCACATACATTACAATAATTATAATTACACAAAAATTACTGAATTACTAATTAACCAATACTCTAAAAACACTTCCTAAGCAAAAATATAAATTTTTGTAGCCGAACTTACATCACGAATCATAATAATGAGTCGATTGTGGGTGCTGCCGTACAAGACAAGAATTGGTTGGGCATAACTCTATAGAAACTTATCCTAAAGTTTTCAGCATCGTGCACTTGCACATCATGCAACGACTAATTGTTCATAGAAATTGTGAACGATGTGGGAAGTTTCAGATTAGTATCAAATTAATTATTGACATTTTCTTTGTTAATTGGTAGCTTGTAGAGTAATTAATTAGGGATCACTTTACCAGGCAAGTAGCTTTGTTGATGGTATCAGCAGTAGTGTACCCACGAAACTCCAGTATACTATCATCGAGAACAGACAGCATCATATCCATGAAATCGTCAGGCTCGTGAGAAGTAGAAGTAGAATTGATACTACTTCGTTTTAGCTTATGCTCTTCCAACCATCGTTCCAGAACATCATCTAGTTCCTTTGCCGTCTTTTTCATTGCCTTCTCATGCCCGCCCAAATCCAACCACCTAAGAAAAGGCACTGCATCCGCCATCACAAATTCACCCGTCAATCTGAAAAACTCCCTCATCGCCTTTCGATACCTTTCGTTCTCTTCCTTCTCACGCTCCGAGCTAGTCTCAAGTAGGCGCCGCTTCCCTACAACCATCCTAAACATGGTGCTCACCGTTACGTCTCCGAACCACCTCTTCATGTCCACCAACACATGATCTGAGTTCTTGTTTTGCTTCCACAAATTGTAAATGTTCTTAATACAGGTCTTCACTTCCGATTCACGAACGTGATTGAGGGACTCCAAGCGGTGGTTCGAGAGAAGCTCCAGGGTGACTACCTTGCGCATCTGGCGCCAGTAAGGACCATAGGGACTGAACCCAAACATGGCGTAGTTGTAGGCCATAACCTCTGAGACTAATAGCTTCGGGCGATTAGCAAAGACTCTGTCGTTGGTGGTGAGACACTCTTTGGCCATGTCCCAACTGCTCACAATAAGAGATCGGTGCACCCCGAGTTTGATTGTGAAGACCGGTCCATACTTGTCAGCCATGTTGCCCAAAGTTATATGCGGCGGAAGAGAGCCGCCTAAGAGAGGAAGGTGACCAACTAATGGCCAGGCACCGGCTGCTTCCGGTGCTCCCTTCTTTGTGGCTGCGTTTGTGTTGGAAGCCTTTGTTATCCATAGCAATAGAGAGAAAATAAACAATAAAAAGCCAAGTATGGTAGATGGAGAAGAACTGAGATATTGAAGAGTGAACTCCATGATGAGATGGGTAGGAATTTGGAAAGAACCGAAAATCAACATAGTAATCGCATGCGCTTTTATATTTGACAGTTCGAGTCTTTGACTATATCTCAAATTACACCGTTATCGTTGATTTGTTGATCAAATCACTGGTGGATCATAATTCTAAAGAAATTTCCGACGTTTTGAGTAATAAATTATCAAGGATATATATATACTTAGAGCATCTTTAATAATGTTAGTCATATTTAAGTTAAATTTTTCTCAAATTAGTTAAAATGTTTGGCTAGCCACTTTAAAAATGTGTATGCATCAATGCTCTTTATTTTAGCTAGCATTACATTAATATTATTTTTCAAATAAAAATTAAATAGTTTAAATATATTATATATCACTTAAAATAACTTAAAATGAATATAATAAATTATAACTAAGCTCATTTAAGTTATCTCACTAGCTGTTATCTCACTAGCTAAATATAGCTAGCGAGATAGCTAAAAGTTATAATAGCTCAAGTTTGGCTAGTATGCTGGAAACATCTAAAAAAGCTAAATACGCTCTCTAAAATAACTAAGAAATTAAAACAGAGAGTCTGTTAAATATGCTCTTTAAATCTTTGGCATTTACCGTTAATTAGTTAACTAGTGCTAATTTTCTTGAACATTATTAGATTTAAACCCCGATCAAAGTCACGAGAGTTAGAAATTGAAGCAAGATATCTGTCTATTATAGAGGTTAAAGTAACTATTCACATGGACAATGATAATGTTTATTATAGAGGTCAAACTTCAAAGACAAGTGCATCGTGAAGGGAACAAAATAACTTGCACCCTACTGAAACATGAATCGAAATAACACACCTAGCAGATTCTTTTATTTGTAGAGTTCAAAAGGCAAGCGAGGTTTGATGAGAACTTCAAGTGGGGTGGCCTTGACGTTTGTGGCTCCAAAGCTCTCAGACATATCAATCTGTGCATTGAAGGGAGCCGAGAGTTGGAATGCATGTAGGAAACTAGCCAATGTGGACTGTACCATTTGAAGGCTAAATGATACAGCGGGGCAAGATCTTCTACCACTTCCAAACGGAATCAACTCAAAATTTTGACCCCTAACATCAACATCCGTGTGGGTAGTCAGAAATCTCTCCGGTTTGAACTCTAATGGCTCCGGCCATGCTTGAGGATCAGTCTGAACCTTCCAAATATTTGTGATCAACCGCGTACCCTTGCGAACATGGTAGCCAGCTATGGTGCAGTCTTCATTGAACTCATGTGGTGCTGCTAATGGTGCTGCAGGGTATAAACGCAACGTCTCCTTCACGATGGCTTGGAGATAGACCAACTTGCTCAAATCTGACTCGGCGACGGTTCTTTCTCTTCCTACTTCTGTGTCCAGTTCCTCTTGAGCTTTTCCCAACACATGAGGATGGTTCAACAATAGTGATATTGCCCAAGTCAACGTAACATACATTGAATCGCTACCTGCTGCAATCAAATTCTGCAAAAATATACAACATTGAATAACTTAGAGGGAGAGCTATATATATATATATATATATATATATATATATTAGTTGCTAACCAAATATCAATTGACAAAAAGATCTATTAAGCATTTTACTAAACAAATATGGACAAACATTTACAAATAAAAACAAACTGTTATATTGTTGTCATGTGGCATTGCACATTTACAATTTTGTCCTTAATTAAACATATTTCCTGCTACTGCCTCCGACTGGAAATCCACTGCTACTGCCTCTGACTGGAAATCTGCTGCTACTGTGCCGACTAGAAATCTGTTGCTACTATGCCGACAAGAAATCTACTGCTATTGCACTGACCGGAAAGTTTTCAGCTACTGCACCGACCGGATGACACACTAGCAGCACGCAGTAAGATGACACGGTAGTAACAACCAATACCACCGCGTAGTAGCAGCACGCAGCACCACACAACACCACCGCGCAGTAGCAGCACGCAGCACCACTGTGCGCAACGCTGCTACTGGTTGCTATTGTCAATTTCCAAGCATAATGACACTAACCCAGCCACAATCCTAATCCTAAATCCACCATTAACACCACCAGCAGTGCTCCCACCAACCCAACCCCAGCCCTAACCCCAACTCTGTTCCAATAGATCACACAAATTCCAAAGATAACAAGCAAATCAAAACCACAATTTTGAAATCTGACCACCTGCAACCAAATCTGCCCTTGAAATCCACCAAATCACACAAGTCGAACTCATTTGATCTCATAACTCACTCCAAATCTCACCGCCCCTCACCCTTATCGATGTCACTCACCTCCCATCATCTACGTCGCCCAACAAATCCATCGAGGTTTAGACAAGAGTGCAGCGGTGGAGACGGATCGGCTGAAGGCGAAGGTTGAAGCGATGCTCGACCAGGGCAGCGGTGGGCAGGCACGCAGGAGAAGCCGAGATCGAGGGACGACAGGCAGTGGTAGATGCCAATGACGGCGAGGGTTTGCGGTTGGGCCAGAAGTCCTTCCGGCGACCTAGATGAGTCGACGGTGATAGAGCAGAGTGATGACGGAAGGCGACGACGAAGGGGAAGGCGAGGCGGAGCCGGTGGCTAGGAAGACATGATCGGTGGGGGAGAGCAGCGTGTGGCCGCGAGAGAGAGAGAGAGAGAGAGAGAGAGAGGAGAGAGAGGAGAGAGAGAGAGAGAGAGAGAGAGAGAGAGAGATGAGAGAGAGAGAGAGAGAGGATGAAGACGTAGGTTAAGATATTTGGTGGTAATTTCATAATTTTATTGTAAAGTAAGGGTATTTAGGTCATTAGATATGAAAAATGAAATCATGCCTGATATTATTGGTTTTGGGCCTCAGACTTGTGTCATAATCTATATAAAAACTATTGAAAGTGGTTTTTTTGTTGTTTTTAAATTTGCTCATGTGATGTTACTATGTAATTTTCTATATATATATATATAATATACAGTCCCTATCCAGAGCGAAGCTTCGCTCTGGAATTACCGTGTGAAGGTCCTTATTTGACTAACTTTTCGGTCATATTTTTTTATCATACCCGTCAGTGTCTAGATACATATCGTATGATCATCCTTACAAAGTTTCATCCAGTTTGGTGATCGTTTGCACACCGAATCAGATAAAATAAATCAATAGAACAAAATATGTCCAAGTAGAACCGTTGGAGTAAATCATGATTATGGAGGCTTAAACGGTCATCAGATTTGATGAAACTTTGTAAGAATGATTATACGATATGTATCTAGACACTGACCGGGTATGATCGAAAAATATGACTGAAAAGTGAGTCAAATAAGGACCTTCGCACGTTAATTCCAGAGCGAAGCTTCGCTCTGGATAGGGACTATATATATATATATAATCTACGTCATGTTTTAGTGTTGAAAATAACCAAAATATGCTTACCAAACATGTGGCCTTGTTAACAGTATCAGCATCATAACCACTAAGGTCTGCTCCTTCCAGGGCAGTAATCAGTGCATCCATGAAGTCACCGGGATCTTTTATATCATCTTCTTCCTCTCTGAGTGCTCTCTTTCGCTTATGCTCTTCTAGCCAGCCCTCAAGAATGGCATCCATTTCTTTTGCAGTTTTCTTCATCTCCTTCTCATGTCCACCTAAATCCAACCACCGAATATAAGGAATCGAATCACCCACTGTAAACAGCCCTACATAGTAAATGAACTTCCTCACGGCAATATGGATGTGACCAGCTTCTTTCTTCTCATCATCATTGGCCGAAAAAGAATATCGCTTCCCAGAGATCATTCTAAGAATCACATTTAAACTCAAGTCGCCCAACAATTCTTTCAACTCCACCACCACTACGCGGTCACCATCCGAGTTGCCCTCCTTTTTCATAAGATCACTGCTATTCCAAGTTGTGTACAATTTCTTCAAGAAGGTGCGCACTTCGTTTACTCGAATGTGTGCAAGAATCTGAAGCCGGCGGTTGGAGAGCAACTGCAAGATCGCAATCTTACGAACTTCCCGCCAATATGGCCCGGCGGATTCAAACCCAAACATGGCGTTGTTGTAGCCCATGATTTCTACAGCTGTCAACTTTGGGCGTGAGGATGCGGCTATGTCATTGATAGTAAAGCACTCCTTGGCTACTTGACTGCTGCTCACCACCAAAGTTGGATGCACCCCAAGCTTTATAGTGAAAAGGGGTCCATACTTTTTAGCCATGGCTCCCAATGCTTTGTGGGGAGGCGACGTTCCTCCGAACAGGTGAAGATGACCGATTAAAGGCCATGCACCCCCTGCTTCAGGTACTAATTTACCCTCTGCAGCTCTCCACCTTGTTAAATGGCAAATATAAAGATGACTACTGCAAACAATATCGCAGGCGTGAGGAAATTTACTAGGAAAGTGAGAGAATCCATTAATCGGATTGCTCTAGCCTTTTCTTCTGTTTGCCAGAAGATTGATATATATGGGTACGTACTCTGTTCTTCGATAAACCCTTCATATGGGTGTGATTATATAATGCATGGAAACCTGGCATAGATAAACCGGCCCCGTGATCCCTTATTTCCGCTATATTTTAAACGATTCAAATAGTTTCCAATAGGAGTTGGCCTTCGGATAATGAGACAGTCGGACAAACATAGAAAAGGCTATGACACTCCAGTCATCTTCATTCGTTTAATATACTAGTAATACAATACGAACCTTACCGAATCAATTAGTTTCAACTAAACATCTTCATGCGTTTCATATACTAGCTAGTAATACGACACAAGAACTAATGGGTCATGATCAATCAGTGCAACAAAAAACCAAGAACTAATTTGGTCCTGTCCACAAACGTGGCCAGTGGCCAGCTAAATTTATTTTCTTTTCTTTTCAGAGGATGCATTAGAGCATCTTCAATGGATATGCCATTTTTTTTGTTAAATTCAAAATTTGACATGTGACAAGGCAAAAATAACATTTCCTAATCTTGGAGATGTCAAATTTTAAATGATTAACATACATTAAACAATCATTTAAACTTGCAAATAAGTAAAAATACTTAGGAGAGAGTTAGAGAGTAAAGAAAAATGGCATTTCCTTTCAACAATGTCAAATTTGACACGGACTCTCTCAATGCCATTTCTACATGTAAATGACTATTTGGTTGGAGACTGCTGACTATGTCAAATAAGAACTGTTGTGGTGAGTTGTCAAAAATGCCTTATCGGATGGAGATGCTATTAGTTTTAAAATGACGAATGACCTTTCCATTAGGAGATGAGGAAGTTATCGGCTAATCCACTGTTTATAGCGTAAACAGTTGTTGAAACTCAACAACAGTAGCCGCATGAGCTTTTACCCTTCTCACATCACTGTATTTTGTCAGTCTTTGACTTATTGAGAATACAGCATTATTGTTTGATTCGTTGATCTGGTGACGGGTCTTATATACACACACATTGAATAAGTAAATGTTGATCAATTATCAACTACTGAACTAGATATTACAAGGATATCCCAAAGATCACGACAAACCATCACGATCTAAGAAGATAAGATAAATGAGAGTTTGTGTGTTAGAACTTGTTTGCTCAACTCGTTATCACTCAACTTGTTTATTCATAAAATTTAGTACACAAGCGAGGTTTGATTAGTACGTTTAGAGGGGTGGCCTTAACATTTGTAAGTCCAAAACTCTCAGACATATCAACAGGCTCATTTGATGGTGTTGAAACTTCGAATGCATGTAAAAAGCTAGCTAAAGCAAATGGTACCATCTGAAGAGCAAACGATATGCCAGGACAAGATCTTCTACCACTTCCGAAAGGGATTAGTTCAAAATGATGACCCCTAACATCAATGTTCTTGTGGGTGGTGAGAAATCTCTCCGGTTTGAACTCTAATGGGTCGGGCCACATTTGTGGGTTGGTTTGAATCTTCCAAAGGTTCGTGATCAAGCGGGTGCCCTTTTGGACATGATAGCCATTCACTGTGCAGTCCTCAGTGAACTCATGCTGTGCTGATAATGGTACTGCCGGTATAAACGAAGCGTTTCTTTCACAATGGCTTGGATATAAACCAGCTTGCCTGTATCCGACTCGGTCACAAATCTTTCTCTGCCGACTTCTGCATCCAATTCATCTTGAGCTTGTTTCAATACGTGACGATTATTCAATAATAGTGATATTGCCCATATCAATGTAACCATGGTGGTATCGCTACCTCCTAAAATCATATTCTGCAAAATATATTGTATATTGATGAGATGATTAAGAAAGCTCAACAAACAAACAAAAAAGCATCGTGATCTAATCGGAATTCGGAAGAGTATAACCATTAAAATTTAAAGGTCCTAAGGCTAGCTAGAATCTTTAGTGATAAAAAGATGAAGCTTTAGTTTAGGGATTGATACAAACTACAGCCGTCCTATATGTTCTAATCACTAATACAAAATATATCAGACTCACTCTGTAATTGTTGTAATAATTAGACCCACCCTCCATAGTCAAGCCTGCCTATTTTGAAAGATAAATAGATATGCATATATATAAACCCTATACACACACACACAGAAAAAGAAATTTCTAATATATACGTACCAAGCATGTGGCTTTGTTGACTGTATCCGCTTCGTAACCGCCAAGGTCTGCACCTTGAAGCTCAGTAAGCATGGCGTCCATGAAGTCATGCTCTCCGGCGTCACCTGCTCTCTCTCCTTTGTTTATGCTCTTGTAACCACTCCTCAATGATAGCGTCGATTTCCTTTGCAGTTTTCCTCATGGCCTTTTCATGACCACCTAAATCCAACCACCGAAGGTAAGGAACCAAATCGCCCACCATAAACACCCCAGCAAAGTAAAAGAACTTTCTCACTGCATCCTGCACGCGATCTGCTTCTTTCTTCTCATCCTCATTAGCGGAATCACTAATGAACGAGTAGCGTTTTCCAGCTACCATTCTAAGTGTAACGTTAAGAGTCAAGTCCCCAAACCATTGTTTCAACTCCACCAAAGCTACATGCTTATGATCTGTACGTCTGAACAATTCTTTCAGGAAGGTAGCCACCTCGGAGACACGAATGTCTTTAAGCAACTGCATCTGGCGGTTGGAGAGCAGCTTCAAGGTTGCTAGTTTACGCACTTCTCGCCAATATGGTCCGGAGGGCCCCATTCCAAACATGGCGTAGTTATAGCCTATGAGTTCCACAGCTGCCATTTTGGGGCGCGAAGACGCAGCCATGTCATGGATTGTAAAGCACTCCTTAGCCACTTCACTACTGCTCACCACCAAAGTTGGATAGACTCCGAGGCGCACAGTAAAAAGGGGACCATACTTGTCTGCCATGGCTCCCAAGATGATTTGGGAGGCGTCGATCCTCCTAGCAACGGAAGGTGGACCAAGTATAGGCCATGCTCCCTTGGCTTGAGGTGCTGCTAATCTGCTCCTTTTCCATCTCTGTGAAAAATAATAAAAATAGAGAGCGAATGTTATTGCGAATATTAAACCAGTTGTGACATATAAGTTCATCTGATCAAGGAGGAGATCCATTAATATTCGATTGCTAGAATGAAATTTCTCTGGCTATATGCATCTTACTTATATATTACTTGGCTGTCATTGAAGCTTTCCAAATCTCGAGCTGGCCTGAAAGAGATGGGTATGCTATATGTCTGCCGTGCAGATGGGTATGCTATATGTCTACCAGGGGGTGGTGGGGTAGATGTTTTGAAGGAATTTTGGCTAAGATGGTTGTATCCATAGCATACAATCTGTATAGGAGAATCTTCCGAAAGAGATATTACGTTTCTAACGAGTTGAAAATTAGCGTATTGTTGTCAGGGTACTTACGTTAAGCACGTTTTATATGTATGGTAGAGATGAAAGTACTTACGTGAAGTTTTCTATGCTGGGAGATGAAAGATGTTGAACAATATTTTTTACCGCTTTCTGTACTTGAATCTTTTGGAAGTTAAAATGAGTTCGTCAATTAGTGCTAATTTTCTTGAATATTATTAGATTAGGACTTGAAATAGAGTCAAGATAATTAGAAATTGATGCAAGATATATATCTGGCTTTAATATTCAAATGAACAATGAACTCTGATGCAGCGGAAATATAAACGTTGGAATCCACCAACGATGACTTGAATCCATAAGTTTGGTTTTTCGAATTCATGAGAGAATCTGAAATCCACTAGAAAATTAAGAAAACCTCAAAGGTTTTATTAATCAAAAGTTGACGATTACAACGATAAATGGTTCTTATAAACGAGTAAATATACCGTAGGACAACTAACAACCAAGCCTAAAGCCCATGAATTAAAAGAAAATCAAATCCAAAAAACTATTAAAAATAATGTTGAAAAGAAATAAATCTGCATTTTGAAGGCCTAATGAGCCGTTTCGCTTCTAGAAATATTATTATAATAGTCAATTGGACACGAAAATCAATCTAGAGCAAACCGGTTTGGACTTGTTTCAATCAATGTTCTTCTATCCCTTATATTGTCATTTGTTTTACATCAAACCCTGTAATTTTATAACAAAAATCGAAACTCAAAGACAAGTGACTCATGCGCGCACTGCACTCGATCCGTATGATTATACACACTTACGGCCATGCCACTATACAGAAATATGAATTGAAATAACATGCATACATATTAGATTCTTTTATTTATATGGTTCAGAAGACAAGCGAGGTTTAATGAGAACTTCAAATGGAGTGGCTTTATCTATACGATTGGCGTGAGGACGCGGCCATGTAATGATGTAATTGATAGTGAAGCACTCCTTTGCTACATAGAGCACCATAGAGGTTGACGATCGATCTTATTCTTATTCATACAGATTTGGAGACAAACGTGGTTTGACGAGAACTTGAAGTGGGGTGGATTTCATGTTTGTAAGACCGACGCTTCCAGTCATATCAACTGGTTCGTTCCCAGGAGTTGAGACCTCAAAACCTTGAAGAAAACCAGCCAGGGACAACAGGGTCATTTGAAGGCCTAAAGTAATCCAGGGCAAGCTCTTCTTCCACTCCCAAATGGTATCAGCTCAAAATGCTGACCCTTAACATCAGTGCCCTTATGGGTGGTGAGAAATCTCTCTGGTTTGAACTCCATCGGGTCGGACCAAACCCGCGGGTCAGTATGCACCTTCGAAAGGTTGACCATCAACCAAGTGCCTCTTGGGACATGGTACCCTCCAACAGTGCAGTCCTCAGTGACTTCCCTCAGACCAGAGAGTGGTCCAGCTGGGCATAAACGCAGTGCTTCTTTAACACTGGCTCGTAGATACTCCAGGTTGTTGATATCTGATTCGTTCACTAATCTTTCTTTGCCAACATGGTTGTCTAGTTCTTCATGGATCTTCTTCAGTGCTTGAGGGTTGTTTAACAGCAGTGAGAGAGTCCACGTTAGGGTCACCGTTGTTGTGTCCGTGCCTCCAGTTATCAAACTCTGCAAAATTAATCATCATTTCCTAATTTAATTAGAACTATTGTACTTGAGATCAAAATTTAGTTTAGTACTTAAAACTTAATAGAAATAATTAACTAATCTCAAGGTGTTGAAGGAAAATACCTTATGTGTATCTTCGTAAAAGTAACTGACGAAAGTAAATTATGAAATTAGTGATCAAATGATGTAACCGCTCAATCAATTATCAATTAGTCATTATGTATATTATTATTAACATTGAATATCGTTATTATGTGCGTGTAATTACAGTTGTAATCGACCTCTATATAAAGAGAGTTGTTAATGAAATGAGTAGATCAATCCGATTCCATTTTTCCTGTAACACGTTATCAGCACGAATATGTATTTATGTTGGATACGCACCTCCAACAATTATCCGCACTCGGAACCCTTGGCAGGCGATCTCTTTCCGCTTAAAAATTGTGGAGTGTCACTTTGATGAGACAGTTCCCGTCGTTAGGGAGAGATAAGAAAAAAAAAGTTTCTAAGGGAACGACAGGAACTGTCGTGGTTGCTTCACTCTGTCTCATCTTGATCCCCACATAATCGATACCTTGAACGTAACAGTTTCGATGCCTGATACGTTTATAGATATTGCTGAAGTGACGAGATCACACATGTTAGCTGCAAATGTCTGCAAGGATAAAAGTTCCCAATAAAGGGCATGTCGCTACAGATAGAGGCGATGTAACCACACTTAGTGGAGGTGTGGTTGAGGCCGTGGCTCCCTAAGGGAATAGGGGAGACCACTTGGTTCGATCAATACTTGCCTAAAGGATTTGGGTAAGTAAGGCACAACCTCATCAATGTAAAGAATCTCTCTCATGAGATTGTCTTTTATTACAGTTATGTCTATGAATCAATACTAGAGGACGCTCCGATGTTTAAAATGATTCCAGAGACAAAATCTCAACATATTACGAGAGTACATACACATTGATGATTCATACTGTTGCTCAAAGAATCATAGAGCACGAAGGTATCGAACCACGCTCTGTTGAAAATGTCAACAAAGAGCATATTGGCCTACATAAAAATGCGATCCAGAAAGAGCTAGATTCTCTGACAAAGAGACAGGTATTTGGTTTGGTAATGCTAACCTTACCAAGTGTAAAACCTGTAGGACATAAATAAGTCTTTGTCATAAAGCGTAATGAGAAGAATGAAGCCCTAAAGGACAAGGCTCGCCTTGTGGCACCAAGGTTTCTCGCAACGCTCTGGATTGACAACGAGGAGAAATAATCTCCCATAATGGAAATGCAGCTCATCGATGTGGTTACTACTTATCTCCATGGGATCTTGATTGGGAGATATCCATAAAAGTGCCTGATGGCCTTGAACTATCCAACTTAAGTAACTCTAAATCATGGAGTGCGTTTGCAATTAGAATTGAAAATGCTCACTTTATGCAAGTGACTACTTGAGTGGAAAGGGATACAAAATGATGAACTATGCCCCTGCGTACTCATAGAGGAAAAAGTTCCGGATTTGCAATTATAGCTATCTATGTTGATGATATGAACATAGTAGGTACTTTGATGAAGTAAGAGAAACCGTGAGCTATATGAAATCTGAATTGAGATGAATAATCTTGGGATCTCAGTTAATAACGAGTTTGTGGAATACTAATCCACTAGTCTGCATGTGTCCAAAAGATTCTCAGGCGATTTACATGGACAAAATGCATACTGTTAGCACTCCTAATGATCCGTCGATGTTTGGATGTAAAGGAAAATTCATTTCGTCCAAAGGAAGTTGATGAAGAAGGGTAGAGAAATAAAAACTCTTCTCTAAAGTGCAATAGGCGCAATATTGTACTTAGCCCAATGAACACGACCGAGTATTACATTCTCATTGAACTTGTTCAAGCGCCAACGCAGTGTCATTAGAAGGTATATAAATAATGTATCTTGATACCTAAATGAACCATTGACTTGGTTCATCCTATCCCTATAGAAAAATGAAGGGAATGCAGATAGAACTGCAACCCTCTACATCAAAACCTCAAACGATGTTTTGGTTGGGGTTCACTAATGTCAGGTATCTAAGGTCAATAGGTTGTTCCTACACTGGTTTTGTAATCGTCATTGGGAACACGACAATACCTTGTGAGAAACATCAGACTCTCCTCAAGATTCAAATGAATCAAATAAGGTTCGAGGAGAATAGGAAAAACTTGTTTTTCAAATCGCAGCCTATGGCTATATCTGAAAGGCATGTGAGAAACATAGGAATGTAAAGACGTTCTTAGCTCCCTTGATTGATGTAAGGATTAGGAGTAGTGTAGACTTCAGGGGGAGTCTAACACACATAGGTGCGTTGTGTTCTTTTTCCTTCGACCAAGATTTATTTTGTCCCACTGGGTTTTGTTACTTGGCAAGGTTTTTAATGAGGCAACACCTCATGCACCGTTTTAACTTTGACTTGACACAAGAGGGAGTGTTGAAGGAAAATACCTTATGTGTGTCTTCGTCGTTCGTCAAAGTAATCGACGAAAGTAAATTATGGAATTAGTGATCAAAGGATGTAACCGTTCAATCAATTATCAATTAGTCATTATGTATATTGTTATTAAAATTGAATATCGTCATTATGTGCGTGTAATTACCATTGTAATCGACCTCTATATAAAGAAAGTTGTTAATGAAATGAGTAGATAAATTCCGATTCCATTTTTCCTGTAGCACAAGGATAATTTTCTGATTATGAAAGATGTAAATCAAACCTATATATAACAACTTTAACCGCTTTAGAACTGGTTGCTCCAAAAACTTCTCTTTGTAGTTTTCCGTTTTGTATAAAAAAAATGTACGTCTTATATATATAGAGAGATTCTAAACGACACAGATATGCATGGGTTATGAGACATACCACACATGTTGCCTTCACGACGGTATCAGCATCAAAGCCTCCAACGTGAGATCCATCAAGGACTGAAAGCATAACATCCATGAAATCTTGGTCGCCGCCTTTAGTCTTCCCCAGGTTGTTCGTCTATGCTTGTGCTCCTCTAACCACTCCATGACTATAAGGTCGAGTTCCTTTGCAGTGTACATCATAGCCTTCTGCTGGCCACCTAAATCCCACCACTTAAGCCATGGAACTGCATCCCCCAACACAAAAGTCCCGCCAAATGGAAGAAATCCCTCATGGCCTTTTGGCACCGTCGTGCCTTTTTTTCGTCGCTCAAATTACCATCAGCGATATTGAAGTATCTTTTTCCAGCAATCATCCTCAGAACCACGTTCAGTGTCAAATCCCCAAACCACTGCTTCATCTCCACCGGAACTTGGCCAGTGCTTGTGCTGATTATGTCTTTTCTTTGCCTCCATTGCTTGTATAACTGTTTCAAACTCATCTCTACTTCGGATACTCGAACATGTTTGAGTAGCTCGAGCCTTCTGTTTGAGAGTAGCTCTAGGGATATCAACTTACGTATTTCACGCCAGTATGGACTGTAGGGGCTGAAACCGAACATGGCATAGTTGTAGCCCAAGTGTTTGGCAACTAGAGTAGCTGGACGGGAGGAAACAACCGAGTCGTTGATGGTGAAACATTCCTTAGCCGCTTCCCAAGTACTTAAAACAAGAGTGGAGTGGATGCCAATATTGATTGTGAAGATTGGTCCATACTTGTGAGTCAGGGCTCCCAAGGTTATATGGGGAAGCTGCTTGGATCCTCCAAGGAGGTGTAGATGGCCTAGCAGCGGCCATCCACCTGAGACTTGAGGGGGTTGGGGACTCCTGTTGGCTCTGTACCTCTTAGTTACACTAAAGAAGGAAAACAAAAAATAGCAAGCAAGAGTCCGGTTGTGGCTCCGGTATGTTGGTATGGAACAGCTAAAATCGATTCCATTGTGGCTACCTAGCTAGTGAATGTAAATCACTAAAGGGTAGTGCATGCATGACCTATCTATACGTCTTTGCAATATATATATATATATATATATATAGTCCTTATCTATAGCGAAGCTCGTTCTGAAATTAACGTGCGAAAGTCTTTATTTGACTCACTTTTCGATCATATTTTCGATCATACCCGGTCAGTGTCTAGATACATATCGTATGATCATCCTTACAAAGTTTCATCCAGTTTGGTGATCGTTTGCACACCGAATTAGATAAATAAATCAATAGAACAAAATCTGTCCAAGTAGAACCGTTGGAGTAAATCATGATTATGGAGGCTTAAACGATCACCAAAGTGGATGAAACTTTGTAAGAATGATCATACGATATGTATCTAGACACTGACGGGTATGATCGAAAAATATAACCGAAAAATGAGTCAAATAAGGACTTCGCACGTTAATTCCAGCACGAATTAACCCTAAACCCAGACTATATATATATATACACACACGCGCGCGCCTTTTTATAGATCTCGCAATAACACTAATCTCTTCATGGACAAGAAAATATCACGCTAACCTGTCGCAATTGTTCTTTCGATAGTGGAATAATAAGCTAATAATCACATCAAATTAGGGCCCGAGATGATGACTTACACTGAGAATCGAAATTATATATAACCCGGGAATGCATTATCGGGAGAGAGTGCGTCCAAAGTATATTGTTGTTTAACTTTGTTTTGATGACTATGGGAACAGAAAGAGATACGTGTGGGCTAGGTAAAGTTTCTTTTGAGAAAAAGATAATTTTATAAGATCGATACTTGGCATTTTCTTCTTTCAGACTGATCAATACACGTAATGATGACATACAAAGCAAAGGAAGAATAGGACTAGTACTTGTAGAAAAATTCAAACCAAAAGAGACGTTTTGTTGAAGAGTCTGATCTGTACCAATATATGGATCTTCTTAAACCTCACTGAAGCCATGCCATCACAAATTCACAATTGATTTTTCTTTGCTAACTGTACAGTATAGTTGGAGTCATGTAATGAACAACATTGATTCGACATCTATTTATTGTGCACTTATATGATTCTTTCACACACGCAATATATTGATCGATCCTCTTATTCCATAAAATCGCCGCAAGGCTTCTTGTTACAATATATAGATCAAGATCGCATGAAAACCGCGTGCCCTTGGGAACATGGTAGCCAGCTATGGTGCAGTCTTCATTGAACTCATGTGGTGCTGCTAGCTAATGGTGCTGCAGGGTATAAACGCAACGTCTCCTTCACGATGGCTTGCTTAAATGTGACTCGGCGACGGTTGTTTCTCTTCCTACTTCTGTGTCCAGTTCCTCTTGAGCTTTTTCCAACACATGAGGATGGTTCAACAATAGTGATATTGCCCAAGTCAACGTAACATACATTGAATCGCTACCTGCTGCAATCAAATTCTGCAAAAATATACAATATTGAATAACTTACAGGGAGAGCTAGCAAGCTAGATATATATCTACGACAAGAAGGTGGAGAGCTGCAGAGGGTAAATTAGTAATTGAAGTGCGCACCTTCTTGAAGCAATTGTACACAACTTGGAATAGCAGTGATCTTATGAAAAAGGAGGGCAACTCGGATGGTGACCGCGTAGTGTTGGTGGAGTTGAAGGAATTGTTGGGGGACTTGAGTTTAAATGTGATTCTTAGAATGATCTCCGGGAAGCGATATTCTTTTGCGGCCAATGATGATGAGAAGAAAGAAGCGGGTCACATCCATACTGCCGTCAGCCCGTGAGGAAGTTCATTTACTTTGTAGGGCTGTTTACAGTGGGTGATTCGATTCCTTATATTCGGTGGTTGGATATAGGTGGACATGAGAAGGAGATGAAGAAAACTGCAAAAGAAATGGATGCCATTCTTGAGGGCTGGCTAGAAGAGCATAAGCGAAAGAGAGCACTCAGAGAGGAGGAAGATGATATAAAAGAGCCCGGTGACTTCATGGATGCATTGATTTATGCCCTGGAAGGAGCAGACCTTAGTGGTTATGATGCTGATACTGTTAACAAGGCCACATGTTGGTAAGCATATTTTGGTTATTTTCAACACCAAAACATGACGTATAAATATAAAAGATGACTACTGCAAATTAAACGATATCGCAGGCGTGATGAAATTTACTAGGAAAGTGAGAGTATCCATTAATCGGATTGCTCTAGCCTTTTCTTCTGTTGCCAGAAGATTGATATATATGGGTACGTACTCTGTTCTTCACAAGTAATTGAGTAAACCCTTCACAGACGACAGCAACATGGGTGTGATTATATAATGCATGGAAAGTTGGAAACCCGGCATAGATAAACCGGCCCTGTGATTCCTTATTACCCGGCATAAATTAAACGATTCAGATGGTTTCCAATATGAGTTGGCCCTCTCGGATAATATGAGACAGACGGACAAACATAGAAAAGGCTATGACAGTACACACCCCAGTCTTCAGTCATCTTCATGCGTTTAATATACTATTATTGTGGATTTTTTACTATACATATGAGTATAGCATACATGAAGCCGTGAGTCGTCTGATTATCTTGAATTTTAAATTGCTAAATGATTAGACGGCTCACGGCTTGATATATGTTATACAAATGTGTATAGCAGCCGAACCTTAACGAACCAATTAGATTCAACGTACTTCATATAACTAGCCAGTGCAACAAAAAAACCAATAACTAATTGGTCCTGTGACTCCTGTTCACAAACGTGGCCAGCTAAATTTATTTTATTTTCTTTTTCAAAGGATGCATTAGAGCATCTTCAATGGATATATGCCAATATTTTTGTCAAATTCAAAATTTGATGTGACAAGGCAAAAATAATATTTCCTAATTTGGTTAATCTCATCTCCAATAGAGATGTCAAATTTTAAATAATTACCATATATTAAACAATCATTTAAACTTGTAAATAAGTAAAATACTTAGGAGAGAGCTAGAGAGTAAAAAAAAATGGCATTTCCTTTCAACAATGTCAAATTTGACATGGACTCTCTTAATGCCATTTCCACATGTAAATCAACTATTTGGTTGGAGAATGCTGACTATGTCAAATAAGAATTGTTTTAGTGAGTTGTCAAAAATGTCTTATCGGATGGAGATATTCTTAGTTTTAAAATGACGAATGACCTTTCCAGTAAGGGATGAGGCAGTTATCGGCTAAGTTGAAACTCAACATAGTAGCCGCCTAAGCTTTTATCCTTCTCACATCACTGTATTCGTTGATCTGGTGATTGGTCTTATATATCTCTACTATATATACACTGAATAAACAAATGTCGACTAATTACCAACTACTGAATTAGATTACAAGAATATTCCAAAGATCACGACAAGTCATCGCAATCTAAAAAGATAAGATAAACGAGAGTTTGTGTGTTAGAACATGTTTGCTCAACTCGTAATCACTCAACTTGTTTATTCATAAAGTTTAGTGCACAAGCGAGGTTTGATTAGTACGTTTAGAGGGGTGGCCTTAACATTTGTAAGTCCAAAACTCTCAGACATATCAACAAGCTCATTTGATGGTGTTGAAACTTCGAATGCATGTAAAAAGCTAGCTAAAGCAAATGGTACCATCTGAAGAGCAAACGATATCCCAGGACATCTTCTACCACTTCCGAAAGGGATTAGTTCAAAATGATGACCCCTAACATCAATGTTCTTGTGGGTGGTGAGAAATCTCTCCGGTTTGAACTCTAATGGGTCGGGCCACATTTGTGGGTTGGTTTGAATCTTCAAAGGTTCGTGATCAAGCGGGTGCCCTTTTGGACATGATAGCCATTCACTGTGCAGTCCTCAGTGAACTCATGCTGTGCTGATAATGGTACTGCCGGGTATAAACGAAGCGTTTCTTTCACAATGGCTTGGATATAAACCAGCTTGCCTGTATCCGACTCGGTCACAAATCTTTCTCTGCCGACTTCTGCATCCAATTCATCTTGAGCTTGTTTCAATACGTGACGATTATTCAATAATAGTGATATTGCCCATATCAATGTAACCATGGTGGTATCGCTACCTCCTAAAATCATATTCTGCAAAATATATTGTATATTGATGAGATGATTAAGAAAGCTCAACAAACAAACAAAAAAGCATCGTGATCTAATCGGAATTCGGAAGAGTATAACCATTAAAATTTAAAGGTCCTAAAGGCTAGCTAGAATCTTTAGTGATAAAAAGATGAAGCTTTAGTTTAGGGAATTGATACAAACTACAGCCGTCCTATATGTTCTAATCACTAATACAAAATATATCAGACTCACTCTGTAATTGTTCTAATAATTAGACCCACCCTCCATAGTCAAGCCTGCCTATTTCGAAAGATAAATAGATATGCATATATATATAAACCCTATACACACACACAGAAAAAGAAATTAGTCATCTAATATATACGTACCAAACATGTGGCTTTGTTGACTGTATCCGCATCGTAACCGCCAAGGTCTGCACCTTGAAGGTCAGTAAGCATGGCGTCCATGAAGTCATGCTCTCCGGCGTCACCTGCTCTTCTCCTTTGTTTATGCTCTTGTAACCACTCCTCAATGATAGCGTCGATTTCCTTTGCAGTTTTCCTCATGGCCTTTTCATGACCACCTAAATCCAACCACCGAAGGTAAGGAATCAAATCGCCCACCATAAACACCCCAGCAAAGTAAAGGAACTTCTTCACTGCATCCTGCACGCGACCTGCTTCTTTCTTCTCATCCTCATTAGCGGAATCACTAATGAACGAGTAGCGTTTTCCAGCTACCATTCTAAGTGTAACGTTAAGAGTCAAGTCCCCAAACCATTGTTTCAACTCCACCAAAGCTACATGATTATGATCTGTACGTTTGAACAATTCTTTCAGGAAGGTAGCCACCTCGGAGACACGAATGTCTTTAAGCAACTGCATCTGGCGGTTGGAGAGCAGCTTCAAGGTTGCTAGTTTACGCACTTCTCGCCAATATGGTCCGGAGGGCGCCAATCCAAACATGGCGTAGTTGTAGCCCATAAGTTCCTCAGCTGCCATTTTGGGGCGCGAAGACGCAGCCATGTCATGGATTGTAAAGCACTCCTTGGCCACTTCACTACTGCTCACCACCTAAGTTGGATAGACTCCGAGGCGCACAGTAAAAAGGGGACCATACTTGTCTGCCATGGCTCCCAAGATGATTTGGGGAGGCGTCGATCCTCCTAGCAACGGAAGGTGACCAAGTATAGGCCATGCTCCCTTGGCTTGAGGTGCTGCTAATCTGCTCCTCCTCCATCTCTGTGAAAAATAATAAAAATAGAGAGCGAATGTTATTGCGAATATTAAACCAGTTGTGACATGTAAGTTCATCTGATCAAGGAGGAGATCCATTAATATTCGATTGCTAGAATTAAATTTCTCTGGCTATATGCATCTTCGTTATATACTTGGCTGTCATTGAAGTCTTTTTATAGATCACGCACAAACACTAATCTCTTCATGGACAGAAAAATCTCACTATAACCTGTCGCAAGTGTTCTTTCGATAGTGGAATAAGCTAATAATCACATCAAATCAGGGCGCCGAGAATGATGACTTTGTTAAGCAAATAGGTATTTTAGGATTATAATGTAAGGGTAATCATGTTTTTCTCTTATCTAGCCCTATGTAGTCCAATATATATTTGTTGCAACACTCTTTTCCAATCAATGAGAATATAGACACAATGTAGCCTCCAAACTTTCTCCCTCTTTTATTGCTTTCTACATTTTCTTTTCAATAAATCTTGGTTCCTATCATGGTATCAGAGCCATGGTCACGATCTGTGGCTATGTGCTTCTGATTATCTCTGCTTCCGCTTTTTCTCTTAGATTTCACTAATATCAGTTTTCCCCAATTTCAAAATCCCTAGCCTAGCCGAGCAGTCCTCCATCGGAGCCATGTGCGACTTCATCGAAGGAAGGAGATAAGATTTCGACTTCAATTTCGGCTTCAGATCTGGATCGATTCTTCACTGTTGTTGTGTCGACGGCAAAAATCAGATCTGGATCGATTTGCATATTTGCTTAAACCCTAAATCATATAACTCAGATGATCTCATTTGTTATGCTATTCTCATCAGTTTTCCATTTTTATTTTTCATATCAAAGTTTCTTTGCCGTCTACCAAAGAAAAGGAGACGAAGCAATTAAAAATTTCAATTTGTTTTTGGTCTGGTGAGATTGGTTTGATAAGTTAGATTATGGATGGGTTGTGTGGTTCTAGAGTGAAGTTCTTGTCTAATTTTTGGTGAAGTTGTTTCGGGTCTCTCTATTATTGTTGCTGTGCTGCTGTTGGAATGGTTGATTTTTGCCCTTTCCGCACTCAAAATTTTGCACTTGCTGCCATTGATTGAAGTATGAAATCAAAAGAATTGAAAATTGTTAGTAGATGACAGCAGCGAGTTGCTATAGAGGATGATAATAGAAGTTGTGGGAGTTGAATTGATGGATTTTGGCTGTGATGTCTGCTGGATATATAAGTATGGATTCAAAAGTTTATGCAGGATTATATGGTTAGCTTGAGAGCAGCATTGCATTCAGTCTTATTTTTCAGATATACAATTTTTAGTTTAAGCAAATATGCAAATTTCAGTTTCAGAAAATATGCTTTTTTCAGTTTCATGATGTAGTGCTATAAAGTTTCTGCTACCTCAATGTTTTGCTGCCTCCTTCATAGCCAAGTCCTCTTGATTTAGGAGAAGCTCTCATTGCTACAAGGATGATGGGTTATTGAATTGGGATGTAATTGCTTTCTTTGATGTAATTTGGCTATGGATGTGTATTGTGATCCAACCATATATAATGCTTGTTGTGCCAAGCATATGGTTGAGGGGGGTGTTAAGCAAATAGGTATTTTAGGATTATAATGTAAGGGTAATCATGTTTTTCTCTTATCTAGCCCTATGTAGTCCTATATATATTTGTTGTAACACTCTTTTCCGATCAATGAGAATATAGACACAATGTAGCCTCTAAACTTTCTCCCTCTTTTATTGCTTTCTACATTTTCTTTTCAATAAATCTTGGTTCCTATCAGACTTACACTGACAAATTACATATAACCCGGGAATGCATTATCGGGGGAGAGTGCGTCCAAAGGTATATTGTTCTTTTAACTTTGTTTTTTGACTATGGGAACAGAAAGAGATAAGTGTGGGCAGGTAAGGTATCTTTTGAGAAAAAGATAATTTTATCAAGATCGATACTTTGGCATTTTCTTCTTTCAGACTAATCACTTTCTTCTTCATGTTCTTCAGGCGTTTGGGTTTGATCCGATCTTTATACAATGGGTGCGTGCCTTGTTTCTGTCAGCCAAACTTTCTATGTTGATCAATGGGAGGACTGTGGGGTAGTTTTCTTGTGAAAGGGGTGTGCGTCAAGGTGACCCCTTTCTCCCTTGCTCTTTTGGTTAGCAAAAGAGGTCCTTAGTCGTGGGATCTCTTTACTTGTTTCATCAGGACAGCTGCATCGTATCTCCTCTCCGCGAAATACTCTTGCTCCATCTCATGTTCTATTTGCAGATGATGTTATTGTTTTTTGTCGGGGTAATAAGCAGAATTTATCGCGGGTGAGATTCTTCAATGAATATGGTAGTGTTTCAGGTCAAGTTATCAACAAAGGGAAGTCTCAGGTTTTTATCGGAAAAAGTATACATTCAAGGCGGCATTCTATTTTGAACTTCTTAGGTATTCCCTTGGGGTCTGCTCCGTTCATGTATCTGGGTGCCCTTATTTTTCATGGCAATCCTCGTGCTTCTTATTTCAATCAAATTGTTGACAAGATAAGGATAAAGTTATCGAGTTGGGTGAGTTCTTTTTTGTCAATGGCAAGACGTTTGCAGTTTATCAAGTCTGTTATTTTTAGCATGTTGGTATACACTTTTCAAGTGTATGAATGACATGTGTCTGTGGTACGGAAAATTGAGGTCTGGTGCCGAAACTTTCTATGGTCTGGTTCAATTGATAAAAGAGGGATCCCTCTGGTGGCTTGGAAGTCTTGTTGTTCCCCAATTGAAGAAGGTGGCTTAGGGCTCAAACAATTAGTTCTGCTTAATCGATCTCTCTTATTGAAACGTTGCTGGGACATCTATACAGCTCAATCTGAGGGTTGTGTTTTTATTCGCAATCGTTTCTCTAGACAGAAATCTTATGCTCCTTCTATATGGCCTGGTCTTCATCAATTCTGGAAGACGGTTCAAGATAATTCACAATGGTTAATTGGTTCTGGGAATGGAATTTATTTTGGCACGACAAATTTATGGGCAAGCCAATAAATGAGTTCTTTGGTTCTAATGTGTTGATGCAGGATAACTCAGATTTGGTGTCGAATATATAGACAATGGCTCATGGTATCTTCCTCCCTTACTACAGTTGCACTACCCAGCCTTATGTGATATGATCAATCAAGTCTCTGTGTCAGACGATCCTTCAATTAATGACAAACTTATATGGACCTCTTTAGCCTCCGGTGAGTTAACCGCTAAACAAGCCTATACTTTTATGCGGCATTCTTCTAATCCAGTAATTTGGGGTAAGAGATTATGGGCTAAATATATTCTACCAAGAATGTCTTTCCTGGCATGGAAGGTGTTAAGAGGTAGAGTTATTTGTGATGATTTACTTCAGCGTCGAGGTATAGCTTGGGTTTCTAGATGTGAGTTTTGTGGTGTTTGCTCTGAGACTTTGAATCATACTTTCCTCTCTTGCTCGTTCACTGCTTCAATTTGGAGTCACTTTGGCTCCCTTTTTGAGTTGGGTATGATTCCTTCTTTTATTTTGAAGCTTTATGGGTTGGGTTTGCAGAATGGAAGAAGTCCTCAATTAATGGAATTATGGCTTATTTGCTTTACCTTCATTTTGCGGTTTGTTTGGCTTGTGAGAAATAAAACTAGATTTGATGGTTGTCGCTTTTCAGTTGAAGCTGTTCGAAGACTAATATCAGGTCATATAAGAGCCGTTAGTCATCTTACAATGGGTCATATGCATAATAGTGTCCAGGAGCTGCGAATTTTGAAATGTTTTGGAGCCCCATGTCGACCTCGTGCAACTCCTAGTGTTGTTGAAGTTAATTGGCTTCCTCCTTCTTTTGGTTGGGTGAAGATAAATTCTGATGGCTCTTGGAAGCATCAGGAGGGAGTGGGTGGCTATGGTGCTATTTTTTGGGATTACAAGGGTCACTTTCTTGGTGCTTTTGCCTCAAAGCTGGAAATTTCTAATTCAATTTCAACGGAGATAATGGCTGTTATTAAAGCTATTGAACTTGCTTGGGTTCGTGATTGAAAACATATTTGGTTGGAAGTTGACTCATCTTTGGTACTTGATTATATTCGCAGACCTTCTCTTGTTCCTCGGCCTCTTCGAATTCGATGGTTGAATTGCTTATACCGAATCTCTCAGATGAATTTCAAAGCTACTCATATTTTTCGTGAAGGAAATAAAATAGCTGATGCTCTGGCAAATCAATGTACGTCATGTTTTGAGTTGGTATGGTGGGATGACCTTCCACCTTTCATATTATTGTCTTATAATAACGATGTTAGAGGTATGCCTCAATTTCGTTTCAGCTAGCTAGTCTGTTATTTGTTTTGGGAGGTTTTGGTTTTCATCCCCCTCCTTTGTTTCTTTTTCTTTTATTAATAAATTAGAATGATAGACGATTTATTCTTCTATACTCGATCATTTAGCGAAAAAAATACACCTAATGAGAAGAAGAGGACTAGTACTTCCTTGTAGAAAAATTCAAACCAAAAGAGACGTTTTGTTGAAGAGTCTGATCTGTACCTATATATCGATCTTCTTAAACCTCACTGAAGCCATGCCATCACAAATTCACAATTGATTTTTCTTTGCTAACTGTACAGTATAGTTGTAGTCATGTAATGAACAAGATTGATTCGACATCTATTTATTGTGCTCTTATATGATTCTTCCACACATGCAATATATTGATCGATCCTCTTATTCCATAGAATCGCCGCAAGGCTTCTTGTTACAATATATAGATCGAGTTCGCATGAAAACCTAGCGAGCTATTATAAACCACGTACGTACGCACCTTAATTACAACAAGATGCATGGAGTCTGGATATTTCACTTTATTAATTCAAACATATAATAAGCGTCAACAGAAATCAACTATAGAGCTTAGCGTGAAGACGAGGGGTGAGGAGAACTTCTAATGGAGTTGCTTTAGGAATGGTCAAACCGGGACTCTCAGTCAAGTCGACGAGCTTATCCGATGCCGTTTCGAACTGAAACGCCTGCAGTAAACGAGCCAGCGTGAGGTGAAGAACTTGCAGCGCAAACGACACACCAGGACAGGACCGTCTCCCGGACCCAAAAGGAATCAGCTCAAACTGCTGACCTCTAACGTCGACGTTGGAGTGACTGCTGTTTGTCATAAACCTCTCCGGTTCGAAAGCAGACGGCTTGGTCCATACACTCGGATCCCTTTGAATCTTCCAGACGTTTACGACCAGCCGGGTACCAGCTGGCACGTGGTATCCGGCGACGGTGCAATCCTCCAGAGCTTCTCGCGGTCCTAAGAGAGGCCCAGCTGGGTAAAGCCGCAGAGTTTCCTTGATAATGGCTTGAAGATAGACAAGGTTCTTGATGTCTGATTCATCAACTAGCCGGTCCGTGCCAACGTGGAGGTCTAGCTCTTCCTGTGCCTTCCTTAACACGTGGCGGTTGTTCAGGAGTAACGAGATTGCCCACGTCAGAGTTCCTGCTGTCGTGTCACTTCCACCTAGGATAATTGCCTGTTACGATAAAAAAAAAAAAAACTACATTATCTTTAATGGGCCATGAACTATAGTACTGTAGTACGTCCATTATGCTCCAAGTCTTGATCTAAAAGCCCAATGGAGAAGCTGTAACCATAAATGCTAGTGTTAGTTTGAAATTTTGAACCATTACCAGACAGGTAGACTTGATACTGGTATCTGAATCATGCTGAAAATTGGAGAGTTGTCCTTGTTCCTGAAGAGACAGCATGACATCAATGAAGTCCTCCTCCCCCTCCGCACCTTTGGCCTTGAGATGATCACCGTTATTAGATTTTAGTCTTCTCCGGCGATGCTCCTCCAGCCACCCACCAAGTATTTGATCCAAGTCCTTGGCGGTCTTCTTCATAGCCTTCTCATGTCCCTGCAAATCCAACCACCACAAATACGGCAGCGCATCCGAAACCACGAAGATCCCAATCAGATGAAAAAACTGACTGATTGCTTTCTGGCACAGCCTCGCCTCCTCCTCGTCACACGCAGCTGCCGACGCGCCAAAGTAACGCTTTCCCGCCACCATCCTCACCACCACATTGAGTGTCAACTCCTCCAACCAATGCTTCATTTCCAAGAGCACAGGAGAGCATGACCCTTTTTCGACCCATAAACCATGCAACTCTCGTATCCCCATATCTACTTCAGAAATCCGGACGTGTTTGAGCATCTCCAGACGACGGTTCGAGAGGAGTTCGAGTGTTGCAATCTTTCTCATTTCGCGCCAAAAGGGGCTGTAAGGTGCGAAACCAAACACGGCGTAGTTGTAGCCCATGTGCTTGGCTGCCACCGTGGTCGGACGTGAGGCGAGCGCCTTATCGTTTGTGGTGAAGCAGTCTTTGGCTACTTCCCAACTGCTTACTACGAAGGCACGGCGGCTGCCGAGCCTGATGTTGAAAGCTGGGCCGTATTTGTCGGCCATTGCACCTAATGTGCGGTATAGAAGCTGATCTCCGCCACCTAGAAGGTGGAGGTGGCCGATGATTGGCCATGCACCCTTAGGTTCCGGAGCCTCGTGGTGCTTGGAACCTCGAAGCAATGCAATAACTAAATAGATTAGAGAAGCAAGAAACACAGCAATGAGAGTGATTAACTGGAAAGAAAGATCCATGATTAGACAACAGGGTATGATAATATCACAAGGAACGCACGTACAACGGTTTATATAGGAGTTCACCTAGGTCAGTATTGAGTAGGTTACCTTGCATGAAGCATACCAAATTTCAAGCCATAGTGTAAAGGTCGACGCGAGTATTGAGTAGGTTTTACCTTGACATTGTTTTTCCTTGACATTGGAGTAGGTTTTACCTGGAGTAGGTTTTACCTTGAGTAGGTTTTACCTTGACATTGTTTATGCTTCATTAGATTTCCCATTATGACTATTTAACTAAATTAAATACGCCACACTTTTTCATATATATAAGCTGAAGGTTAGTTGCTGTTAGAGGTGTTAACTGTTAAGTCAAGTCCAAGCACGAATCATGCCGATCTGTCACTTTTGGAATCACGTAATATAACCATCAACTTATAATAAATAGAGTCATCATCTTTCGTAATTTTACAGTTCTCAAATTCGCAAAATGTTGCGAACTTGTGAGAACCTCTACTTTCATGTTCTATCAATATTTGAGCAACGTCAAGACATAAGATCTTACATAAAATGGTGATAAAGTTTCATATATATCAGATACAGTTTCTTTGTAGGTGCTGGACAATTCAAATACTGAATATCTAAATTCAACAATTGTTCGGATTCTCTGTTGGTGCTTACTCAAGAGATCAATCATCGATCTCCATCTTGTGATGAGACATATTTGGTTACATCAAAATTTTCATGTCAAATTCCCCCTCTTCCGTTGTCAAATGGGAGATGAAATGCAAACGAAGATGATGAGGACAACAATAACGTACAGAGGTCGATCAAAAAGAGGAGACATATATTACTTCTAGTTAAGTTTAATTAGACACTTGATTTAAAACTTCGCGAGGATTAGCTAAAGCTAGCTGGCTAGAAAACTAGATAGAAGGGTAATTAATCAAGTCATTTGAAGGTTGAGGGTGTTGAGCATAGACCATTCGCCACTTGGCCTTCAAGCGTGAACTCTAGGTTAAGATACATATGATCCGAAGATGACAAGGAGCTACAATCCAACTGGCGGCCTGAACCCGAATCCTCTTCATCCACCTAATCAAGTTTCAAGTAAACTATATCATTCACCATAATACACTAATATTTGTACAAAATTTAAAAGGGTTTTGCTGGTAGGTACCGGTTTTGATGTGGAAGTATGTAAATACCTTGGTACCAATTGAGGATGGGGAATCAGAACATGTCAAAAAATCTCCAGGACTTAGTTTGCAGCTGCCATTTGTCTTCCTTGTAGAATGCCATGATCCTCTGCTCACAATTAGTTATCAGGCTAGTGATCAGAACTTGAATAATGCATCAAATCGTACGTCCAAATAAAACCAAACACATATATATACTCTCTCTTCTGGTTTATATATTATGCAGTACGTGTATGTACACATATTGTATACACACACATTGCAGTCCATTGAGGCAAGACATTATTGCTCAGTACGTGCGATACATAATTGGAGTCAACAAATCCATCAATCTGATGCCAAGACATTATTAGACAGTAGCCAAGCTATCTATCCTATCTATCAAAGTTGTTGTACGTAGTTAGTTGCTTTCCTTTATGATCGACTCGATCTCTACCAACCAACAATAGCCGTTTGATTACATATACACAATATGTATTGAGATTTGTAGTCTAAATCCTAGACTTTTAGGGCACATTGGGATGCATGATCATATTTGTATGGAACTAGCTTAGCTAGCTTGTAACCTAATACCCTTGACGTATTAGCGTTTCATGCCAGTATGAAATTGCAAAACCTAGCAAATCAATTTACTAAGTAACTTCATCAAAATCAATGAGCTTTGAGATGCCTCCAGAAATAAATACTCTACACTAGTAACAACGACAGACACCGTGTTGGACTTGGACCAAAACTATACATACAGATCGATCAGGGGAATTAAAGATCAGAAAAGGGTCTTTAATTCATTTTCTCCAAGCCAGGCAAAAACATGCCAATATTCGTGCATGTATGTCTGCATATATTTATTATCTATCCATTTTGCAGAGCCTAAGAATACGATCAGGAAGATTCGCGTTTAGATCATTAACAAAAAATTGAATTAGCTACCTGATGCTGGGATTTTGCAGGAGCAGAGTTGAAGGTGAATCAATAGCCTTCTCAGAATCACAGGGTAGTGCTGATCCATTTACTTGAACATTATTATTCCTGGATTTTGGTCCAAACCCATATCCATCAGCTGCCCTTCATGACCTGCGACCAGAGTAAATGTAGATAGATAGATCGATCAGCTGGCCATTAATATATATGTTGGTCTTGCTTTTCCAGACACCAACCAAAAATAATTCACTTCACATGGAATCTACTGAGTAGTGAGTACTGATCGAAGGAAGGAGCTACGTCCAATAACAGATAATAATAATCTCAGTGTCAACCAGGCATATTGTTTTTTTTAGTCTAGCTGGGTCAAAATGATGATAATAGAGTTCTCTGTCCCACTGAGATCGCCCAGGCTCCGAAAACAAGAGAATAATGGAAGATAAAAGAAAATGGGGCCGGAATTTTGAAGATTTGAGAAAGAGATCGATCATGCAAATATGAAATCAGAGATAGCTAGGAACATATATTACAAATTCCAGTCCATTATTTACCTGTTCCTTTGTGGTCAGTGCTCTTCACTGTTCTATACATCTGCATGATAACCCAAACAAAAAAGAAAATCATGAGAAAAAACGGTCCACATTGCTAAGATTACTCCCTTTAGATGCCATTTTGTCCTTACATCACTTGTTGTTTACCCCCCACTACAAATGAATCATTCCAATAACATTTATATGTTAAATGCAGAATATTTTTCGAAACATAATCCTCAAAATTAGAAATTAAGAGAACCTATGTCATCAGCTATATGAATCTTATGTTTTTATTCAAAGCAAACAAGATTGAGCACAGTATAAGCTAGCCCACCTGCAAATGACTCTTCACGTGAGCGAGAGTTAGATCCTTCACATTCATCAACTCTAACACCGATTTTGGCGTTGCTCCTGCATTTCGATTTCATTTCCAAGAGAAATGGTAACCAACTAATTAGAAATGCAACTATATAGTTAATCTCTATGAAACAAATAAAGACGTCTAGCTAGCTTGTATATATGTGTATCTTACTTTCATGGCCACCGAGAAGCTGAACTGCATGAACGAAATGGGCATGAAGTGTTGTAGTCCACCGCATCCTCGGAGCTCTGACGCTTCTTTTCACATTCCCGACAGTTCTGGCGCTTCTTTTGAACTCTCGGCCGTAGATTTGAGGATGGTGATGATGATGGTGATTGAAGTTTCTGGGCAGTAGAGGTGTTGAACTAGTACTGTTACTAATTATATCCTTCATTTCAAGACCTAAACTCAAATTTGGCTCGGGCTCAGCGGAAGCGGGATTATAACTAGTCCTCTGATCTAAGTGGTAGAGAACATTTTCATGACTCAAATCACTCCCACTACTAGCGGAGTCGGTGGTTGAGCTCCGATCACCGTTAAGTGCTTTTCTTGATAAAGCCATCTCGTAGTGATCTGACGGTGGGCTGATCTGTAAAGAGAGATCAGGCAAGGGTGAAGAAGTACTTCTCATTATAGGGTTCGAGTTTGAGCTCAGGTACATCATGAGGATGAACTGTAGTGATTATATGGTGATGAGTGGCTTATGATTTGCACTGCACTGGGTTTGAGAAAGTGATGGATGCAGGGCCGGAGATATAGGCTTTTATAAAAAGTAGTACTAGATAGGAAGATCTATTTAAAATCTAAAAACATAGAAAGCTGGTGCGCGCAGGTAGTACTCGATCAGAGAGAGAATTCCAGAAATGAGAAAGCAACACTCAGTCCTTTTGGGAACAAAGCTAGGTTGATGGAAAAGTTTTTGAAAATGAGGAACAGTGTATTTAAGAGGAGCGGTAGCTGCAGATCAGTAGTGGTAGAGAGTTGAGACTTGAGAGTCCATACACACAACACAGATAGAGTCTCAGAGAGAGAGAGAGAGAGAGAAAGGGCCCGTTCTGGTTTTTATGGTAGAGAGATCGAGTAGCTAAGAGACTAGAGAGAGAGAGAGAGAGAGGAAGAAGGAGTGAAAAGGAAGTGGCAATAGGATACAATGGAGGTTTCTGCAGAGAGGAATGGTTGGAATTCGAGAAAACAAAAGGGCCACTGTTCAATGGAATATCGGAATCGCATCCATCTCATTTTAATTTCATGGATCGATTGCGACCCACTTGATTTAAATACCCTCTACTCTTGTTAATTTCTACCAGATATTATTCTAAAATGCTCTTTTATATATATAACAAGATATACCTTTTGTTTATATTTTTTCCTACATAAGAATATTTCCATTTTTTCTTCATGATATATATTGACTGGCAGGCAAAAAATATCCCCGTTCAAAGATGCATGCTGACCTAGCTAGCTAGCTAACCCTATTCATTTACTTCAGTTGCAGGACATGGCATGAACTACATCGGCTTCCATTGTAGAACATCTAATTAACCTCCAGAACATCGTTCAAGATCAAAATAACTACATTATGATGCATATATACATTTGAGTTGTAATGATGAACTTCTTATAAATTCCTTAATTAGTTTCTAGCCTAATTAACTTAATTAACTAATTAAACCGACTGTATATGAACTGAAGCCAGCTAGCTAGCTGATCTAGCTAGGGCCGGGCATGCAAGTGTGCTTTCTATACCTCTATATTATTTAGTCACTGGCCGGTGACCTGCTGGGGAATACAATCATAATTGAGCTGTACACGTGCGAACCCTGATGCAGATATCAGCTAATTAAGAGAGCTCAGTCGACCTTAGCTGGGATTAATTTAGATTGGAACTGAGTCGAAGATTGAATTACGGTGTCGTTAGAAATAAGGAAATGGCACGAACGGAGAATATATATGTATGAAGGAAATGAATCGAAGCACATATATGATAGAATACAAGGCTGAAGGCGTAGTGATAGATTAGAGGAATGAAGTTGCTAGGTCATGTCAGAGTGGCTGTGCTGTCCGGCGACACCAGGGTCGCAGAGCCACATGCAATATGCAACTCTGACTCTGACTCTGACTCCGACGTTGCCTCTGCAATCAGTCGAGTCTTGATCCCACGCGCTGGCTTCAAACTTGCATCACCTGGTGGAAGAACAGTGCGTGCCGGGAGAGAGCGCGTGGCCGGGAAACGAGGTAAGAGAGTTTGAACGGCTAGTATTTGTCCGATCCACAGTGTTCGATCGTCGTCCCCAATATTCCCTCTCCATGTCGCAAGTAAATAGTATTCCTTGGCCAAACCAAAAACCGGACTCATCTGTCTGTCGCCCGCGCGTGGAGTCCCACGTATACGAGTCCTTCATTCAAATTCTATAATATCTGTGAATTAAGCTAGAGATGATCGAGAAGCAAGCAAGCAAGGAAGGAGGACCATATTCGTCGGCGTCAACATGGGTTGTGGTCACGTGATAGAGGGACGTGACCTTGTCTAAGCAAGAAGCTCTTTCTTAATTTGTTCTCTTCTATTGGACTCTTATAGCTTGATTCTATGGAGTCATGACTTTCGTAAATTAATCCGACTTGTTTATAATGGTGATTACAGAAACAACAAGATAGGACCTAATGACTAAAAAGAATGCTTAATCGTTTTTTTTTTTGTTTATAATGGTCAGCGCCTGATGCGCTCTAGATTCTCCGGGAAATGAAACTTTTGTATTGCTCTTTCTCGCTGGCTGCTTACTTAATTAGTTGTTAATTAACAAGTAGCTAGCTTTAAGTTTAAGGGAGATCGAGGAGGGCTTTTCATGTCTCACATATATTCCTTATTGGTATGTATCCTCAATTCCTCATGTTGTTTGGATTATTGAATAATAAGGTTGCAGGAAGTAATATGCGGTCAACATCTCTCTCTCTCTCTCTCTCTCTCTCGCTATATATATGGCTCAGCTCCGATGATCCATCTCACTACTGCTTGCTTGCGATGTTGCCAAATGCATGCTTGCTTGTGCTTTTATTCCCGTCGATATTCCATGCTTTTGTCTCGTGACGAAACCACCATGCATCCTCTCCATCTGTTTTCTATTTTAATCGATCTTCAAGAGGATATCTCTAGCTACTTCTATACGTCGTCTTTCCTTCCTCACAAGGACCCAAATTTAATCGAGTCCACGTTATGATTTATGAACAATATATTCAAAACACTACTACTTTCATTTCATGTGCCACACCTACCCTAGCTTTGTTTTATTTTTACCAAACCTTGAGGCTTGACTAAAAATAGACAGAAGCTAGACGAAGTACAAGTTGCCCAGTTGTGTTTAATCGATTATTACAAACCTTTAGACAGTCCTTGTTAATTTGTTTATTTTTCTAATTAAATAACATTACAGAAAATAGATGATGAACTAACCAGTAGTTTGAATTGGCTGAGTAGTGTCGATCCAACAGTTGAGTTTACATTTCAAACAATGTTTTGTGTAATGTACTCCTATTTATATCGATTTGTGTTTCAACTTGCGTTTATTCATTCTTCTTCGCATCTCCTGCATGGTTTAGTGCACCTCAAGTTACTTGGTCATTGTCATGATTATAGTATTCTTTACCACACCAGTAAACATGTTCTTGAAAATATGTTGGTTGCTTCTGTTTTACTGTTCAGATTCTTTTTTGAATAGGAGAATGAAGCCGAATGAATAAAATTTAGAGCATATGAACATGCTACTAGAATTCGGGAGTTTCATATTCATATTTGTTATTGATTTTCATAGATTCAGAAGTTACATACATGAAGTAGTGTAAGAGTGCAAATAACCGAGGGTTTCAGGCTTAATCCCTAGCTTGTTTCTAGTCAACCAGTAATAGCAATAGCACTAGAAGCAGCTGAATTATTCGATCACAACTAGTGATTAATTACTGCATGTCCTTGCTTGTAGACACAAAAGTAACTTAACCAACCATGGGATTAAAAAGAAGAAGAAGTCCGGTTTCTGTGCTAGTATTGATCAGAATTCAGAAAGGAATGGATATAATAAGGGAGAAGAATATTAGTTTGTTCATAGCGATTCGCGATATAAGGATACAGCCACACAAGCATGTGTAAGTTTGCTTTGAGATTTGAACAAATTCTCAATCCTCTCACGTACATCTGACCACCTTCTTCTGCTTCGATCTCTTTCCCTTGAGTATTACCGAAACGACAAAACAGAAAGGAAGGAATCACCGGAATCAACGCCGTTTAGGCTGACGTGCCCCGCCATCGCATTGCATCGATCTGTATTGTTTAATCAAACAAGGGAATAATAACAATAAACATGCCAATTCATGCATGGCGCGCCTTCCCTGCTTCGTCGTCGTCGTCTAGGGTTTCTGGTTTCTGTGAAGCAATTTCTGGCAATAAAAATGCGTTATTGTGTGATACGAGACATGCATTTCTCTTCTCAAGGCCGGCCTAGCTTGGAAATTAAAGCAAGAAGATCAGGCCAGGGTTAGCAGCTGACAGCTAGCTGGCAATATATAGTAACTCATTCTCCTAGGCTCTCCAATAATAAGATCATGATGAGATAATGATCAAGGGTTCTAGACTTCAATCAAGCTAGCTGATTAGCACTAATTAATTTATGCAATATTCCCTTCAAAACACAATCAAAAGGTTCACGATCTCGATATAAGCTAGGTTTCTTTCTGTCACTAATTTTGGTCTAGAGATGATTACACCACTCATCAAATAATTTACAGGGGTAAATATATTTTTGAAGTCAATTAATTAAATTAATTTAATTTACATAGAGAAAGGGAACAAGGAAGGAATGAGGTCAGTCCTTACGCATGCATGCAAGACCCTGAAAGTTGAGACTCTGTATATATATATATATATACCCTTTTAAAATTGGGGGATAGGTTGCAAAGTGATCGATACCTTCATCTCGATGGTAGCAAGTGATCTACCAGCTAATACATATATATATATATATATATATATATTTTTTTTTTTTTTTTTTGTGGATGTTTAGGACATGCACAATATATACTCATTAATTGTCTGCAATTTCAATTTAAACTTCTACGAGAACAACAAAAATGGTCAATCAAGGAACACCGAAGATGTTCATATGTGTTATTTACGATGCACTTCATTTCTCCCGTGCGAATACATATAATGCATTCTCGTTTTCAATCATGCAGAGTTGAAAACTGGCATGGCAATCCTGTATGCATCCATCCCATCTCTTCTATCATTTTGAATTGAAAGATATGAAAGAACTATTTGTTGTTTGATTGGGAAAGTCCCGTGACACTGTCTCTCATTTTCCAATACATGTTGTTGCCTATGCACCACACAATTAATTGTTTTGTATACATTCTGTAACATAGATGGACATGTTGTCTGCAAATTATATATTTTTCCGATCAAAATTGAAGGACGCTTTCTTGTATTGTAGTAGGAATTATGGATTTCCGATTTCATTTCTTATCCTCATAAACCTTAATCCTTCCAATACGTGCATATTCATACACCACATTTATCTGCATCTACACTTCCTATTAGTAATAATAGAAAGTGGCGCGAGGCTAATAATCTTCCTTGTTTTAGAACACTGCATATAACCAAGGTTTCCACATTCACAAGTAGCGCCTAAACGCCACATAAACAGGCTGAGCGGCCTTCTTTGTCACCCCTCGAGAAAGAGCCCAAATAGAACAATAAGCCCAGAAAAGGCCCACAATGTAGTATTAGAACCAAAGATGGGCCAGGAGTCTAGTTGTTGATTGAGAAAAGCCCAGAACCCGACTCAACTGTGGTGAAGTCGCCCAATTCTTAGAGCTCAGATCGCACGAAGTCGGAGTCTGAGAGAAAGAGAGAGAGAAAGAAGGAGACGGAGGAGGATGACGGTGTTTCACTTCTTCAACTGCGCCATTCTGACGTTTGGTCCTCACGCCGTTTACTACTCCGCCACTCCCCTGTAAGTCTCTCTCTTCTCTTCTTCTTCTACTGATCCGCTTCACAATTCACACTTCAATCCCCAATTCATTTCGTCTTCTTCGTAAACCAAACCCTAACTCGATTCTTATACGATTCGACTACGTACATGTACTTTTGTACAGATCGGAGTACGATACGCTCGGTACCTCCGTCAAAACAGGCGTGGTTTATCTCGGAACAGCTCTACTCAAGGTTAGTGTTCAAGGTTCGTAAAATCACAGTGTAGTCTTCAAGAGCTCTAGAATTAGGTGCTAATGGAGTTTTGGTTTTCGGCTTTCTATCTTTGTGCGCAGCTTGTTTGTTTGGCTACTTTTCTCAAGGTGTCTGATAATGAAAGCTTCGATCCATATCAGGTATTTCCTTCTTTGTTCTGTATATTATTTTCCATGTAGAAATTTTAACTTCAATATGTAGATGCAGCTTTTCGATGTTTCGTAATTATTACAGGTTTCTTGTTGTTTTCAGTAACTGGCATTGTTTGTGATACAATTTGTAGTTGACATGTGCGGTGCAAATGACAGTTAATTTGCTTTTAGAAGAACACTTTTGTTTCTTCGCATAGGGTGTAGTTTTGAGTTGTGATTCACAGAGTGTTAATTGCTCGTTTGGTTTTCAGGAATTGTTGAAAGCGTTGATCGGTTTCATAGATGTTGCTGGCCTTTACTTTGCTTTGACGCAGTTGACGCATAGGAACATCTCTCAGAATCATAAATTTCAAGCAGTGGGACTCGGTGAGTAGCAAAATTGATAAAAAGTGGGGAAAACTTGAGTTGCTTCAGTGTCTAGAATAACGTTGAAGCTTTTGTTTGTTCTATCTTTGATAGTGTAGTTTGTATTGATGGTGTCTTTTTACTATTGGCAGGGTGGGCTTTTGCCGATTCGGTTCTCCATAGACTGGCACCTCTTTGGGTGGGTGCCAGAGGACTAGAATTTACCTGGGATTACATTCTGCAAGGCCTCGAGGCAAATGCAAATCTGGTATAACCTTTGTTTCAGTTGCTTTCATTTAGTTTTCATTCAGTTTCCATATGCCAGCATCCTTAGTTATATAGACTGCTAAATTCCAGTTGGTGAGTCCCAAAGTTCGTAATAACTTTCATGTTGGTCATATCTCATAACTGACTTTCTTTCTACTTTTTCCTGAAGTTAAATGTGGCTTGCTGAATTGTCAGTTTCTGACTTTATCATAGATTTTGGATTAGTATATTTTCTGTTCCGTGTTAATTAATTTCTGCTTTTCTATCTTTCTTTAGGTTTTGAGCATATCCCTTGCTGCATTGGGATCTTTGATGTGGCTCCGCAAAAACAAGCCTAAGACACTGATTCCTATAATATACATCTGTGCTGGGATTGTGGCTACCATGCCATGTATCACAAGGTCTGCTTACTTAACTTTCCTAAATTTTACTATCATGATTACCACAGAGAAAAAAAGAAAGTAAAAAAAAAAAAAAACTTGATTAGGTAGTTAGACATGGCTAATTGGCTATAATGATTGATACTTGAAGCAGTAATCTTTCTCTTTCCCATCACATTCTGATCAGTTGGGCTGGTCCTGTTTTGTACTTGCTAGAAATAAGAAATACTTGAGCAGTAAACTTTATCTCCTCCCTCCCAAACATTCTTAGCCTCTTTCCCTTCAGATTCTGATCAGTAGGGCTGGTCCTGCTTATACTCTACTATATGTATAAGAAATGCAGTAATTTTTATTTTTTTTTTTCTTTTCTTTCTGATCAGTAAGGCTGGTCCTGCATATACTCTACTATATATATAAGAAATACAGTGCCCCTTTTTGTGTATATCATTTCTTGTCTAACATAGTGATCTTCTGTGTAGCTATCTAAGGCGTGGACTGGGGTGGCACTTTCCGGAGGTGGTAGGATTTCAACTGTTTACCTCTCTGGTCATGGCATTCATCAGTTGGCAGCTTTTTGCTGCATGTCAGAGGCCCTCTGCCTGAAGCAACCAAACTCTGCACCTAACACTGGATTCAGTCAGCAATGGTCTTCAGGATCAGAATAACCTCGGTTGTTCATGTGGTTTCAATCACGGGTCATTATTTTAACATCATTCTGATTCTGATGTAGAGATTGTTGTGTCTAAATTGATCAGCGGATGCTTGGAACCGTGTATCGTTTCTCTTGCTTTACCACATATGAAACTATGAATTGACAAATTTCTATAATTGGGCTTTGAAACTTTTTAACAGAGATGCCCAAATACTGTTATATATGTAGTAAAGTTTTGTTCAAACAATGCTAGTACCAAACTTCCAAATTCACAAGACACCGGGAATAATACGACTGTAGATGATAGAAAAGGATGAAGTTTCTCTTACGAACTTTAGTTTTATTAACATATTCACATTCATCACAGATATTGATGATTGCTTGGTAGTCTTGAAGATGAAAAGGTCCGCATTGAGAGTTTTGTTAGCAGACACAGACCTACACATGATTAGCGCGGAACAAAAGCAAATAGAAAAGCTCACCATAAAACATGACTTCATGGATAGTTGAGCTCGAACCATGTGTCACAAAATGTACCAATTCTGGTAGATTACACTAGCTATACTGCATTAGTTGTTGCTTCTCCAGCTTGATGATCAAACCCATTTTTATCAGCACCAGAAATGTGCACTCGCATTTCACGCTTACCAACAAGTTCAAAAATGCAGATATCTCCAATGTTGATATTATTTCCACGTACAAATGCCATCCACCCACCACAGAACGTATGCACCACTCGCCCTTTTGAGTCTGGAACAGAGTTCACGGTCCAACTTTCCCCTTTTGAATTTCGAAGCACGATCTCTGTTTTAAAGTTGGGTAGATGTTCTGTTGAAAACTTGTATGGGATTTTCTGTAGAACGAACCAGTATATAAATACCAACCAGTGGCAAAGAAACACTTTAAAATTATAAAAAAAAGGAGCATGTGCGTGTATAGATATACAAAACTCACCAAAGTATATGAACCACTGATATTGAACTTCTTCATGATCTTCACAAAACTTGGAAGCAAGAAGTGAAAGATTGAGCTGCTTTTTCTTCGACAAGTGACAACCTCATTCTTAACTCAGCTTTTGACTCTAGGTCATCCTCACACTTTTTTTCCTGCGAGTAGCTGTCCCCAGTTTATGGTTCAGAAAAAACAAAAGGTTAGAAACACGAAGTGCCAGAACCTGGCACCACTTTCATCACTTGTAATTGCATATCAAATCAATAATCTGAATTTTAAATTTTAGCAATCAAAAGCTAAAAACAAGACCCTAAGTTTCTAAACAAAAGCAGCATGCATCACTAGATGAACTTGAGGCTCATTTCATCCAAAGATGTCTCCATAGTCTAACATGGAACCCTTACCCAACTTTTTACTTGCTCCTTTGGACTGAGAGGAAAGTGCGCCTTGGCAATAGATTTTGATGTGTTTCCATGTTTCCTTGTCTCAGCCATCTCTATCTTCCTTAGGCTCTTCGTATGGACTTTAGGAGAGTTCCCCTTGGCTTTCTTTGACAAGCCTTTCAAAGTTATCGGAGCACACAACCTACTAGACGCTTCTCCAGTTTGAATATGGACACGAAATTCACACTCGCGTACAAGTTCAAAAACACAGATATCCCCTAGCTTTATGTCATTATACCGGACAAAAGCCATCCATCCTCCACAGAGAGTATGACTTGTATGCACTCTTGTAGTTGGCACAGAATTTACGGTCCAACTTTCTCCTTTCAAATTCAGAAGGACAATCTTTACTTTACAGTTTGGTAGATGTGCCACTGAAAATTTATATGGAATGTTCTGCAAAGCATCAAGGAGTCAGGAAAACAGTTCACAACCCATGATCACATTTGCACATGAACAGATTATATACAACTCTATACGTCTATGTGAATGCTTAGTACATTAACCTACTATATGCTCTGGAAGAGAATAAGGAATTCTGTGAGTGCAGCAAGTTCTTTTCAAGAAAATAAGTAGAAAACCTTCAAAACTTTGCATTAGTTATCCTGCAATACCATAGACTTCTATGTAAAGAAAAAAGGTCCAATATAGTGAATACTATCCAGAATTCAAATCTGATAAGGAAGTGTGGAGTCCTAGTCAATTTGTATGGTTTTATGATTCATATATTCCAATGGGGGAGCAGCACCACTGAAGTTGATAACAGCGCATCAAATAGATTTACTTTTTTACTCTGACAAAAACAAGAGGACATGGTTTGAGGAGTTTGCTGCCTAAATGGAATTGGCAGGGACTAGGGAGTAATCCGATAGTGCATGGACTAATAGAAAAGAAAAACTAAAATTCAGTACAGTTTTTTACAGCCTAAATCACAATGGGATGGCGCCACAAAAAATATAAAATAAGAAAAGAAGACCAGTTTGATCAAAATGCAGACCTACTGAGTAAACTAAGTATTTAAAGAATATAAAAGATATACAAACAAAATTAGAGGAAGAAACCCACCAAAGTATATGAACCACTGATGTTGAAATTTTTCATGATTCTCAGAAAATAAGGATTAGAGGAGCTAAACGATTGAGCTACTTCATGTGCCGGAGTTATCTGCATAGAATTTCTATCATTCAAACTATTTTGGATGGCTTGCTTTGCTTTGAATATGACAACATCCAAACCTGCATGCAAAAATTGGAATATTACCAGTTGGATCTGCGTTTATCATGAATATTGTCTAACTACAAGCAAACTTCGACTCAATCCATAGTTTCACTCTAAGATAACTAAAACTAAATGCAGTACCCAATTTTACAAATAGATGGGGGAAAAAGAAAGGCAGGCTTTGCAGAATTCTCAAGTGGCTAAAAGTTGTCTTTCTGTGAAAAATACCTTAAAGATCAGTTGTTTTCCTTACCAGGATTTTCATATGGCTTTGTATGTTGGAAGAAGTCGATTCTTCAAATAACCTGTCAAGTCCACATCCTTCCTCCCTGGCCCTTTTCCGTCCGACAAGTTTCTCAAAGTAGCTAGAACTTTGGCCACATTGGGTATGAAACGCGGCTTCTTTCTCACACGCAGTTTGATCAAAAACTTGCACAGTGAAATGCAACTCGCCATCATATCTGAAAATCAAGAAGTCACCACATTCTAGGGAATGGTCTCTCACAAATGCCGGCCACCCATAATGGAAGAACAAATCACCATTCTGTTCGATCAAGTGAACATTCCACGCATTCCCGCTAGGTCCAGACAACACAACCACTCCGGATGTTCTGCCTTCCATGTGAATCATAAACCTCTCAGGTATTTTCTGCAACATCACATTGCACTCGTGTCACCCAACTATATCTTAACTTAGCTGCACTATCAAACTTAGTCTAGACAACAATTGACAAACTTAGTCCACATAAAGCTTTAGGTTTCAAAAATCTAACAAAAATCGAAACTTTTGGTGTAACATACTAAGATCAACATGCAAATTAAGAGTTCCACCTTGAATTTAAAGCCTGTGTAGAAATCAATTAGGAAATTGATGCTGAAACCCTAACAGAATAAGTGAGACAAAATATGAAGCAAACAGAACGGTAAAGAAAGAAGAAGTAATACCAGTCGGTCTGAGCTCAAATCAGCAGAGAAGAAGGCAAAGAAGTGAGGCCTTCTCGGATTAGGCCTCATCACCCTTAAAGCTTCGTCCGCCATTTCTAACTTCGGACACAAAAAACAGAATCGATAAACCCTAAAACCAAATCTACGGTTGCCCTATGAACTCAATTACATAGGGCACACAGAGCATTAGTAAAATTTGTGAGAGAGATTGATTGATCAGGAGAGAGAGAGAGAGAGAGAGAGAGTTATTGGGCTTTCTTGCTTGCCAGCTTCTCCCACACACTTGATTTTGACACACGTGCGAACTCGCGCCAGAGATGGAAAGTGATGTTCACGCGGCGTAATCGCGAGTGACTCTGTGACAGGCTATGGCACGTGCGATAGCAGGGACAGTGGATATATATCCGGTGCTTTAAGTTCCATGTGTTACGTTGCAATCGTGGATTCTGGGCTTATGAATGCGCCACGTGAGCGGATATTTCAAGGATGACTGCGAGGGACGCACCGACAAATTTGGGTTGGGTCTTGGCCCAATGTATGTGCTTGGATGTTTTATTTAGATATTGAAGATAAGCCCAATACGGCTGAGTGCAACAACCACAAATGAAGATAAGCCCAATACGGCTTGTGATCATAAATAATTTGGGCTTTAAAACAAAATCAGTCCTCCTTACAGTAGCCCACCACACACACACAAAAAAAAAAATGTAAATTCGAGAATAAGAATGAATTCATGAGAAGAACCGAAGAACTTTGAATGAGGACCATATATTAATAACGAATTAATACTTTGTTCAATTATTAAGTCTGTTTCCTCATATTCCATATCTATAAATTGGATTTAAAAAAAACGATAACAATTTTCGTAACTATATGGTTGTTTGATCCCCTTGTTTCTGAATCTACCTTACGGAAATGTAAATGACACACTTCTTTTTGTGCGGAATGTACTTTATTTTTGTACCAAACTCGAGTTTGTTTAGATTAATAACTTTAAAGTAAATAGCATATCTGACGAATGTGAATAATCCTATTTTCAACACCTGCGTGTTAGGAAAATTAGTCAAAAATGGAAACAGCAGGAGAGTCTGGTTGTGGTGTGATGAGCGGCAAGAACCGCCTACCTCCCCAAACAATAAGACAGAGAGAGACTCGAGAGTATAATCTGACCTATCTCGTTTTTGGATAATTAGGGAAACGCCAAAAAGGGAATCCAAGTGATTAACATAAACGTGATAAGAGCATTATTCAGTGACATAATTTTAAAAGACACAGGAGTGCCTATGACGTCCTCCCTGGCCTGGGCATATACTGGACCTCATTTCTCTTCCAAAAACGACGAAGACGAACCTCACAGTCACCAAATTATTAACCTTCCTTGTCTGCCCAAATTTCCAAGCATGTCAATCCCACGAGATTCATCATAACCGATCCATCTGTCCGCTTGTCAGTCTTAGGTGGTGTGTTTATATTCTTCTGACTTCCACACACACACACCACTCTCAGAAACCAAAAGCATTGATCACTTCCTTCGTCTTCAGTTTCAACTTCTGCCAGTATCAATGGCCACCCTCCACCAAATCCTCCTGGAACTCCAATCAACGCCCTTTGCCATCCCTATTGCTCTTGCCGCTGTGTCTTGGCTCTTCTTTTATTACATCAGAGTTTCATACTTTACCAACAACAACAAGAGCACTTATGCTAAGCTGCCTCCCGTTCCAGGTCTGCCTTGATTTGCATGTCTTGTTTTTCTTTTGGATCATGATATTCTCAACTCTACTATTGAAACTGATTTTGGGGTTATATCAATGATGGGTGATTTGGGAATATCGCAGTGGTTCCTGGGCTGCCGGTGATCGGGAATCTGCTGCAACTCAAGGAGAAGAAACCATACAAGACTTTCACGAGGTGGGCTGAGCAGTATGGCCCCATCTATTCCATCAGGACCGGTGCTTCCACCATGGTCGTTCTTAATACCTCCGAAGTTGCCAAAGAGGTGATGTTTCTTTTACTATTTTTTGCTGGTCTAAATGAAAATAAGCGGGTTTTGGTTTAAGATTCAATATTTGAATTTGACCCCACGTTGGTCAGTTTTGGTTGAAAATTGGTTGAGTTCACACTCTGGTATATGTTGGACTATAAATCCTGCATAGTTTACTCGCAAACAAAAAATCAACTCTCCGAAATAGATCACGAAGGTAGAAATCTCTAGACAGTGATTGTAGTAATTAATCAGCTCCTGGTGAAAATTAAGAGTCAATTGGTGAAGTTGTGAAAGATGTAAGAGTCCAAATCAAGAGTAATTGGAAATTACATGGATATCTATGAATTAGGAGAACAAATCCTCTTATCTTTTTTGTTTATGCATAAAATATATTGGATTTCAGTTTTCTACTGCTACCTGCTTATGGGTTTAATCCTTTTCCATGGGCATCAAACTGATGAGCTTAGCAGTTTTTTGGACTCCATGTTTAATAAGCAGAGTCTCTAAGAATGAAACTTTTCTTGCTGAACTTCCGCTATGTTCATGCTTAATAAGCAATAAGTGAATGTTTTGATAGCTTTCCACTTTGTTTCCTATGAGTGAATGTTTCTGGCATAGGAAAATCAGGGTGTAAATTTCTTAAATCTTTCTACTGTAATCTTTGTTTCAGGCCATGGTGACCAGATATTCATCCATCTCAACCAGAAAGCTATCAAATGCACTGAAGATTCTTACTGCTGATAAATGTATGGTTGCAATAAGTGACTACAACGATTTTCACAAGATGATAAAGCGATATATACTTGCAAATGTTCTTGGACCCAGTGCTCAGGTCGGTTGTTATGGTTATTTCTATGTTCTCTTTTGATTTTTGTGTATCCTAATCTTGTTGCCATAGTCTATTACATGTCATTATAACTACATATATATTGTTCAGAAGCGACACCGGAGCAACAGAGATACCTTGAGAGCAAATGTCTTGAGCAAGTTACATTCTCATGTAAAGAAGTCTCCTCAAGAAGCTGTGAATTTCAGAAAAGTTTTTGAGTCGGAACTCTTTGGAATTGCTGTGAAGCAGGTGATTTATTCATAAACCATATTTTTTGTAATTTATGTTCCTCGGACTTGGACAATATAATTAATCAGAAATATAGTATAAACATGCCACGGGATATGCAGGCCTTTGGAAAGGACATAGAAAAACCCATTTATGTAGAGGAATTTGGCACAACACTTTCAAGGGATGAGATCTTCAAGGTTCTAGTACTTGATATAATGGAGGGTGCAATTGAGGTTGATTGGAGAGATTTTTTCCCTTACCTGAGATGGATTCCTAATAAGACCATGGAGACAAAAATTCAGCGACTGTATTCCCGCAGGAAAGCAGTGATGACTGCTCTGATCAACGAGCAGAAGAAGCGAATTGCTTCAGGAGAGGTGTGATCCTTTTTCGTTTTTTAATTAATGCATACTCCTTTAGTTTTGAAGTGTTGCATTAGTTTTTTTTCTCAGTTTCACTAACATGACTGAGTATGAAACAGGAAATCAATTGTTATATGGACTTCTTGCTTTCTGAAGGGAAAACACTGACAATGGACCAAATAACAATGTTGCTTTGGGAGACTGTAATTGAAACAGCAGATACTACAATGGTTACAACAGAATGGGCTATGTATGAAATTGCTAAAAATCCTAAGCAACAGGTTTATATGAATTCACTCATTAACGGGTTTGAAATTCGTACAAATATGTTTCCTTTTGTTAAATTTGTAGCTGATATGATTGCCTGCCTCTATGTATTTGTATCAATCAGGATCGTCTCTATCAAGAGATCCAAAAGGTATGTGGATCGGAGATGGTGACAGAGGAACACTTGTCCAAACTGCCATACCTGGGTGCAGTTTTCCATGAAACTCTAAGGAAGCACAGTCCAGCTGCATTAGTTCCTTTAAGATATGCACATGAAGACACCCAACTAGGAGGTTACTACATTCCAGCTGGAACTGAGGTTCGTAACTGTTTTCCCTCTGGCCAGCTTTTTGATATATTCCTATGAAGTTATACTGTTATCAGTCCTTTAAGTAAAATTGTATGATATGCAGATTGCAATAAACATATACGGGTGTAACATGGACAAACATCAATGGGAAAGCCCCGAGGAATGGAAGCCAGAGAGATTTCTGGACCCGAAATATGATCCAATGGATTTGTACAAAACCATGTCTTTTGGGGCAGGAAAAAGGGCATGTGCCGGTTCCCTCCAGGCAATGTTAATAGCGTGCCCGACGATTGGTAGGCTGGTGCAGGAGTTTGAGTGGAAGCTTAGAGCTGGAGAAGAAGAAAATGTAGATACTGTCGGGCTCACCACTCACAAACGCGATCCAATGCACGCAATCCTGAAGCCAAGGAGTATATTGGTGTAGGAAATTATACCACAGACATGGATTCTGTGCTCATCGTCATCCCTATAAACTGCCCGTGGCCGAATCTTTGCCCAAGTTAGTGGACTCTTATGTTTTATTTTGGTTATGGGTACCGCAACCTATCTTGACAAACTTTGTTGACGTGACAAACTTTGTTATCACGGTTGAAGAATAGACATCTCTATTTTCAGTAGATAATGCGTCTAATCTTTCAATATCATTGAATTGCATGCGTACTGGTATTAATCAAACATCGTTGGTAAGAAACACTGCGGTTAAAATGAGTCTGGGTTATTATTATCAAACAAATGCTAGTCGCCGTGAACTTTACATCCGACAGAAGCACTTCATTTCGGCGAAGGCAAATACACCGGACTCTCTGCTAGTAGAGAAGTGGAGCATGCTACAAGTAAACGATTCCTTTTCCCTTGAGGAGAACTGGAGAAGTAGAAACTGAAAGTGAAATCAGACCAGCACTCACTAGCTCAGCTCAGTCTCATAGTGATGGGAAAGAGTTCTAATGTGCTAGACGAGAGGGCCAGGCCCAGAGAGATCTAAACCCACATGATGGTCTCTCACTTTCAAATGGGCTTTGGGTTCTTGGCATTACCTCTTTGTTCTCTCTGATTCATTTAACCGGTTGATGATCAGTGAGCGAATCTCTGTGAGTAGAGATCAGTGTAAGGTAGCCTAGAGTAGAAAGGACTCCAGGAGTGAGAATAGGACTAGACTACGGCAGCGCAGCGAAGGCCGCAGAGAACAGTGGATGTGTGTCCCTAGGCAAAGCTTGCCTCCCACGCTGCCCTGACACCCATCATATGTCGCTTCTCCTAAATCCCTTGGTTTTATTTATTTATTTCCTGGTGAGAACACAAATTCTATTATTTGACTTTCAACTCTGTGCGCCATTCCGAAATTAACAACACAGATCCACCTCGGTAACATTATTATTATTTGTTCCTTAATTCCCCAGAAAAATAAATAAAACAAAAGACAAATATTCGATCGGATAAACACAACGTCTGATTTTGCTTCGGGACAAGAGAATTCAGTAAGATTCACGCCAACAATTAGTCGCCTGCCTAGCCTAAGCCTAGACTACCTATAGGGTAGTAAAGATATTACATTTACCCATCACCGCACAATCCCTGCACCAATCACTTTTAACCACGTCAAATTTTCACAGTGAATTAGGGGATAAGTACTAGCAGTTAAAATTATGGGAACGTCGATAGTGCAGTTAAAATTACACGTCGCGTATCGTACACAACAAACCACCCCCCACCCCCACTCAACCAAACCAAAAATCCAAATGGTTTCACTCCCCTCTTCACACTCGACAAACTAGTCTCTGCTTTCACAGAGCCACACCATTACCATGTCCACTACTCCTCCGGAATTTCCAGACCTCAAACGGCCGAGGCTAATCCAGAGCATGGCTGCTGCTTACCCACCGCCGTCATCCGCCGAGAAACTTCCCTGCCCTCGCTGCAACTCCACCGCAACCAAGTTCTGCTACTACAACAACTACAACCTCTCTCAGCCACGCCACTTCTGCCGTGACTGCCGTCGCTACTGGACTCATGGTGGGACCCTCCGCGACGTCCCCGTCGGCGGCGGAACTCGCAAGAAACCCAGACTATCCCATCGCCACCGCGCGTCCCCTTCCAACTCCTCCAGCTCGCCTTCCTCTTCCTCCCTCACCCACGAGACAAAACCCGCTTCCGACTCGGCGGTTGAAAAGCCGGATTTGCCCTCCAACCAAACACAACTACAACTCCTGAACCTGAAGGACAACGTTGGGAGTGAAACAGGGCTCTCGTTTTCGTCCGTGATGATGATGAACTCTCAGGAACAACCTGGGTTTCTGTCCCTCGGTGGGTACGGGTGCGTGTACGGTTCGGGTTACGGGTCGGGGTTTGTCCATGGGTTCCAGCAAGGTTACGGGTACGGCGCCGGAGCATCAGGGGTTGATTTTCCGGCTGAGATTGTCTATGGTGCTCCTGTGGCTGCTTCTTCCGGGTTTGACATGAACACGTGGCAGATGGCGGTTGCTGATCATGGAGGTCAGGGTGGTGGGTTGGTTAATTGGCCGGAGGTTCAGATTCTCAATTCCATGCCAGCTGTCAGTGGTGGTGCTCTCAAGGAAGTAAAGGTGGCTGATTCCTCAACTAGCTCTTGTCTTGATTTCCCTGCATTCTGAGCACGGCTGGTTATTAGATGAAATCTGGGTCATTAGTGAGGAATGTAGGTTTGAAGTTGAGAAGTAATTTTTGTATCTGGGCCAGTTTCACCTGGTGCTGGGTTTATAGTATAGATCATGAGTACAATATATAATCGGGTAGGATTAGCGGTTTAGGTTACTAATGGTGGTTGATGGAGAATTGGGGATGCATCTGTTGGAACTGATTCGGTGGATGAACACCAATTTTTTTAGGGTTTTTGTGTTTCTTGGCCTTGCTTTGCTTGGGGATAGCTAGCTGGCTTTGTACATCTTTTGGAACTACCTAGTCTTTAATCTTTGACTCAATGTCTTGCTACTACATTTTATTTGTGTTGTTTTTCCTTTCATAGAAGGGAATTGAATTGATCAGTGCTAGCAAAGATAAAAATCAGAAACTGCCCAAAGGCCCAGACCGCAACAAATTAAAATCGATAAGAACAAATCTTATTTTGGGTGACTTCTTTGCTGGGTGTTTCCTTGAACTTCTTCGGAAATTTCGGCAAACGAAAATACCAAATCTTATTTGAAACGAGGCATTGCTCACTATAGTGCTAATACATGTATTGCTTACAACACACTACCAAGTGATCGATTCGATCCCATCATTGTACGAGGGATATACAGTGTCCTTGTGTTTGGTAAAAGAATGAAGATAATGTCTTCAATTGGAATGCAATTCCTCCTATCTAGCTACACGCATACAATTTCAGTCCTTGAATGTAGTTTTCCAAGTTTTTGTCAGCTGTTTGGAAAATGGAACCTCCATCATCCTCGATGCAACTCATGCAAATTAGAGGTGCCAAACAGATCGGCCCAGCCCGGCTCGGCCCGCCTAATCGGGTTTCGGGTCGTGTTTGGGCCGGGCTACGATATGCCACTTCTTAACAGGTTCGGGTTTGGGCTGACCTATTTACTTAAATGTAAGGCCCAGCTCGACACACGGCCCAAGCCCATAACGTGGTGGGCCGGGCCCATGAACAGGCATTGTTGGGCCTGTTTCGTGCCGAAAATTGAAAATGGTTGAGGTGAATGTCCTATACCACCGTTTTTACTCTCATAATCTCAATTTTTAATTATACATGATACGATTACAAACCAAAACTAATTCACACAATCTATCGATCATTTTTTTCTTTGTTAACAAACTAAAGAAATAAGTGATAAATGCTTATTGTTCACAATTAATAATTTTTAGGCAAAAACTTCTTATGAGTCTAGGAGAATGCAAATTCATAAATAAATAATTATTAGTATATAAGTATATTGTTCACACTCAAAACTAAGTTTATTATTTATAAATATGTTATCTTCATATTAAAAATGGAAAAAAAAAATTATATTTTATAGCGGGCCGGGTCGTGGGCCTCAAATTATTGTGTTTGGGCCAGGCCCATGGGCTCATTTTTCTAGGCCTAGCCCGACCCATTAGAATAACGTGTTTGGGCCAGGCCGTTAACGAGCTTGGGCCGTGCCAAGCTGTCAAGACCCACCCCGAATTTCATCCTGAAACCCGAAGTAAGTCTTGCGGGGTCCACCTCTAAGGAAAATTTACCGAAAAATTCGGCATAACCTCCCTTAAAAATGGACAACCCTATCCTGAAAAATTCAAATAACACTCTTGTATCGACACATCCAACCTCAACTCCTGCAACCACCCGCTCCCCCACAACACAACCACCACAACATAAAAACAAAACCATTTTCTAATCCATCACATAAATATCCAATTTATAACATACATCATCCTTTGGATATCTCCCAAAATAATAAACAAAGACTTAGCACACCACCGAACTATTAACCATAATCCCAAGGTAATCAGAGCTACTAAACACTAGCAGAAGCAAGAAAATACACTAGCAGGTTAAGCAAGTAACCTACCGGTGAAAAGTGGAAGAGATGTGGATAACTATGTCTCGCCTCTGACTAGTGCCAATCTGAACTCTGCAGACTTGACATTTTTAAAACGAAGGGCCCAGGGGAAAACATTCGAAAACGTTAGAGTGAGTGGACAAAAATAATTTATTAAAATGAACCAATAAGTAAAAATATTTATGTTTTCCCATTCAATTTCCAAAGAAATCGAATGTATGCCTTAAACGATGAAACTTTCATCTCTTAAATATCGAGCCTCTCAAACTCAATAGTATAAGTCCATCAATATATATATATATATATATATATATATATATATATATATGTATCTACACACGTCCATACTCCTTGTATGAATTCTTGTGAAAATAAAATAAATAAATTCATACAAGGCTACTACGCTTGCATCTAACGCTCACGTCACGCCTTAATGCGGTGATTCACTACGCCATTAAGGTTGATGGACGGGTGTATAAATATGTGCCCATACCACTTATATGAATTAGATACTCATATAGGGCTACTACGCTCGCGTCTAACGCTCACGTCACACCATAATGCGGTTATATACTACGCCATTAAGGTGGACAGACACATATGGCTAGCTAGCATTTATATACATACTCTCCTCATAAATACATATTTATAATCACTGAAAATTCTCATTTTCGGTAACTCTCCAAAATGAATCAAATCGTCAAAATAAAATGACATCAAATGCTCCAACAAAAGAAATTGTTCAACCATGAATCATAGCATGCATAATATTTAAAACAAAAATCCACTCACTAATTAGGCCTAAGCCTGATGTCGGTCCGAGGCCTCGTCTGCTCGAGCCTCCTCACGTCCTGTTCTAAATATATAATTAATTTCTCAACTTAAAAATCCAATATATATATACAAAATAGCCAAAATTAAACGTGAGCCGTAACCACTCTCATCATTGCCTATCTTCGATATTCCTAATTCAATTCAGCCCACACTTCAACACCAAAATCAGCAGCCTTAAATAAACCCTTCCACAGATTAAACATCTTTAATCCAACGGCTGGATTTTATCCTAATTATCTGCCAAAAATACCAAACTTTGAAAAATCTCAAACCTATCCAAAACTCCTCCAAAAATCTCAAACTTCACATCAATAGACTCCCCTTAATATACTAAATTTAAAACCATGAAAATCCCCCTAACAGCGGCGGCCGGCGATTGGCTTCGGGACCTCCAATGCCTACCAAATTTTAACAGCATATTCCTCTCAACCCCCTCTACAACTTTCCTATCTAGCACAAACACCAATTCCAAGTCTAACTAGGTCAATCGAACAAAAACACCAAATGAGCCCTAGAATTTCAACTCCACATTTCTCATTACCTAGCTCAAGAGGGAGAGAAACCTTTGAAGGATGAATGCACCAGAAAATGGGCTTTCTTTTGAGCCAAGCAACTCCGGCTGTGGTGGTCGGAGGAGAGAGTTTCGGCTATGGCAGCCGGAACTTCCGGGCGAGTTTCCTCCTGATCGGCGGCGCTAGGGCTCGGTCACCTACCCAGAAATGAAGAGGAGAAGGTGGTGGTTCGATGGGGACCAACTTGGCGGGCGGAGCTGGCCGGACGACGGCGAACGGGCGTGGGGAACTTCTGGTAGGGAGAGGGCTTGGGAGAAGGCTCGGGGAAGAGGGAGAGAAGAGAAAGAGAGAGTTGACTTTTTCCACTATAATTTCACTCGGTCCACTCCTTAATACCCACACTCCATAACATAAAACACCATAATAAAAATTACCTTTTACTAGCTAAAATTTACTATTTTTACCGTCATCACATTTTCCTCATACTAATAATTCATCTGAAATAATCGTCAATCAAAACCCCTCTAGGGACCAATTAAACTATAAACTCATTGACGAAGACGGTAAAACTCTTATTAATACCAAGCTAGTAAATAAGGTAAAAATTTAAAGGTCGGGATGTGACACGGGCCGTTTTTAAACGTGCTGTGCCCGTGTTTAACAGCCCATTTGCCACCTGTAATGCAAATGATGCAATAACGATTCTGTTTCTGATGGGCCATGCAACATCTGTATTAGTAAGCCCACAGATAATATCAAAATCAGCCCAAACATTAACCCACTAAACACCACTAAAGTAAAGCTGATACAGAAGGGTTCATCTATAATTCTATATGGCTGGAGCCTGGAAGGCCAGGAACTTAGAACTAAGAACAGTCGTCTTCCTCATATTTTTGGATACATCGCAGGATTTAATTAACCGTTGGGACGACTCTTGTTCTACTCATAGCTTCCGGTCACAAAAACCCTAGGCGTCTCAAAGCTAGCATGCGTAGTTCTTACCTCCATCTCATTCTGATCAAATGGCAGCCAGAGGTGATGGGCTGCTAAGACGTAGCCCTAGACGGCTAGACTGCAAAACCAACAAAACGTCTCAAAGAAGCGTTTGTGTGTGTGTGAAGTATCTCTCCCCAAAAGGAATAGTGACGCCCATGCTGATGACAACTTATCCGATTGCAGAAGATGGTGATGATCCAGATTTGTACATCGATGCAGACACCAGCAGCAACATTGATAGTTTGGTAATTCATCAAAACTTGTTTGTGTGTTGATTGATTTTAATGTACGAATTATGTTTGCATTAGTTTCTTATGATGTGTAACCTTTTGTTACATAGGTTAATACAAAGACCATGCTAAATTATACAGGTTATGATGAAAATCAAATTGTGGGTGATCATTGCATCCCAGGTAGAAAACTATCCTTAAAGCACTGTATTACAACCATAAACAACATATATGCACTTACAAGTTACAACAAAGACATACAGTTTGAAGAAACACATATAGTAAAGATTGTAACAAAATATTGCAGATTTCTTAAACAGGGTGAAAACTGATATGTCTGTCAACTAAGCTCAGGTAGGCGGCTTGAAGAACTTCAATTTAAGTCCACTATTGACCATACTCCAAATGCCTCCAATTGAGAAGGCCAAACTGAAGGCAATCCCCAACCAGCCTAAGATCCAATTAAAATACCAATTGAAGCTGTACTTTGTAGGCTTTTTTATGAGAACCCACATGAAACAAGGGTAGGCAAATGTGACTGGGAGGGTTAGTCCTCCCAACAGCCCAGCAAGACTGGACAGGAAGGGGAGTGCCACTCCTATGAAGAATGAGATGAAGCCGTAGAAAACTCGAAAACCAGAACGGACCCAGATTGAACAGGGTCGGTTGGTACGACTAGTGTAACCAGCTTCAAAACTATCAAATACGGGCATGGAGTATATCTGAAAGCTGCTCAAACAATTGAACACAACTAGTAGGAAACACATTGCAAGTAATCCTCTGGGGATGTCATGACTATGGAATGCGTACAGTGCATTCAATATCCCTCCAGACGGCATCTGCAGCAATACAAAACAAGTAAAGATATTACAAAACTGCAAAGATGCAACCATCTCTAATTTACAGTGATCAAACAGTAAACATTAAGGAAGTATTATTTGTGTTGTAGGAGCATTTACCTATTGGTATGTACAAATGTAGTTATACTAATGCAAATAATGTACCTAGTTAAAGCACCTAATGTGAATAATTAAACACGCTCGGTTACTGTAAGATTAGCCAGAAAGCTTACGAGGTTTCCATAGGCCCAGAAGCCTCCGATTGCAACAGGGAACACACACATGGCAATCAAGACATAGGCAACCTTTGCTCCTTTCCACATGGGTACATGAGCTGGGTGTTTAAAGGTTGAAGGCATTGTTGCCTACACATTTGAACAAGGTAAAGGAAATTCTTTAAGATAAGAAAAGGTGCAAACTATTAGTTACTTATAGATGTTAACAGGACAGGAGAGAATGGGTGTATATAATACCTGAATCTCTAGGACTAAATTGTGACCTCTGAATGCAAAGGCTATTATACCAAGTGCGTTCAAGGCTGCAAAGAGGGAAGCCGAGAAAGATGGCATTGGAAGTGGTTCATAAGACATTGTGGGTGGCCTTGGTTGGCTTACAGAGAGGACCCAAACCATGGTAGAGTAAGTGATGGCTGTGACAGCTCCTACTAGTGAAAGTCCGGCTATTGAATTGAGGTTCGGAAGCTGAGACAGGACGATACACAACGAAGTGAAAACTAGATACCATTCCACTGTTGTTAGGGGATTCGATGAACAGAGAGGCCCGCAAACAATTTGGAAAAATAGTTTCATGGTCTCTCCTCCTATGAGAATCAAAGCTGTTGCAGTTCCAGCTGATAGGTACACAGTTGGGAACAGAGCAAGCCAAACACCCAATCTTTCCCCTGCCAAACATGAAATGCATATGTATGCTATTGAATTAACCACTTGTTCATAAGTTATGATAAAGGATAGCAACCATTGAATTTAAGTACTTACCAAAGGCGGCCTGAGCAAGCTCCACATATCTGTTGTACCTCTTTCCGGGAACAGCTTCATGTAGCTGAACAAGGATCCACAATGTGTATAGTTGCCAGAAGTAGGCAATGGTTAAGGAAAGTGTTCCCCAACTCCTGTAAAACAATACAAGACAAGAATAACCAAATCAATTCATTTTGAACACTTCAGAGTTCATATCTTTTACCCAATGGTTTTGTTTTATCCTAATTTTATGATCAGGTACTTCAAAACTTTGATTATATACCTGGATTCAACCTTTTACGTTATGAAGTTGACCAGAAGTGTGGAGCATAACTGAACTGAATTGACAATCATAAATTTTTTGCATAAAACAAAAATCAAAAGTGAGCTAGCAAAGCCTATGTAAATCACTTTCTTAATAATTTATAGGATACAATTTGGAGTGACTGTTTAAAAAACACAGGGAATACTTTAACAAAGGTATAAAGGTTCCTCTGTTGTTGAAGGAAGAAGATGAAGAATTATGAATGGCCCCAGTAAGGGATATTTCCACAATCTGGATTGAACTTCTGGAAAAGCAAAAGATAAAGTGACAGAAATGACTTTCCTCAAGGATGTTATGTATGTCTTTTAAGCATGAAAACTATTCATAATTATCATGATCACTTCTAACAATTGCAACCACTTCAGACCCACAATCCATAAACTTTAGTCAAGATCCTCACCAGCACCATGTTAGGGACACAGATCATAAAAAGATAAAGACACTGAACCCCATCACAGTCATTAGCATTTAATCATAATCAAGCACAAAACGCCAACACTAATTTGAAAACTGTATATTTCTGTAAAAATGAAAATCAGAACAGGGTAAGAGATTAATAGAAATTACCAGCCTAGAAAAGAAAAGGCAACGGGAAGAACCAAAGCCTGGAATCCAATACCAGCATTGAGGTTGTGAAACGCAGCGTAGTGAGCGTTTCCATTGCGAGACTCAGTGATGGGAAGCCAAGCATCCTGAGGGTTGAGCTTGGTGAGGTGGCCCATCTCCTCCAAATAACCCTTCATGTTGATGAGAACCCTCTTCATTGGAGTCCCAATGGGGCTCAAGAACCGAGGCGATATGAACGACGTCGGAGTCCACGCCGACGACCTGGCCTCCTTGGACGGCGGCCTAGGAGACCTCTGTCCGGAGGGTGTCTGTATCTCCGGCGTGGACACTCCACGTGGCGTCGCCGGAATCGAGATGAGCTCTGTCTCCGGCCTCTCGTCCATTTTGATGTATGTAATTCTAACTAGCTACAGAAGAGACTTGTGTCAGTAGCTGAAGTCACTCAAACTCACACACAAGTTGTGTTTGTGTGTTTGTGTGTAGCTTTATATAAATAATAGAGGTGAGTGAAGATCAAAGTACGGGAAAGGCGGAGTGGTATATTTGTATATAGACAGGTACGTATTTATTGAAATACTGAATGGTGGTGGAGTTGGAACTTGGAGGTAGCTGTTTGTTTGCTCTGGCTGGTTTTTGGTTTCAGGGGTGTGTGTCGGAGCAGTTGGCCGGGTAGCTAGGTATGAAGGGTCAATGGGTTATCATAGCCTGAGCAATGGGGCCGTTGAGTGAGTGAGTGTGAGTGAGTGACTGAGAGAGACTGATGCGACGGTCGAATATGTAGACAAAGATGTGAGTCTAATTAAGCATAAAAGTCTGGAACAGTTCTTGAGCTCTAGTGTAACGTATATTATGGTGGACCACCGTAACCTCCTCACAGCGGTGGCGAATGAGGAGTTGCTACTCGCTACTGTAAAAGACGGAAGTAGCCTCGTCACAGTGAGGCCTGCAGTGGTTTGGAACTTTGGATGGAGGGTGGCGTCCGTTAGGTCAAACATTCAAGCGTGGTGAAGAGAGAAGGGGTCCTACAAGCCCTGAGACTCCCGGGATTTGCGGTTTCTTGAGGCACGCGACGTGCAGAGCGTGGAGATGGGAAATGATGAGACATTATTATTGCTCATTGTGTGTGTTGGCGTGTGGACAAGCTTTTCGAGTCTACTCTCCACAAGTTACCAAGTCCAAAACAAGCCAGGAGCCCAGGAAGCATGGTGACACTGTTACGAAATATATTTTGTTTTCAAAAATAAGAAAGGAGGACTGGTGCTAACATCAAAGAGTGAAAATTACAATGTCCTGGAGGGCATGGGCGGTGAAGGAGACATTGGATCCCCTATTAAAATGAGCAAGCGCGCGCGTGGGGGTTGATTGTCCCGGCGGAGGACCAGTGGCGGTTGGTAGGGCCGAGTGGTGGTGCTGCTGGTATTCTGGTAACTTTGAAAAAAGTGGTGAAAAAAACAAAGGAGAGAAACAGATTCACGTGCTTGCGTCTCGCGTTCGCTGCTAGCGACCTAGTGCGACCTGCTCTGATTTTTTTTTTTTCTTCCAACTATTGCGCTCCATGGTTTGCTTGGAAAGTTGACTCACTGTCACGCATTCTCATATTAAATTCTAAATTATAGTATAATATATGGTATAACATGTCTTATAAAATGTGTTGTTATCGTTGAAGAAACAAGGAAATGATCATTTATCATTTCAAAAGTCTTCGTATGTCATACAATTAGACATATTTACAATAAATATATACCATATACCCAAATGATATAATAAACAAATCTCTCAATTATTCGTAATGATTCATATATATTCACAATGAATTCTTAGAGATGGTCATGGCCCATTCTTAGAGATGGTCATGGCAAAGAGATCGATCCAGTCCGTTGACTCCAGCCGAAAGCACAGTGTATAGTTGTTTACCCTGCCGCCAGCTTTTCCTTTGGCTCTCTAATCTACTTGGTTTATGTATTATGGAGAATAATGGAGGATTAATGTTGGGGGAAAGAAGCGAGGAGATAATATATATACACATATCGCAACTTGATCCTCGATCTTTCACGGCAAAATAGTACTCCACGAGATTACTAGTTGCGAGGATAAGGCTGATCATGTCAGATAAAATAGAAGTACAAGGTATAAGTTGCAAGCAATAAGAACTTAAGAAGTATAAGCCAGCGACTTCAGAGCATTTCTAGACATGCAAAATGTTCGTTGGGTGATTAGAACGGTCTGACGGTAAGGTTTTGAAAGATAATTTTCTTGGTTAGCCAATTGTTTTGTCTCTTAACATTAAGGCCAAGCATCTCCAAACTTATAAAGCTTTTGATTTTATTGTAAATGGTAATTGGAGTTTTACTACAAGCTTTTGCTTCGTCCATTGTGAAATTGCTCAGAGTATTAGTAAGGTTCTAATTTCGGCAGGAGATGAGGATGTCAACGTCGTTTGGTCAGGTACGACGTCTGGCACTCTTTCAGCTAAAGATGAGTATTCTCTTCTTGCTATATGGATTTTCAAGCTTCTTCTTGGGGTAAATTTATATGGCATGATTTTTGATCAGCCGCTCAAGACTGTAACTACTTAGAAAGTCCTCTATAATTAGATTTTGTTTCATGAGTTGTTTCAACGTCGAGGGGTTCAGTTATGTTTCAAATGCTCTTTTTGCGGTTGAATTAACTCGGCACTTGTTTTTGGAATGTCATGTGGTCACGGGTGTTTGAGACAGGTTTGTCTCCCATACCATATGACATGCCTATTGCAAATGTGTATAATTGTATGGCTCATGTGAGCTTTTGAAGGGGTAAATGATCATTACATAGTCATTTAGTTGCTTCTTCAATCAATAATAGTCACACATTTTGTGAGACATGCTATACCATATGGTCTTCTAAAATTTTCCGTTTGAGATTGGTTGTCCTCCTTTTCTCATAGAGATTTTAATCTGGGATTCGCTGATGAGGAGATCTTGTTATATAATTAATGAAAAGACGGTATTAACCTAACAGGCATGTCCAATAAGATGAATCGACATAATTATAAATGACCCAACATGAAAGATACCCAATAAGCTAACAAGCCCATAATAGAGAAGTAGCACAGATTTTTTATTTTTGTTTTTGGTGGTAAAGTAGCACAGATTGATTGTTAGAAACTTAGAACGAAGTAGGAACCTGGTCTCGATTCCTCAAAAGTGTGAACATTATACAAGAAGATCTGATATACAAGTTGGAATATAGTTCACGTTGTCTGGTTCACATTAGTTAGTTGGTAGATGTTGATTAAGACTGGAGCTGAAAGCCAGAAACTGAGACTAATTTTAAGTTTATCCTCTTTGTCAATTTATTTGAAGCAATTAAGTGTTATAGAATCACCTCCCTTCCCCTTCATTTGTAACCTACTCAAATCGTGACGCATTGAAGTTTAATGTCAATTTCTAATATCTTTACACACGTTTTGGATATTGACTATTTCAAATCTTAAACCTTGATCTCATGGTAGGCTTCAGCCTTGTGCGGCTGAGTTGGCTGCATTAATTCTTGGTTTGGAGTTGCAGGCAGTAGCGCAGAGGGGTATTTTGTTTGGAGAGTGTGGAAAGCGATTGTCAAGTTGTTGTGAACATGATTAAGGAGTCTCTTTGGGCAGAAGGAGTACTCGTCGAAAGGTCCGATCCTTGTTGAATAGTGTTGGCGTTTCTGAACTTTGTTCATGTTAATGGGAATGCCAATGGGGTGGCTGGCTTAATTGCCGAGTGTGTAGCCTGAGTTGAGGGGCGTGTTTGTTGGTTAGGAATTGGACCTGACTGGCTCATAAATGTTATATATGATGACATATCTGTAGCTATTTCTAGTAGGAGAGAAGAGAATGGGGACTATTTGTCCACCACTAATATTTCTCTAGTTGTGTAATTTTTTCTATCAATAAAAGTTTATTTCCTTCTCCAAAAGAATTTTTTAAGCGTTGATCTCGCACAATGAATTATTTTGGTTTGTTTAAACAGTTGTACACTTGGCTAAGGAAATTGTCATTTTCATTATCTAGTTTTTCTTTTTAGAAATGATCTATGTAGTTCTTCCGCGTAACTCAAGCAGTGGAACAAAAAATGAAGAAATTGAGTTGAGTTAAAATTAATTGAATGTTCGATGAGCACGATTTAACTATGAAAATAAGACCGTGATATAATTGGAGTCAAGATCAATGATGTATTAGAGATTCTGATCACCAATTTGGTAATTATTAATTGTGAGACGAGGATTATATACGTATACGCAAGGATTAAAATATCGGTATCGGTGTATTTATCGGTCATTTGAAAAATAGAGATTTCGGATATATCAGGGATATATCGGGGAAAACGGAAAAAAATATCGGGATTTTGAAAAAAAAATTATAGAATATTTAATTTATTAGATTTATATATAAATATTACAAACATCAACTTCATCTACATTCAGAATGAGAATCTAGGTTGTTGATAAGACACACGCTGATCCACAAAAGTACAATAATCATACCAAGACATATGACTCATATAGTACGAATTGTAGTGTTGAATATGATAATCATATATGTTTTTGGAGCAGCCGACTGTTTCCCCTATAGGTGGATAGTAGTAAGGATGAATTCAACTGGATAACTGATCACTGACTTATGCGCATTGATTATAGCCATAAACATTATAGCCATATTGATTGTTGTCTTCTTGGGATTCATTTGAGGTTCCAGTCCTACTACCTAAACTGATAGAATCAAAACTTAGCGCAACTGAAGCAATATCTTGATCATCATTTGGACCTCTAGTCCTCCTCTCATACACCTCAAGTGAATTACTTCTCTTCCGAATATCATTTCAATTTTTTTACAGATATTTTTTTAATATATCAGTGATATTTGATAGTATATGAGAAATATCAAGAAAATAACGTAGATACGGTGGAAGATAAAATATTAACCTTTATATATATCATATATTGATTCCTATAGATATCAGATATATCACAGAGATTTTAATCGTTGCGTGTACGAATCATTAGTCAGTCAGATTTCTTAATCCAATCAACTAACCATGTTGGCGACGTATGCACTTCCGTCATCGGCTGCTTTCCTCACTCCCATGCATGACATGGAGGCTCCAGAATATTTTGAGGAAACACTCGGCGGTTGATAAAGTCAACATAAGAATGACAACAAGGGCCATTTCCTCTGCATATATAATGTTTCCTCGTTAGGACTTTTCTATTTTTTGTGTCGCTTTTCATGCATAGCATATCTTTCGGTTTTCTGGAGCTCTGTTCTCATTGAGTTGAGAATTACGGATAACAATTTGATAATAAATACATGCATGCTATATATGTTATCAAGGTCAGGTACTTCTCTTCTCTGTTTTGAAAGAAGGATAATAAAATTGAATGTGATAGAGAACTGTAGATAATTGAGCTAGACATAAGTGAAGCAACAATTCCCTATAGTAACAATTTGCATTTTTCATGTACTGCTGTGTTATTGTGTCTATGCATTCTGATTTTCTTCATAATATCAAGGCTCACTATGTCATGGGAGCGATTAGTTCAAATATAGATGCTCTTATCTCTTATATAACAATAGATACTAATACAAACTTCATTAGTACGTGTACAATATGTTCACTTAGTCAGTGACTGATTAAAATATTTAAATCTAATAATAGAGAGAATTATTTTTAAGTATAATTATTTTGTTTTTAACCATTTGATGTAAATTTAATGGTAACTGACCATTATGTCAGGGTGTATATGTCGTGAGGTTTGAATTCATGACCTGAAAGTTATCAGTTTAACACATTAACCAACCAAACCACAGCTCACCGATATGAGACTCGATTCAATGGAAATGGGTTTATGTCTGCAAATCAAGGCGGCTCGTTGTCATAATCGATCCGCACGGCGTTTAATGACGTAGGAATCAGATTACACATGAATAGGCATACAAACGGAAAAAAGCAGGAAGGTGTCACAAAATAAAATAAAAAGTTGTAGGAAGGTGTGAGGTAGGTTGATAACAAGCAATAGAGCCAAAGTTATAGTCAAAGTCAACTAAAAATGGATGGAGACCCGGATCCGCAACTACCCTCAGTTTTTCACATATTTCCACAAGTTCAATTAACAATATTCTTCTTTGTCGTGAGAATTATCTTTGTTATTTGAAGAGATTAACAAATTATTTTAGAAAGCAAAATGCACTTTAAAATAATCATTACGTGTGGTAAAGTTGTCGAGCTGTTTAGTATGAAATCGGATGTATAGAGTTTGAATCCTGACTCTCACTAGTTTGTGGTCAATATATTTGAGGGGCTTTTGAATTCGTGTACGAAGAAAGATTAATATAGCTTTATTATGATACTCTTAAGGACCTTGATATAAATAGTGGTTGTGTAAGTGTGTTACTAACTTATTAACGTAATCGAGATGACTTGCTACCTTACTTTTTATAAAAAGAAAAGTATCTTAAAATAAGAAATAGATTTATTTACACATATCTACACATTTTATTGTAATAAGGGGTGTAAGCTTCATGCCCCTTTTGTATTCGACAATTTCATTAAGAAATGCTTGAGGACATCGACACCAGCTCTTTATTTATTTAAAAAAAAATCTCATCTTCTCCCTTAAAACAAATGGAATTTCTCTATAAAAATAATAATAATTAATTAGTAGTCTATAGAAGAGGAAAATAAGCACCATGACAAAATAAAAAAGAGAAAGAAAATACTGGTCAAATCCCAAAATTTATAAATCTACCGATCCATGGCAGAATCGTAAATAAAAAAGGAAAGCTGCCCACTATGGAACCAGAAAAAAATAGCCGCCGTTCTATTAAAACCTATACTCTTGGCAACCGAAGCCCGATCTTTAGACTTGTTGGCCATCTCAAAATCCACCAGCTGAGTCTGGTAGCCCCCTTTCTCTCTCTGAGCCAGAGCTGCTCAGAGTTCAATCCAAAACCCTCAAATCCCCAACCCCCTAATCCTAATCCCTCAAATCCCCAACCCAGTTTGAATCCCAACCTCCGATTCAACTCCACCATCTCCAATTCACATTCTGTTGCTACCAAAATGGCATTCTCTGCCTGCTGCTAGCCTTTTACACGTCGTCCTTGTTCGTCTCCGAGACAGCAATTTACCAAATCCTCGCTTTCCTTTTACAATTTGCTCTATGGCGATCCGCGTCACCCTCAGTTTTTCCGGCTACGTGGCCCAAAACCTAGCCTCCTCGGCCAGTATCCGCGTCACCAATTGCCGCGGAGTCCACGAGTGCTGGGTTAGGTCTCTTCTCTTCGGCACCAACCAGAAGGCCGATCTCGACCCCTCCGGCTCCGTCCCCAATTACCAATCCAAATTTAGACCCAAGGCGCCGGCCTCCCTCTACAGCGCCCTCGCCGAAGAGTTTCTCGGCAAGAAGTCAAACACTCCCATCATGTCCACTCTGATCTCCGTTTTGAAGTCAACGGCCGCCGTCACCGGTTCGTCTCCGTCTCTTGTTAACGGGATTTCGCCTGTCAAGCCGGGACGATCATGCCGTTCTTGCAGGCGTCCAAGTGGCTTCCCTGCAACGAGTCTGTTCCGGCGAAATTGGTGAGCGAGATGGACAAGAAAGTTGCGCGTGGAGATGACGAGGCGGCGGCCTCTGCCGCTGCGTCGGAGTTGAGCGAGAGGAGGAGCGGCTGGCTGTCGCGCCTCTTGAATTCTTGCTCTGATGATGCTAAGGCAGTGTTTACTGCTGTCACCGTCAGCGTTTTGTTCCGGTCGTCCTTGGCCGAGCCCAGGTCCATTCCTTCCACCTCTATGTATCCTACTCTGGATGTTGGTGATCGTGTTTTGGCTGAGAAGGTGAGTAACATTGACTTTAATTGAAATTCAATGTTATATGTTGAACCGGATTATATGTTTTGTTTGTTAACTGAGAAATCTCTGCTTCTCTTTTGGTGAACAGGTTTCATATTTGTTCAGAAAGCCTGAGGTTTCAGATATTGTAATTTTCAAGGCGCCTCCAATCTTGCAGGTAATGTTGTACGTAATTAATAGTGAATTGAGGTTTGTTGTTTCTGAGAACTTTGTGATATGTGGTGTTGACATGTTTTGTATTGTGTGCGGTATGCAGGAAATTGGCTTTAGCTCAGGCGATGTATTTATAAAAAGAATTGTGGCCAAGGCTGGAGATTATGTAGAGGTAAGATCTTGATACTCTTGGTTATTGTGTGCATCAACTGTGTTCACGTGAAACAAGTAGAAATGATGTTGCATTTTGTGATGTTCATGTGGTTCTGCAGGTACATGATGGGAAATTGTTGGTGAACGGTGCAATTCAAAATGAAAATTACATATTGGAGCCTCTTGCCTATGAAATGGAACCAATTGTAAGATCCTGTTCTTGCTTCTATTTTTGGTCAATTGGTTTGTGTATGTAAAACATCAATTACTTACGAGGTCTGTGTTTGCTGTTTTGCTTGATTTTGCAGCTCATTCCAGAAGGCTATGTCTTTGTTATGGGGGATAACCGCAACAACAGTTTTGACTCTCATAACTGGTAATTTACACTCACTGTTAAATGTTGATTATCCTCACCATTCCAACTGTGTATTAACACTGACATGCTGATGTTGTTTATTTGTGTTCAGGGGTCCCCTTCCTGTAAAAAACATTCTGGGCAGATCCGTCTTTCGCTACTGGCCTCCCTCCAAAGTTTCTGACATTATGCATGAACCACAGGTAGAAAAATCTGTGGCAATTTCCTGAGGCATTTCCCTCTCCAGGGGAGAGGATCTGAGATAACTTAAATCTTTTGAAGTCAAAATATTGACTATTTTTACCAATCATTTTGCTCACTGCTGAGCAATTCGAACATGCGAGCCCTTCTGTTTAGTTCATGCGGCTGCATGTCTTCAACTCTACCAAAATGGGTCTTCACCCATCACTCTGTATGAGAATGAAACTTATGTTTGTCTTCAACTCTACCAAAATGGGTTTCACCCATCACTCTGTATGAGAATGAAACTTATGTTTAGCAAATGAGTGAGAACAAAAAAGATGAAGCTAATTGTTCATCTGTTATCATTCAAGCAATTGTTTTTGTTCTGTCTTTTGGGAGGTTCAGATGCTGCAGTACATTAGCAGCAGCTTTGAGGGGCCAACTGTCTGAAGTGGGGCGAAGGAGAACGCACCTGCGGTGCAGAATTGATGGAAGGTCTGGTGGTCTGTTGGGAGAGGGAATGATGTGAAAAAGAGAGATTCATGAGATGGTAAAACAGGCGCAGATAGTTCTTTAGAGTCTTGCTGCTGGCCCCATTAGTTCATTTGGCTTCTCATCTTGTAAACTATTCAAATAAGAATTATTTGATTTCTTTTCAATAGTCATGCCCTTGCTTTTGAATAGATCCTGTTTGTTTAACCTTTAACTAACTTTCATTAGAGGCAGAAAGATTACATTATGATATGCTGATTAATCAAAATGGGAGTCTAAGCAACACAATTTTCATTTTACGGAGTCAAATATATTAATGTGTCTTCGTAAAGTAACCATTAACCGTCAAGGTTTTATTATATTGTAATTACCATTTGTGACTGTTGTATTTATCTCCTATATAAAAGGGTTACCAATTTCAATTCTTATTTTCTTATAACACCGATTAACCTCATCATCTCTTAGGTTAACCTTAAGACAGCTCCGGTTCAAACCCTCCGTTCCCCGCTCAGGAGCGGGAACCCCGAACCCTCGCTCCACTCTGGTACGAACTAAACCAGAAGCCCTTTGCTTTTGGCCAGAATTTAAAAAAAAAAAAAAAAAACGGTCACAATAATACAAGATAAAAAACGACGGCAGTGCATAAAATAAAGAAAGGATTAGATTGAACCGTCGGATGAACAATCTGGTTTGGAATAATCAATAATGGTGGCGGCGAGTTAACTCGGCGAGAGACTCAGGCAGATCCTCCTTTAGTTCACGAACACAAAAAATATTGCAATTACAAAATTACAATGAGCAGACCCATCTCCGTTCTCCTCTTCCTTTCCCTCCTCCAATTCCCACTTCATTTAATCTTCGCTTTCAATTCTTCCCTCTTAAACGACTCCCACATCTTACAGGTACCTCTTTCATTTCGTGCTCTATCTTCTTCTTATTCTTATGATTTATTTCTCTGATTTTTGATTTGCCTTGCATTAAAGGACGTATTGAAGCAAATCTCGGCCAAGCACAGGTGGGATTTGCAGACCGTTAGGGTTTCCAGATTGGATTCCAGCAAAGTACGCTTCGGCAGTGCCGAGCGCTACGAATTCCGGATCGGTTTCGGCAAGTCCCACGTCGTCGTTTTGTTCTCCGACGACGTCGTTTCTTGGAGAAAGTTCCGCAAGCCCAGAACCCATTTCGCCTCTCTTGTCAAGGAGCTCGGTTCCATGGCTGCAGTTGACACGTTCACAGTGGAGGGCCCATTTGAGTTGCGAGTCGATTCTGACCATGACCTCTCCCTTTCGTTGCCGGTAGGACTTGTATGGATTTTAGATTTTTAGTTAAGCTCACTTGTGATTGTTTGGCTTGCAATTCATATATACAAATACATTAGTGTGTTGGGTTTGTTGTTATAGTAGTTGTTTGCATGTTTATGTGTAGATGAACACTACCTATAGTAGAGGGTTGAAAAGAGTGCTTGTTGGTGAAGGCATTACTGTAGAGGTAACAAGAGCAACCGGAGTTTCTGTGTTTCATGCATCTGATCTTGGTTCACCGCTAAACGCAAGTGACACTACTACTGATAAAGGGAAAAGTGAATTTTTGCCCTTCTGGCATTCATACTGCGCGCCGTTAGTTCCCATTCGCGTTATTGGGCCTGCTTCTTTGGTCGCATACCGGACTAGAAATCCTGCTGCTCATATCGAGACTAAGTTTATGTCCAAGGAGATTATTGAGTTGTTGCCAGAGAAATGCTTCAGCAGTCATCGTACATACAAGAAGCAGAAGCAGAGGCAGTCTTGCCCCATTGATTCTTTATGTTCGAAAATATCTATGCTGGAAAGAATTTGGAAAGGGAAAATCAAAGCCTCAACTATTGTTATTGAAGGAAAAATCAAAGCCTCAACTATTGTTCAGTTCAAGCTTCAGCTGGAAAGGGATTTTAGGAGGAGGGGGATACTCCAGCAGAACATTGCGGGATGGAGGACCAGGCCAGATGTGGAAAGGGTTTGGTTTGAAGTTTTGGCGAGAGTTGAATTACAGAGGTTGAGACTGAGGCCTATCTTGGTTAAGAAGATAAGGCCCTTCATTATTGCAGATTCAGCTGAATGGGATAATCCTTCGAATATGTCCTTTACCAAATCCCAATCCATCCTTGTCGCTCCGGAAGCCCTAACGTTGGATGTGAAATGGTAGAACAAACTCGTTGAGTTGTTGTAAACATATTTGTTGTTAGACGATTGTTTTACAGATTAAGGTGGCAAGGTGATTGTGCAGTCTCCCTTTTTCTGTTTTTGACGATGCATGAAATAGTACCATGTCAATAACACTGTATTGGTCTTGTAAGTAAATGAAGAACAAAAGTTATACAGAATCAGTGACTTGATATTGGTTTCATCTTATTTTGTTGATCCTGCATAGAATATCAGAGTTATATATTGGTTGACAAACACCACATGTTCATGCCAAATAGCTAACTTTTACCATTACACTTCTCAACCTGCATATTTTAGGTGTAGTAAAAGTTAAAGAACAAAGGATTAGGCTTTGATCATTTCAGCGCTGCCATTGGAACCGTCTTGCTTCTTCAGCACCACTACTTCAACCTTTTTGTACTTGTACCACCATGCACAGAGCAAATAAGCCCCAAAGTTAATCACACTGAGCCCTGACAGCAACCAATAGAAGTAGTTCAACTTGTCTCTGTTGAGATTATTGCTTCCCAACCACCCTCCGCTCACTTTGTTCACCGTCTCCACCACCACCGAGCTCAAGAAATACCCGAACGCAATCGAACACCACGAGATGGCTGTGCCGAGCGACTTCATCCCTGCCGCGCTCTCAGCATAGAAGAACTCCAAAAGACCAACCAATGTGAACATGTCTGCCGCCCCAAATATGGCATACTGGAAACCAAGCCAAAACACACTCATTGGCAGAGGCTCTCCGGAGTCGACCATGTTGTGTTTAACGGCCACTGATTTGCGTCGAGTCTCTACCACTCCTGCTATAGCCATTGATATACAGGAGAGCAAGAGACCAATTGCAATACGCTGTAGGTGGCGAATGCCGGTGGGAATTCCGGTGATTTTCCGGAGGAGTGGGACCAAGACTCGGTCGTAAAATGGGATGAGGAAGAACATGACGAGCAGAGGGATGACTGGGATGGATGGTCCGGGGATTTTGAAGCCGATGAGATGTCTGTCCAAGGTCATGCTTTGTTGGATGGAGAAAGTTTGGAGTTGAGCAATGCATGTGTTCATGAAGACAGTGCTGAGTATGATTGGGAGCATTCGGATTAGGAGCTTTACTTCTTCAACTTGTGTCACTGTGCAGAGTCTCCAGGCTCCTGGGTTTGTAGATGTTGATGAACCTTCTATAGTAGGGCAACAATTGACGGCTGCCCGATCCAAGAATCTGGGAAGAATAATGATGAATATGGTTAAAAAAAATATCTTAACTAGCTTTAGGAGCAGTGGTAGTTTTTAACTTTTTATATCTCTCAAAGTAATTATTGATATACCTGAATTGCTCTGTTCTCTGAAGATATTCATGTTCTTCCCCTGCTTCTTTGTCATGGATCTCATGCAAGTCCTCTGCTTTCTCTGGAATTGGAAGCTTTCGGTTTCGGATTGAGGCCACTAAAACCTGGATCAAACACCAGTATTTTCAATATGTTAAAGAGTTTTGTGGATCAAATATGTAGTCTCAAACAAGTATGCAACTTCTAGTTTGTCTATTAAGGAGTCGATGAATTGTCTTTGCAAGTATGAACTAATTAATGTGACATGTCTTCTGAAAAAAAATTAATGTGACATGCTTGCCCAGAAATTTGCTTTCTAGCTTTGCTTTATTTGTCAAATCATAATTGATCGAACTAGTACCTGTAGTATGCTTGAGAGGGGGCTCCCCTTTGGATTAAATTTATTGTTGCGGTAGAGTGATTTGCCCATACATAGTGAGAGCAGTGCGAAAAGGACTGCGACTGCGCTCACCCCAAAGGCCAAGTCCCAGCCATGGTTGGCACCAGTCCAGACCACGAAAGTGACGCCAAATATAGCACCAATGGTGAGACTGAACAAGAACCAGTTGAAGAAGCTTGACAGTTGGCCTGCCTGCTTAGGGTCATTTTTATCGAACTGATCAGCTCCCAGCGCCGGTAAAGCAGATTTAACCCCGCTGGTGCCGAGTGCAATTAGATAGAGTCCAGTGTAGAGGAGAGCAAGTTGGCCTCTGTCTGCCGCCTCGCAGTGAGGTTCTGCAACACCTAATTTGCACGGAATTGGTCTCAGTTGAGGGTAATGTGCTTGCACAGTTAAAATGACATATCCCTGCAAATCATGTTATGAATTAGAACAGATAACGAACGCATACATTAAGTTTTCTCAGCTGTGATCATGATCATGTGATCAAAACCAAAGACGTACCACCAATTCAATTAGAATGAAGATGAGACAGGTTTTGAATCGTGACCAGTAGGTATCGGAGATGTATCCACCAACGAGGGTGAGTAGGAATGCAGTCCCCATGAAGTTGGTGAGAGTGGTTGCAGACTTTGTCATGCTCAAGTTCATATATCCATAGAAGTAAGTTACCAGGCTCAAAGCATTCGCTATGAATGCCATGTTTTCCAGTCCCTCAGTTGCTGCAGGACATCAATATCGAACTGATTCACAAATCATAACCAATATTATTGAACCAAGCAAGTAACAATCAGTACTACTAGTCTCACCATAAACGAATAGTACAGCACGGCGTCCTCCCCGGCTTGCTTGCTTCTTATTAGGTTCGGTTTGGAAGATAGCCTGTTTGATCATAATCGCATGTAAATTAAGTGGAGAATTAAGCAATTCAACACATGGAACAGCTTAAACTGATCGAAAGTACAGAATACATGATACTAATGAAAAGTGTGGTGGCTCTAAGACAAATTATTGCTTGGAGGGATTACCATTTTGTCAAGTGCCAACTGCTAAGAGAAGATAGAGGAACTAGTTTCTTCTGTGAGCAGATAGCTGAAATGCAGGAGTTATGAAGAGGAACCGGCCTACTGCTTCTCAGTTTCTTAATTTAAGCTTCGTAGACATGAAGCTAAGGCTATATAGTACATTAACAGGGAAGCAAATCTGCTGTGCCCAAAAACCCAGTGCCAAACCTGTGCCACAAATCAAAATTCGACACATCATCACTCTCCCAACACCCATCTAACTCTGTTAACTCTCGCAAAAAAAAGGTAATAAAATTTAAGAAAAAAATAATATTTTTCTTCTTGCTTCTCTCTGCAAAGTTTCAAACCCAGATTTAGCATCAAACATGGATGTTTCTTCATCAGTTCATCCACCTCAACCGCCGCCGCTGATCTCTGGGCCCAATCCCACAACCCTATCTCCTCCACCTCTTCTCCTACCCTCTCCGACCAACACCTTCGCGGCCTCGACCAAAATCTCTTCTATCCCTTGTCTAAGATGGTTGATTGCTAAGTCCAGGAACAACAATCGCAGATTTCTGAGGAATTAAAAAAGAAGATGGGTTGGGTTTCTTCTTATTTCTCTCTCAAAGGAACAGAGATCTGGGTTGGGGTTGTTGCAAAAGTGTAGAGAAAGATGGAGAGAAGAAGAATTGACAAATGAAGAGGAAAGAGTTGGAGTGATATGCTTTATCTTTTTTTTTTTTTTTAATTAAAAAAAAAGCTGAAAATAATTGAGTTAACAGTGTTAATCTTTGTTAAGTTGGTGGACAGATGTCAGGATATGAGGGGTAGGCACAGGTTTGGCACAAAATTTTTGGGCATAGGTGATTTGCATGCATTAAGAGTAGTGTTCACATTATCAATAATTGACAACCAAATTAAGATTCATAGTCACTCACTGTTAAATTTAGATTCAAGGGTTGAAAAACAAAATAACTTTATTTAAAAATAATTATCTTTATCCTTAGATTTAAATCTAACGGTGACTGACCATAAATTTCTTGGTCAATCACTGATTATGTGAACATGACTGAGTACATTAAAACCTCTATAATGTTAGGACCACGGAACATTATTAGTTTAGAGGGGTCAAGTAAATGAATATTTATTACTTATAAAGCTTTGTTGGTAAGAGTTTCCTTAATTTTTCATAACACAAAAGAAAAGGCAAAGAAGTATATACAGATATCTGTATTATGAACTATATAAGAAATTAAAATTGTTAAGAGTTTCCTTAATTTGTATTATGAACTAATATTTACTCTTTGTTTTATGTATTTTATCCATATTCCGGTTATAGGTCCAATAGAGTTCTGGTTTGTAGTTCAACTGTTCTTGGCCCTTCAATTCTCCAGTCTCCATGGCAGTGATCGAGAAACTGCTTTGTGTTACCATTGAATTAACCTAAAGTTCATTTAATACAATCATGAATTAGGATGCATGAGAGCGAGCTAGCTAGTCAAACGATTCGATCAGTTGATCACAGATCGATGAAGACAAAAGATTGTTGTAGTTAGGAGTCAATGAATTAAGCATGGTTGTTAAAGGGGACATATCAAAGTTAATTAGTTATATGTATGAGGAGGTTTATTGCTGTTTAATTAACTAGTTTTTTTTGTCTCCTCTTAAAGTTAATTAGGATTAGTGTTCATTAATCTTTGGCGTCTTCCTCTTAGTTTTGTCTTGTTTTGTTCATTTACAACTCGATGGAATCATCACTGACTATTGCAGATCCTATATTCGATCCAAAACGAACAAGAAGCTATATGTAATTTGTCTTCTACACATCACTGGCTCACTGCGGGGTTTTTGGTCGAAGTATAGCTTAATTAGATCATAAAAAATGAGGCTCGAAACAGATGGGACAAAGATGTAGTTGGTGAGATTAGTGAATCCAAGATACTTCTTGATAATTAGTCATTAACCAGTACTGTACAAGCTGGGAAAATGATCACTGTGCAAGCATGAGCAGTAATATGAGAAAAAACAAACGACGGTCATGTCACGTGACACGTCTGACTCACTAATTAAAAACTTTACATCATTTTATCCTTCTTATAATCTCTCTCTTGAAACCAGAAATAGAACAAACTAAGTACCTCGATAAACCGTCGGCACCATGGCATTGCACAGCAGCCTTATAAAAGAGTTTCTCCTCTATTATCACCGAATCAAGTGCTCTTCAAAATAGTTTAACCTAAAAGAAAGAAAGAAAATGAAGCTTTGGCAAAAACAAAAACAATAATGGGCTAAGTCCATCCCATGTAATAGAGGGTAGTAACTTGCAGAACTAGAAATGAAGCCCAGGAGAATCAAAACAAAGAAATGAACAAGGTCCGCTATAGGCATCTTTTAGCCCAAAAGAGGAGCTGGCCATTCGTCGAAAGGAAAAGACGGTGAAGTTGCAGACTCTTCCTTTATTGCAATCACACTCTGTCTGTGCTACGCGTCCTTTGATTCGTTTTGATCCGACTACCCACGACCGACACAATCCACGGCCTACCCAAATCCTCCATCCTCGTCTAAGATAGGAAACAAAGCAAGTGTTTCACTTCCGACCAGACCAACCAGGAAAACACGAACCAAGTGTTCCAAATCCGATAAAATGGATCTAAGGGCATCGATCGCGAACCAGACCGATGTCGGTTTGGGGATAACGAAGAAGCTGCTTCAGACCGAAGGCAAGGACAAGAACGTGGTCTACTCGCCGCTCTCCATCCACGTGGTGCTCAGTCTGATCGCCGCTGGGTCCAAGGGTCCCACCCAGGAGCAGATTCTCTCTTTCCTCAAGTCCAAGTTCGCCGGGGACCTCAACTCCTTCGCCTCCGAGCTCGTCGCCGTGATCTTCGCCGACGGGTCACCCACCGGCGGTCCGCGGTTGTCGTTTGCCAATGGCATTTGGGTGGACCAGCCTCTCGCTCTCAAGCCTTCCTTCAAGGAGGTGGTGGAATCTGCTTACAAGGCCGCTCTTAACCAAGTCGATTTCCAGACCAAAGTGAGCGCCTTCTTCATTTTGTTCTTTTCTTGTTGCTTCAGTCTTGCATTATCTAACACTTTGACTGAAACTTATCGGTCTATGTCTTCATTGCAATTCCATTTCTTTCTTTATGTTTGTTTATGCATAATTGCATAGCAGTAGATCGTCAACAGAATTTTGGCACATGACTATTGAGCTCATAATTGATTTAGACAAACACGACATCGCATTATTATGGCATTTTTACTTTTACATCATTTTCTTCTGATACGGTGTTGTTCAGTGAAATTCTTAAATGGTTTTAAGTTTTTCCTTTTTGGTTTTGCTTACATTCATACTCATTACCGCACAAAGTAAAGAACAAATCTAAGGAATTGTTGGTTGCTAGGAAAGTAGGAATTATATGGGTAGTAGCATTCTAGATTGTGTTGATGGCTGATAACTAATACTATGTGATCGATGTAAAGTTATGGTTTGCTTGCCCTGATACCATTATTGTTTAATTTGTTGAATCAGGCTGCTGAAGTGGCTGCGGGAGTGAATTTGTGGGCTGAAAAGGAGACTAGTGGCCTTATTAAAGAGGTTCTTCCTGTTGGATCAGTTGACGCCTCAACTAGGCTTGTCTTTGCAAACGCATTGTACTTCAAGGGAGCTTGGAGTGAAAAGTTTGAGGCATCGTTCACGAAAGAGTCGGACTTCCACCTTCTTGATGGGAGCAAAGTTCAGGCACCGTTTATGACCAGCAAGAAGAAGCAGTTTCTGAGTGCTTATGATGGTTTCAAAGTCTTGGGGCTTCCATACAAACAAGGAGAAGACAAGCGGCGTTTCTCCATGCACATCTATCTTCCAGATGCCAAAGATGGGCTGCCTGCATTGGTTGAGAAAGTTGGTACTGGATCAGGGTTCTTAGAGCGCCATCTTCCCTATGAACAAGTTTCAGTGAGTGACTTCAAACTCCCGAAGTTCAAGATATCTTTCGGGTTCGAAGCTTCCAATCTACTGAAGGGTTTAGGCGTGGTCTTGCCTTTTAGTGGTGAAGGAGGTTTGACAGAGATGGTGGACTCAATTGTGGGTCAGAACCTTTATGTCTCCAGCATATACCACAAATCCTTCATTGAAGTAAATGAAGAAGGTGCAGAAGCAGCAGCTGCCTCTGCTGGTGTTATAAAATTGAGGGGCCTGCCTCAAACCATGGACTTTGTGGCTGACCACCCATTCCTCTTCCTCATCAAAGAAGAAATGACCGGAACCGTGCTGTTCATCGGGCATGTGCTCAATCCCCTTGCCGTCGACTGAATGATTATATCACACTCTTGTACTGTACCTGAGAAAATATGTATGTAGACAACACCACCAGACTCTCTAGTATTATATAACTACAATGTATGTTGTTGATGTGCTGTATTTCACTACCTGTTCCTCCAGTCTTGCTCCCCATGTGCCGAGCGTTGTTTGGTCTGCCATGGCGTTTATGTAGTGTAGAATCTTTGATCCCCAGTGCTTGTCGAAATCTTGAACTGCATTTGAATGAGAGATTACACTTTGAGTTTCTACTTACAAACTACATGTGTTCCATGTTGAGTCGTTGACTATGAAAACGTAGCACACACTATTTTCATTTGCAGGCACATGTTTGTGATCCGAGATTCTGGGCATTGTTTAGTGTCTAAGTCGCTGATTCTGGATCCAAATACCAGTAAATGTGAACGTGCCTGTTTTAGCAGTTAGCTCCGCCAACAGCGTTCCGGTAATGCCCGGAGTGGACGGCGGTGATGTGCTTCGCTTCAGTGTCGCTCACTGGATTTGGTAAAGCTATACATATGCTATTGATATTATTTTTTAATAAGAGTTTTATATATTATAGACATCTGAGTAAGATGAGCACCGGCTGACCTCGTTCTGACGGACCGCGTGAGTTCACGTGGCTGGCGCGAAATTTTAAAACCACTATCAACGTTTAGTTAATTCTCTCATCAACCTATGCAAAAGGTAATGCCCGATTTAGGTATCCTTTGTTGTAATATTACGACGACGCCACGGGAAACCAAATATTGGGTTAGATCTTGAACAACTAAGAGGTGCTAAACTCATGAGCTTGTTGAAGTTTTGTTCTAAACAGTGATTAGGATAAGGTTGGATGTTAGACGTTTCACCACCCTAGTGATCGAGGTCCTCTCACTCCTCTGATTCTCTAACCATGATTATGATTATGGTTATGATTACGATAAAGATTATTATGCCTAACATCTCGGTGGAATTGTGGATAGCATTCTAGAAAAGTAACAGCAACCAAGTTTAATTTTATAAATAGTTCAATACCTTTTTGTGTGTCATATGCACAAAAGACAGGTCCCATTTTCATCATTTCTTGACGTTAAACAGATGAGCAAAAGCATTGATGAAGATCAGTAAAGGTGGTCGACATGGAGAAGGATAAGAAGGATAAAGTCATCCATAGAAATGGTACCACAGAATCAAATAGGGAGGGCAGTAAAGGAGGAATAGGAACACAGAGAAGACCCAGCAGAATAGATGAGAATGGCAAAGGCGTTATTATCAGATATAGGGGTGTCGGTAATGGGAAGAGAAAGCTTGGTAAGGAAGTGGAAGTTCCTCGAAGATATATATTTGGCCCATAAAGAATTAATGGTGATGCTCCTGGGTAGACGACAATCATAACGTAATCCAAACCCGCCCCATGAGATTGATGAGCTCTCTCTCTCTCTCTTCCTCAACTTCCATCTTCTATCTGGTTGTTTCTTTCTGGATTCTGTGTACTGATCTCTGATCACAAATTCAGAACGACCTTCTTCTGCCCATAAACAAACATAAATGATTTAACTTTCTCTACTTGCTTACCTCGGAAACATACCAGTAAAGACCTCCACTTTTCTCCAAGCAAAAACAGAGACACTTTTCCATCTCATTTAGTTTTCCATCAAGTCGGTCATCTCTTTCCCTTTCATTCATTTACTTGGTCTTTTACGAGGGAGAGTAACAGGGACTTGCACAACTACTAGTCAAAGAAACTTGAGGAAGTCACAAGTTAAACGAAGAAGATGGTGGAAACAGGACACAACCATCACCACACTCCGCCACCTCAGACGGCTGCACGGCCACCTCTACCCCTTGGAGGGGCAAGGGGTCCCACATGGACTCCAGCCGAGCAACTCCACCAGCTCCAGTATTGCATCCAGTCCAATCCCTCTTGGCGTTAGTCTCAAACTCTCTTCCTTTCTCTAGATTCTGGAAACGGTCGTTTTTTGTGTTGGGTTCTAAAGTGGATGCTTTTGGTATCTCTTTTTAGATTATTAGCTGCATGCCTTATTTTATGAGGTGGAGTGAGGGTTTTAAAGAATCTTTTTGTGTATGATATTTGTTGTGAGGGACCTCTCTTCCCAGTTTTGCAGCTCGTCTTTACGTTGTGTTCATATCCTTGGAAAAACTTGCCCTTTTAATTGTTAATAAAAAAAGAGAGCATATGCATCATTTGTTCATCACAGATTTGGTTATCCAGCTTAGCTGAACGTGATCTGATTGATCTCACTTGAAATAGTTTAGGAAGCATAAACAGAACCGCAACAGAATGCTTACAAATGATTCAATTTTACAGTGGAGACATTCATTCTGGCTTTTCAGCACTATATTGTCATGCTTGGATCTATAGTTTTGATTGCCAGTACACTCGTGCCTCGGATGGGTGGGGATCATGTAAGTTATGGCCGCTATGTTTTATGTGATAAAATCTCATATTATACTAGCCTAACACTAGGGATCATACACTTGGCTTTGATGTTAATTTTGTCACTTTATTCTTCCTTTGAACAGGGTGATAAAGCCCGTGTGATTCAGACGTTGCTGTTTATGTCAGCAATAAACACCTTGCTTCAAACCTTTATCGGATCAAGGCTTCCAACAGTGATGAATTCCTCATTTGCTTTTATGTTGCCAGTGTCGTCGATCATAAATGATTACTCTGATAGGACTTTTAAAAATGAACATGAGGTATATTCCCTTGTCATGGATATACTTCTTAGATTATATTTCCATATAGCAATTTCATTTTGAAACTTAGACTAAAAAAAACCTGAATGATTGCAGAGGTTTGAGGTCACGATGAGAACGATTCAAGGATCCCTTATTGTTTCTTCCTTCATCAACATCTTCATTGGCTATAGCAGAGCATGGGGAAGCTGTACAAAGTATAATCATAATCCTGAGACTGATGGTTTGAGTTTAGAACTGATGTGTTCCATTAGGTCCTCGTGTCTTGCTTTCTAACTTAACCTTTTGTGTTCTCCTCTACCAGACGCTTTAGTCCAATTGTAATCGTGCCAGTGGTGTGTGTGGTTGGTCTTGGTCTTTTCGCAAGGGGCTTTCCACTTGTAATGTCTATACTCAAACACTCCATAGCTTTCACGGCGTTCCTAGACTTATCAAAACCATTCTCAGACTATTCTTTTCTATGCAGCTTGCTAACTGTGTGGAGCTTGGCCTGCCTATGCTGATTCTGCTGGTCATTAGCCAACAGGTAAATAAATATATCCAATGTGATACTCTTAATTGTTCTTAGAATAGTGTTGGTAAGTATAACAAGACTATTGTTTCAACAGTATGTGAGGCGCGTTCTTCCTAGAGCACATGCCATACTAGAGAGGTTTGCTTTGCTTCTCTGCGTTGGGCTTGTCTGGTCATTTGCTGCTATCCTCACCGAGGCTGGTGCTTATAACAATGTTGGGGAGCAGACTAAACGAAGTTGCCGTACAGATCACTCTTACCTGATAACCTCTGCTCCTTGGTATGTACAGATGTTGGGGATCTCTGCTTGCATAATAAAGTTGAAAATTTTTCTTTAGAAGAATATTCATGACAAAATGATATTGATTTTTTCAAATGAAGGATTAGAATCCCGTATCCATTTCAGTGGGGTGCACCCATATTTAGAGCAAGCCATGTCTTTGGGATGATGGGAGCAGCAATTGTGACAACTGCAGAGGTCTGTCTCCTTTGTAGACAGTATAACTTCAAGCTATAAATCCTGACAGTAGAGTGTCTTGTTCTGTTATGGACTTTTAAGTTTTGACCTACCTCACTTGGGTATTGTAGTTTGCAATTCAGAATCTGATGAAGTAAAATATTGTATTCTGTGGCAGACAACTGGAACATTGTTTGCAGCAGCACGGCTTTCAGGCGCAACCCCGCCTCCAGCACATGTCTTGAGCAGCAGCATTGGGCTACAGGTCTCGTTGCAAAATTGTTATGCAGCTCCTTCTTACACCTTACCATATATCTCTGTTGATGCTTTTGAAGAGCTCAGACAACTGCCTCATATTCCAAACCGATTAGATAACCTGTAGTTCTGTATGTTCATATGCAGGGTATTGGCATGTTGCTTGAAGGAATATTTGGTGCTTGTGTTGGTTCCACTGCATCAGTGTAAGTGATTATTGTCTTCTCCGGAATAGTTGGGAAAACCATGTGTTTTTTTTTATTTGTTTTTTTATTTTCGAGCAACTTTCGAGACAATCCAGCATGTGTTTGGTAAATGTGTATCAAGTCCAAACGGAACATATCATCAGGTGCTAATACGTGTCCATGTGCAAGTTTCGCATCCACAATTCTTTCATGTTGATGTTGAGATATCAATCCCACATCGGGAATATGAGACCTTGCCTGTGAGTTTATAAGGGTTTGGGCCACTCCATCCATAGCCAATTGGTTTTGGATGTGAACCCCCCAGACTACTTTATCATGGTATGAAAGCAAATATTTTCACTTAGACATCAATGAAAGATATACCAGCAAATTCTTTTCTCTTGTTCAGTTATTTCAGTTGATGAAACTTTTGATATGTATTTTGACTATTCTCTGAATCCATCACTTCAAATTCATATTTCACTGTCCTTGTTTACTAAACCTACACTAAAAAGCATACATTTCTGTAATTTTTTTTTTGTTTCTGAAAATGTGCCCTTTTGTTTACTTGACGTATGTGTTGATATTCCCTCAAATGATGCAACAGAGAAAATGTTGGCCTGCTTGGATTGACACACATAGGGAGCAGGAGAGTAGTGCAGATATCAACTGCTTTCATGTTCTTCTTCTCTATATTTGGTTTGTTATGTCTTCACCATTTTGAATTTTATTAAAAGTGATCCTACCCTATTGTGTTTGATCATGTTGGTTTGTCTTCCAGGGAAGTTTGGTGCTTTCTTTGCATCTATTCCCTTGCCAATCTTCGCCGCCATATACTGTGTTTTATTTGGGATTGTTGGTAAGCTATCCAAATAGCCAATTTAAACTGTTCTGGTCATTCATTTCTTATGAGTTAGTCAACCTTTTTTTATTAAATTTGCAGCTGCTGTTGGGATCACATTCATGCAGTTTGCAAACAATAATTCCTTGAGAAACATCTATGTTTTGGGGCTTTCCCTGTTTCTTGGGATATCAATACCTCAATATTTTATCTCAACAACAACCGCAGATGGTGTCGGACCAGTTAGAACAGATGGTATATGGGTAAGTCACGTAGACAAAATACTGAAATTATCTCCCTCCCGTTTGATGATGGTTTTCTTTATCTGATCGATGTGTTTCATTGGGTGCAGTTTGATGATTGGTTGAACACAATCTTCTCTTCTAGCCCGACAGTGGCAATCATCGTTGGGACACTGCTTGACAACACGCTTGATGCCAAGTATGTCGATGACAGGGGGCTTGCATGGTGGAAACCCTTCCAGAAGAGGAATGGAGATGTTAGAAATGAAGAATTTTACAGCCTTCCTCTTAGAATACGGGAGTATATGCCCACCAGATTTCTCTGAGTAGTGAATTCTGAACACTCATAGCCTGCTTATATGTACATTACAGCAGAATTGTTGGTTTTTGTATGCATGATGAGGCTTAAGCTTCTTTGTCAAATCAAAGTATAGAACGATTTCTTAGATGATTATATAAAAAGCTCACCCCTCTTGTCCCTTGAGAGTTGCCTGGTGATAGAACTCGGATAGATGATAATATGCCACTAATTTTGCTTAATTACTGATTGAAAAGCAGTAATGAAACTTCTTAATTTGAACCCGAGTAAAACAGTTAAAAACACTGATGGTAGAACCCTGTCAATACCAATCACAATCATGCTTCTTGTCACATCCTGGGCATAGAAATTTTTGCATGGAACCAAAAGAACAAATCTTTTTAAGTGTGGAAATGTTATTTTGTCACTTAGTTATCAAGGTATGTATATCAGTCTCAATCATGCACCTGTAGACCCAGAATGTGAACACACCAGGTTCTGGGCGACTTAGCAGTACGAGACGAGTCGCTGGAAACCACCAAAAGGCTGAAATTGACTAAAGATGAAGCAGTCGACATCTGATGATCTGATCATGGAACCCACACGTTTTCTCTCTTCTACTCAACACGCCTCTGCCAACTTTTAGTATACTGCAACTGATTGTTTACTGTCGTTGAACTTCAAGAATCTGTTATGTTAGTTTAATTTTTACTTTATATTATCATCACGACTTTGAGAAATTTATCATTTTCCTACTGCATGATTGTTTTAATAATCCCATTGGATAAGAAATCAAATGCATATTCCAAGTTTCTTGTTCTAACTTTTGGATTCATGCCTAAGTTTGCTTTTGAAATCAAGGACTTGTTTGATCCCTAATCGCCTGAACAAGTATGACAGGGAAATAATCTTAGGCCTCCTGGGGAGAAATTTCATGATGAATCAATATAAAAACTTATGAAACTAGTCTTGAAGTACGGATATCAGAATCACAGAAAAAAGATGATATTTCCTTGATTGTTTCTTCTTATACAGATTACAGATCAATAATGTACATCAACCTGTAGTGACAAAAGAAATTCACCATTTTGTTCACTCATCAAGCCAGTCGAGATCGAAACGTTTCTCTGCAACCTGAACATGAACGTCTGGCAATGCCTTCTTCCATAACCAAGAAATCTCTTCATCACAAACTACACGACCAAGAGAAGGTAAAGCTGCTGTAGAGTTTGGAAGATTCCTGATTTGTGAGCATTCCCTCATGTCGATCTTTTCCAGACTTGCCAACTTGCCAATGTTTAAGGGAAGACCCCTCAAACTACAGCATTGTGAAATGTTTAGGTACTTCAAGCAGAGGAGCTCACATATGTCAGGAGGAAGTTTTTGCAGATATGGACATGCATATAGCCTTAGGATTTGTAGTGACTTCAGCTTACTCAAATCCGCTGGCAGCTGCCATAGATGGTGACAGTTGGTTATGCTTAGATTGGTAAGCAAATGCATCCTACAAATGCTTGAAGGCAGCTCCAACAAATCATCACAATGATCAATTGTGAGTTCTAAGAGCCGAGGAAATGCTGATTCATCAAGGCTGTTATTTATCTTACACAAGATTAACGAAATCTTGCGAACTTTTTTGGAAGGGAAGGTAGCAGGGGACAAGGGAGGAACTGAAACTTTTTCAAGCCAAAGGCTTCTCAAGTTGCTCAAACTTGAGAAGACAGAAAAATCATGGAGAATTGCATTGGATGCGCTGTAGTTTATCATGATCAAAGCCTTCAGCTTTGGCATGTTACGAATAAAAGGAGGTAACATGTACTCGTTGGAGGCGAAATTCAAGATGAGCACTTCAGCCTTGGGGAATTCCATTTCGAACCAGTCCATCTCTGTCATTTCACCTATATATGTATACAATATTCAGTGTTTGGTCTAGTAATTAAACACAACGTGCAAACATAATGAATATCTGACCTACAAGATGAAAGAATTGTAGTACCTGTATGAATAGATACAATTCGAGCTTGAAATGGCTCATCTGAATGCCTGTCCCATTCTCTTGGAAGTTCTATCTCTCTTCTTGGCATCAGTAATCGAGTTCGTTGATTTATGGAGCCATTATTACTCAAATGAAGAGCAAGGTCTCGCAAGACATCATGTTGTGTAACTGAGATGTCATAGCAACTGCTGTATATATCTCCATCTCTGCCAGATCAGTATAAACAAAGAGATTAACCACTGCTAATAACAATCTCAATCATTAAGTAAAGACTTCCATTGGTTTAATAAAATCTATAAAGCAGCAGTGGCAATATTACTCATGTATTGGGGTATACCTTGCATCTTTCACTAAGGTGACAAGATTCTTGTCTGCTAGCTCGTTAAGAATAGCAAAGGCCAGTTCTTCATCAATGTGATCATGGGTTTCAACCCAATGTTGATAAGAACATCCAGAGGGATCTTTTTGTCTTCTGGAAAGGCACCCAAATCCAGGAAACATTCCCTAACTTTGGGGCTTAAGCAATTCACACTGATTGCCATTCGATCAAGTAGGTCGGTCTCATGCGACTCGCCGATACTTTCCCCTCGTGACAACCTTTTGCTTGCATTTGCCCAAATCATTTCAGGCTGGTCTCGTAATGAAGACCCAATCACTTTGAGAGCCAAAGGCAGCCTCTTACACTCATCAACAATCTAATAAGAGTTGAAGAAAAGATAATCATCAGCTACATTACACTACACTTTCTATAAGCAAAAACATAAAGAACCTAATTGATGGGAAAAGGTACCTGCTTAACCAATTTCCTATCAGCACCAGGAGGAATCGACTTTTGGCCAAAAGCAGAGTGGCAAAACAGAGACACCGCTTCATCTTCACCCAGCAACTCCACGTCGTAGGTGGCTTTCACAACAGTTGGGAATTTGATACGTGAAACCACTAGGGTTCTACAACCAGGAATGTTGAAGAGCAGTGGCTGAAGCGTGGAGAGTGACCAAACATCATCCAAAACCACCAGGGTCTTTGTTGGGTTCTTCCATTCAAATTGAAAGTTCATTTGAGGCAGCACAGAAGTGGGACTCAGAACTTGACCCCCCATAATGAACCCCAAAATCTTGGCCTTCAGATCATCTACATCCGGAGATTGTGACACCGTCAGGAACAGGATCCTCTCACCAAAGTAAGCTGCACATAAACACAGACATAATAAGTTAGCTTGATCGTTCCATAAACTGAAGAGTTAAGAACTATGAAATCGAACTTTACTTACATCGGACATGATCATCCTTAACCAACTCCTTAACAAGAGTGGTTTTTCCAGAGCCACCAATCCCACTAATCCCAACGATCAAGTCGTCTCCACCCAAAACCATTTCCTTGACTTTCTTCAACCCAAAACCCAAACCCAAAACCAACTCACTGCTGCTCTCCCACTGCATCCGGCCCTCCTCCTCCTCCACGCGCCTCACAGCCTCTTCCATCCACGACACACCGCCGCCGCAAGCTCCAATCTTCATGGCGCTGAGGCTCTGCTCGAGACGGTCGAAGCGCTCGGTGGTCTCGAACCTTATGTGGTGGACGTCGGCCAAGATATGGGCCTGCAATGGGCCCTGGATGAACTTGGCGACTGTCTTTTCGATCTTCTCCATTTTCCGGGCGTATTGGAGGTTCTTGTAAATGTTGTAGCGAGAGGAGAGGAGGACCTTGTGTGCCAGCTCATGGCCCTGCCGGAGAGTCTCCGAGAGACGGTCGAGCTGAGACTGGCGGATGGCCGGCAACTCGACGCCGGAGTATTTGATTTCTTGGATTATGGGGAGGAGCTGTTGTAAGGATTCTATAAGGCCGTTGGCGCTGTCTTTGAACGTCCATGATTTTTTGGATACGGCTAGCAGGTTCTTTAGGAGCTCCGTGATGATCTCTCCGGCGAAGAAGTCTGTCACTGCCATTGTTTAGTTTGGCACTTTGGCTTGCTCTGTTTTAACTGGTAGATCACCGATCTTGTCTCATTATCTGAAATTCTGAACGACAGTTCTACATATTGATACTAATCTCTACTCTCATTACATATAGTTCTGGCATTGATCTCACGTAAGGAAAACAATAATACCTCGATGGCTACCAGTTCCTATCAAAACATGTTTGAAAGTCGTATATTGATGGTGATTCTGGTTGACCAGCAAAATGACCGTCTAGCCCTTTGCCATCAACTTCTTAAGCTGTGCAGTATGAGCTGGAATCACTTGTTAGTGCTGAATTAGTCAGTGCTCGATAAACAAAAAACATTTAAGAACACTTCACTGGACTTCTTCAACAAACACAACCAATTAAGCTCACCAGTTCATCTGTTTTCGACCTCGAATCACAAGAAGAAGCAGGACTACTATATAGATTTTCACTACCAATTAAGCTCATCCCAAAATGAAAGGCACCTACAAAGTCGCACATACATACTGTTTTGGTCATGAAAGTAACATAACAATCCAGCAGTTTGGCACCTTTGATGTGCACTTGTCTGATCAAAAAGATATATCAGTTTCCAATCACATATGCCCCTCCATTGACTTATTGACGTGGAAGTCTTTGTTTGTAAGCTAGGTAGCCAATCTGCACTACAATGCCACTCGTACAATGCGGACAAGATGAGCAATTTGCAGTTACATCCATACACTAATCTATGATTCTAAGTCATGGCATGATGGCATTAAGGTTTTAACGAGGCTGGCCCTATAATTGTGCATACTGATTCTTATCGCCCAACCTTTCTTTGTGACCAAAAAGTAGAAGAATGGTAATGGATGACAACCAAAAGAGTAGTACGGAGTCGATTTAAGGAGAGCTTTCATTCTGTGAAGTAAAAATTCGCATGCTTTCTTTCTAGTAAGAGGCAAAGATTATAACTTATTTTCTTAGATTCATAACCATATCCTGGACCTGCAGCAAGTTAAGCTGGAGAGAATCTCAACAGAAATGAAATTTCATATGCAAAGCTACTTGGTATAGCTCTATGAAACCGAAGAATGAATATATGAAACCGAAGACATAGTTGAAGGCTATCAACATACAGGCATAACATTTATCGCCTCCCCAGAGAATCAACCACAGTCGTATATCTTTCCTTTAATCAAGTCTTCACCATTTGATTTCTATGTCCACTCTCTAAAACTCAAGGTCTAAGATGCAGACAGCTCCAGCAGAAGAAACACCACCCTCTGAATCTTCAAATCAATATCAGAGAGTCCTACTGCGCTTAAGAGAGAGAGAGAAGAAATGGCGGACGAAGAAGAATCAGAGCTAAACGAGAAGCACAAGATTGATAATGCCAAGTGGTTCCAGTGAAACCCAATTCAGCTGGTTAATGGCCAGTAACCTTCTGCAGAGATATCCGAATATAGAGCATGGCCAATTTCATGTACTTCCATTGCTCATAGCTCCATGCTTAATCTCTGTCCTTTTATATGACTAATTTCCACCTTCTTTTCAGGACTTGCAAGCATATAAACTCCAATACCAGTACCACAACCTGTTCCTTTACATTCTGCAGTTACTCATCGTACTCCCACTTGGAGATACGACGATGATGACCTACTTGTTCGCCATGACCTTGTTCTGCCATTCTCTCGTCAAGCCGATGAATTTGTGTTTTAACCCATGGAGGATCATCTGGTCTCAACCAGAGAGCTTCATCGACGTACTTGTGCTTAAAATCTGGTTGTCTTGGATTCAACTTTCTCTTCCTGTTATCCCACCAATCATATGGATTGGCGAAAAATACTTGCCATAAGTGAAGCTGTTCCCTAGACTTCTCCAAACCAGTTTCACCTATGCAAGTCACAAGGATATAACATTTTTCAATAAATGAAAGCACACAAAGCACAAGGAACAAATCACATCACAAGAAAGCAACAAATTGTAGTAGAAGAACATTAGCATTTCTTGAAATAAAAGGTTGTAACATAACATAATCATATCAGTACCTCCATCAGATTGTGGTCCTGGTCCTTGTCCACGCTGTGCCACGTAATTCAACTCCTTCACAACTAACTACAGACAAATTCCAAAAATCATAAGCAAGTCTCTGGTACCAATGGAAGAAACAAAAATCAAATTTTTTTCAAAAGGGTTGGGAGCAGTTCTAAAACTGTTAAGCGTGCTACCTTGTGATACAATATGCAGCTCCCATCGAGTTTATTCTTTGTGTAAGAACTTAGATGACCTGAGACATAAATAAAATCATTCTGTTTCAAATGCTTGAAAGACAATACAGCCATCTCGTCCCACATCTTCAGTAATATCCTGTTAACAATTTTGCCAACAGATTTTTGCTAAGTTTCGAAACTTGCTATCATGAATTCAATAAAAAATCTAATAAACACATCCCAAAAGCATTTGCATCAGCTATCCATTCGTGCAAAATGAAAATGAAACTTTTATAGAACAATTAAGCTCATCCTTAAAATTAGGCAACCAAAATTACTCTAAGAATGAGTGTAAATGTAACTGAAAAATAAATAATTTTAGTTACCGACCGAAAAGTGCTCTCAGACTGGGGCCGATTTCTGACGGTGAGACAAGTGTGAACGCCAAAACGACCACCGTGGCCGGTGTTTGTGACCCGGAGGGGGTGGCTCACTGAGCCGATGAAGCTAGCGCAGTTGACCGGAGCGGGATTCTCTCGCCGTTGGATTGTGGTGGGACGCTGGAACTTGAGTTTGTGCTGGTAAACTCCGCTGTCTTCTTCATCTTCGTCGCAGAAAGAATTGGAAAACCTAGGGTTCGCGGCTGAAGACGAGTAGGCTGCGGCGGCGGAGAGCCTTTGAAGAAATGGAGGCGATTTCGGAGCTGGTTTGTTGAACGGCGGAAATAGGAGACGGAAGGCCTTCATATGACGGTGATCGGGGATTGAGATCGGAGTTTGGAGGCGGCGGGGTTTTCCGAGCGCATTCTGATGTTGTAGCTTTCTGTATTTGAGCCAACGGCGCCGTAGGCCTGGTTTCTCTTCCAAGAAAAAAGAAAACTAGTTTGGGCTTGGTAAAACTCTTTCGGGCTTCATCCCATTGGGTAATGGGTTTCACCAATTCTGTTTTATGGGCCTTTAGATCAACCCATTTAAATTGTGTATTATGCAAGTAATTGGAAATAGATAGAGAATAATGAATTATTTTTGTCCCTCCAAGTGGAATTGTTAAAAGTGCACCATTCCTTTTTGTTAAAAGTGTTTAAGAATTGTTAAACAAGGGTGAAGCATCCTCGTGATACTAGTGGGGTGCTACCTGATGGCCCAGTCTCTTGGAAAGACACAAAATTAGGTTGGGTTATAATGTAAAGAAAAGAGAAATTGACTGAGAATAATACTCGTGCCTGGCTGGGTGGGCGTTGAGATTGACGACGACCTGGACCAGTAGCACATTGCGTCCCAAATGTTATCCTCGCTTTGCTCTGCCTCGCAGTCTCGTACCCAAGGAAGATAAACACAAAAGGTCAAAACTGTGTTAGGAATTTTTGGGGAGATGCACAACAGTTGACACGGTATCAATAAGACCACTGGTGCAGCTGGTGCTGCTGCTGCTGCCTGGTAACAATGACAAAGTCTCCTCTCGAGCCCACGTAGCACGCACACGGCGCATTATAGATCTCGTCAACACTCTTTTTTTCTCTCTTTTATTTTGTGGGTTCAAAAAATAAACCCAAGAACCAGAAGGTCGTCTCATGCATTGACAATTTGACATTGTAAACACACAGCAACGAGGGAGGGAAAAGAGTGCCACGCGCCTTGTTGTTACTGGGTCATTGGTGCTTCCAAACTGGCTGAGCTCGACCTCTCCGAGTTTTATCAGTGAGGTTGATTTCTGAAAGACAATGAGGGAGATGATGAGCTCTGCGCTGAGGTCTGGGGTTCGCGGTTCTTACCTCAACACAGTTTGACCCCCATAATCAATTCAATATGTTTGAATTATTGTGGATTAAACTAGGAGTAAAGTAAACCGATTTAAAATAAGCAAGAAGCTACCAAGCTCTTTCCCCATCTAGATGACTCATTTTGATATATTAGGAGGGGGCTTCTCTGACATTTCAACCGACGGCTTCAACCACAACCACACCACCGCCGCCACCACTTGCCACCGCCTACCACTTCCCAATCACCTCATGCCTTCGTCTTCTTCTCCATCCTCTTCTCATCCAAAAGGACCTGTTTCCTCCTCCTCCTCCTCTCACAGACCGGGGATCAGCAGAAGCGGCAGCGATGTTAACAGCCCACGGCGGCTCACGCGCCAGGGGAGGCTGAGCAAGGATGTGATTTCCTACTCCGTCCCGGAGAAGTCTCGCTCATCGCCCACGTCTCCTGAATATTCGACCCGTAAATCACGCTCTCCCAGTGCCGCCGAGTCGGCCTCGGCCCCTAGTTCTCGCTCCTCGGTAGGTGACTCGGCCCGGAAGTCATGTTCTTCTTCTTCTTTCGTTGCTGGGCCTCAAGGGGTCCCACAGCCCCTGCCGCTTCCGGAATTTCCGGTGAACCGGAGACCCGACTGCTGCGGCTCTAAAGATAACAACTTCTTCAGCAGGTAGTTAATTTCCTTTTTCTGTTGTTTCTGAGTGTTTTCTACGATTGTGAAAATGTAACACTCAAGCTTGATTTGATCAGGAAGAGGACTGATCAAGCGGGAACCTCATCACCGTCGGCGAAAGCATCCAAGAATCAGCGCCAACATGTAAACGGTGGGGATGGTGTTTTGTATTTCAACTGGTTGAATGTTCCGTCTAGGACTAAAACGGAGTGTGCTCCACAGTTGAGCCAACGGTGTCGTCATCCTGTTAGCCCACAACGAGCAAAGACGATGGATTTTTTGCCTACACATTCTTCACATGTTGCGGCGAACAATTACAACAGGGGAATGGGAATGAGAGTGTCAACGGAGGCTAACTTCGAACGTGAAAGTTACAACTTGAGCCGGAGTGCTCCAACTAGTGTTTTATCAAGTCCTGCCGTTAGCCCCCGCAGATCAAACGTTGCGGATCCTTTTCCTTTTTTCATGCCTCATCAGGAGCAATATCAGGAAGGTGGTGCTACTTTCCCTTCATTGTTGTTGTCACCCAAGAAAACTACACCTACACTTAGTCCCAATCATTCTCCACTTCATAGCCCTACGCCTCGAAGTCCACGCTTCAGCCCCAATGCTTCAAACTATGACACTAACAGTCTTGCCACTGCTCACCCGTTGCCTCTGCCTCCTGGAGCCGCGGTGGCACCACCGCCACAATCTATCGTTATGCATCAAAATGTTGCACCGAATGTAGCTGTGACGTCAATGAAAGGGCAATGGCAGAAGGGGAAACTTATTGGACGGGGTACCTTTGGTAGTGTTTATCTTGCAACCAACCGGTATGCTAGTCTGTGCTGGTTTTTTCTGGACTTTGTTTTGCAATGACCTTTATTGTCGTCTGCTGAGTGCTTCTTCTAAATATGTTGCAGAGAAACTGGGGCCTTGTGTGCCATGAAGGAAGTTGATCTCATTCCTGATGATCCTAAATCTGCAGAAAGTATCAAGCAATTGGAACAGGTCCTATTCTGCATTCCTTTATTGCTTCTTTAATTCACACGGCAGTTGCATCTGTTTATTGTTATACAACCTTAGGTTTATGTAAACCGCCTAAATTAGGGAAGTTTAGTCATGTATGCAGATCAGCTCACTTTTCTCTTTCAATTAGGTAATCAATCATTGGAAAGGAATGGTGATCAACATATAAAATGATATATATATATATATACACAGTTCCTATCCAGAGCGAAGCTTCACTTTGAAATTAAAGTGTGAAGTTCCTTATTTGACTCACTTTTCGGTCATATTTCCACATCTCCACCATTCAGTTTGTAGAACCTAATGCATAGATCACTTCTGCCAAGTTTCATTGAATTTGATGATCGTTTATGTTTTCATAATTATTATTTACACAAACAGTTCTGAATAGACAGATTTATAGTCCGTTCGTTGATTTAATCTAATTCAGTACCTTAATCTTTGGTGGCAAAATCAGTTCAGTCCTGCAACTTTTTTTTAAATCAGTTCGCCCTTTCAACTTTCGTAAACACATCAGTTAGGTCCAATTTTTGAATTCCCCTCGAAATATGACGTCACCAAACATGTTGGAACTGACAAGGGGACCCATAATTTCAACATTCCAACAGGTTTGGTGACGTCATATTTCGAGGGGAATTCAAAAATTGGACCTAACTGATGTGTTTACGAAAGTTGAAGGGGCGAACTGATTTAAAAAAAAAGTTGCAGGACTAAACTGATTTTGCCACCAAAGATGGTAAACTGAAATTTTTTCTATATATATATATAAGAGCGCAAGTTCAACAAAACCAGTTTTTCAAGTTAAATACAAACCATTCTTGCACCACAGTCGTCATTACAGTGTAGGAACCTGACATCTTGCCAGTACTAATTATCGCGCACAGATTGAGATACAGCTATGCTCAACTGCCCCATTGGGAGTTCCATAATAATCGTAGCTTTTTCGTTGATCTTGCATATGCTACACAAGACTATATGCAAATGTGCTTACGAGTGATCTCTTACAGGAAATTAAAGTCCTCCGCACACTAAAGCATCCAAATATTGTGCAGTACTATGGTAGTGAAGCGGTGAGAATCTAGTTACATACTTCAATGTTCCACATATTATTGAAGACTAATGTGTACAAGTTTACTGAGTTTGGAAATAATGTTTGTGCCTCTGCAGATTGATGATCATTTCTACATATTTTTAGAATATGTTCACCCTGGATCAATAAATAAATATGTCCGAGACCATATTGGAGCCATGACGGAATCTGTAGTTCGCAATTTTACCCGCCATATCCTCTATGGGTTGGCTTATTTGCATGACACGAAGACAATTCACAGGTGAAAATAATGTGTTGGTAGTGCTTGTAGTCCAGCAATGTTCTAATATCACTTGTAAAAGGGTCTTTTATTCAATAAATGAAAAATTATGAGATAAGTTTAAACCTTTGTGGATGTGTTCTGCTAGGTGAAACTGAAATATAGAGAATCTTAATATCTTCTCATTGTGTGTGGTCAAAACGGGGAGTCAGAAAGTTTGTGAAATCATATTGCATTCTTTGTTGAACTTGTTTCTTTATTGATTGAAGTTTTGATGTCTGTGGCAGGGATATTAAAGGTGCAAATTTGCTTGTTGATGCGTCAGGCGTTGTCAAACTTGCCGATTTTGGGATGGCAAAACATGTGAGTAATTAATCTCATAAACACCTATACAATGTGCTCATCAATATCAAAGCATATTTCTTACTAGTGAACTTGTGTTGAACATTCTGATAGGCACAGTATCTTGAGAAAATTTTCTTCTTGAATAGCTTTAGTTGTTTGTGTGGTTCCTTGTACTGTAATGTTATATTGAGTCCCTGTTGTGCTGTATTCCTATTTGCATTCCTCTTTTTGCATTACTTTTCTGTGCTTTTATGTAATTTACCTTTTTTTGTTTCAGCTTAGTGCACATTCATATAATCTTTCTTTGAAGGGCAGCCCATACTGGATGGCTCCGGAGGTAATCACATTTGCCATTGTCTTCTACATATCTGTAGGTGGTCTGTTGACACTGTAGATAGAAAGTGCCTTATTTATTTGTTGTGCAGGTCATAAAGGCTGTGATACAGAATGATGGTGATCCTAATCTTGCTTTGGCTGTTGATATATGGAGCTTGGGTTGCACCATCATTGAGATGTTCAATGGAAAACCGCCTTGGAGTGAATTTGAAGGGGTGAGTATCAAACTTGTACTACCCACCTTGCTGTTTTTGAGCAATTATGTTTGTGGTTTTTAACATCATCATGTGTTACTTGTCCCAGCCACAAGCTATGTTCAAGGTTCTGCACAGAACCCCGGATATACCAGAAAGATTATCTGCAGAAGGAAAAGAGTTCCTAAGTTTGTGCTTCAAAAGGAACCCTGCAGAGAGACCATCAGCCAAGAAGCTACTCGATCATCCTTTTGTACGAATTTCAAATGACCAAAATGTCTCATCTTATAGTCAAGCTTTTTCTCTGGTAAACCTAATGGTAAGGATTTATTCATTTATCTTTTGTTTCAGTTTACGATAAATGCAGACAATATGATAGGTACTAAACTACATTAATCGACACATTCTCCTAATGGTCTATAAAGTAAATTTCAGAAGGAAAGCATGAAACTGGTAACCAAATATGTACATGACTGGTAAATTTGATATGCTGCCTGGGTGCACTATTGTTGTAGGACAAACTGAATAGCCCGACGGACCATATAAAGCAAAAACTTGGTCGAATGTTGGTCAGTCCACGCACTTCTAATTGAGAGGTGAAAGAACCTGGATCGTTGAAGGTGATGCATCCATGTCCTTGACTGCAGCCCCTTATTCAAATTGAAGCATCCTGTGCATGTTTTGAACCATTATACTTCTGCTACAGAGCAATCATAATCATGGTTGATGGTTATGGATGAAATGCATGGTGCAGATGATTAGAGATTTTCCATTGCCTATTTTATCAGCATGCAATGGGATCTGGATTTGGAAGAAGCTGGTTATATGAGTATGATCAAGTTGAGAATTTTCAACTTTGTGTTCATAAATCATCGATCCTTGAGGAGATAACTGATTTGACGAGTAGCTAGATAAGACTTGTATTCTTTAGGAAGAAAATAGATGAATGTACACAGAGACGGGTGTAGTCATGTTAATCTGTAAATATTGATTTGTATGGCCTCTCTCAAAAGAAACTCTTAACTTAATTTACAAACCAATCATTATTTCAAATTGAATATTTTCTATACCTTCTTAGGGTTAGTTTGGTATTGCTGTGACTTTAAAAAAAAATTATTGCTGTTGTATTATAAAAATAATCAGTTTTGAATTAAAACAGTTTTATGTTTGGTAAATATTAGTTTTAAAAATGTTGTGAAGATAAAATTTATTAATTTCTAATGTTTTTAATGACAGCTGTTTTTAAAATTAACTTTCAGATTGTTTCTAAAAGTTGCTGTTAGTGACCTATAATTTTTTTTAAAAGTTGTTTTTCTTTCATTTATCAAACATTATAAAATCTGAAAATTGAATAAAATCTGATTTTTTTAAAAGCGAAACCGAGTTTAAACATGGAAAAACAATTTCAAGCTTAAGCTTTATAGAAAGAAAATGAGCCGGTTTACACCTCTATGAAATTACACATTTTTATTTCTTAAGTTTTGAGAAATTTAAGAGTTTAATTTTAAGTAAGAAACTGAAGTTAAAATCTCTATTTTGTTTATGACCCAGTTAACTGTGCTGTGAGAACAATCGACTCTGAAATTAAGTTGCTGAGTGTTTGACATTAAGTGAAAATAAAAGTTGATTAAAAAAGTCCAAAATTCACCAAGGCCATTCGAAAATCAAAATGAGTTATTAGTTCTACAACTACATGAGGATGTGATAAACTGGTATAGAACTTGAGAAGAGCCCAAAAAGATTTATAATCAGAAGAACCTAATCAATAAGATCTACTGCGTTTTCTGAGATGGGAAAACCTCTCTGCTACGATGCAGGGAATCCAGAAGCTTCTCAAGGTCTAATCAATAAGATCTACAGCGTTGGCCTCCATTTCGCAACACCAGTCTCCTCCCTCAGAACCAATGAACTCCATTTGGTAGAAAAGCTTTTCAACTGTACTTGTTTTTGGTATAAAGCTTTTCAATTTTACTCATCAAACACTTGATTTTTGTCTGGAAGGTTCGGAGTGTGCTACAAATGTTACAAGGATATTCTGGCTCTCTGTTTTATTGGGACGTGAATGTTAACTCGTTTCAACCCAAAAGTGGGATGTATGTTAATCACCTCTCTCATACAAGTCTTGACGCCATTGTCAGTCAGTTCATGTATGCTGCTACTTGTTTGCAACTCATAGAAATTCTAGTCAACAGAGTCGAGAAATCTAAGGGGTTACCTACTTTGAGGGCTTTTGTGTCTTCTGTTTCTGCGTGGCTTAAGGTACATTGGCATTCAGTTTATTGGGTGAAATTCGGTATCTTTGTAGTTGTCATTGTTGATCATTTACGAGCCTTTTTCTGCTTGGATAGAGGTGGCGTGACATTGCGCTCAAGGAGGAAGTGAGGATAAGCAAAGATGACAACGGAACCACGCCTACGTTATTGGGATTGGCCAGCTCCTTATCTAGGTTTGTTAGCTTCAAACTCTTGTTTTGTGGCTAATGTGCCATCGACTGCTTGATTCACATTTCTGTCGATATCTTGATGCAATGGGATATCACTGATGACAATTTATTGATATTAGTCTATGCTCAGGTGCGGAGTCTCTGTTGCAAATAGCGCATAGTGCCATTCCCCAAGCGTATTTTGAGTCCAATCCTTCTCTTTCTGCTGCTGAGTTGGCTGTTCATGTCCTTGACTACCTTTACAAGAAACTAGATGAAGTGTGCCTTGTCCGGGGTGGTGAGGTTGTGACTGCATCTTTTCTGCAATGTTATGCTCTCTAGATTATTAAGAATCTTTCACCTGCTAATGCAATCCAATTTCTGAACTTGTGCCTATTTCAGGAGGAAGATTACCAGATGTTACTTCATTTATTTATTGGAAGTATATTGCCATACATTGAGGGTCTTGATTCTTGGCTTTTTGAAGGAACACTTGATGATCCCTATGAGGAGGTAATTCTTATGTCCTAAAAGTGTGTAGTAGGTACATTGGATGTCAGTTCTGTTTTTAATTTGTTTGTATCCTGCAAGTAAGCACCGGGAGAAATTTCATAAATCTATGTTGCAACCAGTTGGTTTTGTTATAGTTTCTCATACAGTTTGTATGGGCACTATATTTGCTTAGGGTCATAGAGTGTGTGTCTGTCTGTCTGTATTCTCGCTGAACATTTTCCTCGTCTACTGTCCTTTCAGATGTTCTTCTATGCTAATACAGCAGTTTCAGTTGATAAGGCTGACTTCTGGGAGAAGAGCTATCTATTGAGGCAAGTGCGGTGTCAAATCTTAGATGTTGGACGTGCTGCCCCATCTGGTGCCAGCGACCGTGCATCTGTAGTCAATGATAAAAAAGGAGTGGGTCAGAGGGAATCCATCTCATGTCCGTTGTTTATTAAGGACATAGCTAAGTCGATTGTTTCTGCTGGAAAATCATTACAGCTGATCCGGCATATTCCTATGACTTCTTCAGAAGGAAGTTGCTGTGGGATTGATGGTTTTGGCAATTTGAATAAAGGTGTGGACCGTGAGGAGAGCATTGCAGGTTTAACTTTGTCAGAAGTTTTTTGCGTGTCATTAGCAGGTCTTGTAGGACATGGTGATCATGTCTCTCAGTATATTGCAAGTAAACAAAAACTAGAATGTGATGATGGTGTGATCGAGTCAGTAAGAGTCTCAGAAAAAACATGGTGTAAATTCTTGGTTGATACGCTGTTGGAGAAAAGATTGATTGAAACCAAGTCTCCGCGAGCGTATGGAAAATCATTTCCTCATGTGGAAGTAGATAGTATGGTTGCAGATTTGGTAGAGAAATTTCCCCTTTCAAGATCCCTGTGTCAAGAAAATCCAGTTACAACAGTCTGCCAAAAGATTCTTTCTAAGAATGTGGATGCATGGAAAACCTTGAACTTATCTAGAAATTTTAGTCTGCCCCCTTTAAATGATGAAGTTCTACGAGAGGCTATATTTGGTGGGGAGAGTGGATCAACTTCTTCGGCCAACGGAACCAACTATACATTTGGTTTTCGGTTTGGTGAATCTGAACATAATCGTTCACAAGACGACTCAAAAATGCTACAAATATTGTTTCCTTTTCCCACTCTTCTTCCTTCTTTTCAGGTACTGTTGATGGATAGTCTATGAGCTTATGTTATATAGCATTGTTTGGTTGTGTTTTTGATTGTTATTCCTTCACAACAGGATGATCTCCGCATGTCAGAGCTCTTACCTTTCCAGAAAAATAGCACCCTTCCATCTAGAGTCCTTACTTGGATTCAATATTTTGAACCAAGAAGTACTCCACTTCCCGTGGTTATAGTGCAGGAATGTCTTACTGCCTACATTCAGAAGCAGGTGAATAGATTAAGCCCATCGACAGAACTTAAAGTTTTAGCTGTGATTAATCCTTATGATGTGATGGTTTGAGAGTTTTTCTATTATAGGTGGATTGTATCGGCAGGCATGTATTGTCCAAATTGATGAATGATTGGAAGTTGATGGATGAACTGGCAGTGTTGCGTGCTATTTACTTGTTAGGGTCAGGTATCAATCCTCTATGTTGAATCTCTAATATCCTGGTGTATCAACAGGCATCTCAAAGTACTTGACATTTTTGCTATTCCTGACTATCTTTAGGTGATCTACTACAGCACTTCTTGACTGTAATTTTCAATAAGCTGGATAAAGGAGAAACATGGGACGATGATTTCGAATTAAACACTATATTGCAGGTATGTTGAGTATAGCACTGTGCATTGTTTTTGGGCCTGTGATCACTACTATTTTCTCCACTTCTGGGGCCATCTTACTTTGGTTTAAAGGATTCCAATTCAGTTGGGTTTTACCTAAACTTTGTGCCACCTAATACTTACAGCTTTTGTTTTCTCTTCATGTTTTCGAAATGATGTGGTGGCCTACCTCCCTTCTCTTTCTACTTATAACATAGTAATCTCTGTTCTTATTCACTGCAGGAATCTATTAGAAACTCTGCTGATGGTGTGCTCCTAAGTGTTCCTGATTCACTGGTTGTATCCCTCACCAAAAATCAAGATTTGAATGGCAATGAGCAGCCTAGTATGGCTTCCCTTCCCTCGACTCCTCGTAAAAGTCATGCTAACAGCCTTGGAATGGATGGACTTGATTTACTACAGTTTACATACAAGGTACAGTCATGGTTATGATGTTTGTACTTCATCATATTATTTCCCATTGCGACCACTCTAAACGTTCATATGTTTGATTGTCAGGTCTCTTGGCCACTTGAACTTATTGCAAATGCAGAAGCGATCAAGAAATATAATCAAGTAATTTCATATCATGCTTTATTTTAGTCATCTAGCTTTTCGTATCATGATCTGATTTCTACTGAACATCATGTCTTCAGTGTCCTGGCGTGACTACTAAAGTTATTCGTTGATTCTTCTAAATTTGATGCAGGTCATGGGATTCTTGCTGAAGGTAAAGCGAGCAAAGTTTGTACTGGATAAAGCTCGAAGGTGGATGTGGAAGGTTAGCTTTTTCTTGCATACAAGTACAATTTAGTTTTGTTTCCCGAACCACCTGAATATGTGGCTTGATTGCTTGAAGGCCAATTATGACAGTGATCATCTCTTTGTTTCAATGACTTTGATACATACAGGGTAGAGGCAGAGCTGCGAACAGCTATAAGCATCACTGGTTGGTGGAGCAGAAACTTCTCCATTTTGTTGATGCGTTTCACCAGTATGTGATGGACAGAGTAAGTTTTTCTCTTTTCCTGTTCTTTTTCTTTCTCCTTTATTTACAATAAAATTTATTTTTATCACGAATTCTACATGTGTCTGTAACTCGTATTCTTTACTGCCACCTTATAATGTGAATTTTGTTTTATTACTTGAGGATCACACTCCTTTCTATTATCTGTTTAACTTCATGCTGGTATGTGTCTTCTTTTAACAAGAGTATGGAGTTGTTAGATCACTAACTAATGATTCGTACACAGGTGTATCACAATGCATGGCGTGAACTCTGTGAAGGTATGGCAGCCGCTCGTTCTCTGGATGAAGTCATAGAAGTACATGAATTGTACTTGTTGACAATTCAGCGACAGTGTTTTGTAGTTCCAGATAAGCTGGTGGGTTGTTGTCTTTGTTTAAGAGCTTACGTTCCCTTTTGTTATTATTCAAAAAAAAAATGAATAAGATTCATTATGCTGCGACAAAGCTGAATTGGGGCAATGTACTCTCCTTTGTATCAGTGGGCTCTCATTGCTACCAGGATAAACAACATTTTGGGATTAGCATTGGACTTTTACTCTATACAGCTGACACTTAGCGGTGGAGCAGTTTCTGCAATCAAGGCCAAATGTGAAATGGAAGTTGACCGTATTGAAAAACAGTTTGATGATTGCATCGCTTTCTTGCTCAGAGTAAGTGTCTCTGTTTCAAAGTTTGAGATTTAATGTCAAAATTTGCATCTAATGTGTGGGTTTGCTTCATATGCTGATTATGCAGGTACTCTCCTTCAAACTCAATGTAGGACACTTCCCGCATTTAGCAGATTTGGTTACTAGGATCAACTACAACCACTTTTACATGTCAGATACTGGAAATTTAAGGACTCTCCCAAGCTCTGAAAATATTACTTCTAGACTAGGAAAAGCTTTTTTAGGCAGAACAGACTGATAACAGTACGATTGTAATCTTTATTCTCTTTTCGTAGTTCATTATGTATAGTGTGAAGTATGAGAGGTATCATATGTTATACTCAGATGCCAGTCAAATTAATATACAAGTTGGGCATCAAAAGAATTCTAATCTGAAGCTTGACGGTTCTTACAATGTTCTGTACATCTACTCGAGGGAAGTAGCAATGCGTGTTAAACCGTAACTAGCAAGCATTTTCCCTTTAACTCTCAACTCTATATTGGTACAGAACTAGGAGTCTGTCTTTGCAAATAGACTCAAATCGTATCTATATTGCAAGTACAAAATCAAATAAAAGGGAACAAAAACAACTCCTGATGACTGATTTTAGACTAGTAGGAAATGCTCCAAAGTCCAAACAATGATTCAGCTTGTTCTTTTGCTAGGACGCTTCATCTTCAGAAGATGAGAGAGACCTGCTAACACATGTAGTCGACTATTTGGAATACCGGTCTTTGCCAGTGCCCTCCCCTTCTTGTCCAGTAATACAAAGCAAGGTACATATCTAATGTCGTAATGAAGGAGCTGCAATGAAGAGAAAACAAATCAGACATAAATTCTACTATGCATCCTTTGACTTCATGTAGAACTGCACTTGGAAGTTGTAAAGAGAACAAACTCATCTCAAAGAAACTAGAATTAAAATGGAGGACAACATAAAAGGAAACAGCACCATCAAAAAGAAGTGACGTTCATACCCTACTATAATGTGATTCAAGATCAACTCAATATCAGCAGCTCTCACACTCTAGTTCAACATCTTGGACCACTAACATGACTTATGTATTTAGGATGCCTTAAAAGATTTTCATAACACGCTGAACAAGTCTAACTTCTAAGATTTAACACGCGGCTTTAACCCCTGTGACTCTGTAAGATCAACTCCTTTTCAGTTTCCCAACCAGCAGCTCTCACAACCTAACATTTTAAAAAATATTTTCCATAACACTTCCTTTAGCATATATACTAGCTTCCAAGTAGCAATTAGTATAATCTAGGCATCGCAACACTCCCCTAGAAGACCAGAATACACTGAAAAAGTTCTACAAGATCAGGCTACTATCAAATGAATCAACCAGAACCTCAAAACAACAAACGCAAACAATTGGATATACAAAATCTTAAAGATGTAGGGTACCTCGGGCAGCCATTTGTCATTCTCTGCATCTGCCATAACAATGTTAAGCCAGTCTGAGTTCCTATTCTCAACCTCCATTACAGAATTAAGCAAGGAATTGCACAGCCTGCATTTGGGTGAGTAAAACTCAAGCATTGTCGCCTCTTTCTCACTTGCCAATGCAGAGGCAAATGCTCTTTGCTCTGCCTCCCCCTGCTCCTCAGGACCCAATACTGTTTTTGACTTGAGAGTCTCATTTTGGTCGGTTCTTGCATCCCACTGCAAGGGCTTAAAGTGATTGACTAAAGAAGACGGTGACTTGGAAACTGACTGAACGAAATTGAATGCGACGGAGCCAAGACTTTGCATAGATTTGAACAGCCAAGGGCCTTCAAAGGTACAACCACCAGAAGTATTAGTCTGAGGATTCCGGTTCATGTCCCACGGCCATTTTAGGCAAAACAAAGGCTGTTTGGGAGTTGAGCTCATTTTTGGTTCCAAATTTCAGTTTTCTTGAATTAGGCAACCACCCAAGTAGACACTGTGATTCACTCCAATTTGTAAAACCTAGAGTTCAGGACAGGACAGAACATATGAAGAACACAGGTCAGTTTGCTACTCCTACTCTTGACGAATGCCAGTTTTCTCATGAAAGACATGAACTGAAGGTCAAGTATTTAAGTTCCAAAGCCTGGTAAATGATTCAAAATCCCAGTTAAATCGAAACTAGATAAAGATTCCTGGTGCTTTTATCTAATAATCTAGCTGAAGATTGAAACCAAAACCCCTAAAAACAAGAACTTGGGAAATCAAAGAAGAAAGAATTGTGAAAGTAGCCAAAGTACCTCAAAGTATCAACGATTCCATGGCTTGGCTCCGAACGACACGACAGTCTCCCAGTGTTGCCGCCGGCGAGAGAATCCTTGGTGCTTCTTTTTCTTTTTAAGAGGTGGGCCTCCCTGCCCGCATAGGCCCACGTCACCTTGGCCGTCTAGCCACGCGTCGGTTCGTCCTAGCCCGCATATGGCCCGGTTGACCTACAGCCCATTAATCGTATTGGGCTCAGCAAATCGTCATGGGCTGTTTTAATTTTGGGATGTGAAATCCACGTTCCTAAATTATAATCTACATTCTTATTTTCTCGTTTTAGTCATAAATAAAGAGCTTTGAGAAGTGTTTCACTTCTATTTTTTCTATTTTTTCATACATGGAGGTTGGAGTCCTTTCTTTTGAAACGCATATGGTTTCACTTATGATTTGTGTTGGTTCTTCATTTAAAAGTATATAAAACAAACTGAAACCTGTGCACAAATATGATGTTTTATTACAGAAATTGTTATGTTTGATTAACCATTTATCCTGCACCGTATGAATCCCATGAGAACATTATTATTACACGCTCTGTCTCGGGAGTTGCCTCTCTACAAACATGTAAGATCTTACAAACACTAAGATCGCAACAAAGTTTAATAGTAACTGTTTGAATTGAAGGGGCCAAAAATTCCTAAGCGTCTGCTTCAAACTTGTGTGCCAGCTAGCCAGTGTACTTCAACTAACATTGTGGTATGAATCGATGATGGCATCTGAAAGGTATTCACATTTCGCCAAATTCAACCCAGCCAGGGATATTCTTCCATCCTTCGTCATGAATACATGCCACTTCTTCGTCATATTCTCGGTCTGACCAGACAAAGAAAGGGAAGGAAATCAGATATTAATCTTGGAACACTGCAGATAATTGTTGCATGCAGTAGTGCATCTCTCAAATCTCTAGACACTATGCAGACTAACCAATGCAGAACAGCTATAATGACAACAAGAACCAAGAAAATATCAAGATAACTCAGACCTAAAGCCTGTAAGCTTTAGTTTCAGTCTAGGATAAGCAATACCTGAGTTGTATTCAAGCCTGTGAATGAAAACATGCCAATCTGCTTAAGTATGAATGACCAATCCTTTCCACTCTTATCTTTTGCGCAGAGGCTATCGTATAGTTTTTGTCTCACATTCTTTATTCTTCCGGCCATCATTTCCATCTCTGCTTTCCACTCACCAAAAAGTGTAGGATCCCCGACAATATTGGCCACAATCTTAGCCCCATGAATAGGAGGATTTGAGTACATAGGTCGAGCAAGCCTCTTCAGCTGGCTCTTTACCCTGAATACAATACAGTAGCTAAATCATTAGCAAAGTTAAATTATTTTGGTTGTGAGTCAAGTTGGACATGATATTTCATTACCCATATAAGATAACCTTAAATTATATAGTTCTATAGTTTGTTTAATGAACATGGATGGTAATCCTATACTTTTGACGCACCTTGCTGCTGTATCAGATGAGGTCAAGACAACATTAATTGCTCCAATTCTTTCAGCATAGAGACCAAGGTTTTTACTGTATGACTGAGCAACCAGGAGCTCCATACCACGCGCGACAAACAATCTGACAGATGCAGCATCAGCATCCAAGCTTCCACTAGCAAACCCCTAAAGTAGAATTACAAAGTTCAAATGTTAACATTCTGAAGTAACTACTGATAAGGTACACCTTTTTAACAGAAATTGTACAATGACAAGATGACTATTCTAGCACTAAATAAATATATACCCAAAATGATTGTTGTGTATACTAATGATATTTTCAACTCAATGAATCATCATATATTATCACCCTACCCACGTATGGAAGAAAAACTGTATAGCTTGCCTTCAATCAGTAGTGTGTACCTGGTATGCAACATCAAAAAAGGGAATATGGTTTTTTTCTTGAATGACATCAGCAATTTTTTCCCACTGTTCAGGGGTTGGATCTATGCCAGTAGGGTTGTGAGCACACCCGTGAAGCAAGATAAAAGATCCTTCAGGTGCTGCCTGGAAGATAGAATGTGATATAAATTAATCAGGCATTCCACATTAGCAGTAAAAATCAGAAAATAAGCTTATAATGAGAGAGTACATGCAAAGTTGCAAACATGTCTTGTAAAGATAGGATGGCTACCAATGAGCATGACAATTCCTAGGATGTAAATCTATAGTGTAATGACCATGCATACACAAAATCCCGGGCAAACCTATCTTACCTTTATGTCTGCTATCATCCCCTCAAAGTCCAAACCAACTGTTTTTGGATCATAATATCGGTACTCAGACCACGGAACTCCAGCGTCATTAAAAATATTCTTGTGATTACCTGCAACACAATTTTGTTAGCTTATGAGAAATTAGTATTTCTGAGACAAGTCATATAATGATATAGGATGACAATACTAACCCCAGGTCGGAGATGATATTAGAGCTTTGGCCCCAGGAAAATATCGTTCAATAAAAGCCGCAGCAAGACGAAGAGAACCAGTCCCTGATAGACCTTGAACAGTTGCGACCTTCAATAAAAGCAAACATTAAACAACCAAGATAAGGTAAGACACCATTTATCTCACAAAATGCACATTTCTTTTTAATATCACACATACCTTTTGCTCCTTTATTACTGGGTTGTCTGCTCCAAATAATAACTCTGCAGTTGCTTTGTTAAATGCTGCCAAACCTTCAATAGGGAGGTACTAAATATTGCAATTGAATTACAGTTATTTATAATGTCAAGGATAGTTGAATTACAGTTGGCAATAGTTGCAATTCAGCTCAATTATAGTGTCAAGGATACTTACCTCTTTGTTTTCCCCCCTTTCAAGCATAAGATTCTCTGCCTACAAACAAAACAAAATATGTTTTTCAATGCAACTCATTATGTGAGAGTGAAATCTCAAAAATATGCCTCAGTTGAACAACAAGAAACAAATCTACAGGTTTCAATTCCTAATAATTAAATGTTTTACAATTGGAAACCCAAGCAGAAATGAGATTTTTTAATTTTACATGAAGAATAAGAATTTGACCTTCTTGACAACATTAAGGACATATGGCTGGAGTTCTTCAGTGCGGTATGCCCCAACTCCAAGGTTGAGCTTCATCGGATTGGTGCTAGCTTTGAATGCTTCAGAAACTCCAAGAATAGGATCAGGTGGGGCCATGGTTACACCGTCGAATCGAGAAGTCTTGACAGCAGCAACCATAGAAACCCGACCAGCTGACTACAGCCAAGAAAACAACAGAGAACGAACTCAGGTTCCAAAATCAAACATGCTGCCCAGTTTAATGAAGCTCATAACAGAAAACACAACATGAAACAATATGATACTCAAAATCCAGTCCGTGTTGAACAGGATAACTCAAACTTGATTACATAAACACATACCTCGGTGTTTAAAAATAGATTGCTTCTCTCCAAACTACCAAGCTTGATCTTCCCCTATTCAAACACACATACATTTATTAGTTTTGTTTCGGAGAAGCAGAATCTATCTATATATCTATCTAGCGTCAGAACAGAACCAGTCCTCAATTAAGCCCAAAGATAACGAAACAGTAGAGAGAAAGATACAACAAGAGATCAGAATGAAGAACTGAAAAGAGAGATGGAGATACCTTGTGAGTGTCATGGAATGATAGGGAAGATGCCAAGGAGAGCATGGTTGAAGCCATCTCAATTCTGTCAAGTGTAAATTGAGGTGATCTATGCTAGCAAAGAGCAAAAATCATGATCCAAATTAATGAGAATGTTTAGGGAAACTCACCGAGAGATGGAGAGGGCGATGAACACAAAGAGTGATCTCTACTGGTTTGTAAGTAAAAGTGGTTTCGTGAATTGCCAGCCTATAAGCATCAGCGTCTGGTCGTCGTTTATGTTTTTACCGGTAAACTTGTGATTCCCGTGCCCACAGTTACTATAAGTTGGTGTGGGCTGACTCGACTGAGGCCCATTGTTTTTGCCTTGCAGGTGCTAACAAACTTACCGGTATGTCATATGACTCATACTCGTACCCATGAGTCACTTTTGCTAAACGACTTGTGGTCATTTGAGGGGCCTCGCCTCACTTATAACTTTGCAAGTGCGTAGAAGTTTACATAGCCCGATCACCCCGATGGCCATAACATTAGAAGCTTAAAGGGAGTAGGAATTAGGTAATGGATGCCGCTATTGTTTACTTTTCCTATCAAAATGTTTATGTCGTGGAGACAATAGTTTCCGGTGCGAGCTCTAAAAGGAACAATACTTGTGAAGCTCAATGCTACCAAAAACATCAATTTTGGTTACGGGCAGGCACACTTGAACAGTCATATTTAACATCATTAGCAAAACTGTACTTAAGATAGCATAATTGATTCCACAAGAGTCCACTGTTATTTCAGAACAATGAACTCAAAGATGCTGCTTCATCACCAAATCACATCCTAAAAGAGTAAACGAACACGTTGCTCAATGGGTTCAAATTCAAGAACCACAATCGTTACCTTCTCTTGACAGGAATAAAACCTCAGCATATAGAGGATGCATTTGTTCAGAAAGAAAAATAAAGAACCACTAACATTGCAGTACTTCCGCAACAAATGTTGATCCTGAACATTTATGTTCAATGGATGAATCTCACAATTCTCATAGTCTAAGCTCTGCAAAAATTTGTGGATCCAAGACGGCAAAAACTTATGCACAGATGTTTTCACACCCCTGAGCTGAATACCAAGAATGCAGCTCTCACACCACTACTCTAGGGATGAAAAATTCGACTTACTTAACTACGAAAGGCAAACCCGTCTCAAATTCCACACACTTGTACCAAGATTAAAACAACAAATATACCATTTGAGCAGGCAGAATATGGAGGAAGAGAATGACAGAACTGAAGACCAATTGCATAAACTTACCATCTCATCCTGAACAAAATTTACTGGTGAATTAAGCTTAACATAACCAATAGGGATTAGAGCATCCAACATTGTATCATAGGGATTAAGAACCGAAGCAGAAAACATACAAAGTCTGAATATCACTTGGAAACATAAGGGCCTCGTGACAAAACACAAGTCTGGAGATGTAAAACATAGACTCTTAAGAGTTCTTACACAAAGGCCAAGCAATAAACATCAAATCTAGAACCCCTATCAAAATTGAAAGAGATGACGCCATTGAGAATTGGGGCAAAGAACCTCAGAAGCCGAGCTTGGTGCGGCGCCAGTGCCTGCGCTTAGCGTTGTACCTGGTACACAAACCACAATAGAACAACTATTAAGCATCTGCGAAGCGAGAAGAGAGAGTCAACTTGAGAAGGAGTAAAGAGAGCATATATTTTTGGTACCTGATTTTGTTGTCAGTCCTGAGACGGATCCAGTGAGGGATGGGCCTGTTCTGCCTCATCTTCTTGCCGAGCTTCTTCTTGATGATGAAGGTCTTGTGTGAAGGCTGCCATTTCAGATTCACATTCCAATCACATCAAAATCAACTTTCTACTGAGATTTAAAAAAAACATATATGAATAATAACAAGACACAAAGAACATGGAGGAGAAGGAGTACGAGAGAATCATACCATCTTGATCTTCTTCTTCTTCTTCCTGCTCGGCGGCGACTGTGAGAGAAAATATGAGACAGAAACCCTAATAAAAGGTAGGTCATTATAAGAAAGGGCAAAGAAGGAATTACCGGTGCTCTAGCCCAAAACTGACTGGTTCAAAGGCCCAGCTTTCTGGGCCTATCCCAAACACCTTACTTCGTTTTGGTTTAGTTAATTTCAGCCTACTCTTTAGTCTTTACTTTGCAGTACCACGTCGTTTTTGTTGGATGAGATGAGATGAGATGAGATGAGATGCTAGAAAATATCGACGATTATGAAAATATTAGTGGTTTAAAAAACAGAAATCTTGATGAATATATTGAGAAAATATCGAATGTCGATGAAAATTTTACTAATATTTATACAAAATTTGTATATTTGATAAAAAAAATATACTAAATTTAAGATATCGAAATGAAATAAAATTTAATATCGGTTCTTGTAAAAAACAAAAATTTCGAGAAAATATCAAGGATATAATAGACATTTTAGTCTTTGCCATACCACATAGATGTTGTTGTGTATTAGAGAATGGTTTTGTGCCACATTAACTGTCATACAAAACAAAGCATCACCATCATCGTATAAGGCCTAACACACCAATACTGATATACTGGAATCGAGCTACCAAAAGTTTGGCACTTAGAATTCGATATAAAAACATCTTAAGAAAAAATGAATTTGGGATAAAAGAAACAATACTGCGTGCACAAATAAGCATTTAGAATCAAAACGGGGGCAAAGTATCATCCAAATTTTGAGTTCTGATGCTCTCCCGCTCTTGCAACCAGACATTGGAGTGACATAGCAGAAGCAGCAGCAGTTGTATCAGCCACAATTTGATCTTCTTCTCAACGTACAAAAGGAATGAGCAGATATTCCGCGTAAAACAGCTGCAACATTATAATTATTAAGTTCGTGTAACCAACAAAATAAATTGCATATATGAATTGAATTTATATGTTTTTGGAATAGGAAGTTGAACCAGGCAACTAGGTATACAGGGTTGCTAACCGGTCCAAGGAAATTGTAGGTAAGATGTTTAACCAAATTGTTAAACTTATAGAAAGCAAATAAATGGCTGGTCAGTTGTTTTACCTTCCAAATGAACATGTAAAAAGAGGTTAGGGAGGCTTTATTGGCTATGTCTGTTGATCGAGCTCGAAGCCATAAAAGGGAAGCAAGTGCACCATGACTTATTATCTGTGGCCATATTCAGACTTTGTTAGTAATAGTAATGCGGCCGGCAAAATAAGCGGCTAGAGTAGCCAAGAGGAAATGAATTCACAGCCACACTAACAGTGAAAAGCTTGCTTGGTAGGAACGAAGACGAGGCTCCTATCAGCACTGCAGCCCCATATGCCAGTAACAACATATTTACACAAATCCAATACACCTGGTGTATAAAATTCCAGCATTAAGCCAACATACAGTATTGTGCAGACAATGTAGTGCCTTGGTGAAATGAAAGTTAGTGACCTTTTTTTGGCCAAGGCTGACACTGAAAGATTGGATTCCAAAATCTCTATCACCATCCACGTCAGGTATATCCTGCATGCTAATCGAATTACAATGCCAACAACAACAGCAAGTATAAACTATAAACCAATAACTTAATACGACCAGAGGAATAAACAGCAACCCATTGCTACTTTAACTCCATATATCTACATGTATGTATAGCTTCTGGTCTAACCTTGAACAATGCAATAACAGAGGTAAATATGCACATGAAAACCACAGCGAATACCAATGGTCTTGTAATTGCAATTTCTCTACCAAGAACGTACTTCTGCAAACACGAATGTATGGCTTCAATTCATAACCGCATATAGTCATATACATAGATACTAGAGCCAGCTGCAGCAGCCAGAGTAATGACATATATATACCTGCATGTGTACAAAGAAGGCAAGCTGGACGACGATAGCCCTCACAATTAGGATGCAAGCAGCAGCGAGAATTGCATGTCTCTTCCACCTGAGCAGCGGAAGCTACTCAACAGATAGAGAGAGTCGTAGAAATCGAAATTAATGAAATGTGCTCTAGTTACTTGGTTCATATAATAAAAGTATTTAAAACAAATTGATAATGCATATTAGACTAAGGCTGTTAACAGACTATGAAACAGGCTGAAGAAACTAACCTCAATTGAATAAGCAGTTCCAAGAAAAAAGCTAATGGCAAGGGCAGAGAACAGAGGTGGAGACTTAAACATAACTCCCATAGCAAAACTCTGGAAATTGTATCAATCGGTTACTTACAGGTTCCCAACTATAGATTGATCAAGTAAGTTTGCAAAGTCTAGTCTAGTTGATCATGTATATCTGCCAATTAATTAATTACCATCAGCAAAACCGCGGAAACGATTGATATCCCAGTTCCCATGGAGAATTCACCTGAAGCTAGAGGGAGATCAGGTTTGTTAACCTGAGAGATCAAACATAGAAGCAAGACTCTGAATAAGGTTCATTTGAAACAGTAGATGATACATGAGTTTATATATTTTCACTTATATACATACCTTGTCGATTTCGACATCAAACACTTGATTCAATCCCACCACATATATGTTCATTAACACCGAGGGAACCAACGCCTAAGATGTTATCAATTCCAACAGGTTATGTACGTATATATCGACATCAAACCAACCTGCAGTACCATTTCGAACTATACATGTACCTTCAATATTCCTATAAAAAATGCAGGTGACAGGTCCCCAATTTGTTCCAAGGGAAGAAGAGAGACCGATAATATACCTATAACCTGAAAACAGCACATTACAAGAATGAAAAGTTGCAAACTCTAGCATTACATTTACGAGACACTGACTGAAACAAACATGTAGAAATACTCACAGTGCCGATTATAGTATGAGGACGACAAAAGCGATGAAAAGCATCCCATTGTTTGGAAATGAGAAATCTATTCAGGAATGGTCCATCAATATTTATATCGATCTCCTCTGATCGTGAATGTTTTATACGTCCATGATCTCCTCCTCTTGTTTTGGTTACTGTGATTTTCCGATCATCAGGGTTTGGAATACTTGGATTTGGATTGGCAGTAACTAAAGATGGTGAATGACAACGATGATAATGTGGCTGCAGGGAAGGAAGGGCAACGGCTTCTTGTTCTTGATTAAAAAGTTGCACTGTTTTAGCTTCAGTGGCGCCGGCGTTACTACTCCAAGAGGTGGCATTATGCAATCCAAACAATCTCGATCACACTATTTTACAGAATCATTACCTAGTAATGGGATCGGGGTTCAAACATGAAAACTGCCTCTATATATTTTCACCCAACAATTCATGCACATTGCTCGGATTTGTTTTTTATATTTTCCTAACCTGTTCATCAACATTTTAATGGTCTTAGATTCAAGAGATTAATTTCTTCTTTGCTATTTAGTCTCTAGCCACCTATTCATTGTTAACACTCCTCAAAATGGTCCACAAATTATCTCTGTTTGTTAACAATCTGGCCAAATCCCCAAAAAAAAAAAAAATATTAAAGGAAAATATCCACAAGTTGTAGTGCTCGATCTCTTGCTGCTTGAAATTTTGTATATAAGAGGGATTCCAGATCTGTAGTAGTAGCTCTAGTACGTAGTCAATGGCATCACTTTGAGTATATCACAGGTAAGCTGTTTGTCATGTAACTCATGGCATATCCTCTCGGAGTTTGTCAGTTTGGATTTATGTTGTGAAGTATTGATCAAGGAAAAAGTTCTGAATCCCATTACATTCTCAAACAAAGAGGATCGAAATCAAGATCGAGGGAGAAACCGCATCTCAGGCAAATACGGGTTAGACCAACTGAAGCCGACAAGTCATGGAACCACGTTGAAAGCGTGCAAATTCCATGCGAAGCTTCTCTCGTGAGTACAAAAAATCATCCACATAAATAGTCATCTCCCCCAAAACTGCACCGTTTTCATTAAGTACTTTGCAGCTTGTTTCTCATCCCGGCAACCCATGAAACCCCTAATTAAGACAGTCTTGAGATGTGACAACAAACAACGAGGTGCAGACTCTTCACAATTCCACCATGGATGCTCCAAGTATCCTTCATCATCTGAAGTTTCTTCATTCTCGAAGTTTTCTTTGTCCTCTGGGTTTGCTTTGTCTTCGGCATCCTTGGTGTTTTCTTGGTCCACTGCATTTTCTTCATCCTCAGTTTTCAGGGTAACAGTTATCGTCCTAACAATCATTTAAAAGAATGAACAAAATGAGGACATTACAAGAGCTACTGTCGGTAAAACTCAGCATAAGTGGAAAATTTATCTTACCTGTTCATGTTCCCAGACAAGACATTCTAGATTTGGTGATTTCTTGAGCCAGCACTTCCCAACGATAGCAGTCATGAAGAACCAGCTTCAAATGGATCAGATTACCAAAAGCAGGTATACAAGAAGCCTTCAGGAAAGATCAATACAAATCAAACACAGAGCATACTAAAAATCAACACTAGGCATCACATATTATTTCAAATCAAAAATGGCCAAATAGGATTTCATTTACAAGCACTAGCATCATCTTTGAATAATTGAGCTGAACTCAATTTCCACTATATCATGAAAACAATATAAGTACAAGTTTATTCAGTAAAAGCACTGAACTAAGTTTGTAACTGATAACTGATAAGAGCAGCTGCACTGATGAAGCACTCGTAATACATACATGTCTGTTTCTCATCCATGCATTATATATAGGGAAAATTACATAGGCTGTTCTTTGTAACACATGAACAAAGATAAGCACCATCCTATATATATAAGCCGTTGTAATTATCGCATAACAGGGGTTATGTAAACAAAGAAAGCCTATCAGGTAGCTCAGAAATTCAATATATAAAGTGCTGCAGCTTAACTAAAGACTATGCATCAATCAAAAGAGGGGTTTCAATTGTGAAACCCAATCATGTAAAGAAACAAAACATGAAAATTTAGATTTCATATAATAGCCGAGTATTAAAAACTTATCAACATCAAAATGTATAAAACCACCAGACATACTAGAAAAGGAACAAGTTCAGCATACTTACATCCAAAAAATGAGCTGAAAGAGATAGATGTTCAACATTGGAAACTGGTGCCAGAATCTTAGTTGCGCGATCACAGAAGTGCTCTTGCAGAATTTCCGGATGATAATAGAAACCCACAACGGCTTTTACCAGGGACTTTGCATTGTCAAAAGACATACTCGGCAAAATATCCACTCTGAGGTAAAGGAATTCAAGTTTTGGGGCATCGATAGAGAAGTAGTACTCATAAGGTTCGTCAAAATAGCCAGTACTTTGAACGTTTATACTTAACCTTTTAAGTTTAGGCACAAAAAGCTTGACATTACAATTTACATGATCATACCATTCTCCCTCTACACTCAAGTCTTCAAGTACAGGGAAGTATGAGAAAAGTTTCTCCAAAAGGTCCTTATCAGGATAATAAATTGTTATATGTAGACACTTGAGATTAGGAAAACACCCTAACTTAGGAGGAGCATACGTAAAAGGATAATCCGAGTTCAGGTTCAAAACCACCCGTGTTTTGCACTCAAAAACACTTTCAGGGACCTCAAACTTCACGACTCCCAAAAAATTAAGACATAGATCAAGTTCAACAAGGTTATGGGAAGTAGCAGTGCGAATCCAACGATCAATAAAAGAGACATCAATAGGAAAACCTCAAAGTGGAGACGAAATCTTTGAATGTCAAGTGAATCTCGATAGTATAGCACACGATCAACAAATGACACAAACCCAGCACCAGACATATACTCGGTTCCAAAGTCTAGAGAGGGAACAGAAGCCCATATGTTCTTCCACCTTTTAGAGAGAATGCTGGTCCTCACAGCATCTTTGGTTAACAAGAAGGACAGCATGTGAGATAGAAGTGCATCTGGTAATTGACTAATCTTATCTTCATCGTTTCCTACGTGTGAACCCATTTCTACCCCAATCTCTGTTCTACAATTCCAATCACCCTCGTATCTGTCAAAAAAATAAAAAATTAATCGTTATAAATTTCACAGTATTGTATAGAAATGTTTTATACTTGTCTATATATCACCCAAAATGAACCAAAGAAACGAAAACGAACAACCTACGCATGAAATTGAACAGAGCATTATTCGGGAAACAACTAGTTCATCTACAACTAGAAACAAAACAAACCAATAACTCAAAGCAAGCAAGCAGATGGCAAGGAAGGAAAAAGTAGTACCTGAAACCACGCTCTGATATCGGAGAAGGTAAGAGAGCAACAAGTGCAGGACGACGGCGTTTCACTCTCTTCGCTTTCTGCCACACTCTGAAGAGCGAACACTGAAGACAGTTCAAGTATGAAAGAGAAACCTCTTGTCCTCTTAATTCGTTGAAGATGGATCTTTAGGGTTTCGGGTCGCCAGGCCCAAAGATAAGTCCTTTACTTTTGGTATTGGGCTGATTGGCTACAGAGTACAGAGTTTAGGTGATCTGGTTAAAAACCATGTTTAACATCTTACCTTCTTCATTTCCAAAAAACAAAAAAAAAAACCTTTCCTTCTTCACCATTATTTTCTATTTTAGCATGACCTTTTTAGTGATGCATTAAAATATTTTAAAAAAATTTCCACTTCATAGCATACCCAATGTTCAAAGGTTGAGCTAGCCCATGCCAATATATTTTCACCGTACGGTTCATCGATCAACGATCATATGTGTTTTGGAGCAACACATAGCTTAGGCTCCTAGCTAGCTAGGCATGTTGTTGCTTGATTTACCTCTCTTTTTGGTGTTTTGGAGTCCACTTTGGTTATCTTTCTCCACACTACGACAATACATATGTGGTGCTCGCTAATTTAACATGCATTTATAAAGTCTATCTCTGATGAAAATTAACATAAAAGTCGGATCATCTCGTTATTGGTACATACTTTTTACCCAAATCATAATCATTAGTATTTATTTTATTTTATTTATGCATTTATATATATATATATAGAATCATCTTGCTTTCCAAATAGAAAAGAAAAGGATAAACAAAGCCAAAAATTAAATTATATCAGAACGCTAATTCCAATATCTATATAAATTATTTAAATATGTTGTGTCCCTTGATCAGTAAGTTTCGAAAGATTAATAGCAATGAAGATAAGGATTCGTTCTTTAACACCATCTTTATCTATTTACATATAGAGATAGGCAATCGTGAAGTTATTTGGTGTTAAATAAAAAAGCAGAGAAACGTAACTATGGGGAGACCGGAGAAACTGAATCGAGTTACAAGTATCATTTCATCTTCTTTCTACTTATCCGCTAACACCTTCAATATTTCAATAGCACATCTCCAACAACACGCATCGCAACGTACGAGGACAAAAATATCTTATTTTTTGTTTTGAGAAGAAGGAAAGAATTACACGACGTGTGAGCACGACTATTTCGCACGCGAGCGTATATGCGTGTCGTTTATACGCTCGCGTGGAGAAGACAAGTTTTGGTACTTACCACAGATATGTAACGCATTGGATCTCACACGCGCGTGTGACGGTTACACAAGCTGCAGTTATGGAATTCATATGGAAATCGATCGCTTTAATTGAGCCATCATGGGGGAGGAGGCGGAAAAAGAAACGGCCTTGATCATAAAATCGATCAATCTCGGTTCCAAGAAACCCTAGTACTTCTACACTCAAAATCTCTCGACCCTAGAATTCAATGGCAATGGCAGAGGCTGAGGTCTTCGTTGATGATGTTGTCGAAATGATCATACTCAATTTGCCATTGAAATCTGTACTAAAATTTCGATGCGTCTCAAAAAAATGGGACTATAGAATCTCTGACAAAAGATTCTCACAGAAGCACTATAATATAGCGCGCTGCCGTAAAACTGTGAGTCGGAGGCTGATCATCACATCTTCCTCATCTCGAATGGAATTCTTGGACCTCCAGGCGAAGTCATCGTCATTTAGAAAGCTTACCTGTCCGTTCTTGAAACTCAAGAAACGGCGGTCTGATGATCAAGTCACGCTACTTGGCTCTAGCAGTGGTTTGGTATGTCTTAGTCTGGATCATCATAAAAACTTCTACTTATGGAATCCATCAACCAGCTTCTTCTGGAAATTACCCGACCCAGATTTCAGTGGTTATTTTTTAGTGGAAGAAGAAGAGGATGTTGACTTTTGTGTTTACCACTACGGTTTTGGTTGTGTGTCGGCTGCTGATGAGGACTATAAACTTTTGATAGGGTTTCGGAACGACTCTGATTATGAAGAGTTCTTCATATTCTCCTGGAAAGATCAAATTTGGAGAGACATTTCCGGTGCCCCACAGTGGATCTGGTTCATAACCAAAGACAGGGGGTTCGTTCAAATGAAAAACTTCACTGGCTATTCAATCGCAATAATGGGTTCTATGGATCACCTGAGCAGGATGACTGTATCCTTGCTTTTGATCTGGAAAATGAGGAGTTTGGAAAACTTTCGCTGCCTAAGTTTGATGATGATGATGATCATTTAGAGTATGCTAACCTTTTGGGGGTCTCCTGTGAAGGACGGCTGCATGTGGTGCACCATGTGAAGTAGTTCTCTGATATGAATTCCACTAGCATTTGGTTCATGAAAGAACACGGGGTGACTGCCTCGTGGACTAGGCTCTTTAATCTGAAGATTTCCCCTCAGCCTCTTGAGCCGATCACTTGTCCAATCTTTGTTATTGAGAAAGATTCAACTTATTATTGGAACACGGTCACAGAGATTAGGTATCAGCATCAGCCTCAGCCTCACGTAGATTTTCTGAAACATGAAAAGCTAGTCGACATGATTGTATGTGAAGAGACTTTAGTCCGTCTCGATGATGCTGACGAAGAAGAAGCTAGCTCGGTAGGAAGTGGAGATGAATCAGATGATTGATCATCCGACGACGGATCTGTTTGTTCATCAGGCTCTTCGCGATCGATCTATTCAGTTTGATTCTATTAGCTCATGCTAGCTTTATGTTATTGGTTGATTTATGCATTTCAAAACTTTTTATTGGTTGATTTTATATTACTATCAATTATGAAAAACTCAAGCATAGCTCTTAAAAAGTTGGATGGAATGTGTTGCGAAGCTGATTCATAGTTATGGACGTACAAGCCGGATTTGTATATGCACCCATCAAGTCTACAACTATTGAAATGGTTTCAGACCATTTTCTTATATACGCAGCAGCGTTTCTTGTTATTGTACATTTGCTGCATGGCATATGGTCTTGTTTTTACTCTTCATGTTGTTCTTGTAGGGCTTCAAACGTGATCTTGTTATGTTTTTATCTGCTGTCTGTTGCCTCACATGCATCTCTATATATACGTTCTTTGATACAAAGTTGTTCTCTTCATTCATTTTGAAATGGACAGGTGAAACTTAAAATGCATGCATTTGGCTCTTGAACATGCATGTTCTGTTTGGAATCAGTCTATGTTGTGCTATAGGGCTAGATTGGATCAGTCTCCAAACATGATATCTATGTTCGAATTCAGGCCATATACATGTTAGGGTACGTGCGATGTCAAATCAAAAGATTTGTATGTATATATACTTGGCCTATTTCTTATGGAGTGGTTTTCTGCAGGCACTTATATTGTTAGGTGCATGTTGGTTGTTTTGGTTGGGGTTGAGAATATCCGATTGGTTTTGGCATGTTGTGAAAGACGAACATGGACGACGTATAGACATATCTCTTTCATGAACATGCTGCACAGAAGTTATTTTGAACATGATCAACAGATTATGCACGTCATTTTCATGGGCAGGCTAATGATCGATAGAGATGAGCTTGTTTTGTTGTGGTGTCGACGTCTCTCTAGCTACTCGAAGTTTGAAGAAGCAACTGCGCGCCTGCCATCCGGAGTTGGAACAAAAATCCCATCGACTGCGGACGAAACTAGCTAGCTAGTCTCCTGCAGCTAGCAACACACGTACGTACAATATAGATTTCTGGTTTTCTGATTCGTAGCTCTAGCTAATATCGATCACTATCCCATCACACCTTAATCCATCAATTTCTCCCTAACTCCTTATACGTAACCGCGTTAAGATTTCATCTTATTTCTATATATACTTTTTTAAACACAATGATTTTTCATACCAGAGTACCAGACTAATTATATAATTCTTCCACAAACAAACAAATGAAGCTTCTCTAACAGTTTCTCAAAAAAAATTATAATAGGGAAGCAAAAGCTTGAAGCAATTTTTCTTCTCAAACTCTAACAGATTTCCCATTTTAGAGATTTCATGATCATTCCCCAAATCCTTCTATAAGATTATAGAGTTTGCTAAAAATATGGAGAATTTAGGTTTCTCACTTCTCACTTTCCCCATTTTGAAGAAAATTCTAAGAAATATGTTGGAGTAAAACACCCTAATTCTTCTCCAAAATAGACAAAATCGAAAAAATATGAAAGCTGTTGGAGATATTTAAACCCCTTTGGCTATTCCCTCTTTTCTAACTAACACTAAGAAACAAATCGGGTATATACGCGTGAATGTTCGGATGATTAGCTTGATTTACAAAGGAGAAGAAGATATTGTATATGACGAACGAATGAGAAGTGTGGGATTTATAGAGGAATACAATGTATGCTTGTGATGAGAATGCGACCAAGCCAGAGACACATTTTCTATAGTGTGTTTGCATGTGACTTGGAAGTCGGGTAATCGTAATGAAACCCTAAAATTGACAATTGACACGGACTGGAGCGCGAGGGCCTTCAAAAACTGTGGGAGGTTTTGCAATTCCTCCGCAAATCGCTTCACTGGTCTCGAGTCTTTTTGACTCCCAGATTGATCGAGATTGCTTTCATCACCCATGTTGATCTTGGGTCCCAGATCACGCGCCTTTTATTTTGCTAGTTCTGGATTTAGCTTTGTCATTCTTAAGGTTCGCTCAATTAGCTGTATACCAAAATTATATTATTGATTATGATCGTGACAAAGATTGATTGATTGATCGATTGATTTTTATCCCCCCTGACAATAATCGCATTCATATATACGCTACCCCGCTAGCTACTAGATGCGCTTTGTTTTTGTTCTCTGGACATATATTTGTTCGACTAGATAATCGATCAAACCTCAGACTGCTAGTACGTAGTTGTATACTCAAAAAAAAAAAAAAAAGGGACTGCTAGTAGTTGTTTAAACTTGTCCCACATACGAAGCAAAGCATCTGAATTAGAGCGACAACCAAATTACTGATAGGGATTTGGCGGCAAGGATCATTGTAAGATAGATACGAAGATAAAGTAGCTAGTGTTGGTTGCCATCCAAACAAGGAAGCACAAAAGTCCTAAAGAGCAGCTCGAGACATTTGCTTGTATACCAGCGCAGGCTTAGCTCGGATCGGAGGGAACAGGAAAGGGAAAACACTCGCGCCCGCATTAGGACTCACATGCATGCCTAGCCGCCTGCATCAAATCAAATTAAACGCGTTTAAGGAATTGAAAATCTCAGCCTGCATGCAGCTGCGTGATATGTTGCAGGAAATTTTGCAAGAGATAGAGATATCTCTCTCATGACCACCAAGGCTGCATGCACCAGTACGTTTTAGACATCCATACGGATTCAGCATGCCCACAATGTCTTCTCCCCCATATGCTAATGTTTCCCAAATGGCATCCATCACGTAAGATAAACCGATGACTAATTCCAACCCAGGAATACTTTTCATTTTTCTCCATGAAAGTGAAGGGCTCGCTCTAAAAAATATGAAATACCACCTAGCTAGCCTGTAAGTTAAGCGGCACACCATATATTGGTTGCTACTTGCTACATAGATTTCTTAAACACAGAAATGCATCATCATCGTATATAGTTCTATTACAATGAACACAAAACAGATATGATCATCAAAGTTTGGTGGTTCTCCATCTCGTAAGCGTAAATTGATTCTTCCAACAGTGTAGGGGATTCGATTACAAATCTGTGATTTGGATTGATGGTTAGCTCTAGCTCTAGCTCCGGTGTAATAATTAAGGTGCTCTAATCTTTAATCAATGTGTCTCAACTTGGGATTGACCCAATCATCATACAGATTGCTAAAAATCCAATTCTGATCCTCAGCATGCACACAGTTACCTTTCAGTTTACTCCCCGCAACTGCTCATTTTGCCTAGCTAAACAGCCTTTGAAGAATAAGAACACAAGCCATTAGCCTCCAATTCCATTTTTGCATCAATGGCACAAAAACAAAAACAGAGCCAATGAGTAGTGCTGAGAATTCCAGTCATGCATGTTTGCTGGCATGAGACTAAAATTCCAAGATTCCTTAAACTATTATTACTATAATCAATCAATATTATATACACCAGAACTCCCAAAGCTCTTATTATACGCGGTAATAATTCTAAGCTATATATGTGAACGTTATCTGTCAATCTGCCTCACATGAAGAATCTTGTGCGACTATGACCTTAGATTTTCTTCAACAATATAACGCCTAGCTAGCAGCAACGGCTACAAATAATGCATATCATTTTGAAGGGAGTGATTCTAACGAGGACCACTAAATTGAAGACTTTTTCGTTTCACCTATTTTTCGATTGCATATTCGCATCTCGACCGTTTAGTTTTTGGATATATATGAGTAGATCATCTCTATAAGTTTACATCTAAATTGAAAATCGTTAAGACATTCGTAAATGTGATGGATTTACCAATTATAAACTTGAACGACTCATGTCATATTTGACATGCAGATTGATCGTTCATTGATTTGATTTAGTTCGATCCCTTAACGATCACCAATTCGGCTAAAAATTTGTAGAATAAGTGATATACTTATATAAAACTACAAACATAACGATTAAGATAGATAAATATAAATGAAAAATAGATGTAATAAACGATTAATGATAAAGTCTACCTTATCTTCGATAAGTGCTCTCTTGATCTCTACCTTATGTTTTGAAATAGAAAACTAAAATAAGTCATGGTCATACATGTGAATTGAATTTGGTCAGTTTGAATTTTCTGGTTGGCTTACATATTGAATGATATATCAGAGAGTTATATATAGCAAAAGCCAACTGGTAAGAACTGCTGCAGGATAAAAAGAAAAGCAGAGTTTACACACAAAAACTCAACCTGATGGGACCCGTTCTCTTCAATTTATTTGTCTTTGAGCAATCCCCAACTACAATTTAAGACCCAGATAGGAGACTGGTCTCTTCCCCTTTCTCACTCAAAGTCTCAAACACACCAGTTTCACTCTCACACAGAGACATTTCCTACAAAACACTTGCAGAAAGAAGCCTTCTTTTGCTTTGCTGCTGAGTGCTGAGCAATGGCAAGACCGCAACAGCGATACCGAGGCGTCCGACAAAGGCATTGGGGCTCTTGGGTCTCTGAGATTCGTCACCCTTTACTGTAAGTTCATCGTTCTTGCACATTGTTTGTTTCTTTGATATTATATATGGCATGGAGGTTTCAAGTTTTCAACTGGGAAACTAACGAACGAAGCGTTTTTTGGATTGTGCAGAAAGACTAGAATTTGGTTGGGAACATTTGAGACGGCTGAAGACGCAGCCAGGGCATATGATGAAGCTGCCAGGCTTATGTGCGGACCAAGAGCCAGGACCAATTTCCCTTACAACCCAAATGCGTCTCAGTCCTCTGCCTCAAAGCTTCTCTCCCAGACTTTGACGGCTAAGCTTCATAGGTGCTATATGGCTTCACTCCAAATGACCAAATCAACCTCGCTCAAGCAGGCCAGCAAGCCCCAGCTTTCCTTTGTTGACACCAAAAATGTTGGCATTGTTGAGAATGAGAAACCGAGCATCCAAGTTCCAGAGAAAAAACCAGCCGTGCCAGAGGAGCCTAAACAAGAACAAGAAGAAGAGCCAAATTGGGTATTTGTGAATAAAGTCAAAGTGGAGAGCACCCAAGATGAAGAATCCATAGAACCTCTTGAAGATGACCACATTGAACAGATGATTGAGGAGTTGCTCCATTATGGGTCCATTGAGCTATGCTCTGTTCAGTCTGTTGTGACACCACCACAAACACCTCAGGCCTCTCTAATCTAAGCCCCAAAACCTTAATCGGTCTCAGCCAAATAGTATTCAAGTATGCTATTTCTTTCTCTGCCAAATGCAAACCCATTTAGCAGAGTTAACCCCAATTTTCTCTTCAGCTCTATAACTTTATTAGCTATGATGATCCCCTTTGATTAATTAGGACTTGCTAGCTAGCTCCTGAGTAACACATTCGATGATGGCATCATGCTATTGCTACATGTACATTGTTTATTCATCTATCTATTTTGTATAATATTTATTCCATGCTTAAGGTATGGCTCTCTAGCTGTTTAGTTCCAGTTCATCTTCTACTCATGAGTTCCGTCTCCGCAATAAGTGGAGTGATTTGGGACAATATTTTGGGGTTTCTGTGCGTGCTAGCCAGCCCACTCAATCATTTTAGGTCCATGAAAGATAAACATCATCCTTTTAACAAAATTGAAACAGCAATAAATCTAGTAGTGATGATTAGAGTGCCCTACAACTAATACGGATTTGCTTGTTTAGGTTGAACTTGAAACCAGAGGACCACCATTTAGTTGGTTCTATCGCTCCAATTTCAATTGGAAGAAGAGTAGTCTTTATCTTTGGCTCCATAAATTTCAGATGTCAATGACTTTTTCTTACACTTGCATTATTTTTGGTCCATCTAGAAATATCATTTTCACTGTCTGTAACAAGGGCGCCAGTATTTTCCATTCGTTTTACAAGGGGGCAGAGTTCCAAAGCAAACAGATACATTTTCTTTTAGAGATATTCACAAAGTTGTTCTTGTTATATGTAGAGTCGAATCTACTCGTGCACAAGAGTTTATTCTAGTAAATGTGAAAGAATTGTCATATTATGCTTCTACGACTTGCTCGCACAGAGTTATAGTAAGATTTTCCGCCTGAAATCAACACTTGGTAGCAGTAGCAGCACATTTTGTGGAATCTCGATCAGCGAAGTAGTTGAGAATTATTGACAACTAGGGAAAGTGAAATGGAAAAAATGGTTTCTTGTGGTTAGATAACATGCAAACCACAAAACACCAAAATGATCGAGAAAACAGAAATCACACTTTATTCAACAACAACAAGAAAAAAAAAAACAAGAAAGAAAAGAAAAGAGTACTCATGGGTTTACTAGTGCTCTTCTGAAAAGATCGATGAAAAAGCTAGAATTCATCGCAAATTAGGCCTTCGACCACACATGGTTTCATGGCTTCTTTCTGTAAAGTTGAGTAGTTTTGATCATGAAGCTAAAATCAATCCCAGAAAAGTCTATCAGTTTTTTTCTCAACATGATAAACAAGCTAATATATTAGATTCTACTAGCTCTCTGCGCAATAATCTTCATTTTGAAGCTAGAATTCTTTGGTTTATAGAGCTTTCATGTTTGCAAATCAAATCGATCTGGTTATATATCGCAGCGATCAGATTATCTAAATGATCACTGTCAGGATTCAGCTAGCTGATGATTTACCTTGATGCTTGAATAGTTGAATTATGAAGTGATTCAAGAACACTCAGAGAAGTAATTAACTTTTTAAAACGCTTTGCTATATATTGCATGCTTAGTACTCTAGATCTCTTTTTGCAGATCGAATGCAAGCTGTCAACTTCGTCAGTTGAGACTCATACAGAGAAATTTACCCTTTCTAATATGAAGAAGGGGAATATTCGTTCCTTTCTAATCTTTGCCATGTCCATTTCAACCTCTGGTTTCTTTTTTCCTCATATTTTTGGGAGGCAGAACGACTTTAGCCTAATTGGATCAACAAAATGCTGATACTTGGTTTCTATTCTTAGTCCAACCTGAGCTTAAGTGCTTGTAGCTATAAATGTTCATCATCTTATTGAATTGATTATACGTACTGGGATTATTGATCAACCAAAAAGGCCTTTGTAACTTTTCATTTGATTGTGTTTATAAAATACATGTGTTTGTTGCTAGCTGCATGCCATGCCATGGTAGCTTTTTGTGTTAAATTTCTTCTGTTGTCCTATCTCTTTCCAATGAAACTTCATCATGATTGTTCACCTGTTTGGGAATTGATTTTGCTCCCCACAACCATCAAAAACTAAAGTTGTTTAGTCTCATTATATTGTTTTTGCTTTTGGTTCATCAAAGTGAAAAAAAAAAAAAAAAAAGGAGCCTAAAGAATGCCAAGTCAGTGAGTTTACCATCATCAGTCGTTTGAAAAAATTGACACCATTTCATGATCAAATTCTTAAAGACAGTCTTTGTTGCAAAATTACCCCCAAATCATCTGCTCATTTCACATTCAATTACTTAAAATGATAGATCCCGTGTATCAATAACATGTTCGGATAGTGAAAATCTATTTGGCCATTAATTTACTTGCGATCATGTGCTGTTCTATTCACTTTTGCAGTTTTTGCATATCAAAGAGTACATTTGGGCAGGTAAGAAGTTTAAAAAAAAAAAACTTGAATGAAGGAGTTTTGTTCATAAGATTCTCTCTTTCTCTGTCCCATACGAGCATTATGCATCAGATGGTGAAGGGCTCCCATTGTTAAAGCATGTTACTCTTTCAGTCAATGGTAGTCCGTACCTTGAAACAGAGGGAGAGGGCCTTCCCTCTTAAACTGGCACTGGCATATATGAGTCCCTTACTGACCGACTGACCCAGTGCTCTGGTGAAAAATAGAGAGGACTAGCTTGCTTGCCAGGCTCTCAGAACAGTCAAAGGTGAGATCCTGCTGAGAAGAAAAGTGGTCAAACCCATGATGGTGTATCCATTATGGTGTATATATAGAATCTCATGAGGAAAAGCAAGGCAATAAGAGCCAAGCCAAACCATATATTGGTGCTGTTGGTGTGCAATCTTATCATAACCCCAACAAGGCAATTGCCAAATTTTCTTTGTAATGTGCATGTTTCTGATCATTTTGCTTCTTCAAGTAGTTGCCTTGCCTTGCCTTGGATCAAGTGAAGCGTTGCAAAAATCCAAAAGGCAAATGACTTTGTTAGCTAGGGACAGCAACAGGGAATGAAGTCCCAATAACAAAAGGTTGGTGCCTTGGTGGTGGGTGGCCTACTCTCTAATCCCTCTCTCTCGGCTAATATATATCAAGCCAAAATGATCTGAACCTGTTTAATTTGGAGCACATAATAAGATTCTTGATTACTTATAACCCTTGATTTGTCAATCTCCTCCATTATTGATTAGGTTGTGGCCAGTATATCTTATGTCTTATTCATCACTTGTTCCTCTTTCCCCATCTCTAAATACACCAAATAAAACCTGAATAATGGGCATGTGCATGTTATTACTTATGTTGTTGACATTAATACATGGGTCCTAATTCCCTGATTAACCAAACTTTCTGCTTAATCTGATTTAGTTAAGTAATCTCTTAAGTCTCCTTGTCCTCTAGTTAGACAAGTTTATTTTCAATATATAGGCAACTACTGGCCCATGACACAGGTTTTATCTGATGATTAGAACAAAATCTAGCAGCAGGTTTCAGAACTTTGGAATTGAGTGAGAATTGGTTCAAGAGAAGACTAGAGAAATAAACCAGTGTTGGCAACATTCAAGATGGTTGTTTGGACCTGGTTTTATCCAATGCCCAATGCTTAGCTGAGTTGGCCCGATGGGCCTATGCGTCTATCATTTTCAGTTATGACTGAAACCCTTGATGTAAGATTGTAAGGTGCAGCAGCTTGTGATGTGAAGTAGCTAGCTAGCTCGTAGGCTGTAAATAACGAAAGATATACATGAGGAATATTGAAATCTTCTTAGTTCTTACTCGTACATGAGAATGTGAGATCGATCCAGCATTATATTCAAGTGTACGTGATTTGGACTTTGTTGGTTTGGTGTTTGGTTGAGAGTTTGGAGGATTGGTTTATAGGGTGGCAAGTTTGCTGGATCGGTCAGTCGGATGATACCAAACCCTAATTCCTAAACAAAGAACAAAGAACAAAGAAAGCGCGCGATTGAACAAACCAACATATACAATTAGGTAGGACTACTAAGTACTTATATAGGGTACGTAAATATGCTTCGAGTTTAATTGTTGCTACACATGATGGGGTTGTTGGATCGTTAATTTAATCTCTATATATTTCTAGCTAGCTACTCTGTTTTGTAGATTCCTGAACTGATCGATTTAACATAAATATATACATGTGTGATCGAGATGGCTTACCTTCTCCCGGCCTCTTTTTTTTCTCGGTTAAACTTACCTTCTCCCGGCCAACAACTGTAGATTAATCTAGCTAGCTACTGATCGAGTTCCATTTATTTATGTTAATCCGCCATATATTTCAGATGCAAACATATATATATGCATGTCTCCCTCCGCCATATCGATCTGAATTTCCAGCTGCAACTGATCGAAACAAACAAATCAGTATTAGTCAAATCTCATAAATCATATTGATTAGTTTCAGGTCTATCTATCTATTTCTAACAAGATAGATAGATAAGTACACACGTACCAAAGACGTACCTACACACGGGTTATGGTGGGCTACAGCCCATCCCAATTTTGAGAAAACATTGTTTTGTTACATATTTATAGTTAAAAAAAGTTAAATTATGAAAACTAACCCACCCCAAATTTCTATACTTAGTCTTTATATATGTAATTGAACTTGGTACATATGATTTTTTTTATCTGATTACATATATATTGTTTATTTTATTAAAAGAAGTTGTTTACGTCTCCATTCTCTTCTGTTGAGTTCTACCGAAGCAGATAAGCCAAGTGCTAAGTTTTCTCTCTTTAATCTTCAAGTATGATTCTTAATTAGCTATATTGATCATCCTCTTGGAATCTTGTACGTGTCATATGACCTAGTTCTTAAATCTCAATGCATTTATCAAATTTAGTCACAATATCTCATCATCTCAAATCTCAATTGATTAATGCCTTGATAGTCTCAATATCTCATCATCCCATCACACTATATTTCTATTGATAGGCATTAATCAATTGAGATTTGAGATGATGGGATATTAGGACTAAATTTGATCAAGGCACTAATCAATTGAGATTTGAGAACTAGGTCATATGACACGTACAAGACCCTCCAATAGGATAACCGGTATAACTAAGAATCATACATACAGATTGAAGAGAGAAAACCTAGCACTTAGCTTAGAATTAGTAAGCAAACAATTGAGATTATAATTAGAATATTAATAGAAATACAGTACGATGAGATGATGGGATATTGAGACTATCAAGACATTAATCAATTGAGATTTGAGATGATGGGATATTGGGACTAAATTTGATCAAGACATTAATCAATTGAGATTTGAGAACTAGGTCATATGACACGTACAAGACCCTCCAAGAGAATGACCGGTATAACTAAGAATCATACATGCAGATTAAAGAGAGAAAGCTTGGCACTTGGCTCAGCTGTTTCGGCAGAAGAGAATGGAGACGTATACAACGACAAAAAAAAAGAAATAAAGAGAAGAAAGCTAACATAAAAAAATATACTAAAGGAACAACTGCTTTTAATAAAATAAACAATATATATGTAATCAGATAAAAAAAATCATATGGACTAAGAACAATTACATAAAGAAATTTGGGGTAGGCTAGTTTTTATAATTTAACATTTTTTAATTATAAATACGTAACAAACCAATGTTTTCTTAAAATTTAGGGTAAGTCCACCGCCCATGTGTAGGTACATTTTTCTGTTCATTGCTGCCACCTTAAAGCCGGGTTCTTATTGGAATACATATGGGGTCACGGCTATCTGTCTCTGTCTTCTTTTTGACGGACTGTAATGCACTAATGCATAGGACCACCGCCTAGCTCCGGCCAGAAATTAAGTATATAGTTCAGGCCTCTTCAGGGCGTAGGGTTTAATGTGGCCATATATGCCAGTTGTGTTTTCTTAGTAGTCAAAAGTGTGCAGCAGCAGCACCATATGGAGTGTCTAGAATTGGTTTCGATGGCTATATATATATATATATATATGGTGATCGACTATTTCGTTTATTAATTTGCATATCCTACTTAATTTTTCTGGCTACTAACTACTGTGCAAATTATGCATGGTCTCTTGATTAATCATGATAAGCGTATCAAACCACATGCCATGTTTCAATAAAACCTTGGGGTTTAATTTGGCTATATATCTAACGTCGTCCCCTAGCCGATCTCCTATATATTATCCGGCCAAATTATACATGGATCGATTTTGATTCTATGTAAGGTCTTCATCGAACCGACCTAGCTAGTCCTTAACTAGTCATACGTGAGTAGCAGGATTAATAACAAACAAAAACCAGAATTCGATATTCATCTTTAGCTAGCTACAAGATCGAACTGGGATCTTCGTCTTCTTCTTCTTTTTTCGAGTATCGTTTTTCTCTACATGCATATATAAGAGGATCGAGATTGCTAACTTGGCGTGAGATGTGGGTTTCGTCGTTATAATTAGTTTTCAACATTGATTCTTTGATTAGTTTGGGCTGGATGTGAATGCTTACTGGTATCTCTGCTATATATGTTTCTAATATATGCCAATTTCTCTTGTGTACGTATAAGACAAGCTTAAAAGCAACAGAATCTCATATATATGGTTTGAAGGAACTTACCAAGTTTAATCCGTGGCTCTAATTAGTTAAATGGATTGGGTTCTTAGAAGACACGGTTTAGTTAATTTAGAGAGGACTTTGGCCATTTCCAAATCTGTATTCAAATTCAACTAGGGTCGAACCAATTCATTGCAAACTTCAAATATTCCGCGGCATGCTTTCTTCTTCCTTGACCATATTCCGTGACTTTGCCCTGTTCAAATTAACTGTCTTTTAATATCATGCGAAGAAATTTCAATGGATCGTAGTCGGTCCATCCATGCAAGTCTAGTCTCTAGATGCAGCACCGTTCCACTTCCATGTGTGTATTTTTCTCTAGATGGAGCATGTACGTCTTTTTTCACTGGGTTTTCCACTTTGATTTACCCAACAAGGGTTAATAGAGACTTTCTCCACAATCATCTAGTCTAGACTAACCGTCTTAAGTCTTCATTCATATTAAACCCTACTATCGTGTAACAATCACGGAAAAAAAAGTGTCACAAGGTTGTTGTTAAGAGAATCTTGAAAAAGACGATCAATAACAACCGCAAAAGCCACGAGCAATTCATACATAGTGCATATATACCATCTCTACGCAGCAATCACCGACATTAGCATACAATTTCAACACACGTTGTCTCACACTACCCCGACTTTTCAATGGTAACCAAGTGCAAAATAAAAGACATCTAGTTTCCTAATTTTCGAGTAAGGAGACTTGTTTCAAAACTAGGGTCTCGTTTGGTTCGTGGAAATGAAAGTAGTTCATTCCTCTATCTTATGAGAAGGAAAAGAGAACGGAAATAAAATTTATATGAATTTTCTATTCCGATGTTTGGTAAGACAAGGAAAGTTATCGGGAAAGTTGTTAAAAATATATTAAAATATTATGTTGTGAGTAATTAATGCAAGAAAAGTAAAAAATAAAGTGGTTCATTTGGATTTTGGAAGAAACTACTTTCCTCTACGTTTCCCTTCTATCAGGAAAGTGTTTCCATTCTTTTTGCTTTCCCAAATACAGTAAATTGAATAACTTTCCTTTTCTGATGCTTACTTTCAACGAAACAAACGAGGCCCAAATGTTCGAACACCACTCAATCTCCTCGCCCACGTAAAAGCAAACATTTCAAAATACTGCTAAATTTATTACAACTTAAAAAAATTTAGAATTTAAACATCAAACACGAAAAGTAGATCGAAATATGAGACACTATGAGTAAAAAAGTCGTTGTTGTTGTCCAAAACCCTAGATGCATATGAGTGTTACTTCATTTATGGGTTAACTCCTGATGCTTCAAGAATCAAGATACACCAAAGATTGACATCATGGTAAAAGAAATGTCCTTGGACGGGGTGGGGTGAAATTGCAGAGTCTTTTCCCATGTCTGTCTGGTTTGAAAGTCCAACATGTTGATTGATTGTGAGGTAGCTTCCTTCTTCTTGGCTCATCAATTGGGCCCTTTCTCTAAATTGTCCACCACCCTCTCCCTTTCACCCCTTTCCCTTCCCAAGTCTCCGACGAAGGACGCCACTTTACCACCGTCCCCTTCTCTCTTTCCCCCCTTCCCAATAAAACCCCATCTTCCTCTTTTACACCATTTCTCATACACCAAAAATCCAAAACCCTATTCTTCAAACTCGATCACATATTCACACAATTAAGCAAACACACACCACTATCCAAAGCTCGATCAATGTCCCGCCACAACTCCTCCTCCTCCTCTACTTTCCCTTCTTGCTTCCGCCCCTCCCCCACCACCCAACACCACCACTCCCCGCCGCCGTCTCCTCCTCCCCCAATCTCCGGCCACCCCAACCTCACCACCTGCCTCTACCACACCGACTTCGCCATCTTTTCCCTCACCTGGTCCCGCTCCTTCCTCGGCGGCCGCTCTCTCCATCTCAACCTCCTCCACCACGCCTTCGACTCTCCCCCACCTCCTTCCTCCTCCCCTTCTTTCCACCTCAACTTGAAACCCTTCTTCTTCTGGAAGCGCCATGGCTCCAAGAAGCTCGCCCCCAATGTCCTCATTTTCTGGGACTTCTCCCGAGCCAAATTCTCCTCCGGACCCGAACCCCTTTCCGCCTTCTACGTCGCCGTCGTTGTCGACGGCGACATGACCCTTCTCCTCGGAGACTTGAACAAAGAGGCTTATGTCAAGACCAGAGCCAACCAGGTCCTCGATCAGAGTCCCCAACCGCAGGCTCTGGTTTTGAAGAGAGAGCACGTAGTTGCTAAGAACATTTACACCACCAAGGCCAAATTGGGTGGCAGAATCAGAGACATAAAAATCGAATGCGGCCACAATGACGACTTCAGCCGCCTCAGCTTCAGCGTCGACAACAAAAGGGTTCTTCAGATAAAGCGATTGAAGTGGAAGTTCAGAGGAAACGAGCGGATTGAAGTGGACGGTGTGCCGATGCATATATCATGGGACGTTTACAATTGGCTTTTCGAGAGCGACGGCAATGATGGACATGCCGTGTTCATGTTCAGGTTCGAAGAAGACGAGCAAGACATTAACACACAGTTGAGTGTGGGGAATTGGGCGCAACAGCAGCAGCAGTTCTGGAACTTCGGGATGAATGGGATTGAGTGGAGGAAGATGGGCAAGAGCTTCTCGTCTTCATCGATTTCAATGTCGTCTGCGGGGTCTTGTAGCTCTTCGGTAATGGAATGGGCTACGATGGAGGAGAGCGAGCTCAGTGCTGGTCCTACTGGATTTTCTCTGCTCGTTTATGCTTGGAGAAGGTGAAGTTAATTACTTGAAATCGAAAAGCATTGCTCGCTAAATTACTACTACTTCCTCACTAACCCATTTGTTGTTGAACATAATTCAATAAATCCAATCCAGCTATGAAATTCATAGATGAACTAACAATTCTAGTTATTTACTTGGTATTAGAAAGAGGCAAATTAACATGCTTCCGCTTTTTGTATGTCTACGAGCTCGGAAATGCTGTAATATTTGGTGTTTACTGATGCAAATCAATCAGAATTTGTGGAACATAGATGAACACATGTAGTAGCTGTTAAAGTCATTTTGAAGTTTGAAGATCGTCCATATAAAGTTATCTACATCGTTGTGATTTGTGGTCTGGCCTAAATGAGTTTGATGGGAACTTTAGGAAGGGTTAGTTGTCATCAAATTTGCAAGCTTCTCTAGTTCCTTTCGGGGTTCAAACAAACAAGGACAAAAGTGAGAAAGCTCGAGATAAGATGCATGTGAGGGAGGGTGGGTCTTAATTAACAAGTTTGTAGAAATATCTCCTATTTTCACCAATATCAACCCTTTAATTTGTTGACCGTCGCTCTTGGATCAATGGAAAATCTGACATTGGGCGGTTAACTAAAACCCGGGAATATGTTGAAACTTGAAAAATACAAATAAAACACCAACGACGATTCTTATTTTATACGGTGCCGGAAATGGTCCAATGAACGAGTAATAGGTCACCATGTCCGACTATTATAAAAGTTACAACTTGTTTTGCTTTCACTCCTGTCTTTCTGGCACTCATCATAACAAACACAAGCCCTTCTAAATGATTAAAGTATTTCGTTTTATAATCTATTGACAAAACCGAAAATTTTTCTACGCATCAAGCATCAAGATGCAAGTGAACTGAGCAACTAATATGTCTGATTATTATAAAAGTTTCAAGTTGTTTTGCTTTCACTCCTGTCTTTCTGGAACTCATCATAACAAACACAAACCTTCTAAATGTTTAAAGTATTTTGTTTTATAATCCATTGACAAAACCGAAAATTCTTTTACGCATCAAGATGCAAACAACTAATAAGTAATATTTTGATCCGATCATCTACGTCGCATTATCATGCATGCATTCTAATACAGTTAATAAAATTGAAAAAAAAAATAGTCCTAAGTGTTTCCAACACAGGAAGTGAGGATCGAGGTCGAATGAGAGATACTCTTATTATGAACACTTAATTTGATCAGATGAAAAATAAAAATGAAATGAATGAATTTAGGGTCTCTAGTCCGATGATTTGAGGACTTGCATATTAATCGTGCAACTGCACCTTGGTGCGTAGAATCCACTCCGTGACAAAACCTACAATTAATCGTTTATGTTGAAGGAGACCTTAACTTGTATCAAAAATAATCACGCAATTTTATACTGCTGCACGGTTTACCGCATTTTCTATTTAACAAGACCTTTTTGCCGAAGGGAAACCGGCCCAGCACTGGAAAACTGAGCGTGGTAATTATATGGTTAAAGATTCTTAGGCAGTGAGTGGTAGATTATGGTCAGAAAGGTTGCAGAGGTTGTCGACATGTAGGTTTGGAAGTTTGATGAAGATGTTAGAAGCTAGATCGAAGATGGCATCTCGAATGAATCTAAATAAGGAGGGACGCATGCAGATGGAGACCAAACAGAGCAAGCTAGCAAGCCTGCACTGCTTTCAGAGTTCACATGCTCTTGTTCTGCTCTGTTCTTGTCCTCTTTTTCTTGTGATGGGAATTAATCATGAATCTTGTCCATTCTTACAATACTAGGTATCTTTCTCTCACCAAAACTAACCCTTTCCTCCGTAAATTAAGAATTACAAGTATGCTTCCACGGTGAGAGCGAAAACATTGTATCCATCATTCCATTTTACACTAGATAAGTTAGGTTAACAATGTTGATGCCCATAGCAGCTACCCTCATGCAAGCGAGGCTAATGATGCTCATCGCAAGTGGAGCTAAAATCGTCCAAGTCCAACCCTTATGCTAGCGAGACCAACTATATATGTCCATATCCAGTGAGGTCATTGATGTCCATATGCTTATGCCCACGCAAGGATGTTAACACAAACGAGGGTAATTTTGTTTGTGTCTAGGAATCAACCCCGAAACTTTGCCCCAACTTCTCCACACGACATCACATTGCGTGTGTTGCCTATATTGATCAACGTCAGATTGTGTGATAAACTATACAGCAGCTAGCCAGCCTGCATGTTCAAAACAAGTGGCCGCTACTTGCAACAAAACACAGACTTGTTGCTAGCTTACGCAAGAAGGGGGCTGGGACGCGAGTCGGCGAGTGTTTCAGGCTATACAATTTTGGGAAAAGCCTACTTAACAGCCAACCATTTGGAATTAACCCAACTCTACTAGGAATGCATTTGTCTCTTGATTAGAGATTGAAAGAATCTCCGTAGGAGCCCAGCCCAAACAGTTTGATCGGAAACAACGGGGAACCTCACCTTATACACTGATAAGCTCACAGCAAACTGCAAAACACACACTAGGACTCGCTGGAAGGTTCAAGGGTTTCTATCTGATCACAGGAGATCCCATGGAAATGACACCCATTCTCTTCTTGTAGTTCGAAATTGGTTGATCAAAAGTAAAAATGGATCAAGAACTTGAAGCTAAACCACTTACCGACATGGATAAGTTTTGCGTATAAGAAGGGGACCCCAAGCAGGTCACAAAGGCATCTCAAACACACCAGTCTTTCTCAAACACATTATGAGAAAGCCATGGGGACAAGGCCACAAGGGTCTCCCACCCACCTACTTTGTACAATTGCCTGTCCATATTCATTCACATGAAGTGTCACCATGTCAGCACCGATTCATTTTATTTCGATCCCTGCTCTCCTATGCATATATGCCTACCTGTACATCCTTATTTTGTAACATGACTTAAACATGAACAAAGAAACTAAAAAAATTGAAAATCCCAGACCTTGATTCACCCCGGAAAGCATTTTACACACAACTAATACACACACCATTTTCAAGCAGCTGAGATAACTAGACGGAGCAGAATTAAACTTTGCAATTACCCTATCTGTTGTTCATATGAAATTCTAAAACTCTATAACAGGCCCTCCGAATCAAATAAACAGGTGTCAAAGCTTTACAGTCAATGCTGGGGTTGAAGTAGAATGGATCAAAGATGAAGATGGAGGAAGACAACGTCTTTGTCTAGAAGAACTTCTGCTTCCAGACCCCAGTGCGCTGTTACTTGAATGACTTCTTAATTTCTTCTTGTCTCCATATATCCCCCCATCTGATCTTACTTGCCGAACCTTAGTTTCATTCAGGCCAGCCGGAAGAACACAATTGCAGAACAAACCTAAAGTTCATTGAATAAACATGAGAAGATTAGATAGTCGTTTCTAGTGAGTAAAAAATAAGCATTTCCTTCTGGAAATTGACATTCTTGCCTTACTGATATCCCAAAAAGACATACATGGGCAAACAACTAACACCATATCTGTATTCTACTTATTCTTGTTTCTATTTAGATTCGAAACTTAGCTATCTTATGATGGATTTCTGATGACGTGAGAAAAGAGATAACAATGGCAATTCTTGTGGTGGCATTGCCATTCATGGTGCAATACAAAATACTGGTTTTTGTGGCAGTGCTACTAACAAAAATAATAGTGGGGATGCAATGAAATAGCTGATAAGAGAAGAAGGAATTGTTACCAAGTCGAGCAAGACGGTTAACCCATCGAGGAATAGTCCTCTCTGTCAATCTGAGGCACACATCATTACAGAAGTGGTTGCAGTTCTTGGTGATTAGATGGTATGTGTTGCCAGAGTAGTCTTCTGCAAGTTTCTCCATGAATACACGGACCTCTTTGGGACCTAAATCTGTTCTTCCAATCAAAATGGATTTTCGGAATACAAAACCAGGGCATTTCTTTGGTTCGACTTCAAAGATCCCAGTTGATGCATGGTCATGCGCCCCAAAAGCATATTCAACGCCATGTACTGAATACAGAAATAAACACAAAAATCTCAAAACACAGAAACTAGATACACATGTGACCAAGTCTAGTACTTTTATTACAGAAATCTATTTCCCTCCCAAGAACAAACATGATGTCAGCTTTCAATTATAATATATATCACTTCTTAACCAGCAAACAAGAATTGATCACTCAAATATACAACTGCGTCCACTCCGTACCAAGTTTTCATTTTTTTTCTTTTCTTGTAGCTGCACAGGTTTACACCTTAGCTCACACCAAACACGTACACCAATTCAATTCGCTAACTCAAACGCAAAATTTGATTATACAGCCCTGAAAACTAAATAGTTTGAGCTGAGATTCCACTATTCAGATCCAACAATTTACCCGATTATCATTACAAGAGTTTCATGTGCAGAAAACATAACAGAAAGAACATAAATTTGTAACCCGGATTTTCATTTGATATATGCCAGCAGATCTAAACTCGAAAAAAAGAAAAAAGAAAAAAAGAGAGAGGCAGATTTACCTTGCACGCCGGAATGGTAGACGCCGAGGCCAAGCCAATAGGCGTAGCCATTGATTGGTGTGAGATCGTAGACATTGAGATACACCGGCACTTTGCCGGTCTTCTTCTTCTTGGGCACTACCATTCTACACAGCATTTTTTCCTCTCTCTCTCTCTTTCTGTTCGAATTTCTCAAATTGAAATATGAACACAAAACGCAGAAGGTGGAGCACAGAAACCGCAACCTTCACCGTCCAGGTGCATAGAACAGAAGAACCAAACCAAACCAAACCAAGCCAGACCAGACCAGACCAGAAGAGAATAGAAGAATCTTAGCTGAAACCGAGGATGGGTGGATATGAAATTGGAGAGATATTAGGAGGGCAAAGCGGGAAAGGCAACAAGATTCCGATATCTGTTAGAAGACGAATCTTATTATTTCCTACTCCCAACAACTCTCCTCCTCCTCTTCCTCCTCCCTTTCCGGCGGCCGAAAGTGTTTCACGCCGCGGACTCTCTTTTATAAGATTTATAAAAGAAAACCAAACCACAGCTACCTTATAAAGCCAGCCCCACAACTCTAAATAATAACGGAAACTACCCTTTCCATTAAAACCTGAGTTGTGCCACGCAAGGAACAAACCGAAACGCGCCAAAAACAAAAGCGAAACCAGCTATTACCGAAAAGATGATGAAGGAAGAAGAAGAGACTGATGCTGCTTTCTTTGTGCAACAGAATTCTCCTTATCTGCTGCACCAGATAGAATTGTAATTATGCTTCTTTTAAGTAAAGAGTTTCCATTGATATCTTCCACGTTGGGTCATCATTCATTCTTCTTTTTCCAGACGTGTAAGTTAAGTTTTGTTGCTATTGGTGTTACTGCTTTCTCTCCCGTATTTTTGTTTGCACTGACTAGTTGGGAAATGGGATTTATATTTACCAGGATAGATTACTTTTAGAGCTTGCTTAAAGCCACCAAATAGGAGATGTGTAAGCTACAAACAAAGATTAATATCTCGAAAAGGATTGGTAAAAAACCATAGTTCTTAACAAAATTGTATATGAAAGCTTGGGAGCCGGATCAGAACTTGGGTTCCACCGTTGCTGGCATGATAACATAGGATAGGCTTACATATCCATGATCACGAGCCATTGTCATCTTCAATGGAGACACTCTTATTTTAGATCTCTACTCAACTAATTTCTTTATAATTTAGTGTTTATGGATATTAGTACGTACAACACTCAAAGGGGGACCGTCTGATCCAGACATCGAGTAGGAGAGCGGAGAACTATCCCTTAAATAAGGTAGGTTGATTTTCTCACTCTCTCTATCTCCTCTTTTTTTTTTTTTTTTTTTTTTAAATAAACTAATAAAAGGCCATACGATATAATATCGACCACTCCAACCACAAGCTTTTAGTCTCTGGCGTTGCATATATATCAGTTAGGAATAGGAGTTTCTCACAGCTTTGTTCTTTAGTTTAGTTTTGTTTTCTTATATTAAAAAAAAAAACCATAAGCCTTTAAATACAACCATGCTACTTGAATATTTCGAGTGTATGACATATCTTTCAAGGTCATAAGCTAAATACAAGAGAACAAGAGATGGCATGCCAACAATATCTTAATTAACAAGTCCCTTAATACAGTATGTATCCAAACGTTCTTAGTCTTAGATAGTCGAGTACTCAGAGTATGATAATAATTTTTGTTGTTGTTAAATTTGTATGATAATAATACTTATTTCAAATTTATATATTACAATTGAAAACTTGGCAAAAAAAAAAAAAAAAAAAAGAACTAACAATTTGGAATTAGTCCTCTTAAGAAAAGTATAAGGAAAATGAAAAACTTGACTATCTATATATAGAGACAAACTCCCTGCCCCACATTGTTCAAATGGAGGCTTCAACTTAGTGGCTAGAACTCCGTCCAAATTGACTAATTAGTTTTAAAATGGACTAATAAAGGTTTAAACATACAAGTATTATCAAACAAAGGAAAGGTTAGAGATATATCTATTTGGACCTTCTATTTTGTCATTTGAATCACATCCAATTGCCATTTTTCTAGTCGGGTAGACTCGAACAAGTAGTTACGAATTTCTTTATTTCTTTCATCATCGGATCAGTTCTTGCTTGTTGTAGTGTAGCTCTCATCTCCAACATGTTGATGAATCATGAATAATATGAATCAAAGGGAAAGGGATATATACTTGAATAAATTGCATGCCCATGCTCACGGTGGCCTCGACCTCGATCCAGAGTAACTACTATCTATTACTACAACAACTCCATGTCGGCGTTTCAGGACTCACCACCCACTTTAGGGCTCCCACTTCCAACCTAAACTATAATCGATTGTTGTTTTCTTTTGAGGAAAACAAACAAGTTATCTGGAATTTCAATTGCTTTGGTGAGATAGTTACTTGGTGATTGTGATGAAGCAGCAGCACAGAAATGGATTAGCCTAAGAGAGAGATGGACACCTAATCATTTCTACTTCTTTACTTGGGCCTGAGAAGACACTAACACCTTTTCAGCCCAACAACTCTTCACACAGGCCCTTTTAACTGATACACTACAGATGAACTCAGTGAAGCCTTATAGTAGTCGTGTATACCTAAACCCCCAAATCCTTAAACCCTAAACACTGAAATGGCTCGATTAATCCGAATTGCTCAAACTAGGCTTCGGAATTGTAGTTCATGTTCACCCAAAACCCTAATCAACAGGCATCCAAATCCTCCTCTGCTGCGATGGCACGGCATGCCTTACACTTCTGAGGCACTTCCCACATCGCCCTTGACTTCCAACATCCTTAGAATCCTCCGCACAGAGATCGAGTACCAGTCCGACTCTGCTCCTCCTCATCAGGTTCCTCTCCTCACTTTAAGTTGGTTTTTAAGGAAATGAAGTAACAACAGAAACCGACCATTTTGATTAACTGTGGTTATCTTTGCTATTGTAATATGGAGACACTAATTTTGTGATGGGAACAATAATGTAATAGCCTCCTACAAAGTTCAATTCTTTTGCGGTGGAAGATCGGCCCGGCGAGCAGTGGATTACAATGAGAGGCAAATTTGGAGATAGTGAAGACATTAAGATTGAAGTTACTATGTTTGATGGGTATGAATCGGTTCCCAAGACTGGAGATGACAGCTCCGGGGACGATTTGCGCCTTCACATTAGTGTGCTTGTTGATATTTCCAAGGGTGATGGCTCCAATGATCTCGAGTTCCTTTGCTCTGCCTGGCCCGACCGTTTGGAGATTCAGAAAGTTTATGTTCTTCGCCGTGGTAGAATGCCGGCTAAGCCTTATTTGGGACCTGATTTCAGGTATCATTTTCATAGCTGTTTTTGTATTACAATGTTGGATGATGTTCTTTATGTAGCAAAGTTTTATCACTGTTGGATTGTAAAGCAATGCTTTATATATTGCTAACAAGTATGTGAAGCAAAAGAATGTCGGTTGTTTGGAGATGTCTTACTTTGGTTTTTGTTTTCGAACAGGGATGTGAATGAGGAGATTCAAAAGAAGCTTCGCGGTTATTTAGAAGCAAGAGGAGTAAATGATGAGCTTTCTTTGTTCTTGCATCAGTATATGATGAACAAGGATAGAATAGAACTCATCCGATGGCTGGGGAATCTCAAGTTGGCTGTGGAGAAATAGAATGCTACACTTGTAAGACCTCAAGATACACTTGATGGGATCATTTGTTCTCCTTCTGATGGCATAGATAGTGGAATTAGGTTCCGCACAAGATTGACTATCTGTGTATGCTGTAGTTGAAAGCATTACTTGAAAAGTGTCAAGGTATGTAAGAATGTATCTCCCAAATACTGAATATTATTGGTCAGCAACTCGGTGCCTTTTCGTGACTGGAAACTGTTTTCAATTGTATGGATTTAGTGCAAGCAAAATGATGAGACATTGGCATTCTCAATGGTGCGCAGATATGTAGTCCTTCATGTCTGTCTTTGTTTACATTGTTCACTCAATGCTGATATCCAGTCATTTGCTAACCTGCAAGTCTTGCTTCATTTCATTATAGACACGTATTCGTTGAATTACTCTATCATCTAAAAGTATGGAAATGTTATGACGTCCGTTTCTTTCCTCACAAGTCACAACCTATTTTCTATTAGCTTGCTTGCATTAGTCCCTATAACCCATGTTTTCCTTTTTCTTCTTTCCTGCTGATTTTTGGGCATCTGTGGACTCTGAGCTCTATCTTGTGATCATTTAGACAACCCTTGAGTAAATTGGGTATTGAAGAAAATGCTGAAAGATAGTTTATGTTGGAGGATTCTGCACACTAGGTACTAATTAACGAATAATTAAGTAGATAAACAAATAAGATAATTACAAATGAGGACACATGCAATGCACAATTGTAGCACATGTGAAGATGTCAAGATGACATGTTTTCTGGGGCGGCAGGTTTACTGGTGCCTTAACGCTAACAAACCTTGAGAAGAGAATTCAAAAGCTTATGATAAAATGTGACGCATTGCAGACTAGACTAACTCTTATAAATATCTTAACTAAATCTTTCCTAGATTTTCAGATCAGTTCAGGAAAGTGACACAGTACACGCTCCTCAAAAGAGGACAAAGATACCAGCTATATACTATTACTGTGGTTTACATAAATTTATAAGAAAAAAGCATTCTTATTTAAAAATTTGCACTTGAGGACAAAAAACTTTGTCCATCAACTTCCTTCACAACTCAATCAAGTACTTACGACTCATTATCTTGGTCTTGTTTTAGTTCCAAGTTGCAACTTCGCATATTCCTTCTTCTTGAGTGGAAGCAATATTTTTTTGCTGCTTTGGCAAATCAGTGGAAGCTTTGTTTGAAGTTGATAATCAGATGCATGAAAGATTACTTTGTCAAAAATGCATGAAAGACTGGAACAAGCTATGGATTTAGGAATAATAACATCAATTACAGGTTCAACACACATGACAGTCATTATCATAACAATTAACAGATGACATGAAATGATTTTTGACCATTTATTATAATGATTGTATTCACCTAATTGATTGATATATATTGGCTTCTTCGTGATCAATGGACTGTATTATCATCAAGTGCACCTTATAAAACTAAAAGAAAATCATCTTATGAAGAAAATAATGATAGTGTTCTATTGTTTTTTCGTCGTTTGTTGGTTCATCCAAAAAAAAAATCAAACATGTCTGTTGTGAAGATAATTCGGAGCATGTCTGTCTCGTAGGCTTTATTTTCTTCTAGTTTTGAGTTTTTGATTGATGTACCTCCCACAATATGAACACAGGTACTGTTTAGTCATGTACTGTCAATGAATCTAATTCGGGGCATGTCTAGCTTGTAGGCTTTATCTTCTTCTAACTCTGAGTTCTAACTTCTTCAACTGATGACAACTAAGAAAGCAAACCAATAGAAAAAAGCTTCTTACTTGCTGATGTTCCTCTCAAGAATCAAATTTACACAAGCATACTTGGAATAGTGAAAAGAAGGAAAAGAAAAGCCACATCTCAGTATCCTGACAGGAAACAGATGAACATTATATGATACAAGAATGAATTAAGAAGAAGAAGAAGAAGAAGAAGAAGAAGAAGAATTCTACAGCCTAGTTTAGCTAGCTAGATAGGTGTTAACTATTAGAGCTTGAGGGACAAGTCTAGCTTCTTCATTTCTTCATGTTGGCCACTCCTGAAATCACTGCCGTTAACCAACCAACCAACATTTGCCATGTCAAATCTTCCCACACTAATAGGAGTACTACTACCTCTCGATGATGTTGTGGTTTGGAAATTCTGTGCTGCCAGTTTCCCAATCGCTGGTTGTTGATCAAAAAGGGGTCTTGATGACCTGTGGCCACGACTTCCATACGAACTTCCGAACCCGATACCACTACCACTAGGCTTATGAATCATTGAGTGAACCTGAATATCCAAAGACTTGTTGTTATAGGCACCATGAAGAGGCAGAGAAGCCATGCTCGAAAAGTAAGGGTGGTTCTGATGATGATGGAAATAAGGGTAACCACCTAAACCAGCGGCCGCCGCTGCTGACGCCATCAACTGCCTTTGTCCTCTCTTTGCTAGAGTCCTCTCTCTTTTGTGTGCATTTTGGTGTCCTCCAAGTGCTTGTGAGCTGTAGAACTTTCTTTGACAATAGTTGCATGAGAAAACTCTTGGCTCTGCTGCGCCTTGATCACCAGGGCTGCTTTGATCTGTTTCAGATGATGAACCACCCATTTGCAGAGAGTCGATGAGATTGAGTTCTGGGTTGAACCCACTATTGTTTGAAGTTGAATCCTTGCTAGTACTAGAAAGCTCTAGATCTAATAACAGGACAGTATTGGGACGATTCACCTCTTCAACTTCCTCTCCGTCTTGATCATCGAGTATCACTAGCTTCTTCTTGCTTTCGTTTGGATCCTGCAGTGGGGTGTTTGGACTTGGAGGAACATCTGCTGCAGAAACAACATTCCTAGTTGGTTCCATTAAAGGAAAGTTTGAAGCTTTTGATCTCCGAAGGAATTTTAGGAAACTTAGGCTGGTATATAGCCAAGGCAAAACTCAAAAGATAAAAAGTTTGATTGATGGATGGGAAAGTAAATGCTTTGTGGTATTTATGGTATGGATAACAGAAAAAGAAATGGATCACTACATAACTGGTCTTCTATTTGCTTTGGCTCTTAAACTAATGTTAATTACATATCTTAATCAAAAGTATGTACATATATCATATATGTATTGGATGGTAGGTTTACTTATTGTCATATAAGACTTAGATTAACAAAAACAAAACACGTTGTTTATAGATTGCAAGTACTATCATTTTCTACTTCCATATTAATATATCTCTGGATCGTTGTTTTCTTGTGTTCCTGGAAATCGGATCGAGGATTGTGTTTTACTGTAAGATGCTTCTGCACTAGTTAATTTATTGTCATTTTCATAACCTAGCTAGCTGATATTAGATTAGTAGTTGTATTCTATGAGATGAATAATCAAGTAGGATTGGCACCAAGTGCATGTTAATCTTGTTCTTTAGCTAAACTAAGCTAGCTGTTGCCTACTGTCTAGGTTTTTGATTATACAAATCTGAAAATCCTAATCATCCTTAACTGTAGAGTCCATGCTACTACAGTAGAATAGTTAGATAATCAGCACGCAATGCAATACATAATTTGAATAAGTAAAGTTGACAAGGTAAAGCCAAGTTAGTTGTAGCATAAAGCTAAATCTTCCTATATGCTTTGTTTTTTCAAAGGGAAAAAAAAGGAAATCGATCACATATGATATGTCAAAGGTATAGATGGCGACAAATGGCCGACAAATAAAAAAGGTAGAAGGTGATACATATGTGGATGATCGAGTTGAGTTGCTCATGCTAATATGCTATGATAGTGCTGTTTCATGCTGCATTATTAGTATTTAAAACAGATTTAATTAATGTTAATCTCCAAAGTTAAGCCCCAAGATAAGTATAAGTGTATAATCTTTGGGTTTGATATGAAATTATGAATAATTGCACGGGGATAAAGTCATTTTAGGCAGCAGGCAAACTTGTTTCACTTTCACCCAAAAATAAAACTAATTAAAGTTTGGAAGCCAGAATGATAAAATGAACGAGTGATGAATCATGATATATAGGAAGATATTGTGTATAGGGTCAAAATCTAAATGGGGCCAAAATATCTTTCAGGAGATCTCTTTGTCTCTCTAAAACAAGTTCAGACCTCAAAACCAATTTGAAATGCCAAAAGAAGCTAGCAGAATTTGAGAGAGACCCACAAAACTAGCTAGTGTTTCAACTTCCAACTTGGAATCCATCATTTCCGATCCACCTGCTGACCTTGCGCTTAAAGACTGGTACTGCTTTAGAATATCGATCATATGGATGAACTAGTTATGAAACTGACGCGTACGTACTTGATCGACCATTTCCAAACTTGCAGGCGGATCGACTCAAGTTTAGAGTCAAAACTATGACCGCTTGCAGCCTTGCACCACTTATGCATGCATGTAATTTGCAGCCGGCCTGTTCTAATTTACAGCCTATACTTTTGGATTCTATGTGTTCCATGTATTTTGCATCAAAACCAAATTATAATCTTGAATAAGTCCCCAGCATCATAGAGTTTTAGCTACACTAAACAATTCCATGACTTAAAACACTCGATCTCTCAGTTTGGGAAAAAGAAAAGAAATAATGGATATCGAGAATATGTTAGGTGGATTGAGGATGATGAGCCGAGACCACAATCAAGAGAGGACGATCAATTTCCAGTTGGGATGCGTGTGCTTGTGGTTGATGATGATCGCACTTCCCTCCTGGACTTGAAGGCTGTGCTTCTTTACTGCCATTATCATGGTTTGTTTCTTTGTGTTTATGTTTATGTCATGCATCCAATATATCTCATTGCTTTCTGCATTTTGGCCTTGCCCTTGTTATGAAGTTAAATTTTCTAACGTACGTCTTGGTATACTTGACCAACCCTTGATTGATTAAATTGGTCTCTCTTTTTTTTGTTGATATCAAGTCTCGTTTGGCCTGTGAAGATAGATGCCTTTTGATAATGAAAAGGTTATATCCTGTGGTTTTTCATAAAATTTTCAGAATTTTCTACGTTTTCCTAAGAAGCTTGTTTCAAATTCAGACCAGAGAGATAACAGTTTGTTTCATCCATAATTGGATACTTTAGTTTAGACTGTTGTACCGGAGCAACAACGATAGAGTTCCAATTCGTGTACCAATCTACGATGTCACAGCATATAGTGTTTTATTGATTCAAACACGATATCACAATATGTTTGCGATCCTAATTAATCTTAGGATTGTAATGGGGGAAAGGATTCAAGCACGTACTAATGGATTTTACAGTTACCAGTAGCAGCCATCCAGATTCGGCATTGAGGACGTTGATAAAAAGAAAGGACAAGTTTGACCTGGTTATGACTGCTGTCGATATGTCTCACATTGACGGGTTCAGGTTTCTCAAACTTGTGCACGGTGTTGATAAGGATCTCCCTGTTATATTTAAGCACTGGCTTATGTTGGAATGCTTTTGCTTCTTTTTTCCACACTTGATAGAATGAATGGTATATTATAGATGTTGTGATGATGTGAAGAAGTATATATGTAACTTGGTGTTGGATGTTAGTGTTGTCTGCAAGTGAGGATACACAGCTTGTGATGAAAGGAATATCGAATGGAGCCTGTGATTATCTGCTGAAACCTGCTAGAGTGGAGCAGCTGAAGCTCATCTGGCAACATGTGTTCAGGATCAGGAGGAGGACAGAGAACAATGTTGATTTAAAGGAAAATATTTCAGTTGCCGCCGCTTGTTATTGTTGTGCCTCGCCAATCTCCCTCTCAACCAAAAGAAGACGGATGCAGAACAACACGGATCTTTTAAAATCATCATCATCAACCCTGCTAAAGAAAAACACCGATCGGCTTGTTAGGTTTATAAAAATGAGTCGTCAAAAGTTACAAGCTGATATCAACAGTCTGTGTTCTTCATTCTTGCTCAAAGTTATTTTTCTTTTAGAAGAACGAAGAAATTCAAAATTTCAAATACTACTTATTTTTACCTTAAATTCATTTTGATACATGCAGAGGGATCCGATTACAGTGCTAGCAACAGAAAAAATGAGGGCAATCAGGTGTTACATATGTTCATATATAATCGTTTATTTTCACCTGAGAACGTACTTTACTGTTCTTTACTAAAGCATATATGTAAAAAGGGTAATTGTAATATGCTTCTGTATTCATTAGTATAGAATTGTTACAGCAGCATACATATATACAAAGAGAAGAAGAAGCTATTCTAGGAAAGCTATAAAATGTAATCAACTAATTACATAATCAGATCCCTTAGTTTCTCTAATCCGATTACAAGGATCCACCAATTGCTCTATTAGAATTATTCATTGGTGCAGAAAATTAGTGACTTGATTTCCTTCCTTTCATACTCCCCCTCAAGTTGGAGTGTGAATGTCAATAACACTCAACTTGCTAAGATGTGCGTGGAAAGCGGATCCCTGCAACGGCTTTGTAAACATGTCAGCTATTTGACTACCAGTAGGCACATAAGCTGTTTTGATTTCTCCTTTTTGAATTCTTTCACGAACAGTATGACAATCCAACTCAATATGCTTTGTTCTTTCATGAAAAACCGGGTTTGCTGCTATGTGTAGAGCGGCTTGATTGTCGCAGAATAGAATTGCCAGTTCAGGATGAAGTATACACAAATCTGTTAACAAGTATCTAAGCCAAGAAAGCTCACAAGTAGATGCAGCCATTGAACGATATTCAGCTTCGGCTGATGACCTAGAAACAGTAACTTGTTTCTTGCTTTTCCATGAGATAAGTGATTCCCCAAGGAAAATGCAGTATCCTGTCACAGAGCGACATGTGAGTGGGCATCTAGCCCAATCCGCGTCACAGTAACCAATCAAGCGAAGCTGATTTTGTGATGGAAAAAATAATCGTTGGCCAGGAACCGACTTTAGGTAATGAAGGAGTCGAAGAGCTGCCTTAAAATGATGTAACTTGGGTTCTTGCATGAATTGACTGAGTGTATTGACTGCAAATGTGATATCTGGTCTAGTGATTGTCAGGTATATCAGCTTCCCAATCAGGCGCCGAAATTTGGTTGGATCGTTCAGAGCATCACTTCCCTTTGTTGTCAACACCAAATCAGGGTCCATAGGCACTGTCGCAGGTTTCACTCCCAATAGTTCGGCTTCCTCCAAAATATCCAATGTATATTTTCGCTGGCAGATTGTGATCCCGGCTTTAGAGCGTGCAACTTCTATGCCCAAAAAATATTTCAATGGTCCAAGATCCTTAATTTTGAAACAGTTATTGAGAACTGCTTCAGCTCAAGGATGGCCTTCTGATCATTGCCTGTTATAATCATATCATCTACATAAAGCAACACCACAGTAATTGAATTGCCACGAACTTGAGTGAACAGAGAATAATCGGCACGAGACTGTTTGAAGCCAATTTCTTGAATGGAAGATGAAAACCTTTGAAACCAGCTACGGAAGGCCTGTTTAAGACCGTATAAGGATTTGTGGAGTCGACAAACCAAGTTCTCCCCCTGTCGACAATAGCCTGGCGGTGGTGACATATATACTTCCTCAAGAAGTTCGCCATGTAAAAAAGCATTTTGGACGTCCATTTGATGTAGTGGCCAGTGCCGGACAGCAGCAACGGACAGTAATCAATTTGGCCACCGGAGCAAAAGTGTCCTTGTAATCGATCCCTTCTCTTTGATTAAAACCCTTGGCGACAAGCCGGCCTTGTATCTCTCAATTGTACCATCCGAATTGTACTTGATCTTGAAGACCCATTTACAACCGATCGGGCGCTGACCTTGGGGCAAAGAGACCATGGACCATGTTTGATTATCTTCAAGAGCCTGAAGCTCGGCTTCCATGGCAGCAACCCATTGAGGATCGTGACTGGCCTGTTCATAATTAGCTGGTTCGACTAACTGAGATATGTTGTTAACAAAAGAACGATAACCAGTCGACAAACCAGAGTATGAGATGTACCTTTGGATCGGATATCGAGTGCCGGACGTGGATGATAGAGAGACGTTTGGGCCAAGCAGAACAGCATGGTTGGTGTTATAGTCGCTGAGGTAGGAAGGCTGGTGGCGGGTGCGTTCAGAGCGGCGAGTTGGGGCGGCAGGGACGACGGTAGGATTATGGGTTGTCGGAATGGGCTGAGAAGATGTGGGTGGCGGTGGTGAAGGCTGTGCAACATGGCGGGTGCGGTGGTATGTCAGAATTGGTTGGGGAGCCTCAGACGGTTGTGGTGGTGGCTGGGCATCGGAGATTGGGTATGGATAGGTAGGTGGTGATGAAGAGTGGGCATCGATGATATGGGGTGATGCTGAAGCGTTGGGTAATGATGGAGAAGGTGGTGGCGATTGTGGAGAAGACGGCGGCGACGGAGCAGATGAGGGCTCGTCGGTGAGGATCGGGTTGGAGGTGTTGTCGAGTGATGGTGGTGCTGAATTGGGATTTTGGTGGTGTGTGGATGTGTTTTGGGATGAAGTGGGAGCCATTGGTGAGGATTGGGCTGTAGAGTGGGCTGGTGATATGGGCTGAGTTAGGGATGCTGGGCTGGGTTCATGAACTGGTAGAATTGGTGAATCATCTTGATCTTCCTGTGGGAAGTCGGTAAAAGGAAGGATATTTTCATGAAAAACAACATCCCGTGAAATGAAAAATTTCTTTCTCTCAAGATCATAAACACGATAGCCTTTTTGCCCAAGTGGGTATCCGAGAAAAATACAACGATGTGCTCGTGTGTCAAATTTATGGGTAGGAGTGAGATTGGTGGCATAACAAAGACAACCAAAAACACGGAGATGAGAGTATGTGGGTGAAGTGCCATGTAGGAGTTCATATGGAGTTTTATGAGAAAGAAGAGGGGTAGGAAGTCTATTTATGAGGTAACAAGCAGTTTGGATGCTTTCGCCCCAAAACTTTAAAGATAAATTTGCTTGAAACCGAAGAGCACGACCAACATTCAAAAGATGTCGATGCTTGCGCTCAACAACTCCATTTTGTTGTGGAGTGTAGACACAAGTGTGTTGAAAAATTGTGCCGTGGGCATCAAGGAAGGGACAGAGTGAAGTAAATTCTCTTCCATTGTCGGTACAAAGGATTTTGATGTCACGATTGAATTGTGTTTTGACCCAAGAGAAGAAAGACTTGACTAATGATTGTGTTTTGGATTTAAGTTGCATAAGATGAACCCAAGTAAAACGAGTAAAGTCGTCAACAATTGTGAGAAAGTAACGAACACCAGAATGAGTATGAGTTTTATGTGGACCCCAAATATCACAATGAATCAAGTCAAAAGGTGCAACCGATTTTATTGAACTTGAAGGGAAACATAATCGAGATTGTTTTGCTAAAGGACAAATATGACAAACATGTTGCGAATTAAACACGATTTATGGAATGGTTTGGGACAATGAATGAAGAGGTGAGGGTGATGGATGCCTAAGTCGTTGATGCCAAAGGTCCGAGGTGCGGGTGACATGGTGAGATAAATGAGGGTTTTGGCTTGGGGTGAGGTAGTAGAGCCCGTTAAAATACTTGCCCAGGCCAATTGTCCTCTTCGTATCCACGTTCTGCACAACACAAAAATCTGGATAAAATGTTACAATGCATCTCAAGGCTCGAGTCAATTTACTCACAGATATTAAGTTCACTCGAAATTTAGATACATGTAAGACACCATCGAGAGACAAATCTTGTGACAATTTAAGAGTTCCAATGCTTTCAATAACAGCTCGCCCTCCATTAGGTAGACCAACAAAATCATGTGATGTGATAATTTTATTGTGGGTGGGTGACAGGTGAGACACATGATCGGTTGCCCCGCTGTCCACGATCCAATATATGTTGAATGTGGATTATCAGATGGAATATTGCAAGTGGGAGTAAATGTACCTGTAACATATATATAGTACAGGTATATATGTTTTTATTTTGGCAGAACGTACCGTAGGCTGTTTTCTAAAGCATATGCTGATGCAATGGCAGCAGGCGCTTCACATTCTTATCCACATCTGCCAATGGTTGGTATGTATAACACTACACTCTCTGCTCGTTTAAATTGCCAATATTTCTGGAATTTCGTACTTTATAGCCTAAATTATAGTTGAAACTTTATTTGTTATAGTGAATGCTGAACAGGAAATTATTGAATTCTGTCATATTCGTAAAGCTATTGCTCAGTAGAACGTTTTGTAAGTATACAAATTATGTCCTATATTTCTGTTTGATGCAGATGATCTTTCCCTCCGAAACGAGGAGTTGAATCGGCAGAATAGGCGTCTGCAGGTAGCTAGATATTTCCTCTATTTCATCACAAGCTAGCGTTATTCCCTTATATAATATATACATGCAACTTCCAGTTCCTGCAGGATCAATGTAGGCTTTATAGAAGTGGCTCACTCTCGCAATACAAACCGCATATCGAACCTTTAGGGGCCAGGTTCTTATTTGGGGGTTGTTTCTTGGCAGCAGCAGCAGCTTTTGGCCTAGATTAGTTAGGCACCAATGATGGGTGCCAATGAGACTCAGAACTGACCTTGACTTGCAATTACTACTATTCTTGTTCAAGAGGAGAGATTCACAACAACAGATGAAGTCGAAACCAACTTATCTCTGCAGGTATGGTGTACGTTGACATTGGCTGCCATTAACATCTTCTAGAAATTTTATTTGACTATTACTTTGATGGAAACGGCTCTCTTAGCAAACTTTCCAACCTGAAGCAAGTAAAGAAACTAATTCGATCATATATAGCCATACAGGTTTCTCAGATCAGATATATTGATTGGACAAATTGCACCAACTAAAATATTGAACCAGTATAATGTAATATTAAAAGTCATTCCTGGCATACAAAGTCCGTGCGTTGCCTTAGTTTACCGGCGACCATAACTCACACGGTGGTAATTCTATATATATAATACACCGGCCACTTGACTGTTTCAATGGCATGTTTATATGTTTGTGGCCTCCATGACAAGGATGAACCAACAATTTAGCAGCAACATGCGAATGATGTGATCACAAGTGTATGCTTCAATCAAAACAAGATCCAGAAAACTAGTACTGTCCATCAAGTTTGATATCACTTACAGTTCAGACAACAGACAAAATTGAATTGAACGATACGTCCGACTTTCTGGTTTTCGTTTTCTGCAACTCTCCAATGGCCGGAATGCACTAAATTTTATTAAATCGGGTTGAGTTTCGTAAGGAAGTTGATTGGACTACTCTGCTGCAAAGTCGAGGGCTATTCAGGCAAGCGAATTGTCTGCAAGCTGACTTGTGTGCGTTCTAAATTGATGAAGCTGTACGTAGTAACGTAGTGTGTACAAAGGTTAACTAATCTCACATGTCTCACAGCATCATTCCAGATAATTAGACCTTGTCTTACTTTGTTATATATGCATGTTTGCTTTGAATTTGGATCAAGCTTTTGATGCTAACTTAACTTGGTCACAAAAACCACCAGGAAACTTCCAACACAAAATTCCTGACCCCAAAAGCAATATGACAAAACTTGTGGAAACTAGAGCTTTTTCATATCCACCTAATTTGCTCTATAAAAACCACATCCGTCGCTGACCAATACTTCTACACGTACCCCCAAATATCAGAGATCGATCATGGCTACCCTAACAACATTCATGTCATCAGTGATTCTCATTCTCGTAATCCTTTGCCCTAGTATTCATGCTAAACCTAGTAAAGGAATCAGAGCAGCCTATTGGCCGTCGTTCAATTCATTCCCCGCTTCCTCTATACAAACCTCTCTTTTCACCCACATTTACTACGCCTTCCTCCTTCCCGATCCCGCCACTTTCAAACTCACCATCACCTCCGACGACCAAACCAAGCTACCCGACTTCATCTCATCCCTCCGCGCCCTAAACCCTCCCGTCAAAACCCTCCTCTCCATCGGAGGCGGCGGTAACAACGCCACAGTGTTCTCGGAGATGGTTAGCACCAAACAGAGTCGTCAAGTCTTCATCAACTCCTCCATCGAAATAGCCCGGAAGTACGGCTTCCATGGTGTCGACTTGGATTGGGAATTCCCGGCTGACGTGGTCGACATGGCTAACCTCGCTCTGTTGTACAAGCAGTGGAGACAATCTCTAGACCAGGAAGCTAAAGCTAGCGGCAAGCCACGTCTGCTCTTAACCTCCGCCGTGTATTACGCTTCGGAATTTACAGTCTACGGCGGGCCGAGATCATACCCAGCCGGAGCAATAAGTAAGTACGCGGATTGGGTGAGTCCGATGTGCTTCGACTATCACGGCTCGTGGGAAAACTTGACCGGCGAACATGCAGCATTGTATGACTCCAAGAGTAATATCAGTACTGACTACGGAATCCGGTCGTGGATTCAGGCGGGTGTACCGGCCAAGAAGCTTGTGATGGGCCTACCTCTTTATGGGAAGAGTTGGACGCTCCGGACCCGAAAGTAAATGGAGTCGGGGCGGCGGCGGAGGGCGTGGGGCCCGGTGATGATGGCATTTTGCTGTATCATCAGATAGTTGACTTGAACGCTCGAACTAACGCAACGGTTGTGTTTGACAAGCAAACAGTGTCTTACTATTCCTACTCGGGTAGCACTTGGATTGGGTACGATGATGTTGGATCTGTCAGGTTGAAGGTTCGGTTTGCCAAGAAACTGGGCTTGGGTGGGTATTTCTTTTGGGCTCTGGGCCAGGATAAAGATTGGATCCTATCACACCAAGGTAAACCACAAGACTTTGATTTTGATATGTGATTCTGAGAGATGTTATCATTAATTAGGTTTGAGATTAACTGATGGGTGCTTTGTTCATTGGCAGCTTCAAATACCTGGAAATATGGCGGGGGATCAGTCTGAAGGGAACTATATTTGACAGTTAGCCATATATATTATGTGTGTATGCTTCTTCTTCTATGATTGGTTTATCAGCATATTGTTATGTTATACAGTTTCAGATCAGAACTAATTGAATGAAGCTTGGCCTTGCCGTGTCTCCTCAAAGCAATCAGCTAACAGTTATATAACTACTTGTGGCTTGAACTAAACTATGATTAGACTTAAGTGAAGTAATTGACGAGGCAATATATGGATTCGAGAGGGAAGAGGAAGCATGTTTACAATTAAAGTAGTACAGGCAGGTTATGGACTTATAAATAGCCAAGTTGCTGCATGATGTTGTTCTTATGGTCTAGCTAGAGCTAATTGTATATATAGTTGCTACTTGCTAGCTAGTCATGCCAAATTAAGGGTAAAGACATGTGACTCAAAAGGCAGAGGAATCTCAAGATTTTGCACCCAACATAGAATCTTCTAAATATGCATATCTTAACACCACAAACAATATCATATTTTGAGAGAGCCTGTGGCTAGCTATGGAGGGAATAGAAAATTGAGCTGCTTTTGTTATCATGCCTAAGTTGGTTTGATTAATTATCATTATGTGTTGGGTTGAGTTGGTTTAGTCAAACGATGATATATGCTTTTGATCGATGATAATATATAGGGCCAGATCATATTCCATTATTCCAAGATGCCATAGCAAAGCCACTTAACTGTCATTAGCGAGCTGCTTAATCTTCCATGTTAGGACTCCACGGCATAAATTAATTAGTCCCGGCCTCTTTCTCCGTCTCCGTCATCGTCGATCTCCAAGCAAGTTATTAATATTATATATTGTAACAGCAATCTCTTGGCAGAATCCAGATGACTCTTGGCAGCTAGGGTTAGTTATTTGTATGAATACTCCACTAGATCATCAGAATGATGGGAGAAACTGGGTATGTATGTATATGCATTTAGTGGACAGTCCATTTATCTTGAAGGTGATTTGGTATTGCAGATGTTGGGATTGATTGGTTCTCATTGCTAATCATCACTCACTCTCCGTCTCTTTCTCCAACTCATCCCACCATCTTTCACAACTTCTTGGATTTGTCTCTCTCCCTCTCCCTCTCCCTCTCCATATCACTATAAATCATCATTTTCTCTAGATCCCTTTATGTCTTCCATAAATTTGTCATTTTAAGAGAGGCCATAATAAACTCTTGACGGAAATATAACTGGCAATTGATCATCAATGTAAAAATGAAAAATAGAAGAAATATTACGGTCTTACAAGATCATGCAAAATTACTCGGTGTAAATCAATTTCAAAACCTTGGTTAAAGTTTATTCCTCCAAGTTTTAGAATATCATATGTACCCCAAATTACATCCATCTATTCTGACTATTCCATCTTTTAAACTAGCGAATGTAGAAACTGTTGGTCAGTATTTCCAGAACCAAGGCCATGTCATACATTTCTATATTTGACAAGGATTACGGAGGTCTTTCTACGGCCATTGATTTAGTTACAATCCAAGCTAGTATACATAAGTAGGTTCAAAAACGAAGAAAGGAAGAAACGTAAGGAACCTAATATCGAAAGAAGCCACGTTCATTACTTCACTTGATCGGTTTTCAGTTTTATATGATTGAGACTTTGTTTGTCTGAGAAAGAATGCATGCCCCAACTCACACCTGCTTTATATATGTCCGCATGACACCTACATTAAGCATATACTCAAACTCGTGGCCAAAATTATTGATTAATTGAACTCATTTCCAGCAAGAAAATTTACAAAAGCTGAAGCATATATATGAAAATCACCCAGATCAGAAAACTGGAGGAATATTCTTTCTACCACTAGCCTTCATAGTTCATACCAATCATATGCTAATACTATAAATGATGCTTTTGGTATTATAATCTACGAATTTGCATAATGACATTTCTCAAACATTTTGTTCATCACACTCTTTAAGACTACAAATTTGTTTTCTAACAGTGCATGTACATGATAATGAAGAACATGAACCCGTTTAATCCTCTTAGAATCTGCAGATAAGTTTTTCATTTAGAGAGGATAATAAGTGAAGCAACCCAAGTTGGTCAGTAAAAGATTCTGGATTTGTTTCCCTTTTGATTTGAGCCATTTTATTTTTTGTCTTACTTCTTAGAAAGAAATAAACATCAAACAGTCAACTGATGCGTGGAGGGGCACGCGCTTGAGAAATCAAAATTAAATTATTCGAAATCTTTTCGAGATTCTTACCACTGAAACGAAATTAAAACCAGGCAGAAAAAAAGGATTCATTTTAGGAAAGTCTTCAGAGTTCTGGTTTGTTCCAGCTTTCATTTACTTGAGATTCCATTCTAGTTTCTTTGTTTCTCATTCCCTACAAAACTTAAACCACTCCCTATGAGGCATCATTACTACTAATCATCATTGGTCTTCACCAATCCATCTTCCCTGTTTTTTTGATTTCATAGATTCTGTGTTTTCTTCATCAAGTTCTCTACTTGAAAAGATGACTATTGAGCCAGTATTTGATGATCAAAGAGATCAATTTCCTATTGGAATGCGTGTTCTTATCGTCGATGATGATGTCACTTGCCTGCGGGTCTTGGAGACTATGCTTCATAAGTGCCAGTATCATGGTGTGTTTGTGTTGCTTCTGTTCTCACTCTTAGGATTTTGTTTCAAGCTCTTTGCTTTTGTTTGGTATTGAAATCGTGTTCTTTTGATATGTTATGCACAATCTATTTGTGATTTGATTGTAGTCTGGCTCTTATTGCCAATGTCCTAATTTGATATCTGCTTCTTAAATATCTGTTCTTGACAAATTCAATACTCTGGGAAGTCATCTTATTCGATTTTCTCTTAGATATCGTAGTTAGATCGAGGATATCAAAGGGGGTCTCAACTATATTCAAATTAGTTGTTTATGTGATTGTCTATTTGGTTGTATCAGAGCATTGGATCTCTTTATTGGATGACTTGTTTATTGCGCCATCTGCACTTTCAGTTTTAACACTGTAGAAGATTGATGTGTTTATACTGTTTTTGTGTTGGATTTTTGCAGTTACGGCTACCAGTCATGCATTTACAGCATTGGAGTTGTTAAGAGGAAACAAGAACAAGTTTGACTTGGTTATTAGTGATGTCCAAATGCCAGACATGGATGGATTCAAGTTGCTCGAGCTTGTCGGGCTTGAGATGGATCTCCCTGTTATAAGTAAATCCACAACCATTGTTCACCATCTCCATTGTGTTGTCCCTAGCTGCTTCTGTACATATTTAAAGTCTTAACTTCTAACAATTGAAGACAGCATCGTGATTAGTTATACAAGTCAAAGAACAGAGTTTTCAGTTTTAACAAGAAGTCTTCACAGTGTGCAAATGTTGAGTTATAGAAATCTACTATTTTGTAAAATTGAACAACATACAATGAGTTCTGACAGTTTAAAGTTTCTTAAACTGCAGTTTACTCTTAGGCTTGTAAGAGCATATCTGCTGCTAGCGCTTTTTATTCCTTTTCTGTTGTGGTCTGAATTCAGTATTAATTATGAAGTGTGATATTTTCAGTGTTGTCCTCAAATGGAGATCATGAACTTGTGATGAAGGGAGTAACCCATGGAGCTTGTGATTATCTGGTAAAGCCCGTCCGTATTCAGGAGTTGAAGAACATCTGGCAACATGTTATCAGGAGAAAGAAGGGTGATTCAAAGGATCAGACAAATTCTGGCAATCCGGACAAGTCTCATATTGGAAGTTGTGGTGGAGGCATGGGTAATTCGGATCAGAATGTGAAGCTAACTAAAAAACGGAAGGATCAGGATGAGGATGAGGATGACAATCGTGATGAGGATGGGTATGATAATGATGACCCTTCGACTCAGAAAAAGCCTCGCGTTGTTTGGTCTGTAGACCTGCATCGCAAGTTTGTTGCTGCTGTTAATAAGTTGGGCATTGACAGTATGTTCTTCATCCCTCATCTAAGTTACTTGAGGAAGTTATTCTATATTTCAAGTGATGAATTCATTTTCTTTAAACTTTAGACAATATAGTGTGGACTCAAAAGTTGTACTAGTATAGGCCATTCATAAATCCTGTATACATAAGCTTCTTTTCATGCATTATGTTTTTCGTTTCAGTACTAATTCCTTTTGCTTAAATTGTTTGAATGCAGAGGCTGTACCTAAAAAGATTCTAGATTTGATGAATGAGGATAAGCTTACTAGAGAAAATGTGGCAAGCCATCTCCAGGTATGAATGCCGATATCAATAGTTCAACACAATCTTCAATCATTATCTTTTGTTTCAGGGAGCTTACCCTTCTTTTCTGTTTTCTTTTTCTCCATTGCAGAAGTTTAGACTTTATCTCAAAAGAATCAGTTGCGTAGCAAACCAGCAAGCTAATATGATGGCAGCTATAGGCAGTTCAGATTCTTCTTATCTGCGAATGAGTACTTTCAATGGAGGTAGAAATTACCATGCATTGACTGGACCTGGACAGTTTAACAACACTGGTTTTAGATCCATGCCACTTAATGGGATGATTGGAAGAGTGAACGCTCCTGCTGGTCTGGGTCTGCATTGCCTGCCGTCTTCAGGTTCAATTAAATTGGGTCAGGGACAACATCCAAGCAACTCCATTCTTGATCAGGGCATATTTCCTGGAAACCGTAATGGAAGTATGCTTCAAGGAAATTTGGAACTTGATCAACAGCATAGTAAGGGTGTCAATGGTACACCAGTTTTTCCCATTTCCAGTGGCTTTCCAGATGCAAAACTGACCATGAGTAGATCAAGTGATGCTATTGGGCTTACAGACAACCCAATCTTAAGTCACCCTCGAGTTTTTGAAGGTGGAAGAGAATATGTAAACCAGTCTTCGCTTCCAGTGGCTCCGTTGAAAACTGAATTTTGTGCCCCCTTTCTGGATCATGGTAGATTGAATGACAGCTGGGCAAGCGCTGCTCAGTCATCTGCTTTCCGGTCAAATTCTTTTCCATCAAGTAACACAAGGGACAGTATACCTGTTGTAATGTCCTCGCAAATGCGCAACTGTCAGTTTGATGCTCCTATAAATTCAGTCTCCAGTCACTTGCAGGATCTAGGAACAGACGTGCTGATCCAACCTTCCGCAATTAGTAGCACTGCTGGGCAGATAATTGATAGTGATCCAACTCAGGGGTGGGTGTGGATGGATCATAAGCAGGATTCCCCATACCACCACTCGGATACTGTAAGTAGCTCCATGGGCTCTTTGATGCCTGCTAATGTTCCTGTGGCTTTTGAACATAATTTGGACTCAAAAGGCACAACTTTACAAAGAAACATGGACTTCAATTCCATTGGACAGTCAAATTTTCTTGATCCTTTGCACACAAAATTTGATGAGATTGATAGATCATTGGAGGCGTCAATGAACATGAACTTGAAGCCAGGGTACGTTATGGACCAACGGAAGCCACAGGGTGGGCTAGTATCAAATAATTACGGGTTATTGGATGATTTAGTGAGCGCAATGACGAATCAGGTATGAAACTTTAAGACTCATTTCAGTTTTCTGAAAGCCCAGTAGAAATGCTTAAATTCTATGAACAGCATAGCCCCTGATCTGATAAGAGTACACTTGTATACTGAGAAGTGATAGCATTCATTATAGGTGTGAATTAGTTTCCATATCCCTATTAATTCTGTTGCATAAACTTGGTAAATTTCACAAAATTGAACTGTAGAATTTGTTGCTTACAATTTTCATATGTTTTGTGTTACCTTCTTGATGTGAATAACATGAACTTGGTTATGCAGCTGCAAAAGAGATGAGGTGACATCAATTGGAAGGAGATTTGAACAAGTATAAATGGACAGATCCAGAACGTACTTTTCTTGGCGTCTCTACAGTCATCAAAGTTTTGTGTTTTATTAGAGCAAAACATCTTATTCGGACTCTCTCCATTAGTCAGTCATTTTAGTTAGTTTTTTTTTTTTTTTTGGTCGTGGGTCATTTTAGTCAGTTAGATGATGATCGAGCAGTCAGTTTCTTGTTGATTGAACAAATAAGGACTTTGCTCAATATGTACGTACTTATAATGAAAGGGCACTCTCTGTTTCTCGATTAGTGTTAATGATCATTCCTCTTTAGCTATACAGTGCTTAATGCTGCTTTGCCTTCCCTTTTGGTTCATATTAAGCATTTAAGCAGCTCATTTTCGCTCACTTGAATACATGGCCAGAAGATCAAGGTTAGATTAAGATAATGACATTACAGAGTGCCTAAAACATCAATACATCATCGTCTGACCAAAGAACATTTAAAAAAAAATTTGGTGAGGTGTGTAATGTGCCTTAACAAACGACCATATGCAAATAATAATTGGTTTTTGATTCTTTGAACAGCTTATGATAAATCACAATCAATCATAGAACATGATCTCATCCAATAATCCTTTCACGGACCACACTAGCACGAACCAAAGTACCAAACCAACTTAACTTCAACGATTAACAATGCCAAAGATTGTGAGTTTCACTTCACTTCAACAGAGCAGGTAACGGGAGATTTCAATTGGTATTGGTGAAGAAATAGCGAGTGAAGGCATCGAGGTACTGTGGAAGCAACCCAATTCTCATGTCAATGCCCTTGTCATCCTTTGGATTCTGCATGAAATAAATGACCTCCGGCACTGGAGCGACCAACGGAGAAGCGTAATCGGCTTCTTCTCGTAAGAAGCCAACCTTGTGGAAGGGCATTCTGGTCCAATCAGACACTAAGGTGAGCTCCTTGAGGGGAGGAAGAGATGTCTGCTGGGAGCCACCAGCTGCAACTCCCTCCATGTACGACTTGACGTACTTGTTTGTCACAGACTTCTTGGCCTCCCTTATCTTGTCGACAATGGCTTTGTGGTCGGCTTGGTGAACAACTTGTGAGGCGGTCAGCGCAACAGATGCCAGGACATAAGCGTTGCCGGTGAAACCTCGAGGAAGTGGGGGCTCCACCTTGTTCCTCGCGTCCACAGCAAACTGCAAGCACACCATTGTTTCCGTGCTCAATCCTAAAGCCAAAGTCTTCGCCTGACACCCACCACATATGGTGCATACATATATATTCAGTTCACATATAGATCAATAGTGGAAAGAAAGCCAATATTCAGTGATATATTTTTACTGGTTTGGCAAGTTAGAAATTTACCTTCCAGAGGTGAGCTGCTACAAGTTCAAAAGAGGAACATGAAAAGTTGTCACCAACCACCTGCTTCTTCAAACATTTGAGGAATGCACTGCTCAAATGAAAGGTCTTGTGAACATAACTATTATCATCATTGCTGCTCTTGATCATCAGGAGATCAGTGGATGCAACTGTTGCTGCTGATTGCATTATTAGTTGATACAAATGATCTATGGCAGCAGCCCTACGGCCTTCATCGTCATCATGACATGGATAATTGTCAACCATCTTCAACAGGGTGTCTCTGTCGTGCACCAGTGCTACTACTGGTTTAGGCTGCAGCTCATCATCCATTATTATAACGTCTAATTCGTTTTGAATTTGTTTTATATCAGAATTAGAAGCCCATGCACACATAAACTCATATGCAGCTGGTCCATCAAACAACGAATGGCTGATGCCAATGCCAATTGAGCACCCTCCGCATCCAAACTTGGTCACCTACATTTACATTAGATTCATGCATTCTATCAAAATAAAATTAACCCTAAATTAACGATTATAAGAAAAACAAATTAAGAGATAACTTATCTTAGTTTTGACGAAAATAAATTAGAATTTGTTTCGACATTAACGTGTTTCAATTAGGAAGGGGGCTGCTAGTTCACTAACTGATTTATGCAGTTATGGATGATTAAGTCATTAGGTATGTACCTGAGCAGCAACTAGTGGCATCTGAGAGAAATGATCTCCTTCTTGATCATCAAACACAGGGAGAGGAGGCCTGTAAACCAAGTTTTCGAAGAAATGATTGTATTGAGAGAGGTCTCCAAGCTCGGATATCTGAACTGCAGTGGCTGCCTTGGCAAGAACAATACCTCTGTTGTTGCACAACAAGTTAAGACCACCAAGATTGGAATTGAGGTTGACGTAGTCGTCGGTGGGGCTGGTCATGATCAATCTACCTGCCGCCGGGTACCAGATGGATAGAGTCTTTTCCAAGCCTGACTTCAAGCTTTCGAAAACAGAATCAAGGGACCAAAGTGGACTATGATCAGCAGAGGAGGTGGTGGGATATTTGTAAAAGAAAACCAAGTACATAAGAAGTGGACACTGGCGGTCCAGGTTTGAGAGGTTGACAACTTTCGGAGGCTGCAGCGAATCAAGTGCAGAAGAAACCAGTACGGTTTCTGTGATTGAAACTCTCCTGATGATTAAGTCGTGATCATGATCACCTAATTCACTACTGGCCATATCTGATCAGTACGTAGCTACAGGATCAGAACAAGCTAGCTGGTAGTAAGTAATATAATCAAACTGTTTCTGTTAATACAAGTGTGAGAGAAGGGAAGCAACGATCTGGTAGATATATAGAAATCGGAGAATGAAGAGAGGTACACAGTACTAGTGGTACTGTAGCCACAAGCCAATCATTTTAAACAGTTAATTATTTATATATAGATGGTTAAGGCGGCTTTAATCTGCATTTGCATGCTACTGTAGTTTCAAAGTAAGTCCTAGTATTATTTATATGGTGATCGATCTGTCTCGCACTTGAAGGAAGATAGATAATGACCACTATATAGCTACTGATCGATCAATTGTCTATATATGTTACATTATTGGTACGTCTATATATCTGAGTTTCTGTCTTAACCTTCAACCTCTTGTCTATTTCCATTTGATTAACGACTGATCGACTATAATGTGTAGTACTGTATGATCCCATATAACAACGCCTATATGATCTATCAGTTTCGTTGAGAGAGAAACTTATTGCTTTCCTGTTTTGGTGAAAGATAGGTGGACTTGTGAATTGATCGATCGGGGGAATTGAAGAAGCAAGAAGTGGTGGGGGTGTTCAAGTGGTTGTCGTTATTGTGTGAGATAGAGATCGAGAGAGAGGGATAGCTAGGGTTAGGGTTAGAGCTAGGTAATTAGTATAGGGTTAATTTGCAGGTGACTCTTCAATCTGATAGCAGGGCGCCAAAGACAAGGCCATGGGCAAAGCAATAATATAAGAATGCATGCGTGATTTCAAAGCCCTAGTCTTGTCTCTTGGTGTATAGACTTTTTCCAGCACTTGCCTTATTTCCAGGATGAAATAATCCTGTGTTCATATATAAAATGATCTAAGCAAAAGATACGAACCCCCTTCATGTTACTCAAAAGCAACAAAATACATACAAAAAAGTAGGTACCACAAGTCTGCAGCCTAAGTAAGACTTTATCTTCAGAGTCCAGACCAGAAGAAAGTAAAGACTTTAATTTGAAGGTTGTTTAATACTTAACTTGGTGGTTCAGGGAGTATATATGATACGAGTGCGGCTCTTCAATACCCTTTGCATCATCATGATCCTACACTTTAGATTGTGAAAGACAACTACTCGTACATGTTTGTCTAACTAGATTCCTTTCTATAATGCTGGATGCTTCTACTTTCAATTGTGGAATGTTTAGGATCATCAAGTTTTCATTATTTATTCATTGAATCATATATATCACGCATGAATAAAATTTGTCCTCAAAATGTAAACGGTTTGTTTGTTTTTGGCAACCTACAACCACAAACATAGCAGATTTCAATACTACTTGATCATGTCGTATGAATTATCATGATCATGTATATATAGTCGGATTATATAATTATGTTTGTGGGGTGAGATGAGTTAACTTCAAATCAATAGTGGTGGTTGCTACTGTTAATATACGATAAGCTCAGCATCCATACCATAACACTGGTCAAGTCATGTTTATATACGAGAGGTATTTATGGGTCCAGTATAGGGCATAGACAACTAGTTGAATTTGAAATTTTGAAGACCAAAACCTAACCTTTTCAAACAAATTTAATCTAAATTTCAATCATAGAAAGTTAGAAACTGTAATTTCACAAATGAAATATTAAGGGCAAAATAAGTTGCCTTTAGTTTTTGATAAAAAAAAGAAAGAAAGATAGGACAGCTGTTTTTCTAACTACTTCTGTGAGCTAGATACTTTTGATAACTTAAGATACGATCAACATTCCAGCGTTTTCCAGCACTGTTAGACTCTGAGGCAACCTCCGGGAGGGACTTTCATTATTCATTGGCTGTGTTGCGGGAGTCTAGCTCCATATGTTCGAGGTCGGATTCTGTTGACAAGTCTCTCATTTGAACTTCTACTGCAGGAGCAGCTTTATCTTGTGCAGAGTGTGATTCACGGGATACAAGATTGCTCTTCGACTCATCTCCTGGTTGTTTATCTGCATTTAGTGTTGGTTGTGCTGAAGTAGGAGCTTGTTCCATAGGGGGGCGAGTCCTGCTCAGTATGTCTTCGCAGATAGTTTCAAAAGAAGTCTGCACTGAATGAGGGGCGACTCCTTCCACAAGTTTGCACATCTACCAATAGAACAGAAGAAGACAAATATAAAATCCGACACATTATAATGATACAGTGAAGGCTAATATGCTCAAAGCCATCGACAAAAATGTCCAATAATAAATTAATTTACCTCATTATAAAGCTGAGGCAATTTTAAACGATCTGGATCGTTGTCACAAGCTGTAGCTAAAATTTCTTCCGATCCTGCAACACATGAATATTAGTTGTCACTAAGCAAATCTGGGCAGAAAGAAAAAACTGATTTTGATCTACCAGGAAGTGCTTCAAGAAACAGACTGCACTTACCGATCTCTTCAACTCTTGGCAACTGATCACCCATTCGCTGCTCAGTCTCCCCAGTGTAGGGCATATTCATGGTCTCCCTCTCAAGCTGCTCAATCTGTGCAAGCTCATTCGCATATATATCATCCTGGGAAAATGATTGAAGTGAACAAAAGTTCAGGAGCCAAAATCAAATCGAAGGATAATGTTCCTTACTTTTCTTCTATTTCCGAATGGAGATTATAGTCATTATATATCATAGTTCATATTTCACAACCTTAAACTTAATAAATATCTGAATAGATTTTATGAGAACCTTGGTTATAACAAGAGAAATGATATTTATAGCAGTAATGGTTTAAGCTACTTTCCTATATGCTCGTATGCAGGTAACATGAGATTATAAACTTACGAAGTATTCTTTCTGTGCTTCTGCGTTGTTTCCTTTTTCCAACAGAAGCACTCTTCTCTTTATAAATTCCACCAGTCTTCTTTGCATATCTCTAAAATGATGCAAAGAAGACTCTTGAAATGATATGGTTCCCTGAGCTGCATTATCTCCTATTCCATTACCATTTCCAGCAGTTAAACCAGGTGCTTCTGTATTGGTATGTGCTTTAGCCTGCCCTGGGACAGAAAGATTTAGAAGCGGAAGATTCAACTCTTGACAAATAACCTCTTGAATCCCGAGGTCCTTGTCATCAACAATAGCTTGCCATCTTCCGTAGCCATGCCTTGTGATCCAAACCAAAAACAGTGTGAGTTACACAATGTATTTATACATCATGCAGACAAGCAAATAGATGCAAAACCAAATTGCATAAAAAACAACAGCGATAGTAGACATCATTTGATAAATTTTTACTTTAACACAGCACGCAGCAGCACTACATCATGATCCTCCTTCCAAAATTTGCTACCCTTCAATCCTGGGTAACGGTACATGATGTCATCTTCATACAAAGGAGCACCTGGATTTTCTGTTGCAAACTTCACCTATACCAAAGAACAAAAGCAGGAAAAATCAAATGGGATGAAAGGTTGGTGGAAACACACCATACATAAATAAATGTAGGTACGTAAATAAATCTCCACTTGGTTAGAGTATTTTGAAATCCAAGGACAATATTGCACACATAACAATAAAACGGTGTATTAAATGTAGGTACAAACTTACTTTCTGATTAATCATAGACATAACAGAAATCCGAACAAGTACGTCTTGTATTCTGAGTCCTTCTTTAGGGACACCATCTATAACAAAGATCAGGACAGTGATAAATTCTTTGTCAGAAATGCTAACGTACTGAGAGTAAACATATAAAAGAAAGGGAAGATAAGAATGATGGGATGTGCAAGGATTATTACCTGAAAAGGTAGGGGAGTCTGTTATCTCTTCAACTACATGTTGCATGAACAGAGTAGCATAACTGAAATATAAAAAAATATAAAAACATTCAAAATACACCCAGGGTATACTTGTAAACTATTGTAGATTTTGCCTCCTGTAAATACAGACTTGTTGTGTGTTCCCTTGTAAGGAAATGATACGGAAAATGTAAGACAATAGACCAGAAATATTTAGTAACATAACATGAAGCCTACCAGGCAATATCTATTTGCATCATTACCTTATGTTATAGGTGCAGTCAGTTAAACAGGAGACCATAAATAAAAATCATGAATACAGCTATTTTCTACTAACTCTAAGATAAGATGCAAATATGAAGGATAAGGAAAATTGGCCTTTTGCTTCTAACTTGTATGATTTTCATAGAAAAAACAGGGAAATTTAGGTATGCTAGCAGCTACCAAATATTAAGAACACATCCAATCTATCTAATATTCATCCATGTTTCCCACTGTAGAATAGATGCAAGTTGGAAGGAGAAGTTACGCTTTTATTTCTTCATATGTCTTCTGTTTCATGCGCGCTACAAACTCCTTCCAGTCATAATCCCCCATCCCAAACCTGCAGGGTGATCCACAAATTCTCGTCAGAAGAATTATACAAAAGACTATTTGAAATATAGACACACTGCTATCTCAGATCACCGGCCCCACAGTATATTCCAGACATTATTGGCACACAAAATAAACACAAGACCATTTCAAGTGATATGTAGAAACATTATTTCTCAGTCATATTGTATACAGGTCGAAGTGGGGTGAAGGAGGGTCGGCAATTAATAAATAAACATAGAACATATGCACAAGGACTGGAAAAGAAGACGGTACCTCATCAAAATTTGTACAAATGCAGCCCTCTGATTTTGATTGAACCCCAAAACTTTGAATGATCTTCCTTCTCCTTCCATCAAAGGAAGGGGTTCTGCACTATCCACTGCAAAATAATTCATTTCGAAGAGGAAAGATGATCAGCATGAGATCAACTATTTGTCAAATTATTAATACACCACAGCGTCTGTCTATATACCACGAATTCTCTTTTTACTGGGCTTTCTCCCAGAAAGAGTTCCAGAAAGAGGACCAGAGGAAGCTGTTTCACCATCCGTCACTTCAGCTTCATAGTTATCATCCTCTCCATCAGAACTTACATCTTCCAAACCAGCGAGATCATCATCTTCCACAGATACCATCTGAAAAAAGCTAAGATTTTAACAGCATCTTTTGGCATGTCTAATAGTATCTTTACACCTTTTTTTACGAATGAAATTGAGAATTCAAATTATTAAAAAAAAGCCCGAAGAATTTATTTGTATGTAGATAAGATATGATGATGTTTAACGAACATGTCCCATGATGCAAGCACCACAATCAGACCCTCATATAGTTCGCAAAAACATATCTGTTGTATAAAAAATAAATAAAACATCCCTAATGAGCAACTTGAAGAAGTACCTGCTTACGACTTCTCTTCCCTTTGCCTAAAGCAGTAAATTCTTCAACTTTATGCTCTTCATATCTGTCCTTTAACAAATCTTCCCAGAAACTTGTTTTTTCTGCACTGGTCTCTGTACTGTCCACTGCAGCCTTCTGTGGTTCCTCCTCTTCTATGGCCTCTGCTTCGTCAATGTATTTAAAATTTGCCACCTATAGCACATCATGCAGCTTTATTTAGTTTAGCGGAAAATAAGTGCAACAAAAGAAAACAAACCAGGAAACAGAGGGAGTGAAATAAGAAATCATATGGAACATGCTGTCAACAAGTCAACGATGTTTTCATTGAATATATTAAACCAAGGAACTACCAAATGTTGCAACCCTTGATTATTAAACACGGTGGAAGTAGAACGCCAAACTACATTTACAATTTCTACAGACAGAAACTCCAGACTCCAACAATACCCAGATGAATATCTCTTTCCTCTTCATAAAGGTAAAGCTATTTCATCAGAAAGCTATTATCACAGGTAGGTTTCTTATATTTGCCTTCACATATATACTCATACAAAACCACTTGAGGCATATTTTCTTAGAATGATAGATACGAATTAATGACTACATTTTCTATCTCATCAAACTTTGGTAAGTATTTGACTAACAAAATTTATTAGGATACAGCACATCTATGTATATAAGGAAGAAAATCACGATAAAATGCACAAAGAAGGGAAAGAATCAAGAGTATTACAACCAACCATCCCCCCCCCCCCCCCCCAAAAAAAAGAAAGATATTTACTATATAACAAGCTCCTGTGGAGAAGCAATTATTGCAGAGAATGCAGATGAAGCCTAAAAATAGAGAAAATAATGTGAACTTTTATTTGATATTTTATTCTGTTAAGTACTATAGTGCGGACATGTTTTTCCCAAACTGAAAAGGATGTTATGGAAAGTTTTGGGCAAAATTCAGGAAATATCATTTCTCTTAATTTATTTATTTATTTTTTTTGATATGGGGATATCATTTCTCTTAATGATAGCTATAGATCAATTTCCAGAGATAGTCAATATCATAACGACTTCAAGATTGCACTTGGCATTTCTTCCGCGTGAAGAACTAAAAGTTAATCTAAATGCTACAACACTTAATTTAACCATATAGTACCACAGAGGGACAGATTGTGTGCAAATTTTTGTCTCAACCAAATATACATATTCTGCTAGTATACAATAGTCCAACCTCATCTAGAACACTACGCAAAAAGTAAAAGATATGGCCAGACGAACTACCATGCTTACTTGATTAAACTGATGATTATGAGTTGCCACAACAAACACTACTTTCTTTAACGGCTAAGCCCCAGCACATTATCAAACAGTTTAAGGATCATAAAACAACTGGACACACTAAGTGTGCTGTTGCTAGGTAATTAAGCTTTATGCACATCACCACCGCGTCTTATGCATATAAACTATAACCGTAACGACCTTAAAAACATAAAATATTTACCTTAAAGGCTTTTAAAAATCCATCTTCATCTTCATCCTCCAACAGAGCGTCATCATCACCAGCTTGTTCACGATCAAGTAATCTATCAACAGAGAAGCAAGAGGCATAAGTTGGGCACAAACATCTAAATTCTGTCAATCAAGAGAAAGAAAGCTTACTACAAAATTTACCTATCTATTGCAGCATCATCATAATGAATTTGACGGGATTTTCCTGCTTCATCATTTTCATCAGCAAATAACTCCCTGGATCCATATCTGATGATATCGTCGAGCTCTTCCTAAAATGAAGTTAGAACCATCTAAAACTTTTAATTTCAGTGTAACATAATGTTCTTACTCCGATTATTAGTCAAGATATTTGCAAACCTGGTTGATGTTTTGAGCCTTTAACTTTCCAACAACCAAATGCTCTAATACCATTTTCTTCTTAGTCAGTTGCATCATCCGTTCTTCAATGGTTCCTCGTGTTATTAGCCTATAGATCATTACCTGCAACCCCAAAACCCTTTTTATGAGACTGAAACAAAAACAGAATCCAAAAGAAGAATAAATGATACCGTTGCAGTATAAATTGAACCTTGTTAGTTTGCCCAAGTCGATGAGCTCTAGCCATAGCTTGTAGATCAGCATGAGGATTCCAATCACTGCAGAATGAAATTACCTTCCTTAGACTCCACTAAAATACTTCCTTCATATCTTTTATTAATATGATTTCGGAGTTTTCAGAGTTCCATGACAACACTTTTTGAAGGAAATAAAAAAAGTAAGAAAATTTTAGTATGCTTTAAATAATAAATACTTACCTATCATATATGATCACTGTGTCAGCAGTTGCAAGGTTTATGCCCAATCCCCCAGCTCTGGTGGAAAGCAGAAAGCAAAACCTGGAAGAATTTTCAGCATTGAACCGATCTATCCTTATTTGTCTGTCAACTCCACCAACTTTGCCATCTATTCGTTCATACTGCCATTTCTGACAAAATTGAAAAAATTTAAACCTTTAGATATAACCAGAAATGTTGCCAACTCATTCTGCAAAAGTAGATGCCAATATATAAGAATGAAAACAAAAACCAACTAAGCATTTATACTTTATATGTACAGTAGTCTTCTAGCAAATCCAACATGTGCTGAAATTGTGAATAGATAAGCACCCGGTGCCCTTGCTGATGAAGTTTTACCAGCATTTTGTCCAAAACTTGCATTTTTCCAGAAGATTCCAAAAGTTGTCTGCCAAATGGTAAAACAAATTGGAACCACGTATCTCAGGACTCCACCTCAGAATGCACAATTTAGTCAATAGACTAACATTCTATGAAGCAAAAAAAAAAAAAAAAAACAAATATATATACAGGCCAGATCAGAGGCGCACATCCGCACCGGCCTTAAAGTGCTCACGTCCCTCCATTCTCCACCGGACGGCTTCGATGACAGCGCGCCTCCACCCGAGCGGACTCCAGCAGCGTCCCCGACCACTTTCCCTCCCCGGCAAGTCCGCCGAATTCCAGTTTTCCGGCGAGATCGATCTTGTTTGAAGTTTTGGGTGATTTCGCCGGAAAACTGGAATTCGGCGGACTCGCCGGGGAGGGAAAGTGATCGGGGACGCTGCTGGAGTCCGCTGGGGTGGAGGCGCGCCGTCGTCAGCGCCATCCGATGGCGAACGGAGGCATGTCCACACTTTAAGGACAGTGCGGACGTGCGCTCCACATCCGGCTTGTATATATATATACATACAGATTTTCTTCTCAGGTGCGGATGTCCGCATTTATTCTTACGGTGCAGATTTCCACTTTACACTCATTTTTCAATCGAATTTTCACATCTCCACCGTCTAGTATTTAGATACTAATGTATAGATCATCTTTGCAAAATTTCAGCCAATTTGGTTATCATTAAGGCACTCAAACTGCGTTTTTCTGTGGATGAACATAATTCTGTCAAACTTGAACCGTTCATGCTTATCACAAAAAAGGCAGTTTTGAGTGCCTTTTTTTTTTGATCAAGTTTTGAGTGCCTTGATGATAACCAAATTGGCTGAAATTTTGCAGAGATGATCTATACATTAGTATCTAAATACTAGACGGTGGAGATGTGAAAATTCGATTGAAAAGTGAGTGTAAAGTGGAAATCCGCACCGTAAGAATAAATGCGAACGTTTGCAGCTAAGAAGGCCTGTATATATATATATATATATATACAGGGCCCTTCCACTAAGGGATCCCTTTTTTTTTACATATATGAGGGATGGGGGATTACACCAACTTTTCGATCACAAAATCACATCTCCACCGTTCAATATGTAGTTCTATATGAGTAGATCATTTCTGTAAATTTTCAGAAATTTTGGTGATCGTTAAGGCATTCAAAACTATGATTTATAATTATAAGCATGAACGGTTCAGGTTTGGCAGATTTGGTTCATTCATTGATTTAATCTTGTTCGACACCTTAACGATTACCAAATTGGCTGAAAATTTGCAGAATTGATCTATATATAAGGACCAACAAACTGAATGGTGAAGATTCAAAAATATAATCGAAAAGTTGGTGTAATCCCCCATCCCTCATATATGTCAAAAAAAGGGATCCCTTAGTGGAAGGGCCCTATATATATATATATATATATATATATATATATATATATAATATATATATATATATATATATATATATATATACAGGCCTTTTCAGATACGGACCTCCTTATTTATTCAAAAGGTACGGATTTCCTTAATTGACATACTTTTCAATGATATTTTCTCATCTTAACCATTCATATTTTAGGTATATATGAGTAGATCATCTCTACAAAATTTTAGCCAAATTGATAATCATTGTGAATTACACGAACGGTTCATGTTGAACAGATTTGGTTCGTTCATTGTAATCATATAGTTTCGATACCTTAACGATTATCAATTTGGCTGAAAATTTGTAGAGATGATCTACTCATATATACCTACAATGTGAATGGTTAAGACGAGAAAATATGATCTAAAAGTGGGTCAATTAAGAAAATTCGTACCTTTTGAATAAATAAGGATATATATATATACATACATATGCTATTTCAACTCGAGCAGAAGACTCAAATACTATACTACAGCATTATGAATCCCAGCAAAATATAGTTACCAACTTCATTGATAGACAGAATAGACGGTGATCTTGAAGGTTAGGGAAGAAAATTTTACTTGTGAGATTCATTGGCATCTTCTATGTCCGGTTCGACTCCCTCTAGCATATAAGCATGACAACAGAGCTTACGCAATTCCATGACCACATTGATAAGAGATATCTGATTACCACTAGTTAGGCTAGAAGAAGGAAAAACAAAAAACAAAGAAAAAATAAGAGTTTCATTTAAACTAGATCATGCAACCTAACCTGTGCACCACCACGACGAGTTAGTATTTGATAGTTACGAGTCAGAATAGCTTTGTAATATTCTTTCTGCTTGTTGCTTAATTCGATGCGTAATATAAGTTCTTTCTTAGGAGGAAGTTCTTTCATGACATCTTTTTTCACCCCTGCAGTACCGATTACCAATTTCCACACACATTTCAGCAATTTTTTTTGTTAGAATGAAATTAGAGGAAACAAATTTAAACATACTGTAAATCACTATACATACTGAACTTTAAACTGAAAGAAAAAAGGAAAAAAAAAACTCTAGAAAATACACAAGGATGAATGTGTTCAATGAGTATCAGCGACAAATTTTTTCACCTCTTTAAACAATCTAAACTATTATCTTTCATGAAATGCAAAACTGAGAATTAATGATATAAAGAAGTCTGGATATTCATGACATGATAAATCCAAAAATTGAACTACATAAAAAGAGTTCTCAAGAATTCAAACAGTTGAAGATCGAAAATCCAAAATTATTCTGAGCCAAAATTTCAATTTTAGTCGGGATTTCTTCAAAAGACATAAGGAAAAAGATTCAAGTAATAAAGCAAACACATTGTACAACTATAACTAATGCATCTAACAGGAAATCATATGTGCACAAGTCATTAGTAGGGCAATGTTATGCTTAATAAAGTTCTGAATTTATACTTCTAAGAAGATGAGGAGCAAGTATGTCGTGAAGCTTGGAAATCTGCTCTTCCTGATTTATATCCTTAAACTCTTCCTGGAATTCCTCTAGACTTGCAAACTGCATGTAAAAAGTAGAAAAGAGAAGGTATGAAATACAAAAAGGCTTTTATTTCCATTAGCTGTATTCAATTTCATATAGTGCATGGCCCACACTCACCTTGGCAGCATCAAGGAAGTGCATAAGCATGAAAAGTTCGTCCAGATTGTTCTGAAATTGTACCCAAAAAAAGACCGCGAGTAAGTTGGAATGAATAACTTTGATGTATGTAACTAGTTTATTTATGTCAGTAAATTCATAATAGAACACAAAAAAGCTGACTATTTCTTGCTAAACCCAGAAAACCATAAGGCACAAAAGGACGATTAATTAAGAAACAAATTAAATCAGCATTATGCCCAAAAAGGAAGCGTAGAATGTAACTAGAATATTTCAGTCTTATCAGATTGAGAGATAGTTGTTAGAAATTAGAAAGGGTAATATAAGGAAAAGCATATCTGTCACACAAGACTCTGCGTGATCAACCTGAAGAGGAGTTCCAGTCAGAAGTGTGCGATGATCAGTCGAGTACTGCTGTAATGATGAAAACAATTTTGAATCTTTGTTTTTGAGACGATGTCCTTCATCAACAATCTACATATGGATGTGAGCATTAGGCACCAACCAAATGTTAAGATATGTATGGAATGTACATATTATTATTTTTTGGTCAAAACAGAAGTGTACATATAGAGCACCAGAAAATTACCATACACTCCCACTTTATCGGTTTCAGTGATGTAGAATCAGAGTTAATCATCTCATATGATGTGAGAAGGACATCAAACTTGATCCTATCTTGCTTGCTTTCCCCAACAACCTGACCAGATTTCTTTTTCTTGATCTTCTTGTGATTTTTGGGAAAGTAAAATTCGTATTCCCGAATGACCGCACGGGCTTGGGAAGAGCCAGAATACATAACCTGGACCAAATGAACTTTTATTAAGAATCACATTTGATTAATACATAATGATATATAATATGAACATTTTGTGCACTTACAACATTCATTTGAGGTGCCCATGTTGCAAATTCCCGTTCCCAATTTCGTAAAGTTGAAAGAGGAGCCACCACTAGATGTGGACGGACTCTCTCTTCAAAAAGAGAGGCCAAGAAAGCTATACTCTGTATAGTTTTGCCTGCAACAAAAGAAATTCCATGCTGTTCGTGAAATTAAGCTATCATGAAAGAAAATTTATGCCACAGGTAAAAATGATATATATACTGACCAAGTCCCATCTCGTCAGCAAGTATCACATGAGTTTGTTTGGACCAGGAGAAACGTAAGAAGTTCAAACCTTCAAGCTGATAGGGATGCAGTGTACCTTTATTTACAACAAAAAGCACTCAGGCGTCCATAGTCAAAATAATCACTGAGGACGAGCGAAGAAAACCAGATTCAAAGTTCATAACAGACAGAAATTGTACCTCCAGAAAGAAATTCAGGACTGTGTTCAAACTGTTGAAACTCTTTATGTTTCTTTTTTGATTCGGGAGCATCTTTAAGACTGGTCTTCTGCTTACCAGACAATTTGTGAGATCTAGACTGAATTCTATGGAATCTCTCTATTTCAGGCTGAAATGTGGAGATATCAGCTTCTGATTCCCAATAGCATTCATCGTAAGGAAGTTCTTTCCACTTTACAAGATATTGCTTCTCATCGTCGCCCCTGTAGAATCCAATAAAAAGCATTACTGACATTCTATACTTCTATAGGCATACGGCACTGATGTCTTCCCATTAACCTTCTCATTTTATTTGAATTTCAGATGATCTGAAGCATACAAACATTTCGGTGGGAAAATGATATTGGTATGCAATAAACAAAAGAAGGTAGAAACTGGACCTGCAAGCAAGGACCCGGTCAACAGTTGTCCATTCGGGTCGAATGGCAACAAAATCATCATCTGTATTATTACTTGAAGAAGGTTGACGATGGAAATTGTTAACCTTCTGCTTCAGACGTGGGTATGTCTTGAATGCTTTATTAAATTCTTTCTCTGGAACCCTGACAGAAAATCAATAGGCAGGTAAATGGAAATTCTCAAACTGACAATTGTCAAGTAAAACTAGCTCACTACCCAAAATGGATATACAATTGCCAGAGTAGTATGAAAGAAACCCGCTTGCATTTAGAAATGGTTTTCAGAGAGATACAACTTTATTGTAAGCCATCCACTATTCTTAAAGAGAGTCTAAGAGATCGAGCAAACAGATTTAGCCCCTATACATAGTGATAAGCTGAAACCAATTATAAATTACCATGTGCAATGTAAATACGATAGTCCCTTCCACTTCACAAGATATTGTTTCACGAAAATCTGGTTTGTAACCTGCTTTAAGGCATCACCGGCAACAGTAGGTCGCATGGCACAATCCAGAATCTTGTCAATATCAATCAGTGGGCTCACCTGTAAACATAGGAAATTTCGTTCTCAGCCATCACCGAAGCATATCATCTGTAGCTGGTTTAAATAGAAGCAAAAGTAGGCAAAGGAAACATACACATTCCGGACAGCGCCAGCTATCAGGGGGAGGAGCCTTTAACGGGGGAAGCAAACACTTAGCATGATATGCATAGTTGCATGTCTCACATTCCATAAGATTCTCGCTTTCCCCACACTCTTGACAGGAATTATCTTTCTGCACACCCCGAAAAAGAAGCATAAGAAAATACTTGTTGTGATTTCAAATTGAAACAAAATATGGCAACACGACAGATTTCAAATATTATCAGTTATTGAAGAAGTTATAAACAAACCACGTCAGTCCTGACAATCTTCTCAAACTTCTCCTCAGCTCTTCCAGGTTTTCCAGTCCCAAAATCGCCATCGTCATCAGATTCGTCAATATTATAAATTGGCTTTCGGTCTGATCTAGTGCGCAGCCTCTCAACCAAGCTACTCATATTCTGCAGAGTCAGAGAATATATTGAATCAGCATTCAATGATGCGTGTGTTGAACTTGGAAATGCTCTTACTGGCTTAAGCTATATAATAAATTAAATGGTCCGACGACCTGTATCAGTAAATGCAGTGAGAGGCCAAACCCAACTACCTACATAGAACATGTTGTTGTTTGGAAATTTATGTCAATTCCCCCACTTTCTGTTTGTCAAAGTTTGTTTTGTGAAAATGATATGCCTTATAAGCTCAGCTTCAGGTATGCTCCCGAAGTACCTGAGCAGATATCATTCCCTTCTATTGACTGATCAGTCTTTCTCAGCAGGAAAGAGAGATTATATACGTATTCCCAAATCATCAACTACTTTTAACAAAAGGTGATATTATCTTTAACTAAAACGGCAAAAAAAAAGAAAAAGGTAAATTCTCATGAAATAAACCGAAATATCTGTGCATGAATTAATTAGATACTAGGCCTGAACCAAAACGGGAACAAGAAAAGATCCTATAATCAACAAATAAAGAAATAACATTGAATCACCTGTCTCGTTATTATAGAGCGGTTCTCTTTCGAAAAAAAAGATGGATAATTAAGGCAAAAGGAATTGCAAGAGGAAACGAAACAATATTGCTTCAAGCATACATGATTACATCAAATGTAACCCCGAATGGTTGCAGCTAACACATACTCACGAGAGCACATAAAAACATAGGCAGATATATAGAACAGCAAAAGTAGCTGATCAGGATAATTCATAACAATCCCTCATGATCTTATTAAAAACCAACATAACTATGTCATTCTAGAGCAACACCTCAATTTTCAAATTGCGAACCAAGAACAGAAAAAACACATGCAGATATGAACTAGAGCAGCTGAAAATTCAAGTAACCGAGTCCACATTGAACACAGAAATCAAGAGCGGAGCATCAAAACTGATACACAAAACGCTAAGATCAAAAGGAAATGACGATATGTGAAAAGCACGAGTCCAATTCGCCGGAAAAACCCTAACGGACAGCGAATTGGGACCGTTTTGAAGAGTTTCATGGACAGGCGAATCAGAATTGGGCCAGCATTAGTGAGGTGGTGTGTGAGTGAAGGAAAGGTAAAACGGAGCAGAATGTAAAGGAATTAGAGAGATTTACCGGAGCTCAATGGATCTGAGGACCTCCGAATGGTTGGAGTGGTTGCCTGAATTCCCTGAACCCCGAGAACCAGCGGGTTAGAGAAATTGAAACGGAAAGGGGTAAAAGGTAATATATGAACCCTGGTCACTCGAAGATTTAGCGTGAGACTTTGTTTTACCGGATGGGTTTATATAGCCTCGGCTTGTATGTAAGGGACTAAATCGTCTTTCTCTCTGTCTTGATGGCCGGTAAGAACGAGGTTTTACCTTTTGGTTATGGGGATGAAAATATAATTTGATGGAAGCACATGGGTTGTGAAGTGAATTAGTGATGAAAGAAATGTGATCATACTAGTACATTGTGTTGTTTTGTGTACTAAACCCTAATGGACATGTAGTTGGCTTTTGATTGATTTTGTGGGTTTGATTAGCATTTTATGGTAACTGACTATAATGGTTCGAACACAGATGTTTTATTTTGGTACGGAACCAGTCTTGTTTGTGTTATGATTGGAATTTTTACTGTTAGGGTTTGTTAGAAGAAGTAGAAATAACTAACTGTGCATGATCGTATGAGTTTTATTACGCATTTAATAAACTTGTATTCGCTTTAATTAAGATATATTATTTGTTCCGACATTCAGGCGATATGTGTTATGTTTAAACGCGCGTGTCCTTTCTTGTGTCGGTTATGTTACGTGTGTGATAAGTAACATGCATGGTAATTGTGATTATAAACCAGGTGTATGCGGTGTCAAGATTTGACACATCCCACCGAGAAAACAGCAAATATCGACACGTGTATGCATGTTAGATACATATATTTTGCTTATAAACGTTTAGGTTCCAATATAGAACATTTCGTTTGTTTAGCTTTAATGATTTCTCAAATTTGAGTAGCACCTAATGTAATATCTTAAACAACAGTGCAAACTCACACGTTGATATAACGATTGAAGTAATCTCCATGAATGTTGTTAGACTATGTCAACTTAATTGTTAGATTTTTAAAATCGAATTTTAGTATTTTGTCCTAAATAACACAAATGCATATTCTCAATATTTACAGTTAAGAGAACTCGTAGCTCATGTCGCGGTCATGTGAGAAATTTACTAATTACACAAATAAAAAAGAAAGTTGAGTAAACTAAAAATATATATGAAGTTCTTGGGCAAAAAGAAATTACATGTAATCTCAATGGACCGTTTTACAAATATCCAAAAATTGTGAAAATTTGTGCATGTATGCCAAGTTGCCAACTAAAATTGAGGACAACAAAGTTTCAAATAAATAAGGCAAACTCATAGCTCATATCGGATTTTTTAGCTTTTAAAGTGTAATCAATGCCCCCGGATATGTTCAAATATGAAAATAATGAGTTTACCTTTTATGCTCATATTTGAAACATAATGAGTTTTCATTTTATTGCAGTCAAAAACTCAAAATGATGAGTTTTCCTTTCATGCTTATATATGAAAATGATTACGTTTCTTTCATTCTCATATGCCAAAAACAACAATGTCCTTTTCGGGAATATTAGGTTAATCCTGATAAAGAAAACAAAATACAGGTTATCTACAACATAATCTCATAAAAATCATGAGGCCTGATTAAGAAGCTAATCATGAGCATATCCAAAGTTCCTAAAATACAATATCTAGAAAACTCACCAACCCCCTTCCATATTTAGCAAATTGACAAAAAAAATAAAAAATCCAATGCGGTGAGCGTGGATCGAACATGCGACCTTCAAATCTTCAGTCTGACGCTCTCCCAACTAAGCTATCCCCGTAACAGGTATTCCACATCTTTAGGGCATCTCCAACAATTATTTCTATACTCATACTCATATATACCTATGTTTTGAGTCACCCAAACCCATTACTATTCAAACTCATATTCCATCTCCAACCATTATGTCAAAACCCATACTCATACCCAAAAAAAAATTTCTTATTTTTCAAGTTTTTTTCATTTGAAAACAAGATTTTCATTCAAATTATTTAATTTTCGGCCTCATTTTTTCTGGACCTTTAATTTTGAATGATCTTTCAATATGGGCCGAGTATTTTTTTACCGTTGGAGGATCAGAACAGAGCTCACGTGGGATGATCCACATGTGCGCAGCTCCGGTTCAACTCATGCATCGCGCGTCTGCAGCTTCCGCACGTTTTTTTGTCGTCTAGCGCATGTTTTTCACAGACGAAGCTTCACGTGCGTTGCTCCTGCGGCTGCCGAGTCCCTTCACTTGCAGCTGCACCTTCTGGGTCCCACGCCAAGTAATTTGGGTTTCCTCCTTGCAACTCGACACATTTTGGGTCGTGGGTCTGGTAGGAACTCATTTATGGGTATAGGTTTTGAGGGAGTCCTTCTAGTGAGGACCTTTAAGTTGAAGACTTGGTGATGACTTTTCGGTTTATGGTTTAAAAGAATCAATTTTCGATCACATTTTGACATCTCATCCGTTCAGTTTTTAGGTTTATATGAGTTGATCATTTCTACAAATTTTCACCCAAATTGGTGTTCGTTAAGATAACAAACTAGATCAAATTAATAGACGAACCAAATCTGTCAAATATGAACCGTTCAAGTTTATAATTGATAAATCACACTTATGAATGTTTTAATAATTTTTAATATAGCTGAAAATTTGAAGAAATGATATACTCATAAATACCTATAAACTAAACGGTCAAGATGTGGATATAAGCTCGAAAGATGAGATAAGCCGAAAAGTCTTCACCAAGTCCTTAACTTAAGGGTTTTCACTAGAAGAGCTTTATAGGTTTTGATTGTTAGAGATGAGTTTTTATGGGTTTTGAGTATGGGTATAGGTATAACAACCCTTGTTGGAGATGCCCTTACAATTCACTTCAAAGAGCATCCGTAATCCAGAGGCCGAATATATCATGTCCAATCACAGATGTTACTCTTCACTATTGAGAGGTTTCTCTATCATGTCCAAACTCATATGTTATTACTATTCACTCTTCAGAGGTTAAGATTACATGAAAGTTTTATTCACACGACTCAGAATGCTAGAATCCAAGCGCAAGAAATCCAACTGTATGAAGTTTTGCTCTCGTTAAACACCAAAATACAAAATTTAGCATTCATCAAATGCCAAAGGACTCAAAAGCAAGACAAGAAAAACAACACAGCAAGCATCTTGATGTGATTATGCAGCTTCATATTTTACAGGAAAATTGCTCCATTTGTCCTAGCAACTCTTCTTTCAAATGCCTGAAAAGCATTTCACAAATCTAAACTAAACATTCTAAGCTACTGTCCGGCGCAATCTGACTGGCTGACTCTGCTTTTGTTTATAATAAAAAGCAACAAATAAAATGATGTATCAAGTATACAAAGAGTGCATGTCATGGGGTGATTAGTCTTCAGAATAAATTGTTGGATGGAGCTGAATGTGGCAATCATCGAATGAACCCTTTGACAAAGCAAAAAGACATTTGAAGCAAGTAAACAGGCCTTGTATTCCCCATCGTTCACATTCTCAAAATCGGTGAAGAGTAGTAGCTCATATCAAAGAATAACTATCTATGTACCTATCTGTTCAGAGGCTCTAATTGAACTTCCATCCTTCCTGATGTACGTGATTCTTTCCCTGAATGTATACCATTTGGACTCAACAAGTCAACAGAGTCATCTTCCTCAAGGTTCCCCAGCACCCAATTGCTTCTGCCAACACTTCTATCCCTCCTTCTTTGTCTTTCACAGTATTCCAGATATATTACTATCACAGCACAGATCAAGAACCAAACTATCAAAGCCCAATTTAGTCCCCCACATTTTCACCGCCATATCTATCACCTAAATGCCGCAATCCTGTGAAAAGTGCTCCAAAACCTACTACTATGGCACTCCTGCCACCGATCACATGAAGATACTCCCACATAAGCCTTTTAGAGGAAACCTGCTCTCCGTTATTTGGTCTCTTTGGCCGTAGGTATGCATTCACTGGTTGCATACAAACCAAAAATATAGCCGTAGTTCCAAATTTAACATGTAATGAGCCGAAAAAGAAACCACGGAGCTCAGCAACAGCAAAAAGCAGGGCAAGTAGAACGATTGCCAAACCTGAGTACTGCAAGTATACATGAATCCGATACCAACCATCACCCTTAACATGTTTTAAGTATCTAGCCGCCAGTACTCCACCAGGAAGCAAGATAGCCCAAGCAAGAAACATCATAAATCCATGCACGGCTAACACTGGCTGCAAATCCTGCTCTGCCTCGGCAGAACCACGCATAAGCAGCACCCTTATAGGCCTACTGCTGGTAACAAAATGCATATTTTGATCACTAAGATGATCATCTGACCATGTAGCACCCATTGCCCATATAACTTTAAGAGGAGTAGTTCGATCGATTATGTTTTTGCACTCAGGCTTATCGCTCTTACCACATGATGGTTTCAAAGGACGAGTGAACTCGAATGTAATGATCCCATTTTCTGACCTGCACCTCACATATGTCAAATTCTCATAAGTTGGATGCACACTTGAGGCATCCTTTCCATCAATCCAGTAAGTATTTACCCGCCCTTTGCCAATATTATCAATCCAACCCACATAAGCATAGCTGTTCACCATTCCCCTACCAAATCCTATTGCCAAGAAACCACTTTTCTTCTCACCCCGGACTGCAATGGATATTGAATCATGTGCCAATGTCCAAAATAATGTAACTTGCTGATCATCCAAAATCACACTGCTATTATACATATCCGGCAGACCCCCATCAACCACCTGTACCTTATATCCCATTTTCTGATCATAAAGAGATTGATAGTACACTAGGTTTGGGGTATTCCTGTCTGGTGCCCAAACTAACTCCTTGGGACTGGCTTGAACTCCTTGAGATTCCGGTCCTCCAGCATAAATAGTCTCACTTGTATTCCTCAGTGTAGCATTCCCACCAAGAGGATCTGAAGTAATGTAGAGAGCAACATCATGTCCAGCTTGTATTGAAAACGTGACCGGCACCCCTCTCTCTACTCTCAACACCGGAGCCTCTTTCTTGTTAATGTAAAGAACCTTGGAAGGGTTAGGAGGGTCTGGATAATGCACTGCCGGCCCGGAAGTAACCACCAGCGGGGCCTTTGCATCGGCAATAATGAGATGCTGATCCTCCTTGTCTTGGGCATCTATAGGACCATAACAGTCATCCACATGCTCAGAAACATTCAGCTGCAAATAGCCATAAGCCACATCCTGGGGCCCCCCATGGTTTTGGGGAAGATAGTAAGGCTGAAGAGTATCCGGTGGCCTGATCGGCCCCAACGCCCAAATCACCACCATTTTCTCAGTATGGTTCACCACTACATCATACTTCTGATCAGCAGATTCCAACGGCCTCTGGTACCTGATAAACGACACGGCATCCCTGCGGTGGCCATAAACCAATTTGGTATTGTTCAGCAAGCCATTCGGGGCGCTCCCTTGGTACATTGTATCAGGGCAGACCCCTTTGGCAGAGCCGTCCTTGTACTGGGTGCACTCGCTGTACTTTGTGATGTAAAAATCACTCACGAACGGCATTCCTTCCACATCGAATCCGGCGACGGCCACATCAGCTCCGAGCATGAACTGCTTAGTAGCTTTGGGTGTGGCCCACCCGAAAGCCATGTAGTTGGTCGACCCGGTGGCAGCCTCCAGCCCAATATCAATCACATTCTCCTCAGGACGCAATGTCCATCTGATCCTAAAACTGTCAGACAAACTCTTGCAGTTCACCAGCATAGTCGGCTCAGTATGAGCCTGACTGGTCCCATTCCCTGAATCGCTCGCCGGCGACGGAGAGGGAGCCAAATCGGAGCCGCGGTTGATTACATCGCGGAGCAGGATGTGACCGAAATCGGAGGAGGTGGGGAGGTCCCAGACGGCGAGGACTTGGATCTGATCCCAGGTGACATTGTCCCTCAGACGCACAGTGAAGCTTGCGCTTTTGTAGGTCTGGTTGAGTTTCTGGTCGGAGACGACGAAGCCGGCGGTGAGGTTGTTGAAATCGGGGGCGACGGCGCCCCACCAGTGGACGTCGGAGCCGGAGAGCATGTCGAAATTGGAGACCTTGAAGGAGCAATCGTCGAGTATTTTGATGGAGCCTCTGAGCTGGTGCTGGAGCATTTTGAATTCGGATTCCAAGTTGACGAGGGGGCTGGTTTTGGGGCAATCCGGATCGGCATGGCAGAGTGTAAGGAGGAGAAACCCTAGGAAGATGAGGGTGGTGGGTTTGGGAGGCATGAGATCCGGATCAGATCGGATCTTTTGGTTTGGAGAGAGTTTGGGATCCAATCACCAGTTTGTGTGTGAACAGGAATTGAATGATGATGATGAGGTTGATCGGAGAAAGGTGGAGGCTCGGCGTTGATGCAGTGTTGTTGGGTAAAAGAGTAAGAGGAAAATGGAGTGGACTGGTTGCGTGCCACTTTTTAAAAAGCGGTTCGCCACGTTCTCTTCTCTTCGGGTGCAACAATTTCATTTAGAGCATCTTCCCGGCATATAGATTAATTTTTTGTTAAATTTAACAATAGTTATGATATTTAACAATTTAAATAACAATTGTGTTCGAGCAGTAATTGTTAAATGTAAGTTAAGTAATATTTTTAACGAATTATAAACTTACACGTGGATAAAAAATGGAGAGAAAACATAAGTTTCTCTTTAGCAATTCTTGTCTAAGTTGATAAATTTATCAATTTAGTTTAGCAATGTTAGGATTTAGCAATATTTTAGGTATTCTGCTGGAGCTCTTATTCATCCCAAAAATTGATAAATTTTAAAAAAAAATTGATTTAGCAATACTGTTGGAGATGCTCTTAGATCCACTAACCATTTGTATGTCTGTACGTTTTGGTAATATTTGTTATGTATTTAAGGTATTGGGTTGTTTTTTAGCTTGTCACTTCTACAGACTGAACAAAATAGTTCCAGAAATATATGCTTCTGTTCATAATTAGAAACTAGACATACAGTCATGGGCACAAATGAAATGTATTTGATATAGTTTATTGGTTACCTACCAAGAAGAATACCATATATACAGGTAATGTGGCTATTGGAAAAAACAAATTGTTGACAATGTCCTATGGGGACGTTATTTACAGAAAAGAATGACCTCGATGCCAATATTTAAGCACTTCTGTTTGATGTTACGTTAGTGAGAAATCCACCAAACAGGCTGTGATTCTCATCGTCAACGCCGCCCCATCTGGAAGCACAATCCGACACCAAATGAGACTTCCGATTGGCCTATCAGCACAGACAAGCACTTCTTAACTCTGATAACTGACACAAGTGCTGGAGAAAACTACAAAAGCTTTCCGGTGTTTCAATTTTGAAGCTGCAGCCTGCATATTTTCTAGATAACTGTTTCCTTGACATCTTTAGGCGCCACGACATCTGCCAACTCTATAATTGTTCAGCTACAATGTTACCAGACAATGTTCTGTTTGCAGTACTGTGCTGTTCAGCAAATTATAAGACTCAAAACACCTGAAAACCTTACTTCCCGTACGAATTACGAATGATAACAAAGCTATTGTTGATGTTCATACATTTTGGATTCTTGTTAATGAGAACAATGATGAACCAAACCTTGTTATACAATATGCGCAGTTGTGCACCACAAAAGATGACCACACTCGCCACACATAAACTGCTGCTTCTGCCAGTTTCCTTCCTTCTGTTCACTTTCACTACTCTTGTTCATGTTATACTCCAGGGATACAAAAGGAGGATATCTCACAGATACATGCATACAGATATTATAAGACCAATGATAAATGATAAAAGAAGAACCGGCAACTTATAAATGCAAAAGAACAAGAATGCATGCGCTTCCAAGACAGAAATAAAAATGCACATGATGATGAGAAGAGGGAAAGAGCTAATGAAGTAAGTACACTGGGAAATAACTCATTGAAACGGAAACTTTTATTGAAACACTAACTGCAATAATTTACAAGAAACTCAACGCTACATAACCGGTTAAGGTTTCAGTTACAAGCAAGCATAGATGACAAGTTAAAACTAAAACAACAACTCTTTTGCGAACAGTGTACAAGGAAATGCTACATGTCTCACACAATAGTCTACAAATATTCATCAATCTCTTTTGACAATTATTTTCTTTCAATTAGTACTATTCTCAACACCCAGACCGTACAGAACACCTGCATATTTCTCGGTCGAGCCATTGAAGAAGGAATCCCTCAATTTCCTAAAGGTGCAAGCTGTAAGCAAACTGTCGGAGCCTGCTTGATGGCACACACCAATTCTTTCCACATCCAACAGTTCTGCAAGCTTGTTCAACCCACCATGGAGGCTGTTGCAAAACTTCATCATATGCTTGATATCATACACCATTGGGAAGTATATCTTGATCAAATCAAAGAAACCGGCTTGTGTATCAGGCAAACTCCTACAAGTCAATAGCTTGAGCATGTATCCAAAATCATACCCGCTATGGAAGGTGACCCAATGCACAGCATCGTTCAACACAATACCTGAAGACATCAAAAGCTCAGCAAAACGATTCACATCAATGCCCTTCTCGCTGTTCTTCTTGAAGTCCATCCCACATTGACGCAACAACTCGATCGAATCGGCGGCAAAGATGTCCTCGGTGACATTGAACTCGCGGAAATTGAATTGCCAAATGAAGAAGTTTTCGGTTCCACAGGTAGGAAGGTTCCCATTCTCGTCAGAGAAAGTGAGGCCCAACTGAATCAATTTCAACATGTCAACGTTGTCTTTCAAAGTCTGATAGTTGTAATCACTGATGTTCTTAAAAGCTCCAACAGGGCGAAGAACAACCCCAGGGAACTCGGTATCCATAGCAACATAGTTATACTTGTCAACAATACCACGGATAATATGGAACTCTTCTTCAAGATTATCATTCCACACCTCCCGGATTCGAATCGAATCCTCTTTCGGCAAAATTGACATTTCCAATATACCAAATTAAGCAACACAGCGACCAAGCCCAGATCTTTAAACACAGCCTAATCGTTCAAGAACGAAATTCAACCCGAAAACCTCAACTTGGCTGAACCAGATCTAGACCCAACCCAAATAAATAATATATAAGCAGACAGAAGAACCTCAAGAACCTCAAAGCGAAGATCTTTCAGCGAGTCAAAGAAGGATTGTAGTCGGATCTAAAACAGAGAGATAAAGAAAGCGTGAATTAAAGAAAGAAAAAGCAGAAGTAATAAAGTAAGTAACAGTAAGAAGATGGAGTGATTGGAGATCTGACCTTGGACGTGTGAGATTGAGGGATGAGGAGAACGGATCTGGGAGTTGGGAACAGCGATATGGGTTGGTCCGGCTAGGAAGAGGAAGGTCAACGAAGACGAAGGCGGAGGAGAAAGAGGAGGGTGAGGAAGAACGTGGCTTCAGAGACCTTTACTGGGGGTGGGTTCTTAACGACTGTGAGGACAGGGCCCCCGAAAACACAAAATGCTGCAAGCGAATGGATGAACCCTCCCACGAAACGACCGCGTTTTGTCCGTGGACGAACAAACGGCGCCGTTTGGTTAGGGATAATCCCTTTCTAAATCATGTGTTTGGTTCATTCACTCTGAATTTGGTCTGATTTGATTGAATTTAGCATGCTTCATCATGCATGGAATGGATAACACCATATATGTGCATAAGGTGATTATTTTAGTAATACTGAGATTTCGAGTTATATTGTTAGTTAATTAACGTGTGTCTTTATTACGACAAGAATTTCAGAATGAAATTATAAAATAATTGCGTTGATCTTACTTGTTAAAATTAAAAATTTAAAAACAAATCTAAATATATAAACATGATATAATTAGATATAAATTATATAATCAGTGGACATTGCCAAATAACATTACTAGGAGAAGCCATTCTCAAAAGTGAAATATATTTATTTTTTTTAGAAATAAAAGTAAAATAGAATTTTGCAACATATAGGGGAAGGAAAATATCTATATTTATTGGCTGAAATACATTCTTATCTGATTTTTGTGTATGGTCATAAGTCATACTTGATAGGCTAGGCTAGGCTTGTCCAGTCAGTCAACGCCTATTCGTTTTCAGCTCAACTCGTGGGCCTTCCATACTTGATAGGCTAGGCTAGGCTAGGCTAGGCGACCTGCAATACTTCTATAGTTGGGCCTTGTCCAATGTAATACAGAAACAAACAAGAAGAAGGGATTGCTGAAAATAAAGCGACTGGGCCCCAAGTCAGTAAATATGGAACCACGCCACTTGTAATGATCGATGCTTTCAACCAACGAAAAACAGAAACATACTATGATACGTATGTGTAATGTGTTTATATATATATATACTATAACTAACAATTTTCTAAATTCGTTTTTAAGGGGATCTTGTGATATTTGTCTTATAAATGTTCTCTTTAGAGCATCTTAATAATGTTAGTCATATTTAAGTTAAATTTTTGTTAAATTAGTTAAAATGTTATTTTGGTTAGCCACTTTAAAATATGTATGCATCAATGTTCTCTATTTTAGTTAGCATTACATTAATATTATTCTTTAAATAAAAATTAAATAATTTAAATGTATTTATATATCACCTAAAATATCTTAAAATGAATGTAATAAATTATAGCTAACCTCATTTGAGTTATCTTGCTAGCTAAATATAACTAGCGAGATAGTTAAAAGTTATAATAGTTTAAGTTTGGCTAGTCTACTGAAGCGCCTAAAACATCCAGATAAGTTAAACACACATTCTAAAATACTTAAAGAGTCAAAGTATAGAGTCTGCTAAAGATGCTATTAGTGTTTATATATATCCTCGTTGTGTATTTTTACATCGTCAAGTTATATATGTGATCGTTTATGATTGCTCTTAAACGCACTTTTCAAAGTTGAAAAGATTTAGGGTTGGAAATGAAAGCATAGATAAGTGATTAAGTATTTCTTGAACTTCCCTCAATCATCTGTCATATGTGGTTAATGGTGCATCTCTAAATATGGTTAATTATTTGACTCACCTATCAATTCTTTTATGTAATTTTCTAAATTGCTAATCCTTATGCACGTGGGAGTTAGACATATAAACGTATGCTTTCTTTTCTATTCATTTTCAAGAATAAATATATAATTTGACAAAATGAAGATGCGCTTCTTTGATGGTGAAATTGTAAATGTGTTTTTTGTTTTGTTTTTTTTTAACTTTTTATTAATAACTCACACACCCTACATATGTCAATGAGGTTTGAACCATTACCTCAAGTTGTCAGTTAAACACCTTAACAAACCAAGCCACGGCTCACCGACAAACATTTTGTATGAAATATTGTATGAAATATAAGCTACTTTACGCACAACACCTTTTCACTTCTTATGATGAACATGCAATTCATTACATTATAAACATGACATCAACTATGATATTAGTAAACAAAAAAAAAACAAAAAAATCACCCGTTGCATCTTATCCAGATATAATTAACAAAATCTAATGCTAACCACAATCGCAAGCTGAATGAGAATTTCATCATGAGAAGTAATCCAAAATCGGCCTTAGTTATATTGTTTCAAACGTGTTGCTTCTATGAACAACTCTTGCTTTGTCACATACTTTTAACACATCAAAACGCAACTTTAAAGTGTCGTATAGTCATCGACTCATTGTTATATTCTCTTCGACTTGTTTATTTTACAAATTATTACAAAAACTTCTGATTACTTGAAAATTATAGCAAATCATTAAAATTTTCTAACTATAAATGAGTGAAATTGAAAAGGAAAAAAATTAATTGTGCAAGTGACATGGCAAGAAAGTGTCACTTGTTATTGCGTGGCGAACCCTGATAGGTAGAGTTGATGTCAATACTCGTACAGGGACAATTACTCGATCAGTTCAGTTGAAGAAACCAGTCCCCGATTCTTCTTCGAGAGAGAGAGAGAGAGAGAGCAGCAGCAAAACTGAAAGATCGAAAGGTCGAAATCTCAAAATGCAAGAGACAAAAGACGCGAGCAGCAAGCCGAAGAAGGTCAATCTCTCCGATCACAGCTCCATCAAGCACCTTCTCGACGAGTCCGTCTCAGAGGTCGCTCTTTATTCTGATTTCTTCTCATACAATTTTGCACCGGTTAATGTGTTATAACTGAAATGTTGGCATAAGATTTCTATCCATGTACGCATTCGTGTCTGTGAAATTGTGGATAACTCGTTTATAGATGGAATCGATTATCAATCTCTGTGTTTGATTTTGTTCTCTGATTTTTTCGATTGTAATGCGGTTTTTTACCTTTTATTGATTACTGGTTGGTTGTGTAGATTGTTAAAAGTCGCGGATATGTGGAGGACACCAAGTTAAGTAACTTGAATTTGTTGATTGGAACCATTGTGATAACCATTGCTCTGTTTGCTCAGTTCTACAAGAAGAAATTCCCTGAAAACCACAACTTTCTTATTGGGTGCATTACATCATATCCTTTTTACATGCTTTGCTCTTTTTTGGTCCAATTAAACGAGGTGCCACATGGGTTTTCCCTTTTGCTTTCGATTGTAATTATGTCCCTAGTTTTCATGTTTTGGAGAGTCTGTGAAGGTGTTTATTGATTCATATCCGAAAAGAAGTGTTATTTGATATATGTGGTGTTCAAAGAGGTTTTCTGAAGGATTCATAAACACACATGTTGGGGTGAAGCATATCCTAGTTCAAATTCCCTCCAATGTGTTTAGTCTTTGACTCTGGCAAGTATATTGTCATCAATGGAGTGCTACAGCTGATCTCATACATGAAGGAAAAAAACGCAATTCTGTTCACTCATCCTCCTGTGGTAAGCATATTCTTTTTATTTCTTGGTTTTTCATCTTTTGTTGTGTTATGCTCGTACAATTTTAATGAAGTTGCCATGTGTTAGTCAATGAGAGATCAACAAAGCATGTCTCCCTCTCTCTTTCGTTAATTAGATCTCCGTAAATCCATGCATTAACAGATAGCTCAGTGATACAGTGAGGATGTTCTACTTTTGGGAGTGATTGAGCTGGTTCCCTTTTTGCTATCAAACAAAACATTTGGGCTAGATATATTATACTCTCCTTTTGCCTTCTCTTGTCTGGTATCAGTGTGGCTCTGAGGAAGAACTGAAGAAGTGTTAACAATGCTGTATATCTTTATTGTTTGAATTTTGAAAATGCTCTCTTTGGTACACTGACTTTATCTTGGAATTTTTTTACTAAACGCCGTCTTGCATGAGATAGTACTCTGAACTTGCCAAAGCCTTATTTAGGTTTACAGACATCACACGTTATCAGATCAATATGGGAATGTTGTTTTGGCTAACAATGGGATAGAGATATCAACTCAATTAGAATGTTTAGAAACATAGAGAGCTGGATTTCCAATGTCAGAATTGAAGAAATCTGTGTTACTGTGTAGTTGATATATAGATTTTATCATTTCAGAATTTCTGGCTAGCTGTTCATCATATCCTCTTGACGGAATGCACATTAAATTTATTTGAGATTTAGAGGATATATAGAAGTTGGAATATGGTTTATTTGCCTGTGGGTAAGGAGGGAAAGTTGGCTTGTTTGTTCATTTCTAGTTCTTATTCATTTCTGCAGGGATCCTTAAGTACTACTGGGTTGGTGGTGTCTTCCAAATTACCTAGGTTTTCAGACTTGTACACTCTTACAATAGCAAGTGCAGATTCAAAATCAGTTTCTGCAAATAAACCGGTGGAACTCACGAGGAGCATTACTAAGTGGTCTCTCTCTCTCTCTCTCTCACACACACACACACACACGTACTCACACACGCACACATGGATGTTCATATCAGCAAATGTTTACCAATGTTTTCGCATTGCTTCCTGGAGTTTCAAATTGACCCGGAAGTACTCCACTTCCTCTCTCTTCTGTCCGTTATTGTTTCAGGTTTACTAAGGACGGAGAATTGGTGGAAGGCTTGCTGTGGAAGGAAGTGGATGGACTTATAAACAAGTATGCAATAGAACCAAAGAAGAGCAAGTGAAGTGAATTTCATCTTCGCGGGATCCTCCACAAGATTCAGTTCTCATACACAGCGAACTTTATTGTATGTGTAGTTGTTTAGAGTGAACCTTTGGAAGTGTTGTCATTCAGCGTATATGTAGTCTAAGTTACTATACAAACCAATTCACAATGAACATCAGGGTCCTGAGCGTATTAGTATTTTGAACTTGATCTAGATGTTTGCGCGCCCAGCAGTTGATTTCGTTGATGCTTTGGTAGCTGACCAAACCATCTTTGAGTTATCTCTGCAAATTATAACGACAGAGACGTAAAAGTGGTAAACCACCTAGAGTGGCCCAAAACAAAATAAAAGCTGGTCAAAGCAACAAATCAGGCCCGATAGAAGCAAAACGCTATCTTCTAAAAACGACTGTTCGCAGAATCTTAGATAGTCAGTGACAGAGCAACTCTACAGCAGAAGCTGGTTGGCATTATATGAGGGATTGAATGAAGCGGAAATGATAGGAGAACAAGCAACCTAATCAGAAATGACTAGTCTTGTCAGACTAGTTTGAACTAAATTGCATTGGAGAATGGGAAATAATTGCTAATAGAGCAACCTATTAACCGGGTTTTTAACTGTCATGAATTATGAATATCAACGCATGTCCTTGTGCTCTGTTCATATCAGCCTTTCTATTTTTTTATGTAAGGTCTTATCTGTTGGGTTGGCAAGGCTTTTGCTATTTCGTTTCCTCCTTTCTTGTTGAGTCCTGCGGTCCTCATTCTCCTTCTGCTGCAGCTGCTTCAGCCTTCAGGTTCAGTATCTCTGTTGTTGACTTCATTACTGTTTCTCTCTTCCTAGTTATCTACCTTGTATTCTAGGCTCGAGCCTGCATTTCCTGTTCTTTTTCTTCTTCTTCTTCTTCTTCAAGTTTAGGCCTCTTTTATTGTTTGTTTTATGAGTTTTCATCTGCTCATTCTTATTCTGGTGTGTTTTGTGCCATGCTTTCCTTCACCCTTGTTTGCCTCTTTTGCCTTTTAATTATTCTACATCTCTTCTTTACATACCAACCACTTCAATAATCTGAAAACTGTTTCTATTATCCAAACGAGGGTAGCTGGTAGCAGAGAGGCAGAGAGAGTTGAGACTAAAAACCATGTCTTAATGTAAAAAATCCATGTAAAAAATTACTAAACCATGTGATTAAGTCATTAAGATATCTATTAGTGTTTTACTAATTTCATCATTACTGTTTTTCCTTTATTACGAGTATAATTTATGAACATTTTATGAAGATGCAATTTTTCGAAGCACATGAAATAACTGTGACCTCATTTTGAAGCTGCAGGGTATTCCCTGGAGAACCAATTGACTACTGTTTGTCTCTTATCTCTTTGACACAAGTTCAAATGGCAGCTAGTAAACAAGCATTTTTCCAGGTCCTCATTGGTGACTTCTGCCGGCACCTGGTAAGTTTTTCAGCTCCTTTTTTTTCAAAGAATTTACTAGTCATAAGTTGCCTCAGTTTGATACCTTGTCATTTTGGGAAGATCTTAATTTTCAACATGGCTTTGTCCGGTTTAATCCACTCATTAGGACGGGGGTCAACATATCTCGTCATTTCTTTTGGTCAATATCTTTAACATTCTTACCAACATAGTGTTGATTATGAATTGTTTTGTGGGTTGAACAAGTGATGAGAAGCTTGAATGAAGTATACATAAAGTCGACTCATTTTCTCAACGTCTCGGTGACTAGTGGTACTGTAATAATACAAGTCTTTCAAACACTTTGATTAACTGATTTCTATATGAACTACTTTTTTTTTTTTTTTTTTTTGAGAATGCTCTATATTAAGTCTTTGTACTGAGATATATGCACAGTGCTTGTTATGTGAAAGGGTTCTTTTGATTTAATACCATAAATATCTCTAAATACATTTTGTAGAAAATGCCAACTGCGTTTGTGGACAAATTGAGGGGAACACCACCTTTCAAATGCGTGCTTAGAGATCCCGACGGACAAAGTTGGGATGTGACACTGAAAGAGAGAGCAGGTGGCTTGTTCTTTTGTAACGGTTGGCCGAAGTTTGTGAAGCATCATTGTTTGGATGAAGGGGACTTTTTGGTGTTGTATTGTACTGGCAAGCATAAGTTTGATGTCAAAATTTATGATGAAAGTGCCTGTGAAATGGATTTAGAAGTATCCAAGAGGAGAAGACTCACTGATGGAAGTAGTAAGTTGTACTTTGTTGAGCACTTTTAGTAATTTTGGTATGCTTTTTTATCTGACAGAACATCTCTCACTCGAAATCATGTTTCAATTTTGCTCTGTATAGGCGTTCAAGTCATGTCTGGAAAGGCTGTAATTGAAGAAATACCATCTGGATTGACAGTGTTCAAGTCAAAGTATTCATGTTTTATGAAAACTTTGGTCAAATGTAAACTTTATGAGATGGTAAGTACTTCCTACAATTTTATTAGCCAACTACATATGTGAAAATCTTTCTCCTATTGTGATCTGGAAATTATGAATCATTTGAGTGGAAACACTTGTAGCATGATGGCTTTATGGTGTATCTAAGTTATCTTTTATGTGCATTAATCTCACTCAACATCAATGATCCATCAGCCATTTGCGTTGTATCGGTTTCATTCTCTTTACTGATACCAATAATGTTCCAATTGCAGACGATTCCCCGGAGAATAGTGATAGCTGAGGGTCTTGAGAAAGGCACTGTAAAGCTTCAAGATCCAAAAAAGAGATCACAGATAGTTAACACTAATGTCACCAAAGATGGTCGTCTCAAGCTTACTAAAGGTTGGAGCCAAAGTTGCAGGGAGTTCGAGATTTCAATTGGAGACAAGATTGTTTTCGAGTTTGTCGAGCCAAATGTGATTCTAGTTCATAACTTGAGAGGCAAAGTTGTGATACTTGAAGGTCCTAAAGTTGTGGACTCTAGCAACTACAAGAAATTCTAGTTCACAGCAGTTTCTTTTGATTGGAGATGATGTTGTATTTCCTTAACTGAAGGATGTTTATCGTTCCCTAGACTAAATCCAGACAAGTAATAGAAATAGCAGATCCTTCTGATCTTATGCCAGGATTTACTATGTATTTGTTTGATTAGTACAAAACTTGTAGTCGGTGACATTAAATTATCTTCCTCCATTTCAGCCCCTTTCCCTTCATATTCTCCATAATTATTAAACCACGCACCTTCTTCATCAACTAGCTTCTCCTTCACCAAGCTCTTTGATATGGTCTCTTCCTGCTCCAAAACTCACATACACCACTCACCACTCTTCAGCTTGGTCATCAACCCATTTCAATACTTGGTGCATTTCTCAGTTGATCATATCAACCTTCTCAAATTCACAGCAAATAGTGGAGGTAATTCTTCGTTTACCTTCACCAACTCCAGCGACTGTGTTGACATCAAAATCGGTTTTGAATTTTAAAGGTAGGACCCCCAGCCAGGGTAGGCCCACTACTCCTAATACCGCCTAGACGAACTCGGGCTCCGCCTAGCCCGCTTAGGCCCAATTCGGTTTTTTTATTGTTTTTTTCGGCAACCGGATTCTCTTCTCGCTTCTACAACCTTCTTCTGTTTTCCTTTTTCCCAAGCCAAAACCAGTCTCTAGTCTCTTCTCATCTCAAAACACCAAACCCAGAGAAGAAGAAATCCCTCAACAACACAATTGCAGATCAAAATGGCTAGCCGGCAAGCTGCGAAGCTCAGCAAATCGGCGATGGTTTTGGCGGCCATGAACGGCGCCTCCAGAACCTCAAGAAGAACCCTCACCCGGTGCCGCCGTGAAACAGCAGTGGCTGCCGCCTCAAAGCTTTCCCCGGATCCCTTCTCTCGAGCCAGTAATGTCGTTTGGGATCCAAGTCATGTCGTTTTGGCAAACGCCTTCACTCGGAGCTTTCACTCCTCCGCTCCGCGTCTCTACTCCGCCAGCAGCAGCGCCGCTCAGGTATCCGAATCTTCAATTTCTGATTCATTTTTGAGATTGATTTGTGAAACTGAAATGGCAAGTGTGTGAAAGCAGGCTCAGCAGAACGAGTTCACGGAGATGGCGTGGGAGGGCATAATTGGGGCGGTTGAGGCCGCCAGAGTTAGCAAGCAACAGGTGGTGGAATCTGAGCACTTGATGAAAGCTCTGTTGGAGCAGAAGGATGGTTTGGCCAGGCGAATCTTCACCAAGGCTGGTCTGGACAACACTAGTGTTCTCCAGGCCACTGATGACTTCATTGCTCAGCAGCCCAAGGTACATTTGTTTATTTCGAACTATATATTTTGCGATTTCAATTCATTTGTTAAAGAGAGATTGAACATTGTGCTGTTGTGCTTAGGTGATGGGTGGCACCAGTGGACCTATAATAGGCTCGCATCTGGGGGGTCTGTTGGACAATGCGCGACGGCAGAAGAAAGAAATGAATGATGATTTTGTGTCTGTGGAGCACCTGCTGTTGGCGTTTCAGTCGGATACACGGTTTGGGCAGCAATTGTTCAAAAACCTTCAGCTTAGCGACAAGGATTTGAAGGAGGCTGTTAAACATGTTCGTGGAAACCAGAGAGTCACTGATCAGAGTATGATCTTTACCTGAACTGTCAGTTTAAAGTTGTTTGTTCACTAGGTGGTATCATAGAGCTAAGTGATTGTTTATACATCCTCAAGGAACAAACACAAAATGCTTTGCTTGTTGGGTATTGCCAGCTTGTAGTTTTCCTAAAATAATGCATTTTGTGTTTCCGTAGATCCTGAAGGAAAATATGAGGCTTTGACAAAGTATGGAAATGACTTGACTGAGCTCGCCAGTCGTGGCAAACTTGATCCTGTTATTGGACGGGATGATGAAATACGGCGCTGCATCCAGATATTGTCCAGGAGAACAAAAAATAATCCCGTTATTATTGGGGAGCCTGGTGTAGGGAAAACAGCAATTGCTGAAGGGTGAGTTTATCTATTTCTTTATCATGATTCTTTAGTAACTTTTAAAATGTAGACAGTAGGTTATATTAGTCTAACTGATTGGTCTACACTACTAATATACTTTTCAAATTAAGTTTTAGTTAGTGAACCACCTGGATGTTCGGCTATACTTAACTAATGCTTTTCTCACAACTGATGTTATTTTTCCTGCTGTCATACTTTGCCAGATTGCTCATTCTGCATCTTTGCATCTTTCTGCTTTCTTGATTCATTACACCTTTTATGTTATCTGCAGATTAGCTCAACGGATTGTGCGTGGGGATGTTCCAGAACCCCTGTTGAACAGAAAGGTAGTCATCTCAACTGTTAAAAAAAAAAAAAAAAAATTGTTACTTTTTCTTTCCTTTAATGATACGACTGTTGTATATCTTTTAGCGGAAAACAAACCTTAGTTTCAAGTTGGATCAAAATTTTGCGTTAGTTGTTCAAAGTTGGCTAGGTGCAACTTTCAGGATATTACCATTGATTCAATTCATTCTAAACTACACCGTTTATTGTAGAAATAGTTCCCTTTCTTGATGTTCTATTTTGGATATCAATTTGTACTTTGCATGTATTCTCCAGTTGATTTCCTTAGATATGGGTTCGTTGGTGGCTGGGGCCAAGTTTCGCGGTGACTTTGAGGAAAGATTGAAAGCTGTATTGAAGGAAGTTACTGCTTCAAATGGACAGATCATATTATTCATTGATGAGATTCACACTGTAGTAGGAGCAGGTTTGTGTTTTCTTCATGACAAAGCTAGTCTTTTTCTGTTGAATCTGTGAGATTGTCTTCTTATATCCTTGTACATGGTTATTGTTGTTAGGGGCTACAAGTGGTGCAATGGATGCTGGGAACTTGTTGAAACCAATGCTTGGACGGGGTGAGCTACGGTGTATAGGAGCAACCACGTTGAATGAGTACAGAAAGTACATTGAGAAGGATCCTGCACTGGAACGTAGATTTCAGCAGGTGTTTTGTGGTCAGCCATCTGTCGAAGACGCAATATCCATTCTCCGTGGGTTGCGTGAGCGCTACGAGCTGCATCATGGTGTGAAAATATCAGATAGTGCCCTTGTTTCTGCAGCAGTTCTTTCTGACAGATACATTACAGGACGGTTTTTACCTGACAAAGGTATGCTTAGAGCCTCCAGTTTATCTCTCTTCTTTGTTTGGAAGTTATGCTTATTGCATTATTCCTACAGCCCTCCTTTTTTAGTTTTGTAACTTAGTTTCTTTGTTTCAGCTATTGATCTTGTTGATGAAGCTGCTGCAAAGCTGAAAATGGAGATTACCTCTAAGCCAACTGAGTTAGATGAGGTAGACAGAGCTATACTGAAATTGGAGATGGAGAAGCTATCTTTGCAAAATGACACAGATAAATCATCGAAAGAAAGGTTAAGCAAGCTGGAGAGTGACCTCTCATTGCTCAAACAGAAACAAAAAGAATTTAATGAACAGTGGGATCGTGAAAAGGCCCTCATGACTCGAATACGATCGATTAAAGAAGAGGTATTCCTCAATCTTGTGTTGTCTAAAAATGCCCATCAATTAATGCATCGATTCTTCTGATCTATGGGTGTTCCTAATTTTGTAGATTGATAGAGTAAACCAAGAGATGGAAGCTGCTGAACGTGCGTATGACCTAAGTCGTGCAGCAGAGCTCAAATATGGAACTCTAATGTCCCTGCAGCGCCAGTTAGAAGAGGCTGAGAAAAACCTTGCTGAGTACCAGAAGTCTGGAAAATCTTTTCTACGAGAAGAAGTCACCGATCTTGACATTGCTGAGATTGTAAGCAAATGGACTGGTATACCCTTGTCAAACCTTCAACAGTCAGAAAGAGACAAGCTAGTCATGCTAGAACAGGTACTTCATAAGAGGGTAGTGGGTCAAGATATAGCCGTGAAATCGGTAGCTGATGCAATTAGACGTTCAAGGGCAGGTCTCTCGGACCCTAACCGCCCTATTGCAAGTTTTATGTTTTTGGGTCCTACTGGTGTGGGAAAAACAGAGCTTGGAAAGACCTTGGCCAGCTTCCTCTTCAACACTGAAAATGCTCTAGTTAGGATTGATATGAGTGAGTACATGGAGAAGCATGCAGTTTCACGTTTGGTGGGTGCCCCGCCTGGTTATGTTGGTTATGAAGAAGGCGGACAATTAACAGAAGTGGTTCGTCGAAGACCCTATTGTGTAGTGTTATTTGATGAAATAGAGAAAGCACATCAGGATGTGTTCAATATTTTGTTACAATTGCTGGATGATGGAAGGATTACCGATTCACAAGGAAGGACTGTAAGCTTCACCAATTGTGTTGTGATAATGACTTCAAATCTTGGCTCCCAGTATATACTCGAAACTCTTCGTAATACTCAAGACAGCAAGGATGCAGTTTATGAACTGATGAAAAGACAAGTGGTTGAACTGGCGAGACAAACTTTCCGCCCTGAGTTTTTGAATCGAGTCGATGAGTTCATCGTGTTCCAGCCTTTGGACTCCAAAGAGATCTGTAAGATTGTTGAGATACAGGTATTGAATCTTCTACCAGTAATGCTTTCACTTTCAGTTATGATTCAAGTTAGTTGTCTTTTTCTTAGTGACCTTATTTGAAAAACTGAAATATTAAAATGGGTCATCTCGTATTGCAGATGAACCGGTTGAAAGATAGGCTGAAGCAAAAGAAAATCGAGCTTCATTATACAGAGGAAGCTCTGGAGCTTCTTGGTAATTTGGGCTTTGATCCGAATTACGGAGCGAGGCCCGTTAAGAGGGTGATACAGCAGCTGGTTGAGAATGAGATTGCAATGGGAGTGTTGAGAGGAGATTACAGCGAGGAAGATTCGATCATTGTTGATGCTGTGGTGTCCCCATCCTCCAAAGATATTCCTCCGCAGAAGCGGTTGCGCATCAGGAGAGTGGAGAACACTTCTTCCACGGTAGATGACATGGTTGCAAATGACTGATTTTAGAATTTTGGTTGTACATTAGGACCAGAACCGGTTTGGTTTAGTGTGTGTAGACTGCTGTGAGACAACTGAGGAATGGTGAGAGTAAAACTGTTGAAGATTGAATTAAAGACTAGAACGCTAGATTGGGTTACATCGTGGTGGATAGGCTTCCTCTTGCATGTTTGTGGGTATCCAAAGTAGACAGGCACTAGAAGCTATAGATAGAAGGGCACCAGTGGAGAATGCAGTAATCCAAGTTTTGGGTGGACCTTGATACAGTTGGAAGATGAAGAAAACAAGACAAAAGATGAGGTAGCCTTTTCAGTGTGCTTTGGCGTTGCATTGCATGATGCATATGCTAACCAAGTAGAATATGTTGGCACTTGTTTGCTGTCTTGTTATAAAAAATGTGTCCAGGACGTTCTCTTGGCCTTAGTACGTTTGTACAATCTACTCATACTTCTTCTCTCGCTTCCTTCATGATTCATATAAGCAGATAGTCTACAGATGGACCGCGTGGCATGCGTTTTGGTTGGTTTTCATGAATGCGAGAGCCGTCTGTTCAACCCAAAACGATAGACAGATACATCCTTCATTCTCCCCATCCTACAATGCAAAATTTCCTTTGTTTAGGAAACAGGAAACTAATCTTGAATTTATGCCCAAACAAGAAATTATCATACTCGTCACGGGATGGATATTATGCATGGCGGTACTCGACAATTAGACTAGACTTGGGCAATCAAATCGCTCTACTTTTTATCCATCGATTCCCTATCACTAGCACTAATAATTGTATAATGTGTACTATGAATCTGTGATATGAAATATGACAAATCATGACAATTTCCCAAGGTTACTCCAAGTAGTTAGTAAAAAAGAATGTTCGATTGTACATTCTGTCATTCTCTAGCAACAAGACAGCAAATATGGCTGTAAAGAAATATGCAGAAACAAACCACCGAGGAGGAGGAGGAGGAGGAGCCCAAACTAGAACAACGAATGAGTCCAATCTAATCCAAGATAGGTCCAAACTGGAAGCTGATCGCTATGCCTTTGCTGCATGGTTTTTGATACTCTACGTGCTTATCCACGTAGCTATGGTACACCATCAAGGTAAGATGGAATTGATCTTGGCGGACCCTCCACGAAGCTTGATTAGCTGGATGGCGTAATAATTGAAAGGACGGTAGTGACGGTGTAGTACTCTACACAATAGTGACCTTACACATTTCTCCATGCAAACCAAATGGCTTCCTTTGGAAGAAGAAGACCCTCTTCCACAGTACCCCACAGTCCCACACACACAAATGACAAACCACAAGCAAGCTTTTCCCGTTTTTCCATACCTCTTTTTTTCTTCTTATGCTTGCATCCCAGATAAAGAAACGACCGACTGTAAAATCATTAACATGCCACATTTTCCTTTTCTTCAAAACAAAGAAAAGAAAAGGGTTCAATGTTTACTCCTAGATATGTAAATTGTCTTCCCAAATAAATCATCTTATTTGGTTGTTAATATCTTTCGGAAATAATTGTTAACAGATACAATAAGATCCTTGTGCATAAAAATTATATGGTAAGATATTCAATCAAATATATGTTAAAATCCAATTAATCCTATTTTCCTTTTGCAGCTGAAATAAAAAGAAACAAAAGATATATTTTCTTTTTAATTGAGAACAAATAAGAATACAAAAACAGAGAGCTTCAGTCTCAGTGCGCTACTCGGTAAGAGAGAAGCCCAGACTCTCTCTCTCTCGTTCGTTACTATAAATAATAATCAACCACAGTCTCTCTCTCTCTCTCTCCTTGGTTGTATCTTCTCGCATTTTCAGGCTGGACTGGTTTCCGTGCAATGTAATGTAGTTGCACTGCTGCTTTGCTACTCGATCAATCACACCAAATGGCCAAGTGTCACCGCAACGACGTCGGATCTCTAGTCCTCGACCGCCACACCTCCGCCCACTCATCCCGTCTCCGGTCATCCTTCTCCGCCGCCTCATTCCGCCGCTTAATCTTCGACGCCGTCAGCTGCGGCGCCAGCTCCCGCTACCGCCACCGCAACGACGCTCCCGCTCCCGCTCCCGCTCCCGCCAGATCAACCGTCAAGCAAGAAAAGGAGCAGCCGGAGAAGGCGAAGAAGCCCAAGTCGGAGAAGCTCTCGGATCTTCTGAACCTGGCGGCGGAATGGTCGGAGACCGAGAGCGACGCCGTGACCAAGAAGAAAGTGGAGGCGTTGGAGGAGCTGAAGCGCGTGGCGAGGGAGTTGCAGGTCGGAAACGACGCCGTGGAGATGAGGAGAGCGGCGGCGAGCGACGTGAGGCTGCTGGCCAAGGAAGATTCCGAAGCCAGAGCCACGCTTGCTATGCTCGGCGTCATTCCGCCGCTCGTCGGAATGATCGACTCCGATGACGTCGATGCTCAGATCGCATCGCTCTATGCTCTCCTCAATCTCGGGATCGGCAACGATGTGTGAGTTTGTTAACTTGGATTTTCTTCTGGTTTGTTGCATGCACCATTTTTATTTATTTATTAATGATATGATCCACTTATGAAATCAGCAAAAGTTTTCGTTGAATTCGCATTCTGGTTCATTTTTTAGAATTCATGTCCATTCAAGGTAGCTTTAGATTCGGAGAAGAGGAAGTCTAATTATAAAATCGGCTCTTTATAGCCGGAACGTACAAAGTTTGCGACTTTTGTCAAATTGTGATTATTTCCCAGCATTCAGTTAATCTGTTTTAATGTCGTTATAATTGCAAATGAATAGTAGCATTTAACTTTTCTGGAGTCAATAATTTCCTTGTGAATGATTTTTTTGGACCGCCCCTGTTGCAGGAACAAAGCTGCTATCCTCCAAGCAGGTGCTGTGCACAAAATGCTGAAGCTAATTGAATCTCCAAACTCATCCGTCACTGAAGCAATAATTGCAAACTTCCTTGGCTTGAGTGCTTTGGATTCTAATAAACCCATTATTGGATCTTCTGGTGCCATTCCTTTCTTGCTCAAAATCCTTAAGAATTCGGACAACACAATTAGCTGCCAAGCTAAGCAAGACGCTTTGAGAGCTCTCTACAATCTTTCAATCTTCCCGTCCAATGTCGCGTATATACTGGAAACTGATATGATCCCATTTTTCTTTAATGCGTTGGGAGACATGGAAGTGAGTGAAAGAATCCTTGCAATTTTAAGCAACATGGTATCTACCCCAGAAGGCCGAAAAGCAATTAGCAGTGTACGCGATGCATTCCCTGTACTGGTTGATGCATTGAATTGGAACGACTCCCCTGGGTGTCAAGAGAAGGCAACCTACATTTTAATGGTAATGGCGCACAAGTCGTTTGGGGATAGGCAAGCCATGATTGAGGCAGGAGTCGTATCAGCATTGCTCGAATTAACTCTTTTGGGTAGTACATTGGCGCAGAAGAGAGCTTCGAGGATCTTGGAGTGTTTGAGAGTGGATAAAGGAAAACAGATATCACAGAACTTTGGCGGGAGTGCAGCGGTTTCTGCTCCAATTTGTGGTTCTTCTTCTACAAACCCTAATCTAGGTTCCAAGGAGTGTTTGGAAGAGGATGAGAGCATGATGAGTGATGAGAGGAAAGCAGTAAAGCAATTAGTACAACAGAGTTTGCAGAGCAACATGAGGAGGATTGTGAAGAGGGCCAATTTGCCCCAAGACTTTGTTCCGTCGGATCATTTCAAGTCGCTCACCTTAAGTTCAACTTCAAAGAGCTTGCCATTTTGAGATGATGTCGAGCTTGAAGGGAAGAATTTGAGAAGTTAGTCTTTTTTTCATACAATCATATATACTCTTATTCCAGCTTCTAGGCCTTATTCTGTAGCTTTTGTTAGGGTATGAATCTATGTTGAAAATAGTTATCCTAGTAAGATTCGTCTTGTTGTGTAAATATGTCAAATGCTTCCTGGTTACTGTTTTCATTTTGGCTTGAAATCTAAATGAAAGCTTTGAGATAAATGGCATGGCTTGCAGAATTGGGAAATTACAGGGGAGGATTGTGGCATATAATATTTATTGGTTTTGATCATCATCAAACACCCCACATTCCACAATAGTCATTGGGGTCACTTAACTTTCAACCCCTCCCCCCATTAGTACTGTTTTGTCCAACCCTTTGTCCCTACCCCCCTACCCAAATTTTAGAAATTGAAAAAACCCACCACGCCTCTATGGGAAGGGGTGTCGGTCATTTTCTAATACAAATGAGATAGGGACTGGTGAGAAGTCAGGAGTGAGGGCCTTCTTCAATTCCCATCTGGGAATCTTTGCCTTGTTTTTGTTTCATTGTGTGAAAGTCTCGTTTAGAACCCTGCATATTTATTTACAGAGTTGAACAAAAAAAATATATCACAGTTGCATTTGCAGTGAGAACATGGATTGCTATTGTCAACCTACTTGTCGATGAATTGCTTGCTCTGACCTTGTTTGCTGAACCGGTCTCTTTTATCGATTCATAGATCTGAGTTAGAACAAAAGACTTTACCAGTTGTGGTTGAGCTGAGCTTGCCAGGTAGCTGTTCATCATTATTCAAAGTCATCGACATGAACGATGATCAGGTATATTACATAAACGTGGCCGCATATAGTGGGATGCCGTATCCGTATGGGCATTTTGTATGAAAATTCATAGCTGTTTTGCTCAGTGTGCCCCTGCTATGTGACATGATAGTGGTTGCCTCGATCTGTTGGTGTAAATATTAATGTAACATTCATGACCTCTGGGCTGTGGCGAGTTTTGTTTAAACATTGAATGAGCAATGCAGAGTGAAATTTAGTTAGTAGAATGATTAAGTTGAGGGTGCTGTATGTATATACAATATAACACCATCAAGATGCATGATTTACAGTAATATAGAAATCTTGCAGTGAAACCTGGATCTGGATTTGCCCTTTTCTTAAATTGGTAGATCGTGCTTTGCGTTGTCTCGATGAGATAATTTACTATAGTCTATCATCGAATAGTGGTACTTAATCAAACATAACACACTCAGCCCACTTGTAATACGAGTTTGTTGCTCGATCTGGAAGCAGTACGTAGTTGGTGGCAGCTTCCTTCTAAATTGTGCGGCATGGTCCTCGTATTTTTGTCTATGCACCAGATGCTGAGACATTTTCTAAAAGGTAGTTCAATGCTTTAAATACCTATCTGTGTATCTAACTAAGAACGACTACAATTCATTGTCATTGATATTTTGGTGATATATATCCGCACGAGTAAATGAAAATGCACCGACTGGTAAAGCTGGAGCTAAATTTGTTGAGAGTGTAAATGATCGACTAGTAACCGTTCCCATAATTGGAATAGCTTTTAGGTAAAACTTTTATGATGCGAATTCAATGTCGCTTTCCAAGTGTAGGTAATTCTCAAAGGCAAAGGCACATGCAAAATGCAAAATGCCAAATGCAATGCAGGTTTTATGTTGCTGGTCAGCTGGTGTTTACATCTATAATTTCATTGACAGGGAGAGACATTATACATGGACAGATGACAGAACCATGACGTAGTTATGAGCAAACGGGCAATGTGGCCGAACTTGCAGCGAGCAAGGAGGAGGCCGGAGGAGGAGGAGGAGATTGTTCTCTTATTATAGCCGCCCAACTGCTTCAGTGCTTTGGCGATTTGCAACTAAAAGAAAGGACCCAAAAGAAAGGAAAGGGACTTGATGATTCAACCACCCAATCAAGCTAATTAAAAAAAAAAGAAGACCCATCTTGCATTCATATGTGTTTTATTTTCCCTCCTTTTAGTTAGTTGGGAATTGGGATTACTTGTCGAAAGTGCTAACGACGTTGTAGGGTTATAGTTTTCAGCCTCTATCGTCCATTATGAATTGATTATAAGATGTTGGCTGGTTCTGCTTCTTCCGCTCTTCAATTGTTAATGGTTCTAGCCTTCTAGGGCGCTTTGATCATCAACTACCTGGAAAACAAAACACAGAGCATTGTTCATTTGTTCTGATACTAGACATGGAACTAAACAATGCTTGCTTAAGTGATTGATTTATATAATTAATCTGCCGGCAAGCAATGCCACGTTCACTTTATACTCGGTCGGAGAGGGTGGGGGTCCTTGGGAAAGTGCAGGACAGAGGTAAAGGAAAAGAGAAGGACAAAAGGGTAGGCAGGCTTTCCCTTTCTTCCCACTTCTAGCTAAACTCCCACTTCTAGCCAAACCGTATTTCATGTTTTCTTAAATGCAGCCATGCATAGCTTACCTTGATCTAACCCGTTTAGTTAACTCTCCCTGACAATGACATTAGCGTTGGTGCGAAACATAGCGCGTTGCAAATTGCAAAGGAGCCCAGCAAGACAGAGCCACCATGCTCTGTTAACAAGACCGTCGTGGTCACCACCACCACTTTATTCGGCAATCTCCTCAAATTCACCACTACGGAATTCGACCACTCGGTACGCCCAACTAAGAAAAGGAAGACTACTACGACCCAGCCACATGGTTAAAGGTTTAAAAAGAAGCACAAGGTCCTTTCGCTTTTGGCAAAACTCGAATCTGCATCCATGCTGTAACCCAACTTGCTGGTCGAACCCCCAACTTCCTAAAACACATACCTCAGACAAATATATTTTCCACATAAACCACTGTCATGCTCTAATTCCAGCTTCCATTATCTAATTTGGATTTTATGATACAGCTAAAGCTTATTACCCAAACATTGTTCTCTATCAAACAAAAGATCTAAACACATCAATAACAGTACTAGACTACTAGATAACAATGTATTCTTAAAACATCTACAACAGTTCTGGGCAGCCACCAAAAATTTCAAATCTCATATGCCTGTTTATAAGATTGATCCATTCTAAAATTAACAATCTCTACTTGGTTTCAGTAACTGGAAGGTATACGCCTTCTGCTGCCAGCCAAACATTGTCGGCACGTTTGTCTCTCACACCACAAACCTGCATCATGGTGAATCGAACATATTTAGGCTACCTTAATGATCATTTCAGTACCACAAACTTCATCTCCTTCATTGCAACAAATATGACATAAAGATGTTGCAGATATGAGTCATATATGAGAACAGTATTTAAAAAGTGATTATTCCACAGCTTAATTGCTTTTCTTGCAGAAACAATTAACTCTAACTGACTTTCTCAGTGGTACAAATCTATGGATCACCAGCCCGACTATACTCTTAAGATTATGTGTATGCCCAGGAGATTCGGTGCATGCATTATGTCTAGGCTTGGTTGTTCTCATGTATGGTGCATTGCAGATATAAATCAATTCTCAATGTCAACAGAATATAGGCTAGCTAGTGCAAACTTATCTGTAGTTACACATGTCTAGCAATTACCCCAGGATACTTAACATTGTTACAACTCCTTGCTAATAGCTTAAATTCAATTACTTATCCCCAATCAATCAAATTAACAATTTCTATTACCAGGCCATCAGAATGGGGGACATGTGATTGTCAGTTCCATTTTTGCATTTAACCAGCAAGCAGCCAACAAAATTGAAATTGAAATTTTCATTCAGTGTCTTAGAGAAATCAGGTTTAGGGTTTCATTATTCTCACCTCCTGCTGTCCCCCAGCTATGCGTTGGTATTTCTTGTCATGACTGTGTAGGTAAATACCAGTGTCAACATGCTGGAGCCGAACCCTTTGATCTTGCTTCCAGGTCTTCCCACTCCCTTCAATCATAACCCTGTGAAAATGCATATCAACACAACACATCAGCAAATCTTACAAGCATGGAAATCACTGAATAAATCAATTTGCTTCTCACCTCCAGTGATCACCAGTATCGGATTCATTTTCTCCCCCAAAGCAGCTCACCTGCACCCACATTCACGGCGGTTACACAAGCCACTTAAGAGGTACACTGACTAGCTGGAATAGTTTTTACACAATGGTTCTACACTTGATTATCAAAAATGCAAAGCGATAAGGGGAATGGTTTAAAAACCTCTTGGTTGCCAGATATGGGGGAAGCATGCAAATGGCTGTGCAGCCATTTCCTAGTCTTCATGTGCTGCAACCTGACGAGGGTCCCGCTCGGAATGCTGTCACCTTGCCTGGCAGATGTTTCGAGCTGAGGCCCAACAACCTGCAAACCAACAACACCACACTAACCTCATTATCACCGATCAAACCGCAATCGAAAAGCAAGTAGCGAATACCGTACCCAGTAGCTGTTAGCATCGTCGACATTTGGAAAGCCAGTGACAGACTGCTGGCCGCTGCCAGAGCCATACGGCACGTCGTGGGAGTGCAGCCGGAACTTGGTCCTCTCGTGCATAAGCTTCAGCACGCTTCCGTATGTGATCTGCTCAATGCCGATATACATTTATCAATCTCCGATGATCAGATTCAGATCCGAATTAAACGGGAGAGAAACAAACCTCGACGCCCTCAGCGGCGGTGGCGGCGTAGCCTGTGTCGAGATCGAGACCGAGGAAGAGGAAGACAGCAAGGCAGAGAAAGCCCACGGCCATGGCCATGAGCAAGGCTATGAACCAGGTCTGTTGCCAAAAGGGGAACTGAGGCTCCGAAGCCCGGCTGGGAATAGTGACTCTTCCCACGACCCGACCCGGCTCTGTGGAAGACGAAGAAGAAGAAGAAGAAGAAGAGGAGAGCTTTCTTCGCGTCAAACTTGGAGAAGCTGAGGAAGCCACGGTTCGATCTGGGAAGCTCCCTTCTACAGCAATTCGGATCGATCAGAGCATTCGTCTTCGATTCTCAATCAATCAAAACAGTCTTATCACAAAAAAAAAAAATCTAAAACAGAAAGAGCAGCACGTCGGGTGACATGGCTTCACCCAATCGGAGTGATACACGTTGGCAGTGAACTGACATGGAGGGTTGTTACTGGACGGATTATTTAAAGCCACGTTGCGACCCAAGTCGTTGAGAGCAAGTCAGCCCAACCCAATAAACCAAGCCCATTGCCCACTATTGCTTACAGGATTGTTGAATGGGAAATCTAGACTAGATGCTACTGCACTCGTAGAAATTTACCTGCCACCGCACTTGTTGAAATCTAGTTATTACTTTATAGAAATTTAAATGTTGTTGAGTTCGTTTGGTGCCTCTAGCGGGCATAATTTGGTGCATTGTTATTCAAACTACACTGCTGCTTGAATTACATGTTAAATCTTTAATGAATCAACTAACAAAAATAAAAATCAAGTGTTGTTATAGTAAAAACAAAATAAAAATAAATTAAATTAATAAATGATCATAAAAACTACCGATTAGTAGTACGAATAACTATATAATACGGTAAACTTAATTAACCGTTCATGTTTATTTTTAGTTGATCGTGATTATAATTCCGTGCAAATATAAACGAGTAAAATGTTAATAATACTAAAACAGAGTCGGTATGAGCATCTCTAAAATAAGAAAACAAAAACTTCATATTTCGATTTTCAAATAATACAAAACTTCAATACGATTGGGTAACAACACCAAACAACAAGTCAAAGCTCAATAAAAGAAAAACTGGGTTAAAGTCTTCCCGAGAAAAGGGAAGAAGCAATGCATCGATTTGAAAATGCAGAACCCACGTGGGGGCCTCTGCGAAGACGATCCGAAAGGCGGATTTGAAAGCCACATTCAAATCCAATTCACAATCCCGCAGATTCCGAGCCTAAGGTCCTTCGTTGGATTCTGTCCTTGATTAACTTTTACATTCACAATTAAAAAACACAACAGTACTGAATTGGAGCGAGTGAAACCCCATCACACATTTATAGTTTTCGTTTTTACTCACCCACGCCAAAAATAATATCCAAAACTCTCCCTCAGGCCTCAGCTCACACTCTCTCTCTTCCCCGAAAACAAACCCTAACTTTCTCTCTCATCGATTCCGGCTGTCAATGGTGTGAGAATTAGGGCTACAAGTGTGAGATCGTGAAGGATCTATCTAGACGATTAAACGCGAGTGCCCGATAGTATGGCCTCCATCGATAATGAGCTCGAGGCGCAGCTTCTCGAAGCCGGGAATCAACTCCTCGAACCGCCGTCCACCGTCGACGACCTCCTTCCTCTTCTCGACGTAAGCCCCGCCTTCTCCGGCGAAGCTCCCCCGTCTTTCGCTTATTTCGCGTTTTTCAATTTTTATTTCTTCTGCGTTTTTCAATTGGTGGTTGTAATGATAGCCTCTGATGATGTCTAACTCTTCCGCTTATTCTCTAATATGTTATTCAGTGTTCGAGATCCATGCCGATTTACATTTCGATATCGGACTGCATGTTTTCAATGCCTTGGTGTACTTTGAAATAATTTGCATCGAGTCATGGTTAGCCCTTCAATGCATGCTATGTTTAACTTAATTGTGCTCATATGCTTGAGTAGTGAGTTCAAAAGTATGGTTCGCTAGTGTAATAGAATGCAGTTTAGGTTCTAATTTTGACAATGTTCAAGATTTTAGGTGTCATAGAGCTTAGTGTTTGTAGACAAGTAATGAAACAGATCATAGGGAAATCTTTCCGACTATATATGTTTGGATTGTTCTCTTCTCCTCCTTCGATTTATTATAAGGGCAATATGCATCAACGAGTAGCTATGTTTTCTCTATTTTCTGAAGATTTTAATAATCTCTTGTATTGTTCTTCTCCCTGGTCATATCAGAGGATCGAAAGCTGTCTATCAAAGGTAGAACAATCACCAAACAAGTCAATGCAAGCCGCACTTGCACCGTCACAGAAGGCATTGGTTGCTGAACAACTTTTAAGGCATTCAGATCCTGATGTCAAAGTTTCAGTTGCGTCTTGCATCAGTGAGATAACAAGAATAACTGCACCAGATGCACCATATGATGATGACCAAATGAAGGTACTCTATTGATTTTCAATACTTATGCTGGCTGTCTATCTCGCTTCCGTGACTCATTCTAAAACTAATCTCTGGGTATTTGTATGTAGGAGGTCTTTCAGCTTATCGTGTCTTCATTTGAAAATCTAGACGACCAGTCCAGCCGATCATACACAAAGAGGGCATCCATTCTTGAGACGGTTGCAAAGGTCAGATCCTGTGTGGTAATGTTGGATCTTGAATGCGATGCATTGATTGTTGAGATGTTCCAGCATTTTCTCAAGGCAATAAGGTATAAATTTTGAAAAGTAAAGCTGGGAGGCACCTCTTTGTGATATTATGACTTTATATACAGTTAGACCTCTGTTTCAATCTATGGTGTACAATTATCAAATTAATATGTTGCTATAAACTCATCATTATTTATGTCCCTTTGAATGTTTCCAGGGACTACCACCCAGATAATGTTTTGTCATCGATGGAGACAATTATGACCCTTGTCATAGAAGAAAGTGAAGATATATCTTCTGAACTTCTTTCTCCTTTGTTAGCTAGTGTGAAAAATGATGATGAGGTAAGTTGCTGCTTTGATGCTTGATTGACTACTGTTTTTTTCTACCTCGTTTCTTTTCAATTTACCAACTGATTGCTTTCTTGACTTCCCAGGATGTTCTACCAATTTCTCGAAAGTTGGGAGAAAGAGTAATCGAAAGTTCTGCTATTAAACTTAAGCCCCACTTGGCACACGAAGTAGAAACCCATGGCATTGCGTTAGGTGATTACAGTAAAGTGGTAGCTTCTATATGCCAAGAGACAGATGGTGACACTGAGAAGAATGAAGTGCATGATGATGAGGATATGGTAATATTTTCATAGTTCCAAGATTAATAAATTATTTGGTGTCTTACACGTGTGATTGCTTCCCTCAACTGTATAAAAATGAGCTAAATTGGCTGACTGGTTTGTGAACCAATCATGTTCAATGGAGCGGATTTTTTTGTCTTCCGACTCTGTTTAGGCTCTTAAAGTTAGTTAATAGGTGCTGTTGTATATTATTACTAAGCGTTGGTACCTCTGATCATCCATTGGTTTCTTGGAAAGTGCGAGTTAGAGAGGGAAAATCTTTGATCCTCTACTTATATGGTTGCGTAATTTATCATGAAGCAGTTTGTGCTTTCAAAATGTCAACTTTCTTTGTTTTTCTCTCTCTTGGGGTCGGGGTGGTTGTGTGAAAGAGGGGATTTCTTTATCACCTTGTTTTTGTCTTTGTTGTCAAGTTAACTAAGTTTGGTTTTGTGGTATGAACTATTTTTTACTTCAGGAGGACAAGTCAACAATCCGGGAATCTTCAGAGGAGGCAGTCCAGGTGAGTGGCTTGTTCCTCTGTCGAAGTTAAAGAGGGGATTTCTTTATCACCTTGTTTATCTTTGTTGTCAAGTTAACTAAGTTTGGTTTTGTGGTATGAACTGTTTTCACTTCAGGAGGACAAGTCAACAATCCGGGAATCTTCGGAAGAGGCAGTTCAGGTGTGTGGCTTGTTCCTCTTTCGAAGTGTTTCCTTTTCTCATTTTAATGGCTTGATTTGCGACTTAGTGTAACTGGATAAGGACACTTTGTCTTTGCAGGAAGATAAAGAAAACTCCACCGCGGCAGTTTCTTCTGAACAAGTTGATCCTGAAAATGATGGATCCTCAAAGGTAGTTATGAATGGTGGTGCAGCGAATGGGGAAGATGAATCTTCGGCTGATGTGAACTCTTTAAAGAAGCAAGAGCAGGTTGAAGATACCGAGGAAGTGAAAGGTCCAACTACATCAAGTGTTGCTGAACCTGATAGTTTGGAGACTGAGAAGGCTGTTCACGCAAAACAAATGCCAGAAGAAGTTAGTGAGGATAAAGATAATTTGTCAACAGCACAACCTACAGACAGTCCTCAAGCTGATAATGAGGAAGAAACCGAGGCACTTCCGGGCCATAAAAGTGGCTCTGAAGATGCTCCTGATCCACCTCGTGAGGATCCTTATGTGGAGGGAGCTGTGCCTTCAGAAAATGAGAAAGGGTCGGATATTAATATCTCCAGTGCATTGGAGAAGGAATCAACTGATGTTGCTCCACCATCCCCAAGTGGGAGCCTTCCTGATGAAAGTCTTCCCAAAAAGGCTGGACGACATAAGAAGAAAGATACTTCTAATAAAGAAGCTACACCTGTTGCTGATGACAAATCCAAAAAGGCAATTGATGGATCAAGTGATTCAGAATTAAAATCAAGTAAGCGCTCTGGGAAAAATGTCTCTGCTGGGGGTTCTAATGAGAACAAAAGTCCCATTGTGGTGGATGCACCTGTAAAGGAAAGTGGCACCGCTAGTGATTCAGAGGTAAAACAGAAGTCATCTAAGAAGGTTTCTACTGGGAATTCTAAGGAGAATAAAACTTCAGTTGTGGTAGATGAACTTAGAAAGGAAAGTAGCAGCACAACTGATTCAGAGGCAAGACAGAAGTCAGCTAAGAAGGTTGATGGAAGCAATAAAACTAGTGATGAGTCTTCTTTGAAGCAGCCAGAAGATAAGAATAAGCGTGCGCGGAGTAAAGGTTCTTCTAGAAGAAGTTCAACAAAACCCTTGCCCATGGAAGTTGACAAGGTACTTTTGCCAGTTGCTTCAGAATATCATTGTTTATTTGCACTGATGCTGCTATTTATTGTTTAATACCCATTTGATGAACTTACTGTTGTCATGAACTATTTAGGAGATACTGCCGACACCCAAGTCAAAATCAACCAAGGATAAACTCCCATTAGAGGAGACCCCTAAGACAAATTCCAAGAGGAAGCGTCCTTCGGAAAAAGAAAAGGTATGCACACCTAAGCAGCAAGCAGTGCAATTTCAGATTTTTCTTTGGTTACAATTTTTTTGGTGTGGCACTTGATGTTTGGAATCCTGGATGTGAAATTGCATAACAGAGCTTTCGCATGTTAGTTTTTTTGAGGATTTGGTATATGAATTACAAGGGGGCTCAAACCCAAGACCACATGGGAGTAAACCATGGGATCGTCAGATAAAGAACATAACTTGATTTTGTTATATCAAAATCAATACATTTGATTTTTTGAAGGAAAAAATAAAAATCAAAATCAATACAAACTTCAATACATTTGAAGGAAACCTGTTTGTGATCTGCACTTTTAATTAGCTAAAAGATCCTTTGATCTCTTTTTTTTTTCAGATTTTTTTTTTTTGACCTCCTTATGAATAAGTTTCCTTATGATTTCAGCAATCGGGTGTAAAAGAGTTTGATGAGTCTGAGATTATTGGTTCAAAGATAAAAGTTTGGTGGCCAGCGGATCGTGCGTAAGTACAGACCATCCATTTATGTTTTATCAATATCATCCTTGAGATGTAGGGAAGTGTATGTAGGATTTCTGGTTCTGTTTTGGATATAAATATATAAATAACATATATATATATATTATGTATATGTATATATATCTGTAGACATGTCATTTATGTTTTATTCCAGTCTCTGTAGCCATTATGATTCCAAGTGACTTCTGTTGTAATGACTTTGCAATGCATGTTGTACTCAACAACCAAGCTTTGCTCCTTTGGAATCAATGGAGATGGCTTGTCATTTCAGCATTTTAGGGCAATTATGAACATTAATAAATATGAGTTGAGTTTTGAAAGGAGAAGTTTGTTGCTTCACCTAAAGGCAATAGTTTTAGATCGTCCAAATTTAAGCATGAGTTGTTCTTTCTTGAAGTTAGATTTTAGATTTTCTTTTTGGTTATATACTTGTAAAATGTGAACTTTAAATCTGTTGTTTACTGTCTTGATTATAATTTTACAGGTATTACAAGGTGTTGTCCATTCATATGAATCTGGTAAAAAGAAGCATGTGGTGAGACGCTAGCTCTACATGCCTCATTGTCTTTTGACTGCTGTCTTTTGTTGTTAAAATTATAATGGAACTTAACATTCTTCAACTTTTTGTACTGTTACCATTTTCTGTAGGTGAAGTACAATGATGGAGATGAAGAAATTTTAAATCTTAAAAATGAGAAATGGCTGTATGCAGAAAGTGACTCTGAATCAGATGGGGTAGGTGACTGCCGTATTTTACTTGTTGGCTTGAATTTTACTTGCTGGCTTGAATTTTACTTGCTTAAGTTTGTGATACCGTTTTGTTAACAGGGGCAGGAAGCTAATGAGTCAAGTCACGATGGCTCTTCTGAACAGTAAGCACTCATTACCATTGATATCCCTGTCTAATGAAAAACCTTTAGCTTTAGTCTTGAAATTGATGACAGTCTGTATATGGGTTAGTTTGAACGTGATCTTCATATTTTATCTTCCGATCTTCATGGATCGGTAGATTTTGTATCGTTTAGTATCTGAATAATGTCACGCTTGTGTTCTAAATTTAATGTCATATCATTGATGGCCCTTCACCATTGCGGACATTGAGAACCATCTGGTGTATCTTCTGCTGTTCAGGATTAAAATTGTGGACATTGGATTAAAATTCTGTAATTTTTTTGTTCAGCACTTGCTGTTCACGATGCGGTGCCTTTTGAGTATTTTATTTCTCTGTTGTAGGGTTTAGTGTTTAAGCCACACTTGTTCTGCCTATTTGCTTCCACGAAAATATTCATTTTGATTACACTGTTTAATGTTCACCCAGGCCCCTGAAGAAGAAAGCGAGAAATAATCGTGATGGCTCAACTAAGAAAAATACGTATGCTGCACCTGTCATTGCTATTTTTGCTACTTAACATTGTTTTGATTATTTTTTTGATTTCTCACGTTGAAGTCAATTTTTTAGGGGTGGAGGAGCTTCCTCCAGCAAAGCAAAAGGCAGAAACACTAAGTCTGGTCGTAAACAAAGAGACAGCAGTAAACCTGATGGGCGATCCAAGGCTGTTGGCAAAGCAGATGATGACCGTGTTGGTAAATCAAAGGATCAAACTCTAAAAAGTGGTGGTAAATCCGTGGATGTTGCTCAGAAGGTATCCAGCAAGTCAAAGAACAATGAGTCACAGACACCTAAGAGTAGCAAATCCAAGGAGGATGATAGCAGCACCCCAAGAGCTTCAACCAAGTCCAAGCAAGACACTCAAAAGGCTGGGAAGTCAAATAAAGGCACACCAAAGACTAGCCCCACTACTCCGAAGGGTAGATCCTCTATGAGTAGTAGCAAAGCAAATGGCAAGGTGAAATCTGGTTCAAAGGCAAGAGACGGTGAGGATGTGGAGGAGGATTCTACCGATTTGGAAAAAGAACCAGAAAGGACCAAGGGGAAGTCAACAATTTCATCCAAGGCACAGGGAAGCCAGACCAAGTCTGGTAAAAAGCGAAGGAGAGGAACCAAAAGTTGATGATTGTCGTATCTTTCAATTAGGTTTTGCCATCATGTTTGGCAAGATCCCGAGATTTGTGGTTAGAATTAGTACATCCAGCGTTTGATATCTAGCGGATGTCGGTTGTAGGAGTAATCTAGCTTTATTCATATTTATGTTATTAGAGTAAGATTATTGTTTATTTTGGAGGCAACAGTAGAGATGTTTGGGTTAGCTTTGTTGATTTTATAGATAATGTTGTTAGATCTGCAGATGTGCTGCCAGAGTACCAATATTCTAAATTAAAGACTTCTGTTCTTGCTCAGCATTATGCAGAGTGAGCTAGTTCTAGATCTGCCAACTTGGTGCGTGTTTGTAGTTGTTTCTGTTACTCATTTTCACCGTTGTGTTTTCGTGATACTGCGACTGTCATTTAGGCTGGCGCTACTAACGAGTTCACACTGATATTCCGGTTTCGGAGTTGCCATGGTTCTAGACGGTGTTGAATGTGGAGGAAACTGAAGAAAATGCAAGTTCAGTTGCACCAATGCTTGTGCCGTAACGTTGGTTGGGTAAAGGCGTAAAGCTAGTGAGGGGAGTCACAAACAAGTGTACGGATGGGGTATCGATAGTTGTCAATGATCCCTGTAGCTCGATCACTCGACTATAGCAATTAAGTAACCAGAAGTGAATTCAATTCAATTAAGGTGCATGGGCTTGAGAGTGGCTTAGTTGTACCTTGTGTCGTTGTTAATCATTAATGACTCGGAATCAAAATTAGCAGCAATCCATAGTTAGCTAATTGGAGTATGATGGATAGATTGCAGATTTGCACTTCAAAGATTCCCAGTCCAGTTCATAAGATGATTAAAAACATAATTGATACTGATTTTAACCGATATTAATACTTATTTTATTTTATTTTTAGAATAAAAATACAAGTTACAACTTAAAACCCCTAATAAAAGCTACATTAAAGTTAACAAAATTAAAAAGACCGAGAGCTGAGAGCGGCAACTTCCTACACGCCGCTAAGTAATAGGATTTGCGGCCGACGACCCAAACTAGTGATCGAATATTTATATATAGCCCGCCAGACCATATGATATCATGTTCCCCCTTCAATTCAAGTAAAATAATTATTAAAATCAAAGAATAGCTACGTAGTGGGTGGTCAAATAGCGTAAAGTATAGTGACACACTCAAATAGCTACGGTAGTGGGTGATCCAATCAAAGAATATTGTGGTGAGCTGGAGTTGTTAGGTTGTGCGATTGGATGTGTGGCCGGGATGGGAGGACATAACATCAGGAGGTACTCCATTGGCATTGGATCCAGTGGAGATGAAGGCTAGCTAGCTAGGGTTTAACGTACAGTTGGATCAGTTAAGGATAATATTAGGGATTTACGTACAAGAGGCGCGGTAGAGGCGTGGTCTCTCTAACTCTATCGATCAGCTACTTAATTCCCACATCTTTTCCATCCCGCACTCCTCGATCTCTTTCTAGCCACTCCTCGATCTCTTTTTTTTTTGTTACAAAAAAAGTTTATGTGAGAGCTTAATTACGTTATACCACTATCGTCAGGGCAAACCTGTAACTTTAATCTTGAAGGACTGACAGTGTACATGTACATGTCATACTAGCCTCCAGGTATGGATTTCCACAGGATAATTTACAAATCGTAAACCAACGAGGCCTGTTAGTAACGAGGATCGAACTTGGACGGGGTCTCCACCACAAATCCGCCCTAGCTTGCCAACTAAGCCAAACTTCGATCTCTCTTTCTTACCACGCCAATTGTTCAAGGTTTTTTTTTTTTTTCGATAAACCAATTGTTCAAGTTATTAGCAAGCAAGGTAAGGCTTTATTCCTTCTTCCTTGTATTCTCGATGGTTGGCTTGTTCCGTTTGTTACTACAGAAGATTGATCATAACACTTCATTCCGTGTTATTCGGCATAGATTGCTTGGTGTCTACTAAATATGTCTATTATGTAATTTCGTAAGATAGCTCTTGAGGGTTGTTGTATTTACTCTCAAGTTGTGATCAATAAAAATTAACGTCATTGAATCAAAAAAAAATTATTAGCCAGCAAGGTGACTGGAAAAACAAACATGATTTAAACCATGCAGTGACAAGAGAGGATTGGCAGACATGGGCGGTTGGTAATGGCAAAATAATAAATTGAAGGCGAGAATGGGAGGAATGAAAATTAAGGAGATGAGATTAAGTCTAGAAGCAACTTTAAGGTCATACGTTCAAATCTCATTGACATATGTAGAACGGGTAAGTTATTAATAAAAAGTAAAAAAAAAAAAAAAAAAAGGTCCAGGAGCAACATGATTTGTCTCCCTAAGTGGTGCAGTCAGCTAACCCAATTTCCCAACGGCATCCCCTAAAGTGTTCTTGCCCTACCATCCAAAGACTATTGGACGGCACAAGCTGAGGGTTTGACATTGCACCAATGGCCTCGATCAACCAATCCATTGTATATATGTCCTACATAGTCTCTTGGTTTTCACCGGCTCTCTCTCTCTCTCTCATTATTTTTCTTATTTTTCCGGCATTAATTCCAACAAAAAACCAAACTCTAGCTCTTCCTTCCCACACAGTGACTTACTGATAAACCAAAACCGAAGCTTCAAGGTATGAAGGAGGGAGGCTCTCCTCCATCTCTTCTCATTTTATGTCAGACATATATGGTATTTTCCTTATATATGGGCTTTCTATCCATCCGGTGTTCTGGCCTTGATCACCATTGAAGCTAGATTTACTCATGATGAAAAGCTTTTCTTCTTTCGTCGGCTACGTGTCACCGACACCACACCTGTACGTCTCTCTCCTGCTGCATCTGCCTCTGCCTCTGCCTCTGTCTCTGCCTCTGCATCTGCATGACAGACACATATACATCAGTGAGAGAGAGATTTGTAACCACACAGGAGATAAGATGAGTAGTCATGAGAGGCCCAGTTCTCTCTTTTCAGTTTTGGTCATGGGGTTTGTGGAGGTTCTTGGTCTAAGAAAACCCTAAATCGTGGTCGACGTCTCGCCGTTCATTTTTACAACAAAACAAGCACGGATCATAGGTTTTTCTGACTTTTTTGTACCTTTACTCTTCTCAGATCTGACTCATCCCCCATCACTAATTATCTTTTTTCGAGTGTTGAATCGTTCTCTCCCCCTTTCGCTCTCTTTTTTTATTTTCTTTTCGGAAATCAGGATTGTCTACCATCTTCCTTCTCTCTGTAGTCATCATTAATCTATGAAAGCCGAGTTTTTATTTTTCGATATACTCTATGCAGGCCGAGTTGTAAATGTTAGATTGTTAAAAGGGATATATTTATATAAATGGTTGGGTTGGGTTGGTGGAGATAGAAAATTGACAGAAGAGAGTGAGCACACAGAGGTGGATGGCATAGTGTGTATGCCATTGCTTTTGCGTGCTCATTTCTCTTTCTGTCACTTGCTCACTCTCCCTGCCTGCCTTGACCTGCTGGGATTCAATTCAATTCATCCTTATCTATCTACCAAATCGATCCCTATCTAATATCTGATTCTGCCCTGGAGTACTGTTTATGTTCGCTGCTGCTGCTGCTGCTCTCTCTCAAAAAAAAACAAAAAAACAAAAGAAAAAAACAAAAATGGAACATTATATCTGCCTGTGGAATCGGTAAGTGATTTTGTGTTTCTTTTTCTGCGTTGTGTAGACTATAATATTGGTATAATAAGCTCGCAGAAACTGATTATCTTGGAAGCGCCCTATTTGATGGTCTTTTAGCTTTACCAATAGCCAACGTAGAGTGATTACTGTGCCAATCTAGCTGGTAATCAACCTTTTGATTAATATTATATAGCATATTAGCATGGGACCATCCCTTAACTCAGGTAGAATCTCCCTAAGCTAGTATGGTCCTGATGGATCACCTTATCCCTCTTTGTTGTTTGTCTTCTCCATCTTCCTTAATTAACTGTGCAGCCGGCCTCTTGCTATCATCTTCATGGCTTTCTCGATCTTTTGCTTGTTATTCTATTATCTCTTCCCTTTTTCCAAGTACTCATGTGCATCGATATGATGTTCATCGATCTGATGGACTTCTTCCTGTTCTGCTTTCTTTTCACCTGAATGTAGCCGGAATCTGGTTATTGTACACCTACCCGGCCAGTTCGTTGTTCCCGTCTAGACAAATTATTTCCTTTTCCATTTTTGGAGGTTTTCAGGACTATTCATGTTATTTTGCCAGAATAGGGTTGCTTGTACTACTCATGCTTTTTCCAGTCTAATGATTAATAGTTGTACTGTGGTTTTTGACTAGCAAATATCTGGTTTCTCGTACACACTACTGTAGTTTCCAGTATGTGAAACAGAAAATATTAATATTGCAGTACTCATTCTCAAAAAAAAGAATCATAAATAAATATAGACAGTTATACGCATATCTATATATCAGCTTCTTGTGTATCTAATATGCTGATTTTACAGGTACAGTTATCCGCTAATTTGGTTATTCAACTCTTGATAATGTTAAAATGCATCTCTTAGTCAGTGAATCAGGGATTACAATCTCTGATCCAAATATTATTGGATGGCTCAAAGAAACCAAGATGTTAGCATTCTTGCATGCATCTCTTTGATAGATCTCTTTATATGCTCTAGTGATGAAATAATAATTTTACTTCCTGCATAACTATTTGCTTCTTGTGTGGATGGTCATAAAATGAAGATATGTTTCTGGCGAAACCAATAATGGTTGTGAATTTAAGTCAAAGGAAGAAATTTTTTGGACATTCATGTGCATATAATGATACTGTCATCTAAATAGCAGCTGCTGGATGAACTATAAAGTGTAGATTTTTATTTATTTATTTTTATTAGAAGTGTCTATTTCACTTGAGAAATTTTTAAAGAAACCAGAACAAACGTTTAGAAATATTAATTGTGATGCAAAACATGGTTTGCTAGAAGACAACGTACAATTTTAGCTGTTAGGGAAAATTTTTGTTAATAGAAAAGACTGATAGTAGTCATGAGGTCAAGAATTTATATATATCAAGCTATTGTCAGCTTATTTACTTGATTCCAATCTTAAAACTAACAAACTTCCAGTCCCCGTTGTTTGCGTCTTCAATTCATGTTCTCGAAGGACTTATGTACGTATGACAGTTATTGAGATAACAATATGCAGATATAAAGCATGTGTTTGGATTTTCATGTCAGTTATGATAGTAAGTTTTAAATTTTAACAATAAATCATCATGCTTTTCGTAGCTTATGTATATTTGTTTATGATGTAGATGTCCTAAGCCAAGTACACATTTTTATGTATAATGTATCGACTGATCTTTATAACAATTTTACATCATTTTGTTTTTTCATTTTTTGTAGGTGCGTATTGAATGAGTAACTGACCTTATGAGGGTACTGTTGTATTCTAGCTAGATGATAGCATGAAGGATTACATAATATTTGGTTGATTAGGCATCTAGCCAAGTCACTTTAATGATCTAGCTAGGTATTGTTTTGAATTAGACTTGGAAGAGAAATGGGAGAAAGTGTGTAGATGTTGCCTAATATACTCCAATCTAATTTGGTAGTTTTTATATTTAAAAGGAGTTCTTTTGAGGTTCAATTGTCCACGGTTAGTTGACTAAAGAAGCAATCAACTTGGTTAGCTTTAAATAGTCAGATAGCTAGCAGTTGCCGAGCTGGTCTTTTAATCTTCAAAGAAACAAGGAAAATTCTAGTATATCATATGGTATAACATGCCTCACAAAATATGTGGTTATCATTAATTGAGAAAAACAATTAAATGACTATGTAATGACCATTTATCTTTTTAAAAACCCACATATGTCATATAATTAGACACATTTGCAATATGCATGTCATACCATATGATAAGATGCCTGCCATTTTCAGTTAGTGAAGGCACACACAATATAAATATCACCACCTGCAGACTGGCTATGATTCTATGTACACTAATTCATTTGTAGGTGACTTTATAATTATAGAAACCGAGGAGCTTGCTTTATTCTTTCTTTACTTTGCCCATGTCCAGCTAAATTTTATTATTGTGATAACTGATCAGTGAGGATAAGTTTATCAGTTCATCTAGATTTGTTTTGGTGTGACTGAATTTTTGGCAATGGGATTAATGGATAGGTTATCAAATACTTGTCAAATGTGTGTGTGTGTGTGTGTGTGTGTGTGTGTGTGTGCATTTCACCATCTGAATAGGTATGAACATCAATTCCTTTGTAGGTGTGTGTTTCATAATTATAGAAACTGAGGACCTTGCTGAATTCTTTCACCTTTCCCATGTCCAGCTAGGTTTGATTATCGTAACAACTGATAAGTTTGGATTTGTTTCTCAGTTCATGTAGTTTTGTTTAGTTGTGACCTACTCTTTGGCACTGGGATTTAGGGGTTAAGAAATATTTATGAAACGGAATTAATTTTTATTGAATACTTAAGTAGCATTATGTATTGCGCTCCTATGAATTGTGCATATACTTATGAGTGAATTGCAGTTTGTTATAGTAACTATAGTGAATTGCAGATTGTAATAGTAATTATATTGAATTGCAGTTTGTAATAGTAAATATTCATTTGTTGAATTCCTTGATGCTTGTGAGAGAAATTATGGAATGATTAGACTTGAGTTTTATCAGTAAGCTTTTAATTTTATTTTTTATTTGGTAAGGTCTGTTACAAAGTCATGTACTCCTACAGCCAAAAAAGAAGTCAATTAAGTACTCCATAAAAGCAAAGAACTTATAGTGCAAGGCAGCCATAGGCACGCACATAGCTCTGCTGTTAATCTTCCTTGTTTCTTTCTTTCTTGGCTGTGCTCTTACTTAAATTATGTCATTTTCTGTTTTCTGCCAATTATACAGTATACTGGTCTGTCAATAAGGTGATCATATCATCAATGACGAAGTCCAAAGATATCTGTCCCTGTATCCAAGTCCTGCAGTTTCATACATGTTACATGTGATCTCGATCGGGTAAGGATATATATTCTCATTAAGAAACATATTATACAATCTTTGCACTGATCAACAGTATGGATTTTGCAATTGTATCTGTTTAATTACTTGGCCACAAAGGAAGTGGTAGATATTTGCATTTATTTCTGTTTTAGATTTTTTTTTTTTTAGAGAATTACCGAGTTGTACTCGAATATTGTGAAAAAAATCGCAAGTTGAGCGTTTTGAAAGAACTGACCAGATTCAAGATGGCCAAAGCCATTGGTGGTTCTGGCTCTCTTCTTTAATAATTCTAGAGATATTTCGTTGTTTATTCACTCATGGATTTATTCCATAGTATCTGAAACTCTCAATGTACTTGTGCATAAAGAGCAAATGATTTATCATTTATCTGTCAATGTCTAAGATCAAGTACGTAATGCTGTCGCTGGGTGAAATTGTTGGCTACTTTACCATCAGCAGAAATTTGAAAAGTGATCCACCGTTGGTGTTTTCCCGATGAGAACATTCTTGTTTTGTTGCCTGGAGCTGGCGGTGTGAAGAACCCAGTAATCCATCAGTGCTCCAGTGCTGTTTTTTGTAAAATGAGAATCTATCCTTACTTTTCTTTTCTGTTTGTTTCTTGGACCAGCTAATTTTATTAGAGACAAAGCTTTTGATTGTGATAATAGCAGATACTGCAAGTTTACGAAGTGACGGATCGTTGGTTCTTTTTAACCTAACATGTTTTTTCTTTTTTGACACCCTCATTTCGGATTGTTCTTAAGCCTAAGGACTAACCGTCGGCGGCCTGGACAGCCAAAAAGGTATTACAGCTCATCCCATAATCACGTTTATAATTTAACAATTATTTTAAATAACACCAGCCTTCGAACCGATGACGTGTGGGGTTCCATATTATGAAGTTCTATGAAGTCCCCGTGGTTAACCCAACATGTTCTTAATTGTAAGGATACAAAGGATCGTAGTGAACGGAAATGCTTCACCTGTCACAAATGGGTGTTATCATTATAAATGCCATTGTCTGGGAATGTCATTGTCAGTCAGGATGGCCGAGTGGTCTAAGGCGCCAGACTCAAGTTCTGGTCCTCTAACGAGGGCGTGGGTTCAAATCCCACTTCTGACATAAATTTTATCTTCTTTTTTTTTTAGTTCACATATCATGGAAATCTGACTCATAAATCATGTATTCTAAGCACAATTATTCATAAGAAACCATGGTCTTAGAAATTATTATCATCATAAATATGATGCCACCATAGAACCTTGGTTAAGAGTTTGGGTGTGAAATGAATAGTACATGAGTAGTATGACTAGTCCAAAGGTTTGCTGACTTTGTTTTCCATACATTAGACTGATAGAGGAACCATGACACTACGACGCAGCCATGAAAACCTTCATATTAAAAGGCACCATACAAGGAGAAAATACAAGCTTGGATATAATCATAAAACAGAACAAAACAAAAGAACCAAGGGTCTCGCGTTATCTTTTGCTCTGCTACGTGCAGTAATGATTACAGAAGGGGAGACAGAGTTTCTTGTGGTGTGGTGTTGCAGAACTGCGGAGCAATGCAAATTTAGGCGGGCATCCGTCAAATAGATCAAGCCTGTAGGGAGTGTGTACTTATACACTTTTTGAAAGGACCCCGGCTGCAAACAGAAGATTCCTTCGAGAAAACTGCATCCACAACAAAAGTCGAACATAACTCATCCTTCTACCATTAACCAAGAAATGAAGAAAGAGAAGCTGTAGCTATTCACAAATTTTGCATTTACCCGTAAGGAGTAGACAGGTGTACTCTTGGTTGGTAAAGTCTTCAATGACCTCAGTCTGCTAGCACTTCCACTTCTGCTGATCCAAGCCATTACTCATGTTAAACACTTCTTTAAGGAAGGAGTATCAGAGAAAAGGAAGAATATTTGAGAAATACACTCACTTTTCTTCAGCTTTTGGCAACTTTGTACTTGCAGTTATGTCCCATAATTTTACCGTGCAATCAGCAGAGCCAGAAGCAAGGAGTGAACCTTCACCACTTTAATTTACAACAAGAGAATATTTTAGAGATAATACATGTACAGTTAGTTGTACACCAACCTAAATAATTTCCATTCATAGCAAAATGAAAAGAAAATTGAATATCTACCTGAAAGCCAGTGTCCATACGCATGATGTATGACCCATCAAAGGTGTAACGCAGCGGCCAGTTGAAAGATCCCACATCATGATTGAGCCATCTTCATCACCCGAAGCCATATACCGACCATCAGGTGACATTGCGATAGATAAAATCATACTCCTGTGGCCAATGAATATTCGGACACACTCTCCACTCTGTACATCCCATAATCTAACTGTTTTGTCACTAGAACCAGTTGCAATGTAGTTGCAGTTGGAATGCCATTGTACACACTGAAATTTCAATTTTCAACCCATTAGATTAGGTTTTGAAGGTTCGCAACACAAGGAATAATCAATTCCTGTTCAAACATCTTCAAAATACACAAGTATACTCCCAGAACACAATTGATCACTAATATTAAAAGGCTTTAAAAAAGAATTAAACCTGCAAAGCATGAGATAAAGCATGCAGAGAGAGAGAGAGAGAGATTACTGACATCAACATCAGATAAGTGCCCCGCCATTATTCTCAAAGGCTGTATTCTGTCCATAGACCAAATTCTTGCTGTTCTATCATGTGAAGCACTGGCAAAATAATGACCTACAGGGCTAAACTGCACCAGCAGAGAGGCTACCATGTTAGAGCACAATTAAAAAGACTGAAAACTAGAATATTGAAAAATGTTGGATTAAAGAAGTCCGAAAAATATAGTGCCTTCAACCAAAGAGGAGATAAAAACAAGAAGATGCATTACAGAAAGTTGTTTCTAAACGATTCAGCCAAGCAAATATACCTGAACATCCCATACAGGGTAATTATGACCCTTGTAGCAAACAAGATTAGCATTAAGGTTTGTGCTCCACAACCGAACTGCAGTGCAGCAATTTAGTTTGTTACTGATATAAACAAGTTCAGTGGAATATATGAAACACAATACAAAACTCGCAGAGAATGGTTTAGGTCAACGTACTAGTTGAATCTGCTGAAGAGGAAAGTATAAAATCACCAAGAGGATTGAAAGTGGCAGAATAAACTGGCCCTGAATGACCCTGAAACAATGTGTATGGTCTTTTCTTGCCATTTGAGCCAGCAACTTGTTCACTTGAAGCCGTGCCATTTTCACCCTGCAGATCTGCTGAGACAAGCATTTTTAATATAAATTATAGTCAACCACAGTATCTGAGCAGTGAGCAGAAAACAAACATCCACAAGTAAAATTAGCGGGGACACACTTTCAAAGACGTATCAATCTGTTTACGACCAATTCTCCTAGACAAACCAGGAAAATCATGACCACATTGTAGGTAATAAAGAAGAAATTAGACAACAAAAAACACAAAACACGGTAAAGGATTAACTGAAACTACTTCCTCCGCAATCTTGAAACTATAATTGGTCACTTTTCATATATGATCTTGCAATTTCTCTATTCTTGATAATTTAACTGAAGTAGATGTATAATGCTATACCACCAAGTACCAAGCAGAAGCACTAAAGTATGGTTTTTGCAAATTTCAAAAACAAGGAATTGCGCATGGTTAAATTTTGGAATATATTGGAAAAGGCTGAAAGCATCAGCATGATGAAAGCAGAAGTATTCCAGTAATATCAGATAAAACAGAAGTTTATAATGACTTACAACCAACAGACTGTTGCCCAATCTTTGCCATATCCCAGACCTGTTGATGAATGCTTAAATGTTAGCACTCGGGTGAAGGACATTAGGACAAGGTGAAGAATATGCAAGCATAAAGATAAGATGAAACCTTCAGCGACGAGTCAGAAAATCCACCAGCAACCAGGGATCCATCATGGGAAATAGATGAACAGTTCAAACTAGCAAATTGTTCAACAAAAAGATAAGTAGCGGAAATTAGAATCAAACACTACCAATCATCATTGGAAAGGGAAAGTCAAGGACATTACCCATTGTGTGTGTTGATAAATGTATAAAAGCTGACAGATGGCAGCACAGCACTACTCAACTGTACACGGTTTCTCAAGTCCTCAAGAATAGACTGTTCAACTTCTGTTGGACTGAAACAATCGGGAAAAAATCAATCCATAAAATGCACCAGAACCCAAAATGAACCACCAGTTATTATACCCAGACTGTCAATCCAAAGCCATACAAAAAGGCCATCTTAAAATTATCAAGAACGCAGTAATTCATAACTTGCTTCTACTATAGGGTGCAATTCACACAAATTAACCTCAAGTTATACAGTTTTCTACTTTTATTAGATCCATTTAAACAGATAAGAACCACCAATATCTTGGCACTTGCAAAATCTTAAGAGAGCGAAGAGGGAAGACACCAAAAACAAGAAAAAGGAACATAGAAAGAGGATTCCAGAAACTACATTACTGGCAAAGTAAGTTCTGGTTTGACTCGTGGTGCGGTAGGTACAGGGGTTGCCTCAGGGCGTGCACTTTTCATTGTTGCACTAACAGCCTTGTCCTTTTTTGCTTTTTGATAGAAGCACCCTGTTTACCACCTTCAATTGATTTTTTCTGTATTCATAAAAATAAAGAAAGGATATCATCACAATCAAATGTCAAAGTTGTAACCATATTACTCAGAACACTAATATTTCTGAAGCTATGGAATTGTATTTCAACCTTATTTTCATCACCCTCCCCTTCTTTGGTTTCCCCTTCTGCTCTTTCAGAATCTAAAGCCATTCCGCCAGCCTTTTCCAAGCGTTCTTCCAAGGAATCTTCAAGCAACTATATCAAATGTAGGACTGACAGTCAAATTCCAGCAACTAAACGGAATATATGTGCAACTCTGCATGCGAACTCAAGACAACAAACCAGATAAACACAAACCCGACTAGCAGAGAGCTTATAAGTGTAGAAATCTTTAGCTACAATATAAAATCCGGAAGCTTCATGCAAGGAAACTTTTCAGGAAATCTTTAGCAAAGCAATCTAACTGCAAAATGCAAATTTTTCTATCAGTGCTTAATTAATTACATACCTTGCACATAAACTGAAAAAGCCACCGTTCTAGCTTAACCATAGATGTTGCTTCAATTAACAACAAATCCTAGCACTTCCCCTACAGGCCTACATAACTACTCTGTTATAGAGCAAGAGATACTTTTAACATGCAACTAAAGTATTCGTTTATGCAACTTGTTAAAAGAAGTTTTGATTCTTCAAATTGAGCAGAGGCACTCATATAGGCACAAGGAAAACGACATATACAATATACTACTCAGCAGCATTACTAACCCCCCAATGAATTTCCTTCTGGTTTATTTGATTAGCCGACTCCTGGCTGCCTCCCGTAAGTGTTACAGCCTCCGCATCATCAGTAATTGAGCTGGGTTGTCCAGGAGAAACTGCAAAACAAAAAGAACACACATAGATTCAGAAATCCATCATAAAAACATATCGGTTGTATTCAAACAGATATACCTTGGAAATTAATATGCTCATTGATAATCCCAAGCATTGTGGTGGACTGTGACTTGTGCAAGAACTGCAGCAGAAGCTCATAGGAGTACTGGAAGGACAATTGACCAAAAATAAGAAGATTGATGGTTGAGCTCTATACAGTCACACATACCCAAAACTCCAAAAGAACTAAAAAGAACCAGAAAGTTACCTGACATATCTTGATGTTCACTTTGCTCTGCCTAAGAGAATGAGCAAATTCCATCTCCTGAATAACAATAGAACTGTGAGTGATCATTTATGGTGTTGATAAACTCTTGAAACATAAATGCAACGATGATTGTTCGAGAAGAAACACCTCCAAATGAGAGGGAGAAAGAACTCCTTCCAACTTCTGTAGATCTCGTAGGTGCATCATTTCATGGTCTTCGCGGAAGCTACTGAAAAATGTCCGAGCTGGAAATATCCACAATAGTCATGTAAGTATTAAAGGAAAAAAAAAATGAAGCACCATTTATGCACCCATTTAGTCGCACCTTCTTGAATATGACCCTTAGCAACAAGGTCCATGAAACAATGAATAAACACTGGGTAAAGAACACGGAGCAACTCATGCTGCATACAAATAATTAACGTTATTTAAGAAGTAAAAGAAACACAAAAACATTGAACTGTACCGCAAGAAATGAAAAGATTAGTTTACCCTGTACAAATCTAGAGAAGTATAAGTCCATGACCTCAACTTGGCATATTCATCTTGGTAACGAGCAGGACCATCCTGAAATCTGAAAAACAAAACAACATCATTAGTGACAACGGAAACAACAAGACTTGAGTTGTTGCAAAGTTGATGCTCCTACGGAAGAGGATTCAGCTTCGAAATCCAATCGGTGACAATGGTGTTGTTAGAACAAGGAAGCTTATTACAGAGACGAGGAGGCCTAACCTAACATACATAAACCTACAAGGAAACTATAATTCCTCAATCGAAACTATGACCCAATCCCCAGAAAGTATGGCAAAGCATGAGAGAGAAACTCACTGGGAGAAGGCGAGGATTTGCCTGACGACGTCGGGGTCGAATTGAGAGACGGGAGAGGAAACAGTATTGGTCGATGATTGCTCAAGTTCTTCTGGCAACTTGAGCCCTCTATTCTTGAAATAGTCCTGAATGAATTTCTGAATCTTCTCCTCCTCCATTCTTTCAGCAACTCACTCACTCTTCGATTTCGACCTCCCCCGTCTTCTTTATGTAAATCAGAAATTCGACAAGAGATGATGGGCTTTGTTTGTTTTGGGCTTACGATAGTTTGGCCTTTTTTCTGTTCAAATTTTACAAATCATCATGTCAAGCTTGATGACCACAGGTTAGGTTAGAGATGAGATTGGGAAATGGAAATGGAAATGGAAATTTCATTAACAAAACCAGAAAAATTCTGTCTACACGTAATTAAATGTGCTAAAAAAAAATATTCAAAAAAAAGTTTGTGGTTGATCACCAAGGCACATTTGTCACTTTTTTGAAACTTGCAGCAACCTGCAGTGACTCTGCTGCAAGACTCGCAAGCCCCCTCACTCGGATGCGCAGGAAGCCGACATTCATGCCTAAGATCTCAGAGGCTTCCAAGGTCTTTTCCCATGTCTGAAACTCACACTCCTTGGTAGTAATCTTGCACGACTTAACTGCATCTGCAATGTTAACCGTCTCAGTTATCAGTCCAACAACCAGGTGGCTGTTAAGAGACTCCACGACATGTTGATGCGGGTGCGAGCTTTGACTGCGGCAGAGCTCGTAGTACTTTTCCAAGACGACTTTGGGAATCTGGGAATTAATGTTCCGGCCATTGAACATCACCTTAAACTTACCAAAGCATGTCACTTCTTTAAGAGGAGTGGCTGCAGACTCCGGAAGCCCAGGTCCTTCCAAAAGAACACAATCCCTATTATCTTCAAAACCTTTAATATAACTGGATACATCTCCACCCTCTGTACTCCCCTCATCATGATCTCCCATAATGTACAATAAATCTTCAGAAAGTTCCGATGACGTTGGACTATTGAAGGCTGTGGTTTGAGTGTCGACCGCCATTTGAGTGTCGTTTACTGCCGTTTGAGATACATCTGCACGATCGGAATTAGGTTAATGATACAAGGTTACAAAAGTTACGGTGCGTCTCATATAACTTAAGACTGTCAAACCAGTTATCAAGAGACTTACCAGCAGCGAACTTCACTTGTTTTGTAGTGTTTGGTTTACATATATAAACCTACACAAGTAAGCAGCAAAACAGTTACTGGTTCTTATGTATCTCAACGTATATGGTTCTTATTACTTACATAAAGCCATGATCACAGAGCAATAATGAAAAATGTTTGTATTATATCTAACTATATGTATCACAATGACCCAGTCAAAATCAAACAATATACAACGATGGATGGAAATAAGCAATTCAAGTAAGGACCGAATCATATTGTTACCTTGAACTTTTGAGTCTCCACTTTGTGAAAGACTAACACATATCCCTGAACCAGACGGTGTTTCAAGGAAAACCCTCTCCATCCAGCACTCAGCCCCATCTTTCCAGCGAGATACTTGGTTGTGAATTTTTCTCCATCTTCATCTTCTAAGGTAATATCCTGGTCGCTCGACCCCATATGTTTTTGGCCGAATCCGGCTGGAAGACCCTGCCAACCCAAAATCCTTGTTAGGGTTACATACACTACTACTATATATCTAGCTACTTATTAATAATCACCAATTGATATATAGATATAACTGATAAATTGTACTAGAGTTATACAATAACTACTGTGAAGAGAGAGTGATCAGTGAGATTACCAGCCAGAAGCCTCCAGATACATGGGAGGGCAGCATAACCTTGACAAAATTAGGATATTTCAATGGCAGTTGATCAGCAATGTCATTTGCTTTTTTCAGAAGTGATGATTTCTGAGATGGGGATGGCTTTAATCGTTCCGGCTTATGGCTATTAGGTTGTGAAAGTTAGATTAAATGGCAGTACATTGTTACTTTTCTCACGTTACACTACTTAAGGCAGAACAAAGTATACTTCACTAACCTTCGAGCTGCCTTCCTTGAACTACCACAGGCCACCTATCCAGAAGTTAAGAATTGAATGACAAAGAAAAAAAAATGATCCATCAACCACCATCAATTAAAATAACTGCTACCTAGAATTCAAAAGAAAAGAGGCCGAGAGAGAGAGAGAGAGAGAGAGAGTTATAAAAGAACAATGCTAGCATGCATGAAGCTACAACTACTTCTCACTTTGTGTATCTGTTTATTCTCTTGTTTTTTTGAGAGTATCCCCCTCTTAGCGATCTTAGCCTGATAAAATAGTGGATCAGTACACTGTGTAAACAACCAAACCAATACAAAGGAGAGATTATAAGCTGAAACAGAACTACCTTGGAGCTTTTCTTTGCCATTGACGTAGAGTCTCTGAATCTCTGAATAGAGGAAAATGAAGACTGTCTTTCTGTTTACTTGGTTTCTGGATCTGCAGCGAATAAAGTTTGAAGAGTGTATGAGCATAGAGAGCGAGCGAGGTGATGTATATATACATGTACGAATCGAGAGACGATGAGATTTTGGATTCAAAAACACATACAACGTCTAGAAGACTAGCTAAAATTGGGGAATCCCCTCACGTACGTATAGAGAAGTGGAATCTTTGATTAGATTTAACCTTCTTGTTATATGGAAAGTGGAGAGATTGGAGGAACGTGAATTTGCGATCATAGGGTTATGGCGGAATGCACGTACGGAGAAATTGATCAGGGTCATACGTGCTTATGGTTATGGATGTCGAGTGTACGTACGTTTTTTGGAAATGTCGAGTGTACGTACGTTGTATCCCAAGTTTAGAGGACTCTGATCAGATCTTATCACCAAGCTATTTGATGCCAATTCTATATGTCTAGCTTTTTGAATTTTCAATTTTGTGGTGTCTTTAATTTGATTTGAGTAACTTAGTGTTATTCACGATTCATTATTATTGAAACAAACTGCATCGTAGGTATATGAGGAAATTTTTAGATGCTACATGAGCATCATGTGGCAGTATAACGTAGTCCTACATTCTAATCAAATATTGACACGTGGATTTATTATAACTAAAATATAATCTAAGGTTTCCTATTTCTTATAAAAAGACTTTCATAGGTCTTTGTTGAGTTTGGACTAGGGTTTAGGGTTTAGGGTTAGGGGTTAGGGTTAGGGTTTGGGGTTAAAGGGTTAGGGTCTAGGGTCTAGGGTCTAGGGTTAGAGTCTAGGGTTTAGAGTTTATAGTTTAGGGTTTAAAAAACAACAATAAACCCAAAATTGTCTTTAACAAAATAGCTGATGTAATTTTTCCGTAATAAAATCCAAGTGTCAATATTTGATTAGAATGTAGGACCATGTCATATTACCATGTGGTCCTCCATAGCGCTAAAAAATTTCTCGTAGGTATATGGAACATTTGGAAGGAATAATAATGGTTACATTCACTAAATCATGCACTATATTCAGTCGGCAGATCGATATGTGATTGATGGCTGAAATAGTCACGTTTGTATTAATTTGTCTCTTAAATTTAGGGATATATATATATATATGGAACAAATAATGATGGTAATTGGTTTTGAATTGGGTGTGAGGCGAGAGGGCCGGGAGAACCAATTGCAATATATATATGAACTAGGGTTTGGTGTGTTCATGGGGTCGGGTTTGTATTATTTGGTCCCTCTCCAGGCTCCGATCCACTAATGCCCGCCTGCCTGCGCGCATCATGTAATCCTTATTTATATACACAGCTAAATAATTCTCTCGTCTTGTAGTTGGGTTGTTGGCTTTACTTGCAAATGTGGCAAAATGAATTTAAACCCAGCACCTTTCATATATATATATATATATATATATATAGTTAATATTCAAAACGAAGCTTCACTTTAAAATTAAAGTGTGAAGTTTTTTGTTTGACTGACTTAACGATTATCAAATTTAATGAAATTTTACAAGAATGATTTATGCATTAGATTCTACAAACTGAACAGTTGATATGTAGAAAGAGATTGTCTGTTGTGCAGTGCTGCATAGCATACATACACTAATAGAAATGCTTGCACGTGCTTAACAGGGGTGGTGGGGGTGTTTTGTTTTGGAATATTTGCTTTGTAAAGCAGGCTGCATAATAAAAATTTTCATGTAGAAATATAACCGAAAAATGAGTCAAATAAAGAACTTAACATTTTAATTTTAAAGTAAAGCTTATAAAAATATATATATATAAAAAAAAAAAAAACAAGAGCTAGCTAGGCTGCAAGGTGTTCCGGTATAATTCCAAGTTTGAAAAGCACGTCATCACATGTGACTATGGGACCCCAAACTCGTTTGTATGTATTAAGTCGCCCATCGAATGCAATTGGTCTGCATCAGCTCTTGTTATTCCGGATTAAGGTTTGCAACCGTTGGATGAACCAAGTTAACCTAACCAGCTAAGTGCTAGACAAAAACGACCCACCCTTATCCACCATTGCGCGTACGTCGACCATCTCTACAATTCTCAATCATATCATTTCTAGTGATCGTTCATGAATCTTCTAGAATTCTTATCCCTTCAACTCCGATCCCACCAGCAAGAGCAAGAGTAACCTTAGCTAGCTACGAACAAATATTCTCACCAGGACGTACTCCTCTTTGTACGATTCCATCCATTCCGATCGCTCTGTCTATCTTTCCTTTAATCATATCCCTTTTTTGCAGAAACTGAAAGGAAACCAATACAGAAAAGAAAAGAAAAAATGACTTCTGTATATTTTCATATCATGTGAGAAATTATTAGTATCAAGATATTTATCATCCACTCTCTTGATATTCTGGAAAAAAATAAGTAAAAGACTTTGACCGGTCTAGAAATCAGAATATTATACATGGTTCATACTTTCGTTAGGTTGATCCCATTTTCAAAAGTGAATGAATTGAGAGCTTGTGGAGCGCATCACTGTTGCTTATATGTGCTACACTCACGACTCTCTGAGTTTGACCTTCACAACTTGCAAGGAGTGGAGACTAATTTTCTCGAGGTCGGCAACCTGTTTGGATTTTATAACTCGCGCTGTAGAAATATCCGCAGACTACGCAAGGAGTATCACCACCCCGTAAGCATAATCACAATATTTGTTACTTGTAATAAACAAGGTGAATGGCCTCGATCGGTTCACTTCTATTCCTAATGTTTGTACTTATTTATGTATGAAAATTTAACAGAGTGATTGACAGTATACATAAAATGTCGACGATTAAAGTGGAAAAAAGCCGATCAATAAGGTTTTACAAAACTGTCGTCTTGTCATCCAGTGGCGTAGCTAGAAATGTCACTTAGAAGACTCAAAATTTATTAACTAATAAATCAAATTCATTTTAAGTCACTTTCTAACACGACAATCATCGATATCTTAAATAAATTTTTAAATTTTATGCATGATAAATATTGAGAAAAATGTGTTGCTTTTTCTTTTTTTAGAGATAGTGTCAATGCATGACAAACATTAATTTGTTACTTCGTTTAGCTTATTTGTAAAGGAAAAAAAAAATCGTAAATGGAATTTAAAGCATTAAAGTACACACTAGTAAGGTAAGAAACCATTCACACGATTTGTATTAATTAGATTAAGTATTTTAATAGTATAAATTTTTATTTCATTCAATTGGTGTTGAAGAATATTTAAGATTAATTAAAGATTTCTCAAAGGAAAATGGTCGATTTAAGTTTCATTCTATTAATATCAAATGTTTATTAAGGCAAACTAAGCTTTTTCAAAATTTGAAAGGGTTCAATTGAACCCTCTCACACTAATTAGTTAGCTACACCACTGCTGCCACCTACTCGCAGCCAAGAGCTCCACTATTATCGTCACCACGGGAAAAAATCAGGGCACCCTCCCTTCAAGAACTGCAATAATAAGCAACTGCAAGGCCTAACCCATATCAGATTGATTCGACCATTTACCTTCACTATCATGTCCTCATCGCCATTCCAAAACACCTCCAAACCCACTCTCTCGACAACATAACAGTGCTCGCCGCACCCAAGCATGCCAACAACTCTCGATATCCGCCTTCCTAATCGACCTAATAACTCTCTTCTTCCACCGCCACCAACCTACAACACACCACCGATTGAGGCTATCAAATCTCGTTTGACAACGTCGTTATCTGATATACCGTTAGATGAAACAAAAGGTTATTAAGTTTCAAACTATTGTCACAAAAATCAAAGGAATACTAACCAATTTAATGTACTTATAACCCTCCTTCTAAGCATTAAACTGTGGACTACGTAAACAAGAGCAAGATACCAAAAACCTAAGCAATTAACAAGGACTTTGTATCAAGATAATAATTCATAAGGGGACACAAAAATCACTAAAAACATAAAATAAAAAATGAAACTAAATTAAGTTTATTTCCAAAACGTGTCCGCTTGTGATTCGTCCACCATACCCTCTCGGTCACATAAAACGATGCGATATTCTTCCCCATTCTGTGTGCGACCCCGAGTCTGATAGAGAACTTACCAGCTGCTCCAATGGCTTCAAGCCAACCTTCACTCTCCCCCAACCCTTTATACCACCCAATCAACACCTTTCTGTAACAACAACTGCCCACATCTTTTTGTTGATTTAACTGTTGAATGGAATCTTTTCGAATCAGTTTCTCTGCCATACTATCTTGGATCCCTCCCATACACTAGTGTACTCCTAACCCAACACACTCCCAATCAGCTTAATTGAATTGAAATGAGTCGAATCGAATCGATGGAGGAAAGGACGGTGTTGTTCAGCAAATACGAGACGGGAAGGCTGCTGGGCAAAGGCACCTTCGCCAAAGTGTACTACGGCAGACAAACAGAGACCAACGAAAGCGTGGCGATCAAAGTGATAAGCAAAGAGCAGGTTAAGAAGGAAGGCATGATGGAGCAGATCAAGCGCGAAATCTCCGCCACCCGATTAGTCCGCCACCCAAACATCGTCCAACTCAAAGAGGTCATGGCCACCAAGACCAAAATCTTCATCGTCATGGAGTACGTCAAAGGCGGCGAGCTGTTCGCGAAAGTCGCCAAGGGAAAGCTGAAAGAAGATCAAGCCCGCAAATACTTCCAGCAATTGATCAGCGCCGTCGATTTCTGCCACAGCCGCGGAGTCTCGCACCGCGACTTGAAGCCCGAGAATCTCCTCCTGGACGAGAACGAGGACCTCAAAATCTCGGATTTCGGGCTCTCCTCGCTCCCGGAGCAGCTCCGAAACGACGGCCTTCTACACACCCAGTGTGGCACCCCTGCTTACGTGGCGCCCGAGGTCCTGAGGAAGAAAGGCTACGACGGTTCGAAAGCTGATATCTGGTCGTGCGGAGTGATTCTGTTCGTGTTGCTGGCGGGGTTCCTTCCGTTTCAAGACGAGAATCTGATGAAGATGTACCGCAAGGTTTTCAAGGCCGAATTCGAATGCCCGCCCTGGTTCTCAACCGAAGCCAAACGTCTCGTCTCCAAGTTGTTGGTGTCCGATCCTGAGCGCCGTATCACCATCCCTGAAATCATGCGCGTGCCTTGGTTCCGTAAAGGCTACACGCGCCCCCTCGCCTTTTCGCCTCCCCCTGCTTCCTCTGATAAGTCGTTTGATGACGAATTTGGTTCTACTGCCCCTGCTGATGCTGCGAGCGACAAGTCGCGGTCGCCCAACTTCTTCAACGCCTTCCAGTTCATCTCGTCCATGTCTTCCGGTTTCGATTTGTCCAATTTGTTTGAGAGCAAGAGAAAGGCAGGGACCATGTTCACCTCCAAGTGCTCCTCCGCGGCTATTATGGCCAAGATTGAGCATGCTGCCAAGGGATTGAGCTTCAAGGTGGGGACGGTTAAGGACTTCAAGTTAAGGCTACAAGGCCCAAACGAAGGCCGGAAAGGGCGGCTTTCGGTGACCGCGGAGGTCTTTGAGGTGGCTCCGGAGGTCGCGGTGGTCGAGTTTTCCAAGTCTGCCGGGGATACTTTGGAGTACGCCAGGTTTTGTGAGGAAGATGTTAGGCCAGCATTGAAAGACATTGTTTGGACCTGGCAAGGTGACGGTAACAAAGTCGATGGTGAAGAATGATGATTACAAACAGTGACTAACCCGGATTAGGGGTTCGGATTTGTTTTCACAATAGTTGATTCTGTTTTTACATTTTGTTTTGGTTTGCTCTTCGTGTATATATATAGTTTGTGCTGGATTAGCGTCTCAACTTCTCAAGTAGCATATGATGAGGTTTGAATACAAACAGAAAGGGAAAACAGAGCAAGTTTTACATCTGTGAAAGCTAGATCGAGCAGCTAAATTAAGCATTCCAACTTTTAACTAGTGCAGAACTTAAAAGGATGACAAACTGATAATGTTTCGTCCGCTATTTTTTGGAAGAGTGCAGATCAGTTGTACCAGTTGCACTCCTCGTTTCGTAGCAATTTATAAGGAACCAGCTGGTATCATATTCTTTCTTCCTCTTTTCCTAAACCTAAACGAATTCAAACCACATCCTTACATAGCGGCTAGGGCTGGAAAACTGGAAGTATTTTGGCCGACCATGCCGGCCAGTTTTGGATTTTCTAGAATGATTCGTCCAACTGATGTATGAGAGACTTACAAATCCGAGATTCTATCTAACAGAACTGAAAAATAATCAACAGTAGCTGAAATTAAGCTACTAATTCGATAATCAAATCAGCCATAATCAAAGGGAGAGGCCATCAGTAACTGGTAAGTGTTAAAATTAAGGCGGATTTTGTTACGATGATACAAACTACTGAAATGCACTTGGTAGGTTTGTGATATCTCAAACATCAATCCACTTCGAATATCTCATTTTGTATGTATATTAATTACTTTTCTCAAAGGCTGGCTACAGTAGTTTGCAATTGCATCCTCATTTTCAAGAATTCGGAGGAAGCTAGATAGGAATCACAGGATGACATATGGTGGGAAACTGGGGTTCCAACTTGAAGTGAATTCATATGCATTAATTTTAGACCCCAAGAAGAAAACCAATAAAATGAAAGATGAATTTGTAGGAGGAAGAGGCAGACCAACCAATTAAGTTGATAGTCCACTCCTAATCCTGAGACTGGTAGCTTTTCAATGAAAGTGTATATATTTTGGAGCTAGTAGAGAGGAAACCAGAGTACTTTGATTGTAGATCGCACGCTCTAAGTAAAGTGAACCATAAATTTAATTGTTAAGTGCATATATGGGGATCCAGCATCTGTTGCTGGTAGTTGGCATAGAACTTGAGAGAGAAAGACGTTGTGCCATCCATTGTCGACGATCATATATATTCTTTCTTGGTCTATCTTCATCTTGATCTTAATTGGGGGCTACGATTTTCGACGCGTGTCCAGCAAGCAAACTACTACTTGTAGATCGATTAGAAAGAGAGTAGTAAAAAAATCGATACTGAATAATGGTTAATTCAGTAACGCTTCAATGCTTGTTGCTGCAAGAAATCGATCAAGTTTTTTCTTCGATTTTAATTTGAGGGCATGCATGTTTGTTCTCATTGGCACCACGTACACATATAATTAGACACAGGTTGCATTGCAAGCAACTAATTGCAGCCTGCAGCTGGCCGGGGCTAACATACTAATCGAATTATTATTATTCATTCACGATATATATGTTTTATGAGGTCCAGATCGAGTAATTGCTAGCTGATATCCAAGATATTTATATGGCAGAGCAAATGTGAGCAGCTGCATTTGGCTGCTAGCTGTAAATTTCATCAAGCTAGCAGGATAAGGCTGCTAACTGCCAAGCGTTGGCACTTTTGTGTAGCTACTGGATCCATCTTTTATGTTTTCATCCTCTAAGTTCTGTATTAGCCGGGGTACGTAGTAGAGATCGTTATGAGCAATGGAGAATGATCCAGGCTAGGCTAGGGGAATGAGGGGATTGAACGTACGTTTGAGACTAGTAGTTGATCGATGCCAATTGCATACATGTTAACCTCTTATTGGGACAGCACAGCACTACTGTACATCCACAGCAAAAGATAAGATGAGGGTTTTCACCTTTCAGTGATCGAACAAGGTCGAGATCGGGGAAAGGGATGGCTTCTCAAACCACCTTCACCTATTCCAAATTTATTGGTCTGAATTGACTAGCCAGCAGCTTAATTCATACATGTCTTTCTTTTCACCCAGAAACAAAGAAGAAGAATAAGAAAAACTTCCTATTTCCTTCACTCCATTAATATAAGAAAAAGTGAGAGACTTCCTCTTTTGTATCTGATCATATATATGGATCACGTATCATATGGGCTTGGCAGGAATTTTCCCGATGGAACATGCGCTCTTCTGGAAGGCTTGAAGCTGATCGCTCCGCACTTGAATTCTACTGATTAGATTCTGAGGGCCCTAACGAAAAAGGCCCAATCCATTCGATTTCAGACTACATCCAGTAAAGTCTGTCCGCCCAACTCAAGGTATAAAAATAGCCCAAGATTCAACCATGATTTTCTTTATGAAAAGATGATCACTTACACCTTTTAGCGATGGTGTCTTTGTATGTTTTTTTTTTTTTTTTTTAAAAAACTTTTTATTAATAACTCACACACCCTACATATGTCAATGATATTTGAACCTATGACCTCAAAGTTGTCAGTTAAACACCTTAACCAACCAAGCCACGGCTCACCGACGAAGTCTTTGTATGTTTTAACTTGTATATTAATCAGCATATATGCATGCATGTAACTAATCGCTTAGGTCACCTCACATAATCAACTCTCTGCATTTTCAAACTTAGATTCACATGCATATATATATTATAGTATACATACGATCAAGTTTCCAACTTAATTTCCATATATATTCTCGATCTAGCTAATTATATATTGGGAAGCTCTTTCGTGGAAACTTGAAAGAAATTAAGTTATTAACAAGTGACCGAAATTGTTTATATATGTAAATGGATTGTATCTATACTGATACATGTACAGGTACAAAGTCGCAATACGTACATACTATAATAAACAGTTGTAGACAGACGTCATGATCACACGGATCAGACACGCCTGGAACATTATTAATCGGTCACATATATGAATTTGATGCTTGACTAACTGCTTGTGTTTAAATTATATACACGGTTGTTTGCATTGCCTGGTGAATGTCGAGTATATAATTGAGATCGTTTAGAAAAGACTAAGAAACTACACTCTTCTGTATATAAATATATTGACCGCAAATGAGACGTCTATGTATAAATCAACATGATATATTAAATATCTATCATTCCTTTGTCTTTTGATGAAAATGATATATTACCGAAATTATATATCGGTTTAATTAATACTCAGAATATATGCATACACTCTAGACTTTAAATCACTCGGGGACCCTTAAAATAGGAGATCAGAGTATATAAATATGTAGACTATATATATATACTTACAAGCTAGCTGCTAGCTAGGTCTTATTCTAACCAAAATCATTTGCATGGCTAGTGATAACAATCACTCCATATATAAACTATATATGTATCTGAGTAATTAGCAGCTCGGTCGACATAGAAGAGAAGCATCGCTGGAGTGTCAAATTTTCGATTTCCGGCGCGCAGTTCACATTTGACAGTAGTACGTAATATTTAGTGTATATGCATGTTTACATACACAGAAGATTGAGGTGTAGCAAAAAGTCTAGGGTCGGTTGAAGGTTGAGGTGTCCGAGACCTTTCAAAACCGTGTTCCGCCGCCGTCAGCAGATGGATCGATCGAGTGCAATGTTGTGTAGCTAGCTTTTGACGAGTCAATAATATTCTAGATGGATCTATATATTTCCCACATATGGAATTAGCTAGTGAAGAGACTCTAATATGTGTGTGTGTTGATCGAGAATTCGAGATAGAGGCCTGCAGCCAAGTAGCCAACCATGCATTCATATACGCATGGAGCGCATGTAGACTACTAAATCTCACTCGCTTGATTCATATCGCCTCACAGTACCTTTTATCTTGTTGTTTGTCGCAAGTTGAGGCAGGCTTGACCTTGACCTTGATCACTACCAAGACTTTCGATATAATACCGACATGCATCATGATGCATGTAATTGAATATTGGCTTCCTTCCCCATATCCAGTCCAATATTGCCATCTCCATCTCCGCTCTTTCCTCGCGTTTTCCCTCCTTCCAATATTCTTTAATTAGTTTCTCTCTTAATCATCACTTCATCAGGGAGGCTTGCCCCTCACTCTCTTCTTATCCCCAAGCTACCTAGCTAAGCTTATATATGCATTCCTCAGCTACACCCGAGATCGATCAGTTCTGAGAGCGAGGTTAATAAGTTTCAGTGGAGAGCTTCAAGATAACAGCAAAGATATATATAGCTCCGGCAAGAATCGGAGTCACATCTGTTGAGATGGATTCCTCAACGTGGGTGAACACTTCTCTTGGCCTCAATCTTGTTCCTGTTGACTCACACCACGCCATGGACCAAGATCAACCTCCTTTGCCGACGATCACTGTGAGTACCATACATCTTAATCAATGCTTTCGATCATATATTTATTCAGATCATTTTCTCATCTGTTGAACGTCTTTCAGCTTATTCATTCTCTTGTAAATTGTAATTTATGATTACCTGTTGGAAAGTTGTAATTTACTTATTCATGCATCTTCTTGGATGTTCATCGATCAGAAACAAGTAGAAGAGTTTGAAGGACAATATACTGTATTTGAAAGCAACCTACGATCACCGAAACAAGAGGTGAGTTTAGTTAAATACGAGTATTAGATTGCTGTTCGTTAATTAGCTCTCCAATTCGGTCTCATGTATTATTATTGTTATACTGATTATTTAAGCATGCTGTTTCTATGAATATTGTTGAAGCAGGCAGGTGCAGGTGCAGGTGGTACTGTGTTAATGGCTGAGGAATTGAACAGGATAACTTTGGAAAACAAGAAACTGACTGAGATGCTAACTGTACTATACGAGAATTACAACGCTCTGGAAACCCATGTGAAGGAGTTGATGACCAACAAAAAGCTGCCCTCTGAAAACGAGTTGATGATCTCATCAGGAAATACCTGCAGCTTATTGCACAAGAAGAGAAAGTCACCAGGCAATGATCATCAAGACTATTGCAATAACGTTAATATGATTGGATTTAGTACAAATACAATAAGTACTGCAGAGACCAGCTCTAGTGACGAAGAATCATACAAAAGGCCCAAGGAGATGATGAGTGACATCAACCTCAAGATTTCTAGGGTTTATGTTGGCTGTGATGTCTCTGATACGCGCTTGGTACGTAATTGAGCTACCCCTAAACATAATTATGTTCATCAGTTCATGTTCTTGATTACATCTGGAAATCATCGATCCGTTCCACTAATTAAGAACTTAGATTTGTTATAGATTCGCTTGTTTAATTCTGTAATTTAATTACTTGCAGATTGTGAAGGATGGATTTCAATGGAGGAAATACGGTCAAAAGGTAACCAGAGATAATCCTTCTCCTAGGGCTTACTACAAGTGCTCTTTTGCCCCATCTTGCCCAGTTAAAAAGAAGGTTTGTACTTATTTATCTATTTTGTAGCAGATCGAGCTTGACGAGCTTTAAATTCAAAAAGAAAGTATGAAAACCAATTCTTAATAACTGCTGCTTTGATATTATCTCCAATCGATCAGGTTCAGAAAAGTGCGGAAAATCCATGCTTTTTGGTGGCTACATATGAAGGGGAACACAACCACATACACCCTGCCGGACCTCAAGTGATAACAATAGATCACCAAGGCCATTCCGGTAATATTTTTGCACCAAAGATATCATCATCACCATCTTCAAGTCCTACTACTACTGTGTCGACTATGTCTCTGTCGTCGGCATGTGTACTTGACAGCTCGACAGAACCAGGTTCATCATTTGGTCACAAGACAAATCAAGGAAGGGAAGCTTTCGATGATCAATATGATGAGAAGGCTACTAATTTTCAACAGCTTTTGGTCCAACAGATGGCTTCTTCGTTGACAAAAGATCCCAATTTTACAACTGCCCTTGCTGCTGCAATTTCTGCAGGAAGATTTAACATTTTAGACCAGCTGCCTCAACCTCATTCTCCCATCCCAAAATGGTGATCGAATTGCTGTATATTTAAAAGCTAGTTAATAAGCTAGAGCTAGAGGTCCATATGTATTAATAGAGTTCGAACATAGCCCTGATCCATATGGCCGGCTTTCTCAGGTTAATTTTCTCAAGTTGCTGTGTTTTGATGATATCTATGTGGAACTTTCAGAGCTGTAAACTGTTCTTCGATCGATCTGCGTATATAAATATATAGTCTTGTACTTTGAAGAATGGGAGCTGGTTATATATACACTAATTGGCAATGAGTGTGTGTGCATGTTTGCATTTTACTATTAGTTAGCATATAGAGATGGCTACTTTTTAAAACGTGGGTGAAACTATATAATACTGGTACTAACTATATATCTATATCTCTGGTATTGGATGTTGATAACACGTAGTGCGCTGATTGAATATATAGAACTTATCGATTCTATTATTATGAAAGAGCAAACTCCAGACTTGCAGAGGAAATGGAAATAATTCAGGAATTTGAAAACCGGTAGTGCTGCAGAAACTTGATAAAGATCATTAGGAAAATTCTACAATGTGTTAATGCATGTGAATGATGTGATGCATCAATTTTGTAAATTGAGTCATCAAACTAATAATATTAGTCCTCGAAGTTGTAATATGAGTCTTTAAAGTTGTAAAATTTTTTAGTTACAACATTAATAATTATGTGTGCTTAAAAAGGTAAAATGTGTGCTTAAAGTGGTAATTGAGTTCTCAAAGTGATTAAAAAAAAGTTGTTACAATTTTGAGGACTCAATTACCACTTTAAGGACAAATGAGAACTAATGTTGTAACCATATTTTTTTTTACAACTTTAACAACTCATATTACAACTTTGTGGACTAATATTACTACTTTGATGACTCATTTTACAACTTGAGGACAACGTTGATGCATCACATGCATTAACACACCTTAGCCTTACCTAAATCATTATGAACTAATCGATCGAAGGGGTACGTAGAGATAATATATGGACGACTAATAGTAATGTAGGTATGTATATATGTACTGGAGGGATCTGTAAATGGTGAACTTGAAGTGCTCGTGGGATATGTATAAGATGATCGATCGAGTGTGTATCTAGCTACGTACAATAATATGTTGCAAACTATATATATATATATATATAGTTCCCTTCCAGAGAGGGATCCCTCTTTGAAATTAAAGTGAGGGACTCCTTATTTCGCTCACTTTCAGGTCGTATTTCCACATCTCAACCGTACAATGTCTAAAACACAGTGTGTAGATCATTCCTGCAAAGTTTCATCAAATTTGAAGATCATTTGAGTACCGAATTAGATTAAATAAATCAACAGAACAAAAGTTGTCCAAACAGAACCGTTCGTGTAAATTACGATTACGGAAGCTCAAATGATCTTCAAATTGATGAAACTTTGCAGGAATGATCTACACACTGTGTTTTAGATGTTGTACGGTTGAGATGTGGAAATACGACTTGAAAGTGAGCGAAATAAGGAATCCCTCACTTTAATTTCAAAGAGGAATCCCTCTCCGGAAGGGGACTGTATATATATATATATATAGATATATATATATATATGTATATACATATATATATGGAGGATTTAAAAAAGACCTCTTTACTTTAAGAATTTGAGGATTTCTACAATTTTACATTAGTAGATGACTTCTTTTAATGATCTCAAATGTTGATCCTCTATATCATATGCAAAAAACATGTCTACAAAATTTCAACTAATTCCATAATCATTTGGTCATTCAAATTGATGTAAACAATTGTAGGTCGTTAGATAAAATTAAAACGAATATTATGCTAATCAAATGGTTAAACGTTTTTCATTTTGGCTAATTTTTTTGTAAAATTCATGTGTATAAGTAACCAGAGAATGAGTGGCTTCAATTGTAAATTACATGCTAGAACTAAAAACATCCTTACTTTAAGAGTTTAAGAAAGTCTTCTCTAGATCTGGACGTACTATATATATACACACACACAAAATTATTTTTTAGTCCAAATATCCTTATTTATTCAAAATCTACGGATTTTTTTAATTGACCCACTTTCAGATTATATATATATATATGTATATACATATATATATGGAGGATTTAAAAAAGACCTCTTTACTTTAAGAATTTGAGGATTTCTACAATTTTACATTAGTAGATGACTTCTTTTAATGATCTCAAATGTTGATCCTCTATATCATATGCAAAAAACATGTCTACAAAATTTCAACTAATTCCATAATCATTTGGTCATTCAAATTGATGTAAACAATTGTAGGTCGTTAGATAAAATTAAAACGAATATTATGCTAATCAAATGGTTAAACGTTTTTCATTTTGGCTAATTTTTTTGTAAAATTCATGTGTATAAGTAACCAGAGAATGAGTGGCTTCAATTGTAAATTACATGCTAGAACTAAAAACATCCTTACTTTAAGAGTTTAAGAAAGTCTTCTCTAGATCTGGACGTACTATATATATACACACACACAAAATTATTTTTTAGTCCAAATATCCTTATTTATTCAAAATCTACGGATTTTTTTAATTGACCCACTTTCAGATTATATATATATATATATATCCAGCAATATAATTTGACTGTATAGATACGTAGTAGCTGGTCGATCTTCAAAATACCAATAACAAGTGGTATTCATGATTTAATTGAGATTCAATTAGTTGTAAATACATTGGATAATTTTGAAGTAGTTGGCTAGCTAAGACCTAGTTTGGTACAGCTTCGTTTTAAAAAAAATCAACTTCTAGCTATCCGAACTTATAGATTTTATAGTGTTTGGTAAATGAAAGAAAAAACAGTTTTTTTTGAAAAAATTATAGGTCACTGGCAGCAAATTTTAGAAGCAACCTGAATGTTACTTTTAAAAGCAGTTGTCACTAAAAACAGTAGAAAATAATTAAATTTTATTTTAGCAGCACTTTTAAAATTAATATTTATCAAATACATAACTGTTTTAGTTCACAGCTGATTATTTTCACAGTACAACAGTACAGTTTTACCAAAACAGTAATCAAGTCCGAGGTCTTGGTCCTCTTGGCCGTCTCGATCATTCAAGCTGGCTGGTCTGTTTTCTTTATGACCGATATGATATGTACTGCTGGGTATTTTCTCCTTCTGGATCTTTTCTCTAATAAAGCGCAACATGCAAGAAGTGAATTACATAGTTGATTAACTTGAGATTAGTTAGTTGGTGGGGGCACGTTTACTTACTTACGCAGGGAATGATGTGGTGACGTATACATAGTGACGAATGCATACATGGGAAGTGGGTGTGGATGGGATCATGGGTAGTTGGTTTCGTGCATGGACCACAGCCTCTTGGCTTTTGTACGTTTAGGTTTTAGATGATTGACTTCAACGACCATTGACTAGGACTAATAATACTAGAATTTTCCTAATAATAATAATATCACACGTACATGAGATGACTAATCATCCTAATTAACCAAGCGTGTTCTCACTGCCAGTACCTACAGAATCTTGCGAGTCACACTACATAGCTATATAATATGGAAAAATCGACCCATTTACGGTTGAAAATATATGTGCAATTTTAATTAAGTTGCGGTGTTGTTGTAAACTTGTAAAACAAAAACGAGTGCAAGTGATCGAAGCTAGAGATAACGTACGGGCTTTAATTTCCATATAAGAAATTAAAAGGCGCCACTATACATAACCAAAAAGAAAGAAGCTAGGCATCAAAGACTAAATATATATACAAAGACGACCATAAGGTAACGAATTCACTCTCATATATATGCGTATTGATCACATCATCAACGACTACATCACCCTCATACGTCCTCATCCAGATCGACCTCACGTACACATGAGTTGTCGTATCATCATATAGACTAGAGAACTAGATTAAGCTAGTGATCGCAGTCAGTCAAGTTCCATTTAGATATTACTTAGAATGGGAAAATTAATTTTGTAGACTTGTACTTGCGTATGTTGAATCATTTCATTTATTTGAAACTTCCTGCTCCTTGGCTACCTTGCTACCGACCTTCAACCTGGGTATATTTATTTATACGCTGCTATACTTCAATTCATTTGATCATCACCGACTGCCTTCTCATTCTTATTCACCGATCACTACAGTTTATTCGTACGTCGACATCGAGCTAATTAGCGAATCCAGTCTTCATATCACCGGCGTATAATAGATGGAGTATTCTCGTTGCTCTAGCATAGAAAAGCAGGTACTTGATTCATAATCCGTGCTGTTAATTCATGTGATCCTTTATCTACTCAACTTCTATAACTTAATTTGATCATCAGCAGGGAGATAGTCTGGAAGCAGACCTGCAATGTGTGCGCAAAGAGAACCAAGCTCTAAGATTCCTAGTTGAAGCTATGAGCAGCAAGTACGCTAGACTTGAGGCCCATCTCCAACTGCTCCGACTCCGACTTCAACAAAACAAGTCTCCAACACACGATGATCATGATCACCGTCATCGTATGACTACCACTGGCTCAGGATGTCATGATATTTATGATCCAACTGCAAACAAGAGAGCAAGAACAACTGCTTCTGCTCATCATTGTAATCACCAGCAGCATCCTCAGTTCCCGGTAGCCAATCAGACGTCGCAGTTCCTTATCAGAACCGACTCTAAAGACAATACCCTTGTACGTAAGGAAGCTAGCTAGATAGTCGATGCATCTATGATACATCAATCTGTTCGTGATGAGTTTTCTTAATTAATCAACCAGCTGCCAGTACTTAGTTAGGGTTGGGCTTACGTATACTTGTTTGATGAATTTTGAAATGAATGAATAAATATTACAGATTGTGAAAGATGGATATCAATGGAGGAAGTACGGACAGAAGGTGACCAAGGACAACCCATTATCCCCTCGAGCTTATTACAGGTGCTCCATGGCTCCAACTTGCCCTGTCAAAAAGAAGGTACAGAGATGCATGCTGGACAAGTCGATCCTTGTGGCAACATATGAAGGCCACCACAACCATGACACCCTCGATAACTCTAATTCCCTACTGCTTGGACAAATAGTTTCATCTTCGCCTTCATCAACACTAGTCCCATCTCCTCGTAATCAGATTCTGCCTGTTGATTTTCCTCAAGCAGCTGTAGCACATGGAGTGCTGCAAAGCACCAGTACTAGTACCGCAGCTGGCCCTATTACTATGACGAGTCCTCTTTCTCGGCAGGAGCCAACAAATCTTGATCTTACTCTCTGCGGATCTAAATTCAAATCCAATCAAGAAGAGAACACACCAGGACGAGGAGGGAGCCCTGTTGGGACTATTAGTACTGCTGATAAGACCTGTGAAAATGAGAAAATACAAGAATACGTTTCTTCTCTAACCAAAGATCCGAATTTCACAGTAGCTTTAGCTGCTGCTGTTGCCCGCTCCATTAGAACTGCTCCATCTGCACCTAACCCCTAAACCGGCCGGTGTACGTAATTCATTGAATATGATATGTTAGACAAGTTTCCCAGATTGTAGTTAGGTACGTAGGTTTAAGGGATGGATGAAATTCTGAAGAAACAATACATTGGCGTTTCTGCTTTGTTATACTTACTACTTTGCTAGCAGTAGCTATTCATCTTTGTATGTTATCAAAGTAGTTGCGTTTCAATTGATATCTAAACATTCATATCGCCCCATGTTTCAATTGAAAATGGTTTCCACATCGATGCATGCGTCCTCATAATGTCGTAGAAAATTTGAGAAATTGGAAAATTGGGTTAAAAATTATAATTAATATGACTAACTACTTTGGTCTACAGGGAAGTGGAAGTTAAATGTTGAAAAGTACCCAACCTGACATAGCTAACCTGATATTGTTATTGAGACCGGTGAATGAAAACGATATAAATTTGAAGTGATGCAGCTTTGGTCGCTGCTCAATTTGCCCTTTCATCTATACTGAAAGCCAGCCAGGCATGCACTAAACGTCATCTGGTTGCCTCGCTCTTCTTTATCTCGACCAGCAAACAAAGCAACAAGGAACCAAATGTTTGCCCTTCTGACAGTCATCAACACAAATCAAGATAAATAGAAAAACTAGTTCGTAATACTGAGCAATGGGATTTGTACATTCAAACAAAATCATTCCCTGCCCGTTAGGACACATAGAATAATTAGAATTCATCATATCGACAAGTTCATACTCTATGCAGCTAATCCTATTTCCTTCTAGGCTTTTACTATCATCTCATAACAAGATTTACATTCCTATATCTGAAAATGAAAAATCATTATATAACTAATAATCTGAAAAGGAAACTAAGCTAACTATTGGGGCATTTTTATACAACATGACTCCTCAGATGTATCTTACGACAGGCGGCTCTTCTGATATAGTCAATGGAAAATTTTGAATCGACTTCATGATTAGAATCAACAAGACTCTTCCACGAATTCATGAACTCTAGAATCAGATTCTGCTGCAAAAACAACCATTTCAATGGAAAAATGATAAGTCACATATAAGTAGGGAGTTTCCAAAAACAATAAAAGGAGATGTTCTAGCTAATGGGATTAAAACTCACTCAGTGAAGAGTGAACAACTCCCCTTTCTGCGCACCACCAACATTACTTTTGAACATTCTTCACGTCATGAAAACTGATGGTCGGATGATTCATTCATCGATGGAGAAATATATCCAGAGGGAGAAGAGCTTGGTTGCTCAGAAGAACATAGTTAAATGCATTATGATTTAATATTGGCACTCTTAATGGGAGTCTGTATCAGGCGCCCCGACTCCTTTCTTGAAAGAGTTCCCGCTTTCATCTTCTCGTTTTCTACCTCCTTCAGGGCTTTCTTTCTCTCGAATTCAAGCTGCTTACAGTTCTCCCCATGAGCTCGGACGAACATCCTCACAAAGTTGAGCAGAGTAGAAACAACTACAGGATATAATCCCAATAAGCACAAAGAGAAAATATGACGCATCAAATACAAAGAGGTATCATAGGGAATAAAAAAGAAGCACGATCCAGCACAACATCACGAGATGCAGATAATAAACTTTAACAGTCACAATATATTTACCTTGCTCAAATGGGCAGCGAGCAGGATCCTCCCCAAAATAAAGAGCCAATGCATCTGCATTTCTTCCTGAAGACAGACCCCATTGCATAATACGCTTAACAATGTTTTCCTTTCACGTCACCAAAAAACCATTGGCATTCAAATCCAACTGCTTTAAGGAAAAGCTGATACGTACCACATTAGAATAAAGTAAAGCCAAGGACCTCACTTCAGCTTCAGCATGACCAAGAAACTCCTTTAGTGTCTGCACATGTCACAGTGTAATACTAAGTTAATATTGAAATAACAATAAATAGAAACAGAATAACATTGGTGATCTGTTTTATATGAAAACCTTTGTAGCATTCATTTATATTGACCATATTTTTGTAACCAGGAATACCTAGAAGTTGTAAACCTCTAATATTTATCTGAGAACCTCAACGAGTAAAGAAGAGGCATCAGGTCATTGCAAAATTCTGACCAGAGGTTATTATATGTACAAACTCTATCCTGTTTCATTTTGGTTCTTTTTCTTACATTGGAAACTTTGTTTACTACACATTTTTCTTCTTAGTTCTCTTTGAATCTTATTGCATCCTAAAGCAATTCAGTTAGCAAACTCTAGTGGATATGTATGCATGAAGTAGTCGATGTATGTAACCTTGCAAAAAGTTTCTGACACAGGTCCATCGTTTTCTGAGGCAGTCAACTCTTGTACAACCTTCTCTAGCCCTTTGCTAATGGCTTGCATTTCCTCTGCCAAATATTTCAATTGTATCTACATAATCATTGAAAATTCAGCTCAATCATGGTAAATGCACATGGAAATTATTGTAGCTAAAAAAAATTAAAAGAGAAAGGACATCATACCTTTGTTGAAGCCTCCAAACTTACAAGGTCCTTTGGAAAATCAATAAGTTCCGGCAGCTTTTCCGCAAGCACCTATGGTTTGTGAAAGATGAACTTTATGAACACAATTGCAAAGGAGCTCAAATTCAAGAGGTTACAACAGCCTCTGTTCAGCTTGGGATTCAAACCTAATAATTTGTTTTGCTAAATATACAAAAATTTCTGCCAAATATTAAAATCAACCAGAAGTCTTAAAAATGATGCTTTCACCTTACAAAGGTAATGCATAAGAGTCATCTTGTTATTCCGGGCTCGTGTATCAGTGAGCTTTAGGAGGCTATCCAATCGAAATCCAATAGCAGAACCTATAGGAGTAACAAAGTAAGATAATTGCTGTCACAGATAAAGAATACAGTGCATTGGAGCTTTAAGGAAAAAGATTTTAAAACTAATCACAGAAGAATAGGACCAGTTTGATACTATAATAGCTTTTCTTGTCTTCTATACTTGCCAAAGTAGCTTCTTTCATAAGTTACTGCATTGTTGTTCCGGTTAACAGAAAACCACACATAATATGCAACTGTGGCACTTTTACTATCAGCTGTACAACATCAAAGTGTGCCGTGTGATATAATACATCATGAACATGTATAAACCAAACCAAATATACTCACCTCTTGCAGTTCCATGATTCAAGGCATTACCCAGAGAAAGAATGGTTTGCATAGTCCTTTTCAGCTTTTCTGAATTTCTGATCTGATGAGCACATTTTTTGGAATGCTTTATGAGAAAATTGTTCAATCAAGAGAAAAGCCTTGTATACTACAAAATGAGAAGAAGCTTGCCTCATCTGCTACTGAATTGACAGTGTTCAGATTCTTTCTAAGGTCAGAAACCTGAAAAATGCAATGCCACGGACAAATGTATAACAACAAGCACAAGACAAGATATCATCCAGAAAACCACAATTAGAGAAACTGTCCTTACCTGGGAATAGAATTGTATCTTGAATGAGAAAACTCTGAGCTTGGGTTCTACCCGTGGCACTTTCATTAATTCTAGGAAGAACTGTCATAATTTGCATAAGGAAATTAACGAAAGCATAAAGACTTGAGAGGTAAACAGGGAAAATTATAGTCCACACTCACCTGTTCACATTTTCCCAAGTTTTCCTTATCTCCGTTATAAGCCTGAGCACCAAAGCAGAATATATTATTCCAGAAAAGAGAAGGCGTATGTACGTCTTGTATACAGTTCCAAGTATTAAAATAATCAGCTCCAATATACAAAACTTGAGGTAGAGTGAAGGATTAATTATAGAAGTTACCTTAAGTAACTCCATCTCTTCCTTTGTTGGACAAAACTTTATGAGGTTCTCAACCTGATCAACATCTAATGCCGATTCATCCAAGGCAAGCACTGAACTCTGAAAGACAAGGAACCAGTTAAACGTGCTGTTATTTCTTGATTAAGAACATTGCATCCAACATCTAGACACCACAAAACAAGCATATGTCATGCACCTTTTAAAACAAGAATTTTTTTTTATTTTTATAATTGTCCTGCTTGGAATCAGGACATCATGTTCAGTAGTCAAGCCAAAGGATACAAACAGAAATATCCCAAAATGAGTACGTGTTTTTATATATATAGAAACAACAATATCGATGTATACTGTGTCATCCTATTACTGGCACTCGATCATTAACAAGATCACAAATTTAACTCGAACTGTTTACGGAGCATATACACAAACAACGAAACATACAAGTGCCTTCGTATTTAGCTTACCATCAAATCAGGCAAGGGGATTTTAACTTTAGTAAGCATTATTTCACAGTTATAAGCCCGCCTTAGCTCAATCTGCAAGAACCAGAATATCCCTCGTGAATATTGGGGCAGAAAGACATCTGAAGCAATCATGCGTGTAAAAAAAAAACAGGGAAATTCGCTAAAGAGGTCTCAGTTCATGGCATGTGACTTGCAAAAACACAAATATCAAATCTATTGGAAGCAAGGATAGACTAAGTGACCAAGCATCATTACTATTGGTTTTGTGCAAACATACTATAATGTTCAATTTGCACAAACAGCTCAATCAATGATTGATGCATTTTCATATGCAAGAGAATCCTAGAGGAGGAACCCATCGGAAAGCAGAACCAATTATAACAGAACTCACACTTATACTTAAAACGAAAAGGGTATAGCATGCTACTTACCAGCTGAACTTTCTCAGATTTAGGTCCCGTGGCTCGACGTCCTGATTTCCCACCTGAATTTCCATCTGAAGTTGTTGAAGTAGCTGCAGAAAAAAGACTCTCAAGTTCTGACATGTCAAACTCTGGAGCCCTGGAACACAGTTTATGAGATCAGAATTATGACATCAAGCAATGCATGAATTGAAAGATTCATCAAGTGAGGCCTACTTGGTTGCTTCATCAGGTTTCTGAGCTTCTGCCCATAAGCTCCCTTGCATCGCTCTTGTTAATTTTAACCAATGATATGGCTTCAGATTGGCCTTTTTAGGTTGAGCCTGATTTCTTGAATTTGTACGCAATAGACCCCTTCCTTTTGCACTAAATGGAACTCCAGAAGGTGGTCCAGGAATTGAAGGTACAGTAAGATTACTAGCCCTCGAAGGAGATGTTGGGGTGGAACCAGCAGTTTTCAATACCCCATTGGGAAGAGGAGGAGGTGGTACAGGTGCAGAACTCTTGGACAAGGATTCCTTTGATGCAAAAGCTGGAGGAGGGGGTGGTGGCGGCGCTGAAGATGTTACAGCAGAAGTTGAGGCAGGCCCTGAACGTAGAGGAGGTGGAGGCGGTGGAGGGGGACCAGACATGACTGCTGCTGACGGCTCCATATGCAGCGCAGAAGAAGTGGGACATGCAGCTGAAGAAGCAGAACTAGGGGGTGGAGGGGGAGGGGGAGCTGCAGAGAAGGTTTTGGCAGTGGATGATGAAGAAGGAGGTGGCGGAGGGGGAGGGGGAGCTGAAACTGAGTTTTTGACAGAGGACGATGTTCCTGGAAAGGGAGGAGGAGGAGGTGGAGGCGCATTGGGAACTGAAACTGAGTTCTTCGCGGTGGATGTTCCTCGAATGGAAGGGGGAGGAAGCAGAACAGAAACTGAGTTCTTGAGTGAGGTTGGGAGCGGAGGAGCAGGGGGAGGGGGAGGAGATGAAATTAAATTCTTGACAGAGAGATGTGAAGATGCCCCTGAAACAAAACGGGGTGGAGGTGGAGGTGGAGGTGGAGGTGGAGGTGGGGAGTTGACACTGAGCTCTTGACAAAGGATGATGGAGATGCCCCTAAAAGAGAAGGAGGTGGAGGAGGGGAAGAGGGAACTAATGCTGACTGACCTCTACCCTGTAATGTAATTTCAGAGTCTTGGAGTGTATTTGAAGTTTGTTGGGGAACCGATGCTGGCAGGGGAGACGGTGGATTAACAACAGGCGCCTTTACTACAGTTGTATTCCCAGAAGATTGCAATGACGACAGCGTTGGTGATTGTGATGGTGATGATGGTAGTCGGGGTGGGGGAATAGAATCAATAGACAGCTGACCAGGCTGCACAGATTTAGGTGCAGTTAAATCAGCAGCTGAAGTAGAGCGGGAAGTTGGAGATACAGTCACAGGATGTGTGATTTGTTCACTACTGGATGCAGCGTGATCATGCAGAAGAGCTGTAATGCCAAGGGCTGAGGATGTGCTTTGATATCTTGACATAGACACTGGTGATCCTTGCAAGGAACTACAATATGAAGCTGGTGCAGATGGTGAAGCTTTATGTACTCGCTGAGTTATGAATTTAGATTGAACAGGTCGTGGGATAGATACTTGCAGTTCTTGGGGTTCAATCTTTTTTCTACTTAAATTGGCATCCACAGACAGTTCACAGTTCGACATAGATTGCTCCCGAAGAGCCACATAAGTGGGAGTCTTGATATTATTTCCTGGCTCCTTTGGTTCTGCTTTAAGTTTTGCAGGAATTGACTCTGCCAAAGACCTGCCTGTTTCTGGAGCATCAGCAGAAGCACTGTCATCTCTCCCCTGAGCTGCGGATGAGGAACTCTTGACATTACTTCCTGATTTAAGTTTTGACTCTAGCACTAACTTGCCTGTTTCTGTAGCATGAGCAAAACCACTTCCATGGTTCCCCTGAGCCATGAAAGTGGGACTCTTGATACTATTTTCCAAATTAAGTTCTTCAGCAGTTGGTTCTGTGGAATTGGCTGAAGCATTATCCAGTTTCTGAATAGCATTTGATGACGCAATCCGCTGGAGCATTAAGTGCTGCATCTGTTTTTGGATCTAGCCAATCCACACTGCTAAAAATATCTTGGACTTTTGCAAATGCTTCAACTGGCAGGCCATCTTTCTCCTCAAGACCAGGCGAATCAATTGATATAAGAGAAGTACCGGCATCCATCTCGGAGAAAAGAATCTTCAATCATATAAAATTCGTAATATCAATAATGATCATGATGATGATGATAATGAAAACGATGATGAAAATAGTAGTAACTTGAATAATAATGTGCTGATATACAATAGGAAAAGCAGAAGGGGAGGATGGATACCTCTGCTCTGAAATCCTTGGGAAATTGATCTTTGATATTCCATAGTATGTCTATTTCATCACGATTAAGCATCAGAATATTGGACCTTATAAAGGCTGTATTGAACATGATACGAAACATCATCTCTTCACGTTCCAGATCATGATCCAAACTAATACACTCTAGAACCACATCTCCTTGGATATGGCAATGGATATCAATTTTAACTAGTTCACAATCTGCCTGCACCAAGATGTGAAGAATTAGAACGAAGTCCAACATGAAGATAAATGTAACATAACATGTTTACAACACGTTTCCATATCCTCATCAGCAGATAGATAAAGGTACATGATATATATATATATATATATATATATATATATAGAGAGAGAGAGAGAGAGAGAGGCCTCAAACCACCTGCTTGTAGTATCGTACGAGCTTGCTCCTTTTTGGGGTAGAAAACAAAACTTTAGGAGTCCGATCAACAGCCATGAAAGGATCCTGTCCATATATCCTAAATAATGGACGGCAACCGCCCTCTCCATCCAAATTAGGAATTAATCTAATGATTATGCAGTCCAATGTAAGTGCCCTATCCAGTGGAGGCCATCGTGCTCCCACATTCCTTCTGGTTATATACTGAAGATACCTCAGTTGTGAGGGCATTGGATTTAGCGGTGACATTAACTGCAGAAGTTCTCGAGGTGCTTGCTTATAGATCATGTCTAACGTCTTGTGCTCCCCAGTGTACTGCTTCCGGTAAATCAAGAGTGCAGCCAGCATGAAGGCCAATACCAACCATCCACCTCGTTCACAATGCAACAAGAGAACATTTTTGTGACTGAGTGATAGCCAGCTTTCACTTGATCTCAAGAAGTGATGGATTGTCTCCATTGTGAGAAGCGGGCAACCTTCATATTGTCGTGGGTAGTCCATTACCGTCATGTCATACTCAGACAGTATGTTAGCAATCAGGCTTTGTTTTTCTCCTTCTCGAAAGTTAAAGACTAAGAATGAAGCATCAAGGAACTGTTCACGAAGTTGACCGACTATGCCTCCTATGTAGACTTTATACTCGTTGTCTTCCCAAACATCCGTGCTAAAACAGCAATCAAAAACTGCAGGTAGAGATAAATTCAAAGCAAATCATTTAAATAAAACGATGTACATCATAAATCCTTCTGCAGCACATTACATGTAATCCAACAAACACACGAACAGTTATTTTCAGTAATATAGGCATTGTTCACCTTTCAAAGGGTGTATAAAAAAGGGAAGATAAAATGAATTATTACTTATTAATGCATCACACCACAGAAAATTTTAATAAGCTCAGAAAGAGGTCCATTATAATTATAGGGAAAAGGTAAGTTATCTGCAGGTGTTTTTTTTCTCTGGGTAAGATCATGTTCAATAGTGTCATTGAATGCCTGAGGGCATAGACGGAAATTACAAGACTTTGTGATGAGAGCAAGCTGGTCTAGTAAAACAATCTCCATTTCCATTCATGTAGAATCTAGACAACCAGTAAAAGTTCAACTAAAATGGAGTGTATCTCCATATAGACTCCTCAAATTAAACTAAGCAACTGTGTGTTAGTATATTAACAAATAAAACGCAGGCATTTGTGAAGCATGTGAGAAGGAACATGTTTGAAATTGAAGAGATAACAGTAGAGAGAGAGAGACGCATTACCATAAACCCGTTCGGAGATCTCTAAGAGGCCATCAGGCGGCTTCCGATAAAAGAACTTTCTGAAGAGCGCCATTGCGTTTCAAGATCCGAAAACAAAAACAAGCAAGGACTAGACTTAAAGCCACTCGAATTGAGGCGACATTGGGGCAAGGCACAAACCCATCTCAGGTGATAGAGCGAAATAGGGAAATGTATAAAAAGGAAAGGATGAGAGAGCTATGGGGTGTCTTGGCACTCACAACTTATCAGAGAGACTTAGCTTTCAATCAAGAACAACAAACAACAAAGGATGAGCGTCGTGAGTGAGACAGAGAACGTGAACGTCGTACATCTACTCTTAGAGGGTACGTTATGTTAGGGAAAGAGAAACAAGTAAGGATATGGCGAATTTTGTTAAGCAAAACAGATGATGTTGAGGTGGAGATAAACAAGGAAGGGGGATCTGGGCTTTGTCTTTGTCTCTCTCTGTTGTGTCTGTAGGTTACGAGCCACGAGATTAAATAATTAGAATAGAATGACGATAATGATGTGTCCTTTGATTTTATTTTCTTTCGCTTTTTCTTTTCACAGTCTTTTCCAGTTTCTTTGCTTTACTTGCACGTGTGTCCGTCACACTCACCTCCGTTACACCCAGAAAACAAAAACGTAAACAAAGTAAATAATATCACTTCTTCATTTTTGCACTTTTATTAGGCCTGTAAAATAGCACGAGTTTGCCCGTCTGGCTTTCGAAATATGATGCCCCAACTAGCTTTGGAGTGTCAAATCGACTATTTTTGTAGGCCTTACTCTTTAGAAATTTCCGACACTAATTAGCTCATTGCCTTCTTTTTTTTCCGACTAATAACTCGTTGCCTTATTGTTCTCTATCTTGCGCTCTTTTGTTGTTTTTTCTAATGTTTAAGTGTTTCTAATGGCAAGATTCTCCACCTCCAGATAGGGATATTGAACTTGATATGAAATGTTATAATTTGTTGTTTTTTTTAGTTAGGATGACATTTACAATGGTGGGTCGTGCAACATCAAAATCTATGTATTATCGTAGTGTTATATGTTGAGAAATTGCTTGCATTAAGCTTTAAAAATGGTCATGACTGATGTGAATCTTCTCTCCTAAATACATTGGTTGTTTTTTTTTTTTTTTTAACATTAGATATAGAAAAAAAGACAATGTTCTAATTCCAAAAAATAAAGATAGCACAAATGTATGAAAGAGGACTAATTGATGACTATTTTTATGAAAGAAGACTAGTACTATCTACTTGATAATTGATTCCATATCACAAATGTACAAGTATATATTGCTTGAATCTTTTGATTCCATAACACAAATGTACATTGCTCAAAAACGAATATGATGTTTTCAAACCTTGTCCCCAACAAGAAACCACCGCATAACATTTTGTTTTGAGCACCTAACTTGAATGGTAAACTATTGACACGTAAATTAGTGCAGGTACATAAGAGTTTTAACACGCAAATCATCGTATTATTAAATGTGTAAATAAGTTATGAGGTTTGAACTTTAAAAGTACATTAGTATCATAAACACGAGAGGCAAACTTACCAACTTTGCATTTGAATCAACTCATCGAAAAAATATATATATGATTGTACATAATTCCTTGTTTGTGTCACACCACTAGAAGAGCTCCATCGTCTGTGTCACACCGCGCAATGCCTTTCCAAGATATATACCGAAACTTAATAGTGATACCTAACTAGAATCATGTAAAACATACGATATGGGGATTCCAGGCATACCAGCACCGCCGCTCCTCACCAATGCACCAAAGAACCCGTTAACATTTCTATGTCCGCCCTATTATTGGTAACTTGATTACTCTCACCGCCATCGACATACAAGGTGTCTGATCCTCAATTAACCACCGACAAATTTTGTTTCATTCAGACTAATAAAACAATCAAATCACGGCTCACCAACATTGATACAGTTCAATAGTGGATTATGGCAAGATTTGATACCATGATTAACAACCGCTTCGCCTTAATATGGCATAAAGATATGAATCTTGTTCCTTTGTAAACCGTTGGTGCTTGTACACAGAATCATTCCATTAACTTTGCAATTATTGGTTTTAGTTGTTAGGCTGGTGGCGATAATTGTTTTGTTTTTTGGTTGGTGCTGATAATTCCAAATTAATGAAGAGTGATCATAACTTGACAACGATATTAAAAGAAAAAGAAGAAAATCATGACATTTGAAATTTCGAAATTCAAAATTGGTCTCGTCAGAATTAAATTAAGTAAAAGCGTTTGATTGATCAAATCCCACAAAAAATAAATAATTAAATTCAGTTTACCCCATTATGGTTTAGAGGTGAATTCATATTAGTTCATAAACTTTTAATCATCAGATTACGATCCCCCCCCGATTTTTTGTTTTTATGGCAATTTAGCTTCTCAACCCCCAAAACGTCACCATATGTCATCAAATTTCAATGTCCCTATTAGACGGAGCATGAGTAATAAGAGACGGCAGATAGAAAAACAAGAATTCAAGAATAATCTGATGAAATTGAAAATTTAGAGACTAACATGAATTCACCTCTAAACCGGTAGGTTCAACTGAATTTAATTTAAAAATAAAATAAAATCGGGGTCGGGAATGATCATAAATACCAAAATACAGTAGGGAGTAGAGAGTGAGAGAGAGAGGAAATGGAAAGGGAAATTGAAATGGGTGAACCCTAGGGAATGGGAATAAATTTCCCTCCATTTGTTTCAACAATTTTAAAGGGAGCGGAGATCATATCGATCGCATTAATTTGCCAAGGATGCAGAAGAAGAAGCAATTTAAAACCCCCGAGACTCGCCGCATTCTCCGCATCGCTGATATCCTTCTCGTCGACGGAGACGGAGACTTGGATGAAATGGAGAAACCCCGAAAGACTATGACTCAGTGTTCCACGCCGCGCCGCATCGTCTCCCGATGGTTCTCCGTTCTCAAGCGTCGCGGACCAACCAAGGTTTACGCACGGAGCGATAAAGGGGACAAGCCAATCGGAGTGTCAGGTACGACTCAATTACTTGTAATTTTTGTCGAGTTTTTTTGTCTAATGATCAGAAATTGCAGAAGGAGGGTGTGGTGTGGATTCGAGGTCGAGGTCGTTCAATTTGGGGGTGGCGTGCGGTCTGCTTTGTGTGATCGCTGCTGGTAAACATGAACTGAACAAGATGGTGGAATTGCGGAGTCAGATGGAGGTGTTTCTCCAAAATGCCAAACATGAGTCGGGCAGTAAGCCGGTGGAGTCTAATGACATTAATTTCACTTCTTTCTCCACCAATTTCCAACAAGACTCCACCTCTGGCAGCCAGTTTTCTCTTCAATCTGTTGTCGTCCGCGACGAGTGCTCCTCCGGTTGTGTTGGAAACCAGAGAGAAGGAGACGAGCGTGTGGCAGGAATGGATCAACTGGAGGCAGAGCTTCACGCCGAGTTAGAAAGATTGCAACTCCAATTGGATTCTGAAAATAATCCGCAGCAGCAAATGCTAGAGGTACATACACCCTACTCTTGATTTTAAGAGATGACTTGATTGCATACTTGTTATGGGGAAATGAATGTCTGAGTGTTGAAAATGTGGCAGGATATGGGAGACCGTGGTGAAGGAGACTCAGCGTCAACGGATTACAGTGATGAAATGCTTTGGGGCTCTGGAGTTGCTCCGCTTGAACTCGAGAGAAAATTGCATCAAGTGCTTGAAGCGAGGCAAGAAGAGCGGATAAAAGAACTGGAAGATGCTTTAGAACGTGCAGAGCAGAGGCTTCAGGAGAAAGAAATAGAGGTTTCATGGTGGAGAGACACTGCAAGACTCATGTCGGCCCATGATTCAGGACCTTCATATTCGCATGATTAGGTGACATCCATATTGTACAGCGGTGAGGCCTTGTCCAAGGTACCAGCCTACCCTATCCCCCTTTAAACGCAAGAATTGATTGAACTTGTTCTTTCCTAGTCTTTCAATTGTAGCAGTGGATTAGTGATAAGTAGCTAGTCTGTCTGTTGATGATTGAACTTGATGGAGAATGTATCACCATAGTTTTTTGGTTTCACAATGCTTCCATTGTAAGCGAAACAAATTTACAGACAGTCCATCACTGTAAATGGGTGATTGCTCTTTTTGTTTGTACTCTCTAATACATTGGGCCAGATCATTGAATTGGGTCAGCAATACTATGTGTTGGGCTTGGTATTGGTCTTGGATACTTGCATCTTGGTTAGTTCTGTGTTTGATTTATTTTTATAAATTCTTATTTCTGGTTTAGTCTTTCGTGTGTTATTGTGACAGTTGGGCATATGCGTGCCGCCTGAATTTGGTATCGAGTCTTTTGATTATGGTGAGTGAGGTGCTCGAGTTAAGGGAGACACACAATACATACATCATGATAATTTTTTGTTTTTTATCCCATATTCTTTGTTTTATAGCAATGCAGAGTCACACAATAATGATACAGTTGATCCACTAACTAAGCCCAAGTGGGTTAGGGGTAGGTGGCGAGTAGTTGATCCTTTACTTTTTTTATAGGTTTAAGTCCTTGAAAATTGACACCAATCATATGGACATAGACCACCTAGTTTAAGTTTAACACCGCAGATACCTGGTCGTTGTCTAAACTTCATAAAACGTTCTAGAATTACAGGTTGAAATCACAGGGAGCGTAAAAGCTAAAAATGGAGGAGTTGTGGGTAAACCGCGTAGCCGTGTGGGGATCCACTAACCCACCCGCTAAGTAATTTCATCAGCCAAAAAATAAGATTCGCACGCGAAACTGCGAAAGCCCACTAGCCTAAGCAAACATGTTTCTTACCTCCTGTGCTGTGCTGTGCCTTATAAGAGAAGAGAGAACTCAGACCAGTATTACGCACCTTCCTTTCGTTTCATTTCTTCTCAATTGTCAATCGCTGGCTCGCTGCGGCTGATATATCTATATCTGTCACAATCTCCTCCTCAGTGTTGGACTTGGTCCGACTTGTAAATTGTTGGATTCAGAAACAAATTAACTGCGCGCTCTTCCTCTGCCGCCTGTTCAACCATCTCCAACTCCAAGGTCGTTATTTGTTTTCCTCTCTAAATATAGTCTTCTCTTTATTTCTTTATTTCACTGCAGGAACTTGTGTCTACAACATGCATATTTCTATATAATCTCCGAATCCCTATTGCTTGATTCTTAACATTTAAAAATTAAACAAATTCACAAAATGGGGGGTTTTGGAGTTCTTCTTCTGGTCCTGGTTTTAACATCTGGCAGTTGCAGTTGCAGCAGACACATTCTCAACATGGCAGAAGCACCAAAGCCCAACTCGGCCACCAAGAACGAGTCGCAGCTGAGTCTTGACAAGGTGAGGCAGGCTTTGATCAGCCAAGAAGACATCATTGTGTTTAGGCTGATCGAGAGAGCAGCCTTCCCTCTCAACTCTCCCACCTACCACCGCAAATTTTCATCTTCTCCTTCTCTGTTTCACTTCCTTGTCAAGGGCACCGAGGCCCTTCAATCTCAGGTAATAATCAAACCAATCACATTGCAACCGTCTATCTTTTTCTCGGTTTCATCATTGATCTCACTTGAATTGTTTTGTTTGTTTCTTCTTTTGTCATTTGGAGTTTCGTAAAATCCAAACTCACATTGTCTCTATCTATCGTTTGGTCCGGTGACTCTGGTCTTTTAATAATAATACATATATGTTTGTGTTAGTGCAGGCCGGTAGATATGTAATCCCAGAACAACTACCCTTTTTCCCAGAGAACTTACCTCCTTCGTTGCTGCCGCCTCCTGCTGAGCCACCGGTATTTCTTTACCTACCCACCCAGAGTATTCGTCTTTGTATTTGTATTTGTCTTTGTATATCTGCTTTTTCAATTTTGTCTCTCCCTGTTCTCCTTTTGATATGATAGATGTATAAAGTATCGTTTACAATATATATAGGTATTGCATCGTGCTGCGGCTTCAATTAATATTAACCAGAAGATATTGGATATATATTTGAAACAATTTCTTCCTCTGTTGGCTGTCCCCGGTGATGATGGAAACTATGCAGCAACTGCCTCCAGCGATCTTGAGTGCTTACAGGTTTGTGCTAGGGCTATAGAGATTATGCTATTTGTTAGCGATAAGCTATTTAGATAAAAGTAAGTGACATTGATCACACGTACACTTGCTATTGCTGCAGGCAATCTCTAGTAGGATCCATTATGGATACTATGTTGCTGAGGTCAAATTCAGGGATGCTCCTCAAGATTATGAGTCTGCCATTCGCGCTCAGGTATGCTTCAATTTCATTATTATGTGGTTTCTTCATTGTCAATGAAGTAGCTGCTTCTTGATCTAATGCAAGTACGAGAACTGAACTGCTTGTTTCAATGTCTCCAGGACAGAGAAGGTCTGATGAAATTGTTGACATTTACGGATGTGGAAGAGAAGGTGAAGAAGAGAGTTGAGAAGAAAGCAGTGATCTTTGGCAAGAAGTGAGCCTTGACAGCGACACTAACAGTGTAAAACAAAATGGAACTGCAAATGAGAATCCAAGGTTGATCCGTCTCTAGTTTCTCGTCTCTATGGAGAATGGGTTATGCCTCTCACAAAGCTTGTTCAGGTCGAGTACCTCCTTAGACGCCTAGACTAGACACACTATGATTGTTAGACTCCATCCATATTCAAGTCAATCTCTGTCCAACTCTTGTATGTGTATCATTCACAAATTCATGGTGTAATAGGGTCATGAACCTTCAAATTTGAATCATTCAGACTTGTAAGATATGTTAATCATGATACAACTGGTCTTAGTTTATGCCCAAGGCCAGCTGTATGACTGGAAATTTGAGTGTATTAAAAACTTTTAAAGTTTCAAATATAATTTTTATTTTATTTTATTTCATACAGTACATAGTAACAATCCATCATTAACTTTGAGTGTGCAACTACCTACTGGTCTCCAACAAATGATCTTCAGGTGCTACAAAACAAGTGTGTTAAAAATAACTTCCAAGGATAATCTTAAAATGGACAAAGACTAGCTGATGATGATTGACAAAATTGCACAAGATTCTTCTTGTTCTTTTCATCAAGCATTGGACGAAATTCAGTCTCCCTTTGTGTGAATCACTCTTACATATATGGCTCTCGCGAGGCAGTTGGCAACTTCAGCTCAGGCTCAAATTCAGGGAGCGGAGAGAAATAGCAGTCGACCATGTCCGTAGACACTTCTTTCAAACTAGGAGGGTCCCACTGGAGATTGGCATGGAAATTAGTCATATGATCACAGCTTGAAAGGGGGATAATAGAAAGCAAGGCATACATTTCCGAGAACTAAAAGTATGAGGGTACCTTGGGTGCAAAGTCCTTATCCACTAATCTTGCCCGAACACCCTATACAGGAACACAGTTCGATGTGACGGCCAGATAAAAGATGCTCACAAAATTGATATCTATAAACCCCATACCTCACAGAAGTCACTTGAGAACCGTTTGGAAATTCCATTTAGAGATATCCGGTATTCACGAGCCAGACATTGATGAAGAGATTCAAATCTTCCTTCACGTATCTGAATGAATGGGTGAAAGTCAGGCATAGATAGAAAATCAATACAGTATAACTCCAAAATATGCTAGGGAGAAATATCTCACAGATCGTAAGGAAACTTTCAAACTCAAAGGGGAGGCTTCTTTTAGTTTCTTGAGGGCTGTTGTGCACCATTCATCAAAAGAATCAGCAGCTTCCTTTTCCTGAGCAGTTCATTTACTTCTTTTAAGACACATTAGCAAAAGTAACATCTAGAATATGTTTCAGAAATCATAAACTGGGTAGAATTTTCAAGTTATCTTTTATATCCATGTGTTACATGCCTAGATGTAAGACTGATATAGGACAATGATTCGGGTCTTAATCATGGGTAATATTGAGTCCCCAGAGAAACAAATGATGACCTACATACATTACTGACCAAAAGTTTGGATTGTAGTGTAATTGCTATTTCAGTTTAACTACAGATATATCATGCTTACCAAAGCATCAACAATTTCCTCAACCGTGTCATGGCTGAAACATCTGTCAATCCCTTCAAGCCTGAGTCAACATGAAATTGGAGACAAAGCAAGTCAGACGGATGGTAAGTTCTGTAATTGTGAAATCATGTTGTTATTTCGCAAGTACACAACGAAGTACACAGCGAGATAAATATAACTTGAGTGCAGAGGAACTGCCCTAAGCATCATATTTGGAAGCAAATCAAAGGACATACATAAGCCAATTTTGGGAAAATAACCGCAATACAAGGTATGACACAGATAACTATGGACAAGAGGGAAGAAGAATATGTCAGATCAAGAGATATGTGATAGAAAATTACTTAGCAAGTATACTCCTACTGTCTGGATAAACAAGGTCACCATATTCTGCAAGAGATGCTTTTATAACAGATGGTTCGTCTGTGACCAATTTAGCCACACGTTCTTCAACCACAGCAAGTCTCTGACAGGAAGAATTTTGATGATCATTAGATGCAGATTATCGCAAAATACTGAAACTGACAAGCAAAAAGGCGGAGAGAATACAAACTGCATTTAATGCATAATGTGTGGCAAGGCCACATGCAATCATCTCCACACCATTAAGCTTGTCCCCTGTAAGAGCCAAGTATTCTCCTGCAAAAATGAAACAAAAAAGACAGGCGGTGAATGAAATTCTCTAGATAATTGATCTTCAAAATTGAATTCTGATAAAGGCAGAAAATCTCCAATTTTCTACGTATATGTTACCTAAGTAGCCAGGTAGATGAGAAAGATAATAGGAAGCTCCAGCATCAGGGTGGAAACCCATTTGAGCCTCTGGATTGCAAAAAACCTGCAAAAGATGTGGCACATCAATAAGAAATGACAAGCCCACACCTCACTGAAGACATAGAAAAAGATGCAGAACTTCATTCTTTGTAAGAAATTGGAAGATGCTTCACTGAAGGTGTAAACATAGAGAAGAGTCTCCTGACACATACAATTGTCCACATTTGCAAATGATTGAAGGTTAATTTTTAAATGTTACCAAAAATTTATTTTGATCACAGAATATGTTGTACCATGTATGCATAATGCATTTAAACTCTAGTAATAGAATGCCTAGCAGCTCTCAATTATGAGTGAGACATTAGCATATCCTTTCAACTAGTAAGTCTTTAAAGTTGTTTCATGACTAGACATACTTGACATATAGACTTGGTGAGACTTTTTACATCTCATATGATATGCGACCATAATTAACTACTTGGCAAAAAATAAATAAAAGAACCCCTCGTAAATTCCATTCATTATGTAAGCAGCAGTCACATACAGTTTTATCAGTCACCACACGGAACATTCCCGGAAGTGAAATTCCAGCCCCAGCTCCCACAGTTATACCATCCAAGATAGCGACCTGCATGAGTTCTGATTAAGTGATCATCAAAACACATTTAAGTTTGTCTAGGCACTTGATTGCACATTCACATGTTTAAATAAAATTGTTACTTTGAGAAATATTACCAGGGGTGGAACAGATCATACTACAAATCAAAATATACTACTGTTCGTTAAAGAAAATCACATCATCTCATTTGTATACTGCTAAACTAGTATTAAGTACACAGGTAAAAGTAATCTAGTAATTGAGGACAAAGAACAACAACATTATAAAGTCCAACTGTGTCATATGATAGATGTGATAAGAAGCTCTTATCTGATACTCACATGTGGCTTCAAGTATGTTCCTTGAATATATACAAACTTATACAATGTCTCGAAAAACATTCTGCATTCCTCAACATTCCCTGCAAATTATTAAAACATATGAAAAGAAAGCGTGTCACATGAATAGTAGAAATGGCATTCTCAAAATTTTAAAGACTTGCTGCAAAACTTGTTGTCCTAAGTTATTGAAGATTAAACAAAATGATCAACTACTCTTGAGATGAAAGCTGACGGGTGAGGAAGTAAAACTATACCTTGATTGACTAGCTGATAAAGGGTAACGGCATCTGCACCAGAACAGAAGGCTCTCCCATTACCCTTTAAAAAGACAAAATCAAAATGAGACTGGGTCTTTAAACTCAAGGCACAGAAGAAGAGAATACCTTCATCAAGACAAAACCAATAGCGGGGTTATCTTCCCATGATTCATAAAGTCTCTTGAGGCGAGATACCTGGAAACAATACCAAAAGACAGCAGTTGGTTTATATGTAGTGCATTGAGCAAAGAAAAGGAAGAAAGTAGAGAAGGAGAGAGACCATAGCAGTATTGAGGGCATTGAGTGCAGATGGTCTGTTGAGAATGGCTGCTCTTGATTTAGTGCTTCCCTCAACCGTAACCTGGATTCAAATTCCCTCGTCAAAATAAAATACACGAATACACGAAACAACAAAGGAGGAGAGAGAGAGAGAGAGACCAGGTCTTGGATGTCGTCGTGGTGGTGGTGGGCATAGTTTGGCTGAGAAGAGAAGGCTCTGTAATGTTGCTTCAAGCACCTTCTCAAAGCTGCTTCAACACTTTTGGCTCTCAGCATCTTCTCGCCTTTGGCTCTCAGTCTGAGCTCAAAACTGAAGCTAAATATATGCAAACGCGAACGCAACGGCGGATTTAGTACTAGTTCATTTAGGTTTTATTTATTTTTAAATGGTGGGCCTTAAACCGCCTAGCCACGCATGTTGTCCACTAAGCGCCTTTGGCCCAAGCGGCCCAATAATTTTTACTATGCTTATTCGAGTGAAGTGAAATTACAAACAATGTCTGGTTCATTTCACCATCAAACTTTCAAAGAATAAATGAGTTCAAATTCCAGTGTATCTATCCAAACTCCACCTACATTACATCAGCTCTTTCATTTACATTCTATTGTCAGGTCATATGTCCATGACACATTCAAATGCTCATCATCAGCTTGAAAAGGCATTACCTTCCCCCAACTCTTCAACTGGCACAGCATATTCCGAATCCCAGTCAGCATCAAAGACTTGTTGAAGTTGTGAAACAATGGCAGAGTTATTTGTACCAAAGCTGACACCTGCTGTTGTGTAGAAGTAATCCCACACAAGATTGCTCGTCCCAATGTGGGCTCGAACATCGCTTACTGCATACTTCCCGTGGTTAACCCTGGTGTAACCAGGGTATATATTTCCGGTATGAGTACCATTAGTAGTACTGGCAGGTCCTGTTGAGTTGAATCCCGGGACCATATAATACTTGATCTCAACTTTCCCAGAACAGTGGTTATACTCGGATGAATTGCAGAGAACATTAGAGTAGAGGAGAGATTTCAGGTACTGATCTGTGCTGTTGATAAAATGTGCCCAATGTGCTACCAATAACTTCACTGTTGCTTTCTTTGCAAACACAACCTACCAATTACCATTCAAACATCTTGTGAGTTTAAAGCTTTATTCCATAAAAAGGAATCTGTACACAAAACTAGTAGTCATGGTAATCAACGTTACCTCTGATATTGCAGAGGAGAGGGATGACCAATAAATTGTTTGCTCCATAAATTGGGACTGACCAAGCCAGTCCATGGTACTAATCCTAACAGTCCCTCCACGTCCTACAGAAGTAATAGTATCTATCCATGCTTGTTCATCTGCCTGGTACTTGCCAAATGACAGCTGCTGACCAGAAATGCCGTTAAGATGGATAAACAAGAAAATTTAGAACAACTCGGAGACAACTAAAAATCCAAAATATGAGAACTTTACTTTTCAGTGTTTTGATTTTCTCAGAGGGTTCCTTTCCTTTCTCATGATTATTCGCACTTATGATACCAACTTATCATTCGTATGCAAAAGTTCAATTCCTCGTACAATGAACATGAGATTAAAACCATTATGTCCAAGAAGAGTCCGGACAATTACCTCTGGAGGAGCAAAAGATAGATAGCTGGATTGAGGTTGCAGATTTGAATCATTATGTCCAGGAGTCTGGAGTTGAGTTTTGAACATATCAGGGTCTGACAGTATGGGGTATCCTGCTACATGGTCAGTCTCCACAATCCCAGGGAGAGGTGAACTGCATTGACACAACCATACAAGATTTAAGTGAAGTTAAAGCACTAAATTATATGAATCCTAGAAGCATAGGATATAAAGCTAGTAAAAGGAAAAACTATAGCCGCATCTAGATTATATGCACTTGAGGCAAAGGAGTTGATACGAGCATCATCTAGCATTTCAAACTAACGAGAATAGTAGAACTGAACTTGGTTTCCATGATAAACCCCAAACACACACCTACACCTCGCTTTGGAATCCACAAAATGCGACCAGCAAGGAACTTGTCTCTCAGTCTGCCACTGATTATCTGATACATTTGTTGTATACACTGTAGGATTAAGAGATGCAAGTTTCCACAGGTTGTCAAAGTATGTCTCAACCTTTCTCGCTATTTTGGGACAATCAGCAAGATAGATTCCAACTTCCTTGACCTACAACCAACCATTCAGACTTGCCCAATAAGGAATAATAGGATATGAGAATGCCAAAAAGTAAACCATACAAAGTAACAGGATGAACTCGTTAAAGTAGCAAGGTTTCAAGAAAGGGATACTTGTGTGAGAGATTTCCAGTCATTATTTGCAGAGCCAATATACACATGTCGCCGATCTGATATCCAAACTTTGGCATGGACAATGCCAGAACCCCACCAATCACTAAGTAACAAAGTGACATTCTTCACATTGGGCCTTCCTGAAGCAAGTTTGGAAGGCTCTTTGGTGTAGTCAGGATATACACCCGAGTGTGATAGTAGCCTAGCACTCCAAATAAGAACAATGCCTTGGTAAGCTAGCTAAAAGACACAATCTTCAAACTTGGACAGAAACGACATATGAGTATTAGGCTTAGTTTACAGATCAAAGGATGTGTACCTGATAGAAAGATTGCGATTAGCAGCATCATCCAAGGCGCTATAAACAGAAGCACCTTGGTGAGCTCCAAATCTCATCATGTCGTGTTTTGAGTATCCAAAATCTCCAGAGCGAGGGTCTTGAGGATTGGCTACAAACTGCCAGTACTGAGCTATTATGTCCAGTCTCTGTGTTGAGTTCCGCGCCAGCCATCGGAACACATCCGCTGCACAAAACAATCAAATTCAATCGAGTGTGGTTTGAGAGATGAAACAATATGCTGCTGTGCTGTGTTGGTTACCGGTGGAGAGGACACCAGGGACACGACGGAGGCCGGGCATGTCTGTGGGGATTGATTGGACCAACCATGCTTTGCATTGCTCCGAACCTGAACCTGAACCTTGAGAGACGGGTAGCAATTTGACTAAAACCAAAACGATGACGACGATATTGAGACTGCGTATGACTTTCATCTTTCTCTCTTATCTCGATGACTCTGGAACTCTGTGTGTGTGCGCGTATATTTGTACCATTTTGTGTTCATGTACAATATTCGGGATAAAGTCAATCCTTCAAACTTGAATGCTAAGCCGACAGCCTAACTGTTGTTCCGAATTCTGTTTCATGACTTTCATCCCTTGTCATTACGATGAAGCAGTGTTACTGTGTTACCATCTCCTAGTTAAAAAAAAGCATTTCTTTCACACTTCTACAACATTAGCAATTTAGCATGATCATGAGTTTTTAACAAACTTGAAATGAGCCAGCACTTGTTTAAAGATCAACACAGAGAATGTTACAATTGGTACCAAAAAATGTCTAAGGCAATGCCACCAGATAACTGATTACATTTTAACTACAGTGAACTCTGTTCCCTTTGAAATAATACTTGTGTCAGCCACCGAAAGACAATATGATAATCAGCTACAACGAATCCTACCATTTTGTACACTTGGCAGATAATTTTCCTCGCTTCATTCAAATATGATACCAAACCTACGAGATAGAATGCCTCCTGTGTCTTGATGAAACTGACTTTGAATCACCAGGAACTATTGAAGTTGGGCTCTGAGAACTCCCAGAAGTCTCCGAACTCTTGTTCTCTACATGCCCCCCTTTCCCCACAGACCATAACTTATCAAATATCCTTCTTGACCTAGATGGCAACAACTGCGCACCACTTCTGCTGTTCTTGCTGTTCTTCTTACCCAATCTCCCATTCTTCTGCAACTCTTCACTCACCTTCATTTGCCTCAGCTGTTTTCCTAGAGGTTTGCAGTTTTCTTCTGCTGTGTTGTGAGACTCTTCATCGAAATTTGTGGTGGACTGTGAACCATCAGATTGGTGGTTGTTAAGGGACCGAGAAGCAGCTGAAGATCTCACCTGCTCAAAAAAGAGAACTTGGACAACAACTCGCAGTGGAAGCCGCTCGTTCTGTGCAGCATCCATAGATGCCTCCATTGTCAGTTTCTTGACATCCATTAATCCACATATTCTTTTCCTCTCCGCTTTTGTCAGATTAGGGTGCTCCTGGAATCCGGACAACTAATCAGTTCTCAATAAATCAATAAAGGTCCATTGAAATCTGAAAGAGGCATCTGTATAGCAATCCACAGAAACAGCACCAAATAGAAGTACAAAAGGGAATGCAAACATGCATAAAACAGTACAAAACTATTGTGACGAAAGACGGTCATTTTTGAGATCACAATCTGAAATAAAATTGATAAATCAGTCCGATTAGATAGGAGGATCCTGCATCCTGTACTTAAAATCAAAGCACGACAGACATCTCACATGAGAAGCAAAAAGTACAATGCAGCAAGTATGAAAATAAATGAACCACACACTCACAAGACATTAAAGCATACCTTCAGGTAGATGTCAATGGCTTTGTACAATCCATCATGAATTGGCCTCGCTAACTCGGGAAGCGATTGTGACAAGTCTATGAAACTACCAAGGTTAAGATTAGGGTCATGCGCAATTTCGGCAAGATACCCATCAATCAGTCTACCAACACCCACCAAGGATCCATGCCCCAAGATCAAATTATCAGTACCCTTTTCATTCTTCCGAACAACATCCAGATCCCAGTTACTCTTTTCATGTATCACAAACCGATTCACAATGGACTGAACCAATTCAACATCATAAATAGTAATTTGAGGACACCGAGCTGGGATCAATAAATCACTAACACAAGCTTCATGTAACTTCAAACAAATCCTGTTCACCAGAACCTCCCTCAATGACTCATCTGCTCCAACCAAAGTACTAACTTTCACAAGTTTCAGCAAGAAACTGCATGAACAACCCACACCTTTGTCAGATGGCAGTAAACAAATAATAGTTTCTATTAGAGATTTGTTCCTCAATGCATGATCATCAGAAATCAACACGTCAACAGAATCTGGCAACCATCTAAGTGCATAAGTTTTCAGAGCCTCCCCTATAACGGCACCGTCCATTCTTCCTTTTGATTTCACAGCAATCATGACACGCTTGTAGAGATCAATATCTAGCTCACATATATCTTCAACCCACCAATCCCTTGGAATATTTTCCATTTTGTCTCGATAATTAGTCCCTTCTTCAGTAATTTTATCAGGCTCTGCTACTTTGCGGTTGCGTGTGTAGGACCAGCTGATATTTGCAGGGTCCACAGAAGTTTTAGAAGCAATTGAATCTATGCATCTTCCGACAATTTTCAGATCCTCAGACCATGACAGAAGAGGTTTGGTTGTTTGGAGAACAATAATGGTATCTTTCCAGCTACGAAATATACTTGAATTCAGGAATACTTCGATTTTATATATCAGGTTACTGCGATCAACATCCTCAGTCATCTCCAGATACTCAGCGCCACAACGAGCAGCCACAACATTGTAAGCATTGAGAGTAACAGTCATTCCATAGCAAAATTTTGCACAGACTTCAAAGGAATTCGCACCGCCAGGGAAATCATCCATGCAAACTTCGACGACTTTATCCTCATTGGATTTAGGTACTAGTTTTTGCAAGCGATTACTCTTGGACAGGAGAGGGAACTGTAAATACAAAGAGATTCAGCATTACAAAACAGAATAAGCTTTGCTAGAGAAAATTATCACTAACTTTGGAGGGAATATACCATCCAATGAAAGAACACCCTGTTTTTCAATTTGCAAAATAGGAAAATCAAAGTGGGAACACAACCAAAACCAATCTAATCCTAAAGTAATAAGACATACCTTGTGAAGGTAAAATTGAACTTCCCCAACCTTGACAATAACATCGGATTCCAACTCAGATGTTACATATCTGCATGAGCATAGGAAGATAAAATTAAGCCCAAAGAGACAAGGACGATAGAAACTAAAGAATGCAAATAAAGATTATCTTCGAAACCAGATAGCATATCATGAAAATATATGCACCACTCCCAATCCATAAAAAAACAAACATGAGAAACATGGAGGGGAAATACAGAGATGACACGCTCAAAGTTTTGATAAAGTATACATATTTCCCTAAAGCTTCTAATAACAAATGGTACATCATAGTGATCATACGTTGCTAAAGTAGATGATCATATTCATCTTATGTTTGGACATCATTACATTACTTGGGAATTGATTACATCAAATGTTTAACATCAACAGCAATAGATTGGCCAGCGTTATTGGCAAGATAATGGAATAGAGTTGAATTTCAACAACTTCCTGTAGTGATTAGGCTTCAATACTCCTCGTATCAGGTTCGATAGCAACTTAGTGGGCGGCTTCTATATTTTTCTTAGCCGTTCACCTCAGAGAAGCTAGTTTGAGGAAAGTTCAAGTTCCAAGCCAGGGTCTGGAAATCAAATTAGATATAGTATGCTATAGCACAATGTCCAAAACCTCTTTGGCTTGGAAATCAAAAGGTCGGGTACTTAACTCTCTAATTTCCCATAACCTTGCCACAATTAGCAATGATCTACTGGAGGACTAAAACCATACTGGACTGGAGTGTACAGCCAAAAACAAAACATCCTTCATTGTAGTCCACGCTGTAGTAATTTTTCATACTAACTAAGAGATGTAGCTCTTTTACAGCTTAACAATACAATTTGCAGCTAGAAAGCAGCACATGCAAGATCTGACACATTTTCAACCATTTGCATATATAATCGGATCAAAGGCGATTGATCCACCAGAAGATAAAGATGACATCTTTTATATTTGATACAGATGCTATTCATCCAAGTTTGCAAGAAACAATCACCATGGTGATCTAGTATACAGATTAAAAAAGAAGAAGAAGCAACAATATGGTTGATTGAACCAATGTCATGGTTAAGATGAAAACTTTGGAGTGTTATGATGATTAGAGAGGTTAGGGGATCACATATGACTTTACCACATTTGGACCACAAACACAAAGTCATAAAAAATAGGACATTCCATCGCTGGACCACATCCTGAAAGGCCTTTGACACCCTAATCTCCCTTTTACCATACTGTCTTCAGAGATAAAAGAGAAGACACTGATAATAACATCACGAACGCCCATGTGCCTTCTCTTCCTTCCTTTTCTTGTTTATTATTTTCTCTCTATGCCCTTCCTAACCAAAGAGACCAACTTTAGTTTCTGTGTTTATCATCACTGATTCCATGGAAGAATTCGCCACTTACAACTGAGTAAGTGCATACTCAGACAAAGAGGTCCCCTAACATATTTGCATTGACAACCAAAAAGGTCCAAATTTCACTACTTATGAAGCAACATAAGACCTAAAACTGGGGATCTAAGATATGCATGGAAGCAGAGAGCAAAGAAAACAAATGTAATGTTAAGAAAGACAGAACAAAATGATATTATTTGAGATAAGATGAAACAGAATATGGGTACCTGATCGACTTGCCGTCAGCTTGAAACGCATCAGGCTTGGACCCTAACTTCATAAACTTCATCTTGACCCCAAAATGCCCTGCAGAGCAACCACGAATGCCGAGTTGGTTGTTGAAGAATGAAGACCAGAAATGAGAGGCGCTCTCTCTCTCTCTCTCTCTCTAAAACACGCAACCAGAAGAGAAGGAAAGACTATAAATGTGAGGACCGGGAGCGAGACCGAGGCTTAAAATGAAACCAGGGGCACCACTGCCTCGAGCTTGGTGCTGTTCCCATTCATTTCTCCCCAGCCTTTATGATGACATTGATGACGCTCTTTACACAAATACCAAACACCCGAGCAGAGGGAGGGGATTCTTGTAATTTTGCATCACCGGGAGAGTACGTGAGTGACAGAGCTAGCTAGCTAGGAGGACCTCATACCATAAATCCTCGCCGCCTTTGCTTTAATTCAACCCTGATCCTCTGAAGATCTTCTTCTCCTTTCTTATTCTTTAAAAGGCGCAAATCTCAATGACTCCTCTTTATATCTCTCTTCTTCTTCTTCTGCGTCCAACCCCAACCAAATCTCTCTCTCTCTCTTCTATGCTGCTACGTGGTGGTATTTCATTTCTCATCGGTTTGGCTCTGACGCCCTTGTCCCTTCTCCTCCTCCTCGTCCTGTATTTTGCACCAAAAATAAAAGAGAGAGAGAGCGAGTGTGTATAGAGAGTAGGGGACTGTGTTTACAGAGTGGCTCAGATGACTTTCTAACTAGCGCTTTTATGCCGCTAAGGCACGCCATCCATAATGGACTATCTTACCCCTCCTCTTCTTCTTTTATCTCTCTTGTGTCTCTCCGTCGTCTTACACGCCGACGCCGGAGATGTTGTCTCACGCGCCTCCTCGGACGTGAGAGTGGATGATGTTCCCGTTTGACGCGTAGCTTAGAATCTTATGATCCGTAGTTCCATGCTACTTTTGACTTATGAACCATATTCCTAGCTCTGTAGTCAATACTACGCTAACCGAGAAGAATTTTGGGTTAACTTCTCTATTTACCGGACGATTACGCCAATTGTGTCTCCACTTTTACAATTTTTTTGCATATATAACTAGCGCATTGACACAACTAATTTAAGATGCACATCCGATAATCAAGATTTGTGAGTATATAAGATAGCTAGGGTGAAATTTAAGTTTTATTGTGGCGAGCATTATATATACCTGTATGATAATAACCCTTTCCTTGCACTGACGAATTCGCACTCTCTGAACCATGTCTCCCTGGGCTAGCTCATGGATGATTATACATCTCTGCTTTGGTATGATGTATATAGGCATGGTCCCTGTGCTAATCTGTCGTCGACGCATGTATTGGAGCCATATAATATATATATCTAACAAAGATCACAGCCATGTATAGACATAGCCACAGGGTCTGATAGGGTAGCTCTGGGCATGCATGATGCAGCGGGAGCGAGCGGGGGGACCTTTGAAAGTAAATTAGGTGGTCGTACTCCTACATGCATGTGTAAGAATCTGCTGGACATATATACACATCGGCTTAAATGTTTGCTTCATTTCTTGGACAAAGCTAGCTAGCTGGCCAGATGATTCATCCACAAAGAGAAAGAGAAGTAGAGAACGAGAAGCTAGCTACCCAAGCGTAATTTGAAGATGTCATTCATTTCATTCAAAATAAGCTTTGAAGAGAGTCATCATCATCAGATCCAGTACTGCATACAGATAGATAGAGAGAGAGAGAGAGAGAGAGAGAGGGCTATGCTAAGCTAATTAATTAATCCTTTCACATCTTTACAGCTGATGCTTCATCATTGTTCGTACCACACTCAACTACTTGTTCTGCATCTTTTCCCCAACCTTCAATGAATCGATCGAGTTTCTGGCTGATTCATATCTGTCTTCAATCTTTTTACAAGGTATAATGGCAATATAAGCATGTTGGGGATCGAACTAGCTAGTTAGCTAGCTAACTATATTTACAAAGTTTTGGTATGTTGCCAACTTGCCATCATGTTAGTGTCATTTTCATGGACTATTGGTCTTAAAATCGGTTTTTTCTTGTCACTAAAAATAAACGGGAATATCATTATACAAAAAGGAATTAACTTCGTGAATTAAAACTTGAAATCGACTTGCCGGCCGGTTAACAGTAGTAGGGAGCTCTGCATGTGTCACTTTCGTGGTTGTGTGATTTAAGCACTGAAAACGACTTGCGTAATCATCTTCTTATCTTGTTGGTACATGTACCGCTGCACAATTGTAGCTAGATGATCTCATTTTACTCGTTTCAAAATTGACAAAGGAAACCGTGAAACATGCCTATGCAATTGGTCATCGGATGGATCGTCTTTGACTTGATTGAAGGGCCTTCAAATTGAAGTCCATGAAGACAGCAAAATGGCCTCATTTCTTTGATGGTTGAGTCTCTTGTGTTTGGAGCTCATAAGCAGTTCATTGTTGACCCAGAACCCAAAGTAAATATCAGCCCAAAGTAAAGAGCCCAACTCTCATATCCAAACAACAGTGATCACCTTACTGCTAGAAAAGGTTGGCTGACCAACTCAGTTGTAAGACAATATTAAGAACCGATTTGTTTGGAGGAAGCTAGAATGGGAACACCTTCAAAGTTGTGAATATAAAAGCAGACAAAATTGACAAAACCATCAAAATGAGTTTAACTGATTCCAGAGGGAGGAGGATGCATCTAACGATTGTTGGTAGAACTTTTAGTTGGTGAGCCGTGACTTGATTGGTTAAAATGTTTCGCTAACAACTTTGAAGTCATGAGTTCAAACCTTATTAGACATATGTCAGGTGTGTGAGCTATTAATAATTTTTTTTTTAAAAAGATTGTTTGTTTTTTTTAAAAAAGATTGTTGGTAGTGATAAAAACGAAAAATATTTCGTTGTGTGATAAAAACGAAATTTTCGACAAAATTTCGGCAAAAAAACATTTTTATAAAAGATGAATAGTAATTAGTCCTCGGATTAGTCTCATTGTTGTATTGTCGAACCAAAGACCAATGATTAATTTAGATAAATAGTAGATTACCCGGGTCAAGGGTTGGTCCAATCCACTTAAAATTAGTGCATTTGCTCTAACTAGTTGTACTAGAGTAGGAAAGGGGGAATCTCTAATGAATATTTGGGCCGGGCCTTGTACAATGACAGTCTATGGGTTTGCTAAAGTAGCAGAATCAGAGAGCACCGACAGCGCACCAGATCGGACTCTTCTCTTTCAAAATACTTATTTGACACCAATAATATATTGTTATTACAATTTTACGCAACAGACAAATACGAAGCGAACCACAAATAGCAGCAACCAATAAACAAACAACCCCTCCAGATCTAGGCCATTTCTCTCCTCCTTGTTTCTTTCTTTCTCTTTCGGCCATGGAGTCTCATCGCCGACCACTCATCCTGACGATCTCCGCCATCTTTCTACTGCTCATCCGCGTCGCAAATTCCTTCTACCTCCCCGGAGTCGCACCCGAGGACTTCATCAAGGTCAGCTCCCAATCTTTCTCTGATTCCTTTTTCTTCTGCAAACTCTATATGTATGTGCATGAACCCAGTGATCTATGTGTTATGATATCGGATCTATTTGGACGTCGATAAAATGAACTGATTATGCAACTTTTGATTCTTCTTAAGAGATTTTGTCACGTTGATTTAGTTGTAGTTGACCCCTAGCCGATTTGGTCTGTGTTCGGATTATGCTTTGGCTCTTAGTTTAATGCGTTAAACAATGCGATTTTATAAGGTCGTTTCCTGCTGAAATCACATATGATAGGTCATAGCCGGTTTAGGTCAACATATGTCTTAGATTGCTACTATTAGGGAAGCTTGTCATTCGATTCCACTGGATTTCAAGTGCTGCTTATTCAGATTTGAGTTATTTCTTTCGACTTTAGATCGACTTTTGTGGTCGTTTTACTTCACTCAGCTTAAACTATAAGATTGAAACAACTTTGACTCAGCAAAGGGAATTCACAATGCTGTGATTAAGCTTGATTTTTTGTACTAACTTCACTTCACTTGGGCTTTGTGAATGCAGGGTGATGATCTGAAAGTGAAAGTGAACAAGCTGACATCTACAAAGACTCAGCTTCCTTACTCATATTACTCTCTCCCTTACTGTAAGCCGGAAAAAATTTTGGACAGTGCAGAGAATCTTGGTGAGGTGCTCCGTGGTGATCGGATCGAGAACTCACCCTATGTGGTAAGTGATATTTTGATGTGTAAATCTACAACTGCTTGCTTTCCGTAGATCTCTAACTTGCTTTTGAATCTTTGCAGTTTAAAATGCGGGAGCCGCAGATGTGCAATATTGTCTGTCGGTTTACACCCGATGCCAAAACTGTAAAGCAGTTTAAGGAGAAGATAGATGATGAGTATCGAGTGAACATGTATGTACTTTTTAGACGCTTTATTTAGAATATATGTGATCAAATTTGCATATCATAACAAAACACCTTCTCCAATGATAGGATCCTTGATAATCTGCCTCTAGTGGTTCCCATTCAAAGGCCAGATCAGGAATCTCCTACTGTTTATCAGCTTGGCTTTCACGTTGGGCTTAAAGGCCATTACGCCGGGGTATATGAATATTTGTTGGCACCATAAGCTTTTTTCTTGTTATATTACCATTTGTAGGGAGTGGAAAAAGGATCTGTAGATGATTCTGCATTTTGTATCCTGTATTCTTACTTTATGTTGTTATGCTCAGAGCAAGGAAGAAAAGTATTTTATCCACAACCACTTGGCATTTACTGTCAAGTTTCACAGAGATATGCAAACTGAAACTGCAAGAATTGTGGGATTTGAGGTGAAGCCATTCAGGTAAGGATTTTCTGGATCCTTCTATCTCACTAAATTATGCCTTGTGTTGAAATTTCATTTTGCAATGTCAATTGATGATATGTTTGTCTGGCTGTTCAATCTCCAGTGTTAAACATGAATATGAAGGGAAATGGAATGATGCGAAGACTCGTCTGACTACCTGTGACCCCCATTCCAAACACACAGTTGTTAATTCTAACTCTCCTCAAGAAGTTGCTGAGAAACAAGAAATCGTATTCACATACGACGTTGAATTCCAGGTGAGCTACTCAATTTCAATACGTAACTAATATTAAACCGGTTGTTTTTTTACATATTTTATTGACACAGAAGCCTGTGCAGTTTGCATACGTAGTCTGAAAGGACAATCCCTAAATCACCAGACATGAACTCCCTTTATGTCATTTCTTTTATATAGTTATATTTTCTTTTAAGTGTCCCTTTGAACTGAGATACCCCTGATGCAAGTGGCTAGTGGACATGTGTTTATACTTTTTGACTGTTAATAGTCTCCTTAATTTTTTCTTTTCTTTTCTTGTGTATTCTTTAGGAGAGTGATGTAAAGTGGGCGTCTAGATGGGATGCTTATCTGTTAATGAGTGACGACCAAATTCACTGGTTTTCAATTGTCAATTCGTTGATGATTGTTCTCTTCCTTTCGGGAATGGTAGCAATGATAATGCTAAGAACTCTCTACCGTGACATCTCCAAGTATAATGAACTTGAGACCCAGGAAGAAGCACAGGAAGAGACGGGATGGAAGCTTGTGCATGGGGATGTTTTCAGGGCTCCAAGTAATTCAGATTTGCTCTGTGTTTATGTGGGAACCGGGGTGCAATTCTTCGGGATGATACTTGTGACAATGATCTTTGCTGTTCTTGGTTTTCTATCCCCTTCCAACCGAGGTGGTCTTATGACAGCCATGCTTCTGCTTTATGTCTTCATGGGCCTTTTTGCTGGTTATGCGTCTGCTCGCTTATACAAAATGTTTAAAGGAACAGAGTGGAAGAAAATTGCTTTCAGGACTGCAGTATTGTTCCCAGCAGGCGTATCTGCCATTTTCATTGTCCTAAATACTCTTATCTGGGGCCAGAAATCATCTGGAGCTGTGCCATTTGGTACAATGTTTGCCCTGGTCTTTTTGTGGTTCGGGATCTCAGTCCCACTCGTGTTTGTTGGGGCGTATGTTGGGTTCAAGAAGCCTGCGCTTGAGGACCCTGTTAAGACAAATAAGATCCCAAGGCAGATCCCAGAACAGGCTTGGTACATGAACCCAGTGTTCTCAATTCTAATAGGAGGAATCCTCCCATTCGGAGCAGTTTTCATTGAACTGTTCTTCATCCTGACTTCAATTTGGTTGAACCAGTTCTACTACATCTTTGGTTTCCTGTTCTTGGTCTTCGTCATCCTGATTGTCACTTGTGCTGAGATAACCATTGTGCTTTGCTACTTCCAGCTGTGCAGTGAGGATTACTTGTGGTGGTGGAGATCGTACCTCACATCAGGCTCATCAGCCCTGTACCTCTTCCTGTATGCCACTTTCTACTTCTTCACAAAGCTTGAAATCTCAAAGTTGGTCTCTGCGATGTTGTACTTCGGTTACATGCTTATTGCTTCTTATGCATTCTTTGTGGTGACTGGTACGATCGGGTTCTATGCGTGCTTTTGGTTCACGAGACTCATCTACTCGTCTGTGAAAATTGACTGAACACATGCTATTGGGGCTTCAAAAAGCCCTTCTCTGTCCTGGAAGGTGCAACACATATGTTACTAGTGTAAGATTTTGAAATTAACTTTGTATTGTGCTTTCAAATGTATCCTATTATTGCTCAATTTTGAACCATGACAAAGCCTGAAGGCCATATTCTGTTAGAGTATATTTCTATTTGTTTATTTTTCAAGAATTCATATCAGTTGTTAGGTGCTTTACCTTGTTGATTCATGTTTCTGTATTTGATGGTGGATTTAAAGGTTGAGGCAGAAATGTTGTTGTCCCTTTTCTTATAGGTAGGACAGTGAGATTGATATGGTTATGTCTGTGAATAATTGAATGAGGCACTAGGAGGCAAATTCCTTTATAAAGTCTGTCACTTGCTTGATTTCTCTTTTAGCATCTGTGACAAGTGCTTGTTAAATAACTGCTGCAATTATCATGCACAGCCTTTTGAAACCTGAAAGTGCAGGCCGAATATTATTGTGGAGTGCACGAACAAGAAAATCACAATTACAACAGGCATATGGCAGCTTCTTTTTCTTAAAAATACAATAAAAATAAAAAACAGGCATATGAAAGCTGCTCAGTGGATTCCCGTCCTGGGTTTGGTGTCATCAGGGGTGGCGGCGATATTGGTGGAAACCCGGGCAACGTCTCCTGCGGAGGCTTGGGGTTTTTTCAGGGAGTAGAGGGTGAAGTAGCCAATGGCGGTGCAGATGAGGAAGCCACCGAGGAACAGCCCAGTGGGGCTAACAGGAAGGTTGCGCCTTTGGTGAAGAACTCCCCCGGGGTGTTGCCCAGGTGGCCTCTTGGATCCCTCCACTCCAGCCCTTTTCACTTCCTCTGGACTCATTTTGTGGGTGTCTGCCATTTTCCTCCACTCTTCATTCCCGGCTGCCATCTCGCTTCTACTTGTGTCTCTGATATGCGAGTGACTGATGGATGCAGTTTAGCAGGGTGCAAGTTTCACTTCTCCGGCTCTCTTCTTTTACATGTTTACAAGCAGTGGACACGTAGTGTGTTCGTGTAAGTATTGTGCGGTGACATGTGTAGCGGAGGTTCCTAGCAATTTTGTCAAACAGGTGGTGTGCATGCAGAAGCTGCACCGACCCAGCTAGCTCGGGTTGGGCTTTTTTTTTAGTTTGGGCCATAAGTTGAAACGGAAAGATCCAGATGGCGGGCATGCAGGTACAGAGCTCGACTTTTGATGCTGCTGTGACCGTTGAAGGTGACTCGGTCATCATTTATCATCTTTTTCCCGTTGGACTTGGCCTTATCCCCAAAGCCCACAACGGCTAGTTGCCTCCCCGCACCCCTATAAATTCCTCACCAGACGACACAACTGGAACACAGCAAGCACTCTCTATAGTCTATACCTCTCTATTTCAATTCCTCTCACTCTCCAAATCAAATCAGATCCTCTCATATACTCGATGGCGATGGCATCAAGAGCTGCTTCTCTGCTAGCTGTCGTATTTCTGGGGTTGTTGAGCTTCTCAGAAGCCAGAGAGTATTTGGTGGGAGGCAAATCAGACGCATGGGCAGTCCCTTCTTCGGAATCCGAATCTCTCAACAAATGGGCTGAAAGCAAACGGTTCAGGACCGGCGACGTTCTTGGTAATCTTGATTAAATTTTCATTTTCAATTCCAGTAACAATCCCTTAATTCTTCACTTGCTAACTTGGATTTCCTGCAGTGTGGAAGTATGACGGTGCAAAAGACTCGGTGCTGTATGTGAGCAAGGAAGACTATGTGAACTGCAACACGTCAAACCCAATAAAGCAGTACAAGGATGGCGAGACCAAGATTGTGCTGGACAAATCAGGACCCTTCTACTTCATCAGCGGAACCAAGGACCACTGTGTAAGGGACAGAAGCTCGTTGTTGTCGTTATGTCCCACAGAACCGGGCCCTCCTCCGCCATCTCTCCGGCACCTTCTCCCGCCCTTGATGTCGTCACCGAAGGTCCCGCCGTTGCTCCGGCTCCGACTAGCACTGCTTCCCCTTTCAAGGCCGGTCTCCTCGTTGTTGTGGCCCTCATGGGGTTTTCGGCAGCTCTGCTCATCTAGAGGCTAGAGTTTACTGAGCAATTGGGCTGGACTTTTTTGATCTGGGCTTCTTCTTTGGTTTTAGGGATTTATTTTATTCTTTATTGGGGGTATATCCGAGAGTTCATCTTATATGTAGTGGTTCCATCATCTTCTTTCCCATGAAATTTTAATATATTTCTTTCTAAATTCTTTATCTATTACATAACCATGTCTCTGAACTCTGAAGAAAGTGAAGAAACATTCCCTTGCTAAATCAGTCTGATACCCCGGAGCTTACAAATAACATAATGCTTGGCCATAAGTGTGGATTTGCGACATCACCTATTTCTTTCCGTTGCGACACCCTGCTCCATTTTTTATAAGAAAATGTATAGATGTTTTACATATCTCTTTTTATAATTCAGAAAATGTATAGATGTTTTACATATCTCTTTTTATAATTCACATCACCTATCTTCAAGTTGTTTAAGATAGAGATATTTTAGACATTTTCTTATAAAAAGTGAGGGAGGTAGAATTATAAAAAGAGATGTGTAAATTTCAGCCCCCTATTAATTCTCTCATCCACAACTGATGATTTCTCTTCTCAAAAAAAAAATCCATAAACTGATGAACCAGTACAGAAATCTAAAAAGCAGCAAGTTTGAAGCAATGAAATTGTCAATGAAATTGTCAATGAAAATTGTTAATATATTTTGTTACAACTCAGAAACTACAAAAACGACTAACAGATGGTGACCCATTATACTGCCACAGGTTCAATTGATATCAATATCACTTGAGTTCGCCAAGGCCTGGTGGCATTCCTAAACTCTGAGCAAGGTTACTCATTCTCTCCTTCATGGCCTAAACAAATAAAAACAGTGTATCAGTTAAACAAACAAGTGAGCTATTTCTTTGTCCCCAAAAACATGTGAGAGATAACAACAATTCTTCTCACCACCACACTCTTCTGGTGTGCATCTTTGTATGCTTCAGTAACCAAAAGAGAGAGTTTCTGCATTTCATAGTTAAGAAGGAAAAGTTAAAACTTACAACTACAATAAATAGAAACATGCTCCCTCAATCTTCCCCCTCTCGAAATGGAAAAACACTGATTCTATCTCAGCCAACAAATCTTCACAAAAATGTGTACAGCGGCAAATGTGTTAAATTTAATCATAACTTACTTCTGCTCCTAGTTCCATAGCAGCCTCGGTTATCTCTGTGCGTACTGGCTGCTGGTTACCAGAAAGCGTTACCTAGGGACAAAAATTACTGAATTATATACGCAGGGAAACTAGACACCAAAGAATGTATACATACTTATACATATGCAATCGGACAGTGGATGTGAAGACTGGAAATCCCATGTATCTACTGATAAGACAATGCACAGACTGAGAGAGGTGAAAAAACACCTTTTAAGGGAACTTGCAACTTAAACTACCATTGAGATACAAGAAAACAAGCAAACTTTAATGCCATTTGTAAGCATAACAATTTCCCCAAAGTAAGACATACCTTTATTATCTCACCTTCACAGTAACCATCAAACTCAGCCCTGAAACACAGAAGATAAAAAAGATAAATAACACTGAAAGGAATATGACTAATATGAGTATCAGATTACTGGGAATATAGAACATACGCAGCAAGCTCTTTCTGCACACGCACTGCTTCAACTTGTACAACATTTTGGGCTTTCTTAACTGTTTCATACAGATTTTGCATATTACCGAATATTCCAGCCTGTAACAAAGTGGAAGGTCACCGTTAAATACCGAGTACAGAAACTTTAAATTTCAATTCTATTCATTTCAGTCCCTGCATAGCTTCAGGCTGGCTAAGACATCACGTAGGAGACCTGATGTGCTCATATTATCCTATATTTCTAAGCATCTTATGCTTGATATTTGTGTTTAGTTATCTTCTTTATGACTTCTTTACGTTAATTTAGTGTTTTTGTAGGTTTGTGTCATAGAGAGAAGAAAAGGAGCTAAAATGCGCAAATAAGGATTGAAAGGCGATTGCAATCCAAGTGTCAGAATCCGCCTATGCAGAACAGCTAACTTCGCCGACTTACTGGGAATTACTCGGATCGAATCAGACTATGAGCCTTACATCATTGAAAAACTACGGAAGTCTACTTTCTGTAGAATTTTACGGTTCTTGATTTCGATACTTGTGGACTGGGTTATGATCGTTTGAATGAAGAAAGGTCAGATCAGAAAATCTGCTCGGATTTGCAAACATTTGTGGATAACTCAAGTTCCCTGTCACAAAACCGTCGACCCTAAAGCTTCAAGGACAATAATGCAGATGAGGATTCAAGGAGTACATGTATTCCTAGTTCTACAAGAGATATCTCAAGGTTTTCCCATTCCATATCAAGAAAAGAGTCTGAATCCAAGTCTTACAAGGAAATATGAAGCCAAAGTTGAGTAGGAAACTTCTCTATTTAAGGGAGCACGAATTTCACATTGAGGGAGGTCTCGGAGAGCACGTTGTAGACGCCTAAAGGAGCAGAGATCCATCCACCCTTCACTTTTCCATTATTTTTATGTTTTCGTTATGTTTTATTTAGTCATGTTTAGTTAAACCTTTTCTAGGGTTAGGATGATGCCTTAACATGATTGTTTATGTTTTTGATGATTGATTAATGGATTTATAGTTTCTTTATGATGAATTCTTAGTCACTATTTGAATTGATTCTATATGTTTGAGTTCTTTGATTGATCACCTTAGGGCTTTGCATCTAGTAATTAGAAGATGAATTTGAGGCGTAACTGCAATATAATTCATATTAGCTTCTTGTGATTAAGAGTTGTGAATTACATTATTGTCGTAACTGAAGTAATGGTTTGCATGATTCTCTTGTTTTCTAGAACGTAATGAGTCTTACATGTTAAATTTATGCCGTAACTAGATAGACTGTATGCTAGGATATACGACCTCTGCCGTACCTGGAGAGAATCATACACTTAAGGAAAACTATGGTCTAAGTGCCGTAACTGGACTTAGATACAGGAATTGTCATCTAGAGAAACGAAAGAGTCTGTTAGTTGCATCAAAACATATATATGATTGTTAGTGGTTGATTTTGACGCCCTAGATTCATTCATCATTGTTTGTTTACTTATTTTCTTGTTTGTTTGTTTGTTTCTTTAAATTGTTATCGTGATCTTGTGTTTTAGTGTAGTTAGTTTAAGTATTTCATAATTTGAGTTAAACTAATATCCTTGTGGGAACGACAACCTTTTTTCTTCCATTTATTATACTACATCCACCCTGTATACTTGCAGGAATCCATCAAGACCATAGCAGAAACTACCAGACTAATCAACATTTTTTTACTTGGTGAACAAACTCGTTAGTTTCTGAACGCGACACATGTTCCATTAACTAAATGTGGCCATTGCCACCAAACATTCCTATAATCTACCTCAAGTTCCCAAGGCCACCATCGATTCAGATAAATGTGACATTCAGCCTAGCTACCCCATAAGCATACAAAACTAGTTAACATGAACAACCAAACCTCAGACGCTTCGTATAAGTATCCTTGTTCACGAAATGGATGCAAGATAAAGTGTATGATAAGTTGATAGATATCTGGCACACACATGGTGGGTGAATTAAAAGCGGATATACCATGGCAAAACCTGTCGGGACCTAGGCTAAAAGTATGGAACTTAGCTCCCAATTGATGGGTCGCCAAGTCCTGCAGGTTAAGGTTGGATGAAACATACATAAAACTTAAATCAGTATCTTCCCATGATGCATAAATAAATGGGTATCCCCTCTCATTCTAACATAAATAGTAAGGACTGGATATGAAATAAACACATATAAACAAAGGATGAAAGATGATGAGATACAGCAAGCAAGAGTAAAGAGGCAAACCTTGTCATCACCCTTGTCATTGTTATCCTTCTTGCCACCAAATAAACCATAAACACGGGATGATCGGGCCGTCCTCCCAGTCTTAATAGGCCATGATACTATTGGACTGCCTGGATATGAGCTTACTTCACCTGAAACAGTAGATAGTGAGCAGTAAGTAAGCAAGCTCGATTTGATTTACAGGGGCCCCATCATCCAATTACAATAAGTTCAAACATTCCAACCACAACCGGAACTGCTTCTTCTAGATTCAATTCGAGGGCTTTAAGCGCAGAAACAGAAGAACCCAAAAGGGAAAAGGGAAAGAGAAAGAGCTTACGGAAAGAGTGATAGTCTGCGGAGTCGGTGAGCCTGTGAAAGCTGGAAAGCCGCGAGGATAAAGCGCTGGTCGAAGCCATCGAGAGAGAGTGGGGAGGTAATAGGGAAAGCTCAATTTTACGGGTGCTGAAGCAAAAATAAACGAAACAATAACAAAGGTCCTATTCCCTTCCACACTCGCTGTCTTTGGGTTCGGATTAGTAGATAGGATTGTTGCATTTCACTCTTTCTAATATTTTTTTCGTCTACCATTTGGCATTTTCTTTTGTTTTTCTTTTTTTTTCTTTTTTTTTCTCTTTTTCTTTCTTGTAATCATAAAATGAGCTCTGGATTGTGTCTAGTTGGGTTTAGGGTGACAGATAACCAAATTGTCTGACTGCCACAAATTTAGTTGCATTGAAACATCTGTTAAACTCGAAATCAACATCATTGAGAGTTTGCCCTCATCACATTGTTTGGCAAGCATGCCTAGGAATTTCCCAAAACAATAACATTCATGAATCACCTTCAAAGCCCTGGATCTATGCCTTGGAAGGTAACTTTTTGAAGATGCTAATACATTTCTGTAATTTTGAAATAGATTATACAAACAAAACGCGTCCAAAGGCCCTCATGATGATAGCTAATACATCCCTCAGGTAAAATTATGGAAATATTTCTACTTAGAAAATCCGTAAAAGTATGAAAACTTGCGCTGCCACCAACGAACTGAAAAGCTCCATAGAGAGGCGAACATGATGAACATCAGTAAATTTCATCTCAGCAAACCCTGTCAGAGTAGATTACGAAAGAAGATAGTCAAAGGAGTAGTCTTGATTTATTAAATTTGGAAGCAGTTCACACGATTTCTTATCCAATGACATAGCCTATATGAATTGGTGCATGACATTAGCAGAAGGAAAGATATACTAAAGATAAAGCCAGTAAAGAACTCAGCGGAATATATCTGAAGAGCAATATTTCTCAAGATCGTTTTCTTTCTCTCCCTTTGGTTTCTTTTATGACTCGGCAAGTTATAAGTAGGAGCCACATTTGAGCCTAGCATGTACAGTATATTGGCAAACAAACAAGTGCTCTCTGATTCTGATATGTCTGTGTATGGAATTATGGATGTGCAATTCAAAACCAGACTAAGGTCCTAACTGAACAACAGATTTGTATTTCATAGTGTCCGACAAGATTCAAGAAACTTTGCACCATGCATTTCCATAACAGCTTCAAATTCTTCATTTCACATTGGTAATAGTGGTAACTTGGTACTCCTCCCAAATGTAAGGGATTACCAACATCAGAAGGTTATGCATAGAAGCTACTGAATCACCGTAAGGATATTATATAATCATATTAGCAACTCAACTATCAACTCTGAATTACATGTAATCTGATACTCCAGCTATGTGTCTTCCTATATTAACTCAGAAATGCATGTTTAGAAACTCTTACATAAGAACAACCAGTAAAGTTATACTCTTGTAGGCCAACAATGGGCACCTAATGACTAGTGTACTAAAGACTCAAATTAGATACTAGAGTAACAGAATGAACAACCAAATAATGGATGGCAATAAGATGATAATCTAAATAAGAGGGAAACAAAAACTGTACCAGGAAAAATGTGGAAATCAGTCCAAATTCAGATTATCTTTATCTGAGAAGCCAGGTCTTAGAGGTCCCTTAATACCACCATTGTCATCACCGAGAAGGTCGCGAGCAGCTTTCTCTAGAAACTCCTTGGCAGCAGATTGAACTGATTGTGCATTAGGTGATTGATACTTCCTCTTCTTCTGAACATTCCTTTCCAGATACTTCATCTTCCGGCCCTCCCCTTTACTAACATTTCTCATACTTTGCCTCTGCTCTGCAAAAGGTTCAACAAGTTATGAGTTAAAGAGTTAAAAAGGATGATCATGAGAAAACAGGTAAAGGAGAAGATATGTACCTGGGGTGAGGTCAGGCAGAGAATGCTCGATGAAACGGGTTGCTGCCTGATGATTCAAAGTGGTGGATGGTCGCAATGGTGCTTGAACAAGACCAAAGTGTAAATTGTAAGAGCATAGTGAAATTCTGAAAACAATTGAAACCTGAAATGTGTGACAAGAAAGATACCTTTGCTCAAATCTATGAAACGCTGTAGCTTCTCCTGATACAATTTCAACCTATCCTACATAATCGAAAAAAATGTCTCACAAGAATGCATTCAACTAGCCCATACACAAAGAAGAAAGCAAATTAGGAAACATACAAGCTCGGTGTTGACGCGATGGTCGTCATCGTAAACTCCACTGCATCTCAACCTGACTGGAAAATCATCAAAGGCACTACTCAGTAAGCACTTAAATTTTAGATGGAAAATGAATGAGAAAAGAAAGAGAGAGAGGTACCGGTGAATAGAGTGGTGGTGAGCTTAGAGAGCAAGAGAAGAGATTGGGCACGCTGAATAGGCGGCATTTGGGCGAGCGCTTCCGGGTCGGAACAGAGAGCCAAGAATTGGGGCAACTCGGCTGCTACTTGTTCTAGATGCCCCATGCTGCTTCTTACCGACTCCATCACCCAATCTGGCACTACCCCCGAACAGCTTGAGCTTCCCTCCATTCCAATCCTGGACCTCTTTGCTCTTGGAGGGCTTCTTTATTTCGTCAATACGATAGGTTAAATGATGAGAGTTTTACCGTCCAATTAAATAAAGAAAACACAGTAAAAAGAGAGTTGTCTATCTTTTATACTCGGAGGCTCGGAGCCAAACAAAACCACCTCCATCCATTAGCAATTTAGCATACAGCCACTATAGCAGAGAGAGAGAGCACCTCCATCAGTCAAGCAAGCAAGTGCAACCAGCCTTGAGAGTTTAATCAAGCAAGCAAGTAAGTGATTCAACCACCAAAATGCTACTTGTCATCATCCTCCTTTAAGCCTCTCTCTTCTTCTGTATTCTCTCTGTGTCTATGGCATTATCCGTACTGTGCTGCTCTTCAGCTATGTGCTGCTGTCCTACTGACACCACCACTAGTAGGATATTTGCTCCTCTTTTACACCCACCACCCAAATCCAAATTAAAGGTCTGGCCTTGTCCCAAGAGGAACACACGCTTGGGTTTCTGTGCCTTTGTCATCAAAAGGCCGCACCAGCAGGTGGTGGTCAAGACCAAAAAGCCCAGAAATTCAGTGTCCTCCGAGGAAGTTGTGAGGGTGCTAAAGTCCATTTCAGACCCGACCTCCGCCTTCTCATTCTTCAAGTCCGTTGCCGACTTGCCCACTGTGCTTCACACCACTGAAACTTGCAATTACATGCTTCAACTCCTCGGGGTTCCTAGGAGGGTGGGCGATATGGCTTTTGTCTTTGATTTAATGCAGAGGCACATCATTAACAGGAATCTGGACACTTACCTCACCATATTTAAGGGTCTTAATATCAGAGGTGGAATTCGAGCAGCACCCTATGCTCTTCCAAGGTTGCGCAAACATGGCTTCGTCTTGAATGCCTTTTCTTACAATGGCTTGATCTATATGCTTATCCAGTCTGGCTACTGTAGGGAGGCTTTGCAGGTCTACCAAACTATGGTGTCACAAGGTATTAAGCCCAGCCTCAAGACTTACTCAGCTCTTATGGTCGCATTGGGAAAGAGAAGGGATGTTCAAGCTGTTATGGGTCTGCTCAAAGAGATGGAAACTTTAGGACTCAGGCCTAATGTTTATACTTTCACTATTTGCATTAGAGTACTCGGGAGGGCCGGGAAAATTGATGAGGCCTATCAAATATTCAAGAGGATGGATAACGAGGGATGTGGCCCCGACGTTATCACTTACACTGTTCTCATCGATGCCCTCTGTAATGCAGGTAAACTCGATAATGCCAAGAAGTTGTTTGCGAGTATGAAAGCAAGGGGTCATAAGCCTGACCAAGTAACCTACATTACGCTGCTGGACAAGTTTAGCGACTGTAAAGACTTGGACACAGTAAGAGAATTCTGGAGTGAAATGAAAGCTGATGGTTATGCTCCTGATGTGGTCACTTTCACTATACTAGTCGATTCTTTGTGCAAAGCTGGAAACGTAGATGAAGCATTCAGTATGTTGGATATCATGAGGAAAGAAGGTGTCTCACCAAATCTTCATACCTACAACACGTTAATTTGTGGACTTCTGCGGTTATGTAGGTTGGATGAGGCACTTCAGCTCTTCAACAGTATGGATTCTCTTGGTGTTACACCTACTGCTTATACATACATCCTTTTTATCGACTATTATGGGAAGTCTGGTGAGTCGAGAAAAGCTATTGAGGCCTATGAGAGGATGAAAACTCGAGGCATTGTTCCTAATATTGTTGCTTGTAATGCCTCGTTGTATGGTCTTGCTGAGGAGGGTAGACTGCACGAGGCGAAACATATTTATGATGAGCTTATATACAGTGGGCTTTCTCCGGATTCAGTAACTTATAACATGATGATGAAGTGCTATAGTAGGGCGGGTCAAATAGATGAAGCCATCAAGTTACTCTCAGAGATGGAAAGGAATGGGTGCGAGGCTGATGTCATCATTGTTAATTCGTTGATCGACATGCTTTACAAGGCTGGCCGAGTAGATGAGGCATGGCAAATGTTTTACAGAATGAAGGAAATGAAGCTCACTCCAACAGTTGTGACCTACAATACATTACTGGCTGCATTAGGGAAAGAGGGTCAAGTCGGAAAAGCTATTGCAATGTTTGAGAATATGACTGAACAAGGGTGTCCTCCAAATGCAATAACGTTCAACACACTCCTGAATTGCCTTTGCAAGAATGATGAGGTCAATTTGGCCTTAAAAATGCTTTGCAAAATGACTGTGATGAATTGCTGTCCTGATGTTCTGACCTATAATACTATAATTCATGGCTTAATCAGAGAAAACAGAATTGATTATGCATTCTGGTTCTTCCATCAGATGAAGAAACTCCTACTTCCTGATCATATAACATTGTACACCCTCCTTCCCAGTGTTGTAAAGGATGGGCGCATTGAGGATGCTCTCAAAGTTTCTGAGGAGTTTGCGTATCAGGTTGGGGTTCGAGCAGACAAGCCTTTTTGGGAAGATTTGATTGGAGCGGTTATTATTCAAGCTGAAGAAGACCGAGCTGTTTTATTTGCTGAAAGGTTGATTTCTGAGAGAATTTGCCTAGATGATTCTGTTCTGATACCTCTACTTCGATTTTTGTGTACACGTGGGAAAACTCTTGATGCTCAGAATTTGTTTACTAAGTTCACTAGAACTCTTGGAGTTGAGCCAACACTAGAAGCATATAACTGTTTGATCGAGTGGCTTCTTAAAGACCATTTCACTGAACAAGCTTGGGATCGATTCAAGGAGATGAAAATTGCTGGCTGTGCACCTGATGTTTTCACCTACAATTTGTTACTCGATGCTCATGGGAAGTCTGGGAACATCGCTGAACTCTTTGAATTGTATGACGAGATGATTTGTAGGGGACACAAGCCTAACACCATAACACACAATATAGTTATCTCCAGTCTTGTGAAATCTGATAGCCTAGACAGGGCTATAAATCTCTATTATGATCTTGTGAGTGGTGATTTTTCTCCTTCTCCTTGTACATATGGCCCTCTCATTGATGGACTTTTCAAGTCGGGAAGACTAGAGGAAGCAATGCATTTCTTTGAGGAGATGGCAGAATATGGATGCAAGCCTAATTGTGCGATCTTCAATATTCTTATAAATGGTTTTTCAAAAGCAGGTGATGTGGAAACTGCTTGCGAGTTGTTTAAAAGGATGATTAAAGAAGGGATAAGACCAGACCTGAAGTCGTTCACCATTCTTGTGGATTGCTACTGCCAGGCTGGAAGAGTGGATGATGCTTTGCACTATTTTGAGGAGTTGAGACAAAGTGGCCTTGATCCTGATTCAGTTTCCTACAACCTTATGATTAATGGACTCGGAAGATCACGGAGGATGGAGGAAGCTCTCGTTCTTTATGATGAAATGCGGAAGAGAAGAATTACTCCTGATATTTTCACCTACAATTCATTGATACTCAATCTTGGACTTGTTGGAATGGTGGAGGAAGCAGGAAGGATATATAAAGAACTACAACTTACTGGTCTTGAACCTGATGTGTTTACTTACAATGCTCTCATTCGGCTGTATAGCACTTCTGGAAATACAGATGATGCTTATGCAGTCTACAAGAACATGATGGTTGGCGGCTGCAGTCCTAATGTTGGAACGTATGCGCAGCTTCCCAATCAAACTTGATCACAGGAGATGCACATGAGCCACAAGTTTCGCACATCAATGAATCTCTAAATCCGAGGTATATGGAGTGATATGATCTTCCTAAACAACTGAATTGGTGCTTCAGGATCTTTCTCTACACACAATTCCACGATGTTTCACCTCACTCACAATCGATGATTTCACATACAAGTCCACTATGTTTGTGTTGATTTTATCATCTGAGCTTAGATGTGCATCTACAGGAAGTGTCATGTATGGAAGTCTTCCAATTCAGTTTTGATATACTCCTGTAAATGCTGCAACTGCAAAGGTTTTTGTTGTTACATACACTGTATATGATGTACCTATAGTATTGTATTTTTGGGGCAACTTGCATCAACCTTGCATACTGAGTTACTGACATTACCGTATACGGATACGTTCTCATATTTATTGTTTCTGTGAAAGGTTAATTGAAAAGTAATGCTGAGTTGTTTTTAGTCTGAAAGTGAAGTGGTTAGTGGCCTGAATCGATTTTACGAAATGTGATACTTTGTTATGTATGCTGAAGCTATTTGGTGGAGTTGGAAGAAAGAAAGTTATCATCCAAGTCATTCCCTTACCCATACATAATAGACAGCAGGGTGCACTTGCTGCATGATGAAAGTCTACAACACTACAGATGTCTCATATCTACCTCACTGCATATAAGATCTCTCAAAGCCACATCATGCTAAGGGAATTCTGCTAGACAAAAGAAGCTTACCTAATTGAACAGTCACAAATGCACAAGTATTACATTCTAAAATCTTGCTAGAGAAGGGGATGTCGAAAAGAGCACAGTAAGTAAAAGGAGATTGTATTATAGCAATGGCAATGAGATTGTTCCAATTCGCACAAATTCATGTATTTGATCCATTATCTAAGATAAAGGAATTTAAACATTCAAAGCAACCTCATCCTGCACATCGATGTTTCTCTTTCCAATCCGTTTGTCATTGATGAACCTGGTTTTAGACTTCTTCTCTACCCTCAAGGGCTCCCATACAAGCTGTTCTCCTTCTTCCTTCACCACCACTTGGGAGTGTTTACTTGGCACAGCCTCACTGGCATCATTGTTCCTTTTCCTTGAAAACTTTTTGAGTTTTGTGTTGGAAGTTTCATGCTGGACAACTTGTGGTTCGGTTTCTGCAGATTTAAGCTTCAGCAAATGCCTCTGCCTTCTTCTCAGAAATCTGAAGCACAAAAGACAGAAATCTAACACATTAGTTACAAACAACAAACTTGTGTCAGTTTCCTACTTTCTGACAGATAAGTATTGTACAAGTATCATACCGAATTTCAGCCAAAAGGATGTCTCTCTTCTGCTTTGCAGCTTGCAGTTTCTTCTTCTTAGTTACAACCTCCTAGGATACAAAAAAACCATTCACATATTCTTACCATAGAAAAAAAAAAAAAAAAATCTCGAAACTAATTGCTGCCAAAAAATGTAAGCAAAATTAAAAGTATAGTCCAAGTTCAAGGTATTTGATTATAAATTCACAATAGGGGAATCCAGAATCCAGAAAGTAGGACAATTCCTCACTTAATCCTGATACAACCAAGTCTTATATTGAGGTCGGGTTTTCTTCTGTCAGAATGATAGATACCTTGTGCTTTCTCCAACGCTAAACTATCTAGGATAGTAGGATCATAACAGGGTTGCGATAAGTCTTGGAAAATACTAGAAACATGATCAAAATTCAACGAAAGACGAACCTTTTGGAGATGAAGGTGATCTTGCAGAAGTGTTTGATGTCTGAGTTGAGCTTAGCTTGGTCGTCAACAACAGCGGGGTGAGCCTGAGAGGTGGTCTTTGGATTAACAGCCACCCTTTTCATTCCAACACAAACAAATCGGCAAATTGACCTTGGTTTTATAGCAAACAAAACACAAGTCTGAATCCAATTAGGATGCAAGATAGCGTCTGTGAATAGGATTTGATATGACAGAAGAGAAGGAACCTAAAAGGAAACAAGGAATAATAATAATGGTGGTCTGGGAGAAGGCGAAAAGGCCCATTAAGGAAGATCGGAGATAAGAGTAGAAGCAATGAGTGATGAAGATGAAACGAAGAATCCATACACATAGAGCATAAGGGCAGATGTGGGAAACAAATAAGTAATAACGAGTTATGTTTCGAGCTCGGTACTCCTCAGATATCTTTCTCTCCTGCTGTGCTGCCTCCCCCTCAGCCTTCACAGCTTAAGCTGACTTGAGCTGAACTGGGCCATTTCAGATCCATAGGCTTCGCTTCCATCAGGTTCATCATTCTCGGTCCCCTTTGTGTAACCAACCAAGTCTTTACAAGTACCAAAATACCCTGTTTAGAAATTCAGACCCAAAGTTGCCAATTTTTTATTTCACGATTTCTAACATTGAACATTCGAATCTGAGACTCGCTAATGCTCCGCATACAAAAGTGGCAGCAATGACAATGGGATTAAACAGCTTCTCAACATTCTTGTCCTTGTCCAAACACTCGGTTCTACTTATCTGTACACACATACTATTCCAGTTGTATATCAAGCATAAAACAGCAACATTCACCAGCATAAAATTGAAATGTTACTAACTGCTTATCCATCGATGTTCATGCTAAACCATCTACAATTACAAATCTGAGAACCAATCTGAAAACAGTGAAATATGCAGTCTTGGCTCTGTTCAGTGATTTTGGAATGCACCAGCCGTCCACTAATTTGATTCACTTTCAGTTGGACTTGCATCTGTTTCAGGTGTTGGTGCTTCGGTTGTTGAGGATTCCTTCTGCTTACCCGGAGATTCAACTGGCACAATGGGCTTCTTGAACTGCACCAAGATCATGGTCATGTTATCACATCCCTCTCCGCCAGCAGTCGACGGTGCCAAACACTTGTCAAGGACTCTTTCAACCACCACAGAGAGTTTGCTCTCCTGCATGAGTTCCACCACAGACAAGGCAATATATCAAGCCACAAAAGTATACACCATCATTTCAATTCCATTCCAAAAGCGATGTCCTTGATTTGAAACCAAAATATGAGAGAGAGAGAGAGAGTCCTCACCGAGCTTAGCTGTTCATGCACAAAATCTACCACTTGCTGGCTTGACATGCAATCCCTGTAAGATATTTAGAAAAAAATAATTAAAAAAAAAAAAAAAACCAACTGTCACCAACTTAGATTCTGACAAGCATCCATTACTTACTATCAATTAGAATGAAATATTCGGGTATGGTGGTAAACTAGTAGGTCCTAGGTTCAAATTTCATCTTTTGCAAGTGAAGCTTAAATTATTTTTCATCAACCTTCTACCCTCAACTTTTAAATTAAGAACACTGAAGCAACTTCTTCAAAAGATGAGTTAAAAATATTAAATAAATAAAGATGATAAAGAAAAGCTTAAGAAACATACCAGATACCATCACATGCTAACACCATAAACTCGTCATCATCACAAAGTTCAACCTGATAACAAATACAAGATAATAGATTTAGATGAAACATAATAAAGCTAACTATCTGTAAATTTCATTCTGACAAGGAAACAGGAACCAAAACACTGATGAATCTAGATATCCCCAACCATCTTATCGACCCGCAATATTATTTTCTTTAGCAAAATAATTAATCAGCTATATAGAACATACAGTATTTATATCTGGACTGGCAGTTACAATTTGCTTTTCAGCCGGCAAGAATTTGTTCTGTTTGAATTCCATGTCACCTGAAAAACATGCAGAACTAATGTTAAGGTGGGGACTACTCAAGCCTATCCGTTTAGCTCCTTCCACATATATGGATATGCAGTATAAGATGTCAAACAGGTATGAGTTTGCATGCAGGTGCACCATTTCATTCAACTAGGAAACAAGAGAGTGAGTGGGAATGTTTTCACTCGTATCAAACTGCCTCACTTCCAGAGGAGTTCCATTGATCACATCCACATGTTGAATTTCAGATACATGTAATGCAAATTGGTGCCAATGTAATAAATGTTTATGAATCTAGTGTAATATGAATTAATGAGAAGCAGTGGAATGACACCTATAGCTCTTGCAAGATTCAAACTGCCATTGACTCGTCCTGCATGGATAAAACCACCGGCTTTTAATATCCTTTCTTTCTCAAGCTCAAGATCGGGTTTGTGATCTCTGGACAGGTTATATGCCTGAAAAAGATGAGAGAATCAAGATTTTACACACCCTAAACCCTAAGTCAAATATGCGTTTTAAACACCCTACCATTGTTCAAGCAATCAACAGAACAATTATGCAGAAAACGGCAGAAACTGATAAATTACCTGACCCTTCCTAGAAATCACACAACGAGAATCACCAGCATTGGCAACAATAAGTTGGTTATTTCTAATAAGTGCAACACAAGCGGTGCTCCCAGAAGTTGGACCACTGAAATCAGAGTGAGGCCCCTGAAAAACACGATGGAGTTTATATTATGGAATGCATTAACACCAACATATGAAACCTACAGGTATGAGGGGTTGAAAATAGCAGCACAAGTTAAAGATTGGGGCCATAGGCGGAAAATAAAAGAAATAGAAAGGAGCACACATTTCTCCCTTGTTTGGTAGGCGAGGAGGGAAAAGAACTGGACTTTTTGATATAAATCAAGTTAACACATATAATGTAAAAGCAACATTTATTACTCTGGTGTATATTATCGAAGAACAAAGCTGTTTAAACTGGCATGGGCCCATTCTTTCCTTCCTCCACTCTCCCACTTTTGAGAAGATAATGAGTTAAAACTCTAGACCGGGAAAGGTTTATGTTTTTGTTTGTTCGCCCATCCTTCATTGTACTTAATGATTAAAAGCTGAACTACTAGAGCAACACCTAGTTATCATATTAGTATACAATAAACCAAGATAAAGCAGAAACGTAGAGTCATAACCCTCTCGAGATAAGAAATATTAACTGCAATCAAGTTAATGGTTCTTGCACTTACCTCCTCAAAAGCCCAATTATCAGCTTGATCATTACCCTCACTACTCCTAGGGGACCAGATTAACCCTTCTATCATGCCAGTAAATTTGTTTATCTTATCTCCCAAAACAGCTAACTCTCTCCAACCCCTTTGTCCACGCATCATTTCATCCATTCTGCACAAATCAAAATACCAACATCTTAAGCCTTAAAAAACCAAAAATCATAACAAGATCACAACTACAGAGGTAGATGCCAAGACTTTGTATTATTTTTCGATTATTAATTATTTGTAGTTTGATATCTCTATCTCAAATATGTTTGACCGCATAAACAATCCAGGATGATAAAGGGATAGACCCAGGCAGCCTGTTTTTAGCCTATAAACTCGAGTCATTCTTGAGTAACATCTGATTATTATATCACAACTTCAAGATGACATTCATAAACTCTTCTACTTATAGTATGCATTTCCTCAGACAAGCATAGACAAAACAAGCTTACTACACTGAGAAATTGAAGGACCATCATTAACTTGGTTTAAAGTACACACTAAATCATAAACATTATTATAAAGTAGAAACTATTACAAAAGGCTCTAGAAGCTTCTCGATTGCTGGTTCGAGTACTGATGAATCCTTTTACAAAACAGCAGCATTTTACTATTTGCACCTGTCCCCTCCACTCAGTGACTCAGATAATGATACATGGCAAGTGAATATAGCAAAGGTGTAACCTGAAAAAAGCTTTTTGAACAGAAGTTCCTATGTCTCCAGCTGAATATGCTTCATTCTTGAGCACTTGCTGGTGAAGATATTTGGCACAGAACTTAGCAACAACCTTTCCTGTAGAATTATTGGTCTTGGGTAAGTGATAGATCTAGAATAAATATTTACAAACTGCATACGAAGGTTTTGATTGTCCAACTACAGACAGAAGGCATTGATTGTTTTGTAACAAAGACAGAGCTGACAAGAAACATAAAAATCGAGTTCATCCCATCAAACAAATTGTAATAAAAAGAAGGAACAGATAGCGATAAAGGACAGTAGTACCTCCATGGCCATCATAAACACCAAAGAAGGAGGTGGAGGCATCAAGATCGGGATATGCTGCATGCTAGACAAATAGAGAGCATCCAACAGCAGAGAGAATTAGTAAATAGTAACGATAAGATTTACTAGAAACAGAAAGTGATTGAATGAAGAGAGTGATAAATACAGACAGCATCCTCCATAGTGGCACGCCAGCCTTGCATGGATGACAAACCGTATCTCACCCACCCATTCTCTCCATCTTCAGACAACTTTTCAGTTTTCGGAGTGCTCAGATATATCCCCATTGATCACTAATCTATTATAAATTCAACAAACTATAACGGATTATTATTCAGATAAAATTCTTACCACAATTCTAGTCCACCAGTCTACAAACAGCATTAAACACTTAATTTCAATAAAAAAAATCCATGATCCAGGAGCCAGGACTAGATCAGCAAGTCGTTACCACTCAAATCAAAAAGAAAATACAAAAACAAGAAGAATCAACAAATCGGATCGAGTAAGATAAATCGGAAAGATCCAGATGCTGATTTGTAAGAAAAATCGAGCAAGAAAGAGCGAGCACATACTAGATGATGACGATGATGCTGATTCGCGAGAGAAGAGCTCCAAGGAACCGAGAAATCAGAACTCAGAGAAGGAGAGAGTCAATGTCATCGGAGACTTGTTTTGGAAGAGGAAGAGACTGGGAATCGAGAATGAATGATATCTGGTTATATTTTTCTTTCTCTCTTTCTTTAATTCAACCCGCTCAGCCGTCTACGCCTCTCTACGCTACTTTCTTTTTCTTTTATTTCCTAGTTAGTTCATTTTATTTTTTGGGTACAACATTCATCCCATAATTATTGATTTTGAATATCTCTTTCCTTGATTGTAAATTCTACAATCCCTCCGGTGAACCTTGCTTTGTTGCAGATGATGTGGATGTCACAGTTGAATACCAAATAAATTGTGCATGATGTGTTTGCAGGATATCATTTTTCGCTCATTAAATGATATGATATGACATCTAATGTTTAGAATATGATAATATTTCTCTATTTGAAAAATTTGGTGTTGTATACGGTTTTTTTTTTGCCTAAATTGACATAAAAAGAGATATGATGTTGTTGTGTTCGTTATCTACCAAATAATGAAACAAAGAAATTATGACATGTACATGGTCATTTCAAGGTCACGTACATACATATGAAACTGATAATGATCACGCACAACTGCAATAATTTCAATTTTATTTAGCAAGTCTCTAACAATTAATAAGAATCATATGTTTCAGACTGTATGGATAAAAGGGAGTAGTCATCATCACATAGCAGAGTTTGGTTGGTATCACATCTGACAATAATGTTCACTTGATCAGTTACTGATTAAGAAAACCATAGTCAGTCACCGTTAGATTTACATCTAAAAGTTGAAAATAAAACAACTTTACTTAAAAATATTTTTCTCTACTATTAAATTTACATCTAAGAGTGACTAACCATAAATCTCTTGGTCAATTACTGACGGACGGTCAGACCTAATATGAGCAACAGTATAGTAGGCCGGCCAGAAACCAGAGGCCAAGTTGTAATTAAGGTCCTTTCCTGGCTTTATCAAAGTAGTAATTTTGTTCATAATGGCAAAGCCCCTACTGAGTTTATGACATTAGAAGAGATGGATCATAATCAAATCCAGAGATACGATAACATGATAGCCTGGACAGCTGGACTGTCAACATGGTTCATTCCACATAGCTAGCTCCTTGATAGTTGATATATACTCTAATTAGTTTATAAAAAAAACAAAACATCCCAATACAGCTGTTGGTGAACCAAATCTACTCCGTTAAACAACTTGATAAGAAAAGATCGGTGTGTAGAATAAGTTGGTGCCAAGTCAAATCTTTGGTCTGATTAGGGAGAGGATCCGGATCCTTCCTTAAAATAGTTTGGTTAGAGTTGTGTAGATGATTCTTTGTTCGCCGGCTGGATACAGAGATCAGGAATGTCATATTCAATAGTCTCTCTAGTATTGAATAAAAGAAACGTACAACTAAGGTATGTGTTCATTTGGTAGAGCCATCAGCCATGGAAATCACACTAGTGTCATTTACTACTGATTAAGCAAGTGCATCAATATCATTATCCAAAAAAAAAAAAAACAAGTGCATCAATATACAGTACCATTCTGATCTCCGGCCATAAACTTGTGAAACCTTCCATTAACCTCAACCAAGCTGCAACCTGCAGTCTTTGCAATCCCCGACTCGTTCATCATATCTCTCCATCTTTGTGCTTCTTCCCATTTACAGCAAGACGCGTACAAGTTCGCTAACATCATATACTCCCCATCGCTCCCAGCAGCCATTAGCTTCATTGCTTTCTCCCCAATTTCAAGGTCCCGATGAATCACACAAGCACTCAGCAATGCACCCAATATGGACTCTCCTGCTTCAAACGGCATCGTCTCTATGAGTATCAATGCACTGTCCAAAAGACCCGCTCTGCTCAGAAGGTCGACCATGCACCCATAATGCTCTGCCTTTGGAGTTATCCCAAATTGCTTTTCCATTGAATCAAACAATTCACATCCTTCCTCCACCAGTCCTCCATGGCTGCACGCACTTAAGACCCCAATGAAGGTGATATCATCTGGTTTAACTTGAAAATCCGCTCTCATTTGGTTGAAGATTTTCAGAGCTGCGTTGCCAAAACCGTGAAGAGCGAGTCCCGAAATGATGGCATTCCAACAGTAGACGTTTTTGTGTTTGAACTTGTAGAACACTTCTAAAGAGTTGTGTATGCTTCCGCACTTGGCATACATATCTATAAGTGCTGTTACTACATGGGGACTTGAAGCCTGTCCCGACAGTTTGGCATATGTGTGTATCTTTATGCCAGTTTCAAGCAACCCCAAATGAGCACAGGCAGATAAAGCACCAGTCACGCTCAGATGATCCGGTTCGATATTTCCCACCTTCATTTTGTCCAAGAATTCGATTGCCTTGGAGTAAAACTGATTGTTCAGATAACCCATTATCATTGTGTTCCAAGTTATGACATTTTTCTCGGGCATCGACTCGAACAACTTATGCGCTTCAGCCATATCTCCTGCATTCATGCACGCCAATATCATCGAGTTCCAAGACACAATGTCCTTGTCAGGAATTCTATCAAAAATGCTTCTGGCACATGTTTTGCTTCCAGCCCCTGCGAACCCAGAGACCATAATATTGAAAGACAAAAGGTCATGCGATGGCATTGCATCAAAGACTTGCACTGCATTCCCCATCTGCCACTAGAAGCATACACATATAACATGGAGTTCCAGGCTACCACATCTTTCACAGGCATTTTATCAAACGCTTTGCGGGCATCCACTACGATTCCAAGAGAAGAATACATGTTCAGCAGAGCAGTTTGGACGAAAAGATGGTCACAAAACCCAGTCTTCACTGCCTGTCCATGAAGTGCTAACCCTACACCCAAGTAAGATGCATTACCTGCTGCTTTCAGCAAAACCGGAAATGTATAGTTATCAGCAAAGAGACCGTGTCTTTGCATGTTTACATACGACCGAATTGCATGCCCTGCGTTCCCCTCGAGCACTTGAGTCTTTATAACATTATTCCATCTTTGAAGGTCCAGTGAAGCCGACTGTTGGCAAGAAATGGAGTTGCAGGTCACAAGGGCCATCTCAAAACCATTATCACTGAAACGAAAGCTTTAAAAGATATAGAAGATAAATGTGGATGGTATTTGTCAAAACTACAGGACAAAAATATTATCCATATGAGAAAACATAGCCAGATATGAATTTCAGCTAGACGAGACATACAAGACATGGTGTTTTTCAGCTAAATAAGCAAATCCCCAAAATTTAAATATACAACTGAATAAAATTATCCTGTATCTCTTCTCTTAAAATGAAAACAAAATCTCAAAATCTGGGACATAAGCAAATCTACTCCCTCTTCCCCTGTGGCCAAATGTTACAAGGGTGAACATGTTTCAGTGACGGATAGAAACTGGCATAATCAGGAAAGCAAACTTTTACAAGCCTGAATTTCAGATTCCTGGCTTGCCAAAAACTCTTGCGATGTAATGCTCTTCATTGCAGCACCAAAGATGATCAACCGATACATGTCATCTTCCACCTTCTTCAGGATTTCCTTCACAATTTTGAAGTCCAATCCCCCTGCCTGAACCAACTTCCCAATAATCTCACCAAAATTATTTGGTGCTTTCGGCAAATCTATGCCGATTTCGTCCAACATTGACCCATATGAAAGGCAACCAGTCCCTATATCTCTAGACGTCAAAACGTTTTTACTGAACAAGTACTCGAGGAGCTTTATGACTGGTTCAACGAATGGTGGGCTCTTATCCAGAGCAAGAGCAATCGCTTCTTTAACAAACTCCGGATGGTAGGCTGGGGCTTTCAGTTCCTCCACACACTGAAGTGCCTCGTCAAGAATCCGAACACTGAAGTATTCCTCTAGCAGGGATACAGTTTTTTTCCGAAGAGCAGCAGAATTGGATACTGTTGCAGGAGTCGGAGGCTTAGCAGAATTTGGAACAATTTCAGGGGCCCGAGCCCGTTCAGAAGAAACTGGTGATGCAGCCAGAACTGTAGGCTTGGTGATTTGAGCAAGAGGTTCAACTCCAGAAATCAAATTAGTTCGAGGACCACCAGAGCCTTGCAACAAAGCACTTGTTTTCCCAGTAATGGTTCCACCACTGCCTTGGGGTAAAAATTTTGAATTGAGTGACGGTGCTTTGCTGATCAATGGTGGTTGCACACGCCCTCCAGACTGAGAGTTAACCAAATTATCACGCTTGGTCATTGATCTAGATCGATAAACCTCCCAATTGTCAGAATCAAGTCCAGGCATTCCCGGCATTTTCCCGATCCCAGGCATTCCAGGCATATAGCCAGGCCGGGTAGCAGGAAGACCTACGGGACTCAAATCCCCAGAGGCAGCTGCATTACGAGCATTCCTCATTGTTGCCATTGCACCTGGACGCAACCCTAAGTTCTTCTCTGCTTCTGAATGGATTTCAGTTATTGTCTTTGCTTTCACCTGCCAAAACAGAGTTAAAAACACAAAGTCAGAAACACATGAACCAACTATAATGTAGTTAATTTCAGAGTCGCTGAAGTTCCAGAGTCATCACCATGAAAGAATGATGCAAAATAAAAGCTTTGAAAATTTCAAAGAATCAAACAGTAACAATTGTGAACGAAAACTCGTAACTATTAAACAACCCCTCCCTCCCCCTACCAGCAACAAGGATACATATTATGAATTTAAAATCACCTCTTCTCGTCTAGGAACCCAGTTGTTGGCCTGCATTTCAAGAACATTGCGGACCATGAACCTCAATCGTGGTGCAAGTTGGGAGTTTGTAGTCAGTTCCTTCAGCTTATTGAAATATTTCTCGTTGATTCTGCGAGATTTTGGGCTCTCATCAAGCTGCTTACCAACGGTGTTGAAAAACTGACAAATTGCCTCTACATTCTCTTCAGCAGGGCATGTTTTTTCATCATATCCCAAAAGCTCCTGTATTACACAAGAATCAATAGTTAGTCCAGCATTCTAATTTCTTCAAAGAACAGCCAAGACAATGTGATTAACAGTAGAAATGACCTGAACAATATGGTGTACAATCTTTTCAGGTACCATCTTCTGCTTTAAAAGTTCCCCAATAAGGCGTATGTTTCCTAGAGTTCGCAACTTAAGCATTCGTTCTTTATCTCTGCATTCCATTTCTTGCTCGGGAGCAGTCATCTGTCTGATTTCTGCCCTCAGGTTGTCAGCACCTTCGAAAGCCTCCTGGCAGTTATTCAACAGGATTCGTTTAAAAGTGATTTCTTTCGCACCAGGCTCCTCAGCTGGAAAAGGAGGAAGTTTCGCATTAAGATCCGCACATAAAAGGGCATACATGGGACAAAATGTTGGCTCCAGCACAGCCTTGTCAAATATCAGAAAGATAACATCCTGCAACACAAATTGAACTCTCAAGCTCTTTCAGCAGACAAAAAAGCTTAGTTTAGAGTAACAACAACCAAGGTATTTAACAATAAATACCTTCAAAATATCAGGAGTTGTGATTCCAGAGTCAATTAGTTGACCCTTGAGAACATCAAACTTCTCTGGGGTCAATTTGTTCAGTATACTACACAAAAATAGTAACATGTTATGTAAGTTAATCATATAGAACACCAAACTCTGCACATAAGAGAATTTGGATGAAAGACTCTCATATTGCATGTTTTAACTAAGCCATCAAACTTCACTCCTTATAATAAATTAAATACAAAATAGAAGATGCGATATATTCAAGCTAAGAATCAATACCCTTTCACTGTCTTCAATACACGATCCTTATCAGAGAGATTTGCTCTTCTAGCTGACCATGGAACCTCCGCCTTAAGGAGAACAGGAGCCGGTCCTGCCTGGTTTTGTGCAAAAGATTAGAATAAGGAGAAAACACTAAGGGAACCAATAAAAACTAAAAACACAATGGACCATAATACTATTCTACCTCTTACAGTCTGCAATCATTCTATAATAATTCTAAGAAACAGTAATGATGATAAATATGCCCTATGCAGCATGTATTTACTACTGTCTACTCACTCTACTGCACATATTAAAAATAGGAACAAAAGAACACTAATGTAGCATGCGAGAACATAGTATCTTAAGAGATCATGTATATCTTACATAATCTGATAATAATTTATTACCACTTGGTTACCAGAAATTTGCGGCCTTGCAAATTGTTGGTCCTGCTGCCTTGAAAAATCATTTCTCTCCTCTCCAGAGCCAGGTAACTGTCCAGATCGACCACGCCAATCACGGTTATCTGACTCGGAATAACGACCTTGCAATTGAGGCTGAGGTTGAGTCTGTAGCTAGAAAAACATGAAGCAAATAATGTTAGGGTTGTTACGATAGCCATAAGATATTCAAGGAGAGAAATACAAGTGATTATGAAATGACATGGACTCACGTTAGCATCGGTGCGTCCCCAAGTAGGATCATCTCCACCAAACTCAGCCTCTACTTGTTGTTTAATCTTTAAAATACCCTCAGGGATAGTAGTGGCAGCCTATGAAACAAGCAGGGTATACATCATTTAGTGACAGCATGTTATAGTGCTGGAGAATCAAGTTGAGGAACAAGTACCTCCCTAAGCTGCATTAGCTGATCTCTAGTATATCGAACACGCTCGCGTCCTTCAAACCGCAAGTCGCCAGCCTATTCTTGAAAGAGTCAAAATACAGAAAGAATTGCGATTCTCAGTCACTAAGACTAAATACACCAAAACAACAAGCAAGCATCTGTTATCGGAAGAAATAGAATAAAGGAGGCAGATCTGTCAAGAAGCAGGAAGAGGTAGGGACCTTGAAGGCAGAAGAGAGAGCGGCATTGGAGGATTGAGGCTCATCGAGGCGAGCGTGACGAATCGTGCGGTGCGGAGGCCAATAGCGCCGCCGGGCCTCAAACTTATCACAGTCGGATCCGCCATCATAACTATTTCTTTTTTGGGTTTGTTATTGAGATTACGGCCGAGAAGGTGGATAGGGTTGAGGGCTCTCTCTCTCGTGCAATGCAATCTCCTCGCAGCAGCGGCAAAACAGAGGAGCAACACAAACGCAAGCCCTGCTTTTTTTTTTTAACCACCCAAAAACGCAAGCCCTACTTAAAAAGTTAAAATACGAGTCAATCCCAAACCCTTCATTCCCTTTCCTCCATTTTTTCATCTTTTTTTCTTTTACCTACACCACCCTATTTTTTTTCTTTTTACAGACTTTTTTTTTTTTGATCAATTTTTACAGACTTTATGGCCTGTTCATTATTTCTTAGTTTGGACAGAAAAAAGAAATTACCTTTAAGAATCACCCCTTTCCCAATTTTCATGCAAGCTATGGTTTAAATCCTAGTTTTTTTTTAAAGAAAAAAAAAATTACATTAAAGTCTCTAGGGCAACCAACGTTTACAATATCAAATAACAAGGCTCTCGAAACCTCACGAGGAACCCTATCATTCCAATACAAAGATGAAGTACAAGAACGCCCAATATTAGTTGTGGCATCCGCAATAAAGTTAGCTTCCTTGAAACATGCCTAAAGGTAATGGAATCAAAACTAGTACCTAAGGTTCTGATGTCTTGTACTAATTTGATCAATCTCCAAGGCGGCTCAAAGCAATCATTCACTGCATCTATCAAAGATTGAAATCTCCTTCAACTTCAACATTGGTGAAGCCCTTCTCCTTAGCTTTGATTAAGTTGTGTCTTAATGCTACAGCTTCAGCAATTGAGACTAAACCCTCCAATGCGACACAGGCAGCGAAAACCGGTCTTTATAGCGTCTCGAATTTATAAATTCACATGCAGTTGAGTACTGTAACTGATCTATGGTTTTAAATCCTAGTTGCACCTTTTTTTATTTTCAATCAATGTTGTCACCACCATTTTACATGCTTATTGTGTCATACAAGGTGATAGGCGACCAATATTCTCTCTTATACCTTATAATACCAGTGAACCTTTATGACTCTCTTGAATGCACTTAGGAAAGGTTATGTTTAGTCCCAACTCAAACTCCAACACTATAATTAAGGTTATGGTTATGGTTATAGTCATCCACCGGAAATGTTTCCATTGGCGGTGGATTACCACACCCATATTTGAAATGCTTCAGCATCAACAGACCTTATATGCACATTAAACATGTTTGGTACAAGGGACTAGGGAGGATTGTACTACCTTATGTAAGAAATAGGACTTGTCTCATGTTTAGTGAAGCAAGGACTCATTTAAAAATGCTTCGGCATCACCCCGTGTCTGCTCCTGACCAGCTTACACAAAGACACCAAAGTTCAGGGACCTCTACGCTCATCTCTTCTTTTGTTCATTCTTGATTCTTCTACTCCAACTCGCTTCATTGCTCATGCCAGGTGCAAGTTCTCTTCTCCTCATATCTCATTTTCTGTTGCGGGGAAAAGTTGTTCACTCTTTCTTCAACCAGTTCGCTTCTTCTTTCTGTATAATCTGAGGATGATGATCTATGGGATTGTTCATGGGTTATAGTTATTTTACAAATTGATTAAAGATTTGGTGTATGGGTTGCTTGATTTGCTAAAGAATTGATTAATTTTAAGGTGAATTTTTCTTCTTGTCAAAACGTGGGAGTTGAATGATTTGAGACCGGTGGGTTTTTGTGGTGATGGTGGGTTGGAGAGGAGAGAGAACCAAGAAGGTCTTATGTTGATCAAAAGTGTATTTGGAAACGCTTGGACATCTTTAACAAGGGATCTAAATTCTAAATTATATTTAAATTTTAGGTCACCTAATCTTAATATTCATATAGTTTTTTGCATATTCAACCTATGAAGGCAAAATTCAAAAATATTAATCATTTTATATCATATTTAATCATACATAAAATAAAATCTAATTTTAAATAATAAAAAATTTGATAGGGCTCACACCCATTACCCTCATAAATTATAGATTTAGTCATATTTGGTTGAGTCAAAATATGACACATTTTAAGTAAATCTATTTTAGCTCAACTTGGGTAGTAGGTTGGAGATGAGATTTACAAATCTAAACCTATTATAGATTTTAGACCAAAGGTTAGAGATGCTCTTAGGTGGTGGTTCAAGCTCAAAACGCATTGACTTTAGCTTATATAACATTGGAATTTGGAAACGATTAGGTGACGTTCGGTAACATTTTTTATGCTCGTATTTTCATTTTTGAAAATGAAAATGACATGAAAACGTGTTCAGTGAGACATTTATGAAAACGTAGAAAATGAAAAATGAAAATATTTTCAAATTTTACAATGAAAAACTGAAAACATAAATTTGATGTTTTGAGTAATTTTATTTGCACATTCCAAAATACTACATACACATCCTTAAATTTGACATTAAAATCATACTTTATGTTCAAATGAAAAGACGAGAGAGGACTCATCAATGTTAGATCATGTGCAAAGTTTTTAATTAGTATTATGCATAACTGCATTCTTCTTCCGTCTTCTTCTTCTAAAAGAAAAAAAAAAACAAACGTTTTCTTCTCTTTACCTTCAGCCCATAACAAGTTCATATGCAAGTTTACAATTCATGATTACCGGAATCAAATGATCTAAAAGAAAATAAATAAGCAATTCATAATTATATATATGAACACAAATGAAAGTTCAAATGTAACGGCTAAAATATACCAAAACCAATCTCTCGTGGTCCTTCCCAATTTTGTTTTCTTTGCCCAGCAAAACATTAAGAATTTGGGTTACAAGCAATTTTGATTGAATGGTACGGTCAAATACATGTAAATTGTCTATTAGACTTTATAAATTGTATCAAGGAGCAGGATAGTGTGCTAATCTGCAATTTCAGATATTCAATTTTGTATCCTAGTTTGATATAGAAGATAATTGAACAGTGGTAGTTTAGGATGTTTAGAGGTGTGTTTCTAGTAAAATGAAGGTATATAAAAGTTATTAGATGGTGTATTAAGTATGAAATGTGTATTAAGTATTTAGTAATGTGTGGATAAAATTTTATTTTCAATTATATATTTTTCTAGTTTTTAAAAAATATGAAAAATATATTTCACATTAAATTACCGAATACACTTTCAAAATTAAAAATAACAACTTTATTTTCTTATTTGTATTTTTCAAAATCATTATAAAAAATAGTTTTCCAAAATGTTACCGGATATATCCTTAGATTTTTTATTTTTTGAATGAACAACACATGAAGTTTTTATCTCGATAAAAAAATAATTATAACTTTTAAACAAATAATTAACAATTTTTTTTTCTGATAATAAACATAATTGGAAAGGCATATATAACAGAAAATTTAGAGTCTTGATTTGGATTTAATTAGGAAAACAAGAGGAACACAAAGCAAAATGAAAAGACCACGTGTCACCTCATCTTCCACGAGAGGTTGTATGAGTCCAGAGAGTGTTCATATTTAGCTGAAGAGCCTTTCTGAAACTCCCAAGTTTCCGAGCAGACGAAAATGGCTTCCATTTATCTATCTCCCATATTTCGAACAGGATGTGTTCAGACGAAAACAAGCCCAAGTAGGTCATCCATGGCTTTCAGCTGGATCCCGCCCATCAAATCCTCACTCGGGTTCTCCAAATCAACACTTTTCCAACATGGCCTCTCTTTACAATCCTCTTATTCAAATGGGCGCTTCTTCAAATCCCGATCCTTGGGTGTTTATGCAAGAGCTGCTACAGAGAAAACTCTATATGATTTCACAGTCAAGGTATATTTACCATTTATATAACTTGCTTATACAAGTCTTTGTGTTTTCTTGCTCATGTAAGGGTTTTGGTTTCTGAGTAGGATATCGATGGAAAGGATGTTACTCTTAGCAAATTTAAGGGGAAGGTTCTTTTGATAGTCAACGTTGCTTCAAAATGGTAACCCTTTGTTACTGACAAACAAACTCTCTTGGATTATTTGTCTCTAAGCTATTTTGGTGAAACAATATCTGTCTTGCATTCTTGTGATATGAATTAACTCGAAATTCTACAGTGGCTTGACCTCTTCAAATTACTCAGAATTGTCACATGTGTACGAGAAGTACAAAACTCAAGGTAAAGCTCCAGTTATGGAAATTCCCATTAGCTATTTAAGTTTTACATAGATTTTCCTCCACAAAAACTGATCTAACTCTTTTCGTCCCTGAAAGTCCTTGTAGTTACATCCTGACAGTTTCTTTTGCTTGTTACACAATTTACTTTTTGGTTGGCCACGGTGTGATTAGCTTCATAATTCATAGTTTTACTAACTCATCCTTTGCAATAAAACTCTCTGCAGAAATTTTATTATCATGAGTTCCCTTTGAGTGAGAGTTATAAACTGGTGATAATAGTTGCTGGATGTGTGTTCAATCTCACTGTAGGATTTGAGATTCTAGCTTTCCCTTGCAATCAGTTTGGGGGCCAGGAACCGGGATCAAATACAGAAATCAAGCAGTTTGCTTGTACACGGTATAAAGCCGAGTTCCCTATTTTTGATAAGGTAGGTTTACAAGCTCAACTACATGTCCCTCCATCTCATTCTTTAAATATAGGTTTTTATTAATAAGTGAAGTATTTCAATCATGCACTAAAAATCTAAAGGTGTGTGACAGGTTGATGTCAATGGTCCCAGCACAGCTCCGGTTTATCAGTATCTGAAATCAAGTGCGGGAGGTTTCTTAGGTGACATTATCAAGTGGAATTTTGAGAAGTTTTTGGTGGACAAGAATGGTAAAGTAGTGGAGAGATATCCACCAACAACATCACCTTTTCAAATTGAGGTATACGCTTTTCCTTTGTTAGGTTTCTGCAATGTCTACATAGGTATCCACCAACAACATCACCTTCTGTAATAGTCAGTTTGTAACTTAACTGTTTGTGCGGCTTCATTAGATAGGATAAAAGTTTCATTGATAATCAAAAATGAAGGCTATTAGTTAAGCACATGGGTAACGAGACTAGTTGCCAATGAGGATAGAATGAATCAGCTCCTAAACTTGGTATTGCTTACTGAATATGTACATTCTGAAGATGAACAAAAGCATACATACTGTGACATATGGTCAAAAGAGCATGTCAACTTGCATATGACCACTTGAGCATTTTGAGAAGAAATATGATCTATATAAACTGATAAAGAAATCTGATATGAATCTCTTTACAAGCATTTATGATATGAGTAGGGGCACACTACCATGTATCTGATTTTCTGTAAACAAATTTCAGAAAGATATTCAGAAACTGGTTGCTGCTTGAGTAAAAGGGCAGCACAACACTGACAGAGCGCACAGTATAGGAAGACGGGGGAGGAGCATTGTTTTATATGAGGAAATACTGTATATCAAATGGCTTCTAAGTTCATACATAGCTGTCTTGTCTGTAGTATTTTTGTTCTTTTATTTATGAACACACATGTTCTTGCTTTGTTTATCTTCTTCGGTTGCCTAATAGCATAAATTACTAGTTGTGCTCCTAATTTGATATTTGTTTTTCTATTCTCTTTGTTATGATCATTGTACAATATTATCCTTATTCTGAAATCTACTGCACCACTTGACGTTTTCTCGTCTCGGCAAAGTCATGTCAGTTAATGGGTTTTCCTCTTTACTTGTCTGTAATCATGGAAGAATGCGTTTATGTATTCCTTCGCAGAATTTGATGGATGCCTGTCAAGCTTTGCCCTTGAACACTGTTGCCCAACTGACATGAAAATAGGGTGGAGTGATCAAGGGCAACAGTGTTTAAGGGTTGGTAGTTTTACCAATTATGGCTGACCATTCCAGTTGATTTAAGAATCGGTTGTTTTTTTTGTTTTTACTCTGATGCTGATCAATTCCAGGTCTCGGGTTCCTTCTGATATGATTAGTGCGGTCGCAATGTTCTACCGAAAGGAGAAAATATAGAATTGACTTGCGTTGAGTTGCCCACAAATGGCATTTGTTAAAGTGGACCCCCCGACCAACTGCTTAGCCCAATACCAACTGGGCTTCTGCCTAGCCCACATATTTATTTATGTTCTAATTTTTCTTTTTTTCATAGATAATTTTTTTTTAAGATGCACCCGCGGGCCTCCGCCAACTGGGCTTCCTCCTAGCCCCGAGTCATATCAGCCTGGCCCGCATATATAATTTTATTCTTTTTCTTTTTCTTTTTGAAAAGTGAGGGTAAAAAGATGCAGATCGGACGGCCTGTTTTCCATCAAAGACTTGCTTTCTAGTCATATCGCCCTCAACATCCAAGTCTTTGTTCAGAATCCAAACTTCAACTCTCTCTCTCTCTCTCTCTCCGGCGGTTGGGGTCACGTCGCGTCGCTGCTACCAAACTCCCTCGATCTCTCTCTTTCTCTCTCTCAGCAGCTCTCAGCTCTCTCACATGGTAACTATCTATTCCTTATATTCTCAAGTAATGGTATCCGGAGCTCGAGCAGATTTTTATTTTTGAAATTATCTTTATGCAAAATTAGGGTTTCTCGTTTTCCAATATCTTTTGGTGAGCATCGCGTTTAGCCTTTGTTTTTTTCTTTTCGATATTCTCAAGACTAATCTGAATTTGGGGGCTCCTGAGAGCGCAGCAGCTATATGATTTTGAATTCTTCTACATATGTAGGCTAACAAGCACACCATCATTCTCATGCAAACTTCTCAGAACAAGTCAACCCGAACTTTTATGGATTACGGTTCCATTAGTCAAGCAATGGATGGTATGCTCTAATTTTACTTGTTGCTTTTCCTTACACCCACTACTAGCGTTATTACCATCCTTAATTTGTTTCTTCACTCCATAGTGAATTTATCTCTTCAAGGTATGCGATTGCCTCATCATAAGTCATAACAATGCGATAACACATTTACTTACACCTCAGCTCATAGGATGAATAACCAAGTTTTGCCTTGAAAACTCATGGCACCTTGCTTCCCTACTGAGAGCCATTAACTATTATGGTCCAAGGAATGTAAGATTTAGGATGCCCTCAGCAGATCTCAGTGTGTACTTTACGGCCAATCCCTATAGAATTCTGTTTCTTTGGATTAGAGAACCCACAAAGGGCACCTGGAAGCTTAAATGTATCACCTCTTCTAGGATTTTTCTTCTTCAGTTTATACTTTATAGTACCTATGTAACTTAGTTTTAGATTCATTGTGTCTCAGGTTTCTGAATTCTGACTAGGGATTAACCTTAGTCTGTTGGAAAATGAACCATGCATGTCATATGACTGGTTACGATAGGGCTAAAAAGGAATTTTGAAAAATCACTGATGTGTTCGGGATAAGAGACCTATGAGTTATTTATGATATTCTAGAACATAATATGTTTTCCATTGAGACAGACATTCTAGCATTGCTCATGTTTATATTTATCTTACTGGTGATCGAACATGTTGGTTCACCGTTGGATACTCGAAATATTTTTGGGTGAAAAGGGGTTCTAGGTCCCCTAGATTTAATGCGGTTACAAGTAAAAGCCCTCAAGTTTTTGCATCCATTCACTAGAGGTTATGCTGTTGTGCCTGTATAGGTATATGTGGACTTTATGAAAGGAAACTCAAGGAGTTAAATCCAGCAATTAGAAATATCTCATATGACATCGCAGATCTCTACAATTTTATTGATGGCCTTGCTGACATGAGTGCTTTAGTGTACGCCTCTCTCTCTCTCTCTCTCTCTCTCTCTCTCTCTCTTTCACACACACACACACACAAGTGTAGCCTGGAATTGAATTATATAATTTTATGTGAATGATCTGTGGACAGTAGGTTAGAAAATTTAATGTGGTAAATCTGTGCTATATATTTGGCGCTTGCTTCTTAAAATCAGGGTAGGAAACTTAAATTCTGTGCATTTGGTTTGGTTTGCAGTTATGACCACTCAATTCAGGCTTATTTGCCATATGACCGACAATGGATTAAGCAGCGGACACTCCGACATCTACAGAAGCTGGCACATTGAAAGCTAAGTCGGGTAATGATTGCCAGAAGAGTATTTTATAAAAGGAATAGCTATTCAAGTGTATAATTTGAGACATCTGGGTTATGCAGCTGGTCTGTGTTTAGTGTTTGTACTGTTTCCCTTTGTGGCTTGGTGCACATATCTCTAAATTAGACGTCACTTAAAAGCAGCTTTTGTTGCCTGCCTTGTTTCCGTACTCTTTGTTTCAAAATTCAAATGCTTGTTGTGATTTTGGATTTTGTATTCTCTAATTTTGTACGTCATTGTGTTGTAACATGGGAAATAGATTATTGCTGTTACAATCTTAGTATTGTTCCACCCTTAAGCCTGATTCAAGCCTGATTGTGTTAAGCATCTGGTTCCAACAACTTTTCTGTTTATGAGCAACGACGTTGCTCACTTACCCCTCCTTACTCAAGTTAGGTTGCGATAATCGTGCCTGGTCATAGCTAAAAGACTATACCAGCTTCTCTCCACTTTGTGCCCACAAAGGCCGAATTGTTGCTTGCTTTAATTCTCAAACTCTCAAGACACACGACAACATTTTGACAGGAAACAAGAAAACAAGAACACGATACGGGACAAATTATAACACCAATTAAATCCTTTTGGCCAACTAACAACAATTAATTGAAACAATCAAACTTTAGGCTAGTTTCTGTTACACAGATCCTACACTACAGTATAATAGAATGTATACAGAAGGTCCAAAACTAACTAATCGCTTCACCGCCGGACCAATACAAAACTATTGCATTAGAAAGCAGCAAATCAAACGACCTACTCTCCTTAACAGAACTGAGATAAGTGAAACCTTTTGATGAAATACTAGTATATTTGGCAACAAATATTGGTTAACAAACAGCCAGGATCCCTCTTCCAGGAGTAGTAAACCAGCTACCACCTTTGAAATGGTCTACCAAGAAATTCTCTGCCAGAGTAAGACTCTGGCTCAGCTACCTGGATGTTGATTTCATGTAGAAATACCAGACATCTGTTTTCTTTCAAGTGAACCATCTGCAGTTCTTTCAAGATTACCACAAGTCTCCAAAGATAATGGATAGATCATTTCATTCTCCTTCTCCTATCCCTGTCTCTTCCTCTATCTCTATCATGGTCATCCCTCTCTCTACTTCCACTCTTATCCCTGTCCCAATCCCTCCCCCTGTTACCTTCAAAATCATGGGCTCTATCCCTGTCTCTATCCCGCTGTCTTTCCCGGTCTCTATCCAAATCATATTCCCTGTCCCGGTCTCTGCTTGATGACTTCTGTGACGGGCTATCACTTTGGCTTCCACTGCGGTGCCGCTTTCTTGAAGCATCACGGGAATTATCATCCCTTCTGTCCTTCCTCTCGGAAGAAGTCCTCTCTGGAAATCCAAAGGAAGAAGAGTATCAGCACACCTTGAGTGTTACAAACAAATAGGATTTCCAATAATCGCCACAAATTTAAGGTGACACCCCATAAAATCACTCTAAGCTTCTTACAACTACTATTAAGACCTGAGACAATCTGAACTAATTCTCATTTGAATGCTCAGAAAGATAACATAACCCAGCACATGTACATAATTCTTCACATATAGATCTTGTCTCCTAAATAAGTTAGTACTTACTACGCCCAGAAGCATCTTCGCTAGAATCAGATAACCCGTACTCCGATTCAAGTCGTTTGCGATGTATTGCAACCTTCCTCTCAATTTCTTCAGGACTTCTAATTCCCCGCTCCTCAAGAGATTCACGATATTCTAACAGAGCAACTTCCAAACGTCTCAACTTTTGCCTACAGCAACACAGTCGAGCAAAATCTGAGCACTATTTCACAAGGAACATTGCTTTCTAACAAATCACGCTTGACAAAGCTTAGAAAGTAAAGGGGCAAAAAATAAAATAGAAAGGTCAAACTAGTATTAAAATACCTCTGTTCTTCACTTAGTCCACTATCAGGCTGTGCTGGAATTCTTACATCAGCTGCAACCTCCATCTCATCAGCATTACTGGGACCATCACCAGCATTTTCACTTCCAGACGAGTAGCTTAACCCAAGACCCTTGGCACTTCGCTTTTGGTCATCATCACTGTCATCATCCTCTCGTGCCCATTTAGAGGCTGGTAGAACAGGATCACTTTTCTCTTTCGTAGTGAAAGGTTTCAGTTCAGGTTGTGGACTGGTATGGGTCTGGGCCTTTGATAGAGACCCTTTCCCTTGAGATTGTATCTCATCCTCTACATAGCGATTCCATCCAGACAGTCCCAATGGATCTGGTTCAATATTCATTTCTTTTTGACTACTAGAATGTCTAGCTGAACTTGAATGGTTCTGTGCATATTTCAAGTCATCATCAAATTCATAGCCCCTCTGTTTTTCTGCCTCTTCCAGACTAAGCAATCGTGCAACCATCATTTCTCGACCACCAACAAGAGACAATCCATTATGTCTGCAGCGTCTTTCTAATTCAGCCATGGGAAGGTTCAACAACTCCCTCGTAGCTGCTCCTTTTCCCATGGCCAAAGCTGCATCTTGGTTAGTTTTAGCATCGCCTGCATCTTCAGAAGTAGTCTTTTTCTCTATATCAGGTGCATCACCACATACAGAGTGGAAGGGTACCACACCAGAGTTCCCAGACCGAAGAAAAGTAGCCCGCAATCCATTGACATAGGCATCTGAAAAAAGAAACCAGTCTGACCACACTTGTAATACTTTCAGAACTCTTTCCTGCAAAATTTAAAGCAAAATACACATCAGAGAGAATATATGGAAGGGTATAACCACGGCCAGATTAACTATGAAGTAATCTTACCTTAAGGGCCTCAGCAGTGATCCTTCCTGTTATGCCACGATACAAATCATTAAAGCTCTCCATTATGTCTGGTAATGTTGCTTCAAATTTGGTGCGGTACGCAGATGCATTTTTCACTGGAGCACTGCTATTGTGGAGCACATCAGAGACAAGCATGAGTCGAGCAACTTTGGTGGGGATAGGGGTCTCCTTAAGAGTCAAAGATTCCGTCAAAACCTCAACTATCTGCAAAGGATAGACAGCATGAGAATATACACAATTAGAAAAGTTTGATGCACTAGTTTAATGGACCATTGCTTTCATTTGTAAAGTTTCAATGACAAACTGGTAAGTCATATTATCAGCAATTACCTCCCCAGCAGCATCAGCATTATCCAATGCAAACCCCATAGCATCCTTTATCTGACTCCTCTCTAATGTTAACGCACGCAACATATCCTCAAACTCATCCCTTTGTGGATCAGTGAGCATTCGTTCCGACTCTACACGCTACATATAATGAAAATAAAGTAAGACTATGGGAAAGTATCTGAATTAGAATTTCTGTTTTGGTATGTGACAAGTACCCTGCTTCTCCCTGCAGCATATGTACTACTAGACTCTTTTTCATGCTCAGGGCTTCTTAATGCTGGAAGAGAGGGTGGAATCCATCTGGAAGAGATAAATTCAATATTGCAACATTATTATAGTTCTTACACCAACCAAGTAGTAAACTTTATCAAGTCTATAACAATAACTGTAGTTCAGAAAGACAAAAAAAGTAGGTTCTTTCTTACCTTCCGCTACCAGTAATCATGATAAAAGGTTCAGTTCGCCACCTTTGCAGCGTATCGCCCTGCATTCATGACAGCAACAAAAATATTCAGTCCAAATGAAATGATCATCATACCATGGAAAAATTGGAATTTACTTAGAAAAATCATGTCCATAAACATATAACAAAGGATTTACCTGAGCAAATGAATAAAGCCTCCAAACATAGTAAGTATGCTCTTTTGATCCAAGTTCAAACAAGAAATGGAAAAGAGGATTCCCTCTGCCCCTTTCCATAATAGCTTGTTCAAATGCACATCCACCATCCAGAACATACAAAGCCATTGTATCAATAACATGGCGAAGGTGATCATCTTCCGGTGGAACAACCGTTATATCAGGGACATTTGGGGTAAGAACCTACTTACAAAAAAGACATACAAAGTAAGAATACAAGGATACTAGAGAACAGTCAAACACACCAAAATGAAAGAACAAGTTAACTTACCAGTTCAGAATTCTGACTAGGAACAGAAGTGACAGGTGGGCCTGATGGACCAGACAAAATTACAGTGGCACCCTGTAAGAAGAAGAAAAAAGAAGTACATGTACTTAGTGTTGGGGGTTGAGAAAATGTCAACTCAAAGATGTGATAGGTGGCAACCAGCTCAGAACTGATTCATATTCGTGGGACAACGGATGGTGAAGAAGTTGCATCTTCCTAAGGTGGCAATTTGAGGGTCTGTGACAAAAAAATCTAAAAGTGTGTTCACTACTGATACTATTGATGCTTTTTGAGATATAACCCCACATCTAGAGAGGTCCACAGTAGGAAGAGGGTTAAGGTGGGTTCAACATCTGTTCTATATGATACTAGTAATAGTGGCCCATGGATTTGCCTCAGCACTTAGATTGATACTGAGTACTGAGACGTAAGATCCTTTCTAAGGTATGATCAGTCAGAAAACATCAAACTCAAGAAAATGAATATGCAACACACCTCCTTACTCCTGATGGCCATATGTCCTGGTGGGGGTGCAGGTAACGCTTGTGATGGGAGAGCTACAGACTTTCCCCATCCAATCTTCAACTCGTATTCATATACAACCACCCCTGCACATAAAAATTCTTTTTCATCCTTTTCTATCCTTGCATGTCCATATCGCATATAGATTTATTCAAAAAGCAGATGATATACTACAATAAATTCAGTCAGATGTAAATATAGTAGTGCAATGATAACACAACATCTGGCGGGAAATTGAATAGACAATGGAAATTGAAGTAATCATCTCATTAAAATATATTTCCTCCATGATTTATATGCTAAAATTCAGTAGCCAAACTCATCAGCCAAACCTTGCATTTCATCCTTTGCTGCCTGTCCATCAGCTCTATTCATGAAAGCCACAAAGCCACAATTCCTTTGACGCCTCCGTTCCTCTTCAGTTCTAGGCCACATTATTTTCACACTGGCAATAGGCCCAAATCTTCCAAAGGTTCGTAAAAGAAAATTCTCATCCACCTGGACACATCAACAGAGTATTCATTGACAAAAGTCCTTTATATCATATGCAAAAGACAACATGTTACTGCTTTTCAGAAAGATGGACCACACCTTTGGTGAAAGATTTCCAACATATAAATTAGTAGTTTGTGGATCGCCATCATCAAATGATCCAAGAAGTTTTCCACTTGGATCAAATTCATCAGGCATTTCATCAAAACGACTAGAGGCCTGCAAATAGAGTTATCTTAGTGAATATCTGATAAAAGATTAGAAAAACAATATTGATGAGAAGGTGAAAACAAATGATATACATGATAAAGATCTAATGGGTGAAAAATTTAGGGAATAAATGATACAGTGATAAAAATAACAACATTCATTTAATAAAATGCACCCTGATGCCCAAAAAAAAAATGTACACACACAAATGTACAATATTTGTGTACAGTGATAAAAATAACAACATTCATCAAATAAAATGCACTTTCCCTGATGCCAAAAGAGAATGTAAACACACACACACACACATATCTGCACATATTAGTTAAATCTAAAATAAATTCATACAAATGATACAAAACAAAACAAACAAGATTTCTTGGAAACTGATGAACATATAACCGATCCACGACAACCTGTTACTAAATCGGGGAGCTAGCATTCAAGCTGTCTTTCATGTGAGATTTAAAACTAGCTCATACCACAGAATTCTCATTCGGCCGCCCATCACGCCAATGTTCACGCTCTTGATTCCGCCTCTCCCTCAATTCCTGTTCTTGCTTCAGCTCCTCCATAAAGTGATCGATATTTCGAGACTTTCCCTTTTCTTTCTCCTTTGGCTTTTCCTCCTCCCTCTACAATGTGTAATGGACAAAACTGAGAGCCAAAATACCAGGAAATGTACTTTGAAAAACTAGATATGAAGCCATTTCCTCTATCTAGAGACTAACCTTCTTATCAGATTCTTTCCCTTTGGATGCCAAAGGTGGTGGTAAGAAAGATGGCACATACCTGCAGGAGATAATTTAATGACAAACTTGCTTGTTACCGGAGTACTTTTACGTGACAGTAAATGATTATAATATATTAGAAAAGGGAAGTAAGAGATAATGACATTATAGCTTTAGCTTCTTTTTGACTTAAGCTATTGCAAGGAGCTAACTTATAGGACCTGTTCAGTCATTTATTTCTGCACTACTTTTCAGCTAAAACCTTGAATGCAATATAAAATTCAAATAACATACTAAACATCACAGAATCCAATAAAAGATTTTGGTCCATATATTATAAATCTAACGCAACTAAATTTCTACTACACAAAAGAAAAGTATCCAATACTAAGCCATACAGGCCCGAAACTTTGTTTCCGTAGAAACCTCAGTGTAAAAGAACTTAAATTAAGGCATTCCAGAATGCCGCAAGTCAACATTGAAGGAAAACAAGATAAAATTTCTTCCATGACTGTCAGCCATAGGTTAATATAACTTGCATAAGTATATACATTATGCTTACAGCCTAGAACTAGATGCTTGCTTAAGATATTGTCGAAATCCTCATTGCATTTTGAAGGTTTATGAATGAAAAGTAGCAAGCTCATAAAGCGTTATCAAATGAGAAGAGTAAAAAGCAAGATGCGTATACAATTTAACTTGATGTGTCTGAAATATGTAGTGGAAGACTTGCATACTGTTTATTTCCTAGATTGGAAAGAGAAGAGCATCATATACAAGCTTGAATTTATTTAAATGAGATGAAACATTTCTAATGCCATGAAGCAAATGACAGGAATAATAGCAGTATCCATTTTAAAGGCTCACGAAGACCATGTGGAGATCAAATTATAAGCAATATAGTTATCCTAGTTATGGAGGGTTATCAAAGAGTATTGCAGCATGGTTAATTTCTTTACCTACTTCCCTTCTTTGGAACAGATACCCCATCTTTGGACTTTTCACCTGCGATCCCGAATGAATAAAAAGGTCCATACTTTTATTAAAGTGCACCAATAACAATAGAAAGCTAGTTTACTTATCCAGAGAGTGAAAGGCAAAAGCAAAACCCAGGGAAGTAGAAGGAGCAGAGAGAGTTGTGTGCTACACTAACCTTGGGAATCGGTCTTAACCCTTTCATTGGGGTTGATGGTTCCGCCGCGCACAAAATTCCTAGAGCCTGCCGCATTCTCCCCTTGAAATGATTCCACGAACTCTGCATATAAGCGAGCTGTTTCATCCTCAGCTCTCTGCAAACATGACACAACAAAAGGCTCAGTAATCAAGAATCAATGGCAAAACACAGCGCAGCCGAGAGAGCCGTACCTTCTTCTTGGCCTCTTCCTCCTCTCTGTGCTTCTGGAAGGGAGTCTTCTTCCGCGTGATAGAGAAGGAGCTCATTTTGCATAACCTCCTGAAATCGATGCATCAATCAAACAAAATCTGGGAATTTCAAAACCCGATCTCCTAAGCAAATCTACTTACCGAGTTTGCAGGGCTAACCGAACCCTAGCAGTGGTCGGATTCCGATTCCTTGTCTCTTGCGCACACCCCAAGCTGTGGACGACGACGACGACTACGATCACAACCCACCTCACGCCCTAATTCTAAACTTGGGGTTCCACTCGCTAATCTCTACGCTTGCTGTAAAACCAAATTCTAGAGTGTCCTGTTGTTTTTTACTCCCCTTTTTATATTTCTCTTTTTCCTTTTGTTTATAATAATAATAATAATAATGTTTTTTTTTTTTTTAAAGAAAAGTGGTATTTTACTATTTTTATTCACATAGATACACTTACAAAGTATGTAACCAAAAAAAAAATGACAATCCATCGTCCAATGAAAGTCATGAAATAAAGTAATACTATCTTAGTTGTGTTAACCGAATAAAACTTGCTCGATTGAATTTACATTCAGATGTTGAAAATAATTAAAAATTTTAAGGATTGAAAACAAAACATTTCTACTCGGACAGTATATTGTTTTCTCATAGTTTGCTATGTTTGTTCTATTGAGGCAGCGAGTTTTTTGTTTGTCAAATGGGCGCAGTCTCCTAATGATAGGATGAGACTTAGTGTCACTTGCGATATTTTCCAGTGTCAACATAGTGGGAAAACTGATAGACATAGTAATTTATGGCTCTGCATGAGCATTATATTTCCAGTATGTTACCAAAATTGTAAAGCAAACAAAGTAGTCAATGATTCACTAATTGCTAAATGGTGCTTGATATAATGGGTAGTCACTCTTGATATTATTTCAGGATGTTGTTACGTTATGGGGTTTAGGCTTAATATTCCTCCCTTGTATTCTCTGATTTCAGTAATGATTATGGTGTGAAGGTTGCCAGTTTAGCACTTATTTAAAAACAAAAAAACAAAAAAAACAACTCTACATAGACAATTGAATTTTATAACCAATGAAATTCTTAACATTAACAAAAGGTGTTTAGACCGTAGTTCCCAACCTACCAAGTCTTAATGTAAATCTTTTAAGATTTGTATAATATACATAAAGAAGCATTGTGAAATGAGTCAGATTCTGCGATACAAAGGTCTCTCAGTCACATAAAGGTTTTTTATCGGATAAGCAATTCAAATGCTAGCAATATACAGCTAGTATATGATGAGTCGAGCTTACAATTTCCTACTTACGAAAAATAGTATGCACTAAACCAAACAATATTGGGCAATAGTTAGATCGGTGCTTGAACATAAAAAATCATTATTAAAATATTTCATTAAGCATTTGGCATTGCTATGAATAGCTTTCCTAATATTACAGAAAGTTAATGTGATTAATAACGAGCACATAGATGCAATGCAAGTCAAGCAACAATATCACATCCAGACTTCAGCATAATCCGAAGAACACCTTGTTTGGATCCAAATCTTTCCGGTATCAACCTAGAACAACCCTTTGGACTGCCCTTCTATATATGTTTGTGAAATATAGGATGATTTGTGTCTATGTAAATGGTATTTAGTTGGCTATCTACCATCAACTCTGCTTACAAGGGAAACCAATTCAATGTTCTCAGCTTCTGGAGTTTCAATTTCAGTATCCTCTTTTGTACTGAAGATTTCAGTCGGAAGAATGGAAGAATTGGGATCAACTCTAGGTACCAAAAATAGCAGACACAGTGGAGTTAATCTCAAAACATTCCTAATCAGAATAGCAAGCCAAAGATTATCGAATTGTGTTCGTGTAACCTTCAATACATGCAGCAGGGCGCCTCCTCCCCAAGTCGCTGACAGAAGTCCAACATTGTCAATTGACATCAACAATGCAAAAAACGTTCCTTCAATTCCTGGGGGACACAGCTTTGAGCTGAGCACCAGAAGAGGCATCCATTTGAGCCTTGCGGTCATTTGCGATACGCTTTCATCAATCACAACAAAGAAATAATCGGGTATACCAAATCTCAAATTCAACCGTAAGACCAGCATCAAATCTAGCATTCCTGATAAACCATAAAGCAACTGAGTCCAGAAGAGCAAGTCCCGAAAAGGATGATCCTTTAGCACATACTGATAGAGTACTGCCCCCAAAATGGAACCAACTGAACCTATAGAGAATATATATCCCACGCTCTCCTGCATAAAAGATGTAAATATATTAAGTTTTACTCATATTGATTGCAAAGAGTGAGCTGAATCAATACCTGAGAGAATGATGGACCTCCCTTTGAGTCTGTATACCAGTAGAACATTCCATCAAGGATGTTCAAGCTTAATGCAAGTGATGAGTACATGTATAAGCATGGTCTCCATACATCAGGGCATTTCAATGTGGTCCACATAGACTTACCAGCATCAATAAACTTCTGATTGACCTGTGCCCAACAGGCAATATTAGACCATGATCATTACCAAAACCAAGAACCAAAAGATTATGAAACTACCTGCGTGTACGCAAAATTGGGAGAATGAGGTTCCCTAATCAGAGTTCCAATTAAAAAGACAAGTCCAGATGGGATTGCCAACAAGCCATACACCCCCTGCCATAAAAATGATTACTTTTGCTAACTTGAGTAAGGGAAAACAAAAACAAGTTAATGCTTTGATCAGCTACAACTGAAAGGAAAGAAGCTAACCTTTGGGCCTATAAGATGCACAAATATACCACTAATAGAGAATCCCAACAGTGCTCCAATGGATGAGCTCAAGGCACACAGGCTTTGCATATCGGCTGCAAGTGAATGATGGGTAATACTGTTCTGTGCAACACAAGCATCTATGGTGACATCGGCTACAGCTACTCCAGCACTTCCAACTGTTAATGCCAAGATGGCAAGTGCAATATGAAGCTTTTCATGGAATGACAAAACAAGCATAGCTATCACGCCAATGGAACCTAATATGAACAAGTCAATAACTGGCTAATTAGTAAACAGAGTCAGCAAGACATTAATTCATAGAAGACATTACACTAGCTGGTTCAAGTGTAAACCACGAAAAAAGCACAAAATCAAGTTTATGGCATTCAAGGAAGTAATGACCTGCTAGAATGAAATAAGGGCGTCTTCGATAGCCAAAAAGAGGGAGAACATCGGTGAGGAGACCCCAGAGAGGCTTGACAAGCCATGGAATAGAAGTAATTCCTTGATAAAACTGAGCTTGAGAAGGCTGCACCTTTTGAACATCCTTCATGTAATATTCTGTGCCCACCCGATACAGAGCTCCACCGAATCCTTGGCTTATTCCATAAACAACAACAACCCCTAATACAAAGCTCCAATGCATTTCCCTGCACAGCATTCTGAACCATTGAATTGGACTTGGACCCTCACAACACCTCCTTTTAGTTCCATTCTCAATTCCACCCTCTTCCTCCTCCACCATGACTTGCTTCCAGATTTGGATTCTCAAGATCGACAGATCTCAAACAACTTCAACTTGCCTGGTAGCTCCCAAAGAAGAGAGAAGTTGACTCTGACCAACCATATGGTTTCAGTTCTACAGTGTTACCGGTTGGTTCTGTCTTACTTTTGATCCTGTAACAACTATTTGCTTCTTCCTCTGATCCTTGAGCGAAACAGTAGAAACAAGGCCAAGGGTTTTGCGTTGTGAAAGTCAACGCACGCCTACCACCACCAACGACACGAATCACATTTAAATTTTTTTTTTAATCTTTTCATATACATACAGCGTACAATACAGTTTACGGAGTTTTTTTTTTTTAGACAGCAGTTTACGAAGTTTGCTAATTGTAGCTTGTAAATTGTCTGGATGTCAAAGAAAAACACAAGTGTCTGATGTCGCACCGGGCAATGCCCGATCTCCATATCTCACGAACAGAGATGATTGTAATTTATTTGATCTTTACCATCGCAAGAGAAGCCTTGTTTGTTTCACATTTTCATACACACTCAAAGTAGAAAGACAATTGAGGATTAAGGTTACCAATAGTCGAGGAATAAATGATAGACATTGGGAAAAATTAGTTCCAAATATGTACATGACTGACCTGCAGTCAAAAGAATGCTGCGCAATAATCTAGTAAAGAGAACAAAGCACGCCTGACATATAGAAGAGAAAGAGTTCCACCAATTCCTTAATATCTCTCAAAAACCATTCACAAGATACCCATCAACAAGTCATTAACAGAAGTACTGCAGTTGGTATCCATGTATTTCAGCTTCAATCCTCATCTTCAGAAATCTGCAATTTTGTTTATGACTTCCTCTAGACCAAAAGGATCCCATTCCTGAAAAAGTTTCTTCAGCAGTGGTAATCATCATTTCACTATCTCCTTCCTTGAAGGCATACACCAGAACACCATTTCTAGTTCGGCCAACTGCTAGTTACGATCATTCTAAACATTCTCTTTAGCAGCAACCAGCTAATCTGTGAAAAGCCTCCTTCCGTGTGGAAACTGGCAAGCAACTCGAATCTTCTTTTGCTTTATAGTAAAGTGTCTTGTGCACATAAAACATCATATAGCACTGTGAAGCTCTTACAACCCTCTCATCAACCTCATTAATCCAAGCATTGTCACATTTATACCATTGATCTTTTATGCGTAAATATGTCAAATAATGGCCAGAGTCTAGTGTCCCAGAATGAGTAATAACTGCAAAAATCTCATATTCTGAAGAAATATCAGAATCATCACCCTCAAAGGCAAAGATTCTATTCCCAAATCTGTTTCTGACAATTGAAGAGGACAGATATGGAGTCATGTCTAAGGAGAAAGGAAAATGCATATAGCTATCAATTTTCCTCATCATCTTTCTCACCAGGGAGTGCTCGAATCGTTTTATATGCAAACACAAAACCAAAGGGAGCTTTCTAATAGACAGTTGCTTTGATGAGTCTCGCAGTTCTTGACAGTTTTGACAGTACAGTTTCTGGTCCGTTCCCAACTTCTCTGGTTTTGTGAACAAGTCTAAACAACCTAGAAGAGTAGACGTACTGCTGTTGTCATTTCGTTTGACAGGCTTATTAGAGCAATGGTTTGTGTCCAAGTCGAGCGATATGTCCAAACAAGGGTCGTAAGTTGTTGAAGTGAATCCACAAGTCATACAAGTGACATCTGATCTCAATTGTCCAGAGAACACCCTATGAGCAATACACTGGCAATCACCACTATCTGTGAAATAAAGGATAACTTCATGAGTAAAAGAGAGCTATATATCAATGCAAAAACCAAAATTGCACGTGCATCTATCATGTAAAGTTTACAATGCACTATGATCCTTTACTACAAATGTGTCCCATCACGTTGAGAATCTTCAAATTCTACCATTCTTCTTACCAGGTTGACATACACTTCCAGGTATAATCTCTCTCTTGCAAAACGTAACAACCAATAGCATCCCTATATTGAGGGACTTTATGCATATATGAGATCTCAACGAGTAACTAATTACCTCTAGTTTGGTTCCTTGCTTTGCTTTCTCTCTCATGGATCCCATCTAACACTGAAATGAAAAACTCATGAGCATCCTGCTGCTCATAACTTGCCAGATTTTCTGAATGCTGCCACCAACTTGAGGTAAAGGATAATTCAATCAGTTCATAGGTAAGTCCATTTAACACTTCAACGAAGAGAACTTTACATCCAAGAATCAAAAGGGTATCTAGCATCATTTTGCCTATAAGGATTGGCAGCAAATAACAAGAGGGTGCAATCATCCCCAACAATGCCAAGTGACTTCTTCCAACTAGATGTCCATGAAGCTTTTGGTTCAAGCATATAAAGATTTATGATTCTATTGAGAGTCTCTCTTGAAGCATACTAGATACATCAATACAACTTAACAAAACATCATTTCCGCTTGCTAAGGCAGCAGTATGACACTCTATACTGTTATCAAAGCAACTTCAAATATCTTTCAGAGACTGAAACTCAAAATGAAGTAGCCGAAAACAGATGTGTATTCAATATAAATAATTCATTAAATCACAAAATGTCAGCAAGCTATATAACTTGGCAAGATAAATAGCAAAGGTATAGAGCAATGTCAGACCTGTAAAGAAATTGAGCTGGGCTATAAGGAGTGCGATCACCACCAGCCGAGTAGACAGCGGAGAAAATACCATCAAGTTCACAAGGCAAACAGAGGTGGTTGGCAGATCTCTTCCTGCATGTTCTGCGGTTATGCCGATCACTCAAGAAGTAATTTCTCATGGGAGGGGCATGCAACAGTGCTTGCAACACAGAATTCATGAAACAGGTATTGCCCAAGTTATTCAATCCCCTCAAACCTAATGGATAACATGATTTAGCCCTGTGATCTCTCATCAGAGCCAGCTGTCCTGATTTGTTCAAATCAGCCAGTTGTATCCTCTTCCTCTCACACAGTCTCTCCCCTATACTATGTGCACTGTTTGTGCTACAACTCAAGTCCAACATGTGTTTAGACATGACAGTCTTATCAAAATCAGGATCATAGACCTGATCAGAGCAGGCACAGCAATAAAGCTCGGCCCTTTCAATGTCCACCGCTAAATCATGGCCAATCTGAGACTGGGTGTGCAAAAGGGTGTGACTTGAGCATGAGATTGAAGAGCAAATCAGACAGAAATAGAGTCTACCTTGATACCCATTACAGCAACTGCATCTGGATATCTTTGTGCCCGGATTCTCAACACTGGTACGTCCATTTGGGGTGGTCTTGAGGCACTTTTGGAGTGATTTATACCCACTCAACCCATGTTTGAGCTTGTAAGCTGAAAGGTGCTTGCAGGGTCTTGGGTTTGTGTATGAAGGTTTTCTTGTCGACATCTTTGCTGCTACAGATTAAGACGAGAATCTCTGATTTGTTAGTAGTATAAGTACTGACACAGTAAGATCCAATTTCCCACCAGAAAGATGCACTATGTGCTTGGATCTACTTGGGTCTAAGACTCTGAGCTCTATTAGGAGGGGATGAACCGATGAACTATCAAGGAGGTGCTTTCTTTTAAGTTTAACAAGAAGCATAAATTATGATTTCTATACCGACTCATACAGTAACCCAGGAGAACAAAAAGTCCAAAACTCCAGGACTTCTAGTCTTCTACCAATTCCAACCCTCCATTATTATTTTTTTACTTTTCTCTTTTTCACCTTTGAAACTACGTGACAGGTATATTTTTGATTCACCTTTGAGTCACTATTCTCGATTCAGACTGTATTATATCGTTGTTAGTTGCACATTACGCACAATTCTGGTACAATTTAGTCTTGGTTGAATTCATCCCATGATGTCCAGACTTCTAGGTCGATCCAGCTATCATTGTGCCCTGATCGCAACATTCTGTAATACAAAGGAGGCTGGATAGACAATGTCCCATGGAGCTTTAACATTAGAGATCTACGGCCAGTCTTGTTCACCCAATCACTACTTGATTAAGAAATTCAAGTTGATGAAAAGAACTATTTTTCAGTATACTTGTTTTGTTTTCATAGTTGGATTTATATCTAGGTTCATTTGGTCCACTGATGCTCTGCCAATCTCTTCGTTGTAGACAAGCCTTTTGAAGGCATGAGAAGATTGCAGTACAGGCATTTGTGAAGCTCAGAAGACCACATACATGCGGCTATGCCTAGATCCATCAACCAGTCGCAACACTACGAACAGCCAGAGCCATAGGGCTCAAACTGGCCTAGTAAATTATACCAAAAACGAAAGGGTCTGAACTGTAGAGATGAGCATACAGCAACAGAACATACCAGATAGCAAAGGTACAAAGCAACAACATTACACATTTCAGTAACAACAGAAGGGTTTTGATTAGAATACACAAAAGCAAATAGAATTCATCCACTTATAAACATAGTAAACATCCAAGATCTCATAGTTGGAGCCAGAAGCAAAAGGCCCTTATTGGGATTGAAATTAAACTTCAATTGGATTCAAGAAACAACACGGCCAACCACAGGGTACTTAGCTACGAACTTGTTCTCCCAGTCGGTGAGGACGCCGATCTCCTTTTCGGAGAGGCCCTGGAGGTCGGCGGTGATGTCTTCTTCGTTCTTGGTCATCTTGGCCAGAGCTCGGCTGGCGTCCTTGCCGGAAAACATGGCGTAGGGACCTCCAGGACCGTAAAACGACTTGCCGTTGCTCACGTCGAAGATGCGGCCCTTGACTGCCACGTATATGGGCTTCGATGGGTCCGTGCCGTTGTATTGTATCAGCTCCTCCGCTGTCAGCTCCATCGCCACCGGATTCTTTTTCTTTTTGCGTTTCCTTCCTTCCCGCACCCACCACAATTATCAATCACCCAACAATTTATTATTTATCGCTCAAGGGCTTCAATTATCGCTCCCTGCAATGACGCTTATACCCCCAACAAGTGCTTAGTTTTCTGTCCCTTATATATTCTGACCAAAGAAGGAACTTCAACAAGCCAGAACGATGAGATACATGGTTTGTGTAAAGATCAAACAACCAGGTATCAAACAATGACACAGGCCTAGTTATTTCTCAGTGACATTACTGAATGCAAAAGGGGAAGCCAATTGTCATAAGACAAGCTACCAAAATCCATACCACAACATGAACATTTGCACTACAAGTACAATATAAGGTACACATGTAGCGTATATACAAACTACAAAACTTCTGAGATTTGTTCATTTTATTACAACTCTTCCTTCTTAGAAAACTTGTCCGAAAGGTTTGCCATGACAAATCCTGCAAAAACCTGAGTCCAATAAAAGCTAGTTATTCTCATCTGCATTATGGTGGCGATTCAATAGTCACGGGGTACAACATACCTGAATGCAACCAAAGATGTAGATTGCAGAGAAATGACGGCGGTGAATCACCATGTCAGCAACCATAGCAAGGGGAATTGTCAAGGACATGCCCAACGTTGCAACTAATGGAGATGTCCAAACAACAGAAAGAGCCCTGTCCGAATTTGAGTCGGTGTTAACAAGAATTTGGTAAATTTTATGCACCACAATGCATGTGAAGGCTGCTTTACAATTCATACCAAAAATAATCTGAAAGAACACTCCCCACAAAGCCATTTAACAGCACAGCTTCCCCAACAGATCCTGATGGTGGAAATTCAAAAGAAGGTTCAATCCCCATAGCACTCAGCGGCCAGACTGCATGTGACAACATTGCTGTGAGAGTTTCACTCCAGGGAATAAAAGGCTAGTAACGAACCTGTGGTATATCTTCATTATAATCCCTCTCCAGTTGTAAGACCTTAAAAGGAGAAAATTATTCTCTTTTCTTCTCACAACCTCCTTAATAAAATGATTTTGAACTAACTAGCTCTAGAAATTATCAGAGCAGTATGTATATAACCAACCTTAATCCAGAACAAAAGTGCAAGCTATCAGAAGTTTCACTTAAAGTGAAGCCAATGTAATCTAATTCAGCCAAAATATTTGAAATGATGTAGAAATTAAAATAGATCATGGAAGTACTATTCCACTCACCAAGCCACACAGACCAAGAAGAGTGAAGAGACCAATATATCCAAATAGCTTTTGCACATCAGCCTTATCCCCTTCCTCTTCTGATCCAGCATATTTCTTGAGCAACACTGAATAACACAACTCAGTATTTAAATAATTTGATTGCATATCAGTTATATATCTCAGTTACGAGTTATGTTGTAAAATTCCAGTGACACTGGATTTGTGGATGAAATAACCGTACCTGTGAATAATCCATATGATGCTGCTGAAAGAAGACCCAAAATGTCTCCTGTTATTGAGTGCTTTCTAGTCCTTGGCAAGAGGAAAGAAACAGATTTCAGTAAAGAATATGCGAGTAAAAAACAAGCATAACATTAAGGAACTTAGTTGATCTAGCTATAGAAGAATCTACGACTATATCTATCACATAAACTCCAACTAAAGATGGTTAGCACTAAATATTGAAACTTGGATGTGCCCAAAGAAGGCTCACCACCCCCCCCCCCCCCCCCACCCCCCTCTCTATAAACTACAGCTTTCACAAATGGTAGGAAAGCCAAGGTGAAAGTAGTATACATATAGTGGTACTTGAAACCCATGAGACAGGCAAACAAGACAAAGGAAGAATATCCTCAAACATCAAATTACAACTGCTGGTTTAAGAAACAACAAGACTTACTCAGATACGCTAAGCAGTTCATCAGGTGCCCAAGTTTTTCAGCTGTGGTCATGGCAACACCAGCCATGCTGATGAAAATAGCAACCACCTTTGGAATGTTTATGGAGTCCTGACGAAGAAGTGCTCCGAACAAAAGTGTAAAGAGCCCCGATGTAGAAGTTAGCACAGTTGTACTTGCAACACTAGTATTTGCCAGTGCAGAGTTCGACAAATACTGCACGAAATCAAAGAGATTTCACCAAGTCACTCATGGTTCTCTTAAGGCACATTGAGACATTGGCCAAAATCATACAACTATATCTACAGTACTGCAATAGATTTCTAGATCTGTTAATGCAATATAATAATGTGCTTGAGCAATTTTAACTATCGAGCACTGCAAAGAAGTGACAAGTGAAGTCTCAAATAAGTCATGTTACCTCTGTGATAAACCATGCTGGAGTAAGAATTAAGCCACATTTTGCAATTTCCAATGGACCAAGTTGATTTCTTTGTGCAAGAAACAGAGGCTCATCTACTTGATTCTTATCCTTTTCAGGGAACCCTTCTTCCCTATCGCTGAGGTCTTTATCAGTAATTAAGGAACTCGTGATATCTGTTTCTGCACTGTGATGAAATACATTTGTTGGAAGAGGGTTTGAAAAGCTCAGGAAGCTGCAGATCCAGTCCTTAAAGGCTGCTATAGGTAGATAGACGACCATCAGAGACACCCCGAGATAGGTGAGTGAAAATGGCTGTTTGTACTCTCTGAAAATTCTCTGCAGTGTCAAATCATAATAAGCAAACACCCTTCTATATCTGCTTTAATCGGACAGTAACAAATCAATGCACTGTGTCAAATCATTATAAGCAAACACCCTTCATATATCTGCTTTGATCCGACAGTAACAAACAAAATCAGCAGAGAATTGTTTGATGGAGGAATATTTCAGCAGAGAATTAAATGCTTAATGCTTTCCCCAAATAAGTGCTCAAACAAAATTTAAACCCTAAAGACTCTGTAGATATATCCCAAAATAAATAATTAATCATAGAAATGGGAGGATACTGTATTTGGCCAGAGCACATCACTAAATGTAAAAGAAAGACGGAAGCATAAGTAAATGAATCCAAACCTGAGTAACCTCTGCAGAGGCGACCCATATGAAGACGACGGTACCAATCAACCCCAATCCTGCGTTGTGCTTCCAACCCAAACCCATCACCAAGATCAACGGAATTGCTACTGTAGTATCTCTAAATCAACGTCTCTGGCTTCTGGCAAGCTTCAAGGCATCAAAATGGTTCATCTCGGGAAGAGTACGATTCAAGTTTCCAGCTTGGTTTGTTTTGTAGGACGTCAGCGTGAGCCACGGAGAGTCGATGATAGTGACAGGTGGTTCTAAAGGCGACACCGTGGTATGTGTACCTTTATTTATTTATTTATTTATTTTCAATTACTCAGATGAAATCTTCATGATTCTCCAGGCCGATCAGTTCAAGCCATAAAAGACTGCTTCTCCGAGATGCACTACCTTCTACCAGAGTTCATATAAACAAAGCAATTGCATATTGAAAAGCTAACTAAGATAGGGCAATATCTTTTCATTATTCGAGCAGAAGCGTGCAAAAATTACACGAGGAAAGAATCAGCGTATATAATAATTTTTGCAACATTACAAGCCTAATGACAAAATTGGTCGGGTGGGGGGTCTAGGAATACTGGGGTACACAGCTTCGTTGTCGAACAAGCTCATGCATATCATGAACAATCTTGAACACAGAATCAGGCCTTGACAGCTTCAATGCGTTTTGCGACATGGCCTGGAGCTCATCAGCTTTTGGACCAAACCACTCGGAAACAATCCTTGCTATCTCTTTTGGAGATTTAGAATATTTCCCACACCCGTTATCGACAACATATGGGACATTTCCAACTTCCTATTACCCACAAGAAAACAATAGTTTACTATATTTTCCGGTAAGAAATGAAATTTAAAAAGGAATAATAAAATTGTTTATCAATGGAATAAGATCGTTATGAAAATTAAGACCGTCGTTACCTGCCCAGCAATGTAATCATTCAGAATAATTGGCAAGCCTCTTATCATTGCTTCTGCAATTGTCCCTGGGCCCGCCTATTAAGAAGATAGTTATAACTATATTAGCTGATAATACAACAGCAGAGATTGCCAGGATAATGTTCATGATGGTCAGAGCTGAGGAACTTACCTTTGTAATTATGCAATCACAAGCTCCCATGCCTTCCTCCATTTTAGATACAAATCCCTTCACCTAAATACCAAGTAACTTCAGATATCAACTTCTGTTCCCATGCATTCGTACATTTCATTGACAAACCATTACCCTCTAATATCAATCAGTTTCGGCCATTGACTTCTACACATAGATATATAAGCATGCATCTGTATGAATGTTGCATAGTCAAAAAGCTTGCGTAGGTGATTTGTTCCTAGAGAGATGTCGTGAAAGAATTGAATTGCAGGAGAAAAGAAATCACAAACGAGTCTTTCCAAGGAATTCCTAGGCCACAAATCTGGTAGAAAATGAAAGGCATACAACACACATGCTGAGCTTGGAACTTCACTTCAGATTGTAAAAATATACCTGGACAGGAACCTTCCAATTGATTGCACGCAACTTTTCTGCAAGCTTTTTGTTGCGGCCACATACCACAAGGACCTGACCCATAGGCTCACCTAAATTCTCATCATATAATGCATCCCCAAGTGCTCGAGCTGTTGCCTCAATAGGACCCATCCCTTCTCCTCCTCCCATTAGCAACACAGCAGGAAGATGCTCTTCCATACCTAATTCTCTCCGAAGTTCAGCCTGCAGTAGCACATAGGTAAAGCCTTTATCTCAACTCTACTAAATTCCACTAGATTTCCAGGCCTACTACATCCTCTTTACTATTATTATTTTTTCCATGAAAAATAATTTTGCTTTAACCAAACAAAAAATGGTGACAATTTGATGCTTTCCAAGCCTAAACCTTAGGTTTATAATCCTATGTGTCAGCCTGCTGCTTATATGATTACATGCATTTTCGTCACATAAAGAGGCAATAACGATTTGAACTGCGTCGAAAAGTCACAACCATTTTCTTTCAGTCATACAAACACTTATTCTGGAGGTCCAAAGTTACACAACAACAAAGAAACTAACCTTTGGTCGGACAGGCTTAACAAAAGAAGGCCGCACGGGGAGGCCATAAACTTTGATTTGCGAAGGCTTGAGCCCAGCTTTTGATGCCCTATTCGCAACCTCAGATGTCGGACAATAACATCTTGTTACAAGCTTATGAAACCTGAGAATAAAGACATATAATAAATATCGAAACTATACCTATGAAAGGACAACATTAGGAAAGGCTTTGTGAATAACCAACCATGTAGGATGACAAGTGCTTAAATCCGTGATAACTGTAGTAAAAACTATCTTCTCCAACAGACCCTTTTGCCTCAGTACACGAAGTGGTACATGTTGCATCAGGGGATGCACACTAATAATAATATCTGGCTGGTATTTCATTAGCCCTTTGGCAACCTCCCTACAAAACAAAACAAAGAAAAATCAGAAAAAATAAAATAAGTACTGTAAAATGACACCAAGTCCTCAAGGTCAGTACTTTCCTCGTACATTATACCATACCATAATGTTATGAGAATGATACTGATGGAAACTTTCTGAGAAGAAAAGGCATGGATGATACTTGACAGAAAACAGGCTAAATGGATTGAGCAATGACCGAGTATTACCGAGCTATAAATGTAGAAGTGGCAGCAAAATTGGATTGATGCACCAGGCGTGGAGCAGTTCCATAATATGTCATTTTCCATAACGGTCCGTGTTTCACCAAGAAATTATAGCTCCGGGGAAGTTGATTAAATGGCCAAGGCGTATGATCCGACCATAAGTCTGTAACAAACACCTGCGACACGCACTCTTAAAACAAAACATGATCAACAAATTTATACTACATCCATTTAGTATTATGTTTCACTGAAGACAGGGATTTTCAATTTTAAGTCTAATGAAATTGTACATTTGAGTGTTATATCCTATGGTATTACTTGATAGCAGTGGTGTATAATTCCCAGACAAACAATATTGCTAGTTCATCATGGTCCGTGATGCTAAGAAGATCTGGAATGAATAAAAAAATGACAATGGGATTCATCTCCAAATTAGCCAAGGAATCTAACTGACCTGATATTCATCTCCATATTCTTGATTGAAGGCTGCCTTAATAGCTTCTGCGGAAGCTCGATGACCGCCACCGGTGTCACTCATCAAAATCAGCACCTTCTTGGAGCTGCCTGCCACGGCATGGTTGGAGGCTACTCCATTATCCCTCAGGCCATTGATATTGCCGTCCCCTCCTGCGCCGGCGCCATTGCTATCCCCACCACCAACCCCAAGAGAAGCGAAGCCAATTGGGAATTTGTGACAGTGGAACCTAATAGCTCTACTGAACTCGGTAACAAATGTGCGAATGCTGCTGGAACGGCCGCCTCTGCTACTCAAGCTGAGAGAAGCAGTGACCTTGGGATTTCTGGGGCCATCAAAGTAGAGGAAATTAGATAAAAGGGCAGTGGGGCCCTCGGAGCGCAGGCCGTGAAACCTACAACTCAACTGACCGGGTTCCTGGGTGGTTGTAATCGAAGAATTATGCATCGCTCCACTTTGGGTCAAGAGAGGGAAGAGATTATTAAGCCATCAGGCACAAATGCGTCTTGACCAACACTAATCAAAGTGGACAGAAAGAGAGAGTCTCTGGGTTTTGGGGGAAATCTTCGAGGGGTTTGTGGCCACAGAGCGAGGATTTTGGTGTGAAGCGCGCCTGAGGGAGACAGACTGAAAGAGAGTATAAAAAGATTCTGAGAACAATAAAAGAGGACAGGCCGGTATTACTGGGCCGGGCTGGGTTGAGTGCTCACCCATCACGTTTAGTGCATGTTTGCTGCACAAGCGAAAACCGTGCGTCTTTCATGCAATTTTTAGTTTCTGTGACCAAACCACTCCAACAACGTCTTCAGTGTGTGCCGCCCATGTGGTATATTTGGAGCCCCATTATTCTAAATGGACTCCGAGAACCGTCCAGTAGCCAACAAGTCAACAACACCGTCCATTTTATTTTCATATGTTTTTTTTTAAGAGAATTAGGTGTCAATCCATAAAAAGTTAAATCGTTTAGCCAGTCACCGCCAATCCCACTGGACACCAAACGCCGCAGTAGCCAGTCACCACCGTCCACGGCCATTAGGGTTGCGTTCGGATCGGATCTATTTTTTGAAAATAGGATCCGCAATCCGAACTGTTTAATTTATATGGTTCGAATTTTGTATTTTTAAACACATGATCCGAATGAATCCGGATCTGAAAAAAAAAGGTTCGGATTTCAGTTTTTCTTTCGGATCCATAATATCATTTTTAATTTTTCATAACACTTTGTCAAGTCTCAACTCATACTATTTCCATGTTAAAAAAAGATATTTCCAAGATTTCAAGTTTCCAAAAATTCATACCAACTTAGACACAACATGCCAAATATCGTTTGGTCCAGTGGTATAAATTTATCTTTATAAGTGAGAGGTTATGAGTTCGACTCACAATATTATAGCACATTAATTGTGCATTTGATTAAAAAAAATGGACACAAAATAACATTAAGCATTAAGGCAATTAAAAGTTTCATACTTAGCAAGGTATTGACAAATAAAAAGTAAACTAGAATGCAAGTCTCAACAGTAACAAGCTGCAACAAGCAAATAACTAGGTAAAAAAACTCTTCAAACGTCCAAAACTCCATCAACAATCTAACGGCTTAACAATCTCAATCAGTTTTGTGTTTTATCTTTTCATTACCCTAACAATCTAACGCCCTATAGTAGATCTAGTTCAATCTAACAGTTATTTAGATTTTTTTTTTTTTTCTTTTCAAAATCCCATCATATCTTAATTTCCTTAAATGGATCGGATCCATAAAAAACTGCATTTTTAATAATCAGGATCTGATACGAACCGTCTTATTCGGATCGGTTCAGATCATATCAACTTGGAACCGAACCAAATATGCAGCCCTCCGCCATGCAATGAGGTTGTCAAAGTAGCATGCCACTGCAACACCACCTCATCACAACACACACCGCATCGCCGTTCAAAGAAAGCAAGCAAGACCAATGAAAAGAACACCATACGTACCTGAGAGATCCCCCATCCACCATGTCTCATGCTCGACCTCACCGTAGCCACCATCTCATAAACCTCGATCTACAGACTATTCTGTAAAAAAGAAAAAAGAAAAAAAAATCGGCGCTGAAGCACTTATTCTCCCACCACTCACCTCCTATTCTAAGAATAGAAGATCAACGATGAGGCAAAAGAGCTCATTTGACGATGACGTCGTGGTGGCGTACCGTCAGACGAGGCAAAAAAAATGGTGGCGGCTGTCTCCAAGAGACCAAGAGAGAAATTACTGTAAATTATAGTTTCCCAAAGATGAAGTCCTTCGTATGTGTGTGTAGTATAGAAGAATGATTTGAACCATTCATAATAGTTTTTTTCGTTTTGATGAACATATCAAAATTCAATTGCTAGAATTCATGTCAAGTGGACCATCATATACCTTCCCGCTGATGAGTAGATATCATATCAAGGTTCGTAGTGAAAATCATAATGACACATGATAAACGTAGACTATTTAAACTAAGCAATCACTTATAAGATTCATCACATTCATCTTCATATTATTCAGATCAACCAAATTAAGCAAACCTAAGAAAGTTAAAATAGAGAGTCGAAAATTAACATATGAAGCATACGAATAGCTTTAATGAAATTCTTAAGCTATTTTAACATTTATAGTGCAGTGACCTTCAACATGCTGTTGAACCTCAATATGTTACTGACCCTCATTAGACAACCGTAAGAATACTTGTTTGTTGCAAGTTAAAGCTCATTGTAGTTCTAGAAAAAATCGAGTGGGCTGGTTTTGCTCAATATTAAAGGTGCCAGATCCAAACAAGGGTGGTGGGCTCGATAGGTTTGGACTGGAGGAGTTGGAGAGGGGAAAGAATTTCGGTTAGCCCACAGGAGAACATATAAAAAATTGTGATTATAAAATCACCGCCCTGAAGAAACCCAAATCCTTTCCTTCTTTTCCCCTCGACGACTCGTAGAACTCGAAAATGACTATTAGCCGTATGTGTTGCAGGACATCGATTGTGGCCAATCCGATTCACAGCGATGGTTTTGTATCGTTGAGCACCGCGCTAAATCGTGTCAGAGTGTCTGTACCTTATGGTTCAAGAGCCAGGCCCCTCCGCAATTCAAGGGTTAGTGGCGTGCGAGCTTCCGCTGTGGAATCCTATGAAGGCTCCTCTAATTTCGTTAATCGCATGGAAAAAGCCTGGTTAATCTCCAAGGTACTTTTTTGTTCTTTCTGAGATGTTATATGATTCGATTGTGCGATGTGCAACTACTAAGTGGGTTTTGGTTTAAGTATCAATCCAGTTGTTAATTTATAGTAGGTTCAGCTGAGGCGACTTCGAGTTTTGATTTGTTGGATGGTTTGATTTGTCGTATTTTGATGGGCTATTGTTCATATGCCTTCGCTATTGCCGAAGAAGATGCAGGAGTCTTAATATTAGGAAGCACAGAATTATTTTAGGCTTTTACCTGTGCTTAAGTACAGATTTCAGATCTCTTTGGTGCTACAAGGTAATGTCTAGATAATACTTTCCGGCATAGACTGTATACAGAGACAGATGTATCATTTTTCTTGGCAAGGTTCTTACTTCTTAGTGAATGCTAAGGTGTAGCCGGTTTCAGCCATTGACCATCAACTGATGAGGGCCTCTTGTTGTGTTCTAATATCTTCCTTGTTTATCACTTACAGCAACCAAGGCCTGTTGCCTGTTCTTCTTGCAACTCAAATGGGCATATCGAATGCAAATGGTGTGCTGGCACAGGCTTCTTTGTTCTTGGCGATAACATGCTTTGCCAAGTCCCTTCAAAAAGTACTAGTTGTGTCATATGTACTGGGAAGGTATATCGAATTATAATTTGCCAATACCATTCAATATCTTTTGGTACCATCCCTCAGTTTCCTAATGCACATGCTATATGTAACATATAATTAAAGCCCCCATATCTTATGTTCATCCAGGGATCAATGCGATGCTCAGATTGTAAGGGAACAGGTTTTCGTGCCAAGTGGTTAGGACAGCCTCCTATTTCCAAGTAGCAGCTTTGCTTGATAGAGATTGCTGTCTTTCTGATGCCGAGAAGCTTCAAGTATCAAAGCTCAAATAGGAATTGTATCAACATTGATTTCATGTTGTAACATACATTCTGTTAGTTGTTCAAATTTCATATTCTTTACAGCACAATAAAAGTCACATCCTGTATTTTTTATAGTCGATAGTTAACAAGTCTATAGTTTTAGACTTAAAGCCACCTTCACATGTTCGTCTTAAATCTCGAGATGCAGTGAAATTGTGTTTTGTGTGCTATGCCATTCTTTCCTTCTCTCGTTCCGCCTGCAGAGTGCTCATAACACAGATGCTGTATCTTGTATTCCATCAACAATGTATTTGATAAAAAAATGCAGTGATAATTCCAGGCAGATTCACACTTGACACAATGTTACAACGAAATATGTCTGAAATCAACATGTTTTTGGGGCTTTAGAATCGCTGTCATACACTTGTACAGCTTGCCATCAGAAAATAAGTTGTTTCTCCGACTACAACGCAATATAAATATAGTAAGGTACTGAAATTGAGAAGGAGCTTGAGATAATGTGATGCCCAGAGTCTTTGATCATGAAAGTTGCTCAGCATCTTCAGTTGCTTGAAACTATAGTTGAAAATAGTAATGTATTAATATCGTCCACATCTGTTTCCATCTCATCACCTGCATCACCAACTCTTTGTCAGTATTTTTACTCTACCTAAACTATTGTTCGATATAGGTTATGGAGGTTTTCTGCAACAGTAACAGAGAGGTGATAGTTTTAGTTTCTTCTAAAAAAAAAAAAAAAAAAACAGAGAGGTGATGGAGAAGTACACACAGATGGAGGAAATAAAATGGGGGAAAAACTAAAAATTGATCAGCAGCTATAAAAAATTTCTCCTTTTCCAAACCCGCCTAATACAGAATTCGCTTGCGGAAACCTTTTTTTTTTTATTCAAATGAACTCATTTAAAAATGTCTACTCAGTGATAATGTGCAATCTGTGACAAAGCTGAGTTATATCTGAACATCAATCTCACATGAAAAATGAAACTTCCATTCATTTAATTCGTAGATAATATGAGCCTCATTACATATACCTCTTTGATTATTAGTGAAAAGTGGTGACTCATACTGGTAGAAGCATCAATTGCCTCAAAATGTTGCTACTGATCATATGAAAATAGAGTTGACTGGACTGTAAATCATTACCTGCTTTTGTTCTAGCTTGGACCTTCCACTCATCGATGATCTGCAAAAGGAATCAATATGGTCTTAAGATTGTGTTATAGACCCTTTTTGTACATGAAATCAGCAAAACTGTAACACATGTGAAGTTGCTGGGGCCTGGGGGCAATGTAGCAAGGTTAAATTCTGATTTAACAGAAGAACAAAGCGACCCGCAGTTAAAAGGTCATTATCTTAGCCCTGCCAAAAGCTTGGTTGATATTGGTTGCTTGCTGGCAAATGGTGCAAATACTTGAGACACCATCTGGAAACTAGACAACCGAGCACAATGCAGATATGGAAACACTGAGCAAAATTAGAACACAGAGTACAAGATACCCTTTTTGATTACCATAAGGATAGAAACCATGCGAAATATTGCAGGCTACATCCAATAATCACAAGGACTATAAAAAACTTTGGAAATCGCATACATTTAGATTTTTGTTTAGTATATAACTATGAGTCGTAGAACTACATAGTAGCCAAATACTCTAGTTTGGTAGTGCAAATAACAAAAAGATTACCTGATTGAAGTTGGCAAAAGCAGAATCATGAGAATCAGTAGTGGGGGAAATGCCCATGGAAGCCTCCATCCTCTGCACTAGATTTCTGTTACCAACGAGAGTGGTCCTAGCCTTGTCAATCAAATCCTGCAAAACCCAAAAGCCAAAGCCCATTCAACAAACAGAAAGCCCATCCCATTCCCAGCTACAGAGAAGAGAGAGAGAGAGACCTGCTTGGCTGTTAGAAGGTGACGGCACTGGTCTTCCAAAGTGGACAAGTCTTGCTGAATTTTCTTTATTCTGGAAACCAGCTTCATCGGGTTTGCATTCTGGGGATAGAGTTGTTGGAACTCCTTGTCGAGCCTGTGTTGAACCGCTGTCAGATCGTGGTTCGCTTTCGTCAGCAGCCTCAGCAACCCCTCCGTCGCTTCATGATGCTGTTGTCCCATTTTCCGGTCGACTAAAGATAGATTTTCCTTTCCGACTCATAAAAAAAGAGAGAGAAAAACCTGAATGGGCCGGGGAGGCCCATAAACATGCTGAGCCCAAGTATCTTTCAACAAAACAAAGTAACAAACACAAGGTTGCCGAATGCGGAGGAGAGAGAGGCAGCGATGGGAAGCGAGGACGAGAGGGTTCTGGAGAACCTGCTAGAGATTCAGTTGCAAGAGCAAAGAGACTCTCTTGCAACCCTCAACGACGCCTTAGCCTCCGACCCCACCAATCCCGAGCTCCGCGCTGTACGTACTCTTTTCCCCTTTCAACGCCTAGCTAGGTTTTTGTGTACTTGAAATATGATTTCATTTTGCAAATTAATCATCTCTATTAGCAGCAAGTGAGATTGTGGTAATGTCATGGCATAGGGATGAGCTTTTATATCATAAGCTCTTCATAACTTGCTATTGCGCTTACATTTTATCAGCTTCGAGAGGAGGTTATTCAGGCAATCAAAGATGCTGAGGAAGGGCTTCTGCACCTAAAACGTGCAAGGTTATTACGAGAAGTCGATTCAGCTCTGGCTCCTTCTCATCATGCCAGTAAGGATGCTAAGGCAGAGACTCTTGAGGAACCAAGCTACAGTGTTGGATCAAAGTGTAGGTTCCGTCACTCTGATGGACGTTGGTACAATGGTCAAGTTATAGGACTGGATGCTTCTAACAATGCAAAGATTGCTTTCCTCACTCCTACTTCTGAAAATATGCTGGTGCGTACAATTCACTCATCCTTTGTTTTTCTTGTGAATTATAATTTTCATTTCTATGTTCTATTTTTAGTGATTGTGAGAGCAAAACTATCCCCTGGGTGAAATCTTTCATTTTAATATATAGTCCATGGTTATATGCTTTCTTGTAAAGTTGAGCCTGATGATGTGTGTCCTGTCAATATTACTACTGCTATAGATTCACTTCAAAGTACTGCTCTATATAACTGTTTCAATATATTAATGCTACATAACCACTTCAATATACTAATACTACTTCCATATACTAATGCTACACCACCAAAGTGCAGATTTGCAAATTCTTTCTACAACAACGATGTCGATTTGGTAGCAACTGCCGCTTATCACATGGTATGTCGTACTCTTGTCTGTTAATTGATTAGTCTGTACTCTCTAAAGTCTCCTTGCTACCATTTTCGCATCGTTATTAGCATTCAAAGAAATTTATTGGTTATGACATAGATTGGTTGGCTATATTTTAGGTTGGTGAGCATAGGTAAACTATACTTTAGGTTAGGTTCACGGGCATTACCAGGCTGCTGTGTATGTTTTGGTGTATTCCATCTTTAAATCTTCGTTTGAGCTGATTGTTGGTCATTAACTTTTTTATTCATATGTTTATTTAGTTCTATTTTTTTTAGCGATTGGAAATATGTATTATCCAGCTTGGGCATGATGTTTTATTTAGCTTTAATTGATTTCTTTCTGTTATATTAATATAATGCATGCTTCTGAAAACTGCTGACGATACCTTTGTTTATCTGAAACAATTCTTTCCAGTAGTTATCTTCTCACCTATATTTATTGCCTACAGGAGTTGATGTCCCACTCTCTTCTCTGAAGATGTATACCCCAACTATGTGGGAGCAGTCACTAGTAGGGTCAAGTATTTGGGCGGCCTCAGACGGTGAAGATGGTGTTTGGAGGAAAGCTGAACTTGAATCATGGGATGGTTTACTTGGGGTTGGAAGAGTTGTTTTCCAAGATGATGGAAGCTCTGCAAATCTTGGGGAAGAAGCTATAACATTATCTGAGTTTGCTCAAATGAGTGATGAAGAAGATTCTAGCTCAGAAAAATCTGATTATAGTGAGTATGAAGATGAGGCCCCTCAGGGTGTAGGATTTCTTGAAAGCACCCTACTACAGAGGGGCATTCAGACCGAAACGAGCATATTTGCTAAGTGGGAGAACCACACCCGTGGTATTGCATCCAAGATGATGGCCAATATGGGTTACCTTGAAGGGACAGGTCTAGGCGCATCTGGGCAGGGTATTGTAGATCCCATCTCTGTGAAGGTCCTTCCACCAAAGCAATCTCTTGATCATGCGGTGGAATCTTGTGAAAAGGAAGAGGGTGAAGGGACTCAAGGAAAGAAGCGTAGCAGAGGTGGTAAAAGAAAACGTGACAAGAAGTTTGCTGCATTGACAAGAGCAGCGAAAGAAGTGGAGTCAACGCCTGATATGTTTAGTTTTATTAATAGCCAACTTGTTATGCATGGTGAAGCTTCAAATGGTGGAACATCAAAGAAGCCGAACAAAGGGTCAGGGGAGGGGAAGAAAGTTGATAGGCGGGATTTGGTGGCTTACGAGGATGAAGTGAAGGAGTTGAAGATGCGAGTAGGAAAACTTGAAGAGATGGTGAGTAGAAACAAAAAAGAGAAGGTGGTTTATGAAGCTGCGATGAGAAAATTGATTGAAACTCGCAAAGTCTTAGCAGAGGCGGAGACAGCTCAGGCTTCCGCATCAAATGCGGTTGTCAGTAGAGAAAAAGAGAAGAGATGGCTCAAGTTTTAGGATCAACATCTGTATATCATTTGCAGGCATAGGCATACAAGTATGCTAACTCTGTGGAACTATGAAAGGGTTTGTAGGTCTATTGTTGTAATGTTGTGTCTTAAGTTAAAATTAATATTCGAGTATGGATCAACACTCGGAGCAACCTACTACTACTGAATGGGCCAGGCCCAAAAAGCCGAAGTCGGTCCTTGCTTGGTCCGGAAATAAACCCATTCCCAATGAAAGTGTTTGCTTCTTCTCCACGAAGTAGCACTGTCAGTGTGACAATTCCATTCCTCCCTCTCTTTTAAAACCCTCTCTTCCTCTTCTTCAAATTCAAAACAAAAAAAGAGAGCAAAAGGATCAATGGGCGAGGCAGTGGATTGTGTAGCGAGTGGTTCAGTGACGATCGGTTCGTCGCTGATACCGATAATAAACAAGCTGCAGGACATTCTGGCTCCGGCAGCCGTAGGCAGCGAGATATCGCTGCCGCAAGTAGCGGTTGTGGGAAGCCAGAGCAGCGGCAAATCCAGCGTCCTCGAGGCCCTCGTCGGCCGTGACTTTCTCCCTCGCGGCTGCGATATCTGCACTCGTAGACCCCTCGTCTTGATGCTCGAGAACCGCCCCGCCGGAGATTCCGACTGGGCCGAGTTCCGTCATTTGCCTGGAAAGCGCTTCTACGACTTCACCATGATCCGCCGAGAGATTCAGGTACTTACTGTACTAGCTGTTTTTTTCTTGTTTTGACAATACTCCCAATAGCATTGTTTGTTTGTTTGCTGAATACTTCAGGCTGAGACTGATAGAGAGGCAGGATTGAACAAAGGGGTTTCGGATAAACAAATTCGGCTCAAGATTTCCTCTCCCAATGTCCTTAATATGACTCTTGTTGATTTGCCTGGCATCACTAAGGTTCCCGTGGGAGATCAACCTAGTGATATAGAATCAAGGATCAGGAAGATGATAATGTCCCATATTCGCCAACCAAATTGCATCATATTGGCTGTTACTCCTGCCAACGCTGATTTAGCCACCTCTGATGCACTCCAACTGGCTCGAGAAGCTGACCCTACTGGTTTTCGTACCATTGGTGTCATCACCAAACTTGATATAATGGACAGGGGCACTGATGCCAGCAACTTTTTACTTGGGAAAGTTGTTCCCCTTAAGCTTGGCTACGTCGGTGTTGTCAACCGTTGTCAAGAGGTAAAAATCATTCAACTAGTTAATCTGTATACCACATTGCCACCAATTACATGGTAATAGTAATTGTCTACTTCATTGGCTATTTTCTAATGATTTGAGGAACTGGTATGACCTTTTAATTGGTTGCAAGTGTGAATTCTGTTCAAGAGTTATGCTGCAGTTTAAAAAATAGTTCATCTCTTTAGTACTCGCCTAGCATTTTTACTCTTCTCTTTGTCACAGGACATAAATAAAAACCGTAGCATTGCTGCAGCACTTGCTTATGAGGAGAAATTCTTTCGTGATAATCCAGTAATTTTCACATTCCTTTTGTATTATTGACTATTGAGAAAATAATGTTAATGGTGTATTCGTACTTAACGTAATTTTTGTGTGCCATGCATGATATAGGTATATAGCAGTCTCTCTGATCGTTGTGGCATTCCCAAGTTAGCAAGGAAACTGAATCAGGTTGGTATGCATCCTACAATTTTTTGATGCTTATGCCTCTTCTGTGCTTGGTACTTTTTCTTATTTCAATTATTGTCAATGCTGTCATGGTTGTTCTTCTGTGTTAGATTCTGGAGCACCATATCAGGATTGTTCTCCCTGGTTTGAAGGCTGAGTTGAATTCTCAGATGAATGCTGTTTATAAGGAACTACAAACCTATGGAAAAGTTATGGAATCTAAAGTAAGTTTCAGTTACTCAGATGAGGTTTTTAAGTTCTCTGTTTCTTTTACTGCATGTGGACAGTTAGGTTTCCCATGTTGTATAAACCTTCAATTACTTATCTCTACAGCTCAATTTTCAGTTGGGGTCATTGTATTTCCTTGATATTTGGTATACCTTAAGAACATGATTTGTAGGTTCTAGCCTTGTAAATAGGGATATCACTGCATTCCTTTTATCCTCTATACGACCCATATTATCAAGAACCATTTACATTCTCCTTTTAGTTGTTAAACATCATCATTTAAGATATTTTGCTACAATATGATGATGGAGTAGTTATAAGTCTGTATAAGCAATTGTTTGTCATTATCTTACAACTTATTGGTACTACTGATCTTGTATGTAGATAGATGTAGAGAACATGCATTCATGATCAAAATGTTCCACTATGCTCATTCTTTTTCTGTCTATACACCCACACATAGAAATGTGAAATATATTGTATTTGACTTTATAGTTTGCTCTAAGTATGTTGTCCCTTTCTTTGAACCAGACAGATCTGGGAGCAACTATGTTGAGTATTTTGTCAAAATACTGTGAAGGTGAGATTTCAGTTTCATGGCAGATTTGGTATGCTTTTATTTTAATTTCCTGGTGGTGGACATTTTATTACTCAAATGATTACCCAAGGAAAATTAAACAAGACGAAGACACTCGGAGAGGATTAAATTTGAAAGTTATTTTAATTTCCTGGTGCTATTGTGACTGAGATGAGAAATTATTGTGTGTGTGAGAGACTCTGCATCCATAGGGATCAATAATGGCAGCAAGTGCTAAAACTGAAAAAAATTGTGTCAATTCTTCTAGTATTCTTTCATCTCTTGTAATTTTTATGAGCCTGATGCCCTGATATCTGTATTATTTTGTTTTTTGTTTTTCGTTTTCACTTGGTATTTAGTGTCATGTTACTAACTTTTTCTGTTTCTTAACGATAGTAACGTTCCTGTTTCTTTTTCACTAATTGACAGCTTTTACTAGTATGTTGGATGGAAAAAATCCGGACATGTCAACTAAAGAATTGTCAGGAGGAGCCAGGATCCAGTACATTTTCCAGTCAATTTTTGTAAAGAGCTTGCAGGTACCATGTTTTATTTAAACAGTTATAGGTTTTCTCGATGTTTGTTATGTGTATTTTACTATTTTTATGTTGTCTGTTTTCTACATACTTAAATGAAAAGGCCTGTTTCTTACTAAAAATATGAATGTGGTATTACTATGTTCTCCCTTCCTGCATAATGCGAGCATGCTTTGAAATCTAATACTTTCATAGTTATATGCTATCATCTGATGCCTACGAACTATCCATAATTGTAGGAAGTAGATCCCTGTGACGATGTAACTGATGATGATATTCGAACGGCCATTCAAAATGCATCTGGTGCAAGAAATGCTTTATTTGTGCCCGAGGTGAGTTTAAGTGACTACAATGCATCGCCATATGGTATCCTACATTCCATTCCCTTGTTTAAAAGTAAAAGTTTTAAACCAGTTGCAGGGTTTGCACGCAGTGGCTCATAAGCGTTGTGTTTGATTATTTTCAGGTCCCATTTGAAGTTTTAGTTAGAAGACAGATTGCACGCTTGTTGGACCCAAGCCTTCAGTGTCTACGTTTTGTTTATGAGGAACTGGTTAAGGTAATTATAGATACACATCTATGTGGTACTTATAGAATTATAATTATAGGTTTCCTTGAATCAAGTAATGTTTATAACTGAAAATTTCTCTGCAGATTAGTCGCACTTGTGAGGTAACTGAGTTGCAAAGGTTTCCAGTATTAAGAACGCGTTTGGATGAAGTCATGGTAAACTTTCTGCGTGGAGGTGCAGAGCCTGCTGAGAGAATGATAGAGAATCTTATTGAGATGGAGGTATCTCTCTACCAGTAATGTTCTTTTCTTCGATCTATTGGTCTTGTCATCAGAAGAGAAATTGTGCTTCTGTTAGAACTGCTTTGTGTTTCATATCAAATGATTGTTCTGATGCTGATTTGGACCTATGCTGACTGATGTACTTTCTTTCACACAGGTAGATTATATAAACACTTCACACCCAAATTTTTTAGGTGGGAACAGAGCTGCTGAGCTTGCTATGCATCAGTTGAAATCACCACAGGTAAATGCTACAACACTAGTGCAAAAGATATTTATACTTTTTATCAAGCAGCTGTATTTTGGACATGATGGATGAATCGTGTCAATTGTCTTTTGTTTTGTTTTATGTTTGGTAATTTAATGTATTGTCTAACTTCGACTTTCCTATTAGTTTTATCTAACTCAATCTGATTTTGGGAAATACAGATTTGATCTAATCGTGTATCTTAGAGAAGGATATTTTATACTCTGTTTTATTATCTGTTGAGTGTGTTTATTACTCTTAGGGTTTATTCTGAGCCTCTTGGACTTCGTATCAATAGATTCTGGATGGTTGTATATTGTATTCTATTGCTTCTTTGCATTTTATTCTGGAATGAGCGAGATCTAATAATATAAGGGTGTATTATTATACTTTAGATATCTCTGGGCATAACGGATTCTGAAGCCCAAACTTCTCGAGTGGTTCGGGCAAAGAATGTAAAAATACCAAATGAGGTATGTATATCGTTTAGTTGGTTATCAGTATTGTAGCAAGTGAATTTTGTTGTTTGATGTTTGATCAGAAAAAAAAAAATATAGGGAACGGAAAAAAAAGCCAATAGTCTGTAGGACAGATGACTTCACCCCATGCAGTTGGAGGTGCTTGCTACTGATGTGCATCTGTACTATCTAAGAACTTTTCCTGTCCCATAAGCATGAGCTAGTAAACTGTTTCCTAGGGGTAAAAGCCTGGGCCCCAAAAGTAATTCTAAAATGAATTTACAAAAATGAGAAGTCCACTCTTATGCAAAAAAGAAATTCAGATTTGGACTCTTCCATGGTTATGGTCCTTTATTTTGCTTTTAAACCAGCTTTGTTCCAATCTGAAAAATTTTCTAGTATTTGGATGGCCTCACTGATATGAGTTTTTTTTTTTTGGGAAATGGATTCCTTACAGGGAAGTCGTGCACAGCTGAATAACGATCAACCTGTATCTGGTAAGTCATGTTTCCATTATTGCAAAGCATACTTCCGTTAAAATGCTAATACTAAGTTGCCTTATTTCATTAACATTTTTCCTGTGCATAGATTTAGGATAAATGGTACAGCCATCTGCCCTCTTTTCTGCAATGTCTAAAATAATTCTTTTATATCTAATTTAGGAAGTTCCACAAGGACTTGGGCGCTTCCATTATTATTTGGGAGTTGGAGATCGTCCGGAGACTCCCTGGATAGCAGATCTATTGGTGAACAAAATCATTCACAATCGATGCCCTCTGTAATCCAATTGAGAGAGGTAATAGTGTGGTTAACTGGGTTTTATTTCTTATTTTTAAGTTCTTCATGTCATCTATTTCTTTCTTTGATGATTTAAATGCTTCCTTATTTCTCTCTGTTCTTGCTGATTTCAGCCCCCATCCATCTTAAGGCCAGAAGTGACAGAGCATAAAGCAGTGGAAATTATTGTAACCAAATTACTCTTGAGGTCATATTATGATATAGTCCGAAAAAACATTCAAGATCTTGTTCCAAAAGCAATTATGCACTTTCTGGTACACCTATATTCTTACATTTGTTGATATCTTAGTACTACTTCAAGCATCCTTGATTTTCTTTTCTGTTTTCCTTTTGACTTCTTAAATGTTGATTGACATGCATCATTTTAATATACTTTAGGTCAATCTTACAAAACGGACCCTTCATCGAACCTTCATTCAAAATTTGTACAGGTATGTTTATTACTAATAGGTTTGTTTTCTTTTATTGGCTATCGGTCATTATTTTATAAGCTGGTCATTGTTTTCTTCTAACCAGTCATCCTCGTTGATGTATAATCTATTCATTTCTTGATTGAGCTTCAAATAATCCTTGTCCAAGTGCGTCCTTGCCATGTATTTTGTGATACTTGAAGACACTATACCAAATAGAAAACACGAATCATAGAGTGGATGTATCAAGCCCTACCCGTATTCAAAGAGTGTGTGTGTGTGTTTGTGGAAAAATACTTGATAGCCCAAGGAAGCCTTTATAAGATACTTTGTTGAGTTGGATGATGGCTTGATGTTTTTGTCAGGATAGAATAAGGTTTCCATTGTAAAGGATGTATTACTCCAAATCTTATTCTCAAGCTCTCTTGAGAAGCTTTCATTAAACAAAGAGAGCACTTCTTGTATCACACGAATATGTTCACAGTATAAACATGAGAAAGATGATTAGTTTACAAACTTATGATGAAGGTTTTATCTTGCTATTATGCAGAGAAAACCTATTTGAAGAACTGTTGCAGGAGCAGGATGCACTTGTTTTGAAAAGAAAGCGTAACCAAGAATTGCTCCAAGTTTTGGAACAATCTGTGCAGGTAGTTTTACTGTTTTGGACAGTAGATTGCTTCTTTATATTTTCAATAGCAGAACTTTCAAGGGGAGCACCCTTGTACCTCCTTCCAGGAAGAATTTATATTACAAACCTCGTTCTTTAGCCTGTAGAAATGCATTATGTGAAATATCTAATTTTCTTTTGGTTTTATTTTACCATGTTTCTTTCTTCTAGACACTGGAGAAAGTTGAATCTGATGTCTCTTCCCGTACTTCAAGTTTTATATTTGAAGCTTCCACTGAACTTCCAAGAATTACAAGAACTTCACCACCCAATGGTGAGATAAGTCAATTTAGGTACCGTTCGCACTCCAGATCATTTGTTACCAACTCTACAGCTTGAAGATCAATTTAGCAAGAACAGGCATTGTGAATTAACTCGAACGGTTTTGGATTTGCTAGACTATAACTGGCCATTTTCCTCGGTGATTACCAGGCTGTACAGCGAATTCCCTTTTCTATTTACTCTGATTAATTTGAATGATGAGTACTTGACAAAAAAGCTGAAATTAGTTGCCCTTGGGAGTTTTGATGTATTTCGGCTACTATTTCCCATACCTTGAATTGCATTAACGGAGGATTGTTGCCTTGTGATTGTTATGCAAGTTGAGATGTATAACTTCTGTGGTGTTTGTCATCGATAACTTTTACATATAGATCCAACAATAGGGAAAATGTCAAGAAAAAAAAGATGTAATCTCCGTTTTAACTAGCGACTGTTTTATCTAGCAGAAGGAATAACCTATTATTGTTCTCACAGTAAAGAGAAACTTGAGAATCTAGAAATGTATAAGATACAAGCAACATAGTCATTACCCATGGGGGTAACACCTTGAGGGCTCACAATCTCCTATGTGTCCTTATGAAATTTGTTGTGTTCAATGCAACAGCAGCCGAACATGCATAAGCTCCGCCAGAGCAAACAGCTGCTGATAGTAACAGAAGAGCCTTCCATTGTCTTCCGGAGATTAGAATCGCCAAAGCGGTCAATGCAACAGCAATAGCAGAAAGGGCATTTTTCCAAGCTTGGAAGGCTTTGACAACATTTCTGCACCCTTTGCAATGAACCACATGCCGGAAATACCGGTTGGCCAAATTTGGAGCATGCATGGTTCCAATGCCTCCCTTGGCAGGCATAGATGCCGATACACCTGCAACAAGTCCAGCAGGAGCATGTTCGACCACAGCAGGCTCTTTGGGCAATGATATTGTGCTGTGGCCAAAGTGGTAAGGCATCCCATGCCCGACTTTGTCCATCCATTTTCTGTATTCAGCAACCCATGTATCTGAGGATCTCAAGTTAAGGTAGAGGTTTCTGGTGGGCACTTTTTCCTTCATAAGTATCTCATTTTGAGATGATAGAAATCCCATGTCCTGTTCAAACACCTTCCCTGCATTCTGATGGAAGTACCATTTGGGAAACAATTTTGCAAGAGGAGACCTTTTTGTTCCTCCAAACCGCACAATGAGCATGGATTTCCCTTGTCCGGTTGGTCTACAAAGAAAGAGACCTGAGAAGTAATGTGTTTCCCCAGTCTTGTCGTCAACAATTTCTCGATTGTTTTGAAGAGAACAAGGTGCTTCAAAGCGCAAGAAGCTGGAGGCGGATGCGGACTGATCACCAATTGTCTTCCCCCACCAGCCTGCAAATCCTCGATCGGTGCGTTCGGTGACCTCAAAACGCAGTGGTTGAGCATCTTCCCTTTTAGCACTCCAGTCTGTCCGGTCATGTGAGATTGGAACATGGGCTGGATCCATGAGGTTCTCCAAAAGTATGGAGTGATCATATGGAAGCTCATGGGTTGTTGAAGTATCTTGGAACCCTGGCCTGTCAAAGTTCTCAAACCAAGGAAGCTTAGCAGGGTTTGGTGGTGTCTTATGGGACATCCAAACCCACACAACACCTTGCGAGTCCCTCACCTCGTATGTTTTCACACAGGCCGATCTGGGAATTGTTGCATCAGCCGGAAGCTGTAATTAATAAAGACATGCATGGACATCAAACATCAACATCATTGAAATATTAGTTCATGCAGTTCAATTAATGATCCTTAATTAAGATGACAGACCTGAGGGATCTTGACACATTTTCCTGCACCTTCAAATTGCCAACCATGGTATAAACATTCCAGTCTTCCATCAACCAGTTGGCCTTCTGATAATTTCGCCAACCTAGCTAAGAGAAGAGATCAGGGTCTAAGTTGTAGCTAGAATTAACAGAGATGAAATAAAGACGAGACCGATTTTACCTGTGGGGGCAGCGATCCTGGTAGCACTGAAGCACACCCTTGGCGTCTCTGTAGAGGACAAGTTGCTTATCGAAGACAGTTAGACCGAGAGGTGCATCCTCTGGAATGTCCTGGGTGAGGTACAGAGGGTACCATTCCTCCGTCCAATCATAGTCCGCCACGATCCGCTCTCCTCTCCGCTCCTGCTCGCTGGTAGGACCAACCAGGAGGACCTTGTGATCCTCGTCATCGTGGTCTAGTGCTGCTGCAGGCTTCATGTCTGCGACTGCACCGCACTTGATCTTTCGTGTTGGGACGACGTTGAGTGGTGGCCTGCGTGCGACCGGGCCTAGTTTAAGCGGTTGCATAGACGAGGTTAGGAGAGAGCTGGAAGAATGTGAAAGAAATGGATGAAACAAAGTCATGTTGAATAGCTTAAGAGATGGATGGAGGAACTTATAGAGATCCAACACAGCTGAGTTGACGACGGAACAAGGCATGTGAATGTGTGATACCAGAGAGAGAGAACGGGTTGGGTGTTGCTTGTGAGCTTGTTACACCACTCCTGGCCACACAATCTCAATTCTCTAACAATTAACAGTCAACCAGACCCACTATCGTCTCTTTTTTGATTTTCAAATTTAATTTTTTGATTTTCCTTCAATCAAGTGGCCTATTGGCTCAGCTGGTTAGCGCGTCGTGCTAATAACGCGAAGGTCGCAGGTTCGAAACCTGCATGGGCCAAATGGCGTTTTTCATTTTTCCAGTACTCTGTCTACATAGTGGCGCAATGCGGGCTTAAACCCAAAGTATTATTGAGTAGTCCGATCTGTGCTTGAGAATGAAAATTGCAGTTGAAGGTTGTATGCACGGTGACCTCGACAATGTTTACAGAACGCTCCAACACATCGAAAAAGTTCAAAACACCAAAATCGACCTCCTCCTCTGCTGCGGGGACTTTCAGGTTTCACACAATCTTCCCCAAATTCTCTTGTTGTTGTTTTTTCTGAAACTCTCTGAAACTGAATTAGACGAATTGTCAGGCTGTGAGGAATGAGAAGGATTTGGAGAGCTTAAGCGTGCCCCCAAAGTACCGCTCCATGAACTCGTTCTGGAAGTACTATTCCGGCGAGGAGATTGCTCCGTATCCGACCATATTCATCGGAGGCAATCACGAAGCTTCTAATTATCTGTGGGAATTGTGAGTGTTTGTTTCCGATTTCAGTTTCAGCTATCATCTATGCACGCAAAGGCGGCTTGTTTATTTTTGTGTGTATAGGTACTACGGAGGGTGGGCGGCCCCTAATATCTACTTCTTGGGGTTTGCTGGGGTTGTCAAGTTCGGTAACCTTCGCATTGGTGGCCTCTCCGGGATTTACAAATCGCGAGACTATCGTTCTGGTTAGTTTCAGCTCTTCATGTTTTTGCACCTTCTTATTAGCTTTTGAGTATTCATGTCTTCTCGTCCTGAGCAGGACACTATGAGAGGCCTCCTTATAATGAGAATACCATCAAGTCTGTATATCATGTTCGTGAGTATGATGTCCACAAACTCATGCAAGTTGAGGAACCAATCCACATTTTTCTTTCACATGATTGGCCTCTTGGTATCACTGATTGTGGGGACTGGAAGCAACTTGTCCGATACAAACCTCATTTTGAGACCGAGGTATTTGCGGCGTCTTCTCCTGCATCAGTTTTTAATGTGATTGGTATTTTGTTTGTTTTGTTACTTATGTAGTTTAAAATGTAATCAGGTTCGGGAAAGAACTCTGGGAAGTAAAGCTGCTGCTCAATTGCTAGAAAAATTGAAGCCACCCTATTGGTTTTCAGCTCACCTACACTGCAAATTTGCTGCTCGTGTTCAACATGGGCAAGATGGTCCCGTGACGAATTTTCTTGCTCTTGATAAGTGTCTTCCAGGAAAGAAATTTTTGCAGGTGTTTGGTTTGCTTTGATTCTTTGGATGTTGTTTATAGGATGTCCCTTTCAGTCAGCTAATGGTTTCCTTTGTGGCATGGTTTTAAGGTTCTTGATGTTGACTCAGAGCCAGGGCCGTATGAAATTCAGTATGATGAAGAATGGCTAGAAATTACTCGAAGATTTAATCCTGTTTTCCCTCTCACAATCAGGAGTGCAAATTTTGGGTGAGTGCTTACTATGAACGTAATGAGCATGTTACCTAAAAGATTTTTGAGTTGTGCTGACTTCCAAACTCTCTAGTCGTTTCTACTTGTTAAAAGTAGCTGCTAAGTTTATTTGTATTTGTTAATCTAGGGGTGTACATATTGACAAGCAAGATTGTCGTAAATGGGTAAGGAGTAAGCTACATGCAAGAGGAGCCCAACCTTTTGAATTCAGCCAGACAGCTCCATCTTATAATCCCTCTAATTCTGTCTCATATGCTTCTTTGCCTGGTAGGAGTTTACAATGGGATTCATGTCTCCTTATTCTAATATCATGTTAAGTGCTGCTAAAACCATAACATATATTCTTAATGTGTTTTTCTTTTGGCAGGATATACGCGGAATCCTCAAACAGAATCTTTATTGCAGTTTCTGGAACTCCCTTACCTTCTTGATGACGCATCAGAATCGTCGGAAGTATTCAAGAGTCCTTTTCCATCAAGCGATAGAGGTAAACATTTGTTCTCAGTCCTCGAAATGATAGTTTAAACTTTGATGAGGTTCTCTTAGAATATTGTATTTGAGTCTCTGCGGCTTGTTGTTAAACAACGCTGTTACCTTTAAAACAATCATAAAGGTTTCTGTGAATTTCTTGAAGATGACAGCGAAGAGATTCCCATTGATGATGTGGATGAGTTAGAAGAGCTTGCTGAAGCGGCTGGAGATGTTTGAAGATCCAGTGTGGCGGTCATCCTTGGTTAGAGACATCCTTCTTGCCCTAAAAGAGTTTAGCATTTTTTTTTTCTTTTTTCTGTGGAAGTGGAACATCTAGCTTTTGTTAGTTTCAAAACATTTGGGTCTGAGTGTGTCTGACCAATGCGGTTAGTCTCTCACTGAGTTAAGGTGTATGTATTCTAATTTAATGTAAATGCCTGGATAGGTTGTTTAGACCTTTTACTCGTCCCTTTCCAGCTTTGTGCCCTTCTTTCTTTTCTTTTCTTCTTATTCTGTTGATTGTAAAATATCTTTAGTTCAGTCTCTAGTTTCTTTCTTTCTTTCTTTCTTTCTTTCTTAGCGAGTAAATCTAATACTATATTTGTCCCGTAAGAACAAGAAGCATACTAAACATAGGGGATAAACCTAAGCCTCTACAATATTAAGAGATGTAATCTCAAATTTTCCATTTAAAAGAGGAAATGAGTTCTTACAGTTGGTTTACAGTCACAACTCACAAGTCACAGAGTTGAGATGTCTTGAATGCTGCGTTCATTGAGCTCAACAAAACCCTATTCATTTTCTTTTCCTTGGTCAACCGTCTACCTCCTGACACTACCAAACCACATTAATGCAGCTTTTAATGGAGTTGTACATCATTATTAGGCATCTCCCTTATTTAGTTAGTTCTCTATCTACCCTGAGGCCCTGATAAGATTCATCTCTGGAATGGTATTAGACTCCATGAAAGGTAACCCTCTATGGAGGAAAGACAAACAACCTTCTTCTTTACACATAAAATCCTCTTGTTAGTGTGGTTATGTCAGGCTTCCTGTGCAAGTGCACACCTCACATTGAACTTCTACTCAACTTCATGCCCTTCTGCTGAGCTCATGGTCAGAGGCACAGTCAGATCAGCTTCAAACATGGACCCTACTGTCCCAGGGAAGCTCTTACGGTTGCTCTTCCATGACTGCTTTGTGGAGGTAAACAGTCATGTGCTAACATAGAGCTTCTCCTAGCTTTTACATGTCCTTAATCTGAATTATTTCATCTTAGTATTGATTTATGCTTGACTAATTGATTAATGGAATTCAATTACAGGGTTGTGATGCCTCTGTGCTTCTACAAGGAAATGGAACTGAGAGAAGTGATCCAGCGAACCGATCTCTGGCAGGATTTTCAGTTATTGATACAGCAAAGAGACTGCTTGAAATTTTATGTCCAAGAACTGTTTCTTGTGCTGACATTGTTGCTTTGGCTGCTAGAGATGCTGTTGAAATTGTTAGATCTCCCCCTCACTAATTAGGTGTTCTGTTGAATCATTTCATTGCTATATTTCTCAATCAATCTTTTGCTCACTAATTGGATGTGATTGTGATGACCAACAGACTGGAGGGCCCCTGGTTCATATTCCAACTGGTAGGCGAGATGGGAAGGTTTCATCAGCTTCAAATGTCAGGCCAAATATTGTAGATACAAGCTTTACAATGAATGAGATGATAAATCTCTTCTCTTCTAAAGGGTTGTCTTTGCATGACCTTGTAACCCTCTCAGGTAGGTACTTCTTAAACCTTAAACTCGAAGACTAAATTGGGGGAATATTGCTGCATAGTGTACATTATACCGTATAGTCATTTTCTGCAATATTTACGTATGGAATCTCTCAGTTTTAGTGTACATGAAAAAATCAATCATTTTCCATTGAAAAATAAATAAATAAATACTAATATGTGACCCAGTCTCTTGAAATGTTAATACTTGGCTGCTGTTTACGCCAACCATTAACAAGTTGTATTCTGTTATTAGTTCATAGTTCATACAAGCTGATGCCTTGACATTACAGGAGCTCACACTATAGGAGCCGCTCACTGCAGTGCATTCAGCGATCGATTCCAACAAGACTCGAAAGGAAAATTCAGACTCATTGACACATCTTTAGACAAAGGTTATGCAGAGAAACTCATGAAACAGTGCCCTGCAGGCGCAAACCCATCTACAACAGTAAAAAATGATCCTGGAACATCCTTTGTGTTTGATAATCAATACTACCGCAATCTGTTGGCCCATAGAGGGCTGTTTCAATCAGATTCTGTATTGTTCACCGACAGTAGATCAAGCCAGCAAGTGGAGAATTTTGCAGAAGACCAAGTTAATTTTTTTGAGAGTTGGGTTCAGTCCTTCTTGAAGCTTACTAGCACTCATGTTAAGACAGGTGATGAAGGGGAAATTCGAACGTTTTGTGCAACAGCTAATACATGAATCAGGTGTCGACATGCGTTTGGTTAGATGGTATTGTCCATTAGAAGGGTTTCTCTGCGTTGTTTCTTTTCTGGCACTCCTTTCACAAGACCAGAGAGAGAGTATTTGGTCCTTTTCCCCTCTCATTTCGTAGGGTAAAACTATATTCGGAAATAAGATATGTTTTTTTTTTTCCTTTTTCTTTTGAGAAATAAGTTATACTTTGGTATAGTTTCGTTTTAAAAAAAAATTAAAATTAGCTTTTATCTAAACTTTTATATATATTTTTTTAACTTCTAGATTTTATTGTGTTTTAATAAATTAAAAAAATAACTTTAAAACAAAAATTATAGGTTCGTGGAAGTAGATTTTAGAAGTAGCCTCAGAAGCTGTTGTCAATAAAAACACAGCAAAATAAGATTTTCTGTCTTGTTAACAATTTTAAAAGGGTGTGTCTATTGTCATCTCACAAATCATTTTGTTCACTTCACGTTCTCTTTACACCATACTTAGTTATTTTTAATTGTAAGTCTACTTTCTTCACCTATTTACAATACCAAAAATACCTATTTTCCAATTCTATTTTGTTCACCTTATATATTTTTTCAATTTCACATTTTTTTTACCCTACATTATCTTCTCACCCTACATATATTTTTAAAATTTTATATAACACACAATATCAAACGACCAGTATTTGGAAAAATCTCCGACTGCTATGAAAAAAAAAAAAAACAAATTGAATATAATTGAGCGACTAGACATGAAAATTTACATGTAAAATCGACATGAGAAATAATGAGTAAAATGATAGACGGAGGATCAACAATGAAAAAAGAGAAGAAAAAAAAAAGAAATACAAACAGTTCATCTCATCTTCAGGTTGAATTCTAGTGTCTTCAGACTCCATAGAATAACCGAATATGATAAATTATGAGTTAGTGTTTATGAAGCACGTGTTCATCAAAAACAAAATGATAAAATCACCAACTTTTTATCTACCTTTAGTCGGTAGAGGGAGGATATGTAATGACTTTCTCTGGCTTGAGAATTATTAATATATCATTTTGATATTTAAAACAAAAACAAAAATAATAATAAAAAAATTATAATTTGTAACAACTTATTGTCTGTTGCTGTAATTTTTACATCAGGACATTTTAGTCTTTCAATAAATCAACAACGTGTGAGGTGAGCAAAATGGTTTGTGGGGTGACAATAAACGCACCATTTTAAAATTAATATTTATCAAACAAAAAAACTATTTATATTCATAATAACAAAAACGATTTTTTTTTAAAAACCACAGAAATTCCAAATTAGATCTAAGTTAGCACATCAAGATAACCTAAGAGTGAATACGTACAAGTTTAACTTAGCTGAGCTGGCATGACTGAAATGCCTCGTCTTTTCTTTGTCTTCCCCAATCTAAGCTAGCTCGCAAGGTAGCCCCAAGTTGTTTGGCTATCCAGCTATAGCTCTGTGAAAACTGTATCTTTTCAATGCGGGACATGTCAGCACCAAGCGGTGTAGTGTGTGTGGGAGATGCTCCTTGTTCTAACTTCGAATCAAGCTTTGTGAGAGCGAGGAGAGCACTAATCGTGCTACTAGATTATTTTCTATGCCTTGTGTTCGTAAGGACTTTCAGGTTTCTTGCATATTCTGGCATCGTCAAATTGATACCAAACTAGGGGCTGGCAGAGCAATTAAATTAGAAAATCGAGAATACCGTAACAGTATCGTAACTGGATTGATCAATAGAGCTTGATCAGGCTTTCCTGATAGCTGTTAGGCAAGCAAGATTTTTTTAAAAAGCACGCAACCAGGTCTTCTTGGTGCTTCAGGCTCATGTTGGTGACTTGATCGTTCAAAACCTGATTCTTCTCCACCAGTCTCGCCGCTTCGTGATCCTGGACCAGACTCTCCTCATCCTGAGTTTTCAAATCTTTTTGCGGGCAGGCCACTAAGGTCTCGACATCATTTGCTTTCAGGTTCAAAGCCTCTAAATCTCCTCGGAGTTGGGCTACAATGGCCCCGGAACTCACGAGTAATGGCGAAAGTGAATATTCTTTTGAGCTGTATGTAGGGCAAAAGTATCTAAAAATAGTTTTGAGCTCTATATATTATGAGTTGTGCAGAGTTGATTCCCTTGTATCAATGGCTTCGTCTAGTTTATATATTTATTCGTTTATATATTTATAGGCTCTGCCTCTATTTAACCTAGTTGTATAAATTCTCTTGATATAACAATTTTATATCTCGCATAATTGAACTTTCGATCAATCTAGAATTAGCTCTCAGAAAGTCGGGATTAGATCAATCAACATGACTGTTAATCAATCTTATCTGACCCCCTACCCTAACGATGGGGAATCAAATCTTAGTTAGCATCGCTGATTTAGAAAAGTCGAATCCAAAGTACTCTAATTCAATCTTGTACTTGAGACCTGTATGTGTAATGGCCACGGTTTTTTCTTCTTCTAATGGGGTGCACACTGCACTAACTAAGTGGTGATCAAGAATGAAAAATTATTTAGGCATGCGTAAGAGAGAAATGGGAAATGAAACCAATCAGTTCGATCAAAAGTTGGGTAACAAACAAGAAAAGAAGTCGATCAAATTTCGGTATTGCTTGTTGTTGCTGATTGCCAGTACGTTAACCCATCATAATCCTCTAGTGGGTGGAATATATCATTCCAATGAATCCATCACTAGAACTTATGTGTGCCCCACACCCAAACTAGATTCTAATCATGCATCATCGCTCGCTTTCCGAAAAAGATTCCAGCTGCTAGTTTTAAATTATGCTCGATTATGATCGCTGCAAGAGTTATTCAATTCGTGATCGACGGTGTTCTACAACTAATTAAACAGAGAGCGACATGCAACACATACATATGTACGTTTTGCTGGACCAAGCTTGGCAGCTTGCTGGCCACCCACATGCATTTGGGCCAGGCAAACACACCACTATCACAATGATGTCTTAATTCGACCGTCTGATTTTTTTTGGTTCTCTTCAACGATAAATTTCCCTGCTCTTCTATTATTTGTTTTACAGTACTGTACATGGAGAAAACAGTAATACAGTTGTATTGCTTTTCTAGGGTTCCCTTGTTAGAGTGGACCTTGACTTGTCGAGTACGTTCGTAGTGATCGACTAGTGGGCAGGTGGGATTGGGTTGGCGGGTAACCACTTAAAAACTAATGTTTTTCTTCGGACCTCTTTTCATCGCCCATGGCCTCTCCATTCATTCCATTGGAGCAGTAAAAGCATGAGAGATTTGACATGATGCCCTCTCCATTTCCATTCCAGCATGTCTCCACTTATACTCAAGTGCGGAATAATTTAACACCAACTCCAAAATTGATTTGCTTCCCTCTTGCCGTATGTCTCTCTCTTCCAGTGTGAAAGGAAGACCCAGAAATCTCGTCTTTGTCTTTGACAGCAACCTAGTATAAAACTCATTCTGATTATTGGTGGGCCGATGGGCCCCTGGTCATCTGTAGTCCTCTGAGCTGTCAACTTTCAAATCAATGAAAAATCCGATTTCGGTGAGAAGAGCGTAAGACACGTGTTTATTTTTAAATGATTGGTTGTAATTTAAAGACATAACAGAGAATTTGGGTATGTAACATGTTTGTTTATGATTATTGTTAACACTTGTTCATTTCTCATTAATGTTTATCACCCATAACTGATCACATGATATATATATATGTATATGGTATACCATAAATCTTCAAATTTTAATATTTTCATTTCATCTCTTTTCCCATGGCTTCTTTCTATCTTTTTTGAATAGGTTCCCGTGGATTCTTATGTGGGCATAATTATGGTCAATGTATGTTGAGGTTATATGTTTGTCTTATAGATTAGTAGCTGAATCGATGGGTGGCGTCGTTTTGTGCATTTTGATAATGTAATGGAAGGTTCGTATTGCACAACATTTGGTGTCATGTGATGGGTGACGTGTGAGAACTGAGGTCCAATTAGCTTATAAGAGTGCTTACTTCTTGCAGGAGCCGGCAACTTGTATCATACCCAGTAAAAAATCATCGTACTGAGTGAAGCGGGAGTAGACTACCATGGCAACTCCCGCCTTCATCACGAACAAGTACTTGATTTTATTTTGTGTATTTGTATGCCTTGATATTCTCTCATCTTTGGACAAGGGCTTCGCTTTGAGCTTCACAGAAACACCAGCAGATACAACGAAAACCCACCTTCTTCAACTCAACTCTCTACTACCAGCATCAACCTGCAGCCCCTCCACCAGAGGTCTCTCTCTCTCTCTCTCTCTCTCTCTCTCTCTCTCTCTCTCTCTGTACATAATACATAACTAGCTACATATATACCTCTTGATAAACAGCTGCTTTGATCGACAAGGGATTGCTTTAAACATGATATAAATGAGATAGCAACTAATTGAGCTGAATAAGATTATAGTCTAGAAAAGATAGCCTAAATTCACCTTGACCGTTGTTTGCATAGGGTTTTTACGTTGTAAAATTAAGCTAGTGTCTACTTATCCAACGCATATAATTATATTTTACCATGTCATGATTAAGTATATATTATACTGTGTTTATGACATCATTGACATGCTTGCTCGTTTATATATACACTTCGCTATTTGAACTTCCTTTAATTGATAATGTTTCTGGATATACCCCAAAAGAAATATCGGTGTAATCTAACTCTTCGGGGTTTTGGCCTTCATTTTTAACAACTTGAACTATTCTAGCTTGTGTATGATAGAACAAGTTAGAGTTATCTTCTCTATAAAATATGTATGTACGTGGGATACGTGATGATCGACCTAAAAATAACCTCAATCCATAAGAAACTTAATTGGACAAAATCAAATAATTGAATACGACTACGATTGCCCAACTACAAAGTAGAGAAAGTGAGCAACAGAGGCACTAAACTAAATTAGGATGAAATAAAAACACTGATGATCGAAGTTTAGAGTTTTCCTGAATAATGACTTCTTTTTGGAAGCTTATGTTCATCGACGTGCTTAGTGACTTAGGGTCCCATATATAGGCAGGTACGACACAAATTGCCAGCAGGCATGACACTTGAATCATGCCAGTGCCTTAGCTACTATATATGTATAGCGACGTATACCAATTTCTCTCTCTGTCTCTAACTCTCTTTTTTTTTTTTGGGGCCGAAGTACACAAAAACGCATGTATATAGTGTTACTGCATATGAAAAATCAAATAAATTAATATGTATTCATCAACATAATTAGGCCATGATAGGAAGAAGGCGTCACTCGAAGTGGTGCACAGGCATGGTCCATGCTCTAAGCGTAACCAACACAAAAGGCAAACTCCGTCTCCGACTCCAACTCACACTGAGATCCTCCAGCAGGACCAAGCCCGAGTCAACTCGATTCACGCCCGTGTTTCTCGTAAAAAGGGTGATGACGACCTAAGGCAGTCCGACACGTCCATTCCCGCCAAGTCCGGCAGCGTAGTAGGCACAGGCAACTACATTGTGACAGTGGGCTTGGGCTCACCCGCAAAACAACTCTCGCTCGTATTCGACACCGGGAGCGACCTCACTTGGACTCAGTGTCAGCCTTGTGTCAAGTCTTGTTACAAACAGAAGGAGCCCATCTTTGACCCATCCCTCTCCAAATCCTATGCCAACATTTCCTGTAATTCGCCGGTCTGCTCTCAACTCATATCAGCCACAGGTAACAACTAATTAACCTACCTAGTTCATATATATATTTTTGATTTTTTCAGTCCACATATAACGTACTGATTCGCGCGTGATATATGGATGTAGGTAACACACCCGGTTGCTCAAGCGGCACATAACATGCATATACGCCATACAATACGGAGATCAATCCTTCTCGGTTGGATACTTCGGCAAAGAAAGTTTGACATTAACGTCGACGGACGTTTTCGATGGGTTTCTCTTCGGCTGTGGCCAAAACAATCAAGGCCTTTTCGGCGAGTCTGCCGGGTTATTGGGCCTGGGCCGCAACAAAATCTCCCTCGTCGAACAGAGCGCTCCAAAGTATGGCCGCTTCTTCTCCTACTGCCTGCCCTCCACTTCCAGCTCCACCGGTTACCTCAGCTTCGGAAGAGGCGGCGGAGGATTCTCTTCCGCAGTCAAGTTCACGCCGCTCTCCACTGTATCTCAAGGTGGGTCCTTTTACGGCCTCAGTGTCGTCGGGATCAGCGTTGGCGGACGTCAGTTATCCATTCCCGCTTCAGTTTTTTCGTCCTCAGGGACGATCATCGACTCAGGCACCGTCATAACGCGGCTTCCGGCAACGGCGTACAGCGCTTTGAGGGATGCGTTTCGGCAAGGAATGAAAAGCTATCCGCAAGCGGAGGCGCTCTCGATACTGGACACGTGCTACGACCTGAGCGGGAGCAAAACGGTGTCGTACCCCAAAATAGCGTTCGCTTTTGGTGGTGGGGTGACGTTGGATTTGGATGCGACGGGCATACTGTACGCGGCGAGCGTTTCGCAGGTGTGCTTGGCGTTCGCCGGGAATAGTGATGACAGCGACATTGCCATCTTTGGGAATGTTCAACAGAAACGATTGCAGGTGGTGTATGACGTGGCTGGTGGAAAGGTCGGATTTGCCCCTGCTGGTTGCCCCTGAATGGTTTTTTGGCTGGCCAGCTACATACACTGTTGATTGAAACATGGTCGTCCCTATGGATATCCAGAAAAACAAGTTGTACATAAATAAGATATTTACTATAATATGTCTCCAACAATATTTTGTTTTGGGCTTGGATGCTGTTGTTTATTATTGAGCCCTTTCACCACCTAGATATTCCCAAGTGTCATTATCGATATAGTTATGTAACAAATCATCAGGTTATGTGAAATTAGCAGCAGTGTATATCAAGTTGATAGTCATGATCTACTACTACCAAGTAATACAAAATATACTATTACAGTGCAAAAATATACTATCACAATGACAAAAATATACTACTACTGTGTTGGAAATATACTATTATAACCATAACCAGTCAATTGTGAGCTTGTTGAGCGTTGAGCATGTCAAGAGGACGGTTCCATTCTTGGTAGAGCCTTCGTTTCCCGACGCCGTCGATGCCAGCAACGACGGGTTTATCTGGATCGGATCTAGAGGTGAAGGCGCTAGATGGTTGAGCGGATCAAATCAGAAGGTGTCATCGTCGATCCGGAGGCTTCATCGTTGGGCTGGCGACGTCGAGGTTGAATCAGAACACGTCAAGGTCAAATCAGAAGAGGCCGAGGTTGAGGCCGAATTAGAAGTCGTCATTGATGGAATTAGACGCAGTCGAGGCGTCAACGTCAAGCTGGCAGCGTCGAGGTCGAGGCGTCATCGTTGGCTGGCAGCGTCGAGGTCGAGGTCTAGGCGTCGTCATCGTCGTCGGAGTAGCAGATCGGCGTCGAGCTATCATCGTCGAGTCAGTGTTGGCCTGAGACGCCGCCATGGCCGGAGATTCAAGATCGGAGAAGAGAGGGAGGAGGAAGACGATGAGCCAGAGAGAGAGAGAGAGAGAGAGAGAGGAAAGTGAAGGATTTGTAAGGAATGAGGGTATTTTAGGAACATCATAAAAGTAAAATGACAGGTTTAGGCTTAAAAGTGGACTTATATGGATAAAAATATTAAGGTAGACTTATGTTACAAAAAATGTTGAGAAAATGACTTTAGTGAAATTTTCTATAAGAAATTTTCTCAAACAATATGGAATCTCAGGTTTTGTAACTCTAGTTTTTTATAATGGGGTTTGTTACGTTGTTCCCATGAAAAAAGAGAGCTTAATACAGCCCATTAAGCACAACAGGATGAAGACTGAAGAGAGTTAAGGCATAACAGAATGGGGTGAAAACAAAAGAACCGGGAAAAGGAATTCCAAGTCGGCTGTCAGGTTACACAACTGACAACTGGATGGTGAATACAAAAGCCCAAAAGATTCAGTCCCACCCACCAGATTCTGATATGAGCTGTGTTGGGGAGAGGTTTGTCGACTCAAAATCAAAGCAAAATTTCCTCCTCTAATTTTCAAAACCAACAAATGGAAATTCTGTTTTTCTCAATTGATAACTGATTGTTAAGGGAAATTTTAAATACACACGTCTAATTTTTTAATACACATCTTTATTATTTTATATTTCACATCAGATTTTATAGGTATGTTTAATTACAAAAACATACATCAATTATTAAGAAAAAAAAATAAAACTTCTTATTCCCTAAAACCTAACTCTTCTCTACTATATATTACTATGCATCAAAAGAAAAGAAATAAAAACCTCTTCTCCAAAATTCATCACCTAAATTTTGACTACTATCGTAATCACATGTATTATTTACCGATTCATTTGGTTTTTTTTTTATCAACTTTAGTTTTTATCTTGCAGACTAAAAACTAGTTTTTATGCTATTGTATTTCTATTAATTTCTTAACTTTGAAAAATTTATGTATGTTCAATATTTTTTTTTTTTTTCAAATTTTAGCTGATATGTCATATTGGAGATTTGGAGTTCGAATATAATATTACTCTTTTGATTATAAATTGAAAAATATCAAGAAATTTTTTTAACCAAATAAAAAAAAATCTAATAGAAAATAAAAGGGAATACGTAAAAACAAATCTGTAAGGGCCAAGACTCCAAGAGTAATTAAGGTAGAGCCTAAAAGGAAAAAAAAAAAAAAAAAACAATGTGAAAAGAGTAAATGTAGAGCAAAAGTGTAAAAGACTTTAAAGCAATTGGAAGCCAATAATACACTCTAGCTCGTTATCTTTTGTTTCTATTTTATTGATAAAACAGAGGCTGATTCTGAAATACCAGTCTGCAATTTGATAATATATCAACGGCCGAAAGGTAATAATCATTTCTTGCAGTATAGCTCATCCAAGAATCAATTATATAGCTACCTAGCTTGGACCAGAAATCATTAGCCCCATCCCTTTACACAAGTTTAGGGAAGATGTATGTATCACCACAGAAGAGGTTCGTTCAAGCTTGCTTTGTAATTCAGACTAAAAAAGTTTGCTTTGTAATTTTTGCAATATGAACAATGAAATATCAATGGCAGATGGTGAATGACGTAGAAGAACGAAATATGACGATGACGAGCTGATCCCACCACCAAAATCTTACCAGTAAAATCATGCACAAGAAACAGAAACGAGTATTTGTTATTTGTCGCTCCGATTTCCTTTTATTATCTACAGTTCTAGTGCCCGCCGATCCAACCCAAAAAGGACACGAATAATAACAACAAATTAAAGAAAGAAAAAAAAACAGAACGATTACCGCCGGCTAACAGGTGTGGCGTCGATTACTGTTGCAGAGGACATTTCCATCTGGCAAATCCTAACGGCACCGACTAACCTCTCGGGCAACTCATCCTCCGTCTGCGCCTCCACCAGAAACCCCATGTCGATCGTCACGCTCGTCACATATCTCAATGCCAGTCGCAGAATAGCCTTGGCGATCCCCGAGCTGGCGATATCCACGTCAATCTCCAAGTAGTTTGCTCCTCTATGGTAATTACACGTCAGCGCTTTGCCCAATAAACACGCGCTGTAATTCCCCACCGTTTTCTCAATGATCCACGGCCCTTTGACGATCCGATTCACGATCTTAAACCGCTGGTTCCGGAAGGAGTCGTCGCCGTTGATGAACCGGTGCAGGAGTGAGCCTGATGGGATAGGATCCTCAGCGGCGAAGTAGAACACCGCGCTATGCTGGTCCTTTCCTGGGACCTGTAGATTCACCGCGAAGATGAAGCTCTTCAGGGACTTGCCTTGGGCTTGGGCCTTCCGCAGCGCGTGCGCCACTCGGTTATCGGGACGGGCGAGTACATTTTCCAGCTTCGAACTGGATTTCAGCCAGTCGGTGCCCACCGGCGTCAGCAGGTAGTCTCCGGCAGGCGCTTTTTGTCGCCTTGTCAGGTAGTTATTTCCCCGGAGAGAGAATAGGTCGCCGGGAGGTGACGCCCAACCGTTGCTTCCGGTGTGGAGGTCCACGTGCCGTAAGGATCCGCCTTGGATTGACTCGGAGATCCAGTCGGCGTTGGAGGTTGTAGACTCTCCGGATCTGGAGCATTTGCCGGCGTGATCGACGACGGAGCTCCGGTGCTTCTGCTTGGTCGGACACATACTTGTTTGTTTCCTGCTTTCTTTGACGACGCTGCTCTATCCAAGTGAAGCGAAGAATGAAAACCTCAATAGAATTGCCACACCGGTGTATAATAATAAGAGGTCTTCTATGCTGCGACAGCCTATAATAATTATTCTGTTCAGTGCCCAGAGCAGATGGACTTCGATTTTTTGGGCCTGGGCTCTTGGGACCTGGACTCTTTGGCCCGAGTTAATCGTTCTAGGGTATTAATCCTAGGTTTAGGCCTAGCTCTTCTGGTGCTCTCTAGGCCAGTTGGGCTAGGTAAAAGCTTGGTTCTATTTCGGTTTCTTCTTCAGCATCGTCAGGAAATCATCATCACTAGCATGTTAGGTTTTCTATGCATCACACCTAGGAAGCTTACAATTTTATCAACTCAAATCTGAAATTAAAAAAAAAAAAAAAACTACAGAGGCATCTATATGTAGATAGGTTAAGATTATCCTACACAAACTAGGATAAACAACTGTGATACAAACCTAGTAAAATCATACTAATAAAGAACCTATTCCTATTCTAGATTAGGAAGAACCAAGCCCTAGCAGTAAAATCCAGATAAAATCAGCCTAATTTATTTAAACTTCTCCAAACCAGGCAAGATGTCCGCAAGGTCCATAGGTCCATCTCACAGTGTAAACATTCCATGTAAGCTTCATCAGTTCTTATACAGATGACCTGATATTAGGAAAATGAGTACGAGACTTTACCCTTTCTATCATCAGTTCTTATGCAGATGACCTGATATTAGGAAAATGAGGATGAGGGCTTTACCCTTTCTATCATTATCCCTGTATCTCACAACAATCACTGCACCAAAAGAACCTAATCCCAAAATATTCTCATCATCAGCCGCTACAGGACAAGAGCCAAGACTACTACGAGGGCGGCTGCTGCACTCGACTTTCAGATCCGAAAATGCAGCATTATGATAAACCCCAAAAGAAGGAACCAAATCTCATTGTTCAGTTCTCACATACAGCTCAGGAAACAAGAAAAGGTTCTAACTGAAGAGATAGATGTTTCTATATTTTTTTTCAAGTAAATGAGCTACTAGTTTTGTCATTTCAGGTATCATCATGAATGTGTGTTTGCAGTTTCATTATTTTAAAGTTTTTTAGACTTTTAGGGGACCAAAACTATGAAATGGCAGGTAATGAATAATTACCACTACAATTATATCATTCTGAACCAGTTAGGTATGCACATAAACTCGACGCCAGAATGGTCTGCAACATTGTGATGTAAGATGTAAACAATCAAGTTCAAGATTCCATTTATAAAAAATCATTTGTCAGTAGGAGATGCTCAAATCTTCAGGCAAAAATTATTGGTTTCGGCAAAGAAAAGAAGACGAGGAAGCTTTATGCAAAAAATGAATAGCAAATAGTAGACAATAGGTGCAATTGTCATCCTAACATTGAAAAAGTATAAGGCTTAGGGACATAGCACTAGTTGCTTGCAATGGTTTCTAACCACCAATTCTAGTTTCGGCCTCTAAGACGGAAGATCTTAAGAGAGTAATACAATATAAACAACAAGTGTAAACACAAATCTAAAAATACTTGATACACTTCAGTGTAAAAACAAAGTATAAAAAAAAGAACACACACACACACACACACACACATTTTGCAATTGAAGCCAGGTTAATGACCTTGCTGGGCTTCAAGGTCGTCTAGATTTTAACTAAAAGAACTACAGAAACACCATTCATTACGTAAACAGATGACTCATGTATACATGATAAAGCGCAATGAAAGTACAAATTAATACGTTTGTAATGTAATGGCAAACCTTGCACTTGAAGCCAGGGTTAATGACTTTGCTGGGCTTCAAGGTCGTCTAGATTTTAACTAAAAGAACTACAGAAACACCATTCATTACGTAAACAGATCACTCATGTATACATGATAAAGTGCAACAAAAGTACAAATTAATACGTTTGTAATGTAATGGCAATCACCTTCTGTAATAGAATGCAAGTTGACAACGGTACCAAACTCTAACCATGACTTCTAACCAGAAGAAGAGTCGAACATGACTCTGAAATTGTTTCAGCTTACCCCACAAAAAAAGATCATCCAGATATGGGACTAAGCATGGAACATGAATCACAATAGTGTTGCATGTGGTACTACACGGTATAGGGTAACAAACATGGAAGAGAAACTAAAGATCATGAATCACCAAACTGAATAAATTTCATAAGTATGGTAATGTGAACTTCCTTCGGTATGTTAATACACATGTTTAACTCCTGTTAAGTTTGACAAAGTAGATAACATTACGTCTGTCTCATCCAGTAATCTTCAACTAATCAGTAGAATACTAATATGAAATCATTTGTCAAACACATTATATAATTTAAACAATTTAAAACCCTTACCCTTTTTCATTTATTATCCTTTATTAAAGTAATCAGCAACAAAAAAGAAGTATAAAGATGGGAAATGGCACAAGAATAGAACAAGGTTGGTTCTTCTATACATAGGAAAAATAAAGGTTGGTTCTTCTAGTTCATACATTCTCATAAACCAAAAAGAAACTAATATTGAATACACTAACCTTAAAGATTGCACAGATTTATCGGATATATATTAAGGGAACTGCAGTGCCTGTTACTTGAAAAAGGAAATTATGAATCGACATATTATAAGAGCAGAAGAAAAAACCCACAAAATTAACATCACTCAAAGGTGTCTGTTAATTCTCTTAAATCGAGTAAATTGTCAATTCCCAGAACTCCATAATATATTAGTACACAAACCAGTAACTGCAATAGATGGCAAGGACTAGCGCTTAATCAAACTTAATTAGCATTCTCCCCACAAGGCTTTTTTTGCAAATCAACCTGTTCCTCAGTGTGCTTTTCTCCTCTGCGGCTGTTTCTCTTTCTCAGTAGCTAATCTGTATATCCAATATACCTATCATGATGCAAAAGGAGAAAAAAGATGAGCTATGAGAGACTAAAAGAGACAAAACGGAAGTAGAAAAACGGAGCATACCAAAGCGAGGACATGAGCTGCTATTAGGAGAACGACGATGAACGGCACTGCGTCGAGAATCCATGGCCGTAGAGATGGCGGTTGCTGATTCGCCATTCCAGAGAGTAGAGAGAGTCAATCACAACCGGAGCAGAATGCGACTACTGTACCAGTTGCCCTCACGGGTCGGATCGAGACCCAAATAGATTCACAATATAGCCTTATAAAACTTAAAAGCCCAATTTTTTATTTTTTTTTCCAGATGGCTGCAGAGGCGGTCTGGCGTGGAGGTGTCGAGTTAAAACGTGGCAGGTTTGTGGGTGTTGAGACTTGAGAGAGAGAGTCTCTTCCTCCAGTGGGTCTGAGTTGCTGTGCAAAATCAATATCTGATGGGTTCGCGAGCTCCGGTGCACTAAATTGACGCTGCCGATGAGGAATGTCTTTGCCACTGTGAAGCGTCACCGCCACCATGCCTCTCTGCTCTCCCAAAGTACGTACTTTCTTTTTCAGTTATCTCTTCCTTGTGTATTTTGTTTGTTTTTCTACCAAATGCAGGAACCAATTATAATCCAATCGCTTATTATTTTTCTGGATCACACAGACAACATATATAGGTCCAACTTTGAATATGTTATAGTCGTATTTTCTTTTTGTGCAGCTCTACGCCATGAAATACACCGATGCATATCTTTGGGATGCCACAAGTATATTGAAATTGGATGGAAACAAGACAATGGGTCTCCATTTCACTCACTACATAGACATTCGTGAGTGCTCATGACAAGTTTAGTTACCACCTGTGATGGTGAATTGTTTGCTTGATTTGTCTCCTCTTTATGCAGTTCTTCCAGCGTGCATGGAGAGAGTCCATCCGCGGAATATGCAAAGTTGAGGAAGGAGTCACTCGAGAGTGAATTTGGACATGCTCTTGGAGCTAATCGCTCCAGAAGTTTTTCTGCTGCTTACCGTTTTGGTCCCTTTTTGGCTTTGTATAGAGCATCAATTATTTCTTTTCATGTGTTGAAGCTAACAATCTGGCAATTCTTTGTTCAAGACATAAGGAAACGTGCCATCAAGGTAATAATTTTTGTTACATAATTTACTGTTGCATATGTTTCTTTAGCTGTGTCTGCTGATTTAGGATAAAATGAATTCTGGTGGTGAGTCACTACGCCTTTCTGTCATTTGAGGTCAAACATGTCCAACGTTTTACCCCTCTGACTTACTAGCAAATGCAAAACTTTGGATGCTATGTATAACTCAGTATATGTAACTTATTCAAGTAAACCGGTTTCATCTGAATATTACAGAATCTTTAATGTGATTTATTGCAGTTTCGTGAAACTCTTATCCGCTTGGGACCTTTCTATGTCAAGGCAAGTCATTATATCTGTTGTGAAATTTTCAAGGCCAATTTAACTTTTTTGAATGATCCGTAGCATCTAAATGAATGCAACTTTTATATGATTTTCTCCTTTTCTAATTGCACAATGACAACATGTAACTAATTAACCCAATGATGTTTGAAGTTCAGCTTGGTCAGGCTTTGAGCACCAGGCCAGATATACTACCACATGTATACTGCCAAGAGCTTGTTAAGTTACAGGTTACTAGATTTATTTCTCCTGAAGCAGTCATTTAATTCTTATAGCTTTTACTGCGATAGTTTTTCTTACCGAATCTTGATTTTATGTTACAGGATCAAATACCCCCATTTCCAACCCATGTAGCTATTAAGTCTATTGAATCCCAGCTTGGAGTTCGTGTTTCAGAAATTTTTGCTGATATTAGCCCGCAGCCTATCGCTGCAGCATCCCTAGGGCAGGTCTATAAAGGTTAGAGGTCCATTTAATTGTCATATGCTTAATTAGACGGATGTAGAGTCTCCTAGAAAATGTTCAAATAATGACTTCTATTGTTGCTGAATGGTTTGTTTTGCTGTTCAAGTTTGCAGCTCACCTGCACTCGGGAGAGCTGGTAGCTGTTAAAGTACAAAGGCCTGGCATGTCACTTTCATTGACCCTTGATGCCTTATTATTCCATATGATTGGGGGCCAATTAAAGCGCTTTGCGAAGGCCCGCAAAGATCTATTAGTGGCAGTGAATGAGGTGGTGAGTGTTCTGGGTTTCACGTGGATTGGTTTCTGTCATTTCTTTAAGTCTCCCTTATGTCCAAGAATCTAGAGTTGTTGATCTTATTCTAGGGTTTAATGAATATAGTTGGCTTGCATGCATGTGCTCACACCTGTACATTCCAAGTGGTTGCCGTGAGACAACAAAGTTTTCACCTTTACATGTTATAATTGTTCTCTTTTAGTTGGATTTTTGTGTTTTCATTATGTTTGTTCACCTTTATGATTCTTTCTATTAGTGAAGTCAATTTGCCTGACTTAAGAACATTGTATTGTCTCTCTGAACAGGTGAGGCACATGTTTGATGAAATTGATTACATCCTCGAGGCAAAAAATGCTGAACGTTTTGCTTCTCTCTATGCTTCACATCCACGTAAGTTTTCCTCCACATGTAACAAGCATAATCTGTTCAGTAGATGCACAAGGCTTTATATAATGTTGGTATGCTTGTTGCTACCTCCTCGTCTATGATGTTCACACCACAGATTAGAGGTTTGCTTGGATGTGGGGAGTGAGGACATCATGTCTTCTGGGTACATTCAAGAGTGTTTTTATTTATTTAAATTTTTTTTTTTTTTTCAAGATATGCCTAAGCCTCTTTACCTATTGGTCTTGTCTTGTCTTTGTCGCTGTTAAATACATGTTGTCTTCGTTACTTGACAATGCTAATTTTTAAACAATATGGTTTTGGTTTAGTGTATAGGAATTTATCATACAACATGGGGATTGATTTTGGCACTCATAAAGGTGGAGTGCAAGAGATGAAATATATAGCAAAGTGGAGTGCCAAAATGAGCGCCCTATATCTCATTGCTTTAGCTTAGTTCAAAAAGCTAGCACATCCTATTGCCAAAAAAAAAAAAAAAAAAAAAAAAAAAAAAAAACTAGCTCATCCTTGGATATGATCCTGCTTGGTACTTCACCTAAGAATTTGTTATATATGAGTACTCGCCAAATCCTGTGATATGAGTATTTTCTACGAGCTATTATACCAGTCAATGTTTCTTTCTGATTGACAGGTGACAGGAAAAAGGATTGTCCAAAAGCTAATGCTGGGAAAACTCGTAGACGTAAAGAGGCAAACTGTATAAAAGTGCCAAAAATATATTGGGACTTTACCCGTAGAGCTGTGCTGACAATGGAGTGGATTGACGGAATAAAGCTTACAGATGAAATTGGCCTAAAGATGGCCTGTCTGAACAGAAAAGAACTCATTGACCAGGTACTTGGATCGAATTGCTCCACGTCTATCTGCAGTGGTAGATTTTGTTAATTTGTGTTTCCACTTTCGGCATTGCAAAAATAGAAAGTAAAGTGATAGGGTACTAGACTGCAGCAAAGAGAGTTTAATAATAGATAGAATTTTGTATTTTTAGGTTAAGCCGTAGGCAAGTTAAGTTCTGTTGTCGTATATAAGTAGGCAAGTTAAGTTCTGCAGCAAAGAGAGTTTAATAATAGATAGAATTTTGTATTTTTAGGTTAAGCCGTAGGCAAGTTAAGTTCTGTTGTCGTATATAAGTAGGCAAGTAAAACAACAAATGGGCTGGTCAAAGGTTTGCCTTGCTTGAACGTGGAAGTCTACTTAGATGCTCCTGCAGAAACTTGCGATGAATATGAGTTTGCATTGTATGTTATACTTATACTGCAGATAATGGCTTTTACATTTCCTTTATCTGTCTTTATAGGGATTATACTGTTCTTTGAGACAATTGCTTGAGGTGGGATTCTTCCATGCCGACCCACATCCTGGTAATCTTGTTGCCACTGATAGTGGTGCTCTTGCATATTTTGATTTTGGAATGATGGGTGATATTCCTCGACATTATCGTGTGGGGCTTATTCAAGTGGTAAGTACTGTTTAACAATTCGAAGCTTAGGGCTCAAGTTTAGATTATTGTTGTGTATGTGGGAGTATAGCTTAAGTTCTCTTGTGAAAAATATAATTTGGATATGAGGTTGAGCATTTTGTTAAGAGTAATTGCATCATGCCCATTTTTTATCTCTGTTCCTAAAGTCGGAGGATGAGTTCAATGGCTATAAAAAAAATCAGGACAAGTGGATTGAGTGGCTTATTTAGCTAGTTATGTTTTGATTGTTTAATATTTAGTGTCTCAATTTTCTTTTCTAGTACTGTTCTTGACTTCCTAAGATAATTAAATTGTAATTTTGTTTTTTGCTGGCTCAAGGGCACTGTTCCATTATTAAAACAGCATACAAATTACAATACTTGAACATCAAATTACTAAAAATGTAAAAGAGAATACTACACTGACCACATTTTCTTGTACCACATGATGTGCAAAATGTGGGTATTTTTTTAGATCTGTTGGGGGTGTTTAAATAGCACATGAACTGCCACATCATGTCGTTAAATGTAGTACGAAAAACGTTTGGTTTATCTAGCATTATTTTATGTACAGTATGTTTGTTGATCTATGTTCCTTTCAGCTTGTGCACTTCGTTAATCGTGACTCACTGGGTTTGGCAAATGACTTCCTTTCGTTGGGATTCATTCCTGAAGAGGTTGATATACAACCAGTTGCAGATGCATTGAAAGCATCCTTTAGTGACGGGAGCAGACAATCTCAAGATTTTCAGGTTTGTGCTTCAGCCGTGTACATAGATGTAGACCATACTTTTGGCTATTTGATCTCTTCGGTAATTGTTTATATGTGTACATGGGCTCATAGTGTGTACTAGTATTATGCTAACTAGAACTTGAAAGCTCATTGCATACATCAGGGCCATCAGACTTCTTCGTTTTGATTTTTAATTGTATGTGACCGCGTTTAAATTGAGTTGACGCGGGTGTGACTACAACCTCTGCTATCAAAAAAGAAAAGAAAAAAAAGACAAGAGATAATTATCATTATATTTATTTGCATGTTCAACTAAGACTCCTCATGAGGAAATGTATCACACCTCAGGTTTTTTTCTGGTAAAACTTCTGTTTTTTTTTTTTCTTTTTCTTTTAGAAGATAAAAGATAATTATAATAATAATTTAATTGACTGGAATTCAGTATCAACAAAATAGGTGACTCTGATTACTTAATTTGAAATTTTGAATGCAAACACATATATGTAGATGTGTGTGCTTGTGTTGCTTTAGCTATCACAATGGGGATTTGGTGAACTGTCTTCTTGCATTGCTTCTCCCTTTGTTAACACTCGTTCAATGGATTTCAGGGAATAATGGACCAGCTTTACAATATTATGTATGAATTCAACTTCTCTCTTCCTCCGGATTATGCCCTCGTGATAAGGGCTCTGGGATCACTAGAAGGCACGGCCAAAGTTCTGGATCCTGATTTTAAAGTTGTTGCGAGTGCATATCCTTTTGTGATTGGAAGACTTTTGGCTGATCCAAATCCTGATATGAGAAAAATTTTAAGAGAACTTCTCATACGCAATGATGGATCTATAAGGTGGAATAGGCTAGAACGCCTGGTGAGTTGCATATTCTTTCATTTTCCTTTGATAGTTCATGCGCATACATATGTACATAAAATCATACATGAGTACATAACAGATTCTATACTCGTGTATGGAGTTTTAAAAATGTCCTTCTCATAGACCAAGTTGTTGAACAAAGACTCCACTCGTCCTTGATGTTGGGATAAGTCATATTGTTCACATTAACTAATTCACCAACAGTCATACAACATAGAATTCCTCTCAAGTTAATTTTATTCTTTAAACCCTAAACCCAATTCTTATTTGGCATCTATCTTCTCCCAGGTTGCAGCAATATCTGAACAGGCTTCTGAGTCTGTTAAAGAGTCCCCTGATTCGGAGGAGAGTACTCCTAACCCTTTGAGAAGGAAATCGTTTGACATGCATGCTGTTGTTGCCGCCACTGAAGATCTTTTACACTTTATTCTCTCTGAGAAGGGTCACAGGGTACGTGTATTCCTTGTTCGGGACATAATTGGTGCAGCTGATGCCTTTTTTCAGGATGAAGTTGTTGGTTGCATGTTCAATGAGAATCTCGAAGCCAGAGACACACTTGACTCGGAGGTTCTCTCACTCTCTTTTCAAATTATCAGAGCAATCATATAATCATGTTGAAGTAGGTTTCAGTAGGCTTCAGGAAAATGGATGTAGGTGGAAAATAGTAGAAGCAGATAGATGGAGAGGGTTGAGCTTACATATGTTATTTTTGTCCTGATTTTGCAGGGACATACCATGCTTGCGAGGGTTGTAAATGGGTTCCACTATCTCAATCAAGCTGTGAAGTTGGCCCCGGAGGTGTGGACAGCAATGTTTCTACGCCTGGCGTTTACACCAGAGGTTCATAGTTTTATTTTAGATGTCTTTTCGTCGCTAATCATTCATTTTAGTGGCAAAATCCCAGAAACTACTTTTGTTTCTCTATCTAGGCTTATGCACAAGTTGGTAAAGAACCGCAGCTATTTTGAGCCATAATATATATACTGTATATATATCTTTTCTGAAATTTTATAACAGCCCATTTTTACTGCTTGTTTCATTAGTCTCATTTGTATATGAAAGCAAAAGGTAACAGAGCACTTAAAGATTTTTTCTTCTTTCTTTTAGGAGTTCGATTTGTTATTTCATCGCCATATTATTAATGTACATTTCGTGCACGTTTGGTACTTAGGACTACATTACATCTCCTAATTTTTTAAGACTTTCATGGACTCATGTGGGTTGTTTTAAGTCGTACTAATAGTAACCTATGTTTAGTGTTGCACAAGATTAGAGAGTACATTTGAGTAAATTCAGCCAATGTAGTATGTATGTGCCTTTGGTATGAAAATATGGTCTTCAAGTTCATGGTTTTCTCACTTTAAACGAGTTTCAGCTGTCAAGATAAGCTGTTGTATGTTTTCTTTTTAAACAGTTTTTTGTGTTTGGACATCAACTACAATCCACACATCTTGTCTCACTTTTTTTATATGGAAATGTCAAAACTGTCCTTATCTTGGACAACTTGAAGAGATGAGAACATGGATACTTTTGCCATTTCAACATAAGAAAGTGGGTGAGGGTATGTAGATTGTAATTTAGGCTGTGCAAATTGCCAAATTTCTTTCCTTTTTTTTTTTTTTTTTTTTTCAGAAGTAGAAACATCTCAAACAATAGGATATGATAGTCTTATGAGACGTTACTTACTAGGAATAAAAAATAAAAAAAAAACAGGACAAATAGAATAAATGAATCGAACATCGATTCTGGATGGTTGGACCAAAACCCATCTCCTTTCACGAAAAAATTCATGTTCTCTTCTATTCGTAATCAAACTTCTAAGTATTGAGGAATCAAATGTTGATAAAAATGCGAGACATTGGCCAATTCTGATACTTTCACTTGGTAGTAAACGTGTGGATATGTTGATCTGGAATCTACTATGTCTTGAATGGGAGGACACGGTTCTTCACACCGTTGTTTAACAATCCTAACTTTTTTATATATTGGGTCACCCAACACCAAAACAATCGTCAACTACCATTGTAAACCTTAATAAGAGCTAGTGTGGTTGCATGCTTGAAATACATTTTAGCACTTACCTATTCGATTATGAGTGCTCACACGTAGGTTTATCACCCCAAATTTCTATGCTTTTGGTTCCTATTTTCTATGGTTTTGGTTCTTGATCCTCTTTCGTTAGCCACAACTCCTACATGGCTTGAGTTTCGATGGTTAATTGTATGGTGCTGTTTTGAGATAGCTCTTTCTCTAGGTTATGGGTTTTCATATGATTTGTGCACTTGAATTTGATTGACATTAGTTACATCAACGCTCCGATTTAGCATTCTTCACTACTTCACGACTACTGGTCGCGATGACAACAAGTTTGTTAACGAGCATGGGTGGTGGGTGTGGTAGAATTGTTGGTATCGTTGCATTTTTGTTTTCGGTTGTAGGGCTTATGGTGCATATATTAGCGAGTTGTTGGTTTCCTCTCACGCTTTCTAGTTTGATCGAGTTAGAGACACAAACTCTTTATAATTATTAGTTCTTGAGTCTCGTTTTTGTAGACTTTGTGGCAAGTCCAACAAATGCATTTGTTTTCTCTATTTTAGGGAATATTGACTCATTTTGTACTCCAACAGAGTCTTTATCCCATTCTTTAAAATATGACAATAGATGAAAGAGAAGAGTTCATTCCTTGTATTTACAGATTCTCTAAAAAAATTTGGAGAATGGAGAATTAGATGTTTCACATTCTTTAAGGCTCTTATTGAGAGAGAAATTTTTTTTTATTGTTTAAAAGGAAGTTTACAATATTTTATACTTATTTTCTTGTTGTAATTAATGAGGATGTATAATATTTTATTGTTGTAATAATAACAAAATTTGCAAAATAAAGAAACTGTTAGAGTTAGAGCACAAAATTATAAAGATTTTGAGTTTCGCTTTCTTATTATATAAAAAAAATATAAAGAAGTTGTTAGATTTTTCAGAAATAACTTAATTTTAAATAATGAATCATTCATTTCTCACACATTATCAGATAAATCAATTTTTTATTTTACTGACTCTTATTGTGCATTGACAAGGTCTCAATCCTACGTATGACTCGCTCCTCTCCGCCCCTTTTAGTTCCAACCAAACAACAGACAGTGCTACTACTACCATGACCAAAAATGAGGAAATATCAATGCCCCATTGTGTTAACTTATAAAATCATTATAATTTGTTCTTCTGTAAAAAATTTCAACTGGTTTCAGAAAATTTAACTTGTAATTATTGCTTCTCCTGCTTACGTTGCTAAAACTGAAACCAAAAATAGAACAGAATCCGCTTTGGCTTCTCTCACTCTGTCTCGTCATTTCCTTCGCTTTGAAACAACCTTTAATTTCTCGCCCTGTCCTCACTCTTCTTATTTTCTATGCGTCTCTTCTCTTCGGGTATGTCCTCTCTCTCTCTCTCTCTCTCTCTCTCTCTCTCTCTCTCTCTCTCTCTCTCTCTAAATTTCTCATATTAATCTTAATTACTGCCTGATTATCGAGGTGTTTCAAATTGTATCGATCCATGTTTATTTTTACATCAAAGTTGTTATTTCAGCTTTGGTTTTGGCATGATATGCAGGTCAAACTCAGTAATTTATGAAATCAGAGATGATCCGTAGGTGATTTGAGCTCTATTGGCTTGCAACAACAATCAATATAGGTCGTAATCGTATCATTCGTATCATCGGCTCTCTAAATTTAGCAATTACAATAGCCGTTCTCATTCTGGTAAAAGAAATAACGAGTGGGCAATTTTAACATCCGAGCAATAAGATGGGTTATCTCAATTCGGTTTTGTCATCTTCAAGCCAGGTTCATGCTGACGACGCACCCGTAAGCGGTGGTGGCCTCAGGTTGCTTAACTCTCTCTCTCTTTTTTAGTTCGGATCTAGCTTTTTTTTTTTTTTTTTTTTTTTTCAATCGGTCTTTCTTTTGATGGACTATCCATGATTTCTTGTGCTATAACTAGCTGTTTCTGTATTTTCCTTGCCTAGTGTGTGTGCGAATACCACCTCTCATTTACTAGCATTTGTTAGAGCTGAAATGCTATCTAAGTTTCTCATATCATGTATTTTATTATGCATTTATTGTCATTGAGCCCTTCTGAAACAGTAAAAGTGATTATCAATTTGGTCTTTGACCTGTTTCGTGCGCAAGTTTGTGTTTTAGTGAATTTTCATAATTAGTTTGACTGGGGAAGGCCAAAGGGTGACAGAATTTAGTTAGAGACCATTAAATGTTAAATAAACAAGATTCAGGACTTATAGAATCGAACAATTTATGTTTCATTGTTCTGCTGTGCCAGGCTACATCATTTTTTGCACATCTGACTTAATTATGGTTTCTCATGTTCACCTGGTGCAAAATCATGTTTATGCATATTATTACGGTTTGTCTGTGTGCTGGATCTTCCAAACAAAGTCTATTGCCTGGAATTTTGTGATTGAGGACCTTCTAGAAAATGTTTTATAATTGCATTATGATTTTTCTACAAAGTTGCAGCTATCATTTTCTCCCAATGTATGTTTGTAAGTGCTGAACTTATATTGGAAAACATATAGCTTGCATCCTTTTGCTATAGAAAGTCATGATTAATTCCATTCATGCATTGATCTGTTTAAATTTGGTTATTCATCAATACCATGTTGGAATTGAATTTAATCCTCACCTTTTAATTTTAAGTCTTTTATGTTGCATTTGAAATTCATGCATTGTTGAAATTTTCTGACGCTAGTTATGATGTTAAATGTGACAACAGTCAGAATGGAAAATTCAGCTATGGATATGCAAGTTCTCCGGGAAAAAGATCTTCTATGGAAGATTTTTATGAGACGAGAATTGATGGTGTTGAGGGGGAAATAGTTGGTCTCTTCGGAGTTTTTGATGGTACATGTCTCTCTATTACTCACTCATATCCACGCCTGTGAAACTTGAATTAGTGAATATGGTGTGCTTCGCACGCAATGTATAGAGTATAGACAAATATCAGATGTCTGAGTGTAAGGATATATATTCTTTCTTAAGGTTGTGCATCTCATTTATCTGCTTTAGTGTTGATACGAATCATGTGATTCTTTTCACCTGCACATCCTGCTTTGCTTTTAGTGGGTATCAACAAAAGCTCACGGGATGTAATAGCAGTTGGTACGGTATAATATGTTTGTAGTGTTGAGTGGGTTTAGCTTTGAGTCAGAGTGAAGACCTTACCCTATACAGACAGTGGAACTTTTCTCTTTAACGAACTGATGATCTTCTGAGTTCTGACCTGATGACGTTTGGGTTGACCCTCTTATTTGGTTATTAGCTTCACATGCTTTCATTCATTTTAATTGCTAATCAACTTAGATAGTTTCTGAGTTTTGATGGACTCTGTTATCTTTCCAGATGGTTTGACTATATCTATATATGTATTCACTTTTCCACTAATTTATTGTTGGATTAGTTTTCTTGGTAAGCCTTCATAGTTAATAACTGTTCTCCTGTTGGTATGACGGAAAATATTCATTTTCATGGTCTTTATATAGTTGCGTGCATTTGAAAAAATAAGTAGATAGACGACACAGAAGATTTATGCATTGTGATTGATTCAGGTCATGGGGGTGCACGTGCTGCTGAATATGTCAAGCAAAATCTGTTTAGTAATTTGATCAGGCATCCAAAGTTTATTTCGGACACCAAATCTGCTATAGGTTTGGCACTATTACCTACAGCCAGTAACCTCATGGTTGCTTTCTTGTTGTTTTGAAGAAATTAACACTATGTAATATCAAATTTTTATTTTTCCTCAGCTGATGCATACAGCCATACAGACTCGGAATTCCTGAAGTCGGAAAATAATCAGAATAGAGATGCTGGATCAACTGCTTCCACTGCTATCCTAGTTGGTGACCGTTTGCTTGTGGCAAACGTTGGGGATTCCAGAGCAGTGATATGCAGGGGTGGTAATGGTAAGAATTTAATGTTGATTGTCAAATTAATGCAGTATTCATGTATCACAGTTGAATAATACGATCTTATCATATCCTACTCATATGCTACAGCTATAGCTGTTTCAAGAGATCACAAGCCGGACCAAACTGATGAGCGGCAACGGATTGAGGATGCAGGAGGATTTGTAATGTGGGCAGGTAAGGTTTCTTAATGATTGATTTGAAGCTTTCTCATGATTTGTAGTTTGCGTTCTTAATGGCGGAGATGATAACAACAGGAACTTGGAGAGTTGGAGGTGTTCTTGCTGTTTCTCGTGCATTTGGAGATAGGCTGTTGAAGCAGTATGTTGTTGCTGATCCTGAAATCCAGGTTTGATTCTCAATACGGATACTTAATGTCAACAGCTACCTACTAGTGATTTAGTCTGGTGATATTTTTAATCTGGAAGTTAGATACTGCCAGCTTATTATTTGTAAGTCCTATGCGACTTCAAGTTCCAGATAAAGTAGACATTTTTTTTAATCGAATAGTTGTTGATTTGTATGTCTTATGCTTCTGCATTGTTTTATTGAAATTGGTTGATTTGTATGCCAGTATTCCTTAGGCTTTTGTTGCTTGGTTCTTTATTCAGCTTTTCAGAATATTTAATAAGCCTGGTTTTTTATTTGGCAGGAGGAAAAGATTGACAACACTCTTGAGTTTCTTATCCTTGCAAGTGATGGACTGTGGGATGTTGTCACCAATGAGGTTTACCATGATTTTCCATTCTTATTTACTTTTCTATACTTTTTGTCGATTCACTGGGCTGAGGGTGAATAACTTCCTGCCATGTTTTGTTCCATACTATTTTTGACTTGCCACAGTTATTAAATAAAGATATTTGTTATTTGTACTTTTGCTGGGATCGTTAAGTTATGACTTTGGTTTGAGTGATTCTATACCTTGTTTTTAGGAAGCCGTTGCAATGATTAAACCAATTCAAGACCCAAAACAGGCATCTGAGAGGCTAATGCAGGAAGCATATCAGAGAGGAAGTGCTGATAATATTACTTGCGTTGTTGTCCGTTTCTTGACTAATCCAGGAGGTTCATCACGTAGCAGTTCTGGGTAAGCACCTTATCCGGCTGATTCCTTCAGACTGGTAGGTGGGCTGCAATAAAAGAATTCAGTGGTGATAGTCATAGAAAATCCATGGTAGCATTGTACTTTTACAAGGATAGAGACTATTAAACTTATCAGGCTGCTTATGTTAGCCTGTAGCATAGAAAGACCATTTGAGTTTAGTTCTTGTATTTTGGGGTGGTTAAGTGTAGTGGAAATGTATTCTGTTTGTAAAGTGTATTCTCGTTTCATTTGCTGTAAATCCCGTGCTAATTGTTAAAACTCTGTACTCAAGGATAAATTTGTTGTCTAATACTAGTGATATAACCGCCGGAGTTATCTTTTACATAGACATTAAAAAAAGGGAAGTGAAATTTACACCCCTTAAATTGTAATCCATTTTCATTTTCTATTTTTAGTAATCATTTTTATAAAAATACAAAATTTAAGTCACTAAGAACAAAATTTAAGTTATTAAAAATAAAACGTAAGAGTGGAATACAATTTAAGAAGTGTGGATTTCACTCTCTTAAAAAAATCGATAGGTTGTATGATTATGATAGATGATAATTGTTTGGCTTTAACATAGCATCATGTTTAGCTTTAGCATTCATTTTGGAGCTTTATAACAACTCAAACCGCGAGTCGAACTTATAACCTCCTTACTTACTAAAGGAACTATGTCATTATACCAAATGGTACTTGACAACATAAAAAGATAAAAAGTTGAAGAATATATGGTTTTTTTTTTCTTCAACGAGGAACATAAACATAATCCACATTCACGATTCACGGTTATGTAAACGTTGAATCATGCAAACATTGAGATGAGGGGTCATGTTCAATAAAATATTATGTTATTGGGTGGAGGTGTTGGTCTCTAACATATTCAAAATTTCAAATCATCTCCCTAACGTCAACCATCATGAGGTGTATCGCATGATTCGCATCCCAGCCAAAACATGAACCAGATCCACGACCACCACCAAGTCAGACCAGCCCGTCAAAGAAGATACGAGGCTGCAGCCACCCCGTTGCCTGGCCGCTGTAACTATCCTAAGACTCATTTAGAGCACCTCCAATGATCAGGTCAAATCCTACGTGAAGTCTGAACCGTTATAAATGATAATGACAAAATTACTCTAACCAACATGTCATTTGCCACATGGATGACTACATCAGATCATACAGTCAAGTTTGACAACATATGTTGCCCTAATCTTTTCTTTTTTTTAATACTTTCTCTCTCCTTTTCCCTCATCATCTCTCTTTTTTCTTCGAGAATACTTCTCTCTCCTCCCCAAGCATAAATTATTATAAAACAATAGTATAATAATGTTTAAATTTAACAGTTATGTTAGAGTGAGAATTCATCCAAATAGTCAATTCCACATAAGATGTTAAATTCCAAATTTGACAAAATAATTTGGCCTCATGGTTGAAGTTGCTCTTAGCTTCCAAAAACTTCACTTTGGTACTACTTTGGAAGTAGTCACCAAAGTTTTTGAATGTTTAGTTAAGCCTCAATAACTTCATTGTTGTTACATCTCTGCCATCAACGTACTGTATATCAATTTTACATCTCTATCTGTTTCCTTCATTTGAATGCAGCAATCAGGTCTCAAACACCTAGTAGGTAGGCGTATAATGTCGACCAAGTTATAGCACACCTTTAATTTCTTGTTTTATCTATATTTCTTGTTCTTCAAGGCTATTGTATTCACAATGTCCTTCATATAGCTAATGAGTTTGATAATATCAACTTTGTTCATACTTGATGAGAAGCCGACTTTTTGACAGATGCTCTTGCAAATCTCCGAAGATCCCTACATTCTCAGGTTACATAAGCTGTACATTTGGATACCATAAATATTGGCTACCTAGAGGCAGCTTGTGATATTTTTTTGTTTTCCTTCTAACAAAAAGATAACCAACATATAATCAGATACCTCCTCAATACAAAATTGCAGTTCAAAGCCAGAAAGCAAAATCATTACAACATAATCTTGTACAAAATCGACGTCAATATTCGAGGCATCATAACATATGTACATCACTAGCATCCCGGGAGCAAAAGGAAATGAAAACACAAATTTTACAGCTAAAATAAAACCTAAAAGGAAGGAACGACGCCGTAGCGGCAGAGACGTTCGGCTTCGATCTCCACTTCAGTGCGCTTAGCGAACCTGCCTTTGATTCGTGGTCTGGTCTCGGCATAAGCTTTTCGCGATGCATAACGGATCGTCTTCTCGAACTTTCGGTTCTTTCTCTTCTCTCTGTACCTTAACACCCTGGCTTCACGATCCGCCGATGAAATCTGAACCGTGGGATGCGATAACTGATCGACCACAGAGCTGATCGACTTGGGGTAAGGATCTGACAAGTCCGTCAGCATGTTGCCATCTGGCACGATGCTAACATCCAGAGGCGATGATGATACCTGAGCACAAAGAGAGACACTGTTAAATTAAGGCAAGCAAGGTATTCACAGTCGCAGATAGATCGATGAGAAAGCTTACACTCTGGCTTAAATAGATGAAAGGCTTGGATCCTGGCAACTCCATTTCAAAGCTTTGAGGGTGGGCGCTCTTGCCCTGCACAGGGACCACTCCGTCAGTAGCACTACTGTTCTGCTCCTGAGCTTCAGTTTTCGGATCCGCTGGCGTCCCGTAATCCAGATCCAAATACGAATCCATGTCAGAGAACACGTACTGGCCCGAATTCAGATCCTTAGGATTTGGGAGCAGCCACGAAGCAGCCTCGGCCTCAGTCGTCTCTCCGTCCGACAAGTAGCGGTCATCGAGCAAGTTGACGGCGGCAGCATCAGATTTGCCCGAGTTCAGTGAGTCGTAGAACGGGGCCACCGGACTCTCTCGTGTCGGCGGCTGAGAGGGTTAGCAGAGTGAATTTCTCGGTCGCACGTGACGCAGAGCGTGGCGTCGTCGGCCTTGCACGTGACGTGGGCAGGAGCTTGCTCGCACACCTCGCACAACCAGACCCGCGCGTGGCGCGAAGCGAGCTTGTTGGCTGCGTGGATCTTTGTATCGCAGTTTTGCACAGGAAAGCGGAGTCTGCTCGGCAGAACAGAGTCGCCGTTGCCGATTTGCACGAGTCGCAGAGCTTCGAGGCCATACTCGCCATAGCGCTCACCCTTCCTGCACTGTAATTCGATCTGTTCTCTCTCTCTCAACATTATGGGTATGTGTGTCTATCTGGTGGGCCCTAGATATCCGGACATTAGCTAATGGCTGAACGACACGCGGAAGAAGCCTAGCCAAAAATAGGGATTTGTCCCGTTAACGCTAATTTGGTATCTGTGTGAGTTTTAAAAAAAGAAAAAATCCATCTAGTATTAATTGTAACATTTATTATCTATTTTAATGATAATCTTTTTTATGAGCCCATTTTAATATAAGGTAACTTTTTTATGCTTAAATGCACAAATTTTTATGCCTAAATGCACAAATCTTTATTAAAGTTTTAACAAACTATATTATTTTAAGATTATTTTGTCCTCACCCTTTTAAAAAAAAAAAAAATCTTTTATTAATAACTCACACACCCTACATATGTCCGTGAGGTTTGAACCCGTGATCTTAAAGTTGTCAGTTAAACACCTTAACCAACCAAACACGGCTCACCGACATTTTGTCCTCACCCCCTTAAACATGCATAGAGAGAGAAAATGAAAGAGAGAACTTGGTCGGAATCTCACCGACTCCAACTCCGGTGACCGCAGCCAGACTCCGGTTACCGGAATTTCCCCTGTAACTAGTTACTGACCCCCAATAACCAGTTACTGACACCCAGTAACCAGTTACTGACCAGTTACTGACCCCCAATAACCAGTTACTGACCCCCAATAACTGAGTAATGATTCTTAAAAGGTTATTGACCCCGGTAACTCAATTACTGACCCCCAGTACTCGAGTTATTGACCCTCAGTAATCGATTATTGACCCCCAGTAACTCGAGTTATTGACCCTCAGTAACGATTATTGACCCTCAGTAATCGATTATTGACCCCCAGTAATCGATTACTGACCCTCAGTAATTGAGTTACCAACGCCCAATAATCTGTAACTGACCCATAATCATGTTAAAATCTTCAACAGTATCTTCAATTCATTGACCAGCCACTTAAAATCTCTTACCTCTTTCTTGACCGACCTTCTTCCGGCGACCGATCGACGACGCCGATCGCGACACCAACCAACAACATTTTGAAAACGAAGATGTACTATGGCGTCGCACGGCTCCAACTCCCTCACGCACCTCCTCTTCCCCGTCGTCCTCGCCAAGTCTGTAGTCCGCGCGGAGCGGCAACAAGCTCCTGGAAGTGGACGGCTCCGACTCCCTCATGTGCCTCCGCTTCCCCGTTGTCCTCGCCAAGTCTGCAGTCCGTGCGGAGCGGCAACAAGCTCCTGGAAGTAGACGACTCCGATGATGACGGTGTCCAGATCGAGAAGACGACACTAGATCCTAGCTCGTTTGATAGCGAATCTGCCGAGAGAGAGAGGCCAGATCTTTGCGAACGAAGGGGTCGACTTCCTCGCCATTGAAGATGGCGGAGGAGAGGAGGAGTTTCGAGTTTCTCGGTAAGTCGCCGTTATCGATGGCCGCCGCTGAGGTTAGAGAGACCGACGAGACCTTTCATGGCGTGATTGCAGCGGTAATGGTGAGGAGAGAGAGAGAGAGAGATGATCGGGTGAGATGTGAGTGAGATGAGAGAGATAGTTAGGTCAGTTTTTGAGTAAAAATGTATTTTCAATAAGATTCATTGAAATGAGCTACTCAATCTTTTTTTCATTGAAATGAGGTTTATTTTCTCTGTTTTTGTGTATTTAGGCATTTTTCAAAAAAAAAAAACTGCTGTTGTTGTTGTATTTCGAAAATAATCAGTTTTGAATTAAAATAGTTTTGTGTTTAGTAAATATTAGTTTTAAAAGTGCTGTCAAGACAACACTATTAAACCATTAAAGTAGAGTGTTTTAAAGTAAATATTAATTTAAAAGTTTTACAGTGTTTTTAATGACAACAACTGCTAAAAACCATTAAAATATTGAACGACAGTGCTCGATAATTCGACGTTGTCATAAAATAAAAAAACCCTAAGAGCGGTGGAAGGAGAAGCCCGATTGCATTACAACCTTCGTCTGGTGGCGATCTCGGCATGGGCCTCGCCTACGTTGCTCGGTCTGCTGTCGGACGGGGATTCTAAGTGGAACGATTGGAAGGGATGATGCTGAAAGGTTTTGGTGGCTGTTTGTTTTCGTTTTCAGGTTGAATATCTGAGATGTGGCGGCCATTTTTTGCACAATCGGAGGCCTTGTTGCTTTGCTTCTTGTTTTTCTGAATTGACGACGGCATGGATTGGGATGGAATTGGAGGTGGCAACGTCACATGGGAAGGAGATCAGGGTCTGTTTCTCGTGAGGGAGTTCAGTGCTCAGATGCTTTTTGCGCGGCTTTTCGTGGCGGAGGATCCCATGGCAGAGGATGCGAGTGTGGCAGTGTTCATGGGGACGATTTCGGGGCGGGTGAGCAGGGCAGTGTGGTTGCGGCGGCGGAGGTCGAAGAAAGTGCAGTAATGGTCGCACATTGATGGAGGGTGGAAACTGGATCTGGGCTCAAGCAGGCATTTGGGCTTTGTGGGCTTTCTCTTGCAATTGCTAAAATTGTGGGCTAGGGTTTGCTCTAAGCCTATTACTAAGTGTTTAGATTTATCTATTTACGCTAAATCCTATTTTAGGAACTTAAACATTTGTGTGTCTAATTGCTATGCTTTTTATAGCTTGATTAGGTTCACTTTTTCTTTTTTGGATATAAGTTATCATTGAATGTATAATGATTGGTGCTAGCATGTCAAGTCCTTAACTTATCCAAGATATGACGAGGGAAGGTATCAATGTCATTTTGTCTTGCGTTATATGAATGAATGGTCTATGGGCTTTCCATCAAAAAGAAAAAAAGAAAAAAACTATGATTGCAGCTTTTGAAAAGCTATTGCTAGTGATGTATTTTAAAAAAACTGTTTTTATGCAGTTAACTAAATTCTATAAAATTTAAAAATTCGAATAGAAGTTGATTTTTTTTTAAATTAAAAGTGAAGCTATACCAAACGAAGCTTTAGACATTGTGGTGTCAAACACAGATAGATGCCAACGTCAATTACGGTGGTATCACGAACAAGTGATGGTCTTCGGTTGCTATCAGGTCTCTACCTTGGTTGCACTCTATTGGCAATGCCATGCGAAGAGTATAGGAGATGGAGCCAACAATGATAGTTGCGACTTGCGAGGCTCCCGATGTTTTTTTTTTTGTGAAGGCTCTCGCTCTGACATGTTGTGCGAAGAGTACCATGGATGAATGATAGTTGCCACCCGCCACTGAAATCGGGTTCGCCAGCGAAGGCCACCATAGAACACCGCGGTCCAAGACAAAATAGTGTTAAAAGAAGTGCTTCAAATCATTGCTATTTGAATTGGACATGTTCTAAATACGTCGAGGCATTTAGATTTTTTTGTTGACACCGGACAAAATCAAGGAAAACCTTTGAAATTATTTTGATATTGGACCTTGGACATAATCCAGATCTCAGAACCAACATCCGCCAATCAGCACCAACCTTCCACATGCCCATGGTGGCTCCCTCTCTTGTACTGCTGTAGCTATGTGGATCCATCCCACGTTGATCCAAACTTGCGATCCCAATCAAACCATGGTGCAGCCCCGCCCTTCAACTAAGAAAAACACTCCCTTCAACTAAGAAAAACAGGCTAACAAGCCATCGACCGAAACAACTTGTCCGGTTGAACGCATCGTGCACCGGCAAGGCAAACAATCAACATCAGTGCAGTTGGACATGCGCTATCGCGCTTTGCGATGCACTCTACTTTTGTCTCCAGTTTTCTCTCATGGTTTTTTTTTTTTCTTTTGATATTCTTCAAATCCATATGTATAGAGTGGTGATAGTTTGACTGGTAGCGCCTTGCAAGCATTGTTCAACTAATAATATTTACAACTTTGAGGACTAATATTACTACTTTAACGACTAATATTACTACTTTCAGGACTAAATTTACAACATTAAATTTAATGCATGTCATACATTAACACACCATAACCTTACCCATTTTCTCTATGATGAAACAAACAAACATAAACCACAACATAATCATCTTTCAGCTTATCCAAATGAAACGCTAGAGACAGATAGGGAGAGGCACACTAAGCACCGTGTAGTAAATAAGGATGTCCTTTCTTAAGCATATGGACATGTACTCATCATATCACATATTAATGACTTATCCAACAAAGTAGCACTTGAAGTCTCATCCAAGCTAAGCAATATAAAACCCAAAATAAGGCACCAAGTTGCAGTTAAAATCCTGAGGTTTCAAGCCTAGTTTGGTACATCTTCTATTGTTTCTTTGATTTACCAAACACAATAAAATGTAGAAGTTTAGATAAAAACTGATTTTTTATAGTATGTAGAATCCAAATCTGCTTCTACTGACCTGCAGTTTCTTAAAAAAGCTTAGATAAAAACAATAAAATGTAGAATCTGCTGTTAATAAAAACACAAAAATTACCTTTTATGTCTTGACAACATTTTTAAAAGTACTATTTACCAAACAATATATTGTTTTAATTCACACTGATTATATTTACGGTACAGCAGAAACAATTTTTCAAAAAAACCACAGCAATCCCAAACTAACCCTCAGTTCTCAAATGCTTCCTTTCTTTATTTCATCAGTGGATGTATATTTATTAATGATTGCACCAGAAAGGTAAAAAATCCAATAGGATCTTCACATGACTGCTAAGAGAAGAGCGAAAATCTCAACTAGAAAACTTCTGACAGCTTAATATCACACTCCGTTAGTGACAAATACAAACAAAAAGGGAGCGAGCAGCACATCTAAAACTTCTACTTGGACTTATGCTGAGTCTGAGTATAACGTTGAATCCCGTAGATATCAACAATCCCGGGAGGGAAGACGGGATCAGTAGCTGCTCTAACAGCAACCTTTGCTACAGCCGTGACATTCACAGGAGGTGTAAAGAGAGGGCCCACTAGAGGCAGCTGGTTGAGAGGTCTTGTTTGTTGAAATAACTGCAGTTATTTAAACAAATCAGCTTAATATAATTTTGTGATATAAAAAAGAAGAAAAGCTTAATATAATTTTACCATAGAACTCCACTTTTAACCAAAGAAAGTGGAGTGTAATGAGTAAAATATCAATGTATCAACTAGAAAATAAGTGACACATATAGCACAGCGGAGTGCCAGAATCATTACCCTTCAAGAAAAAAGAAATTATGATTTTTTATATTTTTTATATTTAAGTTTCTTAAACTGTTCTATCAATGAGGAAAAGAAAAACTGAGTCTAAGCCTAGAATAAATGGCCAATAACAGAGGTAACTTGCTCAATGATGATTATGAGAGTTTATTGATTTTCAAACCATGTTCGCGAAGAATATGTGGCCCTTTTTGGGTTAATATTTTTTACCAGAATTTAACAACCACTAATTAGCAGGTTCTGGCATAAATGGGCAAATGTATGTGGCATTACTATATGTATCATATGAATAATTATCAATTTACCATCTCCAGCGGAGAACCGATTACACCAAGAGGTAACTTTATGCTCCCAACACTTCGAGTCCCGTAAATAAATCCAGGCCTCAAAATCACTCCTGAAAGGATAATGAGTAACTTAGTGCTTTAAGAAGATGATGTATTGGAGAGGCAACATGTAGACATTGCCAGACAAATAGTTTCATGAAGGTATTTAATTACTTGATGTGAAATTCAAGTATTGGTATCTAAACCGTCTCAAGCAAGGTTATCAACATATATCACAGATGAACTGCTAGGCATGAGAATGCTACTCTGAAACGGTAAGAGAGCTTACCTCCGTAAGGGAATTTGGTTAGTATCTCTGTTTCAGCAGCTCTCTGTATTCAACAAGATCAAATAAAGAATCTTTCTCAGATAACAATAGAATTAACATATGTGGTCATCAGCAAACTCATCATGATGATTCTTACAACCACAGGAAACTGACCATGCAGTGGTAAAATCAAGAAAGCTAAAGCTCGGGGCATTTGTCTTTAAACTTATAAATACTCTATGACCTAATAACTAACTTTACATGTTATATGCCCCTTTACTTTGAAAAGAACACTCCCTTCAAACAAGAAGGAGTACTCTAGACCCAAAAAAAAAAAAAAAAAAAAAAAAAAAAAGAAGGAAAAAAAATACAAGAAATGTTGTGAAAAGATCATGAACAAATGTAAACATTTATCAAGAGAGTCCTCAAGCATTGAAAAGTGAAAATTCACATCCTTATAAAGTACAAGTAAACTCATAGACAACATACCTTTCCCTCATAATATCCTCGCACCAAGTAATTTGCCAAGCCAAAATCAGCAGCAGAGACATACACAAATCTTTTCACACCTATCATTCAAAAAAATAAAAAAATTAATGTACAACACCAAAGATGTTGCCAAATAGACAAAGCAATTTTGAAACGTATATGAGTATGTACCATGCTCAGAAGCTGCTCTAACTGCATTGATGTTTGCAGTCCCATTAATCTTATACATGTAAGAATTGGAGCCAAAGCCACCAACACAGGATATCTAGGACAAATAAATTTAATCAGAAAACAAACAAAAATCTCCTATAGGAAAAGCAAAGCAACACCCTTTCCAAAATCAAAGAGAATTTCAATGCTAATAATATCATAATCACAAATGGAACCATAAACGGAGTTTTCAGGGGGAGCACAGGAGAACCATATATCAGGTGGATACAGGGGGTGTCTGTGTGTGCATGTACTTATTGGTTAAATGGGAATCAAGTAAAACAGGGTATTGAGGGACTGCATACAACAGATGTGACACCGTTGAGAGCAACCTTCCATGAATCAGTTGATAGAAGGTTCCCTGGAAAAGGAAATAATGGTTAGAGGCATGACACAGACAAAAGAATGAGCAAATCAATAAACACACTATGCAAGAAAGCAAACCTTGATACCAGGTCACATTGTTGGCCCATGAATCATGTAACTTTGACTTGCCAGACCTGTGACACAAAATAATAACATATAGAATTAAGATGGTATGCGAAATCAAACAAACTAATCAGTTAAATGGGGGATGAGCAGAAGCTGCTCAAGACAACAGAATTAAAATAGCCAATGAAGTAAAGAAAATCTTAAATTTTGATCAATGCGCCAAACAGAACCAGCAGTGCCTAAGAGAGTCGAGCCTTGTGAAAATCCCAGTTATGATTCCTGCTACTAACATGAAGCACTATTATTACTTCGTTTCAAATAAAAACAATTTCTAGTATGTCTGTCTATATGCCATTCACACTCCATATAAAATACATAAATAACTGATTGGTAGACGTTCAAGTATTATATGGACACCAGAATACCCGTATACTAACCTATTGTTTTTTTACCGGTGCTGAAATTAAAGCAACTTTATAGTGACAAAACTCTATTCTTAGAAAATATTCAGATCGCTTCAATACCTAAACTTTCCGATACTAGTGGCCTTGTGAAAATCCCGGTTATGATTCCTGCTACTAACATGAAGCACTCTTATTACTTCGTTTCAAATAAAAACAATTTCTAGTATGTCTGTCTATATGCCATTCACACTCCATATAAAATACATAAATAACTGATTGGTAGACCTTCAAGTATTATATGGACACCAGAATACCCGTATACTAACCTATTGTTTTTTTACCGGTGCTGTAATTAAAGCAACTTTATAGTGACAAAACTCTATTCTTAGAAAATATTCAGATTGCTTGAATACCTAAACTTTCCGATACTAGTGAATAACTCTTCAGCATCAAATGGAAAGGAAATAAGTTATACCTGCTCAGGCTAGCACAGACAGTCCATGATCTAATGCTTCTTTACAAACATGTGAGCCAACAAATCCATTTCCACCCAACACAAGCAACTGAAGTAAGATGCATACAAACAAAAATTAAAATGATAGCTCAACAGCAAACCTATATAGCCTACAAAGCAAGACAGTACCTTCTCTGTTGGAGGAGGGGGGACTTGAATAGTCTCTGCTTCCTCAACTTTGAAGGGCCCATCAACCTTATTAGAGTCATTTGAGAAATACCTCCCATTTTTAGGTGCAGTCATGATACTACATTTATAGAAATGAGAGAATGAGAACAGATAATACCACACTAGGATACATGTTTTGGATAAGTAGGGAAATAGTGAGTCACCCAATACAAGTATATAACTATTATCAAGAAAACTTTATATACTAAGAACTGAGATGTTTACAGTAAATAAATATATGATACCAACTTATTCCAAAGTATAAACTTTATATTGAAGAAGAATTTAACTGAACAAGAACATGTGAAGCAAAGGAAGTAGTTGAACATTTACAATCGACTATTATGATCCTTTAAACGACATAAATATATATTACAAAGACAATAATTTTTTAATTTTTTTTAATTTTATGGTTAAACACCTTAATATGCCGTACCCAGAAATTCAACAATGGAATCATCACATAACTTCATGTAATATTGTAATAAGTCGTATGGAATCAATGAAAGATTCATGGTAAAATCTTTTCATGATGCATTTTTTTTTTTGGCTGATAATGATAAAGAGATAAAATGGTATACACTTTTCGACTAAAATTTAATATTATTAGTTCATTTGATTACGCTTGACAAAAATAACATACAGTGATACAACAGTAATACATATTCATGAACTGATAGAAGATAAATTTGTGAAGAAAGCCCAAAAACTATACTTTGACTGAAACTTTGATTGAAATTAGAGTTTTAGAAATTTCATTACTATCCCAGTCATCGTCTACAGCCAAACAATGGATTATGTTCATCAGAAAGAACAAAATCAATACCCTTAAGAACTGCATTCAAAGCCCAAGTAGCATATAAGAGAATAAAAATCGACTCGGAAAAAGAAGAAGAAGAAGAAAAACATACAAGGGCCTGGGAAGTGATGATCTTGAATGGATCAACCGCGAGATGACCGTCCTCATTTGATATTTCCGTTTCCACACAATGCTTTCTTCTTGCTTTTTTCTGAAGATTTCTCCGATTCAATTTCTCAATAAATGCCCGGAGCACGAGTAATCGGAAAAGTGTAGCTTCTTCTCGCAGACGACTGATTTGGTATAAAGAGTGAGTTTGGGAGAGACAACGTACCACAGATGGCGCGTAAAGGCAATGGACATGTGGTTCATTAACGGCCAAGAGCTATTACGGAGGAGGAAGCAAGTCTAGATGGTGAACCACGCGCCTGGGGACTATTCTACTTTTTTTTTCTTTTTTTTCAATTGAAGATGAAGAAAAGTAAAGGACAACCTTGTCATCTCGAATAACAAAGTCAACAATGTTCGGGGTGGATTTTTTTGGTCCTTCGAACAATCGTCTGCGAGCGTGTCAACACCTTAAGGCGGTGAGCGTTCGCGCGCTTCTTTTGCTTTCTCTTCAAGTGGCTGTGAAGAAGGACGGTCAACTATGCTGCTAAGGCTCTTTTACAACGATCTAGGATAGATCCTTAGGATTCACTCAGTACCAAAATTAAAAAGATATTTGTTAGAGAGGTGAATCTCTAACAATAGGGGCAGACTTGTGCTTGTGATGAGGCTTTATGAACTGGGGGCGGTCTTTGCCGACTGGCGGGCTTTCGGTGGTGCTCCATGGTGATGATTTTTTGGTAGATTGGGTGCTCCTGGGGAGGCGTCCAATTTGCAGATATGCTAGGGTTTGTTGAATTGTGTGTCCTTGTCTCATTCACCTTGAACCTATATATATATATATATATATATACAGTTTCTATCCAGAGCGAAGCTTCGCTCTGAAATTAAAATGTGAAGTTCCTTGTTTGACTCACTTTTCGATCGTTTTTCCACATCTCTACCATTCAGTTTATTGATACTAATGCATAGATTATTCATGCAAAATTTTATTTAAATTGATGATCGTTTAGGTACCGAATTAGGTTAAATCAATGAATGGATCATAAACCTATCTAACCAGAACTGTTTGTGTAAATCACGATTATGAACACCCAAACGATCATCAAATTTATTAAAATTTTGTAGGAATGATCTATGCATTAGTATTAATAAACTGAATGGTGGAGATGTGGAATTACGACCGAAAAGTGAGTCAAACAAGGAACTTCACATTTTAATTTCAGAGCGAAGCTTCGCTCTGGATAGAACTGTATATATATATATATAGGTTCAAGGAGAATGAGACAAGGGTAGGGTTTGGAAATGACTTGTCCCCGAAGCAATCAAATCTCTAATCAGATCAGGAAAGATACTTTCCTAGTCGAGCTTTGAAATAAAATCTCTGAGATATCATGTAAATCTTCCGCCATATTACCCAATAGAAAAAGGAAAGATTGTACAAACATTTGGACCGTAATTATTGGTCCATGAGCTAACTTATTACAAGATAACCAATATATAAAATTGGGCCCAAACATTGCCCCCATGCCTCGAAATCTAGTCCTGGTTAACAACGTGATTGAAGAGAGCTAACCCTTCATTTCTCACAAAACGTATCTTTTAACCCCCAAACGGGTATAATTGTAAAATTGCCAACCAAGAGCTCACTTCACGAAGATATGCGATCGGGTCTTTTCCAAGCCAAAATGCAATGTTTCGAAGAACTCTTTTAGTTTTTTTATAAACCCTAAACACTTCACTATTTAGACATCGAAACCCAGAAATTGCTCCACAAAATCTGACTGTAAAGAATGCTCAAGAATTCAAAGCCAAAATGTTTAGCCTTCGACCCTATGATTTTGCAACCAGATCCAGCCTTAAACTCTTCACAGATGCTACAACGGATTTAGGACCATGGATGAACCCAATACCACCTTCGATCTACGAAGGTTATCACCATGCAACTCGAGTCACAATTTTAGCCTTTAGAGATTATGCAGCAAACTTTCAGAAATGGCAGATAAGCCATCAAGCTGTGAGGATAGGATCTTGGCCACACCCATCCATGCGCATGCTCCTTGGTACCAGAATCGCAGAGCCTTGGATTTAGAAAGATAGAAACAGGTTGGTATCGCAGATGCGATTGATTTAAGCTTTCAACTACAGAATACATGGGCGAACAGAGCTCCAATGATGGCGGCATCAACAAGATTGGTTTCTTTGAGTTTCTGGAGGTCTAGAATCTTGGTAACTTCAAAGTACATGGATTAATAGCCTCTAGGTGGAGATTTTGGTCGAAACGAAGCGGAACTTTTATACTCAAATCCGATTGAGATTTACGAGTTCCGTCAGTTAGAGAAGTACAATGAGATCATTATATTATAACATAAAAAGTTTGGTTAAAATAAAAGAACATTCAAATTTGGCCGAAAATTCATGTGTTATAGCAAGAGATTTTAGCCGAAACAAAACGGAACAAGTATACTCAAATCCGATTGAGTTTTTCGAGTTCCGTCAGTTTGAGAAGTACCTTGAGATCATGATCTGATAACATGGAAAGTTTGGTTAAAATATAAGAAGTTTGATTCAAATTTGACCGAAAATTCGTGTGCTATAGTAAGGGATATTGGCCGAAATGAAATGAAACTCGTATACTCAAATCCGATTGAGATTTTCGAGTTTCGTTAGTTCAAGAAGTACGTTGAGATCATGATCTGATAACAGCTAAAATATAAGAACATTCAAATTTGACCGAAAATTCGTGTGTTAGGAAGGGATTTTGGCCGAAACGAAGCGGAACTCGTATACTCAAATGCGATTGAGATTTTAGAGTTCCGTCAATTCGAGAAGTACCTTGAGATCATGATCTGATAACATGAAAGTTTGTTAAAATATTAGAACATTCAAATTTGACTGAAAATTTGTGTGTTATAGTAAGAGATTATGGCGGAAATGAAGCGGAACTCGTATACTCAAATCCGATTGAGATTTTCGAGTTCCGTTAGTTCGAGAAGTACCCTGACAACATGATATGATAACAAAAAAAGTTTGGTTAAAATATAAGAGCATTCAAATTTGACCGAAAATTCGTGTGCTATAGCAAAAGATTTTGGCGAAAATGAAGCGGAACTTGTATACTCCAACCCGATTGAGATTTTTGAGTTCCGTCAGTTAGAGAAGTACCATGAGATCATGATATGATAAAATAAAAGGTTTGGTTTGACCGAATATTGGTGTGTTAGCAAGGGACATTGGCCGAAACGAAGCGGAACTCGTATACTCTAATCCGATTGAGATTTTCAAGTTCCGTCAGTTCGAGAAGTACCTTGAGAGCATGATCTGATAACAAGAAAAATTTGGTTAAAATATAAGAACATTCAAATTTGACCAAAAATTTGTGTGCTATAAGCAAGGGATTTTGGCCGAAATGAAGCATAACTCATATACTCAAATTCGATTGAGATTTTTGAGTTTCGTTAGTTCGAGAAGTACCTTGAGATCATGATCTGATAACATGAAAAGTTTGGTTAAAACCTAAGAACATTCAAATTTGACAGAAAATTAGTGAGTTATAGCAAGACATTTTGGGTGAAACGAAGCGAACTCGTAAACACAAATCCGATTGAGATTTTGTAGTTTCGTCAGTTATAGAAGTACCTTGACAACATGATTGGAAAACGGAAAAAGTTTGGTTAGGATATAAGAACATTCAAATTTGACAGAAAATTCATGTGCTATAGTAAGAGATTATGGCCGAAACGATGTGGAACTCGTATACACAAATCCGATTGAGATTTTCGAGTTCTGTTAGTTTGAGAAGTATCTTGATAACATGATATGATAACATAAAAGGTTTGGTTAAAATATAAGGGCATTCAAATTTGACCGAAAATTTGTGTGCTATACAAGAGATTTTAGCGGAAACGAAGCAGATTTTGTATAATCAAACCTGATTGAGATTTTTGAGTTTCGTTAGTTCGAGAAGTACCTTGAGATCATGATCTGATAACATGAAAAGTTTGGTTAAAACCTAAAAACATTCAAATTTGAACGAAAATTAGTGTGTTATAGCGAGACATTTTGGGTGAAACAAAGCGGAACTTGCAAACACATATCCGATTGAGATTTTGTAGTTCAATCAGTTACAGAAGTACCTTGACAACATGATTGGAAAACGGAAAAAGTTTGGTTAGAATATAAGAACATTCAAATTTGACCGAAAATTCGTGTGCTATAGTAAGAGATTATGGCCGAAACGAAGTGAAACTCGTATACATAAATCCGATTGAGATTTTCGAGTTCCGTTAGTTCGAGAAGTACCTTGATAACATGATATGATAACATAAAAAGTTTGGTTAAAATATAAGGGCATTCAAATTTGACTGAAAATTCGTGTGCTATAATGCGGAAACGAAGCGGAACTCGTATACTTAAATTTGATTTAGATTTTTCGAATTCCGTTAGTTCTAGAAGTAACATGACATCATGATCTGATAACTTGAAAAGTTTAGTTAAAATATAAGAACATTTAAATTTGACCAAAAATTCGTGTGCTATAGCTAGTAAGAGATTTTGACCGAAACGAAGCAGAACTCATATACTCAAATCCGATTGAGATTTTCGAGTTCCGCTAGTTCGAGAAGTACCTTGTGTCAAGACCCACCCCAAATTTTACCCTGAAACCCGAAGTAAGTCTTGTGGGGTCCACCTTCAAGGAAAATTTACCGAAAAATTCGGCATAACTTCTCTTGAAAATGGACAACCCTAACCTGAAAAATTCAAAGATAACACTCCTATAACAAACAACCGTCCTCAACTCTTGGAGCCACCCGCTCCCCACAATACAACCCAAAATGTCAAACTAACATAACAAACTTCACCCTTCGCATATTCGAAAATATATCATAAGTTTTAGCACACCACCGAAATATTATACAATATCCCCCTAGGGTAATCAGAGCTACTAAGGAACTAGAGGAAACAAGAAAATACATTAGTAGGTTAACAGGTAACCTACTGGTGAAAAGTGGTGGAGAAATGAGTAACTACGCCTCGTCTCCTACTAGTGCCAACTCGAACTCTGCAGATTTGGCATTTATAAAACGAAGGGCCCAGGGGAAAACATTTAAAAATATTAGAGTGAGTGGACAAAAATAAATTTAACAGAAATAATTATGCATTCCTAATTTAATTTCCATAGAAAATATGCTGCATGCGACTGTTCAAAAGTGCTCAACTCATAAACTGACAATTTCATGACTAGCCCCGGCTAGTCTCCAAAACTTAATAAAATAGAGCCTCTCAGGCTAAATTATATATAAACATATACATATATATATTTACATTCGTCAGATTCTTTGTATGAATTCTATGAAATAATTAAGAAAGATAGAAATTCATACAAGGCTACGACGCTGGCGTCTAACACTCACGTTGTGCCATAATGAAATTTTCCCTCATTATGACGGAACTAGACAGATGTATATACGTGCAAATCCCCTATATGAAAACCTAGACGAAAATATAAGAAAATAGTTTTCATATAGGGGTAAGACGCTTGACGCTCACGTCACACCATAATGAAATTTATCTCATTATGACGAAACAAGTACGTATGGCTAGCTATAATTTATTATACATACTATCCTCACAATATTCACATACATATTCACCGAAAATCTCATTTTCGGTAAGTCTCAAAAATGATAAAAATTGCCAATTATCTGAAAAATAATAAATCTCAGCAGAAGAATAACTGATCAACAATATAATGTATCGGATGCTTTTAAATTAAAACAAAGTCCACTCACAAATTAGGCCTAAGCCTGTTGTCGATTCGAGGCCTCTTCTGCTCGAGCCTCCTCACGTCCTGTTCCAAATATATAATTAATTTTCCAACTAAAAATCCAATATTTATACAAAATAGGCAATTAAACATGAGCCATAACCACGCTCATCATTGCCTAACTTCAATACGGTCCACACCTTAAATTAAAACAAAGTCCACTCACAAATTAGGCCTAAGTCTATTGTCGATTCGAGGCCTCTTCTGCTCGAGCCTCCTCACGTCCTGTTCTAAATATATAATTAATTTTCCAACTAAAAATCCAATATTTATACAAAATAGGCAAAATTAAACATGAGCCATAACCACGCTCATCATTGCCTAACTTCAATACGGTCCACACCTTAACACCAAAACCAACAACCTTAATTACAACATCCACAGATTAAACAACTTTAATCCAACTGCCAGGTTCTATTCTAATTAACCGCCAAAATACCAAACTTTGAAAAATCCCAAACATATCCAAAACTCTTCAAAAAATTCCAAACTTCACATCATTAGACTCCCCTTAATATAACAAATTTAAAACCATGAAAATCCCCCTAACAGCGGTGGCGCCGCCGTCTGCTCCGCCGGCAACGACGGTCGGCGACCTATTTCGGCGACCTCCAATGCTTACCAAATTTTAACAGCATCTTCCTCTCAACCCACTGTACAACTTTCCTAACTACCACAAACACCAATTTCAAGCCTAACTAGGTCAATCGAACAAACACAGTGAATTGAGACCTAGAGTTCCAATCAATGATCTCTCTTTACCTAGCACGAATCGCACCAAAACCTTTCAAGGGATTGAAGCACGGGAGGATGGCTTCCTTTTGAACCTAGCAACTCCAGCTATGGCGGCCAGAGGAGAGAGTTCCGGCGAGAAGATAGCCGGGCTTCCAAGGAGGATTTCCTCCATTCCGCGGCGTTGCAGCGTTGCTCACCAACCCAGGAAGACGACGGAGAGGACGACGGATTGAGCTGGACCAGTGCGGTGTCTCCGCTTGGCCGGACGACGGCGATGGGGCTCGGGGAGTTTTCGGCAATGCGAGAGAAAGAGAGAGGGTCGGGGAGAAGAAGAGAAGGAAGAGAGGAGAGAAATGGTTTGGGCCTCTAATCCCCAAACCGGTCCAACACCTTAATACCCACACCAAAAATAAACCCAACTCTAAAAATAACACCACAAAATAATACCCAAATAAAAATTACATTTTACTAGCTAAAAATTACCATTTTTACAGTCGTTACATTTTTCTCCTACGAATAATCCTCCAAAATAATTGTCCCTCAAAACTCATCTAGGGACCAATTAAACTATAAACTCATTGACGAAGACGGTAAAACTCTTATTAATACCAAGCTAGTAAATAAGGTAAAAATTTAAGGGTCGGGATGTGACACCTTAAGATCATGATCTGATAACATGAAAATATTGGTTGAAATATAAGAACATTCAAATTTGACTAAAAATTTGTCTTCTATAATAAGGAATATTTGCCAAAACGAAGCGGAACTCGTATACTCAAATCTGATTGAGATTTTCGAGTTCCGTTAGTTCGAGAAGTACCTTGAGATCATGATCTAATAACATAAAAAGTTTGGTTAAAACATAAGAACATTCAAATTTGAACGAAAATTAGTGTGCTATAGCAAGTAATTTTTTGATTGAAACGAAGTGAAACTCGTAAACACAAATCCGAATGAAATTTTGTAGTTCCGCCAGTTACAAAAGTACCTTGACAACATGATTGGAAACAAAAAAAGTTTGGTTAAAATATAAGAACATTCAAATTTGATTGAAACTTCGTGTGCTATGGTAAGGGAATATGGCCGAAACAAAGCGGAACTCGTATAATCAAATGCGATTGAGATTTTCAAGTTCCGTTAGTTCGAGAAGTGCCCAGACAACATGATATGATAACATAAAAAGTTTGGTTAAAATATCAGAGCATTCAAATTTTTCCGAAAGTTCATGTGCTATAGCAAGAGATTTTGGCAGAAACGAAGCGAAACTCGTATAATCAAATCCGATTAAGATTTTTTTGTTCCGTTAGTTCGAGAAGTACCTTGAGATCATGATCTGGTAACATGAAAAGTTTGGTTGAAATATAAGAACATTCAAATTTGACCAAAAATTCGTGTGCTATATAGCAAGGGATTTTGATCGAAATGAAGCGGAAAACGTATAATCAAATCCGATAGAGATTTTCAAGTTCCGTTAGTTCGAGAAGTACCTTGATAACATAAAAAGTTTGGTTAAATTATAAGAACATTCAAATTTGACCGAAAATTCGTGTGTTATAGTAAGGGATATTGACTGAAATGAATCGAAATTCGTATACTCAAATCCGATTGAGATTTTCAAGTTCCGTTAATTCGAGAAGTACCTTGAGATCATGATCTGATAACATGGAAAGTTTGATTAAAACATAAGAACATTCAAATTTGACCGAAAATTAGTGTGCTATAGCAAAAGATTTTTGGTGAAACGAAGCGGAACACATAAACACAAATCCGATTGAGATTTTGTAGTTCCTTCAGTTACAAAAGTACCTTGACAACATGATTGGAAAAAAGAAAAAGTTTGGTCAAAATATAAGAACACTAAAAGTTGACCGAAAATTCGTGTGCTATAACAAGGGATTACGGCCGAAACGAAGCGGAACTCGTATACTCAAATCTGATTGAGATTTTTGAGTTCCGTTAGTTCAAGAAGTACTCTGACAATATGATTTGATAATAGAAAAAGTTTGGTTCCAAAATAAAGCTTTAAATTTTGACCGAAAAAACCGTGTTCTATAGTAAGAGGTTTTAGGCTTATATCAAGAAAGTCTCATATACACTAATCAGATTAAGATTTTCGCATTCCGTCAGCTACTTAGAAAAGATGATTTGATAATGGAAAAAGTTTGGTTCCAAAATAAAAAATTCAATTTAACCAAAAAAAAACCGTGTGCTATAACAAGAGGTTTTAGGCCACGGTCAAGTAAGTCTCATATACACTAATCAGATTAAGATTTTCGCGTTCCGTCAGCTCGAGACGTATTTCAAAATGTTGATTTGATAATAGAAAAAATTTGGTTTCAAAATAAAAATATTCAATTTTGACAAAAAAAAACCATGTGCTATACAAGAGATTTTAGGCTGATATCAAGCCAGTCTCATATACACTAATCAGATTAAAATTTCGCGTTCCGTCAGCTCGAGATGTACTTAGAAATGATGATTTCATAATAGAAAAGTTGAATTCCAAAATAAAAACATTCAATTTTGAGTGAAAAAACCGTGTGTTATAACAAAAGATTTTAGGCTGATATCAAGCAAGTCTCATATACACTAATTAGATTAAAATTTCGCGTTCCGTCAACTCGAGAGGTACTTAGAACTGATAAATTGATAATAGAAAAGTTTGATTCCAAAATAAAAACATTTAATTTTGACTGAAAAAACCATCTGTTATAGCAAGAAGTTTTAGACTGATATCAAGCAAATCTCATATACACTAATCGGGTTAAGATTTTCGCGTTTCGTCATTTCGAGAAGTTCTTAGAAATTATGATTCAATAATCAAAAATGTTTGGTTAAAACTCAAGAATATTAAATTTTGACACGAAAAACCGTGTGCTATAATAAAGGGTTTTAGGCAGAAATTAAGAGGAACTCGTATACACTAATCTAATTGAGATTTTCGGGTTTTGTCAGTTCAAGAAGTTCTTAGAGATGATGATTTGATAATAAAAAAGTTTGGTTCAAAAATAACAACATTAAATTTTGACCCGAAAAACCGTGTGTTATAGCAAGCGGTTTTGGGCTGAAATCAAGCAGAACTCGTATACTCTAATCCAATTGGGATTTTCAGGTCCCGTCAGTTTAAGAAGTTCTTAGAGATGATAATATGATAATATAAAAAGTTTGGTTCAAAAATAACAACATTAATTTTCTGACTCGAAAAACCGTGTGCTATAACAAGCGATTTCGGGCAGAAATCAAGCAGAACTCGTATACTCTAATCCAATTGAGTTTTTCGGGTCCCGTCAGTTCGAGAAGGTTTAAGAGATGCTGATTTAATAACAGAAAAAGTTTAGTTCAAAAATAACAACATTCAATATTGACCCGAAAAAACGTGTTGGTATGTAGCAAGGATTTTGGGCTGTAATCAAGCGGTACTTGTATACACTAATCCATTGAGTTTTTCAGATTCCGACAGTTCGAGAAGTTCTTAGAGATGATGATTTGATAATAGAAAAAATTTGGTTGAAAAAGGAGAACATTCTATTTTGACCCGAAAAACCGTTTGCTTACTAAATGATTTTATGCCGTAATCAAGCGAAACTAGTATACACTAATCCAATTGAGTTTTTAGGGTTCTGTCAGTTCGAGAAGTCTTTAGAAATGATGATTTGATAATAGAAAAGGTTTGGTTCAAAAAGAAGAACATTCTATTTTGACCCGAAAAGGGTTCTCGGAAGAAATCAAGCGGAACTCCTATACACTAATCCATTTGAGATTTTCGGGTTCCGATAGTTCGAGAAGTTCTTAGATATGATGATTTAATAATATAAATGGTTTGGTTCACAAATAAGAACATTCAATTTTGACCCGAAAAACCGTGTGCTCCAAGGGGTTTTAGGACGAAATCAAGCAAACCTCCTATACACTAATCCAATTGAGATTTCGGGTTCCGCCAGTTCGAGAAGTTCTTAGAGATGATGATTTGATAATAGAAAAGTTGGTTTAAAAAAAACAACATTCAATTTTGACCAGAAAAACAGTGTGCTATAGTAAAATATTTTAGGATGAAATCAAGCGGAACTCGTATACACTAATGCATTTGAGATTTTCGGGTTCCGTCAGTTTGAGAAGTTCTTAGAGATGATGATTTGATAATAGAAAAGTTTGGTTCAAAAGTAACAACATTCAATTTTGACCCGAAAAACCGTGTGCTATAGTAAAAGATTTTGGGATGAAATCAAGCGGAACTTGAATACACTAATGCATTTGAGATTTTCGAGTTCCGTCAGTTTGAGAAGTTCTTAGAGATGATGATTGATAATAGCAGAAGTTTGTTCAAAAATAACAACATTCAATTTTGACCTGAAAAACCGTGTGCCATAGCAAGGGGTTTGGGACGACATCAAGCGGAACACGTATACACTAATCCATTTCAGATTTTCGGGTTTCGTTAGTTCGAGAAGTTTTTAGAGATGATAATTTGATATTAGAAAATGTTTGGTTCAAAAATAAGAACATTTAATTTTGACCCGAAAAACCGTGTGCTATAGCAAAGGGTTTTGAGCCGAAATCAAAAGAAACTCGTATACACTAATGCATTTAGATTTTCGGGTTCCGTCAGTTCGAAGAGTTCTTAGGATAACGATTTTATAACAGAAAAAGTTTAGTTCAAAAAATAAGAACATTCAATTTTTACCCGAAAAACCATGTGCTAGTAAAGGGTTCGGGCTGGAATCAAGCGGAATTCGTATAAAACAAATCCAATTGAGATTTTCGGGTTCCGTCAGTTCGAGAAGTTCTTAAAGATGATAATTTGATAATATAAAAGTTTGGTTGAAAAATAAGAACATTCTATTTTGACGAAAAAAAACGTGTGTTATAGTAAAGGGTTTTGGAACGAAATCAAGCGGAACTCGTATACACTAATGCAATTGAGATTTTCGGGTTCCGTCAGTTCGAGAAGTTCCTAGATATGATGATTTGATAATAGAAAAAGTTTGGTTCCAAAATAAGAACATTCAATTTTGACCAAAAAAACGTGTGCTATAGCAAGGGGTTTTGGGCCGAAATCAAGCGAAACTCGTATACACTAATCCAATAAAGATTTTCGGGTTCGTCAGTTCGAGAAGTTCCTAGATATGATGATTGATAATAGAAAAAGTTTGGTTCCAAAATAAGAACATTCAATTTTGACCTGAAAAAACTGTGTGCTATAGCAAGGGGTTTTGGGCCGAAATCAAGCGGAACTCGTATACACTAATCTAAAGATTTTCGGTTCTTCAGTTCGTTTGAGAAGTTCCTAGATATGATGATTGGATAATAGAAAAAGTTTGGTTCCAAAATAAGAACATTCAATTTTGACCAGAAAAAACGTGTGTTATAGCAAGGGGTTTTGGGCCGAAATCAGCGAAACTCGTATACACTAATCCAATAACATTTTCGGGTTCTGGCAGTTCGAGAAGTTCCTAGATATGATGATTGGATAATAGAAAAAGTTTGGTTCCAAAATAAGAACATTTAATTTTGACCAGAAAAAACGTGTGCTATAGCAAGGGGTTTGGGCCGAAATCAAGAACTCGTATACACTAATCAAATAAAGATTTTCGGGTTCTGGCAGTTCGAGAAGTTCCTAGATATGATGATTGATAATAGAAAAAGTTTGGTTCCAAAATAAGAACATTCAATTTTGACCAGAAAAAACGTGTGTTTAGCAAGGGGTTTTGGCCGAAATCAAGCGAAACTCGTATACACTAATCCAATTGATTTTCGGGTTCCGTCAGTTCGAGAAGTTCCTAGATATGATGATTGGATAATAGAAAAAGTTTGGTTCCAAAATAAGAACATTCAATTTTGACCAGAAAAAAACGTGTGCTAAGGTAAAGGGTTTTGGGCCGAAATCAAGCGGAACTCGTATACACTAATCCAATTGACATTTTCGGGTTCTGTCAGTTGAGAAGTTCCTAGATATGATGATTTGATAAAGAAAAAGTTTGGTTCCAAATTAAGAAATTTCAATTTTGACAAAAAAAACGTGTGTAGTTAGAGATTTTAGGGCCGAAATCAAGCGAAACTCGTATAAACTAATCCAATTGACATTTTCGGGTTCCGTCAGTTCGAGAAGTTCCTAGATATGATGATTGATAATAGAAAAAGTTTGGTTCCAAATAAGAACATTCAATTTTGACCAAAAAAACTGTGTGCTATAGTAAGGGGTTTTTGCCGAAATCAAGCGAAACTCGTATAACTAATCCAATGACATTTTCGGGTTCTGTCAGTTCGAGAAGTTCCTAGATATGATGATTGGATAATAGAAAAAGTTTGGTTCCAAAATAAGAACATTCAATTTTGACCAGAAAAACGTGTGCTATAGCAAGGGGTTTTGGGCCGAAATCAAGCGAAACGTATACACTAATCCAATAAGATTTTCGGGTTCTGTCAGTTCGAGAAGTTCCTAGATATGATGATTGGATAATAGAAAAAGTTGGTTCCAAATAAGAACATTCAATTTTGACCAAAAAAACATGTGCTATAGTAAGGGGTTTTGGGCCGAAATCAAGCGAAACTCGTATACACTAATCCAATTAACATTTTCGGGTTCTGGCAGTTGAGAAGTTCCTAGATATGATGATTTGATAATAGAAAAAGTTTGGTTCCAAAATAAGAACATTCATTTTGACCAGAAAAAACGTGTGCTATAGCAAGGGGTTTTGGGCCGAAATCAAGCGAAACTCGTATACACTAATCCAATTGACATTTTCGGGTTCTCACAGTTCGAGAAGTTCCTAGATATGATGATTGGATAATAGAAAAAGTTTGGTTCCAAAATAAGAACATTCAATTTGACCAAAAAAACGTGTGCTTATAGAAAGGGTTTTGGGCCGAAATCAAGCGAAACTCGTATACACTAATCAAATGACATTTTCGGGTTCTGTCAGTTCGAGAAGTTCCTAGATATGATGATTTGATAATAGAAAAAGTTTGGTTCCAAAATAAGAACTTTCAATTCTCAATGTGTGAACAAAAGTTTTGGGCCGAAATCACCGAACCCTCCTAAAAACCTAACAATAAAACAGTCCAGAAGTTCCTAGAAAGGATAATAAAAGTTTGGTTCAAAATAAGAACATTCAATTTTGACCAGAAAATCGTGTGCTATAGCAAGGGTTTTGGGCGAAATCAAGCGAACTCGTATACACTAATCAAATGAGATTTTCGGTTCCGTCAGTTCGAGAAGTTCCTAGATATGATGATTGGATAATAGAAAAAGTTTGGTTCCAAAATAAGAACATTCAATTTTGACCAAAAAAAACGTGTGCTTAGGCAAGGGGTTTTGGGCCGAAATCAAGCGAAACTCGTATACACTAATCCAATAAAGATTTTCGGGTTCTGTCAGTTCGAGAAGTCCTAGATATGATGATTGGATAATAGAAAAAGTTTGGTTCCAAAATAAGAACATTCAATTTGACCAGAAAAAACGTGGCTATAGCAAGGGGTTTGGGCCGAAATCAAGCGAAACTCGTATACACTAATCCAATAAAGATTTTCGGGTTCTGTCAGTTCGAGAAGTTCCAAGATGATGATTGGATAATAGAAAAAGTTGGTTCCAAAATAAGAACATTCAATTTTGACCAGAAAAATGTGTGTGCTATAGCAAGGGGTTTGGGCCGAAATCAAGCGAAACTCGTATACACTAATCAATTAAGATTTTCGGTTTCGTCAGTTCGAGAAGTTCCTAGATATGATGATTGGATAATAGAAAAAGTTTGGTTCCAAAATAAGAACATTCAATTTTGACCAGAAAAAACGTGTGCTATAGCAAGGGTTTTGGGCCGAAATCAAGCGAAACTCGTATACACTAATCCAATTGAGATTTTCGGGTTCTGACAGTTGAGAAGTTCTAGATATGATGATTGGATAATAGAAAAAGTTTGGTTCCAAAATAAGAACATTCAATTTTGACCAGAAAAAACGTGTGCTATAGCAAGGGGTTTTGGGCCGAAATCAAGCGAACTCGTATACCTAATCCAATTGAAATTTTCGGGTTCCGTCAGTTCGAGAAGTTCCTAGATATGATGATTGATAATAGAAAAAGTTTGGTTCCAAAATAAGAACATTCAATTTTGACCAGAAAAAACGTGTGCTATAGCAAGGGGTTTTGGGCCGAAATCAAGCGAAACTCGTATACACTAATCCAAAAGATTTTCGGGTTCTGTCAGTTCGAGAAGTTCCTAGATATGATGATTGGATAATAGAAAAAGTTTGGTTCCAAAATAAGAACATTCAATTTTGACCAGAAAAACGTGTGCTATAGCAAGGGGTTTTGGGCCGAAATCAAGCGAAACTCGTATACACTAATCAATTGACATTTTCGGTTTCGTCAGTTCGAGAAGTTCTAGATATGATGATTGATAATAGAAAAAGTTTGGTTCCAAAATAAGAACATTCAATTTTGACTAAAAAAACGTGTGCTATAGAAGGGGTTTTGGGCGGAAATCAAGCGAAACTCGTATACACTAATCCAATTAACATTTTCGGGTTCCGTCAGTTCGAGAAGTTCTTTGATATGATGATTGGATAATAGAAAAAGTTTGGTTCCAAAATAAGAACATTCAATTTTGACCAGAAAAAACGTGTGCTATAGCAAGGGTTTTGGGCCGAAATCAAGCGAAACTCGTATACACTTATCCAATAAACATTTTCGGGTTCTGTCAGTTCGAGAAGTTCCTAGATATGATGATTGGATAATAGAAAAAGTTTGGTTCCAAATAAGAAATTCAATTTTGACCAAAAAAACCGTGTGCTATAGGAAGGGCTTTTAGGCCGAAATAAAGCGAAACTCGTATACACTAATCCAATTGACATTTTCGGGTTCCGTCAGTTCGAGAAGTTCCTAGATATGATGATTGGAATAGAAAAAGTTTGGTTCCAAAATAAGAACATTCAATTTTGACCAGAAAAACGTGTGCTATAGCAGGGGTTTTGGGCCGAAATCAAGCGGAACTCGTATAACACTAATCCAATTGATTTTCGGGTTCTGTCAGTTGGAGAAGTTCCTAGATATGATGATTTGATAAAAGAAAAAGTTTGGTTCCAAATAAGAAACATTCAATTATGACCAAAAAAAACGTGTGCTATAGGAAGGGTTTTGGGCCGAAATCAAGCGGAACTCGTATACACTAATCTAATAAAGATTTTCGGGTTCTGGCAGTTCGAGAAGTTCCTAGATATGATGAATTGATAATAGAAAAAGTTTGGTTCCAAAATAAAAACATTCAATTTTGCAAAAAAAAAACGTGTGATATAGTAAGGGGTTTTGGGTCGAAATCAAGCGGAACTCGTATACACTAATCAATAAAGATTTAGGGTTCTGTGGTTTGAGAAGTTCCTAGATATGATGATTTGATAATAGAAAAAGTTTGGTTCCAAATTAAGAACTTTCAATTCTGACCAAAAAACGTGTGTTATAGAAGGGTTTGGGCCGAAATCAGCGAAAACTCGTATAAAACTAATCCAATGACATTTTCGGGTTCCGTCAGTTCGAGAAGTTCCTAGATATGATGATTGATAATAGAAAAAGTTTGGTTCTAAAATAAGAATATTTAATTTGACCAAAAAACCGTGTGCTATAGCGAGGGTGTTTGGGCGAAATCAAGCGGAACTCGTAACCTAATCTAATAAAGATTTTCGGGTTCTGCAGAGTCGAGAAGTTCCTAAGATGATGAATTGATAATGAAAAAGTTGGTTCCAAAATAAGAATTCAATTTGACCAGAAAAAACGTGGTTTAGCCGNGCGAAAACTCGATAAAACTAATCCAATGACATTTTCGGGTTCCGTCAGTTCGAGAAGTTCCTAGATATGATGATTGATAATAGAAAAGTTTGGTTCTAAATAAGAAATTTCAATTTGACCAAAAAAACGTGTGCTATAGCGAGGGTGTTTGGGCGAAATCAAGCGGAACTCGTAACCTAATCTAATAAAGATTTTCGGGTTCTGCGAGTTCGAGAAGTTCCTAGAGATGAATTGATAATGAAAAAGTTTGGTTCCAAAATAAGAACATTCAATTTGACCAGAAAAAACGTGGTTTAGCCGTTTCCACAAGTTAGTTCCCTTTCATCTGATATTGTAGCATGGCTCTCTCTTTATATCTGCTTCTCTTCCCCCATGTCTGGTATTTAGTCTTATGGTTAAAAATTTGTATGTTCCATAGAAAATTTTACCTACTTTTGAAGTTGATAATCAGAAATTTGTATCTAATATGAAAGAAATAAGTATGCCTCTCCAGTTTGTGAGAAATTTGGCAGACATCAAATGTTTAGCAATTTAGTAAATTCGCTATGTCATTATGATTTCTATGGAAAGAACGACAATGCCATGTTGGTTTTTACTTCAATTTGATTCTTTTGGTGCAGGTGCTGAAGATGATGGTGGTTCCCCAGTAGATGTGGCCAAATCTTACATGCGGGCACTACCTCCGTGGGCATCTCCTTCAAGTCAGCATGGAGAATTGAGATCTACATCACCTCTAGGGTTGCAACTTTTTAATGAAGAAACCCCGTATTCACTTGGTGGAACTTCTGTCACTTCCAAGGTAACATATGATTTCTAGTAGTGTGTTGTTTTTGTTCTTTGGGTGTTGTGACTTGTAGGGCTTTGTCACTGCAGTAGAACTGATTACTATTTGAAGGCTACTACACCTTTACAAAATACCAGTCTTTGATTATTGATAAAAATGCATGTGACAGTCTCTTGCTCCCTTCCTATAAAAGATTGAGGTTGGAGATAGTGCAAAACTTGAAATTTATTTTTGTTATGAATTAAGTTTTTGAAATGAGGTAATGACTTTCTTGGAATCAGGAATAAATAGATTCTGGACATGGTATAGACTGGTATGTGTGACCATGAGCGTAAGCCATGTGGAGTTGCTGATTTTAGGAAGAGTGTAGTACCTTCACTGAAAAGTAAGAATGTTAATTAATGATGTGGTTACTGGGCCAGGTAAGATTAGAATAGCTTATCATGTAACTGATAGCTGGTGAAGTTGTAAAACATAGGCCTACACTGATGATGATTGATTCAAATGGATCCCCACTAATCTCTGTGTATTGAGGCAATGTTATGGATCCAAAGACGAGGCATTTGACAATTACGTCAAGGAACTTTTGAAAGAACAAAAATAAAGTATCTAAAGCAATTGGCAGATCCTTATTATATTAGTTAAGTATTCAAACCAATGGTGACCTTGAACCTAATATGTTTGTTTCTTTATTTCTGTTATTATTAACTGTGAGAAACAATGAACTGGCACATGTTTTCCATTTCCTTGGTTGTTAAGTTAGGGAAGAGAAACGAGGATATTTGTCTTTATTTTTAGATTGGTGTGTGTGATGTTCATGTGGTGCAAACTGAAATTTCAATGCAGCTGAAAAGAGACGCCCCTGCTACTGGGTCATGGAATATCCAGGAGGAAATACGAAGAGTGCGTACGAAGGCAACAGAAGAAATGCTTAGGTCTCTACCTTCCACGAAAATTGATTGGTCTGCATTTTCTCGGAGGAAAGAAGTACCTTGAACTCTTTACAAGATGGAAAGAAGAAGACGATTTGGGAGACAAACTTAAGAATCCTATAACAGCTGCAGGTTTAACTACGGACCCGCCTTTAGGCATAACTACAACCCATAGCTTTGACGGTATGTTCACTTTTATGATTTGAGTTATATGTGGTTTAATTACAGTAATATGTTGTCATCCGTAGTTGAACTGGCGTAATTTTTAAATGTAAAAAAGAGTCAAATGTAACCTGGATCCTCATTTGTCATTAATTCAGTTACGGAGAAGACACAAGATGGGCTGCAAAAAGAAGCTTTGACTAGTGGGACTGATCAGCCAGATGCAGTTATAGAAGGAACCATACAATGTAAGCTCCTTTCATACATTGGTTGCCAGGGTTTAGAAGCAAGCATTATGCTGTTCTTATTGTACAACTTTATAACTTACTATGCAATAACCAGTTCTATCTATTTCATCGTTCATACGAAATCCTTGTTGTATAAAGTTCCTTTTTTTTTTTTTTTTTAAAAACGTTTTATTAATAACTCACACACCCCTACATATGTCCATGAGATTTGAACCCGTGACCTCAAAGTTATCAGTTAAACACCTTAACCAACGAAGCCACGACTCACTGACATGCTACATGTCGTATAAAGTTCCTGCTACATGTTTTACTGTGTTTACATGAGTTCCCAATTTTTACACTTTGTTTGTTCCAGATTCAAAGGTGCATGACCAAACCTGTTCAACAACAGAAAAGATGCGACTGCCCATACCACTAATGGCTTCCCTTATTCAGAACCGAGGTTAGCATTTGTTGAACAAATTGCTCGGGGCTGCATCGTCCGCGTGTAAACTTAATGAGTTTGTTTCCTATATTGTGTAGAGAAGAAACCACTGTGCTAAACGGAGAAATAAATCAGGTGAGTTCAAGTCATGGGAAGATGGTCACAACTCTCCTTGTGGAGGAAACCTTTGAGCTTGACAAGGTCATCTTGGAGAGCAATGAAATGGATATTGATGGCATGACGGGCCCTGAATCTATGCCTGAGAATGCAGCCAGTGTTGAGGCATCAAAAGTGAATGTAAATGATATAGATGCCTCAAAGGACAATGATAGTGCTGCAAGTGGCTCTCAAAACAGTTCAAGTATGGCGGATGAGTTATCGCAGGAGCTGACCCAGTCTCAGCCGAAATCAATTAACACTGCGGTAGCCAAGGAAGAGGGCGTTGTTCAGAAGCCGAAGGCAAAACGAGTCACCAGATACAACAGGAGAGGCAGGCCACGGGGCAAATGACCGCTGAAATGCACCTTTGTATCTTAGTCTGTAACTTATTTGTACACTAGCCTCTGTAATCTGGCAAATTAATTATGTTTTTCTGTCTTGTTCTGTATCAGTGAGGTAGGAACTACTTGGGTATTTATGCCCTATTTAGTCCGTGTTTAGCTAAACTTAAGTTGGATACTGAGAATCATTCTCCAGAAGTAGAATTTGATCAGAATTGTGTAATCTGAAAACCCCATTGTAGGTGAGAGTCGAATTCTTTGAGTTGGGTTTTAACGCATCTTAACAATGTTCACTTCCTTTTTTTTGGTAATAACAATGTTCACTTCCTAGATATAATAGACTTTATGACATCAAAATTAACTCAATGGTGTGGATTTCCTTGATTGCTCGATCATATTTTCTCATCTCGATCGTTCGGTTTCGGTTTTTAGTTTTTATTTAAATCAATGAACCAACCGAATTTGTTCAACGTGAATTGTTAGTATTCATAATCGTAAATCGCAGTTTTGGATATGGCTGGAAATGTACATAGATGATGTTGTACCTAAAAGCTGAAATCATAAAGTAAGGAAATCCGCACCATTAAATTAATAAGGACAAAAATCACAAGTATATCCTTTTGGGCCTTGTTATATCACTCTTCTCAAAGCCCAGACACGGTCCATGGACCATTTACCGAGATGGCATCGATCTTCTACATATTTACGAGACTACCCTCTCCCGCAGTGATACAGAGTCACTCTCTCCTATTTTAGTTTTGCAGAGAAATCGGAGAACAGCATGGATGCGGAAATAGCGCAGAAAACGTGGGAGCTGGAGAACAACATAGTCCCGATGGACACTCCTCCGGCGATGAGCAAGACCGACCCTTCGGCCGACGCCATCTTCTACTACGACGAGGCGGCGCAGACAAAGTTCCTGCAGGAGAAGCCCTGGGTTAACGACCCCCACTTCTTCAAGCGCGTCAAGATCTCCGCACTCGCGCTCCTCAAGATGGTCGTACACGCGCGCTCCGGTGGGACCATCGAGGTCATGGGCCTCATGCAGGGCAAGACCGACGGCGACGCCATCATCGTCATGGACGCGTTTGCTTTGCCGGTCGAGGGGACCGAGACTAGGGTTAATGCCCAGGCCGATGCCTATGAGTATATGGTTGATTATTCCCAGACTAACAAACAGGTCCCTGCTTTTTCTCTCTTTTTTGTTTTTTGTTTTTTTTCTTATAAACCCTGATTTGATGTGGCGGTTTAGAAACCCTAATTTGCTGTTGTGGAATTCCTGCATTGGTTGTAATTGTTAATTTAGGAAACCCTAATAATCCTATTGCTACTTTAGATGGCCGAAATTCAGGGTTTATGGCTTTGTATGTGTTTGTTTGTATATCTGAGAAGCAAAAGGAATGAGCTTGCTTGTGAATGAATCACTATATTAAATATGGTGTCTATATAACCCTAGTTTTACTTGTCTGCTGAGATATTGAGTTACTAGGATTCACAGTAGGACTTATGCTAAATGTGATGCACATAATTTGTATTAGCTGCTTTAGTTGATTTTTTTTTTTAAAAGGTTGGCACACTTAGTGAGTGTGTTATTGTGTAGGTGGGGCGACTGGAGAATGTTGTGGGATGGTACCATTCTCACCCTGGTTATGGATGCTGGCTTTCGGGTATTGATGTTTCAACTCAGATGTTGAACCAGCAATTTCAGGAGCCCTTCTTGGCTGTTGTTATTGACCCAACTCGGACTGTGTCTGCTGGTAAAGTTGACATCGGTGCGTTCAGGACATACCCAGAGGGATACAAGCCTCCAGATGATCCCATCTCCGAGTATCAGACCATTCCTCTTAACAAAATTGAGGACTTTGGTGTGCACTGTAAACAGGTTACTGCCCATTTATCTCGCAGTTGTTTAGCTAAGGTTTTAGTTTGCTGTTGTCTTAGCTCCATTGCCATGTGTTTTCGCAGTATTACTCTCTGGATATCACTTATTTCAAATCTTGCCTTGACTCCCACCTCTTGGATCTGCTCTGGAATAAGTATTGGGTGAACACTCTATCTTCCTCACCTTTGTTGGGTAATGGAGACTATGTTGCAGGACAAATTTCAGATTTAGGTACTTCCTTAGCTGTTGCAACCTACTTGAGTACATTTTATTTCACACTTCTTGTAATGATTTAGATATATAGTATTCAAGCAAATGTTAAATCTATATCCTTTGCATTATGTAGCTGAAAAGCTGGAGCAAGCAGAGAATCATTTGTCTCATTCCCGCTTTGGACCATTAGTAACACCCACACAACGAAAGAAGGATGTAAGTCTCTAATCCCCATCCACCTCTGCTTTTATCTTTCTTTGTAGTTATATAGATTATTACACAAATATGCTAGAACTGCTTAAAGGAAAGTGTGTAGGGAAGGGGTTAGGGTGGAAGAATCTTATGGACATTAATCCCTCACATTCTCACATGTTTCTTTCAGCTAGTCATATAAGGCACAATATGACAGTCATATATTATCACCAAAAAAATTCAGCAATTATATCATTCCATGTGTATGTATGTAGTTAATGCAAACTTGAAGACTATGACCACAACTTTTTCTAAAATTAAGTTTGTGACAAACAACAAGCAAATGTTTATATCCTTCCTCGTCACATCATTTTGTTCTCCTTTTTGTTTTTTTTGTTTTCCTATGCTTTTCTCTCTTTTCTGTTGCTCTACGTATAGTCCATACACACACACACACACACTCACTAACAGGCTCTGTTACAAAATGGATGTTGTGTCTGGGGTTGACTTGCTTGTACTTTGTGCTGTTTTCTTGGTTCTTTTGCACTTGGCTGGCCACTCTTTTTGGAAAATGATTCTCCAAAAGGAAAAAGAATACTGCATTTGTTTGTATGTTTTATGTAATTTTCGCTGGATATGATGTTATGAGGATGCACCTGTTTATTTTTTTTACATTTCGCTGCTTATCAGTATGGTACCCATGCAATATTTTTGCACAATCTAGTCTGAGACTCTGAGGGATTTAGTAATTTAGATCCATATCAATTTGCAAATGAATAGGTGGTGAATTTCCATTGCTTACAGGGCATAGTTGCCATTTCTAACATCTTGTTACTGTTACTCACCCCTCAGTAAAAGTGCGGTTGCTAATTTTAGTGCTTTCATGAGTAGCAGGAAGAATCACAACTTGCTAAAATTACTCGGGACAGTGCAAAGATAACTGTGGAGCAAGTTCATGGTCTGATGTCACAGGTGTGCATATAACTTAATGGCGAGAGTTATCATACTAATAGTTAGTTTAAATCAAATCATCTCATTTATTAACTAAATTGCTCTTGTCTCTGTTTGCTTTAGGTTATCAAGGACATTCTTTTCAACTCCGTACAGCAATCCAACAAATCCAACACCGAACCATCTGACCCTGAGCCAATGATTGAAAGTTGATTTTAGCATTCTGGTGGCAGCAACAACTGATCCTTGATCATTTACATGTCTGAAGTTGAATTTTGATCAAATCTGGGTTACAGTTTATATACTGATATTTGAGTCCATTGTTGCCTGCTACGCTTTTGTAAATCCCTGAGGCTCCCTGCGGTGTTGATGGTGATTTTTAGGGATTGCCATTTTGCTAATTCTAAAATTTATATATCTATTATGTTTGGTGCGTGAGTGCGTGTTGACAAAGCAAACCGTTATATTGTGAGTAGGTCTTTTATCATTCCCTATGGTCTGACTAGGGTTGTTTTTCTTTACTTTAGCTTAGCCTTTTCAGTAATGGGTTAAACAATAAGCAACCAACTTCTCTTGTTTCTCAGTTTGAATGCCCCGAAAGGCACATCTTGTAAGATATGCAAGCAAAGCCTGCGGTGGTTGGTTTGGCCTTTCATAAGGGTTTAACAAAAATACCAACCGAAGCATCATATCTGTTTGGACATTACATTGTCATTGAGGCTCTGCTAGGCTTGTGCTTAGTTGCCAATTTAGCTAGAGATCCTAACAGATGGGTTTGGTACAGCATCATGTTTGGGTAGAAATAGAGAAAGGGTCCGAAACACATGAAAACAAAGCCAAGGTACAATCTGATAGACTGATACCGAATGCAACACTACGTGACATACAAAAAGAAGAAGAAAATGGATGGTTGGCAGCAAAATTTGGACGGTGATATGAAGGATGAAGGTGCAGGTTCATAGCATTAGTGGCTTTCACATGCAGAGATGATCAACACCCTCGTGGGTCTCTTTCATTTCCCTCCTCAGCTTCTCTCTTCTTTCTTGTTCTTCTTCTTCTTTTGCTGCAGAGATTATATGCGAGGTTTCAGTTGGGACCTCTTGTCACCAATACCCATCTTTTTCAAGTGTCACCATCCCACTATAGAGAAAAAGCCTTCAACAAATCTTGCCACTTTTTATCTTTGGTGGGTTTTGTGTGGACTCTCCAAGGCAAATCATGCCCTTCATGACTTTCCCCCAACTCCCTCCTCCTCTGCCTTCTCCATCTCTCTATGTGTCTCTCTCTCCCCACCATTTTGCTAGCTAGGATTAGATTCTTACAAGATAACAAAAAGGTTTGGTTCACAGGAATGGTCCTCGTGGTGTGTTTTAGCTAAGCTAGCTAACTAGATATCTAACCCTGTTTTTGTGTATGTAACTTTCCAGCACTTGTGACAAGTTCACATGCCAATAAGCCTCCACCACTAGCCTAGATATATCCCTAAACTAGATGGATTGTTTTTGGGTTGGCATGTATAACTCAAATTGTGGGGGGACATTTCATGAGCTTTCATATTAGGAGAAAGATATATATGCTCCACAATAAGTTGTGGACAAGTTTATATTGATTTGTGCTTCATATTGATGATCCATGTGATCCCACCTTAACTAGCTTATTTTATGCAATAGTCATGCCTGGTGATTTTTCCATGTCTTGGTGTACAATTTTCCTATGTAAGCAATTTGCATAAAAGGATAGGGAGATGCCTAGGAAATCCAAAATCATTCATTCTTTGTTTTCTCTTCTTGTTTTGTTTGGGCATAATCTAAACAAGATTGAGATGGCAGAATCAAGTAATCTTTACTGAAAATGAAATCTGAAGAAGAGGTTGAGTTCCACATCTCTCTCTATGCACTTTCTTAGGGAAATAGGTGTTTCATATATGAGAAAATGTATTACTATTTTGTATGGCGGGCAAAATTCTCAATTAGTTCCCTCTCCTATTACAAAGTCAAATTCAAGATGTGAGGACCCCGAATTTGATTTGGGACATCACAATCATTACTACATGTCTTAAGGAGGGTCACTAGGTCTTTCATTGGAACATAAGTTTCAAACATCAATACTATAATGAATGGTTAAGTTCAAAGTCACCTCATGCACTGCCCTGAAAAGCACTTGTTCAATTATTCTCACATATATTGCTGTGAATTTCTGGGGGAGGTTATACCAAGGGAGCTCTCAATTCATTCCAAAGTGAAGTGAAGGCGGGAAACTCGGAATTTTTTTAGTTGTGGGAAACAAGAATTGATAATACATAGCACACTAAAAACATTTTTATTCACATATACTCAAACTCAATTTGAACATAGAGATGGAGAAAAAACTTCAAAATTGACTTCAGTAAATGTTACATGATGAGTTCAACAACGACTAGTCTCCAAAACCTTAAACCCATGATGCAAGAGAGATTGGAGACTTTGTATCCAAAACCTCTAGAAATTTATCTTTTCGAACCTAAAATCCTTTCGAATCAATTTCCTAACACACATTTCAGTCGACAACCTCTTCAACTCGATCTTAAACCCCTTTCAAATCAAAGTTCTAATACACATTCTAAGCTCCGATACCGTATTAAACATCATTAGAATACTCAAAACAAGCCTATACAGTTACAGTCAATGTGTAACATGATCATAAAGAGAAAGGGTCACAAGGAATAATACTGTGACAATTGAAATGCTCAAACCACTTGCTAAGTGCGTTGTCTAATCCCCATCAACTGCTCCCAAAATAGTTACATGTAGGGACTCCATCGTTTCTACCATACCAAACCAAGAACATAGCTGATATAATCTTTGTAAAACCTTTTGCAGTTTAAAGGGTATATAATAGAAGGAAGACTCACACGCACACATGATTTTGGAAAGTCCATGCTACCTATGCCCCCATATGAGAACGAATCTTCTTGTCCTAGCTAGTGATGTGCACAAAAGCATTGGTGCCAATAACATTGGAGGCCATAATAGAATAGAGGGCAGCAGCTTCATCTTTAGCAGCATCAAGTAGCAGCTAGCAATTATTCTCTTCATGGGCATCTTTGCTTTCTGCCTTTCTTTTCCCACAATGACAGTACTACAGAACTCAAGCTTTACATTTCTGTGTTAATCTTAATCCTCTCTTATTTGGTCGTAAAGGGTAGAGGGTTTCCAATTTGAAGGGACCTAAATGAAGTAGGCGGGTCCTCTGGAATCAAAACCCTGGACCAGTTTCGCTATTCTAGGGTTTATTATGAATGTGAAAGATGCTGTCTAAAATGATCGCTGATATTAAACTCTAATTAATCTGGTTTTGCTAATCGCACAATGAGATTCTGGTCAAGAAGTTAACCTAACGAGCCGACATTTCCTGTGAAAGTTCGTTCTTATTCTTCTTCTTCTTCATCTGGTTCTGGTGTGGTACAAGTTTTCGTTCAATCCGGCCGTACGGACTTTCAGGATTCGACTGGTCGGAATTCAAAGTCAAGGAGTGGTTTGGAATATGAGTTGCTGAACGATCAACTTCTCAGCAAGTTCAGTGGCACTGTTGTTTCAATGACTCTACTGGTTTAGATTGAGAGTCAAGTCATGCAAAAGTATACTGTTTGTTTTTGTACACATCCATACCCAGATGAATATAATATTTCTCAGGAGAAGATTCTGCAGATTAAAAATCAAGAAAATGGCAGAGAATGGAAAAAAATAATTGTAAAAGTCATTTAGACGCTTCTTGTTGACTGCAAATGTGTTTTGTCTTTTCAGGCAGGCTTATAATATAGGTCTCGAGCTCGTCCCTTTCAGAGTAATCACCATTACTAATTAATCCTGCTGGTTTAGACCTGTACGTTTGTATCCCTCTAAATTAATTAAGTTGTCGCATAACCCACATTAATAATCAAACTCCATTCGCTTCATTTTTCACATGACCCTTTTTGGTAAAAATATTCACCTGAACACTCGCACGTAATTAAGCTTCCAACTAAAAAGTGTAGTTTCTAAGAGCAAAGAGATCCAAAGCACGAAGATATATAAATCGATCTAAAACACAAAATCTCTATAATAAGAAGGATGTGTCTGTTGCCGCTCTAATTGTCATTAATCTTACTAAATTAATTAAAGATATAGATGTAAACCCACGGTACCCACCTCCTTTCTCTTTTTTGTGTTTTTGAAACGTTTGATGTCGTTAACAAATACAATAAACTCTTATTCTCCTAAATCCCCTAATCCTAGTGATTTCATGTTCATCACCTTAGGTAAAAATACCAACGTTAATTTCCATAGGTAATTAGGTGTTATAAATCGAGAGTCCAAACTCCAAAAGGTTTGATGAGGCATGCATAGTTGTATGTACGTGAAAGGCTTGGCGACTTTGATATTTCAAGCTAGGTTCAAACATTCTTATCCTATAATTATATATGGAATATCATTTTCTGGTGTAGGCATTACCACAATCGTATTCGTAGGGGGTGTCAATTATCCTTTGAAATTTCTTCCCCAACGTACAACGAAACAATTACAACTCAAAATGAACACCCAACTGTTAATTTCAAGCCAAAACCAATTACGGCAGCATATTATATAGTCTGAATCTTTCTATATGTCAAAAGCATTAACAGTCGGTGTTTATGGTCATCTGCCTCGTGCAAATTCAGAAGTCTATGACAGTTTTTTTCTTCGGAATTGCCCTATCAATGAGGCCATGGAGCTCCCATCGTAGTCACAGTGATAGAACTACATACAGGATCATGAAGCAAAAGTTACAAAGAAACAATAAAAGTTGCATCTTGTTTAGTATGAGACGCTTTAACTATACTTTTAAGAAGCAACACATCACACCTTTGTAAAGCATTAAGGAACTAATTAGATATTTTAGCAAGAGCTAGCTAGCCAATTATAGATAGAAATTCTAATATCATTCGTGCATGACGAATGAAATGTCATAATCAAATCAAAGTTTAAGCATACTTATGTTAAATATCCCCTAACTAAATAGTTTTGACCTAATTCTGACATTAGCCCGTATTAACATTTGAGTCTTGACCTACTTATTTTTTTTCGGGGTTACGGGTATGAAAGAAATTGTAATGACACGACATATTTTATCCATTAGAGCATTATCGTTTGAAATGTAATTTATTAACTCCACCTTGCGTGTAGACATGTTTTCATCTTGGGAAAAAGAATAATAACAAATCCATCCACATTTCTACCCAAATCTCACATTTCATACATAATGAAGATATTTTATTCTTAATCTTACTCCAAGTAGTATAAGAAATGAAATCACTAGTCCTAGCTAAATTAGGTATCAAATCCCATTTGATATGTTCATTTAGTGGATTTGGTAGCCTCGTATTATAACAGTGATTAAATTAACCTAGATTTATTCCACAAAATACAATCCTAAAATCCCCCCAAATTTAAAATCATTTTGTCAGGGGACAAAATTATTGTACGGCTCAAGTAGCAGTGTACTTTAACTCAAAATTTAAATAAAATTTTAGGAATAATTAATCCAAAATATTACAATATAATGTTTTCTTCCTAATTTTTTGCCGAAAAAAGGGATCCAGTCATTCCGAAACGCCTGGGTTGAAATATCAATATAATAATATGATAAATAATAATATGCCTTCATGGACCAGCAAGGGTACGGAAGCTTCCTGCCTCGAGCCACCAGAGGTAGACGCGTGTCCCCTTTGAAAATCATATTAGTGGCTTATGGTATATATGCCACCCGTCTCCGTCTCCGCATGCGAGTGCGCGTTACCGTCACGCTCTGGTCCTAGGAAAAGTACTGTTTGGGTTGGGTAATCTAAACTTTTTTACTTTTTTTCTTTCTTCATCTTTTTACAAAAAGATACAGTATTTATTTTGTTGAGATTTGCATATTACCTGAATGGAATAATTGGGGTTTGTAATTGTTAATGTATTTGTTTCGGTTCTGGTTCCAATCATTTAAATCATTTGAGGAGAATAGTAAAATGGAAGGATATCAGGGTATAGAAAGAGCTTCGTTATTTCTAAATGAGTCGAGAAAGGAAAACAAATTAATGGTGCAAAATGTCTGCTATATATATAACTGTTACTATAAGTGCTTCAATTTTTAATTTCACGCCTAGTAGGATGATTAGCGCTTTCAACATAAATGATTAACAATTATAGGGCTAAATTACATTTTTTATGGGGCAAAAACTTACAGATTTACATGGGTGGGGAAGTTTTTTTTTTTTTTTTTTTATCAAAATAGGTCATCCTTTATTAGCTCAACAAGCAGTACAAAAACGATCCTCCTCAGTAAAGACGACAGAAAAAACCGTTTCGTATAAATTACTACAAATCCACCCAAAAAAGAGCAAACTATACTAGCAATCTCCTAATACACCCACCTTCTTGTATGAAGCGAAAAACAAAGAAATTATAGAACCCGGCTAATAAAATATAACCATAATACAAATGGATCTAGAAGTTGAGCGTCCTATCAACCCGAATGCGATTCATGAAGTTATTAAAGTGGCCATATATTATACATAGTTAAAGCATTTGACATGTGATGAGGGATTAATTCTCTGCCTTAAAAAGTATTTAGATTACCTTACCCATAGTTAAATATAAATCAAAATTGGTGAAGAATCATTTGGAACTGTGCTACCTAACCCAAAAAAGCTCCACTTTCATAGTGGAAAACTAAAACTCTACATGTGATAAATTAGACTCAACCCGTTACTAGTGTTATGGGATATGAATTTGTTCTTAAAAGTGGTCAACATATCCATTAGGTTACGGTTAGAACATGTGTTTGTATCGCTATATATATAGATTTAGCAGTTTAAAAATAAAACTAATATGGTCCGAACTTAGATTTAGCAGTTAGAGAAAAACTAATATGGTTGTATATAGGTTGATTCAACTTTAGAATAGTTTTAATGCTCGTGATCGGTCGTATCTAACATAATCTTTTCTTGTTGATATACAAACTTAAGTAAGAAACACTAACATATAATTGAGTGTATGAAATTTATAGCTCGCTTAATGAAGTATGAGGATGATGAAAGAAAATTCATTTAGTTCGGTAGGGTATGATAAATCTCTCGTTTAAAGGCCTTGCAACAACTAAGACTACCCATTATTTGAATATTTACCTTTAAATCCTAAAAACGAACTTTATTCACTCATATTATAAAACTATTCAACTCGTGATCTTAAGATAAAATTTATATAAATTGCTCAAAAAATAAAATACTTTACATAATAAAAAATACTTAAACGACAACATAACATTTTTCGTTAAAGTAGCGAAAGTTTTGTAAATGAGTAAATATCAAAATTACAGTAAAATCCATTGTTGTAAAATACGTCAGATCCATTAGTGCATTCGAAAAACCAAATATTTAAAATAATTTCATTTATTTTGGTTTCATCAAAATGAATGAAGACGAGCAATTTCTTGCTAGAAACTCTCAAAATCCGTTTGGACCATTTAAAATGAATTTGGCATCATACGAACGAAAGTAGAAATTTTTTTTGAGAATCCCAACCACACCCAAAAGCGAGATTTCCAATTAATAAGTCAACCATATTTAAACACCACCAAACGCCCAGACCTCATCTCCTTCCGATAGGTTTCCACATCTCATTTTACCACGCAAAGGCTAAACCCGTCATTTCCCCCCTCCCCCAACCCAACCAAACCCTCACGGACTCACCCTCCCAAGCCAATCCCTCACGCGCGCGTGGACTGTTCACACGCCAAGTGTTGGGTCGCGTCGGATAGGGCCCCACACCCCAACACCAGCACAAATATAAATGACGCTACTGAGCCTCGTTCATCTCTCTCCCTCATTCTTCAGTACTCCTCTCTCTCGCCGAAAACCCGGACCCGAATTCTGACCCGATTCGGCTTCTCTCTCTCCACCTAGACGTCGTTCTCTTCTCCCACCATGACTCTCGCTAGGGTTTCCTCACTATAAATTCCTCCATCGCTTCCTCTCTTTTCTTTCGTCAAAACCAAAAACCAGTCTCGTTTTAGCTTTGGAGCAACTCTGAGCTCAGCGCTCCACCTACTCCGCAACCATGAGCGGCGGCACCAAGGCCATCAGCCTCGAGGAGATCAAGAACGAGTCCGTCGATCTGGTATATAAAACTCTCTGTCTCTCTCTCTGTCTCTCTCTTTCTCTGTGACTCTGCTGCATGCGTTTGGCTCGCTCTGATGAAACGAAGCCAAAACGCTATGAGAATTTGGATCTGTGTGTGATTTCTGGAAATTTGTATCGCTTCTGGTTTGATGATACTGTTTGTTCGTTTCGGTTTTCGTTGTTGATGATGATGATCAGTACCAGTACACTCGTCGTTGATTTTTTCAGTCCTTTTATTCTCCGGCGTTTATTTTATTTGTTTGTTTTGTTTTTCGTTCTAATTTTGTACTATATTTTCTGGCTTCACCTAACAGAGATTTAGATTTGGAGTATCCGTAATTTCTTTTTTATTTTATTTTTCTGTTTTACTCTGCGGCGGTGACTGTTAAGAGAGTACTACGGTCACACACACACGAGCCTTTTCAGGTTTTCGTTTCATCGGAAACGGTGAGGCATTTTGGACTCTATTTTGGTGGGTCCGGAGACCCGGCCCGGACGCCTCTGTTTGGCTTAAATTCCAAGCGTTATTTGTTTTGGTTGCGTATCCCCAACCGTCGAAATAAAAGGCAAAAAGTAAAAAATAAAAAAGAAAATTAGAAAGAGGTTTTGATTTTGTTTTTTTGTTATGGAAAAATGGTTGTTTGTATGGTCTGAGCTTTTTGGAGGAGTGTGGTTCCGGTACGCACCCGTAAATCACATGGAATCAGCGGCTTGACAACGCTCGCTGCTTTTGGCTTAGAGAACATGGCTGGCTAGGGGAATATTTAATGACCTCACGCGCCCTTTTGAAACCCGTGTTTCATACGCACCCTGTTTTTTTATATTTTCTATATTTTGTTTCATGAAATAGTTTCTTATATTCTATTGGAGAATAAAAGTTTGATGGTGAATTGAATATTTCCTCATTTATGACCTGGGTCTGTGATTCGGGATTTGAATGTTTCTGAGTGAGTACCTTCCTTGTACTTCATGTGTGTTTTGATAAATTAGGTAGCTGCAGTATTTATTAGCAATCCCAATATATCAAGGCTATTTAATTTTCACTTACCATCTTGCTGGTCTTTTTAGTCAATAATGTAACATTCATGCTTGACTTTTTGTCCATGCAATCAGTCTGGGCACGAGTGCTTTTTTTTTCTTTCTAATTTCACATGAGCAGCGAGCTAAGTCAGATCTTCACGGCTGTGTCGTGAATAAATTGTTTGATTTCATGTGTAAAACTAATTTTCTGTTCACAGACAGCAATGTTTTGAATTAATCATTGACAATGACCTATTGATATTGATCGATCATCTGGATTTTTCTTGCTTAATGGGCGACTGTTATATTTCTGTTGGTAAACGTACTCTGGTGGCAACGCGGATTACCATAGCTAATCTAACTGAAATATCATACATCTGATAGTTGTAATGTGAAGTAACAATTCTGTTGCATGTTGATCGATCATCTGAAGTAACAATTCTGTTGCATGTAGTTAGCAACAATTCTGCTGAAAACTTTGTAATATGGCTCACTTGTGTGTATCTGTGTTTTGTTGACAGGAACGGATTCCAATTGAGGAAGTCTTTGAGCAGTTGAAATGTACAAGGGAAGGTCTTACCTCGGACGAGGGTCAGAACAGGCTCCAAGTTTTTGGTCCAAACAAGTTAGAGGAGAAGAAGGTATGTTTTGTAATTTGTAATGGAAAAATGTTTACTCGTATTAGTTATTTAATCATTTAACAGTCTGGTTATAGCATATGATGATTGTATTTCTGTGAACAGGAAAGCAAAATACTGAAGTTTTTGGGGTTCATGTGGAATCCCTTGTCATGGGTTATGGAAGCTGCTGCCTTGATGGCTATTGCGTTGGCAAATGGTGGTGGAAAGCCTCCAGATTGGCAGGATTTTCTCGGAATTACGGTCCTGCTGATCGTTAACTCTACCATCAGCTTTATTGAAGAAAACAATGCTGGTAATGCGGCTGCTGCACTTATGGCTGGTCTTGCTCCTAAAACTAAGGTAAAGAATGAAAATAAATATCATGGCTTTTGAGTGGAATAAAAATTCTGCTTAATATGGCTTTGATTTTGGTGGTGTCATGATATAGGTCCTCAGAGACGGTCGATGGACTGAGCAAGATGCTTCAATTTTGGTTCCAGGAGACATAATCAGCATTAAGTTGGGAGATATAGTGCCTGCTGATGCTCGCCTTCTTGAGGGTGATCCTCTCAAGATTGACCAGTCTGCCCTAACTGGCGAGTCCCTTGCTGTTACTAAGAATCCTGGAGATGAAGTGTTTTCTGGCTCAACATGTAAACAGGGTGAAATTGAAGCAGTGGTCATTGCAACTGGTGTGCACACCTTCTTTGGTAAAGCTGCACATCTTGTGGACAGCACCAACAATGTTGGGCATTTCCAGAAAGTTCTCACAGCAATTGGGAACTTCTGCATTTGTTCAATTGCTGTTGGAATAGCTATTGAGATTGTTGTGATGTACCCAATTCAGCATCGCAAGTACAGGGATGGGATTGATAATTTGCTGGTTCTTTTGATTGGAGGAATCCCCATTGCTATGCCTACTGTCTTATCCGTCACGATGGCTATAGGTTCACACAGGCTTTCTCAGCAAGGTGCTATTACCAAGAGAATGACTGCCATTGAGGAAATGGCTGGTATGGATGTCCTGTGCAGTGATAAGACTGGGACCTTGACCCTGAACAAGCTGACAGTTGATAGAAATCTGATCGAAGTATTTCCCAAGGGTGTGGAGAAAGAACATGTCATCCTTCTTGCGGCAAGGGCTTCTAGGACTGAAAATCAGGATGCTATTGATGCTGCCATAGTAAATATGCTTGCTGATCCCAAAGAGGTATATTTGTCTCCTATTTCCTCTAGGTTTTTTAACCTCTTCAGCTCCACGATTTAAAGATACTTTTATTTAATATTTGATAAATTTGGCAGGCGCGAGCTGGTGTCAGAGAAATCCATTTCCTTCCATTCAACCCTGTTGATAAGAGGACTGCTTTGACCTACATTGATTCCGATGGGAATTGGCATCGAGCTAGCAAAGGTGCCCCTGAGCAGGTAACGACCTTGCCTCAATTTTTGGTATTGACCAAATGTGTTCCCCGTAGACAACAAACTCCAATGTTTCTTATCTTTTATGACAGATATTGGAGCTATGCAACTGCAAGGAAGATTTCAAGAGAAAGGTTCATGCCGTGATTGATAAATTCGCTGAACGTGGGCTTCGATCTCTTGGTGTTGCAAGACAGGTTTGTTATATCTTACATTTAATTTGTACTTGCCACTTAGTCAACTAAATTCCCAGATCTCATTGCTGTTGTTAATGCCTCCAGCAAATACCTGAGAAAACAAAAGAGAGTCCAGGAGCACCATGGCAGTTTGTTGGTTTGTTGCCGTTATTTGATCCTCCCAGGCATGACAGTGCAGAAACTATTCGCAGAGCTCTCAATCTTGGTGTGAATGTGAAGATGATCACTGGTAAGTTCATTTCTCCTTAATCTTTGTATAATACCATCAGAGTCCCTCCCCAGTAGATTTTTTAAATATTTCTTTTTTCATGTTTGGGTATTTTTGGTGATGTTATATATTTTTGGCCCTTGTTGTGCAGGGGATCAGCTTGCCATTGGCAAGGAAACTGGACGACGGCTTGGTATGGGAACAAACATGTATCCATCTTCTGCATTGCTCGGCCAAGACAAGGATGCAGCCATTTCTTCCCTCCCCATTGACGAATTGATTGAGAAGGCTGACGGATTTGCCGGAGTATTTCCAGGTTTGTTTTACTGGCACTTCATTTCTTTCCGTCATGAACTTACTCGAATATAAATTTTGAATTTGAGTGCCATATATTAGAAAATTTGTCTCATCTACTTGTTAACAGCTTCACTATTTATCCCTTTGTTTCTGTCTGGCAGTAGTCTGTCACATTTTACAAGGCCTCCCCTTTCTCTAACACCACTTTTGCATATTGTAGAGCACAAATATGAAATTGTAAGGAGGCTACAAGAGAGGAAGCACATCTGTGGGATGACAGGAGATGGTGTCAATGATGCTCCTGCTTTGAAAAAAGCAGACATTGGAATTGCTGTAGCTGATGCTACTGATGCTGCTAGAGGTGCTTCAGATATTGTTCTGACTGAACCTGGATTGAGTGTCATCATAAGCGCAGTACTTACAAGCAGAGCCATATTCCAAAGAATGAAGAACTATACTGTTAGTAACCTTAATGCTCTTTGCTGAATGGTAAATCAGATTTCAGTAAGTTCTTTGTTTCATGCCACTGAACTTTGACTCTGTTTTTGCAGATCTACGCCGTTTCAATCACCATACGTATAGTGGTAAGTGAAGCAATAATAGGTTTTCAGATGTTAGTGTTGCCCTTCGTATCTTATGCTTTGTCTATTTGTTCTTATACTTTATACTCTCTGGCAGTTTGGCTTTCTGTTCATCGCTTTGATATGGAAGTTTGATTTTTCTCCGTTCATGGTATTGATCATTGCCATACTAAATGATGGTAAGACTTAAGTGCCTTGATTTGTTTACCTTTCTAAATTAGGGTTTAGGGTGATATTTGGTCTGACCATGTGGCCACCTTTTTGCTAGGAACGATCATGACAATATCCAAGGACCGAGTGAAACCATCTCCAGTACCAGACAGCTGGAAACTGAAAGAAATTTTTGCTACTGGCATTGTTCTTGGCGGTTACATGGCCCTTATGACAGTAGTGTTCTTTTGGTTGATGCGAGATACAGACTTCTTTTCGGTAGGATTAATTTGCTCAAATTTGTTCAAAAAAGGCATATTTGCCAATTTTATTACCATTTACAATCTCTCATTCATAATGCAGGAAAAGTTTCAAGTACGTTCTTTGAGGAATAACGATAGTGAAATGATGGCAGCATTATACTTGCAAGTCAGTATTATTAGCCAAGCCCTTATCTTTGTCACAAGGTCCCGCAGCTTTTCCTTTTTGGAACGCCCTGGACTTCTCTTGCTTGGAGCTTTCATCGTTGCTCAGTTGGTAAGTTTTCACAGCCTGATTACCTTACATAGTGTAGTTTTTCTCTGGGAATTAGGATGCAATAGATTTTTTTTATTAAGTGCTAAGACTAACAACTATTGCTATCACTTGTTGTAACTCTTATCTGAAATACATCAAGTATTGTGGGAAGAGCATTTGTTTACTATAAGCATCACAAATATTAGCTGGTTGCTTAAGACAATTTCAGTAATTGGTGCTTTGACATCTTTTGATATTGGATTTATAATGCAAGAGAGAAGTCACATTTTGAATATGGCAGGTGGCTACTCTGATAGCTGTCTATGCCAACTGGGAATTTGCACGGATACATGGATGTGGCTGGGGTTGGGCTGGTGTAGTCTGGCTTTTCAGTGTGGTGACATACTTTCCTCTTGATCTTTTAAAATTTGCAATCCGCTACATCCTTAGTGGAAAAGCTTGGGATAATCTTTTGGAGAACAAGGTATATTTTATGATCTATCATCTTGGAGATGAAACTTACACCCATAGTATGTTGATTGTTCAGATCCGACAAGTTTCTTTAACATTATTATTTCATCTATTCTCTCTTTCCATTAACAGACCGCGTTTACTACAAAGAAAGACTATGGAAAAGAGGAGAGAGAAGCACAGTGGGCTACCGCACAGAGGACTCTACATGGTCTTCAACCACCGGAAAGCTCCAATATCTTCAGTGACAAGAGCAGTTACCGGGAACTGTCAGAGATTGCAGAACAAGCCAAGAGAAGGGCTGAGGTTGCAAGGTGAGCACCAAATATATACTCGCATGTTTTTGGGTTCTAGTAATGAACATAATTCAAAGGAAGCTTGTTCAGAGACTTGAACCAAAAGGCTTGCCTCGTGTGCGGTGCAGGTCTCTGATTAAGATACTATATCGTTTAACATGACTCATAAATCCTATTTGCGACATACAAGTTGTGGAGTTGCTGAGAGCATTTGTATTACTGTTGTTGCAGGCTTAGGGAGTTGAACACACTGAAGGGCCATGTTGAGTCTGTTGTGAAGCTGAAAGGGCTGGACATAGATAATATCCAACAACATTATACAGTTTGAGGAGAGGAGCTTTCTGTAGGGAACAAAGAGGCCAGGAGCTTCCATGATGATGATGATGAATCAAGACTTTGGTAACCTTGTGTTTAGATTAGAGCTAAAGTAATAACCGAATGAGAGCTAAACTAGTGTACTAGTTTACGTTTTTATGGTTACTTATTTAGCAGGCCAAATAACAATATAAATTACAGTTTTCGTTTTTGCTCATCGGTTATCTTTCATGTCAGTTCTTGATGCTTTGCATTATTATTGTACATATGCAAGGGTTTCACATTCTGGGATCTTAATGAAATCGGATGGGAGGATTCTTCTGTCACCCTTCTGGATTTCATTAGAAATATTTGTAGTTCTCTAGCTTCCAATTAGGAAGTACCCGATTTTGCGAGCTCTTTTCAAGATTGACATCATATGATTTTTTTTATCAGGTAAATTACAACTGTGTGAGTCGAACTCACAACCTCCCGCTTATTAAAAGAGAGACTATGTTACTAGATCAAATGGTACTGTGCGACATCATAGGATCCTTGAAAATCCTTAGCTAGTAAACTATATGTTATAGTGATGATGCATTAGTTTACAGCAGTACAATCACGTCTAATTTCACCTTGCTTTCCAGTAGTCTTAACCCCCACCCTACCAAGCTTTGTAATGGCAGCCACGAATGCATGTTCAAAGGCTGTGTTGTTTGCTGCAAAAAAGTTGACAATGTTCCTTGTTCTGGTGTCGGTATACAGACACTGATCAGAGGTAAGCAACCCTCTTCCTTGCTGAAGGTTCTTGTAGTACATGTTGTCGAATCTCCGCGGCGTTGTTGGGTCCAAAGTAATCGCAGTTCTCGGGTCTACATTCTTCGGACACTGTTTCCTGAGGCTCATTGCGTAACCCACATTCATCGTCGGATCAATTCTGTTCTTGCTCTTGAATCTGTGTATCCTGTGGTTGAATCGGTCGCAGTGTGAGAACCCGATCGTATGAGCCCCGGAGAGAGCAATGAGATCGGTTAGAGTGAGACCATGTTGCGCAAACATAGCTTTCAGCTGGTCCACTCTATAATCAGGTTTAGGAAGATGCTTCCTCACACTGGTTTTTGTGGACACCCTCCCGTCAAGTCTCCCCAATTCAACTCCATAGAATGGTCCTCCACTCTGCACCATAGAGTTGTTCAAAACGTTAAAAGGTCTTCAAGTTTTTTAAAAAGTGACTGAATTTATGATGATGCAGAGTATTGGAAAGGAAGCATTTCCCTTTTCAAGGTATGAAAGAAGACAAAGGTCTATGGTCTATGCAATGGTGAAGAGTGAAGCCTGTGCATTGGCTTTGACACGAAACCGCACTACATGTGAAGCGACAGTGCATAACAATGATCACTTCGGACCCTTGCATATTCATTTTGTGCCCCTAAAATATCCTCACCAAAGGGGAATGCGCCTTTATTTTTGAGCCAATAATCACCATCTTCATCCCCTAAAACCTTTTACTGTAGAAAAATGGTGTCATATTCAACTAATACAAAGCATTTGAGGTTCTTAACCCAAACCCTTGTAGAAGTAGAGGCTTTCATAGCATATTAGAAGATCATTATCTCAAAATTTAAATGTGATGAACTATTCAAACAGAGCAACTGCATTCCTAATCTGTAGTATACAATCCCTATTGAGCTGATTTAAAATTAATACTATGATACCATATGTTAGACAATCACCGAAAGTTAAAGGAAATGAATGATGCAAGCTAACAAAAAAGAGGGAATAAACTCTGTTTACCAGTGATATGACATCTCTTGTGGCCATGGCAAGAATGTCAGCACAAGAAACCTTGTTCCTGCATCCAGCCACTCTATCAACAGCAGCCTTGGCTCTGATCACCGTGTCAAACCCGTCTCCGGCGAGTGACATATCATCCGGGTTGTCCTTCTCCGCCGACTTGTTCCTAAAAGCTAGTATCACTGAAGCATCACATCCCTATATAAACACATCCAAAACTTCCACACTCAGTTTCATTTTCGTATTATCTTCGATACGATCACAGAGTTTCAAAACGAGCAAGGTAAAAGAGGGAATTACCCGGACGAAACAATCGTGGAAGAAGAGTCTGAGAGTGCCTGGTGCAGTTGTAAATGTCTGCTCAAACTTCTGCTTAACTGCGGCATGGACAATTGATTCGACATTCGGGCATGTGTTTCTGTAATGATCAACTCGAAGCTGAGCACTAGTTGTGCTCAGAGTAAGAGGAAGAAGAAGAAGAAGAGAGAGCAGAGGAAGAGCATTCATTGTTAGTGTGATTAAAACTTGAAGAATAGTTGGGTTTTTCATGATTGCCATTTGTAAAGTATAAATATTAAAGCAAGATGGGAGGTGGGTTTGGGTTGGATCTAACCCTTGAAGATAGTAACTGAGGCATGGAGTAGGCAAGGCAATAGTAAAATAAGACCCATAAAGGGATGTCTGGGTGAAAACTGAAAAAGGTGGTGAGTTTTGAAAAAATGGCCATGACAATTGGCAAGCATGCCTGGCCTAGCTATGAGCTACGACTACTGATTAAGATGTTTTCCTTTGTCTTTGTCATGGTCACATTAAAGTAATAGCTTCTTTGCTTTAGTGGGACTAAAGTAGTGAGGATTTAGAAATCAATTTTGGATTTGTGTATCTCTATGAGTTGATGTTTAGGCTTGGCACATGAGAAGCAGTGAGGATTTAGAAATCCATTAAGCCCATAATTGCTCTCTAGACTCTAGAGGAACAAGGTTTGAAGCTAGAATCCAAATCTGCTATTGCAGTCTGCCAGGTTTGCCATGTTCTGGTACCATGAGGAACAAATCAAGTGCAGGGATTACCAATAATGACTTAATTAGTTAACATAAAAAGTGAGAACTGAGAAGTAGTGGTTACTAACTAAAGTTTCAGTTTTCCAAAGGTTATTGATTTTAGTAATGTGGCAAACCCAAGCATTGCCATATGGAATATGGGTGACCCAGAACATAAAATAAGATTGAGATTGTAGACTCTTTTGTAGTATGTATTGCTTTTTGTTTGAAGTTTTGAACTTTGATGAGCGCCAGATTCCTCACATAGTTCAATTTCAACCAGATTTAAAAAGTGTTGCTTATTAGGAAAACAAGACAATACAAAACTCATTACTGTGACTAGGCCCATTAGAAAATTGGGGTCAGGATGGATCCAGCCCATCACCTGTTTAGGCGATCAATGACGAGAAATTATCCAAATATGAACAGCCCAATATGCAGCCAGATCCACAGTTTAGGCTCTAGCCCGATGCCAACGCCTAATCACCAGTTGTCGTCTAAGTTCGACAGCGACAGTAAAAATAATGTCGTTTGAGCTGGTGAGGCTAGAACACATTTATCTAGTCTCATCTACAAACACATTTATCACATTATCTAGTTTCAGCTGGTGAGGCTATAGACTGCAATTGCACAAGGACGTCCCAAAAGCCGCTCGCTTCCACTCTCAGATTTCTTGTCTACTGTCATTGAGCTCCTGCAAAACACTCTCACCAGCACCTTCGACTTCTATTTCCACTTCCTTCGGTGTGCTGAGGGATCCTAAACAAAACCTCTCCATATTCTTGCAGTAGAGGATTTTGATTTTTTTCACTTGTGGCCATTTGAAATTATACTTGCCTTCCGAAAAGCTTCCGAGATTTGGTAGATACTTAAGTTCCAAAGTATGTAGCTGAGGAAACATGTTGTCATCCTCTGTTTCTTCACCCTCTGCTGCTGCTGCTACTACCTCTTTAATACTCTCGCACTTCCCTATCTCTAGTGTTTGAAGCTTCACGAGACCTCTAGCAACTGAGGGAGAGAGCAGAGTTCTCAAACTGTCACAATACCAAATTAACATCTCTTTAAGATTCTGAAAGGCTTGACGAGATTGTTTGAAAGACAACATCTTGTTTATTTGCATCCCTTGATCTCCTGACTCAGAAATTGTTGTAGCATCCCCTTCATCATCAACAATCAATATTCTAAATTCAAATATCTCTTTAAGTGATGAACAACCCAATGCTTGTATGTACTCCAATTTCTGCAATCTATTTTGCATATGCGTTGGTACCAAATGCAACAGTTTGTGACATCCCTGTACCTGTAGAATTCTTAGCTCACAAAAGGATTCTGCTGAAAGTTGGTTGTTCCATATCTCTTTGAAGTTCATGTCGCCCAAGCTTAGTTCTGTCAGGACTGGGAAATGAACCTGCATGCAAGTACATGAGTCTGTTAGTCTATACTATATATGAGCTCAAAAGAAAAGACAAATACGTACCTTGGTGTTGAACAGAGACTGTATGTTGGCGTCAGATTGTTCCGGGCTGCTGTCTTCTGGTAGCCTCTCCGACCCCTTAGAGGAATTTTTGGTTATGCCAGTGAATCTTGGTAAGTATGAGAGACGTAATTCTGTCAGACTTTGGAAGTTGACCACTTCCTCATTATCATCTTGAGATCGACTGTTGGTCTTCCAAATATAGGTCAATGCTGGTAGGTTGAATAATATCAATGTACGGAGTTGTTTGAGAAACCCCGTTGGCAGTTCACCATGAAAAATCTCTTTCAGCCTCTCTGCCTTACTAATGTCCAGCGAATTCAACACAGGAAAGATGGCGCTGCTGCTATACGGCGTAGTAGTCGCGTCAATCAGATAATCCACTTCATCACAGTCCTGGTACGTAAGACGCTTGGTCTTCGGGAAACAGACTCTATCCAAGACATTCAGAAGTTGAGGCCGACCCAATTTAAACTCAACATAGCTGGCTTTCTCTAGCAACGAAGTGATTCCACTACCCATTGCAGCGCCGCTTACATCAGGATGGTGAACTCTCAAGTAGTTGCCACTCTGCTCCTCTATTTCCTCATAAAACCTATACCCCTTCCATCCAATAGCAATGTGAAATCTTTCAAGCTTGTTAAAGAACGTGGTGGTTAGAAGTATATTGACCGGTGGGAGAACGACTTGTAAAGTAGTCAAACAGGACAAGGAAAGCAGCTCTGCAAGTATCCCAGTGTTCCAGTCCATGGAATTGGCCCACCTTGTGTACTCCTCCGTGGTTATCATATCTCGAACCTGTACTCCAAACTGCATTCCTACCTTTGCTGGTTGCTCAACCGCCAATCTGTTCCATCTCTTCCACAAGTCTGAGTCCACTTCTTGGGATCCAGCAGCAGCTCCTTCCTGCTCAGCCTCCTCCAATCGAGAGATCCACTGGGTTGTTTCGGTGGAGGCTAGTTTATCAACCTCCCAATTTTCAAAGCTATGCCACATGTACAATTCTTCTAGTCTTGTTAAACTTGATATCACACCTGGTGAGATTACTTCAAACTTGTAGCAATCCGTCAAATCAAGCAGTCTCAGATCAGACAAGTTTTTAAATGTATCAGGCAATTGCTTGAGTCCCCGACATCCACGTAGACTGAGTATCATGAGTGTCTTTAGCTCCCCAATGACAGATACATCACAGTTGAATCCGCACCTCTCTACCCTCAGTGTTTGAAGGTTTCTCATTACTGCAAGCGATGGCAGTACCGAGCCTACTGACAAAGTCAGAGTCGTCCATCTATGATATCCACTGATTGTTAGAACCTTGAGATCTTCCGTTCTTTTGAAAATTGTGGGTGGCGGCTCCATTGGAAACCTAGTTATTTGTCTCAACAGTAAAAGCTGACAAAACCCACTGATACTCAGAGAACTGCAATAAGTAGATTTCTCAGAATCACTATCCTGAGGCCAATCCATCAACTTCACAGTTGCTGCTTTGTCTCTCACAACTATTCTCTTTTCAACCCCATCACTTTTCTTTTCTACAAACTCTTCAGAGGCTATATGTATGGCAACATCACGCACCACATCATGCATTCTCACATAATCTTCTTTATCGCTATCTAACAATAGAAAGCGACTTTTGAGTGTCTGAACCAAGGTTTCCACACGGTTTCTCCTTCAACATTGAATCAATGTCTTCAAGAGCCCAAGCCCAAGCCCATATCTCACCAAATCTTCAGTCACTATATCGGCGCTTTCTTCAAATATGCAACACAGCAGAAAACATGACTTGGCTTCATCACTTGATAAACTATCATAGCTGAACTTTATTGGCCCATACACATCTTGTATCACTCCTGCAACGTGCTTCGGTCTAGCCTTTTCTAGTTCCCTTTGTGCATTCTTCCAAATTCCAATGCTTTCACCTTTTAGTGCTGTTCCAACCGTCGAAATTGCAATTGGCAACCCACCACATTCCTTCAGAACCTTTTCTGCTACAACATGCACCTCGGGATCAGATTCGATGGAGCTTCCTGCTGTCTTCTTGAACAGACTCCAAGCATCTCCATCCGGCAAATCATGAATCGGGAAATTCTTTCTTGTGTCCATGTCCTTGAAAAGGTCTTGTTGTCTTGATGTCACCAAAAGTTGACAGCTAGGGGGAATCCCTATCTCCCACAACAACTTTGGGGTTGTTGTCCAAACATTGTCGAACATTACAAGGATCTTCTTTCTGCCTAATCTTTGACGTAGCTTGCTTGCTCTTGGACCTCTCTCTTTTATGTCCTTAAGGAGCTCCTTGCCTAGATATTCTGCCAGTTCACCTTGAATCCGAATCACCTCAGCATCTTTGTCAAGAGATTCCGTAAAGGTTGCCTCTGTATACTCATCGAACAGACCCTCTTTCTTTGCTCTGTCATACACTTGCCCCATCAATGTTGTTTTGCCCATGCCGCCCAAGCCGCATATGATAATCGGATTGAACTGATTCCCCCTGAAAGCTTCTATAACATCTTGAATGGTTGATCTTCTCGAATCAAAATCAATATTCTTCCTCTCAGATGCAGGTGGATGTTCATGGTTTGATGTTCCTGAGGAGCTGGCACCTTCATGGAAGTTGGTTCCAAGCTGAGTAGAGTCCTCTGTGGGTTGAGATTCCACCACTGGGAGACGAGCAGAACCCACATCCGTGATGGTTGATTTTGTTGAATCAAAATAAATATTTTTTCTCTCAGATGCAGGTGGCTGATCATGGTTTGATGTTCCTGAGGAGCTGGCACCTTCATGGAAGTTGGTTCCCAGCTGAGTAGAGTCCTCTGTGGGTTGAAATTCCACTTCTGGGTGAGGAGCAGGATGCGCTATAGTCCCGATATCTTTAGTAAGGAGCTGATCAACCGCCAGAGTCATCTTCTTAGCATTCCTTCCCAGAGAAAAACGGCCCTTCATATTTGGAAGCCATCCATTACAGCACGCTGCCTTTGCTGCTACAGTTTCTTCGCTGAAACTCGTCTCTTTTTCTTTAATGATCTTGTCTACATCACCGAGCCAGCGGTCAACTCCGGGATCAATGTTCTTTAAAGCATCCCGACCAGGTTTCACATCCAAGTCTACTCCATCTCTTTTGTCACGCAGTTCCTGAACCTGCTTGTTGAGATCCCCAATGTTGCTTTTGTAACATAACATATATCCCAACTCTTGCCAAAGTTTATTCAATGTCCATTTTGCAACTGGCACAACAACTTCTGTAACAACCGTCTCAGCCATTTCTTTCAGTACCTTTTTTCGTCACGAACAGAGTAACGAAACAATTCAAGGATGTGGTGATAACGGAAGCAATTGGCAAGAGAATACTAAGAAGAAAGGAAAGGAAAAACCAAGAAAGCTGACCACTTTTTTTTTTTTTTTTGGTTGGGGATCGGATGGAGAAAGTAAGACCACTAGAGAAGGAAAGAACGGAAGAAAGAAAGCAATAACAGACTGACAATGTAAGGATGAATGAAGCAATACCGAAGACGGAAAAGTATTAAGAAGACAGGAAAAGAAACAAACCGATAATCACTTTTTTTTGCTTTTGGTTTTGTTTGATCTTGTACAATCACAAATAGTGAGTGATCACTACAGAATACAGATTCAGTAAGTGAAGCAGTACTACCAAATACAAGGAATGCAAGAAAAGAAAGCAACGTCGGCACAGCGAGAACAATGGAATTGCTAATGCAAATGCAAAGCCTACCTCTCTTTGTATCTACTGAATTGTTTGAATTGTTTGCAGAACAAAGGAGCCAGAAATGCAAAGTTTTTCGGAGGACAAAGTAAATTAAACACAGAGAACCATATTACACTTTATTAATGATTTTTTTTTTCTTTCCAATTTTCTATCGGAGACTGTGGACTATGGGTAGATGACTTTTTTTCTTTTTTTTTTTCCAAGTTGATCAATTTTGTAAGAGTGCCATTTTCAGGTTCCATGTGCTATGCTAGGAAAAATTGAACTATTAAATGACCAAAGAAAAGTCCATGAAGTGTATTATACTTATTGAAATCACCATAAACTGCCAGTTTTTCTTTTATTTTTTAAATCAAGTAGCTCATTTAATTTAACATATACTATTTTTCGTACACTGTTCATAATCATTGTTCATGTGAACAGTGTTGGGCCTGAGTGTGTGTGTTTTTTTTTTAAAAAAAAAAAAATTGTAGAAGATGTTTACACAATTGAGACTGTTATAATTTACACATTTATAATGATAAGAAGATCTCACCAGAAATTTTTGTTTGCAGTTACCTAAGCCTCAAGTTGATAAGAAGATCTCACCATAATTTGAATTTATGCGATATTCAGGTATAACTCAGACTTCAGTGTTTTTTGACCAGCCATTTGAAATAGTATTAGATTTTTTTTTGGTTTGTTAAAATAGAAGCAATAAGCTATGGATATGGCATTTGATAGCAATAAGCTATGTATTCTCTTGGCTATCAGCATATGTGCAGGTAAAAAGGTAGACTAGCATTGTGGATACATACTTTATGATAGGCATAGAGAAATAAAAAATGAGCATATGTCATTGGATTTGGGTTTAGGCTTGCATCATGTATAGATGTATATAGGTTAGTTAAACTCAACTAGGTAATATCATTCTGAAACTCTAATTATTTTCTATACATGTATAGAGTGAAGTAGCATATTACTAAACATGATACGATAATGACTATTTTTTTGATTCATTAGAATAAACTATTTTCAGTAACTATATTCTTAAATTTCTGCTTATTCCATTATGTAGAATACAAATTTTGTTGACAAGAAATCCCGTAGCAACGCACGGGTATCTTTCTAGTCATCTATATAATATGAGGGAGTGCCATTTTCAAGTTCATGTGCTATAAACTATACAATAATGAGCAATAACGACGGTCAACACTATCATCCAAATGGATTTACAATTTATAATGGTACAAATTAATATATGGTTATAAATTAACAAATATTTGTTATAATGGATTTACAATGTATAAAATTGTACATGAATCCAAATTCCAGATCATATGGTTTAACATATATCATTCATTTTTCTTTTATTATGTGTATTTGTAATTTGTTTTACTTTACTTCAATTCACCATAAATCTAGTTTAATGATGTCCTGTATCATCACACTATATATCTAGGTGAACAAGACTTCTAAATTTTTCCTTGGTTATAAGAATTTAAAGGCTTAATTATATATGAAGGAAAAGTTGAAAGTTTCAGCAACAAAGAGTGAAAATAAACATGAGCAGTTGGGTCTGACATTCTGAAGAAGTTATATGACCTAAAAAGAAAAGGACAAATACCTTGCTGTGGAACAGAAGTTGTGTGATGACGTCAGAGCTGCTGTTGCTTATGCCAGTGAAGTTTGATAGATTAACGAGAGTCAACTCTGTCAGACTTCGGAAGCTGAACACTTCCTCCTCGTCATCGTATTCAAAGATAACAATCCCTTTAATTGCTAGACGCAGTGTTTGAAGGCTTTTCAAAACTGCAAGTGATGGCACTAGTGAGTCTAGTGACAACGTACTCTGAAAATCTCTCATAATTGCTAGAACCTTTGAGATCTTCCATTCTATTGAAAATTGTGGGCGGTGGCTGAGCTCCAATGTGAATCTCCAGGTACGTGTAATTTTCTGAACAGTAAAAGCTGACAAAGCCCGCTGATACCCGGTCAACTTTACAGTTTTTGCTTTATCTGTCACAACAATTCTCTTTTCAAACCCATCACTTTTCTTTTCTACAAACTCTTCAAATATGTACGGCAACATCACGCACCACATCATGCATTCTCACCCGCTCCGGGTCATCATCAACGTCTAACAATAAAAAGCGACTTCTGAGTGTCTGAACCAATGATTTCACACGGTTTCTTCCTTTAACCCAAAGAAAATTTCGGTGATTACGGAAATTTCGACCCTCCAAAATATGGAAATTTCGACGGAAATTTCGGAAAAATATCGATTACAATAAAAAAATGAGAAAATTGACGGAAATTTGAAGAAAAACAAGGAAATTTTAAACCAAACTTTAAGAGATGTTTGTTTTCTATATTATATACTATATTTGAAATAAAGACCTTGAATAAACACTTATCTATAAGGAGTTGTAGTAAGTTAAGGTAAAAAGGTTAGTGCTGAACCATGAATAATTCTTAAAAGTTTACTTTAAATATTTTTTTTTATGGCTGGAAACCCAAAAGAGACTAGGTCATCACGTCTTATATACATATGATACATTTCACATGGAATTACATGAGTACTTTAAAACCATATAGACATTTACCTAATTTTTATGGATATGTAGGTAAAAAGTTAGTTAGGAAAGAAAATACCAATATATAGTATAAAGATACTAAAATAAACAAGTTATATGATTAATAGAGTTGGTTAAGGTTAGCCTTGTACCAACCCTAACATGGTTCGAATCCCTTCACCGCAAAATGAACATTTTGTGCTTGGATTGTGGAGTCAAACATTGCGGCTTAGAGACTTTTAGACTTTAGAGTCAAAAATTGCGGCTGTGTAGCAGGACAGGACCACGTGCGGAGGGTGGCAGGGAAACTTTTGGGAAACTTTTTGGCGGGAAAACAAATTTCTTTTCTCTGGGGTTCTAAAATATCGCGATATATCTCTAAATATCGCGAAATATCGCGAAATATCGTGAAATATCGAAATTTTCGGGTGAAAAATTATGGGAAGAGAAAGATATATCGGTAAGTGAAAAAAACAAAAATTTCGACGAAATATCGCCGAAAGTTTCGATTTTTTCTTCCTTGCTTTAACCATTGAATCAGTGCCTTTAAAGAGCTCAAGCCCCAGCCCATACATGACCAAATCTTCAATCCGTATATCAGCGCTTCCTCCAAACATGCAACACAGCAAAAAACATGATTTGGCTTCCTCACCTTGTAAACGCTCATAACTGAACGTTATTGGCCCATACACATGATCTATCACTCCATCTATGTTTTCTGGGCATGCATTTTCGAGTTGCACAAGGGCATCATTCCAAATTTCAATGCTTGCATCTTTTAGTGCCGTTCCAACCGTCGAAATTGCAATGGGCAACCCACCACATTTCTTCAAGATCTTTTCTGCTTCAACATGCACCTTGGGATCAGATTCGATGCAACTTCCTGCTCTCTCCTTAAACAGTCTCCAGGCATCAGGATCCCTTAAACCAGGATCCCTTTATTTTTGAGCCAATAATCACCACCTTCATCCCCTAAAACCTTTTACTGTAGAAAAATGGCGTCATATTCAACTAATACATAGCATTTGAGGTTCTTAACCCGAAACCTTAGAAGTAGAGGCTTTCATAGCATATTAGAAGATCATTATCTCAAAATTTAAATGTGATGAACTATTCAAACAGAGCAACTGCATTCCTAATATGTTGTATACAATCCCTATTGAGCTGATTTCAAATTAATACTTATGATAGACAATCACCGAAAGTTAAAGGAAATGAATGATGCAAGCTAACAAAAAAGAGTGAATAAACTTTGTGTTTACCAGTGATATGACATCTCTTGTGGCCATGGCAAGAATGTCAGCACAAGAAACCTTGTTCCTGCATCCAGCCACTCTATCAACAGCAGCCTTGGCTCTGATTACCGTGTCAAACCCTTCTCCGGCGAGTGACATATCATCCGGGTTGTCCTTCTCCGCCGACTTGTTCCTAAAAGCTAGTATCACCGAAGCATCACATCCCTATATAAGCACACATCCAAAATTTCCACACTCAGTTTTATTTGCATATTATCTTCGATACGATCACAGGGTTGCAAAACAAGCAAGATAAAAGAGGGAACTACCCGGATGAAACAATCGTGGAAGAAGAGTCTGAGAGTGCCTGGTGCTGTTGTAAATGTCTGCTCAAACTTCTGCTTAACTGCGGCATGGACAATTGATTCTACATTCGGGCATGTGCTTCTGTAATGATCAACTCGAAGCTGAGCACTAGTTGTGCTCAGAGTAAGAGGAAGAAGAAGAACAAGAAGAGAGAGCAGAGGAAGAGCATTCATTGTTAGCGTGATTTAAACTTGAAGAATAGTTGGGTTTTTCTTGATTGCCATTTGTAAAGTATAAATATTAAAGCAAGATGGGAGGTGGGTTTGGGTTGGATCTAACCCTTGAAGATAGTAACTGAGGCATGGAGTAGGCAAGGCAATAGTAAAATAAGACCCATAAAGGGATCTCTGGGTGAAAACTGAAAAAAGATGGTGAGTTTTGAAAAAAATGGCCATGACAATTGGCAAGCATGCCTGGCCTAGCTATGAGCTACGACTACTGATTAAGATGTTTTCCTTTGTCTTTGTCATGGTCACATTAAAGTAATAGCTTCTTTGCTTTAGTGGGACTTTGTCGAATCCAAATTTGGATTTGTGTATCTCTATGAGTTGAAGTTTATGCTTGGCACATGAGAAGCAGTGAGGATTTTGAAATCCATTAAGCCCATAATTGCTCTCTAGACTCTAGAGGAACAAGGTTTGAAGCTAAAATCCAAATCTTCTATTGCAGTCTGCCAGGTTTGCCATGTTCTGGTACCATGAGGAACAAATTACGTGCAGGGATTACCAATAATGACTTAATTAGTTAACATAAAAAGTAAGAACTAAGAAGTAGTGGTTACTAAATACTAACTGAAGTTTCACTCTCAAAGGAACACATTATTGATTATTGTAATGTGGCAACCCCAAGCATTGCCATATGGAACACATTTATCTAGTTTCAGCTGGTGAGGCTATAGACTGCAATTGCACAAGGACGTCCCAAAAGCCGCTCTCTTCCACTCTCAGATTTCTTGTCTACTGTCATTGAGCTGCTGCAAAACACTCTCACCAGCATTTTCGACACTAATTTTCACTTCCTTTGGTGTGCTGAGGGATCCTAAACAAAACTTCTTCATCTTGTAGCAGTGGATGATTTTGATTTCGTTTACTTGTGGCCATTTGAAATTATACGTGCCTTCCGAAAAGCTTCCGAGATATGGTAGAACCTTAAGTTCCAGAGTACGTAGCTGAGGGAACATGTTGTCATCCTCTGTTTCTTCACCCTCTGCTGCTGCTACTACTACCTCTATAATTTTCCCGCACTTCTCTATCGTTAGTGTTTGAAGCTTCACGAGACCTCTGGCAACTGAGGGAGAGAACAGAGTACTCAAACCGTGACAACGCAGAATTGAAATCCCTCTAAGATTCTGAAAGGCTTGACGAGATTGTTTGAAAGACATCATCTTGTTTATTTGCACCCCTTGATCTCCTGACTCAGATATTGTTGTAGCATCCCCTTCATCATCGACAATCAATCTTATAAATTTACAGCGCCATGCGTCTATGTACTCCAATTTCTGCAATCTATTTTGCATATGTGTTGGTACCAAATGCAACAGTTGGTGACATCGCCCAACCTGTAGAATTCTAAGCTCACAAAAGGATTCTGCTGAAAGTTGGTTGTTCCATATCTCTTTGACGTTCACACACTGTATGTATAGTTTTGTGAGGACTGGGAAATGAACCTGCGTGCAAGTACATGAGTCTGTCAATATATACTATATACTATATAGAGTACTGTAATGTCTCGCAAAATTATGTGTCTAACATAGCTGGGGGAACATGTTGTCATCCTCTGTTTCTTCACCCTCTGCTGCTGCTGCTACTATCTCTTCAATCTTCTCCCAGTAACATATCTCTAATGTTTGGAGCTTCACAAGACCTCTGGCAATTGAGGGATATAGCAGAGTTCTCAAACTTCCATAATTCCAAATACATGTTTTCAAGATTCTGAAAGGCTTGATGAGATAGTTTGATAGACAGCATTCTTGTTTATTTGCGTCCCTTGATTTCCTGACTTAGAAATGGTTAAAGAAGTAGCATCCCTTTCATCATCGATAAGCAATCATTTAAATTCAAAAATCTCTTCCACTGAAGAACAATCAAACGCTCTTATGGACTCCAATTTCTGCAATCTATTTTGCATGTGTTGGAACCAAATGCAATAGTTTGTTACATTCCCAAATGCATAGAAACTTTACAGTACTCTGCTAATCATGCAGTTCACAAAAGGATTCTGCTGAAAGTTGGTTGTTCCGCACCTCTTTGATGTTCATGAAGCTAATGTGCATGTAGTACTGTCAAGACTGGGAAATGAACCTACATGCAAATACATGGGAGTATGTTAGCTAGTCTATACTCTATAGTATTGTACTGTCTCCCAAATTTACTCGTTTCTAACAGTTAGAACAAGGTTTGCAGCTGAGACAGTAAAAGAAACAAACACATGATTAGCAAGGACTTTCTTTTTTGGGTCAAAGCTTAAGATGAGAATCAGTACCTTTGGTTCCCATGCCTTCCTAAATTAGCAGTAACTACATTACTCCAATCAGCGAACATCTTATTATATCACTAGTTATTAATTAAATTTCAGAAAGTTAATTAGTGGCTACATTTATTAGCTAGCGAGGTGAACAAAAAGACTTATAACCTCTTCTTTATTGATTAAACTAAATCCAAGAGGCCTACAAATGAAGGAATAGTTAAAGTTTTAACCAACAAATTAAGAATGAAGATAAACATGAGTACTACTGGGTCTGACATTCTGAAAAGTTATATGACCAAAAAAGGAAGAGAACTGAAATTTACATCCTAATTTTACAATCCACCTCTCACTTACCTCTTTTGTAATTTAAATTTTGTCTTTAGTGACATATGTTTTGTTTTTGTGAAAACTTTACTCAAAAAGAAAAGGTGGGAGTGTAAATTTCATCTCCCTAAAATTTACAAAGTTCATTTCTAAATTTTATTTGACAAACTAAACAGACCAACACTCGATATCTACTCGCTCACACTTCCAATAGTACAGTCGGGCGAGCTTCAGGGCGGCTGCGGCGGGGGCTTCAGATACCTTGGCTTGGTCCTAGATGGTGAATGCGAGCCCTTACAGTCCTTGGTGGTCTCCTTGGAGTGGCAGTTCGATCTTTTTACTGCAATTGCTGGCTTTCAACCACAGGTTCAACTTTTTGGTCAATAACTAACGTTTTTTTTTTATAGATAAAAAAAATTACAAAACAAAGCCTCGAGAAAGTCAGTAACTAACGTTTGCTTGGCTGTTAAAGCATGTGACTTGTGAGGTGGTAATATTGGAATTAGACCTTCTCTTTGTACCTACAATAAATCTTTAAACATGCAAGGAAGAAAAGCTGTAGAGATGAGAAAGCTAGAAATGAAAAGAGAGCAGACCATGTAGCTCTTCTATTATTTTTATTTCAACACACAGAGAACAAACAGATGCTTAGGCTTATACCCTAAGACTTGAGATGCTGCTGGATCAAACTAAACCACATGAGACTAGATGTTTCTCAGCTACAGAACACATAAAGTAAGGTCAAAGAACTATATAATACAAAAGTCTAAGACCATTATACTTAACCAGAAAGTAAAGAAAGCAAGACTCTAGTTCTAACAGGTACAAGTGAACCGCGGTCGTTGGAATAATCCGTCTGCTCTTTTTCATCTTCGCGCTCTCTCAGTGAATCTTCTTTCCGGCTTGAAAAAAAAAATGCTTATATTCACTTCTTTCCTACCTCCGGTCTTGAACAGGATCATGCGATAGGCCCTTAAGGGGATTGGGAAGGACCGTAGAGTTGTCAAGCTCTCTGAAGAAAGCTAAAAAGCGCTGATGATGAGCCTGCGTCCGTTTTGAGTTCTTCTAGTTTGTTTAAATTTGTTATCACATCTTCAGATATCACTTCAAGCTTCCAGCAATTCCTCAAATCAAGCAGTCTCAGATCAAACAAGTTTTTAAATGTATCAGGCAATTTCTTGATGTCGGATCCACGCAGACTGAGAATCCAGAGTGTTGTCAGCTCCCCAATTACAGATACATCACACTCCAGATCGCACCACTCTAGACGCAGTGTTTGAAGGGTTCTCAAAACTGCAAGTGATGGCACTAGTGATCGTAGTGACAATTTATGAAACAACAATTCAGGTCCAATGATTGTTAGAGCCTTGAGATCTTCCACTTTTTTGAAAATTGTGTGCGAGTGCGGCGGCTTCAATCCACTTCCACTTCCAAATTCCATGTGTAAAAGCTTGCAACGGCCACCAATAATCAGTGACCTGCAAACAGCAGATTCCTCAGAAATAGACCAATCTTCCATCAACTTGAGAGTTTTCCCTGTGTCGCTAACCACAATTCTCTTTTCAACTGGATCATCTTTCTTTCGTACAGACTCTTCAGAAGCTATATATAAGGCTACATCTCGCACCACATCATGCATTCTTATCGGCTCCGGCTCACCATCAACGTCTAATAATAGAAACCGACGTTTGAGTATCTGAACCAATGTCTTGACACGGTTTCGTCCTTTAACTATTGTATCCGTGTGTTTGAAGAGCCCAAGGCCAAGCCCATATTTAATCAAATCTTCAGTATCAGCTATTCCTACGCAACAGAGCCAAAAAAATGATTTGGCTTCCTTACTTGATAAACTTTCATAGCTGAACATTATTGGCTCATACACACGTTCTATCACTCCATCAACGCTTTCTGGGCATGCATTTTGGAGTAGCACGAGGGCATCTTCCCAAAAGCCAATGCTTCGACCTTTTAGTGCCCTTCCAACCGTCGAAATTGCACTCGGCAACCCAGCACATTTCTTCAAGACCTTTTCCGCTTCAACACGCAACTTGGGATCAGATTGGATGCAACTTCCTGCTGTCTTCACAAACAGACTCCATGCATCTCTATCTGACAATGCATGAATGGGGATATCCTTGCTTGTCTTCATGTGCTTAAAAAGATCTTTTTGCCTTGATGTGACCAAAAGTTTGCACTTGTTAGTCCCGCCACAAGGAATCCCTATGTCCCTCAAAAAGTCTGGGGCTGTTGTCCAAACATCGTCTAACATTACAAGGATCTTCTTGTTGTCTAGCGATAATCTTTGATGTAGCTTACTTGCTCTTGGGCCACTCGCTTTTTCGTCCTGCAGGAGCCCCTTGCATAGATATTCTGCAAGTTCACCTTGAATCTGAATCACGTCAGGAGCTTTGTTAAGAGATCCATTCACTGTTGCCTTTGTATACTCATCGAACAGACCACCATCCTTTGCTTTCTCATAAACTTGCCCCATCAATGTTGTCTTCCCCATGCCGCCCAGGCCGCATATGATAATCGGATTGATTTGATCCCCCCTGAGAGCTTCCATCACATCTTCAATGGTCGATCCTCTTGAATCAAAATTAAGAAGAGCATCAGGTGGATGTTCATGGTCTGATGTTCCCGAGGAGCTGGCACCTTCATGGAATTTCACCTTTGGGGGAAGAGCAGGATGCGCTATAATCTTGGGTTCACTACCAAGGAGCTCTTTCACATTGTCAGCCATCTTCTTAGCATTCCTTCCCAGGGAAAAACGGCCCTTCAAATTTGGAAGCCGTCCACAGCACGCTGCCTTCACTGCTACAGTTTTTTCATTGAAACTCGTCTCATGTTCTGTTATTTTCCCGTCTGCCTTGTCCAGCCAGTCAGTAACTTCGTCATAAATAATCAACAAAGCTTCTTTCGCACTTTTCACTTCCTGCTTTATTCCATCTCTTTTGTGTCTCAGCTTCTGAACCGGCTCCTTGAGATCTTCAATGTATCTTTTGTAACAAAACACATAACTCAACCCTTGCCAAATTTTTTTCAATAACCATTTTGCAACCGACACAGCTTCCGTGACAACTGTCTCGTCCATTTCTTTTGGTACCTTCTTTTTTTGTCACGAATGGAATAATAAAACAATTCAAGGATGTGGTGATAAATGAAGCAATTACCAAGAGACTACCAAGTAGAAAGGAATAAACAACCAAAGAAAGCTATTAACTACTTTTTTTCTTTTTTCCTTTTCTTTTTCTTCTATTCGGGGATTGGATGAAGATTAGAAGTAAGAAGCTAGAGAAGGAAAGAACGGAAGAAAGAAAGCAAATCTCTATTTTTTTTTTTTTTCTACCAATGGTTTATGGTTCAGCAATTGGTAGAATAATGTACCTTCTGCATTTCTTTCACTATATAACATGCAGATGCAGTATATTTCTAAGAGGAAGACACAAAAGAAAGGAAGGAGCACGATTTTTTTTTTTTTTTCTGGATGAATAGAACAGACTGACGATGTAATGATGAGTGAAGCAATAGCCAAGACAACAGAATCCAGAAGATAGGAAAAGGAAAAACAAAGAGAAGGAATACAAATTTTTAAAGCAAATAACAAAGAGAACGAAAGAAAGAAAATCACAAATAGTAAGTAATCACTACCAAATGCAAGGAAATTAAATGACCAAATAAATAGTGAAATCTAGGATAGGAAGCTTAGCCAAACCAAAGTAATTTTAGTACAAGAAGCAAAAGGGTACGTATTCATTTACAGAATCTCCATCTTTTGGCTCTTCGTCCTATCCTTCCTCCCTAAAACTAAACTTCTCAGTACTCACCCTTCTTCCTCCTTTTCCCCCGAAAACAAAAAGAGAACTCAGATCCCCATACACAACCACGTAAAAGCTCCCTTCTCTCTCTAAAATCCAAACAAAATTCAAGTCACCGTCGAAAGCAAAAGCTCACCCGAGTCCACCTTCCATCTTCACACTCTCTCCCTACCATTTCAATTCATTGACACACTCCTCTCATTTTCTCAAACATTTTCATCCTTATATCGCGTCGCCGGAGACGACCAACACCCACGACGGCCAGTCTTTCTCCTTCCCCTTCGTTTTAACTTTGAAAATCAGATCTGCAATATCCGAAGGGGACTTCGATGCACACGCGGCGGCGTCGCCGTCTTCAGAAGGCCATCATTTAGCATCGAACGCTGTCGTCTGAACCTTATCCGGAGAGAGAGAGAGAGAGAGAGAGAGAGAGAGATTAGATCTGAAAGAAATCGGATAAGGAGAGAGATGAGAGACTAAGAAGAAGGGAGGACAGCTTGTTAATAAAAATAGAAAAAGGCTGGAATTGTCCTAATAAATGAAGCAAAGAAGAAAAGTCCATGAAGTAGCTCATCAATTTATTGAAATCAGCCACCACATTTAGTAGCTCATCAATTTCACAAGATCTGCATATTTAAGCTTAACCATTACCTAGCTGTAAAAATGAAAATTACAGACCTCCTCAGTATGATGATTATAGTGATAACACACCCTCTTGTATTCTATACTTTTCAAAATTCAGATTCTTCAGTGTCCATTTCAGTATGAGTTGATTCAAGTAACCATCTACATGGCAATGATATTGATAGGATGTGATCATTCTATATACAAGTATATCAATTTTCCACGTAGGCTTGATTCAAAAAAAAAAGAGAAAAAAGTATCATTATACTTCTATTTACAACGATTAAGACAAATAAAGCCCGATTACTAGGAGCATTAATTTCTTCGGTACAAGTTTGTTTTTTTTTTTTTTTTTTTTTCAAATAAACAACTTAAATACAGCAAATTATATTTACCCTTTCAAGAGTCAATTGTACTAAACAATCATCACTCTGTTTTTCTTTTTCCTTTTACAGAAAAATCTCAAATTATTACAAGACGCTCCCAGTACTGCAGCCAAAAAAAATAAAAAATCTATAACATAAGGACATGTTTGTCGCCACTGCTTCTGACCTCATGCTGAAGTCTCCCCTCCATCAGGCATAAATATCATCTTAATCTATACGTACTTGGATTTACTTTGTCCCTCAAGAACAGAGATATGCATAATTCGTATCCAATCTACACAACATTGTATACATCAATTATACATTCATTCATTCCTCCCCATACAGCTCACTCAAATCGATTCAAACACAAATGAAAATGTTAAGCGTAAGAGAGTCGAAATGCAAGCGCACACCTGATCGATCAGGCTATGTTCATGCTGTTATACAGCTGTTTCTCAAAACTCCGATCAACATCGTCGACCATCATCTTCACTTTCCTTGGTATGCTGAGGGATCCTAAACAAAAGTTTTTCATCTTGTAGCAATCGATGATTCCTATGTCTTCCAATAGTGGCCATTTGAAATTATATTTGCCTTGCGAAAAGCTACCGAGATTTGGCAGACTAACAAGTGACAAAGTACGTAGCTGAGGGAACATGTTGTCACCCTCTGTTTCTTCACCTTCTGCTGCTGCTACTATTTCTTCAATCTTCCAGCAGTTACAAATCTCTAGACTTTGAAGCTTCACGAGACCTCTGGCAATTGAGGGAGGGATCAGAGTTCTCAATTTATTACATAAATAAACTGATAACACTCTCAGATTCTGAAAAGCTTGATGAGATTGTTTGAAAGACATCATCTTGTTTATTTGCATCCCTTGATTCTCCGACTCAGAAACTGGTACAGCAGCAGCAGCATCGCCTGCATCATCGACGATCGATTTTCTATGTTCAAAAATCTCTTCCAGTGAAGCACAGTAGCTTACGCGTATGCTGTCCAGTTTCCGCAATCGATTTTGCATATGTGTTGGTACCAAATGCAATAGTTCGTGACATCTTTCTACCTCTAGAGATTTCAGTTCACAGAAGGATTCTGCTGAAAGTTGGATGTTCCATATCCCTTTTAGGTTCATGGATCTAATCTCAAGTTTTGTCAAGACTGGGAAATGAACCTGCAGGCAAGTACATGCGAGTCTGTTAGTCTATACACCATAGTACTCGATCAACTGTCTCCCAAAGTTGCTGGTTAATTTTGCGTACGTTGTCTGACAAATAGAACAAGTTTTCAGTTTACACACTAGTAGCTAGGATGTTATATTTTGGGTCATGGATTGGGATGAGAATCAATACCTTCCCATGCCTTATTCCTAAATTAAACTAGCACAAGTAGACAGCCACTACATTACCCCCAATTAGCAAACATAGTAGTATAACGAATTGAGAGAGGTTTGGGAAGGAAATACTAGTTTTTCTGGTGGTGTCTCAAATTCTCAGTTAATACAGTTGAGGAAGTTAATTACTGGCTGTACTGATATTACTGTTACTCTTTTTAAAATTGTACATCAAAATTCAAGGCCTATAAATGAAGGAAAAGTTGAGAATTTTTAACTGGCAAAGAGTGAGGACATACAACAGTAGTTGGGTGTGACGTTCTGAGAAAGCCTAATTACGACCAAAAGAGATAAGGAAAATACCTTGGTGTCGAACAGAGATTGTAGGGAGACCTTGGTGTGGAACAGAGATTGTCGGGAGACATTAGATTCTGGATACAAGGCAGCCAAGACAGAAAGTATGATGGCAGCGTCAGATTGTTCCGAGCTGCTGTCTTCTGGTAACCTTTCCGCTTCCTTAGAGGTACTTTTGGTTATGCCAGTGAAGCTTGATAGACTTGAGAGTCTCAATTCTGTCAGACTTTGGAAGTTGATCTCTTCCTCATCATCTTCAAAAGCAACAATCTCTTCCAAGGACTCGCATTCTTCTATTTTCAGCACTTGAATGAGTCCTAGAATGTTTCTCAAGAGACCCCATTGATCAGATTGACTCTTTGTTTTCCAAATATATGTCAATGCAGGTAAAAACCTCAATTCCAAACTTCGTAGTTCGTTGAGAGACCGTGTAGGCAGCTCACCATGAAAAATCTCTTTAAGCCTACTTGCACCACTGATCTCCAGTGAATTCAAGACAGGAAATATGCCGTTGCAGCCATGTGGAGAAGTAGCTGGTTTCACAAGTACTTTCATGTCAATCAGGTACTCCACTGCGTCACACTTATCAAATTTAAGAGACTTCATCTTTGCAAAACAGACAGTATCTAAGACCTTCACAAGTTGAGGCCGAGTCAATTTCAAATCAAGAACGCGGGCTTTCTCTAGCAACGAAGTGATTCCCCTTCCCACAGCAGCACTTGCATCAAGATCATGAACTCTCAAGTAGTTGCCATCATGCTTGGATTGCCATTCAGGTAAACGCTCCTTCCATCCTATAGAGATCTTAAATCTTTCGAGCTTGTTAAATAGACTGCTGCTAAGTAGTTCATTAACCGGTGGTAGAACAACTTGTAAAGTAGTCAAAGGGGACAGGGTAAGTAGCTCTGCAAGTATCCCAGTGTTCCATTCCATGGAGTTGGCCCACCTTGTGTGCTCCTCGTTTGCTGTATGCACATCTTCAACCTCCTCTCTGAACAGCTTTCCTACTTTTGTTGGTTGCTCAACCGCCAATCTTTGGAATTTCTTCCACGTCTCCACTGTAGTTTTCTTTATCTGATTGACAAATATTCTCTCGGGTTCTTTTGGTCCAGCTCTTACCTCGGCCTCTAATTGAGAAATCCAGTGGGTTGTTTTGGTTGAGGCTAGTTTCTCAACCGCCCAATCCTGGAAGCTATTCCACATGTACAACTCTTCTAGTCTTGTTAAACTTGATATCACTCCCGGTGAGATTATTTCAAGATCGTCGCAATCCGTCAGATCAAGCACTCTCAAATCAGACAAGTTTTTAAATGTATCAGGCAATTGCTTGATGTCGGATCCACGCAGACTGAGTATCATGAGTGTCCTTAGCTCCCCAATGACAGATACATCACACTCAAAATAGCACTGCTCTAGACGCAATGTTTGAAGGCGTTTCAAAACTGCAAGTGACGGCACTAGCGACCCCCATGAACAAAACTTAATTGCTAGAACCTTGAGTTCTTTCATTTTACTGAAAACTGTGGGTGGCAGTTCCGATTCACTTTCAATTAAGCTCCAATTTCCATTCAACAGGAAAAGCTGACAAAGCCCCCCGCTACTTAGTGAAGTGCAATGAATAAATTTCTCACTATTCTTAGGCCAATCCACCAACAGATCAGTTGCTGCTTTGTCTCTCACCACAATACTCTTTCCAACTCCATCATTCTTGCTTTCTACAGACTCTTCAGAAGCTATATATACGGCAACATCACGCACCACATCATGCATTTTCACACACCCTTTCTTATTGCTATCTAACAATAGAAAGCGACTCTTGAGTGTCTGAACCAATGTTTCCATACAGTTCCTTCCTTCGACCATTGAATCAACGCCTTTAAGGAGCCCAAGACCAAGCCCATATCTAACCAAAACTTCAATCCGTATATCAGCACTTTCTTTAAATATGCAACACAGCAACAGACATGATTTGGCTTGCTCGCTTGGTAAACACTCATAGCTCAACTTTATTTTCCCATACACATGTTCTATCACTCCTGGAACATTTTCTGGGCTAGCCTTTTCTAGTTCCCAAAGTGCATTCTTCCAAATTCCAATGCTTTCACCTTTTAGTGCCGTTCCAACAGTGGAAATTGCAATCGGCAACCCAGCACATTCCTTCAAAATCCTTTTTGCTACGACATGCAACTCGGGATCAGATTCGATGCAACTTCCAGCTGTCCTCTTAAACAGATTCCAGGCATCTCTATCCGACAGACCATGAATGGGGAAAGTTCTTTCTTGTGTCCATGTTCTTGAAAGAGATCCTGTTGTCTTGATGTCACCAATAGTTTACAACTAGGGGGAATCCCTATGTCCCACAGAAAGTCTGGGGTTGTTGTCCAAACATTGTCTAACATTACAAGGACCTGCTTGCTGCCTTGAGATAATCTTTGACGTAGCTTACTTGCTCTTGGACCACTCTCTTTTCCTTCAAGTGGCATGCCTAGATATTCTGCCAGTTCACCTTGAATCTGAATTACGTCAGGAGCTTTGTTAAGAGATTCCTTAACTGTTGCCTTTGTATACTCATCGAACAGACCACCATCCTTTGCTTTCTCAAACACTTGCCCCATCAATGTAGTCTTCCCGATGCCGCCCATGCCGCATATAATAACTGGATTGAACTGATTCCCCCTGAGAGCTTCCATCACATCTCCAATGGTTGATCTTCTTGAACCAAAATTAATATTCTTTCCGTCGTATGCAGGTGGCTGTTCTTGCATTGATGTTCCTGAGGAGCTGGCACCTTCATGGATGTTGGTTCCGAGCAGAGTCAGGTCCTCTGTGGGTTGGAATTCCACCTTCGGGGGAGCAGCAGGGTGCGCTGTACTTCTTGGTTCATTGGCAAGCAGTTTATCCACCTTCTCAGTCATCTTCTTAGCTTTCCTTCCCAAAGAATGACGGCACTTCAAATTTGGCAACCACCCATTGTAGCATGCTGCCTTTGCTGCTACAGTTTCTTCACTAAAACTCGTCTCCTCTTCTACTATGATCTTGTCTACATCACCGAGCCAGCGATCAACTCCGGGACTAATCTCCTTTAGAGCTCGTCTCGCATCTGTCACGTCCAGGTTTACTCCATCTCTTTTATCACGCAGCAGCAGGACCTGTTCGTTGAGATGCTCAATGTTGCTCTTGTAGTGTAACACATAACTCAACTGTCGCCAAACTGGTCTCACTGTCCATTCTGCCAATGGTTGTACCAATGCTAGAATAATGTCTTGCATTTCTATCACTATTTAGTCTTTTTTTTTTTGTATGTTTTGTTGGACTGGAATAACAAGGTTTCAGAGATGAAGAAATGAAAGAAAGGAAAGAAACAGCTAAAGAAAGATGAAGGACCACAGTTCTTTTTTTTTTCCTTATTTTCTGGATGAACAGAACAGACTGATAATGTGAAGATAAATGAATCAATGTACCAAAGACTAGAATGGACAAGCAAAGAAAGCACTAACTTTTTCTTTTTGTTTTGTTTTTCGGGTTTTCTGTGTGGTGAATACAGATTCACAGATTCAACAAATGAAGCAATAACACGAAGAAAGAAAGATGGATAGAAGAATGCAGATAGTAAACTCAAACAGAGAGTTTCTTTTTGTTTATCGAATTCTGGTGACTAGAGAACACAACAAGTGTAGCAATACAGAATCAACAAGTGAAAAAAGGGACCGAAAGAAAGAGAGCAACGGAAGTGAGAACGATTAATAAAATTCCAACAGCAAGGCGTACCTCTCTTTCTCTATCGATCTGTTGAAATGTTTGAGATCCAGAATGAGAAAGAAATGCAAAGATCTTTGGAGAAAATAAGACAAAGGACAAGAAAACTAACAGATAACACATCATGACAATTTTAGAACGGAATTCATCCATTCCGTTTGCCATACTCACTTTCATTCTAAACTTTACTTCTTTCCAAAATTTAGGTTCTTCAGAACACTTTTCTTTTCTTTTCTTATCTTATGTTTCCTTTGCTCTGTTTTCCTTTCTTTTCCTTTGTTTTAAATTGTCTTAGAACAGAAAGCACCTTTCTCTCACCTCCTCTACAAGCAATCAAATGGGGCATGGAAGTTAGACAAAACTGAAACAGTACTCTTTGAATTTTGGATATGAATAATTGATGGGAAACTGGGTTGGGAAGTTAGACGGTGTTTTCATTTGCAGCCCTGGGATGCTAATATGTTAAAATCGAAAGCGAAACTTGCAAATAGTAAAACCAAAACTCTAGACAACCAAAGTCGCAAAACTGCAGTAGAGATATTGTGTAGCAAAAGGAGCACAAAATACGGAAGTGAATCAAGCAAGTGAAGAAATAGGAGAACTGACATGGTATTGGCGTTGGTGTAGTAAGCAACTGACTCCTTGATTGCGGCATTTCATCGAACACCTGGTGGGCAATGTCTAAGTTGCTGCAAGTCTCGAGCCTCACCGCGTCTTCTTTTTCTAGTCATACTTGTGCCCTTGTTTATTTGAACCGCGCGGGAGAGGCAACGTTAAGCTGGATTAATGGGCCGGCCGATCATTTACTGTTGGTTGCTGAAAATCTTCACAAACTTCCATGAACAATATCAACATTTTTAGAACCTGGTCAGGTTGGTAAGAGTCCAGTACTGATCGAGGATATATAGTGGTTCACCATGTCATCGGAGGACATGGCTACGTCTACTTTAGAATCAACTATCATGGCCAATAGGCATTTGGGGAGTGAGTAGAGATCATCCTCCATCATCCGATCATTTCTACATATGAGAAGCCTTCATTTTATAGCTAAGGAATGTTGCCTCCTTTTACACGTTATCAATGTGGGACAAACTATACATATCTCTTCTTATGATGTCTTCTTGTGGAGCTTGGGAGAGCACATTTCCGATGTGGTACCGATGATCTTTCACCATGGCGAGGTAGCTCGGATGTCAGTCTACAAGTTTCCTGACTGGTCTATGGGCGGGGAAGGTAGTTTCCAACTACTGACTACAAGTCCCCCCAAGTTTTCGTTCAAGACACGTCTTGAGTGGGGACTTGATATATAAAATGCCCATAGACTAGTCATTTATTAACGGGCACCCGGCCCCAGTCCCCCCAAGTCCGTACTCAGGACGTGTGTTAAACGGGTCTTGCTTTTCTTGATATACATCGTAATCTTTAAGTCCGCCGATAAGATAAAAAAAAATGCCCCTCCCGACTCCCAGCCTCAAAAATTACTCGGCCAGGAGAGGATTATTGTACCTTCACAATGAACAAATGATCGATTAGCGGCTTACATAGTTTAGTTGATTAACACAATATGGGGCGAACGGAGTATTGTTATGGCATAATAATTGTCGAAAAGCACAATGATTCATGCAATTGTATAATACTGAACGCCTAATGCCAATCTCTCGATAGAATGCCAATCTTTCTCGGTCAAATGCCAATCTCTCGGTCGAATGCCAATGACACATAAATAATGATATATGTGCCACATGGGTGTTATACTAGTAGGATGCCATAACCTGCATGCATACTTCCCTAAACTCATACGTGATACCATAGTGTCATCACGAGCATGCATACTTCTACAAGCTTATAAGTGAAACATGCTTTGAACTTTTGATAAAAGATAATAAAATGAAGGACTTATCTTTGTAGTAAGCTGCTGAATGGGTGCACTCAGAAGGTTCAGTAGTGTGGACACCTTCATGTTAGAATCCCATAGAATATAATCATGTTGTCTTACCCGTGTTGTATAGGTTTCTCTCTCCTTTGCTTCTTTCTTTCTTCCCTTTTTTTTTTTTTTTAAAGCCACCGAGATCCAATGAGTAATTATCGGCTGTTCGCACTGCTACTGCATATCCCGCTCGTGACCAAGGAATTAAATAGCTCCGGGTGCCCCGCTGGGTGTACATAGTGTTTTTTTTCTTTCTTTTCGGACTTTACTTTTAAAGCCACCGGGACCCAAAACATCCTTTGCCCATACTAACTTCTCCCACATCCCTTTTTACGATCCGTGCTTCTTTCTTTCTTGCATTTTTTTTTTGAATCTTCCTTTCTGCCTACTATCTCTTTCCCTTCTACTTGAGATGGAAGATCAACTCCTTCTTTTCCCTCCCTTTTCTCAGATCCAGCAAGGTTTCCCTGTGCTGGTGTCCCGACGACTCGCCCAAGTTGAACCCAAGTGCCATGTCGATTTTCAGGCGACCGGCAAGATCATTGAGTGAGGCACAGCTGGACGACAGGTTGCGATGAACTCCTTATCGAGGTTCCCAAGTCTCGTGCCTCGGTAACGAATGTCACCGGGAGGCTGGCTGGTCGCTGAGACTGAAGCAAGGTCACCGGGAGAGGCCCCGAGAAGCTTTTACAGGTGCCGTGGGGGTGCCCAGAGCAAGATGCTGGGTGTCCAAACCAACTGCCTCTTCTTTCCCTAGCTGGAGAACGAGAGGCTAGCTACTGCCGAGCTTGAGGCAAGGACACCGGGAGGCTAGCTGGCGAGAGACCGGTCACCGGGAGAGGAGCCGTCGAACCCGACGTTGGAGTCTCCGGGAGATGAAGATGACCGGGCGTTGGAGCCTCCGCCTCCGAGATGAAGCTGCTGCCGAGCTGACGCAAGGTCACTGGGAGAGGAGCCATCGGACTCGGGACTCGGGAGAGGAACCATCGGGCTGGCGACTTCACTGGGGAGTGGGCTGGAGTCACTGGGAGTGGACTGGAGTCTAGCTAACCGGACCCGTATATGAACTCGGGCCCGATGGCAATTTGGACCTGGCTGAGCAACTTGCTGACCCAATGAGTCTTGGGCTTACCGGGGAGCATGCCAACCTGCTGACTATCTAGCCCTTTGTTGGGCTTGTGCACCTCCCGTCAAGTTTAGGGTTTAGGGATGGACCTATTGCTCTCATGGACTTGAATAAACTGCCTCTCGGAGGTAGAGCAACGTGACTTTTCGTAATGATTCCCACAGACGGTGCCAAATGTTTCTGCATAATCCCGAAGACTATGTAGAATCACGGTGGAACACGAACACGAACAATAAACAACACGGGCAAGAGACAAGGACATATAATGGTTCACCATGCCATCGGAGGACATGGCTACGTCCACTTTAGAATCAACTATCATGGCCAATAGGCCTTTGGGGAGTGAGTAGAGATCATCCTCCATCATCCGATCATTTCTACATATGGGAAGCCTTCCTTTTATAGCTAAGGAAGATTGCCTCATTTTACACGTTATCAATGTGGGACAAATTATACATATCTCTTCTTATGATATCTTCTTGTGGAGCTTGGGAGAGCACATTCCCGATGTGGTACCGATGATCTTAATTTCACCATGGCGAGGTAGCTCGGATGTCGGTCTACAAGTTTCCTGACTAGTCTATGGGTGGGGAAGGTAGTTTCCAACTACCGATTACAGAGTTTAAATAACATTAATATATATATTAGCATCTTGACCCGCACTATGTTAATTGTGTGAGAATTTTTTTTATTTTATTATTACAGTTATGCTCAATCTTTCCTTCCCATTCTCCCAAAAAAAAAAAAAGTCTTAATTTCTCTCCCCACTTTTTTCTCCCACCTCCCACGGTTTAAGCTTCTTTTTTTCTGTTTTTCTTTTTTTCTTGTTTCTAACATTTACAATTACTAATTTGTTCTTCTTTATCTGTTAGAAGATATATTTTAAAGGTTTAATCAATCAATGGCATTATAGGTAGTTCAAAAATTTAACCATTAACAAAATCAAAAAAACCTTATGGCTTTTATTAACAGAGATATTACAATTTTTTTTTATGGTTTTCAATGCTGTAATTTATCATTAATAGTTAGCTTTCTCGGTTTACGACGGTGAAACAAATGAATGCTAGTTGATATCAATTTTTTCAAGTATAAATCGGCCTAGTTATAGTGAAGGACAAATTGGATACACCAGACTCTTTTGATACATATAGTTCAAGGTCAAACTGAGCAGGTGCTCTCCCTCCATATATACAATGAGATGAAAAAAGAAGACAAAACGTCCTAATGGTTTTAGCCTACAGCTAAACAACTAGAGCTATCCTTTTTCCCGAAACCAATTTTTGCTATGGCTTTGTACAAATCCAGATGGGTTCACAGGTATGATATTATGGGGACTCCTCGTGCATTTCCCGAAGAGCTTGTGGCAAATTCAGCAGAATCTCCGCATATGCTGGATTAGGAGCCAAAAACACAAAATCAGAATTTTATTAGAAAATTCAGACGCATACGAAGCCAATACATGAACAGCGTAGTAAAGAAGTGCATGAAAAATGAAACCAACTCTTTAATCTAGATATCTTTGCTTTTAGCTATACAAGGAAAGTTATGGCTACTGAGCCGTCTCCAATTGGTAAGCAGCCTAACTAACACAATGGAGGTCACAGATTCATGTAATCAGGAATTCAGGATAGAGTTTGTTATTGACAGTAGGTATTACTCAAGGAAAAACATCATTCAGAAGTATACCTTCAGGTAAGCTCATAGTTCTCAAGGCATCCTCTGCATACAGAAGACAAGTTGGACCTTCCAGTATATTCATGGTTGATGTATTTAGACTGAATCTCCGGATTTGAATGGGCCATGCTACCACACTGACATTAGTTGGAAGCACTGAAACAAGATCTGCATATTTAAGCTTTACCATTACCTGGCTGCACAAAAGAAAATTACACTCTTCAGCATGATGATAAACATCTGTACTTGAGGATGAATCTATAAATACTTTGAAAACAGGTGTAGTTTAGTTTGATGACTTTGAAAACGATCTATTATCACATGACAACGGAAATCAAATGCAACAGATAGTACCAGCTCCATTTGTCTCCCAAAGAAATATAGAAAGTGAGGAGTTTATGAGTGCAACTTAGGAGATTTGTGGATCAGCAACAATAACAAACTGCTGGTCTCAAAAGATAATGTGACCTACCATTTATGTGGTCACAAAAGACAGAATTCGGACAGATGACTGCCGACAAGTTTAGTACATCCAAATGTAATGCAAAACTATATAGAAAGCAAAAGAAAATAGAATAATAATGACGGAAAGGAAAATGTACCAACCAGCCACAATCAACAATTGCAAAACAAAATCAAATGGTAGGTCATGCTACAATGAAGTTCTTTAATCTGGTTCCCATATAACTCCTTGATGAGCCGAACCGACATGCACAATCGGCGGTATCAAATTAAATCCAGTACTACTTACTTCCAGCAATTCCTTTAACTTTCCAACACTTCAATTGTATTCTGAGTTCCACATATATTCTAACTTTCATCATTTCATGGATGTACGGATGGCACAGGCTAGGTAACCTTTTGTACCCAAATCTAAGGGGGAAGATTTGGATTGAACCTAATGAAACTGGGATTGAACCCAAGTCGGTTGTTCCATATCTCTTTTAAGTTCATGGAGTCGATCAATGTCCAGTTTTGACAAGACTGGGAAATGAACCTGAATGCAAGTACATGTGAGTGTGTTATTCTATACTGTCTCCCAACATTACTTCTATCTAACACTTAGTACGAAGTTTGCAGGTTACACAGTAAAAAAGAAACAAACAAACACATGTTTAGCTAGTATGTTTTATTTTAGATCACAGCTCAGGATGAGAATCAATACCACTAATTTACACTTTCACAATTAGACAGCTGCTACATTACTCAATCAACATAACATAATACTATAACATCTTTGTCTATCAGTAGTTTTTTTTTTATGGTATCTCAGATAGAGTATTACTGAGATGCTCAGTAAATTGTATATCCAAATTCCAGATCATATGGTTTAGCATACATAATTTGTTTTCTTTTTATTATTCTGTTTATTTATATAAACATGAGTTTACTTCACAAATCTAGTTTGATGAGTTCAATGTTCTGTGTACCCACAGTATAAATGAACCTACATATCTAGCCTTCTAGGTGAACAAAAAGACTTGTGACCTTTTCCCTTGGTTATAAGAATATAAGGCCTTATAAATGAAGTAAGAAATGAAAAGTTTCAGCAACAAAGAGTGATGATAAACATGAGTAGTTGGGTGACTTGGGTCTGACATTCTGAAGAAGTTATGAACAAAAAGGAAAGGAGAAATATCTTGGTGTCAAACAGAGATTCAATGATGAAGCCAGATTGTTTCGAGCTGCTTGTCCCAATGGATATCAGTAGATCTTCGAGACTGGATTCTGTCGGACTTTGGATGTTGATCACTTCCTCATCATCAGCTTCAAAGGCAACAATCTCTTCCAAGGACTCGCAGTCTCTTGATGGGATATTTTTTTTTTATCCCAGTGAAGTTCGATCGGTAGATTTGAGAGACTCAACTCTGTCAGACTTTGGAAGTTGACTACTTCCTCTTCATCATCTTCAAATGCAACAATCTCTTCGAAGGACTTGCAGTTTCTTATTTTCAGCACTTGAACAAGCCCTAGAATATTTCTCAAAGCACCCCATTCAGATTGACTGTTGGTTTTCTTCCAAATATAGGTCAATGCAGGTAGATCACTTAATTCCAAAGTTCTTAGTTCCTTGAGAGACCCTGTTGGCAGCTCACCATGAAAAATCTCTTTCAGCCTACTTGCATCACTAATCTCCAGTGAATTCAAGACATGAAAGATGGTGCTCCTGCTATGTGGAGTAGTAGTGGTGTCCTTCACATCATTAGACTTCTCGAATTTAAGAGACTTCGTCTTTGCAAAACAGGCAGTACCTAAGACATTCAGAAGTTGAGGCCCATTCACTTCAGCAACAAAGTGATTCCCCTACCCACACTGGCGCTTGCGTCAAGATCGTGAACTCTCAAGTAATTCCCATCATGCTTGAATTGCCATTTAGGTAAATGCTCCTTCCATCCTATGGAGATCTTAAATCTTTCGAGGTTGTCAAAGAGAGGGCTGGTTAGAAGTACATTGACTGGTGGCAGAACAACTTGTAAAGTAGTCAAACGGGAGTAACGGGACAAGGATAGCAACTCTGCAAGTATTCCAGTCCATGGAGTTATTGAAATCAGCCACAGAATTTAATTTATTTAACCAGCTAATGAGGATGTCTTTATTGAAACGTTTCTCAACAAGGTAATGTTATGCAAGTTAACAGGAGTTAGTACTCCATGTCTAAAAAAGTATTGATCAAAGTGAATATAGCAATAGTAGAAATTGGATACTGACGTGTACCGGCGTCGCTGGCGAAAGCACTTGGGGCCTCTGTGGTAATTGGCACTTCAGTCCTCATGGTGGCCCTGGCCCATGAGTTGAAGTTGAAGTCTTTAAGCGGCATTTCATCGAACACCTGGTGGGCAATGTCCTAAGCTCCGGTTGGCGAATAAAGAGCTTAAGGCTTGAGGAGTTAAGGTGAGTTGAGAGCTTCGCCGGAGTCGTGCTTGTTATTTTTAGATATATGGAGGAGTTTGATCGGCCGATACATAAAGCGTGTTTGATTTTGCGCTGCGCGGGAAGGCTGGTAAAGCGTGTTTGATTTTGCATCGCTATACGGCAGATGCCAACGCTTTACCTTCTGTTGTCGTTTCAGGCTTCTACATGTTAGCTACATGCGACGGTAAAAATAATGTCGTTTCAGCTGGCGAGGCTATGGCACACTACATTCCAGAAAGGGAGCGGCGTCGTTTAAGTGGATACTGACACTAGCCGCTCGGTTCTAATGCCTGCACTCTCCGCTGGGCCGAGGTTCAGTCCGGCCCACTCATCCATGTTTTAGTGATGATGCATTTAGTTTACAGCAGTACAATCACGTCTAATTTCACCTTGCTTTCCAGTAGTCTTAACCCCCACCCTACCAAGCTTTGTAATGGCAGCCACGAATGCATGTTCAAAGGCTGTGTTGTTTGCTGCAAATAAGTTGGCAATGTGCCTTGTTCTGGTGTCGGTATACAGACACTGATCAGAGGTAAGCAACCCTCTTCCTTGCTGAAGGTTCTTGTAGTACATGTTGTCGAATCTCTGCGGCGTTGTTGGGTCCAAAGTAATCGCAGTTCTCGGGTCTACATTCTTCGGACACTGTTTCCTGAGGCTCATTGCGTAACCCACATTCATCGTCGGATCAATTCTGTTCTTGCTCTTGAAGCTGTGTATCCTGTGGTTGAATCGGTCACAGTGTGACTGGGGCGGAGCTAAACTTAGGCCCGATGGGGACCAGACCCCCTTAAGATTTTGATTTAATTGAGTTTTGGTCCTTAATTAGCTAGTTAATGTTGATTACCAGTTTAAATCTTCCTGAAATCATGATTCGTATCCAATCTAGACACAACATTTTACATTAATTACACCTTCATTCATTCATCCCAATATAGCGCATCCAATTAATTAAAACACAGATGAGAGTGTTGAACGTACGAGGGTAGAAATGCAGTCGCATACCCTGATTGATCAGATTTCTTGTCTACTTTCATTGAGCTCCTGCAAAACACTCTCACCAGCACATTGGACATCTATTTTCACTCCCTTCGGTGTGCTGAGGGATCCTAAACAAAACATCTTCATATTGTAGCAGTGGAGGATTGTGATGTCTTTCACCAGTGGCCATTTGAAATTATATTTTCCTTGTGAAAAGCTTCCGAGATTTGGTAGAACCATAAGTTCCAGAGTACATAGCTGAGGGAACATGTTGTCATCCTCTGTTTCTTCACCCTCTGTTGGTGCTGCTACTATCTCTTCAATCTTCCTGCACTTTTCTATCTTTAGTGTTTGAAGCTTCACGAGACCTCTAGCAACTGAGGGAGAGAGAAGAGTTCTCAAACTGTCGCAACGCCAAATTGACATATCTCTAAGATTCTGAAAGGCTTGACGAGATTGTTTGAAAGACATCATCTTGTTTATTTGCGCCCCTTGATCTCCTGACTCAGATATTGTTGTAGCATCCCCTTCATCATCAACAATCAATCTTCTAAATTCAAATATCTCTTTAAGTGATGAACAGCGCCAAGCTTCTATGTACTCCAATTTCTGCAATCTATTTTGCATATGTGTTGGTACCAAATGCAACAGTTCGTGACATCGCTCTACCCGTAGAATTCTTAGCTCACAAAAGGATTCTGCTGAAAGTTGGTTGTTCCATATCTCTTTGAAGTTCATGGAGCCCAAGCGTAGTTCTGTGAGGACTGGGAAATGAACCTGCAAGCAAGTACATGAGAGTCTGTTAGTCTATACTATATATGAGCACAAAAGAAAAAGACAAATAAAGCTAGTACCTTGGTGTCGAACAGAGATAGTATAGTGATGTCAGATTGTTCCTGGCTGCTGTCTTCTGGTAGCCTCTCCGTCCCCTTAGAGGCATATTTGGTTATGCTGGTAAAGCTTGGTAAATCTGAGAGATCCAATTTTGTCAGACTTTGGAAGTTGATCACTTCCTCATTATCAAATTGAGATCGACTGTTGGTCTTCCAAATATAGGTCAATGCTGGTAGGTTGAATAATATCAATGCACGTAGTTGCTTGAGAAACCCCGTTGGCAGTTCACCATGAAAAATCACTTTCAGCCTCCTTGCCTTACTAATCTCCAGTGAATTCAAGACAGGAAAGATGGCGCTGCTGCTATGTGTAGTAGTAGTTGTGTCAATCAGATACTCCACATCATTACATTCCTGGAACTTAAGACGCTTCATCTTTGGGAAACAGACTCTATCCAAGACATTCAGAAGTTGAGGCTGAGTCAATTTAAACTCAACATAGCTGGCTTTCTCTAGCAACGAAGTGACTCCACTACCCATTGCAGCGTTGCTTACATCAAGATGGTGAACTCTCAAGTAGTTGCCACTCTGCTCCTCCTCTGTTTCCTCATAAGTGAGACCACTATACTCCTTCCACCCTATAGAGATCTTAAATCTTTCGAGCTTGTTAAAGAGAGGGGTGGTTAGAAGTATATTGAGAGGTGGTAGAGCAACTTCTAAGGTAGTCAAACGGGACAAGGAGAGCAGTTCTGCAAGGATCCCAGTGTTCCAGTCCATCGAGTTGGCCCACCTTGTATGATCCTCGTTTTGTTTCCGAGGTTTTTGAACCTCTTCTCTAAACTGCTTTCCTACCTCTGCTGGTTGCACAACCGCCAATTCATTGAGTCCCTTCCACGTGTAAAGTGTAGTTTCCGCGTCTTGGGATCCAGCAGCAGCTCTTTCCTGCTCAGCCTCCTCCAATCGAGAGATCCACTCGGTTGTTTCGGTGGAAGCTAGTTTCTCAACCTCCCAATTTTGAAAGCTATCCAACATGTACAATTCTTCTAGTCTTGTTAAACTTGATATCACACCTGGTGAGATTACTTCAAGCTTGTAGCAATCCGTCAAATCAAGCAGTCTCAGATCAAACAAGTTTTTAAATGTATCAGGCAATTGCTTGAGTCTCCGACATCCACGTAGACTGAGTATCATGAGTGTCTTTAGCTCCCCAATGACAGATACATCACAGTTGAATCCGCACCTCTCTACCCTCAGTGTTTGAAGGTTTCTCATTACTGCAAGCGATGGCAGTACCGAGCCTACTGACAAAGTCAGAGTCGTCCATCTATGATATCCACTGATTGTTAGAACCTTGAGATCTTCCGTTCTTTTGAAAATTGTGGGTGGCGGCTCCAATGGAAACCTAGTTATTTGTCTCAACAGTAAAAGCTGACAAAACCCACTGATACTCAGAGAACTGCAATAAGTAGATTTCTCAGAATCACTATCCTGAGGCCAATCCATCAACTTCACAGTCGCTGCTTTGTCTCTCACAACTATTCTCTTTTCAACCGCATCACTTTTCTTTTCTACAAACTCTTCAGAGGCTATATGTATGGCAACATCACGCACCACATCGTGCATTTTCACTAACTCTTTATTATTGCTTTCTAACAATAGAAAGCGACTTTTGAGTGTGTGAACCAATGTTTCCACACGATTCCTTCCTTCAAGTATTGAATCAATGCCTCTAAGGAGCCCAAGCCCATGCCCATATATTACCAAATCTTCAATCCGTATATCACTACATTCTTCAAATATGCAACACAGCAACAAGCATGATTTGGCTTGCTCATTTGGCAGACATTCATAGCTGAACTTGATTTTCCCATACACATGTTCTATCACTCCTGGAACGTTTTCTGGGCAAGCCTTTTCTAGTTCCCTCAGTGCATTCGTCCAAATTCCAATGCTTTGACCTTTAAGTGCCGTTCCAACCGTCGAAATTGCAATCGGCAACCCACCACATTCCTTCAAAACCTTTTCCGCTTCAACATGTAACTCGGGATCAGATTCGATGGAACTTCCTGCTGTCTTCTTGAACAGACTCCAGGCATCTCCAGCCGGCAAACCATGAATCGGGAAATTCTTTCTTGTGTCCATGTCCATGAAAAGATCTTGCTGTCTTGATGTTACCAAAATTTGACAACTAGGGGGAATCCCTATGTCCCACAAAAAGTCTGGGGTTGTTGTCGAAACATTGTCTAACATTACAAGGATCTTCTTGCTGGCTTTAGATAATCTTTCACGTAGCTTACTTGCTCTTGGACCACTCTCTTTTACGTCTTCAAGGAGCTTCGTGCCTAAATATTCTGCAAGTTCAGCTTGAATCTGAATCACGTCAGCAGCTTTGTTAAGAGACTCCTTAACGGTTGCCTTTGTATACTCATCGAACAGACCCTCTTTCTTTGCTTTCTCAAGAACTTGCCCCATCAATGTTGTTTTACCAATGCCGCCCATGCCGCATATGATAATTGGATTGATTTGTTTCCCCCTGAGAGCTTCCATCACATCTGTGATGGTTGATCTTCTTGAATCAAAATAAATATTTTTCCTCTCAAATGCAGGTGGCTGATCATGGTTTGATGTTCCTGAGGAGCTGGCACCTTCATGGAAGTTGGTTCCCAGCTGAGTAGAGTCCTCTGTGGGTTGAAATTCCACTTCTGGGTGAGGAGCAGGATACGCTATAATCCCGATATCTTTAGTAAGGAGCTGATCAACCACCAGAGTCATCTTCTTAGCATTCCTTCCCAGAGAAAAACGGCCCTTCATATTTGGAAGCCATCCATTACAGCATGCTGCCTTTGCTGCTACAGCTTCTTTACTGAAAGTCGTCTCCTTTTCTTTTATTTGCTCGTCTGCCTTGGCCAGCCAATCAATAACTTGGCCATTAATAATCTTTGAATCTTCTCTTGCAGTTTCCTCCTCCAGCTTTATTTCAGCTCTTTTGTCATGCAGCCGCCGAACCTCCTCGTTGAGATCTCCAATGTTGCTTTTGTAACAACACATATAACCCAGCTCTTGCCAAAGTTTTTTCAATGTCCAATTTGCAACCGGCACAGCACCTTCTGTAATAGCTGTCTCTGCCATTTCTTTCATTGCCATTTTTTTTTTCTTTCTGGCTGGGGCTGAAGAAATTAAGAAGCACGAGAGAAAGGAAGAACGGAAGAAGAAAGAAAGCAAATGTATTGGATTTTGAGATGCTCAAGACACGAAAGAAAGGAAGGACTGTTGTTTTTTTTCCTTCGAACAAAAAAAAAATCTGGGTGATTAGTGGGAGAGAGAGGCGGAGCAGAGGGTTCGAAGGTGGTGGTGTCGTTTAAGGCAGGCGGAGGAGGTGATGTATGTTTGTGTAGAGATAGAACACCAACAATTCCTCACCAGCCAATCCTTATCTCCACCACCAGAGTCTTTCTTTTTCTTGGGTCATCCCTAAAACAAAGTCAATACCATTCTCTTCCACCTTCCGCCAGTAATAATGGAAACTTCAAACGCCACCGTTGGAAAGATCATAATTTTACGACAGAGACGCATATATAGTAGAAGTTGCGCCGAATAATAATACTTACACTAACTTTCAGAGGTAGCTGCCTTCGTAATAACACACACAGCTCCAAGCTTGGAACCCACAAGAGAGATCATTAATGGGAGGCCACCATTCCAAGGATCATAAGAAAACACAGCTTTCACTCTCTGAACCAAAACCCAGAGCGGATGGTGTACTTGAAGTCTTGAACCACTCATGTGGGTCCCATCTATATTAACAGAAAAACAAACGGGGATCAAAGTAATGAAACTAAAAATCTAAAAACCCATGATACAGTAAAAAACCCAAAACCCAGCCTCTCCACCCATTCCTCCAGAGTTCGACCAGAAAAACTCACTCACAGAAAACCTCACCCCTTCTTCTCTCCCATGGCGCCCAATCACCACCATCCACCACCTTCTCTCCTCCTTCTCCTCGTCACCGCCGTCGCTCTCACCCTCTTCAATCCTTCCACCGCCATCAATCTCCCTCACCATCGCCGCCTCCACCACTTTCACCATCACCGCCCCCACCTTTAGCAATAGAAGAAAGTGGATACTGACATGTTTTGGTGTCGCAAACACATTTTAGGGAGTTTGACATGTATTGTCGAAGTCATAGGAGTTTGACATGTATTGTCGTCTATGTCGTTTGAGCTGGTGAGGCTACAACACATTTATTTATCTAGTCTCATCTACAAACACATTTATCTAGTTTCACATTTCTTGTCTACTGTCATTGAGCTGCTGCAAAACACTCTCACCGGCACCTTCAACTTCTATTTCCACTTCCTTCGGTGTGCTGAGGGATCCTAAACAAAACCTCTCCATATTCTTGCATCTGAGGATACTTCACATCATTACAGTCCTGGAACTTAAGACGCTTCGTCTTCGTGAAACAGACTCTATTCAAGACATTCAGAAGTTGAGGCCGAGTCAATTTAAACTCAACATAGCTGGCTTTCTCTAGCAACGAAGTGACTCCACTACCCATTAATGCAGCGCTGCTTACATCAAGATGGTGAACTCTCAAGTAGTTGCCACTCTGCTCCTTCTCTATTTCTTCATAAGACATATACTCCTTCCATCATATACTCCTTCCATCCAATAGCGATGTGAAATCTTTCAAGCTTGTTAAAGAACGTGGTGGTTAGAAGTACATTGAGCGGTGGGAGAACGACTTGTAAAGTAGTCAAACGGGAAAAGGAAAGCAGCTCTTCAAGTATCCCAGTGTTCCAGTCCATCGAGTTGGGAGGTTTATATGTTAAAATCGGAAACGGAAACATTGAAATACTAAAATCCATAGTGAACGAAACTAAATTAAGTTGCAAAGTTGCAGAAGAGCAAATGTATAGCTTGTTCATAAGCACAAAATGCAAGTTGATATGTGTTTATTTAAGTAGAGAGGACCAAAGTAAATCAGGAAATACAAGAATTTAGATACTCACATGGTGCTAGTGTTGTATTTCAAATTCTTCGAAGACAAGAAGTTGAAGTCCTTGAGCGGCATTTCATCGAACACTTGGTGGGCAATGTCTAAACTCCGGTTGGTAAACCGTTCGAAGGAGAAACCTGACGGAGGCGTGAGGCGTCCCCGTAAGTTGAGAGCTTCGCCGGATTCGTACTTGTTGTGGTAGTTACACCGTGGGCTTTGATCGGCCTAGTTACTTGTTGAGTGTTTGATTTTGAGCTGCGCGGAAGTGGCCTCGTTGTCGTTTCAGACTTTAGAGCTTCGCTACGTGTGCGACGACGGTCAAAACAATGTCGTTTCATATCAAAAGGTCAAAAACTAATGTCTCACCGAAAATTCTCAAATTACAAAAAATACTTTTTTTTTTTTTTTTAATTACTGATGCTTCTTCTGCTTTGCCCATGCCATGTCACTGATTTCACACTGCCGCCCCTTCTTCTACAGACCACAGTAACTACCATACTAGTTTACCCCAAACAAAATTCTTGACGTTGCACGCATGGTAAAAACCCCGCCGAGTAACTTGTTCAAATTAACCTCGAGATCAAAGAGAGCAGGGAGAGTATAAAACAGATTTTAAGACAGAGACACACCACAACTTTCTTTCTTTTTTTTCTTTTTTTTTGTCAGGCTCAGATACAACAAATCATATTCTCACTCTCAACAGGCAATTGTCGTAAACAATCATCACTCTGTTTATTTTCTTTTTCCTTTTACATCGCCCAAACTCCCTAACAGAAAATCTCAAATTACAAGAAGCTCCCAGTGCAGCCAAAAAAACATAAGGACATGTTTGTCGCCACTGCTTCTGACCTCATGCTGAAGTCTCCACTCCATCAGGGCTCAGGCATAAATATCATCTTAATCTATACGTACTGGCAAGCAGTTCCTCGATTTACTTTGTCCCTCAAGAACAGAGATATGCATAATTCGTATCCAATCTACACAACATTGTATGCATCAATTACACATTCATTCATTCCTCCCCATACAGCTCACTCAAGTCGATTCAAACACAAATGAAAATGTTCTGCGTAAGAGAGTAGAAATGCAAGCGCATACCTGATCGATCAGGCTATGTTCATGCTGTTATACAGCTGTATCTCAAAACTCCAATCCACATCGAAAACCATCATCTTCACTTTCCTTGGTATGCTGAGGGATCCCGAACAAAAGTTTTTCATCTTGTAGCAATTGCAGATTCCTATGTCTTCCAATAGTGGCCATTTGAAATTATACTTGCCTTGCGAAAAGCTACCGAGATTGTATAGACTACCAAGTGTCAAAGTACGTAGCTGAGGGAACATGTTGTCATCCTCTGTTTCTTCACCTTCTACTGCTGCTACTATTTCTTCAATCTCCCAGCAGTCATGTATATCTAGTCTTTGAAGCTTCACGAGACCTCTGGCAATTGAGGGAGGGATCAGAGTTCTCAATTTATTACAAAAATAAACTGATAACACTCTCAGATTCTGAAAAGCTTGATGAGATTGTTTGAAAGACATCATCTTGTTTATTTGCATCCCTTGATTCTCCGACTCAGAAACTGGTACAGCAGCAGCAGCATCGCCTGCATCATCGACGATCAATTTTCTATGTTCAAAAATCTCTTCCAGTGAAGCACAGTAGCTTACGCGTATGCTGTCCAGTTTCCGCAATCGATTTTGCATATGTGTTGGTACCAAATGCAATAGTTCGTGACATCTTTCTACCTCTAGAGATTTCAGTTCACAGAAGGATTCTGCTGAAAGTTGGATGTTCCATATCCCTTTTAGGTTCATGGATTTAATCTCAAGTTTTGTCAAGACTGGGAAATGAACCTGCAGGCAAGTACATGCGAGTCTGTTAGTCTATACACCATAGTACTCGATCAACTGTCTCCCAAAGTTGCTGGTTAATTTTGCGTACGTTGTCTAAAAAATAGAACAAGTTTTCAGTTTACACACTAGTAGCTAGGATGTTATATTTTGGGTCATGGATTGGGATGAGAATCAATACCTTCCCATGCCTTATTCCTAAATTAAACTTGCACAAGTAGACAGCCGCTACATTACCTCCAATTAGCAAACATAGTACTATAACGAATTGAGAGAGGTTTGGGAAGGAAATACTAGTTTTTCTGGTGGTGTCTCAAATTCTCAGTTAATACAGTTGAGGAAGTTAATTACTGGCTGTACTGATATTACTGTTTCTCTTTTTGAAATTGTACATCAAAATTCAAGGCCTATAAATGAAGGAAAAGTTGAGAATTTTTAACTGGCAAAGAGTGAGGACATACAACAGTAGTTGGGTGTGACGTTCTGAGAAAGCCTAATTACGACCAAAAGAGAAAAGGATAAATACCTTGGTGTCGAACAGAGATTGTAGGGAGACCTTGGTGTGGAACAGAGATTGTCGGGAGACATTAGATTCTGGATACAAGGCAGCCAAGACAGAAAGTATGATGGCAGCGTCAGATTGTTCCGAGCTGCTGTCTTCTGGTAACCTTTCCGCTTCCTTAGAGGTACTTTTGGTTATGCCAGTGAAGCTTGATAGACTTGAGAGCCTCAATTCTGTCAGACTTTGGAAGTTGATCTCTTCCTCATCATCTTCAAAAGCAACAATCTCTTCCAAGGACTCGCATTCTTCTATTTTCAGCACTTGAATGAGTCCTAGAATGTTTCTCAAGAGACCCCATTGATCAGATTGACTCTTTGTTTTCCAAATACATGTCAATGCAGGTAAAAACCTCAATTCCAAACTTCGTAGTTCGTTGAGAGACCGTGTAGGCAGCTCACCATGAAAAATCTCTTTAAGCCTACTTGCACCACTGATCTCCAGTGAATTCAAGACAGGAAATATGCCGTTGCAGCCATGTGGAGAAGTAGCTGGTTTCACAAGTACTTTCATGTCAATCAGGTACTCCACTGCGTCACACTTATCAAATTTAAGAGACTTCATCTTTGCAAAACAGACAGTATCTAAGACCTTCACAAGTTGAGGCCGAGTCAATTTCAAATCAAGAACTTGTCACTCTCAAATCAGACAAGTTTTTAAATGTATCAGGCAATTGCTTGATGTCGGATCCACGCAGACTGAGTATCATGAGTGTCCTTAGCTCCCCAATGACAGATACATCACACTCAAAAGTCAAAATAGCACTGCTCTAGACGCAATGTTTGAAGGCGTTTCAAAACTGCAAGTGACGGCACTAGCGACCCCCATGAACAAAACTTAATTGCTTGAACCTTGAGTTCTTTCATTTTACTGAAAACTGTGGCTGGCAGTTCCGATGCACTTTCAATTAAGCTCCAATTTCCATTCAACAGGAAAAGCTGACAAAGCCCCCCGCTACTTAGTGAAGTGCAATGAATAAATTTCTCACTATTCTTAGGCCAATCCACCAACAGATCAGTTGCTGCTTTGTCTCTCACCACAATACTCTTTCCAACTCCATCATTCTTGCTTTCTACAGACTCTTCAGAAGCTATATATACGGCAACATCACGCACCACCTCATGCATTTTCACACACCCTTTCTTATTGCTATCTAACAATAGAAAGCGACTCTTGAGTGTCTGAACCAATGTTTCCATACAGTTCCTTCCTTCAACCATTGAATCAACGCCTTTAAGGAGCCCAAGACCAAGCCCATATCTAACCAAAACTTCAATCCGTATATCAGCACTTTCTTTAAATATGCAACACAGCAACAGACATGATTTGGCTTGCTCGCTTGGTAAACACTCATAGCTCAACTTTATTTTCCCATACACATGTTCTATCACTCCTGGAACATTTTCTGGGCTAGCCTTTTCTAGTTCCCAAAGTGCATTCTTCCATATTCCAATGCTTTCACCTTTTAGTGCCGTTCCAACAGTGGAAATTGCAATCGGCAACCCAGCACATTCCTTCAAAATCCTTTTTGCTACGACATGCAACTCGGGATCAGATTCGATGCAACTTCCAGCTGTCCTCTTAAACAGATTCCAGGCATCTCTATCCGACAGACCATGAATGGGGAAATTCTTTCTTGTGTCCATGTTCTTGAAAAGATCCTGTTGTCTTGATGTCACCAATAGTTTACAACTAGGGGGAATCCCTATGTCCCACAGATAGTCTGGGGTTGTTGTCCAAACATTGTCTAACATTACAAGGACCTGCTTGCTGCCTTGAGATAATCTTTGACGTAGCTTACTTGCTCTTGGACCACTCTCTTTTCCTTCAAGTGGTATGCCTAGATATTCTGCCAGTTCACCTTGAATCTGAATTACGTCAGGAGCTTTGTTAAGAGATTCCTTAACTGTTGCCTTTGTATACTCATCGAACAGACCACCATCCTTTGCTTTCTCAAACACTTGCCCCATCAATGTAGTCTTCCCGATGCCGCCCATGCCGCATATAATAACTGGATTGAATTGATTCCCCTTGAGAGCTTCCATGACATCTCTAATGGTTGATCTTCTTGAATCAAAATTAACATTCTTTCCATCTTCTTAAACTCAAACAGAGAGTTTCTTTTTGTTTATCGAATTCTGGTGACTAGAGAACACAACAAGTGTAGCAATACAGAATCAACAAGTGAAAAAAGGGACCGAAAGAAAGAGAGCAACCGAAGTGAGAACGATTAATAAAATTCCAACAGCAAGGCGTACCTCTCTTTCTCTATCGATCTGTTGAAATGTTTGAGATCCAGAATGAGAAAGAAATGCAAAGATCTTTGGAGAAAATAAGACAAAGGACAAGAAAACTAACAGAGAACACATCATGACAATTTTAGAACGGAATTGATCCATTCCGTTTGCCAAACTCACTTTCATTCTAAACTTTACTTCTTTCCCAAATATAGGTTCTTCAGAACACTTTTCTTTTCTTTTCTTATCTTATGTTTCCTTTGCTCTGTTTTCCTTTCTTTTCCTTTGTTTAATTGTTTTAGAACAGAAAGCACCATTCTCTCACCTCCTCTACAAGGAATCAAATTGGGCATGGAAGTTAGACAAAACTGAATTAGTACTCTTTGAATTTTGGATATAAATAATTGATGGGAAACTGGGTTGGGAAGTTTAGACGGTGTTTTCATTTGCAGTCCTGGGATGCTAATATGTTAAAATCGAAAACGAAACTTGGAAATAGTAAAACCAAAACTCAAACAACGTAGCAAAACTGCAGTAGAGATATTGTGTAGCAAAAGGAGCACAAAATACGGAAGTGAATCAAGCAAGTGAAGAAATAGGAGAACTGACATGGTATTGGCGTTGGTGTAGTAATCTCGGCATTGTGGGCATAAGCAACTAACTGCTTGATTGCGGCATTTCATCGAACACCTGGTGGGCAATGTCTAAGCCGCCGGAGTTGATGCAAGTCTCGAACCTCACCGCGTCTTCTTTTTCTAGTCATACTTGTGCCCTTGTTTATTTGAACTGCGCGGGAGAGGCAACGTTAAGCTGGATTAATGGGCCGGCCGATCATTTATTGTTGGTAGCTGAAAATCTTCACAAACTTCCATGAACAATATTAACATTTTTAAAACCTGGTCAAGTTGGTAAGAGTACAGATATAAAACCTTTGTGTCTCAACGTGATCGAGTTGGTAAGAGTCCAAATATGAAATCCTTGTATCCAAGTTTGAACTCGAACCCCGTCAAGCTAATTAGAGTTTAAATCTCGACTCAAAATACCATATATATATATATATATATATATTACAATTTTTTTATGGTTTTCAATGCTGTAATTTATCATTAATAGTTAGCTTTCTCAGTTTACAACGGTGAAACAAAAGAATGCTAGTTGATATCAATTTTTTCATTAGTGATGGACAAATTGGATACACCAGACTCTTTTGATACATATTGTTCCTATTTTCAAAGGCAAGCCTCGACGTATTCACCTTCAAGCAATTGCCGATAGGGCTAAAGCTCGTCTAGCTGGATGGCATGGCAAGTTGTTGTCCATGGCAGGTCGGGTTCAATTGGTTCATGATGTATTCTAGAGTCTACTTATTCATAGTTTTTCTGTTTATATATGGCCCTCTTCACTCTTGAAACACTTGTTGACGTGTGCTAGAAACTTTATCTGGTCTGGGGAGTTATCTAAAAGAAAACTTGTGGTTGTCTCTTGGCGGCGGGTTTGTGTGCCAAAGAAAGAAGGTGGTCTAGGGCTACGTGATATCAAGTCTCTTAACATGGCAGCTCTCATATCCCTTGGTTGGTCTACTATTACATCGGGATCTATATGGAATAGCTATGCTTCGCAACGATTTTCTATATGCTGCAATATGAAGGATCGATATTTTCAGTCCTCTGTTTGGCATGGTTTAAAGGTAGCTCTTCCTTTTATTTTTCAACACTCTAAGTGGCTTATTGGTAATGGCAAATCGGTGAATTTATGGATGGATAAGTGGTTGAATGCTCCTTTAATTGATAAGTTGCACGCTTCCAATTTTCCTAAGCGTTTGAGATGTATGGTGGACGCTTTTATCACTAACCAACAATGAACTTTAATTGCCAAGTCAATTTTTAGTTTCTTTTCCAGCTTTGGCAAATGAAATCCTTCATATCCAGCTCTCAGTTGAACCTGAGAAGGATTTATTAATTTGGGAGCCATCAACCTCAGGTTCATTCTCTTTCTCTGATGGATACCATCTTATTCGGCAATCTTTTTCAGAAGATGTGTGGGTTTCTAAGGTTTGGCGTTCTTTCATCCCCCCTCGGTTATCTTTACTTGCATGGCGTCTCTTTCATGATAAGTTACCTACTGATGTGCATCTTCAAAAACGGGGTATCCCAATGGTGTCAGTTTGCCAGCTTTGTACTTTTGGCTATGTTGAGGATTCTACTCACTTATTTGTCACCTGTTCTTTTGCTCAACATGTTTGGCAGTGGTTGGCTTGGTGTTTTGGGACTAGGTTACTGAATAATAGTACTATTGGTGATTTATTTGCCTCCATTATCAATAAGTGTTTCTCTCCTCAATTGAAGAATATTTGGCTTGCCAGTAGCCTTTATGCTCTTATGGCTATATGGAAAGCGCGTAACAAGATTAGATTTGAGGACATAAGCCCTTCACTCATGCGAATTTTCTCCTCTCTCAAGGCTTGGATTCGCTTTGCTGCTCCTCACATTCCAGGTCATTCGAATGGTAAGGTTGACTCTCAGTTGTTGGTTGGGTTGGGTTGGGTATTCAACCTATTCATAAAAATCAAGCAGTGCCTCGGCTAGTTTTCTGGCACCCTCCTTTTTTTCCTTAGATTAAATTGAATATCGATGGTCTTGCAAAGGGTAACCCAGGATCTGCAGCTTGTGGTGGGGTTTTCCGCGACACCCATGGTCATTACATTGGTGGTTACTGTAAAGGATTAGGTCACAATTCGGCTTTCTACTCGGAGCTTGTGGGTGTGATCATTGGGGTTGAATATGCCTTTCAATTTGGTTGGCAATGCCTCTGGTTGGAGAGCGATTCGACTAGTGTGATTACATGTATTAACTCTTCTTCTTGTGTTCCTCCTTGGCCGCTTCGAATTGCCTGGCTCACCTGCTTAGCACGTATTCGTACGATGACATTTCGTTGCTCTCATATTTTTCGGGAAGGAAATACAGTGGCTGATAGAATGGCAAACATTGGTCTTCTCTCTCCTTCCCTAGTTTGGCATGCTTCTCCTCCATCTGATCTATCTCTTTACCTTCGTATGGATGATCTGAGATTTCCTTATTTACGATATGCTTAACTTTTACTTTATGGGTTGGTGTTCTTTTAGCATTTTCTTTTGTTTAGGAGTAAGGTATATGTCCCCCCCTCTCTGTTCTGGATGTAATTTTCTTTTCTTTTTTATTATTATTAATAAAATAAAAATAAGGGGACGGGCGGTGGGCTCCCAGAGTGTGGTAAACCTTTCTCCTTTAGGATTAAGGATGAGACTTGTTTTCTACATTGTTTGCCTCCGAGGGGCTAATATCGCCTAATCCTTTATTATTTAAAAAAAAATAAAAAATATATAGTTCAAGGTCATACTGAGCATGTGCTCTCCCTCCAAATCAGTAAAGAAGTGCATGAAAATTGAAACCAACTCTTTAATCTAGATATCTTTGCTTTTAGCTATACAAGGAAAGTTACGGCTACTGAGCCGTCTCCAATTGGTGAAGTGCAATGAATAAATTTCTCACTATTCTTAGGCCAATCCACCAACAGATCAGTTTCTGCTTTGTCTCTCACATTTTTTTTAAGTCACATTTTTACTCGCTCACTATTTTAAATACTAGAACAATTATCACACCCCCTTTTTTTTTTCTTTTTTTCTTTTTTTTTTTCATCAAATGGCTAGCACTCTACCCTCACCCAAACTCCCTACAAATAAACCATAATGCAGTTTCTATTTCAATTTTTGAGCTAACAAAAGGAACTATTTGTCGCCGCTGCTTGTGACCTCAGGCTCAAGTCTCGGCTCCAGCAGGCAACTCTGCAGACATAACTAACAACTCAATCTTTGTGTATCGTCATGCAGCTCTTGGATTTGCTCCCTCGCCGCAAACAGAGATAAGCACAATTTGTATCCAATCTACACAGCATTTTAATTATACGTATAACTTAATTAGTAGTGAATTAAAACACAAATGAAGAGTGTTGTACGAACAAGAGTAGAAATGCAACCGCATACCTGATCAATCAGATTTCTTGTCTGCTGTTATTGAGCTCCTGCAAAACACTCCCACCAGCACCTTCGACCTCTATTTTCACTTTCTTTGGTGTGCTGAGGGATCCTGAACAAAACTTCTTCATGTTTTTGCATTCGAGGATTTTTATGTCTTCCGCTAGGGGCCATTTGAAATTATATTTGCCTTGAGAAAAGCTTCCGAGCTCTGGTAGATCCTCAAGTCTCAAAGAATGTAGCTGAGGGAACATGTTGTCATCCTCTGATTCTCCACCCGCTGCTGCTGGTGCTATTATCTCTTCAATCTTCTCGCACTTTTTTATCATTAGTTTTTGAAGCTTCACGAGACCTCTGGCTATTGCGGGAGAGAGTAGAGTTCTCAAACTTTTACAATCATAAATTGATATCTTTCTAAGATTCTGAAAGGCTTGACGAGATTGTGCGAATGACATCATCTTGTTTATTTGCATCCCTTGATTTCCTGACTCGGAAATCGTTAAAGCAGCAGCATCCCCTTCATCATTGACAATCAATCTTCTAAATTCAAAAATCTCTTTAAGTGAAGAACAGCGATATGCATGTATGCCCTCCAATTTCTGCAATCTATTTTGCATATGAGTTGGTACCAAATGCAACAGTTCGTGACATCCTTCAACCTGTAGAATTCTTAGCTCACAAAAGGATTCTGCTGAAAGTTGGCTGTTCCATATCTCTTTTAAGTTCGCGCAGTCAATGTATAGTTTTGACAAGACTGGGAAATGAACCTGCAAGGAAGTACATGCGAGTATGTTAGTCTATACTCTATGCATGGTACATTTAGTACTGTATTGCTAAACAACCACATGTTTAGCTAGGATGCTCAAACAAGGAAAGGACAAATACCTTGCTGTCGAACAGAGGCTGTATGATAACATCATAATATTCTTCCGAGCTGCTGTCTTCTGGTAGCCTTTCCGGCCGCTTAGAGATATTTTTGCTTATCCCAGTGAAGTTTGGTAGATAATTGAGGGTCAACTCTGTCAGACTTGAGAAGTTGATCACTTCCTCATTATCATATTCAAAGGCAACAATCGCTTCCAAGGATTTGCAGCATGTTATTTTCAGCACTTGAATGAGCCCTAAAATGTTTCTCAAGACACCCCATTGATCAGATTGACTCTTTGTCTTCCAAATATAGGTCAGTGCAGGTAGATAAGTTAATGTCAAACTCCGTAGTTCCTTGAGAGACCCCGTAGGCAGCTCACCTTGAAAAATCTCTTTCAGCCTCTTTGCAGATCTGATCTTCAATGAATTCAAGACAGGAAAGATGGCGCTGCTGCCATTCGGAGTAGTAGGTTTCACAAGTGTGGTGTCAATCAGATACTCCACATGTTTAGAATACATGAATTTGAGACGCTTGATCTTTGCAAAACAGAGCGTATCCAAGACACTCAGTAGTTGAGTCTGACTCGCACTAAACTCAAGAAAGCTGGTTTTCTTTAGCAACAAAGTGATTCCACTACCCACAGTAGCACTTGCATCAAGATCGTGAACTCTTACGTAGTTGCCATCAACCCCAAAATGCTTGAATTCCCATCTATGTAAATGCTGCTTCCATCCAATGAAAATCTTAAATCTTTCGAGCTTGTTAAAGAGAGGGCTGCTTAGAAGTACATTGACTGGTGGCAGAACAACTTGTAATGTAGTCAAACGGGACAAGGAAAGTAACTCTGCAAGTATTCCAGTTTCCCAGTCCATCGAGTTTGCCCACCTTGTACAGTCAGTGTTCTTTAAAGTACCAGATTGAACCCATTCTCTAAACTCCTCCATTACTACCTCTGCTGGTTGCTCAACTGCCAATCTGTTGAACACCTTCCACGTCTCCACTTTTCTTTTTTTCTTTAGTTTTCCTACCTGTGCAGCACTTTCCTGCTCAGCCTCCCATTGAGAGATCCAATTGGTTGTTTCAGTGGAGGCTAGTTTCTCAACCACCCAGTCCTCAAAGCTACCCCACATGTACAGTTCTTCTAGTCGGGTTAAACTTGATATCACACCTGGTGAGATTACATTAAAATCGCAATCCGTCAAATCAAGCAACCTTAAATCAGACAAGTTTTTAAATGTATCAGGCAATTGCTTGATGTAACATCCACGCAAACTGAGTATCATCAGTGACCTTAGTTCCCCAATTACGGATACACCACAGTGGAAATCACAGGTCTCTAGACGCAGTGTTTGAAGGTTCCTCAGAATTGCAAGTGATGGCAGTAGTGAGTCTAGTGACATATGACTCCAATGCCATTTATCCCCATTAATAATTGCTACAACCCTGAGATCTTCCATTCTATTGAAAATTGTGGGTGGCAGCTCCAATGAAATTGTACTTGTAGGTATCTTTCCAAACAATAAAAGCTGAGAAGGCCCGCTGATACCCAGTGAACTGCAATAAGTAGATTTCCATTGCTGAGAATCACTATCCTTAGGCCAATCCATCAACTGCACAGTTTTTGCTTTGTCTCTCACCACAATTCTCTTTTCAACCCCATCATTTTTCTTTTCAACCGACTCGAACTCTTCAGAAGCTATATGTACGGCAACATCACGGACCACATCATGCATTCTCACACACTCTTTCTCATCGCTATCTAACAATAGAAAGCGACTTTTGAGTGTGTGAACCAATGTTTCCAAACAGTTCCTTCCTTCAACCGTTGAATCAATCCCTTTAAGGAGCCCAAGCCCATGCCCATATCTAACCAAATCTTCAATCGGTATATCAGCGCTTTCTTCAAATATGCAACACAGCAACAAGAATGATTTGGCTTGCTCATTTGGCAAACATTCATAGCTCAGCTTTATTTTACCAGACACATGTTCTATCACTCCTGGAACGTTTTCTGGGCTAGCCTTTCCTAGTTCCCTCAGTGCATTCTTCCAAATTGCAATGCTTTCACCTTTTAGTGCCGTTCCGACAGTTGAAATTGCAATCGGCAATCCAGCACATTCCTTCAAAACCTTTTCCGCTACAACATGCAACTCGGGATCAGATTCGATGGAACTTCCTGCTGTCTTCTTGAACAGACTCCAGGCATCTCTATCCGGCAAACCATGAATTGGGAAATTCTTTCTCGTATCCATGTTCTTGAAAAGATCCTGTTGTCTTGATGTCACCAAAAGTTGACAACTAGGGGGAATCCCTATGTCCCACAGAAAGTCTGGACCTGTTGTCCAAACATTGTCTAACATTACAAGGATCTTCTTGCTGCCTTGAGATAGTCTTTGACGTAGCATACTTGCTCTTGCATCTGTCTCCTTTCCTTTAAGTGACAGGCCTAGATATCGAGCAAGTTCATCTTGAATAAGACACAAGTCAGCAGCTTTGTTAAGAGATTCCTTAAGGGTTCCTTAAGGGTTGCCTTTGTATACTCATCGAACAGACCCCTTCCTTTGCTTTCTCGAGAACTTGCCCCATCAATGTTGTCTTCCCAATGCCGCCCATGCCGCATATGATAACAGGATTTATTTGATTCCCCCTGAGAGCTTCCATCACATCTCCAATGGTTGATCTTCTTGAACCAAAATTAATATTCTTTCCGTCGTATGCAGGTGGCTGTTCTTGCATTGATGTTCCTGAGGAGCTGGCACCTTCATGGATGTTGGTTCCGAGCAGAGTCAGGTCCTCTGTGGGTTGGAATTCCACCTTGGGGGAGCAGCAGGGTGCGCTGTACTTCTTGGTTCATTAGCAAGCAGTTTATCCACCTTCTCAGTCATCTTCTTAGCTTTCCTTCCCAAAGAATGACGGCAATTCAAATTTGGCAACCACCCATTGTAGCACGCTGCCTTTGCTGCTACAGTTTCTTCACTAAAACTCGTCTCCTCTTCTACTATGATCTTGTCTACATCACCGAGCCAGCGATCAACTCCGGGACTAATCTCCTTTAGAGCTCGTCTCGCATCTGTCACGTCCAGGTTTACTCCATCTCTTTTATCACGCAGCAGCAGGACCTGTTCGTTGAGATGCTCAATGTTGCTCTTGTAGTGTAACACATAACTCAACTGTCGCCAAACTGGTCTCACTGTCCATTCTGCCAATGGTTGTACCAATGCTAGAATAATGTCTTGCATTTCTATCACTATTTAGTCTTTTTTTTTTTTTTTTTTGTATGTTTTGTTGGACTGGAATAACAAGGTTTCAGAGATGAAGAAATGAAAGAAAGAAAAGAAACAACTAAAGAAAGATGAAGGACAACAGTTTTTTTTTCTTTTTCTCCTTATTTTCTGGATGAACAGAACAGATTGATAATGTGAAGATAAATGAATCAATATACCAAAGACTAGAATGGACAAGCAAAGAAAGCTCTAACTTTTTGTTTTTATTTTTTGGGTTTTCTGTGTGGTGAATACAGATTCACAGATTCAACAAATGAAGCAATAACACGAAGAAAGAAAGATGGATAGAAGAATGCAGATAGTAAATTCAAACAGAGAGTTTCTTTTTGTTTTTTGAATTTTGGTGACTAGAGAACACAACAAGTGAAGCAATACAGAATCAACAAGTGAAAAAGGGACCGAAAGAAAGAGAGCAACGGAAGTGAGAATGATTAATAAAATTCCAACAGCAAGGCGTACCTCTCTTTCTCTATCGATCTGTTGAAATGTTTGAGATCCAGAATGAGAAAGAAATGCAAAGATCTTTGGAGCAAGAAGAAAATAAGACAAAGGACAAGAAAACTAACAGAGAACACATCATGACAATTTTGGAACGGAATTGATCCATTCCGTTTGCACGCTCACTTTCATTCTAAACTTTACTTCTTTCCAAAATTTAGGTTCTTCAGAACACTCTTTTCATTTCTTTTCTTATCTTATGTTTCCTTTGCTCTGCTTTCCTTTCTTTTCCTTTGTATAATTGTTTTAGAATAGAAAGCACCATTCTCTCACCTCCTCTACAAGCAATCAAATGGGGCATGGAAGTTAGACAAAACTGAAATAGTACTCTTTGAATTTTGGATATGAATAATTGATGGGAAACTGGGTTGGGAAGTTAGACGGTGTTTTTTCATTCGCAGTCCTAGGATGCTAATATGTTAAAATCGAAAACGAAACTTGGAAATAGTAAAACCAAAACTCAAACAACGTAGCAAAACTGCAGTAGAGATATTGTGCAGCAAAAGGAGCACAAAATACGGAAATCAAGCAAGTGAAGAAGTAGGAGAACTGACATGGTATTGGCGTTGGTGTAGTAAGCAACTAACTCCTTGATTGCGGCATTTCATCTAACACCTGGTGGGCAATGTCTAAGTTGCTGCAAGTCTCGAGCCTCACCGCGTCTTCTTTTTCTAGTCATACTTGTGCCCTTGTTTATTTGAACTGCGCGGGAGAGGCAACGTTAAGCTGGATTAATGGGCCGGCCGATCATTTACTGTTGGTAGCTGAAAATTTTTTGTAACGTAAGAGTCCAGATATGAAACTTTTGTATGCGGTCAAGTTGGTAAGAGTCCAGGTATGAAACCTTTGTATCCAAGTTTGAACTCAAACCCCGTCAATGTTAATTTGAGTTTAAATCTCAATATATTTTTGTCGATCACAGACGAGAAATCATTCCGACACGACTCAGAATATCATTAATATATATATATATATTACAATTTTTTTTATGGTTTTCAATGCTGTAACTTATCATTAATAGTTAGCTTTCTCAGTTTACGACGGTGAAACAAAAGAATGCTAGTTGATATCAATTTTTTCAAGTATAAACCGGCCTAGTTATAGTGATGGACAAATTGGATACACCAGACTCTTTTGATACATATAGTTCAAGGTCATACTGAGCAGGTGCTCTCCCTCCATATATACAATGAGATGAAAAAAGAAGACAAAAAGTCCTAATGGTTTTAGCCTATAGCTAAACAACTAGAGCTATCCTTTTTCCCGAAACCAATTTTTGCTATGGCTTTGTACAAATCCAGATGTGTTCACAGGTGTGAGATTATGGGGACTCCTCGTGCATTTCCCGAAGAGCTTGTGGCAAATTCAGCACAATCTCCGCATATGCTGGATTAGGAGCCAAAACACAAAATCAGAATTTTATTAGAAAATTCAGACGCATACGAAGCCAATACATGAACAGCGCAGTAAAGAAGTGCATGAAAAATGAAACCAACTCTTTAATCTAGATATCTTTGCTTTTAGCTATACAAGGAAAGTTACGGCTAGTGAGCCGTCTCCAATTGGTTAGCAGCCTAACTAACACAATGGAGGTCACAGATTCATGTAATCAGGAATTCAGGATAGAGTTTGTTATTGACAGTATTAATCAAGGAAAAACATCATTCAGAAGTATACCTTCAGGTAAGCTCATAGTTCTCAAGGCATCCTCTGCATACAGGAGACAAGTTGGACCTTCCAGTATATTCATGGTTGATGTATTTAGACTGAATCTCCGGATTTGAATGGGCCATGCTACCACACTAACATTAGTTGGAAGCACTGAAACAAGATCTGCATATTTAAGCTTTACCATTACCTGGCTGCACAAAAGAAAATTACACTCTTCAGCATGATGATAAACATCTGTACTTAGAGGATGAATCTCTAAATACTTTGAAAACAGGTGTATTTTAGTTTGATGTCTTTGAAAACAATCTATTATCACATGACACCGGAGATCAAATGCAACAGATAGTACAAGCTCCATTTGTCTCCCAAAGAAATATAGAAAGTGATGAGTATATGAATGCAACTTAGGAGATTCGCGGATCAGCAACAATAACAACCGCTGATCTCAAAAGATAACGTAATGACTCAATATATAAAACCCATGTGACCTACCATTTATGTGGTCACAAAAGACAGAATTCAGACAGATGACTGCCGACAAGTTTAGTACATCCAAATGTAATGCAAAACTATATTGAAAGCAAAAGAAAATAGAATAATAACGATGGAAAGGAAAATGTACCAACCAGCCACAATCAACAATTGCAAACAAAATCAGATGGTAGGTCATGCTACAGTGAAGTTCTTTAATCTGGTTCCCATATAACTCCTTGATGAGCCGAACCTACATGCAAAATCAGCAGTATCAAATTAAATCCAGTACTACTTCCAGCAATTCCTTTAACTTTCCAACACTTCAATTGTATTCTGAGTTCCACATATATTCTAACTTTCATCATTTCATGGATGTACGGATGGCACAGGTAACCTTTTGTACCCAGATCTAAGGGGTAAGATTTGGATTGAACCTAATGGAAGGGGACTTGGTTTAACCTAGTTCAGGTTCAGGGAAGGTCGAGTATGTGCATATATTATCCTCTTTATATTTTGATAGTTACAATTTGCCTTCACATACATGCACACATCTTGGATTCTAAAGTCACTAGATTCCCATGTTTAGATATGCCGGTACAATACCTGTTCCTTTCTGTCCACATAAGCCTGCAAAAGCTCTCCAACATAATCGATAAATTTCTGCAAGCAGATCATCCAGGATACAATATGAGACCAGGTAATAATATCAAGTAAGCAAGCCCAATGCAGGAAGAAAAACTTACCATAGCATTGGAGGAAAGAAGATCATTTTCTGCTTCAGTTAGTGGCAAAAAAAATGGAATAGTGTGTTCAAGAACGGTCATCTTCTCTAGAAATGACTTGCTCTCAAGTACTAAATGGTATATGTCACAAGGTTCTCCTGCACCATCAAAAAAAACCAATGTTACCTCACCAGTGCTAAAAGCAGAAAGGCTCACAAGTGTTTAAAGTCTAAATAATTTGACGATCTATAATCCCTAACCAAACCTATACAGCCGCGAGAGAGAGAGAGAGAGAGAGAGAGAGAGATGACCCCTTAATCTTGTTTACCTATCAACCCTCAGTCTACTAATATCACCCCAAAAAAAAAAAAATGGCACCCCTTATTTTTACAATACACACCTCCATGCACACGGAATTACTCATTGGAGGGGTGTAGTTATCTAAAAAAGGAGGATACAATTTCAATCCGCAAAATAGAAAAATCCCTTCTTGCTAACATCAAATTTCTGCTTTGTTAGCAACTTAGCATAGAAACATGTCATGAAAATCAGTAATTTATTGAATATCCATTATTACACGGCATACCTGCATAAGATGTCTCATACAGTATGCCAATTCTGGCGCCTTCCAAACAACAAATAACCTGTTCACAGAATAATTGGGCCAATAGTCAGGAAACATCTCCCCTACAACCAATATCTAATAAAATGAATATAACAAGGATACTAACTGCATAATAATAACCAACTTTCTGTCATCACCCTACTGTTTGTTTACGTTTATTATTTAATAAAGATAAATTGTTTTATGTTCTTGGAAATTGAGTCAGCAAGAGATTACTAAACCCCTATTACTAATTGAATACAAATCTTCTGAAAATTACCTTATCCCCAACTCTGTAAGTGATTCTCTCTTGGAGATGAGGACTGTGCAACATGCCTACATCTCTTGCCATCGCCTTTCTTTCTACCTCCATGTGAACCTGATTAAAATCTAAATCAATTAGATTAGGCAAGTCTTCATGCTTAACATGAGACATGGAACAGCATTAGGAAAACCAGCTCAATCATTGAATTCTTAACGTTAAACTAACAATGAGAACCACAGTAAGTCTCAATCACTTTAAAATATCTGACAGAACCATACCCGTTCTCTGATTGTGGCTAGCAGTCCATCATTCCATTGCTCACCTTCTAAATAAATCTCTGCAAGAAAGAAATAATCAAAAACTTATAATTAGTTCCAAGTAAGATAGAAACAAAACTTGCACTCCTTAGCCATAGGAATGCTTGAGGAGAAAGCATATACCACAAGCAACTACCCACAACATATAAAGCAACTACCCACAACATATAAAGAAACTAGCCCGAAATTGATGGATGCAATCCCTAGACCTAATACGTACAGCCTGATAACCCCATTGAACGACCTAGAGGGACAAAGTGTAGTAATCCTCAGAGAGGGTTCTATTACACAATCACACAGTGACCCGCAAGACTCAACCTGAACATGGTCGGGTTCGTTAGACTTTAATAGACTTAAAACACTGAAGTCGACAGAAGATCCAGGACATTAGTTTCCACACCCAAGAGTTTACCTCCAACTGCATTCACAAATCAGTGAAGCAAAGAAAAAGAAACTTGCCATGATGACCTAAAGCTATATGCAACTATACCTTTAAAATGAAGCTTACAACATAAAATCCATTCAGAGCTTACCTTGAGTTTGTGAAGCCCGTGCAGCTTCAAATTCCTTATGTAGACGCTCGTAAATTGTCTTGTCAGAATCCCTGTTAAATCATTGAAAGTCCATAAAACGCAAACCCTGATTTCACATAACCAAAAATACATGATGAAAGCTAACAAATTTCCCAAGAGGTTTTACCTAGACATGCGCTCAGCTAAATCCCCATGCTTCTTGAAAATATTCGACACTGTCAAGTAAAGAAAAAGCTTCAGACACTTGAGCAGAAAGCACAAAACACAGGTAGTAATATACAAATACAAATAACACACAAAGAAGAGATTGGTTTTACATCTAGAACGTGTCGCCTCTAGCCGAATATCGTCCTCCTGCATATAGTTTTGTTACAAGCAAAACACAAAAATTAATAACTACACTAAAATTATCAAAACACCAAGATCAAAATACCACATTTCAGACTATCAAGCCCAAAAGCACATTCAGAGCAATAATAAGTAAAAATTGTTACCATATCTCCCATAAATCCATAGGAACGTTCCCTTGGCGACTCAAATTGCTGCATTATTCAACACAGATTGTACTCCTCAGTCCATAACAACTCAAATCAATGATGGATAAATTGATATATAAATCAAATTGAAAAAAGTCGGAAACTTTATGATTGAAAATATGAGAAACTGACCCTGCGAGCGGATTCGCCGAGAATAGCGATTTTCCTGGACCGCCGGCGCAGCGAATCTTCGGTGTCGCTGTAATCCATTGGTGACTGCTCGGAGAGAGCAGAGAGGAAAGGGCACCGATTCAAAATTAGGGCTTTGTGTTTTTTCGATTTGGGTGGAAATTGGGAAATTAGGGCTTGTTTGCAGTCGGGTAATTTGATTCTTGACCCGAACCCGGAAGTGATGTAAAAGGGCCGCAAAGTGAAATTGTTCAGTGTCTTTCTCCCGCAGACAGGGGCCCAATTAGTAGGGAGGGAATATTCACCTTATTTTCTTACTTTTAAAGGAAAATTAACAGTTGACAAAAATATATCTAACAAAAGGTCCATGACTTTCTTCTTCGATTATTCTTTCCGGACAACAAAATAATTAGAGCAGCTTTGAGTTTTGTCCCATTTAAGTGTATTTGTATGGTTTTCTTATAAATTAGATGTTAAATTTTATATTTTACAAAGTTCGTGGATGTTAATTATATTTGTATGAGACGTATGTGAATGAACCTTATGCATAATAACCCATTGTTGTCTTGATGAAAATAAATCATATTTGAATGTACGGCACATCATTTTCGTTTTTGGTGTATTAGTTTGTACAACGGTTTGAACAAGTAGGAACAATAGACTATCAATCTTGAAGCTAGTAAGACCTATATCTTTTATGCCTATTGCCTTATGTAGAGAGGTAACCGGATACAATCAACTATTTTTGTATCAAGAGATGTACGCGAATGAGCCAAGTTGTACTAGTGCACGATTGAGCCACAATTTATCAGCATGGTAAATGGATAAATACAAATTAGGCAAACAATCATAGTGGTCGTACATAAACAAACCCTAGTTGTTCCATCATAGCAATTAAGCATAATATAGATAAACCACGAGTCACACCTACTTGCATTTATGCAACTCAACAGCAAAATCATGTACACATTGGAACTCATATGTCATACGCAATATGCAAATCCAAAATCCACCAATCACTATGAACATTATTAATGCTCTAAAATCAAAGTCGTTTTTAAGCTAACGACATACTGATCACTCACATAAAGTTTTGTCGGAACAAGCCACCAACCTCCTAATTACTCAGAATTCCATTAAGTTGTATAGTCTTAGGTGATATTGTAATTTTATCACTCACAAAACTAAACAAAAATCGCACGCGATATAAGTTCAAGAGCGTAAGAGCCTAAGAAGCGACTTATGCCCCGATGACCATAAAATCCAACAACAATAAAAAACAAGGTGTTAAGGTTCGAAAACCTCAAGCCCAAAATCACGAATCACATGATAAGATCATCGATCATATATCGGATTGTCAATACAAAACCAAGTTGTTTTCGGAGAATACAAAACCAAGTATGGATTAACATGTCATCATGAACAAAAAAAACAAGGTGACCTTGTGAGAGCAACCGAGGAAAGTAGAGAGAGAAAAACAAACGAAACAAGGAAGAAATAGAGAGAGAGAAAGAGAGAGTAATAGCAGCGATCAAGCTACACAGAGAGAGAGCAACCAAGTTCGAATATAAAATCAGCCAACAAAATTAGACAAACAAAAAAACCCCCAAAATTTTCAAAAAAAGAAAAAGAAAAACAGAGACGAGGAGCGAGAAAGCGAAAGGCAAAGCTCCCAAGTCACTGAGGTTCGATTTGCCTCTCTCTGCAAATTCGTCAAGGTCAGACTTCCATCAATCCCCCAAACCCAAACCCAACCCCAACCAATTTCAATTTCTCTTCTTTCGCGCTTCATTGCGCTCTTCTCTTTCTTTCGTTTTACTCCAATCCCAAATTGTCTCTCTGCAAAATTCGAGCTCTGCTTTCCAATTCGCCGGAGCTCACTGATCCCATTCCCCGGAACTTGGAAATTTCGCGCCTTGAAGTTCAGAGCTCGCGAATTGCGCGAATTCGATTCTGGGTGTTTGCATTGGCAGAGTGGTGCAATTCAAGTCTGGGAGGACTCTGAACCCGAATTTGAGGTGATTCCGAATTAGGGTTTTTGATTTTGTATTGGTTTTCGGTGAATTTAGGTGGGTTTGATCTCTAGGGTTTTGGGATTTTGAGGAGATGGGATTTGGTTTTGCATTGTGTATATTCTGGGCGGGACAATTTGGGAATAAGTAGTAGTCTCATTTGAGATTTGGGTTTTTTATTTATTTATTTGATTAATTTGGGGGTTTCTGGATTGTGGTTGTGTTCGGTGTAATATGCAGAGTGTTGAGTATTGATATTGCAATGAATGATATGGGGGAGTGTAAATTCTGGTTTTTTTCGAGATAGGAGTAAGAGTGTTTTTTTTTTGGGGGGTTTGTAAATTATTGTGGATGGTGTATGAATCTGTTTGTTGAGAAATGCAACCTCAGCAGTTGTCGAGGATCGATTTGGGTGATCTGAGAGCTCAGTTAGTGAAGAGGATCGGTCCTGAGAAGTCGAAGAGGTACTTTTTGTACTTGAATAAGTTGTTGAGTCAGAAGCTGAGCAAGAAAGAGTTTGATAAGTTGTGCCATCGGGTGTTAGGGAGTGAGAACTTGGCGCTGCATAATCATTTTATACTGTCAATCTTGAAGAATGCATGCCAAGCCAAGATCCCGCCACCTGTTCACTCATCGGGTCCTGCAAAACCTGGGGTGCAAGCTGCAAACAGTTCTCTGAGTAGAGAGGATGGGCACGAACAAAGTGGGAGCCTTTTCCCGAATCAGAATCAAAATGTGCCTGTTTGGTCTAATGGGGTTGTGCCTCTGTCCCCAAGGAAGGGGAGGTCCACTATACGTGAGCGGAAGCTAAGGGATAGGCCTAGCCCACTTGGACCAAATGGGAAGGTAGACAGTGTGTCGCACCTATCCACAGGTTCAGAGGATAATGGCAGTAAGATTATCATGGAGAATGGGGATGCGAATCCATTTGATTATCAGAGACCAATGCAGCATCTTCAACCAGTTGCCGAGCTACCTGAACGAGAAAGAGATGGTGCAGTCAGGCGACCCACAGGAAAACCACAGATGCTCAGCAAAGATCCGGCCAACTTAGCAGTTATGGAAGATGGGGAAGAGGCGGAACAATCAAACCGTTCTAGTTTATCCAGAAGTCCTCTTCTTGCTCCACTAGGGATCCCATTCTGCTCAGCCAGTGTAGGTGGGGCCCGCAAAGCTATTCCGGTGGGTAGCAGCTGTGATTTTGTTAGCTATTATGACAGTGGGGTTTTGTCTGATACAGAGACCCTGAGAAACCGTATGGAGCAGATTGCTGCAGCACAAGGTGTTGGAGGTGTTTCTACGGAATGTGCCAATATGTTGAATAATGTGTTGGATGTGTACTTAAAGCGATTGATCAAATCTTGTGTTGAGTTGGTGGGATCAAGGTCTGCTTTAGAGCCAAGAAAGAATGCTGCACCAAAGCAGCAGATTCAAGGGAAGGTTATCAATGGCATGTGGCCAAGCAACCACCCGCATATGCAGGGCAGCAATGGGCCCTTGGAAGTTTCACAGGAGCAAAGACCGCAGCGCTCAATATCTTTGCTTGATTTTAAGGTTGCTATGGAGCTAAATCCACAGCAACTTGGAGAAGACTGGCCACTGGTTCTGGAGAAGATCTGTATGCAGTCATTTGAGGAATGAAACATCAGTAAGAAGATACCCTTCATACCAAAGTTGTGGTTGGGTTGGTCTGTTCCAGTTCGAAGTCCTGACAGTGGTTGTTCGAGATCAGTGATACAACTAATCATACTCACATTGTCAGGATGAACCAGATGGTTCCTAAGTGGGTAAAGTTCCAGTTCTTCCAAGAAGAAATCATCTGTTCAAGCATCAAATGGCTGTATTTGCTTGCTGCAGAGCCAGGACCAATCCAGACCTAACTGCAACCAATCAAGGGGTGCTTTGAAATTAAACCCCCATGTTTGGTTGTTTTGTTGTTGTTTAACATAGATGCTGCTGTATTTGCAATCACTCAAGATCTCAAGCTTTCAGTGTAATTGCAGCCAAGGAAGAGGACATATAAGAAAATTTTGCAGGGATACACTGTTCTGTAGCTCGGTGAGAGGTACAATTCCTTGTGTAAGAGCTGCAGTATGCTCTGTATGTATTTTTAAAATCTGAGAATTGATTGGCATTTCAATAACAATAACACATTGACATCATTGGGCTGTCTTTGATAGCATAAATTTAGTGTTTCAACTAAATAACACTATTATACAGTGATTATATTACAGCAAGCAAGCAAGTGCATGCTCACACACACCACACACACATTCTTAACTCACCTCAACCCATTGTCTCTTCTTTTTGATAACCTATTACAGTTCTAACCTTTTTTCATTTCAAAAAAAATACCCTTTTTCACTACTCAGCCTGTTGAACTCGTAGTGGTGAATTAGGCGTCATTATGAAGAGTATGAGCCAAAATAAAGAAGTACAAGAAGCAACAGAATGTGTATAGTATAGTATGTATATACAGCTAAAGTTAACAGAGCAACATTTGCTAACAAGTGAATACCGTAACACGTCCGCATCAAGTTGTTTGCATGTTTTGGAACTTTTCAGTAGCTAATTAGAGCTTTGGATATTGCCTTCTTATCACAGATAGTTTCTTTCTCTCCATGAAATATGATGATGGGCACATGTGGTTTGATATTCTGCATATACACTTGGATTGAATAGTTGAGAGTGGATATACTTGCAGATTTAATTCGATTTGTCTGTTGTCTAATGATACAGGTATAAACAAAAAATTTGTTTGCATGCATTACTCTCACTCTTCCTGCCAATTCCCACTTACTGTTTAGATTTTTGGTTTGGGTAAGGTGTCTAATCAATCTTGACATTCAAGCTTGAACTTTGATCCTTATGTTGACAAAAGAAAGGTTGGTTATTCTTGGAACTGCACCTTTGAAATATCTGGGTTGTTGTTTCTGAGTTTTGACCCTAGACATAACCTGATTGTGGTCAACCTTGAAATATTTAGGAAATAAAATACAGATTTATTTCAACTATTTTCATTTAAACTTTAGGAAGTGTTGATTCATAGATGATGGGTGATTGATGTGATATATACATGAATATACGCATATTCTTTTTTGTTTCTCTGAAAGTGGTTAGTTTTCTGCATCTTCTTTTAAGTCTGAATTGTTCTGCAATTTTTAGGGAGCTTCAGATTCATAAGAAGCAGAGAATTTAGAGTTGGTTTGCTGCAGATTATTATATCATTGTTGGTTCTTTGTGACTATGGAGCTAAACAGAGTTGCAGAGACTAAGCAAACATGTTGCGGCTTGATGTGTCTGCTGGACACTAGCCTAGCCTCACTTGTCTTGGGAACTGTGGCCGTCCTTGTCATTTTGGGCTGGGGAAGATGATACCTGCACTCATCTCTGCTTTGACTTCTGAGATATGAGACGGCTTTCATGGTCTTACGCCAGTTATGTTCGAATCTGCAAAATCTGGATTCTCATATTTAACTGGGCAACGGAGGTTAATGGAATTCATTATCATTTGGCTTTGTTAACAGTGAGGTCGCGCTAATTTTGATTGTGATTCCTCTATTGTGGGAGAGCAGGATTATGTAGGGCCCATATATGGTTGGCACAGGTGGGTCCCATTCTGACATCCGGTTGAAGATTCTGATCATCTTTCCGGTGAACTCAGTTTCTGTGTCTGTCTCTGTGGCGGCTGTGCAGGAATGATGAGTTGATCAGCAGCATGTTCACAATCGTACGCATATGTACGGTTTGGGACATACATAAAGTACGTAGCACCACGTTGTTTATGCCTGTTTCAATCGAACCAAACCTTAACTTTATGCCCATTCTAGTTCCTACTTACTGTTTCAGTCTGTACACTGGAACCTAGTCGGTCAATTTATACGAGTTTGGAAACTTTCTGGTCCCGACCCCTTTCCCCACTTCTGAGATTTTGTCCAACAGAATATAGCTAGCTCTGTGTACCTTTCCTTATTTGGACAAGAATAATGATCGCAGTAAAAAGTCGAAATGTGAACCGTAATGCAGTTCTTTCTTCAAACCAGAGTTTGTAAGGAGAAGAATATCACTCTTTCTCTACTCTCCTACAGTGGAGATGGAGTCGCTACTGCTGCGGCAGACACTGGTTTACACAGACCCATCATTACTATGCAGGCATTGCAACATCCCACTCTAATCTTCAGCCACACACGTTTAACAGTTGACTGATCACTGGGTGGTGGAGATGAAGTTAACTTTCTTCTTACTTTCTGATTCTTGGACCTAAATATGAGAGAACAAAGGCTCTTTTCTATGATATTGCTTGCGCTGGGAGCAAGTACAGGCAAAATCTGAACCCAGAATCAACCAGGGCTGTTTCTGAGATTCCAACGGATACTGTAATACAAGTACATATAAGAATTGAAAATGAATCAATCCCAAATCGACAGAGGTAGTTATAATTTCTTAGATTTTGATGTTCTGGTGTGGAAATGAAAATGGGGATCAGTCCCATCATACACGTTCACTTGTCTGGGGGTCGCTAAAAGAAATGGTAATTCTTTTTTTCTTTTTTTCAGATAAAAAGTCATCGCCAAGATCCTGATCTGCCTGGGATGATATACACAAAAGGATGATATGAGTGTTCAAGATCACGTGGAGAAGGTACCAAAATTAGCAACTAACTAAACCAAGCAAACACCTCTTTTTCTTTTCTTGGCAGGTCATAAAGAAGAAGATAAAGAACATAAATGTAGAAAGAAGAGCACTACTTTGTTGTATGTATTCACAGTTCCACAAAGAGTGCAGAGTTACCCGCTGCAACACCAACAGCTTGGGTTTATTAACTAAATGAGGTGAAAGACAATTGATCTGTACATTAAGAGGTTGAGAACTAAAACAGAAGAGAAAAGGAAGGAGATGCAAGTTTTGTACAATGAGGAATGTTTCTCACTCTCACTCTCACTCTCTCTCTTCTCTCCTCCAAAAGATTTTAATGATTGAATTATGTGGAAAACGGTGAAGAGGGCGATGATGGTGGTGGTGATGAGGGCGCAGTCGCAGCTGTAGCCGCTGCCGCCTTGCAAATAGGGCACCAATTCTTAACCCGCAGCCACTGATTTACGCAGACTACATGATAACTATGCTCACACCGCAACCTCCCAACTTCATCTCCACCCACATACTCCTCCTGTAAAAGATCAACTATTGACTGTTAGTCTCTGTTTATGAGGAATCTGATACACGTGTGTCAGTGTGTGAAACTATTTATACCCAAAAAAAAATATCATTTCTGAGCTATGGGTAACTGACCTGGCAGATACTGCATTTGACTTCATCCTTGTTATCACAGCCTATGGATGCATCCTCCAGAGGTTCAGACTGATATATGCTTTTCTTAATGCAATCTGTCAGTGCTTCTTCTGGCAATGCTGTGCTTACAGAACCCATTCTCTCTTCTAATGCTAACAATTCCTGCCAGTGAAATAGTATAAGCAAAACTGCTGAAGATATTAAAAATGTTGCAAAAATATGTATTGCCCACCATGAGTTGATTATCAGGATTGATTTTATTACAGTGCATCAATTCACATGAATCATAATATTATTGAAACAAAACAGGATGGAGCGGTACAATTGAAATGTAGCAATATGACAGCAATAGCAAACCTCATATGACATGTTATCAATATCCAGTCTCATGTCTCTATGCTGATCATAGAAGTTTAGGCCATTCAGGAACAAATTGGTCTCCAGAACAAGTATTTGCTACAATAAGATAAATAATAGTTTAACAACAAAACTCAACAAATTGAACACAAACACCAAAACTATAATTAACTACCTCAAATGATAGCTCTTCATCTTGTTCAATCCTCTCGAGTGCTAGCAATACCTACACAAATTTATGAATTCTGCAGATTAGATAATGAAGTCATCACTACATCAATTCATTTACAAATCTCCACACCAAGGAAGCGAACAAAACCCTGTGAATGATATCATACGATGCACATAGAAGTTTTTGTACAATACCTCTGCAATCCCATCCATGTTGTAGCGTCGCTGACCATCCTGATTCATTAGAGACCGGGAAAACCCAATATCTGCAGTACCAGATCGCATCATGCCATGTAAACTCCCACCACCACTACCTGGTCTACTGCTACTACCTGGTCTACTATAAGAATTCGCCCGATTTGAAGGAGTTTCTGAAGATAAATGTTGTGATGAACTAGCACCACTCAAGTCGACAGACATATCAGGTTGAGACATATGAGGGCCAACTGAAGAGGATCCGTTGCTTGACAAATTGTTTCCACTTCCTTGATTAGAAATCCTAGCCCGTGTGTGACCAGTGACAGTTCTCCGAGTCCTAACTGATGCAACACCATTATCCCTGCTAGGAGGTGTATTTCTACCTCTTCTTGAATCAGCAATTGTGATTCCATGGCTCGTAGTGGAGTTTTGCCCTGAAGATGACCCATTCATCTTCTTCCCCTTAGCAGTTGAGCTACTTTCTCCTTCAGAAATTCTTTTCTTTACAGTCTCCCTCCTGTTCACACTTGAGTCTGATGATGAACAACTGGACGGAACAGCATCAGACACCGAATTGCACTTTAGATTTCTTAAGCCATTCCTGGTTGTGCTAGGTCGTGCTGTCTGGTTGTTCTTAGATCCAAAAGGAACAGAAGAACCCAATAATGTTTCTTGGTTGCGCAATCCATATCTCTGATTGAAGTTCCTTCGGGATCTTGTATTTGATGATACATCGGAGCTTCCAACTTCCATCAAGGAGGCCTCACTAGATTCCCCATTTTTAGATTCAGGGTGAAGCCCTCTCTTAATCTTTCCAGGTGGGGGAGTAACTTCTGAAACTTCTGGATCATCCTGAATACTGCTGGTTTCAGATGAATCTGTTCCAAATTAGAAGATAGCTTTTTGCAAGGTTCTCTAATGGATTTTCTTGAGTTGTTAACAGAAATGCAAGACCTAGAGGAACTGCCAACTATCTCTTTTCCACTTGTAGAAGAGAGGAACGCAGGCCTTGAAGATTTGGGTTTTTCAATTTGAGCACCTTTCACAGAATTCAGTCTTCCACTGCATCCCAGCCGGCTGCAGACCTGAGCATTACGATCTCTGTTTGGGGCTTCCCTCAAAACAAGGCCAGTCCCCTTTCTAGAGACAAGTCCATCACTAGCTCTTTTACCAGAATAATCATCCATGAAGGGCGGTCTCGGTCCTTCAATTCTATAAGAATAGTAGCATTAATAATTTAGATCAGATATGCCATTTTCCAAGTAAAACAATAGTGAACTTCAAAATTCAGATACACATTATCAGTATTTAAAGGAACCTTCGTTCGATAAAATGGCAATTAAAAGAACACTCACTAGTTATATCTAACGAAAAGCTGCCAAGGACAGGTTCAAGCAGAACAAATGTTACATATGTAGGCAAATTACACAGAGTTTTGTAGAGAAAAAAAAAATCAAACATTGAGTCACTGACAACATAGTGAAACAGATTATTCAATGTAAACCCCAAATATATAAAGGAAAACCCACTAGTATAAACGAATCAACGTGATTAAGGTTTTCATTTTAAGTATCTAATTAAAGACTAAGAATACTGGGCCACAGAAAGGTTGCATTTAAACATCTTATGATCAGAAATCAAACTGGATGCCAGACATAATGGTCGATTCCACCTTCTGGAAGCACTAAAATCAACCAAGAAGCTTCCTGGTTGTTGGGAATAACATAAGCCAAAAACAGACCCCTACTCCCATTCAGAGAAAGGCTGCTAAAGCCAGCAACCATGATTGATTGACCTGGACTTCTAACTCGGCATCGAGGTTAATAAACCTTTCATCCAAAAGGTTGGCAGTATGCTGAAATTCAGACAGATTTCATTGCCACCGTTGTAACACAAGTTTGTCATCTTGCCGAAAAGTTAATATAAAAATTACTCAATATACAAGACTACATCTGTATTGGAATATGTTATCACTTTTAATGTTTACCCTACAATGATGCATTAAATTTCATATCCATCATCATTAAATCAATCGCACAATTTCAAACATAACAAAAAGTTCAACACATCATACACAAGAACCAATCAAAAAAGCCATAACATGCAGTGATATCCAGATTGAAATATGTATAATTAGGATCAACAAAGCAGAATATAAGCATATCATGACCTCCTCTGTTCCATTGTTTGAATCATTCCTGGAAAGAGAACTGATAATAGGGAACAGAACCCAATATTATTGATTTTGTGAAAACACAACAAGGAACAAATGAAGGAGTAGAAAAAGGACCCAGATAGCCATATGCCCCTTATATCACCCCCAAAAAAAGTGGGCTTCTCATTCCTTCTTTTTTTTTTTTTTTGAATTATTCTCCACACAAAATCAGTAGCTATGGTTACAAAAGCCTCTCTATCTCTCTATATCTCCCCTTGATTTAAGGGCTTCAAAAGCTTAAATCTCTCACATAAAACCACCATAACAGAATTTAGAGCTTCACAAACTACTTATTGATGAGCAACAGAGACTACCAGAACATCAAAAAAAAAAAAAAAAAAGACGATCAGGATTCATGATGATGATGAAGATGAAAAACCCAGCAAGCTATGAACACCCAGAACTGATTATCATATTCAAAAAAATAAACAAACACCCAATATACATGAACAATCAGTGAACTTCAAGAAAAAGGTTGATGATTTTTGTTCTACCTAATACTTTTCTGCCTGTGGTTGAATACCCAGAAGCGAAAAGGAAGGCTTTGGACTTTAGAGATAGAAAGTCTCAAGCTTTGGACTATAGAGAGAGAAAGTCTCAAGCTTGAGCTTTTAGAGAGAGAGAGAGGAGCTCTCCTTTTCGGAAGAGGCAAAAACGTTTTCTCTGGAGAATGACAATGAATGAATGATCCAACGCCCCCTTTACTTCTTTCTATTCTCTTTTTTTTTTTTTTTTTTTTGTTGCTTGGAAGCTTCAACTAGAACAACATCCAAAGCAGTGCCGTCCTTTTGGTTGAGTTACATGTGAGCCGTTGGATGAGAGCGACGGTGGAGATGGTGGGTAGGGAGGAGGACGGTGACGGAAGGGCCAAAGAATGCCGTCTCTAATTTCTTTTCCTGTTGTTATGGGTGTTTAATTATTTTATTTTTAAGGTTCGATTTACTTTGAACCACGCATTGGTTGATGCGTGTGGTGCACTCGCTTATTAGATGGGATAAAATAAGTGGATTCGCTTATGTGGATAGTGTTAGGCTACGGATCCGACCCGTATCAGGATTGTGTTCATAAATATATGTTAGGTTTCCTTTTAGGTTGTGGTCATCTTGGAGCATAGATTAGAGAGGTTAGGGATAGAATTAATGTAGCTTGCTCGTATTGAGATGGTATCGATGAAATTTGTTGTTGTTTTGCTTAAATTTAGAAATTCGTGAGTATCGGCATATGTTGAAGTTCTGTATCATCTAATTATGATCGACACAATGTGTGAGTGTATGAACGATAAACAATTATCATGCAAACTCGATGATTTTTATTTATCTTTGTTGTCTAGCCTATTTGAGTAGACTAGTTTCTCTTTAGACAACACAATTTAACAAATTTAACTCAATACAAACATATAGTTTGGGTTCAAAGTAAGTTATATCCTTTCTCAAAAGACAAAAGCAAGTTCTATGACTTCTATCCTTGGCTACGAATCCAAGTACACATGCAAGTATTCTATCCACAAACCTGTATAATTGTCAAAGATGAAAGTCCACAGAATCTTGAAGGAGGAATTTGGGGAGCACGACGTATTGTAAACTTGTGGATCCACAATCACTCAAATATAGAAACTCAAAATCAAAATAAATATAATCTTTCACACTGACAAGGATGGCAGAAGATAGAAGCAACATGCGAGTAAATTTGATGGATATATTTTGATTTTTGACCCTTTATTTTTTTATTCTTCTTGCTGCACGTCTGTCATGGTTTCAAATCTCCATAATTCCTTCATACATCTTCCTCCTATCTTCATCATAATACCACTTGATAAAGAACAAGAACAATCGTGCGAGATCTTCTCCGGCCCTTAGTACTTTCGCATTACATCACATTGTGGTATGTCGAAACTCATTTTTCGTGTAGGGTAATGCGACATGTATACACTATTATATGATATATATATATATATATATATATATATGCGAAATTTACATTATTATTGACATGTTATATATGTCACCGTCTCTTCCCCAATTACCATTTTAACAACAAACAAGTGATTAACTATAACAACAAAGAATTAGCATGTGCGTTAGGCTAGATAGTTCTTAAACTCTCGGGTAACAAGAATCCATACACGAAAATACGAGTAACGCACTTGAGTATTGTACACCAACAGAGACAATTAATTAACCCAAACCGTTTAAACACGATGTGAAGACTTACCTAGACTTCCCATTCCAATGTGGAATAATACTACCCTCAACACGTAGACCCTCTACTTTTCCAAATTAGATACACACTTGACACTTTGATTTCAATATTATACCAAATTTACCAAACTCTGATAGATACAAGTATATAGTTGAGTAGGCAGTGCATGTCTGCCTGTAGCAGAAGATAAAGGATGATTCATTAGCTTCTAGGTTAGCTTTCACCGGCCTCTATCTGTGATGTAACCCTAGACGTGTTTGCTCTTTTGTTCGTTAGCGATAGTCTATTAAGATAGCTTAATGCATAAGCATTGTGGTCGAAATTATTAAGTAACGGGTGGCCTGCACAACAAGAAAAGCAAACCCCAAAGATTTATATATATCATCTATNATTTCGTGTGCACAATTCAATAGTAATGTGAATACCTAGCTACAATGCACTTTGCACATCAATTATATAGATATTAAGTTTTATTACCTAATCAAGTCCCAGACAATAAGAAAAGGCACAAGAACAGTTGGACTTACTCCTTTCAGCCTCGACATGTATAGCGGGCCACATAGTTTTTAGATGATACGTACGTGCATCAAGTTAGTTTTAGTTTTTTGTTTGAGGTAATGGGTTTCCAACATGAATAATCCACAAGCATTCTTATCCAATTACCAGTAACTAAAAGCAAATTGAAAACAAAAACCCTTTCCAAGTGGAAGTAGGAAATAATTTTACACAAAAAAAGTACAATGACTTCTAATGTATCGATTGAAATTATTTATATTCTTGAATACATGATATAAATTCGGGCAAAAGTTTAGTGAAATGAGAACTGAAAGCATGTGGTTCAACCATTTGCTTAGGCTAAATAATTCTCATTGGCAAATCAAGAGTTCCACCACTTTGCCAGCATTATATTGCTCTCCAATAATAACGGGCATGAAAGTTTTGTTGAGGGTTGTTCACTTTTTACAAGATGACTATTTTGTGAAATGGTAAAATTCATCGAACTATCAGTTCAATATAGCTCTATTTTCATCAAACCATTTTAGAAACAACGCCATTTAGACGAACATTTCTTCACAAAAATAACGAAACAAATACGTAAGATAGAATCGACGGCCAATTTTTTTCCCAAAAATGTGTAGGAAATATTGATCATATTCCAAAACAAAAGACGGATGAAGCATTATCATTCCGTTAGAAAAGATTAGAAAAGGCTTCTAAAATAGCGAGAACCAACATTGAAACAGTCCAAGATAGATGATCACGATGAGGCCACACGTCCTCGATTGTTGATGACAAAAAGGAGACTGCATAGCCGAAGAGATTGATTTGATGGCTGGCTTCAATAAACAAAAAAAGTAAACAACAACTCAACAAAGAAAGAGTTGTGAGATCCATCACCAGAGTATAATTAAAACAGACACCATCAGTTTTTCTGATTTGAGGTCTGTGCACGTCAATCCGGTTTCTTCTTTCAGTTGGGGCAAACCCGGCGAGATGCCGCACGCGGAGACCCGGAATGGTAAGAGAGGAGGTGGGGGGAAAGAAGGAAGTGAGGAAAGCGGGAGAGGGGACGGGGAGGAAAAGAGAGGAGGGGGAGGGGAAAGCCCGGAGGGGGAGAGGGAATATGCAAAGATCTCTCTTCTTTGTTTTGCTTTCTAAGTTTTAAACTGACTTTTAAGATGTGAAAAGATGAGTTTCTTTGTGGAAAAAAATGTGGATTCCACATGATTGAAGCAATATGCCTTGTATGCATGATGATGAGGAAGCGTTATATATGTTGTATGCGGGTGTAGATGTGATGTTGGAGTTTTGACTGTTGAAAAATTTCAAGTTTGGTTTTTGGTTGCCTTGTTAAGCTATATCAGATGCATGGATGTATAAAGATCTTACTATTTCAATTGCTTGTTTGGGGGGGATAGATGGGAATGTTTGATATGCTTAAGAACAAGATTTGAGGAAGGGACAAAAATTGATTATCCTTAAGGGATGGGGAAAGGAGTGTATACCTGTTTACTAGAATATTCTTCCTGAGAAATAATTCTCTTGTCTTCTTTTAGGATGGAAAAATCATAATATGTGTTAGCACATACTGGTTTGTGATAGATTCATTTAGCAGATAGAACATACTCCACGCTACATGAACTCCTAGATGTCCTCCTCCTAGACGTATCTGAATGTGTATTTCGTCGGTATGCCAGATTCTAACACGTAAGCAAAAGATTTGAACAACACGAGGGCTGCATCAGATCAATAACAAAATATAGCTTCACATATACCCCTGCCACTGCACAAACCAGCCTGCAAGCAATGAAAGCACTGACTACTAAGTAAAGCAACATCGATATCGCTGTCATATTAGCAAAATGAGACATCATTGTGTTGAGAAGAGGCGCATTCTGTTTTGAAAAGTATACCGCGACCATTCCAGAAACGAATCTTGTGAACAAACTAGCAGCAATCTACTTGTCTGGATGACCCTTTTGGCCTTGCGACGTGAATGGTGGGTACTCCTTACAGGTTCTTTGACTTTGTACTGCACATAAATTTGTGATCAGCAAGTTACTAAGATTGGGATAGCTTTTTGTTTATGAAAACGGAATCTTAGAAGCTTAGTTGCCATCTCAGCCAGCAAACCTAATGAGAATAAACGAATAGTCAAGAAACGAACCAGAAGAGTGAAGATAAAACTCTGAACAGAATTAAGATCGGAAGGGCCAACAAAGCAGAGGCCTGCAAGATTGAAATTATTACTTGGTGTCAGTAGTTAACATAAAGTTTCAAATAAAAAGAAAAAGGAAAGAAAAAAGAAAACTGCAAAAAGAAAAATTGCACAACACATACCGCAAACCACTCCAACTCTTTTGTAGCAAGAGGTCTTGTCAGTTCATGCTTTTTCAGCTTATCTCGTACAGTGGTTTGAAACTTGAAGAAGTTAATATAAATACAATAAGGTATGGGCTTTAGATAAGGGTGCATCCAGTAAGATTTGAAAGTAGAAACAAATAACAAGATTGCATATTGAAACAGCATTGGGCAGCATTTCTAGAGAAGAATAGTACAAGCATAAAAACAAAGAAGCAAACATCACACAACTTGTATCGTTCAGGAAAGTACAGTAGGGCCATCTGTTTGATGCAATCAATACTACATAAGAGATTATAGACAAATGAGTCATATTGGGTCAAGATGAACATAGCAGTCACAAATTCCAAATACTATTTTGGGCATCTAATGAGGAAAAGAAAAAGGAGAAATATGACACATTCTACAGTCCACCTTAGAAACAACTAGCATCAAGTAGTCGCATAATGAAGGGTAGGCCTTGCCAGATTGATGCTGATACCTGATGATGATATGTTGAAGCGGATTTGAGAAACTTCTCATAGGCCTGAACTGCCTGCTTTGTATATGGCTTAACACCACTCTAACTTTTTCAACATGAGGTTTTGCAACAGTAGCTACCTGATCAAATATGGTTGCTGAACCTTTTTGCCTCCTGTCACCCCAAAAACACTGTTGTGAGCTGCATGTAACAAAGCTAACACACAAAAGAAAAAAAATGGACATGACAGATACTGGCCTGAAAGTAGGGATCACACATTCTTGTGCTTTTAAAACATGCGGAGCTAATGTACTCTTTGATGTCTTGTAAGCTTCAATAGACTTTGTTTTCAGTGATTGCACATGAGGTTCAACAGATTCTTTCAAAACTGACCACTGTTCCTTGACTGCTGGGACCCATTTCTTCAATAGATCGGACAGCGAAGGTAAAAGGGAGGAAACTTAAGTTTAGTAGACAAAAAACACAATATCAACTTAAACTGAAATTGAAACTATGCAAGTTAGCTTACAGTTTTAACTGCTTCCACATGGGGTTCAGCCCACTTCCCAGCTTGAGCTTTTTTCTCCAGGGCCTGAAAGTTACAAATATGGAGCTTGTCAGTTAACAAGCGGACATGATTTCCAATCAGTATAACTATTGAAAGAGCAAAGTCTTCAAATCGCCATTCTGCAATCAATTGTAATACCTTCTGAATCACCACCTCGGCAGCAGGTTTTCCATGCTCATTCCATTGTTTCTCTACAAAGGCCTGCAAGTTGATAATAACTTCAACTCCTTGATAAAAAGATCTTTAAAATAGTAAAATGGATTTAAGTTTACCTGACAATAGCCAAAATGAACAGCAAGCCAATGTGGAAGCCATGCACCATGAACCTGATTTAATTCACACCATGCATCAGGGCTAAAGTGCACAAATCATGCAAACAAAACCAAATCACATTTCTACGATACAATATGAATATATGATAGAAGAGGAAGTTGTATGAACCTATATGGCTACCAGAAAATACAGGGGTGTCAAGACCTAAAGTTTTCATGATCAAATAAAGAAACTCCGATAAGTTAACTAAACAATTGCAGACAATTACAAAATGAACTTGTCTGCAAATTCAGATGCATTAGTAAAGAAGGATGCAGCAGTCATGACTCAAATTACAGCCAGAAATACTCAAGTGAGCCGGTTTTTTGTTTAGGATCTTAAGGAATTCTGATGCGCTGATAAGCTTAAAGAAAAGCTTATCATTCTACTCTCAAGAAATAGTACAAAGAATTTCCCAAGTTCCCAACAGCTCATAACAACATTGTTTAGGGGTGAAATGGGTTTCACAAACAAACATAACTACAACCGCATATAGTAAGAGTGAAAAACAATATTTATCTAATCCATACCTCTGTTAATGCTTTTGCTTTCAAAGTAGCCTCAAACTTTGCCTTCAACATTTCTTCCTGAAGATGAACATGGAAGATAGATGGCCGTTAAGCGCCATAACCAACACCTAGAACACTATAAGCTTTTAATAGAGCACCTAAAAATTACCTCAGCAACTTTAAGAGCACGCTCAGTATTTCGAATTTTGGTCTTTTGTTCCTCATTAGTCTTCTCAATCTGTGAAGAAGTAGCTACATCAATCAGCATCCCCAACTTTATGTCGTACAATATTTATTACAGAATGTCATAATAAAAAATAAGATAAAAACCATGCAAAAATAGAAGAAAATAGTAACCTTAAAAATATGTAATATTTGCTTTGTTTTAGCCACTAGAAGTTTAGAATCCATAGAAAAACATTTGCATCAACAATTATGGTTACATAACAGAGGAGAGATGGTACTAAGTAATGAGTATAATGGCAGAACTAAAGTGAGTCAGGAAACCTCATAAAGATGTACATAGACTTCTGATGACATGGTAACCACCCACAGAACACTTGAGTGAAAGTAACAAGTATAATTCATTATTTAAGCAGCATCACTAGCAAGTCTTTTGATGAGCACATACAGCATGGCTTTATTCTCCAACGAGAAATCAACAACTCACCTTATCAATTTTTAAGAGCAACACATCAATCTTCTTCTCCGCTTGATTGGCTCGGGCTTCCAAAGCCTCTTTCTCCTTATGTTGTGCTTCCAATTCCTTTGTCAGTTGGTCAACCTGCAAAAGGGGGATTGAATTTACAATGTGGTGGTTTTCAGTTTTCACGGACTAGGCACTTCACTTTACTATATCAAACCTGCTTCTCTAATTCACCAGCGCGTGCATGAGCCTTGTCAACCTCAGCATCCCGCGACCCTTTTTTCTAGAGACAATAACACAGCATGAACAAGTTAATTTTTTTTTTTACCATGACACTTATACTCAACAATGGAGTAATATTCGAATACAAAAAATGCCCAACCTGGAGAGAATCAACTTCTTTCTGCAGAGCCATGATGACATCCGAGTTCACTTTAATGATTTTACTCTTCTGCGCTACTATCTCATCCTTACTCTGCAGTTGCTTGGCTTTCTCATCTACTTCAGATTCTTCAAAAATCCCAAAAATAGAAACCGTTAGCCAATAAGCACAAGCATCCCTTAAACACATACAATGCAACTATCAGTGCATTCAAAGAGTAACCAAAACAACTCCGAGAACTGTTTCGCTAACACTGATTCGGATTCAGCCACAACATTAGCGATTTACCTCAGAAATACACTGACATTCTGAACATTACTTCTAGTCAAAAGTAACTAAACCTCTACAAAGTTAACCTCAAATAATCAAATTCCCTAAACAAGCAACAGAAACTACATTTCATCACTTCAAAACTCGAAAACCGAAAGATCTCAAGCTTCACCATCATCTACTTGCCGGCCGATGAAACCGAGGCAAATCTCACAGTAGCAAAATGAAACAATTTCAGTACGAACAAAACCCTAGAGTAGCGAAATACTAACCAAGCGAGTGGATCTTCGACTTGAGCTGATCCAACTCGATCTTCAGAGCGGAGGCTTCAGGGCCGTCCGATCGGACTACTTCCAGTGGCTCGTCTTCTCTGACTGAACCGTCGGCCCTAACTTGCGAGAAAATTAGGGCTAGAAAGACTGAGAGAGTCAAGAGCTTTGAGAACGCCATAGATTCGAAAATCGCATCCACAAAAACTCAGATAGAGAGAGTCTGCGAATATATGAGTTTGTTTTTGGGGTTTTTGAGTTCCAGGTTTTTTGTTTTTTGGAATTTTAACGTGTGAAATATTAATGAGCGTCTAAAATTAATCCATAATTTAAATAGCTATCGGTAGCGGTTTGATTCTCCGGCGACGGACACGTGTTGATCAGAGAGGAAGGGGAAAGGCGAAGGAAGGGCGTGGATTGAAGACACGTGGCGCCGGTGGTACCTGCGTGGTTTGTGGTTTACAGAGTTGGGTTGGTGGGGTAGGTGATCTTGGCGACGGGCCGCCGGGAAAAGTTAAGGGAGTAAAAAGAAAAAAGGATGGGAAATAAATAATATAGTTTGGAAAATATCGAAGGGCTCGTGCCTCGTGGGTGGGTCGTGGCTCGCTTTGGTTTAAACAAAGGCAACAACTAGCTACAAACCAAAAGAGTATCACCTAAAATAATAAAGTGTAAAATTAATGGAGATCCAATCTAGCATGGACTTTATTCCAAAAGGAGAGTCCAAACTTTCAACAGCCCCGGTGAATGGTAAATACTTGAGATAAAAAAGTATATGTTGTTTTGTTTTACATGTAAGTTAATTTTGTTGTGGTAAAACAAAGTGTCCGGTATCATTTAGTCTAGACGTCTAGTGTCATGGTTCATCTTCTCATCTTCGTAAATAAATGTTGTGAGAATATGAGTTCAATTCATGTAAACTTTATAACGTTTAAATTGTTTGTCTAATAAAAAATTGTCAAGTAACAATTATTGAGGCAATGAACAATGTTAATATGATGCCATGACGGGGTAATATGATCATCAATTATGTAGTTTTTCCAACTCATGAAATTGTGATATGAGAAAATAATGCATATACATGACAACCCGCAACCATACACCAAAGAAAAGAAAGATCAAGACTCGAACCCATACTTTCATTTCCAAATTTTCCTCTTGAGGTTTTCATAACTAGTCAATCTATTACTATTTGTTTGATAATAGTCGCATTCCTCACTTTTCTAAGCATCTGTCACTTAAACATACAATTAATCCACATGTTTAACCATTAGAAGCCCTAGACAAACTGCTACACCGTAAGAGTATGCGTCACAACATATGACGAGTCCAACTTGGTGTTCCTAATCGCATAGAAACGACATGAACAATTTTTATACCCTCAAGAAAATCTCATGTCGTTTATTTGGTAGGCCTCGGATAATTCTCAGCTTTCAAAGCCTTTAAACCCCAACAATCAACGACAATCGAAAATTCAACACCGACCTTTTCCCAAATTAAGGCGGTTAGGTTTGCGCCACGCCTTCACAATCTCCTCGTTTAAATTTCCGTTAATCACACGGCCCTAACCACGCTAACCTCACCCGCCGTTGCAGGCACGCAGCAAACCAAAACACGTCCGTCACTCCGTCAACTACTGATGCGACTCTATTTCACCGGTGGGGACGGCCAACGACATGCAGAAAAACCGAAAGATGGGAGTCGCGTAAAGAAAACGACAACAGAGTCGCATCGTTTATAATTCTTTGCTTCTCTCACTATCTTCTTCTGCTTCTTCTTCACAACTCTCAGAGCTTCGTCTCTGCCTCGCTGATCATTACAGCTCATTTCCCAGCTCTTCAGGTCTCGGTAAAATTCTCATTTCCGTTTCGTGCGATTGAATTTACTCGTAATATATAACGATGAATTTTATGTCAATCTGGATGAATTTGGTGTTGGAATTGGGCTGTTTAGAGAGAAATGCAATATGTAATGATTGTTGAGTTGTTGTGGTTCTGATTTGGGTAGGTAGGAGAGGGGAGTAGAACTGTAGAAGGTGAATTATTAAGTTTGTTTTGAGGTGTATCGATGGATTTGAGTGTTGGTGAAGTCATTGCATGGTGAATTTCAAGAGGGAATTGGTTAGTGACTGCTAGTGTGTGCTGGTTTCTATTATTGAACTTGAATTGTACTCTGATCATGATGATCCGAAAAGAGAGTGAGCTGGCTGAACATGATGAGTAAATATTGCTTTAATTGGCCTAGATGCATCATACTGGTGTTGAAAAGGTTGTGCAAAAGACAACCTTCAATTCTTGTAGTTTGGTGGGAGTATGAGTTTCATGTATGGAGAAGGTCTAAGCATTAGGTTAACACGAAAATAACCCGCTAATTATGTGACGGATAATGCTACATTGCCAGCTTTGTGAGGGCAAAGGGTTTATTGATATATTTATTTGATTCACTTGTTCATCTTTTCCAGGAAAAGGGTTGTGAATTGGGTCTTGGGTTTTGTTCCACGTAGCCTCCTCTGATGGGACGGGGAAGCATTTACAGAAGGCGCATGAAAGTTGGCACATTGGCCTTGCTTATATACCTCGATTACAAGGTAAAATTCATTATTGCCCTTCACTTATCGACAAGTTATATGCAGAAGACCATCTTACCTTGTTATTTCCCCATCACTGAAGGCTTTGCAGCAAAGAGACAAATGGATTAGCAAATCTAAAAGTGCTGCTTTATGGGAAAATGCTCATGAGAGGAATGCTAAACGAGTTCTCAGGTTGATAGTACAGTTGGAAGGTTTGTGGGTGAAACTTGGGCAGTATCTGTCTACAAGGGCAGATGTTCTTCCTGAAGCATATATATCTCTTCTCAAGCAATTACAGGACTCTCTACCCCCTCGTCCTTTGGAAGAGGTTATTTATTTTGGTTTTTAAACTTATCACATTAGTAACTGTAGGAAAGTGATTGGGATGCTCTAGAAATCATACATCTTCTTGCTTGGTGTTCATGTAGTGTGTTGTATTATTTTCTACTGTTGCAACAGTTTTTGTCTATTTACACCGCCTCTTATTGGTGATTGGATTTATAGAGGTCTTAGTTTAATTTTGTGATGCTAATATCTCCATCTCCTGTACGTACAGAAATATTTGCATTCCTTAGCACCCGTTTTTCCTGTTTGACCACTCATCAGACACCTTCCCTTTCAGTTTTCTTGAGTTTATCCATCTGGTAGTTCATGGCTAAACTGGATATTTTTTTTTTTTGCACAGGTTTCTCGAACTATACAGGCAGAGTTGGGGAAATCGATGGATGAGTTGTTCTTAGATTTTGTCAAAGTCCCTTTGGCAACTGCATCAGTACGATTTTCTCACTCTTGTAGACTGAACAATTGTTGGCACTTAGTTCTAGGTCATTCTTAAACACTCTTATGATATTGGAAAAGATCTTATTGGTTTTGCACTCACTATATGCAGATAGCACAAGTCCATCGCGCAACCCTGCTTGATGGGCAGGAAGTAGTTGTTAAAGTTCAGCATGAGGGCATTAAGAGAATCATATTGGAGGTTTCTCATACTTGGTATTTGAAAGTTAAGGTTAACATAAATTAAGATGGGCTCACTGTATTAATCTATTCTTGGACTTTTTTCTTGTAGGACTTGAAGAATGCAAAGTCAATTGTTGACTGGATAGCATGGGCAGAGCCTCAGTACAATTTCAACCCTATGATAGATGAATGGTGCAAAGAGTGCCCAAACGAACTAGACTTCAATCATGAAGCAGGTGCGATCAATTATTTTTTTAATTATTCATAGACTCGTAGCTTTTTGTGCTTGACATTTGACATGCATGCAACCATTTCTTTTTTCTTTAATAAGAAACATAACTTTTATTAGAGATGAGAAACCCGCTCCACTTTTTTTTCTCAATCTGACCAGTTTACTGTTGGTCATGAACTTACCTGCCTGCCATACTTCTAGGCTTTGTCTTTTATGTATTCTGTAGGCATTGGCAGCCTTGAAAAGTTTATGCATATGTTACTTCTTCAAGATTAATTATTTTTTATGTCTTCTTTGCTTATGTAGAGAATACTCGAACAGTTTCTAAAAATCTTGGCTGCAGAAGCAAACATGATGATAACCCAAGTGCCAATCAAGTGGATGTTTTGATACCAGAAGTTATTCAGGTACTATTTTGATCCGTTCTCTTATTATTACAGGGATGCATTATACTTAGAAAAGTGTCAGCAATTATTGGACAAAGGAATTAGAGATTGTTTATTTTTTCTCATGACATGTATTAGTGTCTTACTTTTCTAGGCTAGTCCTTCTCTGTAGTTTTTTCCCCCTTGTTTCTGTCAACTCTTTTCAAGGAAATAAGGCTTTTGCTTCTTGTTTCTCGTCCTCTATTTCGATAAAAGTTTGTTTCTTAAAAATAAAAATACTTATAGGTGAAGCTGAAAAATCTGAGACAATGTATAGTTGAACAGAGAGCTTTCCAACTAAAAACTGAAGAATGAGATCTAGAGGAGTGTAGCCTTTATTACTTTGCTTAATTTTAACTGGTTGTTTATCTGATTCATTTTGAAATTGAAAAATATGTTTCCTTTTCTTGCATCCTGCTTCATTTATTGGCAGTCAACAGAAAAAGTCCTCATTTCGGAGTTCATGGATGGCATTCGTTTAAACGACATAGAATCATTTGAAGCATTTGGTGTCAACAAACAAAAGGTTGTTGAAGAAATCACACGTGCGTATGCCCACCAAATATACGTTGATGGATTTTTCAATGGTGACCCTCATCCTGGTATCCCTCTTCTCCCCTCCATGTGTTACTTCTTATCTTGGTATTTTGAATGGAACAAGTCGATTCATTAGTGGAGAAATTCAATATTATTCTCTGCTTGGTGCACTGTCCTTTGAGTTTCTATAATCCTATTCGCAGGAAATTTTCTTGTGAGCAAGGAACCTCCTCATCGTCCTATTTTGCTTGACTTTGGACTTACTAAGAAATTATCAAGCTCTCTGAAACAAGCATTAGCAAAGATGTTCTTGGCATCTGCTGAGGTTTGTGCAAAAGAGTAGTTTTTTATCACAATACTTGTTGATTTAATTCTAATATTTTCTTTTGGATAGATCCATGACTGAAAAGTATTAACCTAGGCATTTCCTTTACTTTCATGTATGATTAAAAATAATTCCTTTAATAAGATAATTTGCAATGTTTCTTTGTAACAGGGGGACCATGTTGCTCTGTTGTCGGCTTTTGCAGAAATGGGACTTAAGTTGCGCCTTGATATACCAGAGCAGGCAATGGAGATAACAACTGTATTCTTCCGTAGTACTACGCCACCAAACGAGTCTTCTGTAAGTATGGTTTCAACTGCTACTTGTTTCATTACTTCCATTTCTCTAACTTTGTAACTCCTGTTCCATTCAGTTTTAATTATTTACTTACGATTTTCATAAGGAAACGATGAAAGCGTTGGTGGATCAAAGAGAAAAAAACATGAAGGTCATACAGGACAAGATGCAACTTAGCCGGAAAGAGGTCAAACGCTTTAATCCTGTAAGTTTTCCTCCTATACATTGTGTTTCTCTGCTATATATCGCTCGAATCCTTGCTGAGTCTAGTAGAATCCACTTCTATAGGTTGATGCATTTCCTGGTGATATTGTAATTTTTGCACGAGTCCTCAATCTTCTCAGAGGTATGTTTTCAATATGTTCTCTGGTGACATGTATGTTAGATAATTGTGACATATAATTTACTGTTTATTTGACTTGGATTTAGGGCTTTCTTCCACAATGAACGTCCGCGTTGTATATCTAGATATTATGAGACCATTTGCTGAATCCGTTTTACAGGGGTGAGTTTATTCTGTAATGATTTATGTTAGTTTAACGTTGTCATATCTTCTTCAATTCTGATGGAGCCGATTTTTACATTTTCCAGAAGCATTAATAGGGGACCAATGGTTAATGATCAGTGGATCTATGACACACCTGCCCTCTCTGATGTGGAGGTGAAGCTGAGGCGACTCTTACTTGAGATGGGGAATGATAATAAAATTCTTGGAGTTCAGGTGTGTACAGTTTCTCAGACTTTATCCACTGATAACTTGATATGACACCGTGGAAATCTGTAGTATTTTTTTTTTATAATGCAACTTGATATTGGACTTATCTTATTTTGTTGTCTTATATTCTGGCATTCCAACTCTCAGTTTCATTATAATGGTGTTTCCCTATCTGGTACAATAGAAGCTAGTGTAATTATATAATGGAATTACTTATAATGAATTTTGAAACAAGAGCTGTAAGATGACAAAGATTTTAATGGGGTGGTATAACTAACACAAGATGAAGTTAATCTTCTAGGAGTTTTGGCCGTGTAATGTTCTTGATATATAACGTATAGTTTATATATAAAGTATAGTTTACAATATGTTAGAGAATTATGAACTGTTAATGCATACGAATTTTCTGAAATGAATGTTGTCGCATATCTTTTAGTTAAGGTAACTTGTTCTTTTTTACTCTCTTCTTTAACATGATATTATTTTTTCCCGAATTTTCATAATTTTGTATTAAAGGTATGCGCCTACAAAGATGGAGAGGTTATTATTGACACTGGAGCTGGAGTGCTAGGTAGATATGATCCTCGTCCAGTTCAGCCTGACAGCCTTTTTCCAGTTTTTTCTGTGACAAAGGGTATAACAGCTGGAATGCTACATTGGCTGGTTGACAACGGGTGAGTATTATTGTGTTTCCATTTGTTTTGAATCTTTTGATATGCTATCACAGAAAAGTGGGGGTACTTTCTTTTGGTGAATCAGTCTCTTAGTCACTTGGAAACGCTGCACGTGTTTCAGAATATCTTTTAATTATATTAGTATTGTTTGGCCTGATTACTAGAAATTTCATTTTCTGAGATAACCTAAATTGGCCACTTCATTCTACACATCCATTTTTACTGGGAAATGTTGCATGTGTTTCAGAATATCTTTCAATTATATTAGTATCGTGTTTTGAATTGGCCAGTTCTTTCTACACAGCAATTTTGCACGTGTTTCTGATTTTAGTATCGTCTGGCATGATTTTTAGAGCTTTCATTATCTGAGGTGGTCTAAATTGGCCACTTCAATATACACAGAGGAATCCATTGTGGTGGAAACTCTAATGATGTAATCCATTAAAATAATGAAGCTGGTGGGTGTGTGGGTGGAAGCAGTTAAAGTAAAATAGTTATAGTAGTCTTTGAGTTCATTCGTTTGATATGGTATCATGACTGAAGAGCTTTATTAAAGCCTGATGATGGAATATTTCTGCGTTTAAGTAATGAGTTCTATCTATATTGTTTCACAGGAAGTTATGGTTAGTGTTGTCGTCATTTGAACTGACACACTTTGATAGTATTCATATAGTCGATTAATGCTGATAAACAGGGTATATGTTTCTCGTTATTCTGCCTTGCAGAAAATTAAAGCTTGAAGAAACTGTCGCAAGTATTTGGCCAGAATTTGGATCAAATAGAAAGGATCTCATAAAGGTTAATAATTTGAATTCAGCTCCAGTAAAGCTATAGAATTTTGTTTTGTATTGCTGTGATTAATGTGCTCTTTGCATTTTAGGTTCATCATGTGCTTAACCATACATCTGGATTGCACAATGCCTTGGCAGATATTGGCAAAGAAAACCCTTTACTTATGGCTGACTGGGAGGAGTGTTTAAATCGCATTGCCATTTCAGTACCTGAGACTGAACCTGGCCAGGAGCAGCTGTATCACTATCTATCTTTTGGGTGGATATGCGGTGGAATCATTGAGGTACAGTAGCCTGTTAATGTTTCAGATTTTTTTTTTCCAACTCAAAATCTTATACGTGGTGGAATGTATGACAGTGAATTCCATGTTTGAAAGCTTGTTCTTTGATTGGTCTAACTATTTATTTGAATGGTACAGCATGCATCAGGGAAAAAGTTTAAGGAAATTCTGGAGGAAGCATTCATACACCCCCTACAAATTGAAGGGGAGTTATATATTGGAATCCCTCCAGGCAAGTGTACTATGTTTTGTTTCATTGAATGAGAGTAATATGTATGCATGATTTGTGATCACACTTTTTGTCCTTTTGTTATCTGCAAATTTACTTTCTCTTGTAATCTATCAAAATCAGCTATTTATTATATATCTGGGCTTCCGTTTCTGTCATCACAATGTTTCCTTTCTCTGTTCTAGGTGTGGAATCTCGACTGGCAACCCTAACCACTGATACAGACAATCTGAAGAAGGTTTCAGGGATGAGCAATCGTAAAGGCCTACCTTCCACTTTCCAGGGGGACAACCTTGTACAAATTGTGAGCATGGTGCCTCCTCTATTTAACATGCTGAACATTCGTCGCGGCATCATACCTGCAGCTAATGGACATTGCTCAGCCCGTGCTCTTGCACGATATTATGCAGCCTTAGTTGATGGTGGTGTTGTTCCACCACCTCATTCTTCTTCCTTTAAAGCAGCTCTGGGTAGCCACCCTCACATTCCCAAATTTCCTGTTGAATCATCATCCAAAAAGCAAGGTAACAGAAGCAAGAAGCTTGCTGCTGCTTTGAAGTTGAGGACCAAGAAATATGAGCAGGCCCCTACTAGTGATCCTGATATTGTTAGCCCCAGTAGAACCAATAGCAGCAGTAACATTACTAATGTAACTGAGCCCGGTTCCATTCCTCAAAAAGGTAATGCGGGTAAGATCTTCAGCAACCCCAGAATCCATGATGCTTTCTTGGGTGCTGGCGAATATGCAAATTTGGCCAAGCCAGATGGTGGATTTGGACTTGGGTTCAAGAGATATCATTCAAAGGAGGGTTGCCTCATTGGCTTTGGGCACTCAGGCATGGGTGGATCAACCGGTTTCTGTGACATCAAAAATAGGTTTGCTATTTCTGTAACCTTGAATAAATTGTCATTTGGTGCCGAGACTGGGAGAATCATCCACCTTGTTTGTTCAGAGTTAAACATCCCGGTGCCACAGGATTATGCGAGCCTTGCAGAGACGGCACTCGAGGGACAGTCGGATTCTGTAAGACCTTTGATAAACTGAGGGTGAACTCTTTCACTTCATTGTCATTACAATGTTACTTTCTACAGATGAATGAATGTATACGACTTATAGTGATTTTAATTTACAGATGAAGGTAGTATACAACTATACATCTATATGCTAAATATGCTAAAACCTAAAGGTGAATATTGAAGTACATGAAGAACATGATTAGTAGAGTAGATCACACGTGAGATGGTGGGTAGTGCACGCAGAGGATTAGACAAGGAACTCTAATTAGTTTAGTTTTTTTTTTTTTTTTGCCAATTAGACTATAGTCTGGAAAACGCGGTTTCTGCACTTTCATGTGCACTTAAAAAACTAGTAGATGATCTGGCCAAATATAACTAGTGGGATATGTAGGAGCTTAATTTTAATATATCAATAGTCTTCCACTCACAATGAGCATTTTCCAAAATAAATCTTCAAATCGATTCTTCAGTAGCGCGAAGCGTGGTAGAAACCAAGCTTCCATGCTTTTCAGCTTCTTATTGTAGTAAATATATATATTTTTTGTTTGGTGAAGGAAAGCGAACTAATATCATGAGAGTTACCACATACACTATAAGTAAACCAAAATTTTAGTCATTATTTCAAGAGTTTGCTTGATTTTTAAGTATTAGGAGTTTAGAAATAGTAAATCAATATTATTATTTGAAAATTTATTGAACAGTATACACTATACAGGGCTGGATTGTCTTATCAGCTGAAAAGTTTCTTTCAGGATAGCTGTGAAGCTAGCAAAGAGATGCCTGAAATTTTCATCAAGATCTTAAATCAAATCTCCAATGTCTGTGAGAGGAGAAGTTCCTCTGCTATTTCCAAATCTGAAATACAAAATTTTAATGCGCGCTTGATCCTTATGACCAGTATTTAATTTTTGATTTCTAGTGCTGGGGATACAACCGACCAACATTATAAAAATAAGATGAGCATTGTTTGTGCATTGCATCAGTGTCACATTCAATAGCAATTGCCAGCTTCCTAAGAATCATAAATATTATTCAACCAATTATTACCATATATTATTGTTGCAATGGCATCCAAGTAGTATTCTATAAATTTCAAGGGTGTTTCCTAATGGTTACCACTATAAAAGAGTGACCAGAGAGTAGCTAGCTCTCCAGGAAATCAATCTGCATTTTCATATAGTAAATATATTTTTTCTTCTCTCCATATTGCAACATTTGAAAATGATGGGGATCACTGGAGTGTGTTCTAGGCTGATTGGTGACTTGGTTCATGCCTTCCATGGAGTATCAAGGTGCTCAAGCACAGAAGTGCACATTGATGAAGATCGCAAGCAGCCACAAAATGCAATCAAAGTTGACGAGTCTATGGCAAGGGCACTCATCACTGTTTTTGGGATGGAAACCAATGGAAGAATAAAGAAGGAGAAGGCAAAGAGAGTGGTGGAGAATCTTGGCTTGATATGTTACAATGAGGAAGATGATCATGATGAAGTGCCAGTGGAAGAGGTTCTTGGGGAGTTGGAGAGTGATAAGAGAAACGAAATGCTGCTCGAAGCGTTCAAGATTTTCGATGTAGATGGAGATGGATTTATAGAGGCTGTGGAGTTGAAGAGGGTGTTGGAATGTTTAGGGTTGGATAATGGGTGGGATATGACGCAGATTGAGAAGATGGTGAAGGTTGTAGATTTGAATTTGGATGGGAAGGTTGATTTTAGTGAGTTTGAGTTGATGATGGGATAAAAGAACTGTCATTGGATTAATTTTTTCACTGAAAATGTTTATTCTTTGTATCAACAATATGTTGTGCTAAATGTAAATTCCATGGATTCATAATATGTTGTACTTCAACTTCTTTATTTTCGATCTGTTCTCTAGCTTTTGCTCTTCATAATTAATCATATAATAGCTAGCTTAAACATGCATGTACAGGAAAGCTCAGAAATTTAGAAATAGCTTAAACATAATGCTATTGTTAATTATTAGGCCAATAAAGATATAAGATATACACAAATTAAACCTGGATCTGTCTGCTTGGTTCTCAAGTTTTGACAACAAAATAGACGCGGTTTCTTTCTTCTTCGAATATTAAAGAAATTAAACCCATTTACTTAGTGTGGCACGTACAGAGGAGCATGATCTTGCTCAATTATTATGCAGAAACTATATATATACTATCATCCATGGCTTAGTTGGGAACTCTGTTGACTTGTAGAGTGTGAAAATAATATTTGAAGAAATATCACCAAAATCACAATGCTTGGTAGGCCATGAATCCCATTTGCAATAGGAAATGTTAAATTATGATTTTTATTTCATATTTTGGTCGATTCCCTTGTAAATTATGATCTTATAACTTTTTTACCCTGGTATGAGATGTGAATTTATGACGTCAAAAGTAAGATCTAGAATGGCCACTGGCATAAAACAGTGCGACTAATGTGGATTCTTATGATGTGACTCATTCTACGTTTGGCTATTTCAATTTTGATCCGTCCTTGTCCACAGGAATGTTGATGCTTAATTTAGTAACAAGCCCTATAAGTGATTCCTTCCGCTATGAAAGTGAGTTTTGCAGAAAAAATCTAATAGGATAGGAGAGACCGATGGCTAATGATCACTGGATCTATGACACACCTCCCCTCTCTGATGTAGAGGCCAAGCTCAGGCCACTCCTAGCTCAGCTTGGAAAAGACAACAAGTTACTTGGAGTTCAGGTAATTGAATTATTGATTTGATGATTGAGATTACAATCTTGATCAGGTGATCATGATATTCTATCCAGGTTTGCGCTTACAAAGATGGAAAGGTTATTGTTGACACTGCTGGTGGATTGCTCGAAAAAGATGGCGACCAGCGGGTTCAGCCTGATAGCCTTTTTCCAGTTTTCTCTGTAACAAAGGGAATAACAGCTGGAATGTTACATTGGTTGATCGACGCCGGGTGTGTATATCAGTATCTTTCTGCATTCTTAAGTTGGATCATATAGCTTTTGATGTTGATGAACAAGGTAATGTTCTAACATTCAGGAAATTGAAGCTTGAGGATAGTGTTGCAAACATATGGCCAGAATTTGGATCAAATGGAAAAGATCACATAAAGGTTTACATAATCCAATATTGTAAGCCAAGAATTCTGTATATATTGCATTTTTCTTCTGTGATTACATCATGTTTTCTTTTTGTTAGGTCCATCATGCGCTTAACCATACATCTGGACTGCACAATGCCTTGGCAGACGTTGTGTTAGGGAACCCTTTTCTCATGTCTAACTGGGAAGAGTGTTTAAAAAGCACTGCCATGTCAGAACCTGAGAGCGAGCCTGGAAAGGAGCAGACATACCACTACATATCTTATGGATATATCTGTGGCGGAATCATTGAGGTATTGCCTAAACAGATTCAGAAAGAAAGAAAGAAAGAAAGAAAAACTTCTTTATACGATCCATTTGTGTCAATGTGAACGTTCATGTTTGTACTTCCTGATGGAACAGCATGCATCAGGGAAGAAATATCAGGAGATTCTTGAAGAAGCATTCATTCGCCCCTAAAACTCGAAGGCGAGTTATATGTTGGAATCCCAGCAGGCAAGTCAGCAAGTTTACTATGTTTTCAAGTGCTTCTTTGAGTTACAATGCAAAGAACATGTATGCATGACTCTGCTGTTACACATAATGATATTTGCTTTCAAATTGCTTATTTTCTTGTCTTAGGTGTGGAAGCTCGGCTAGCAAGCCTTGCACCCTATGGAGATGATCCGAAGAAGCTTTCAGAGATTGGCAGCCGTTTGGACTTGCCCTCCAGCCTCAAGCCAGACAACATTCAACAAGCTGCTACCATGGTGCCTGCTCTATTCAACATGCTCAACATCCGCCGCGCCATCATCCCAGCAGCCAATGCACATTGCTCAGCACGCGCGCTAGCACGTTACTATGCATCCCTAGTTGATGGTGGTGCTATTCCACCACCACATCCCACTTCCTCCTTGACACCACCTCTCGGTAGCCATCCCCACAATCCCCACTCTCCTGCTGCTGAAAACTCATCATCCAGTCCTAAAAAAGATAAGCTGTTCAGCAACCCCAAAATTCATGATGCTTTTTTGGGGGTGGGGGAGTATGCAAGTTTGGTTATGCAGGATGGGATATTTGGACTCGGGTTCAAGAGGTGCCACCACTCGAAGGACAATTCACTTATCGGCTTTGGGCACTCCGGAATGGGTGGATCTACTGGCTTTTGTGACATACAAAACAAGTTTGCTATTGCTGTAACTTTGAATAAGATGTCATATGGTGCTGAGACAGCAAGAATAATACAGTTGGTTTGTTCAGAGCTGAATATCCCAGTGCCAGAGGAGTACTCAGGTTTTGAAGACAGTGATGCAAAAGTTTTGGTTAATTGAAGGGTGTAAAAAACCTCCTGATTCCAAATATATGTACTGAGGGTTTTGTTTTACACCAGATGAATTCATAGTGTCAGATAAAATCATAGTTTGGATTAGAGATGCATGAATATAAAAGCTTTGACATTAAGTTGGGTGCCCGTGCAACCCTGGAAATGTCTTTGCTAACAATGGTGGTGACAACCATTGATTTAAGATGTGATGGATCAATCTGAAATTTTCAACTATGAAACCCGGTTTCTCTATGTGATCTCTCATCCTTCATATAATAAAGAAAGAAAATCCATTTACTCAAAAAAAAAAAAAAAAGAAGAAGAAGAAGAAAGAAAACCCAAATCCTTGTTGAACAGAACAGTTGGCACAGCATGATCTTGCTATTTGAGTGCTCAATTATTATTCAGAAACAAAAAGGAAGGCAATATCAGAGAACATGATTACAGGAAGCCAGTTGACTTAAATGGAGTGTATCAGTAATCAGTGGGAACAAATTAGAAGTAACAGCCTCTTCTTATTTAAAATGCTAAAACTTAGCGGAGACTCTGATACCATATGATCAGTTTGAGTCATCCCAGAAGTGATGATGATATGAAAAAAAATAAAAAATTTGATTTGCAAAGCTTGTCATTCTATGACTCAAGATTGAAGCACATTGAGAGAGCATGGATCTTCAGAGATCCTCTACAGAATCCAGACAATAAGTGACAGTGATATGAAAAAAAACAATGATAAATACGGTCACACATTTGTCGATAGGCAGTTAATATCTAAAGTTTAGACAGTGACCTAACACAGCAAAGAGTGAGAGAAAAAGATAAATGCTCTATTGAAGCAAGTAATTAGTTGTGTATCTTTATCCTTATTGTTGTAGCAATGTTTCCTTGCAGAAGTAGGTTACCTTATACAACCCATCTAGGGTTTTCGATTGTAACAGCCTATATAAAGGCATTGTACTACTTCGGCCGAGTGTGTGAATAATATAACCACCAGTTCAAAACTCTTTATGGTACCAGAGCATCGATCAGAGGCTTGGTACCAAAAGAAACCCCAAACCAAAACACAAAAATACCAATGGGAGAAAACGAAGACGTCAAGCAACTAGAGAAACTCAAGAGGCTTCTCCAAGAGAAGATCCTGAAGGAGTAGGCAGCCGAGAAACAAATAGTTGTGCATAATTCAGAGCCTTGGGAGATTTCGACTCATCCTCTCTATTTACACCACTCGGATCAGCCTGATGCGGTTCTCGTACCACAATCCTTGGTGGAAGACAACTTCACGCAATGGAGTCAATCCATGGAAGACGCGTTGAAGATCAAGAACAAAATTGGATTTATTAACGGGACCTCACAACGTCCTACGATTGAGAAACCAAAAAAACAACAACAATAGGATAGGTTCGACGTCTTAGTCAAAACCTGGCTGAGAGCTTCGATGTCGGCCCTTATTTCCAAGAGCGTTGTTCATTGGAAAAGTGCTCGGGCTGTTTGGCTTGAATTTCAAGAAAGATTTCTACAAACAAACACCGTGCAATTGTTCAATGTTGAAAATGCAATTCACAAGTGTGAGCAAGGTACGGATTCTGTCACCACTTTCTTTACAAAGTTGAAGGCATTATGGGACGAGAGAGATGCCCTCTGTGACATGACATGTGAAGAAGGCAGCAAGATCAGCGAGTATATCAAGAATCAGAAAACAATGAAATTTTTGATGGGGCTGAATGAGAACTATTCTCAAATGCGTGGAACCATTATGGCTATTGATCCACTTCCACCGGTTAACAAGGCGTATTCGATGATATAACGTCATGAAAAGCAAGCAGAAGCTTCGAATGGAGGCGGAAAAGCTCCAATGCAGCAGCCCGAAGGGGCTGTCTTTGCCGTCAAGGATCTGAGCCGCGACGATGGTGTTCAAACCAAGGAGAAGAAGAAATGCGCAAAATGTGGTAAGGGTCACTTCACTAGATTCTGCCGTGCACACTTAACATGCACTTTCTGTGGTTTAAAGGCCCATACCTATGAGTATTGCAACAAGAGAAAAGCTTTGGAAGCAGGGTCAAGCACACAGAACCGTGAGGCTCACATCAACCAACTTGCGGCCATATTTGAACAAGATGGAAAGGCTGCCAACTTTCCTTTCTCTCAAGGTAAGTGTAAACAAATTCTCGACATGCTGAATGAGAAGAAAAATAGCATGGCCAACCATGTCGGTAACAACTCTAACCTTAAACACCTTTCAGGTAAAGCTTTACAATTCATGAGTTGCGACAAGCAAAGTACTTGGATTTTAGATAGTGGGGCAAGTGACCACATAGGGTGCAATCCTAAACTTCTCACCATCAAACATCCTGTCCAAAATAGAAATGTCAAACTCCCTAATGGTAGCCTAGCTAGAGTCACTTACATCGGCACAATCACTTTTTCCTCACAATTCACCTTACATAATGTTTTATGCGTGCCTCTTTTTTATTTAAATCTCATATCTGTCAGCAAAATTGCACGTGATTCATATTTCATCACGGTGTTTCTAAAGGATTTTTGTGTCATACAAGACCTACAATTGGGGAAGACGATTGGGATAAGATCTGAGAAGGAGGGTCTATATGTCACATCCCGACCCGTAAGATTTTATCTTATTTACTAGCTTGATTATAATAAGAATTTTACCGTCTCCGACATTGACATAGTTTAATTGGTCCCTAGAGGGGTTTTGAGGGACGATTATTTCGGAGAGTTATTCGTAGGAGAAAAATGTAACGACGGTAAAAAATGGTAAATTTAGCTAGTAAAAGGTAATTTTTATTAGGGTATTATTTTTGGGGGTGTTAAATTTTTGGATTGGGTTTATATTGGGTTGGAACCAGTTGGGCCAAGCCCAACGGATTTTCTCTCTCTTCCCTCCCGATTCTCTCTCCTCTCTCTCTTTCTCTCCCGATTCCTTCCCCCCTGCCGGATTTTCTTCTCCGCCGTCCGCCGCCGTCCGGCCGCCCCAGACCGCCGCACCGGTCCCAATCGATCGGTCTCCAACCCAGCTACCGTTCTAGACCGGTGGCAGCCTCCCTAGCGCCGCCGTGAAGGAGAAACGCCGCCCGAAAGGCGCGGCTGCCCTAGGCGTTCCGTCGCCGGAACTCCTTCCTCCGGCCACCATAGCTGGCGAGCCTTGGCTCAAAAGAAAGCTCTCCTCCCGTGCTTCAATCCCTCCAAAGGGCTCCCTCCATCTTCGGCTAGGTAAAGAGGAATCGGTGTTTGAAATTCTAGGGCTTATTGTATGTTTGCGTTCGATTGACATGGTTAGGCTTAGAATTGGAGTTTGTGGTAGTTATGAATGTTGTAGAGGAGGTTGAGAGGAAGGTACTGTCAAATTTTGGTGGACATTGGACGTCGCCGGAGCTGGTCGCCGGCCGCCGCTGCCGGCGGAGCCGCCGCCGGCGCCGCCGCTGGAAAAACTGTTTTAGGTGGAGATTTTTATGAGGAATTTAATGGAATGAGTTTTAGAATTTTCGGACGAATTTTGAATAGGTTTATGAATTTCCGAAGTTTGGTATTTAAGCGGTTAAATAATGTAAAATCCGACCGTAGGATTTAAATCAATTTCTGGGAAAGGTTGTTTATACGACTGCCGAGTATGATATAAAAGTTTGGATCGTTTCGATTTAAGAATATCGAACTTAGGCAATGATGAGCGTAATTATGGCTCTCGATTAATTTTGCCTATTTTATAAATACTGGATTTCAGTTGGTAAATTAATTATATATTTGGAACAGGACGTGAGGAGGCCCGAGCAGAAGAAGCCTCGGAGCGTCATCAGGCTTAGGCCTAATTTGTGAGTGGACCTTTGTTTTAAATAAAAAGCATGCGATGAATGATTTTATTAATCATTTGTTTATTTTGATGAGATTATTGATTTCTCGCCTATTTGATAATTTTTCCTCCTTTGGAGAGATCCCGAAAATGAGATTTTCGGTGGATATATATGTTTTTGGATTTTATGAGAATAGTATGTATATAAATGCTAGCTAGCCATACGTGCTTGGTCCGTCATAATGAGGTAAATACCATTATGGCGTGTCGTGCGTGTTAGACACAAACGTCATAGCCCTATATGAAAACTTCTTTCTTTTTCAGTTTATTTAGGTTTTCATATAGGGAGTCCACACGTATATGTACACTGTCCCTTTTCGGTCATAATGAGGAAAAATACCATTATGGCGCAACGTGAGCGTTAGACGCCAGCGTTGTAGCCTTGTATGAATTTCTATTTTTCTGAATTGTTTCTAGGATTCATACAAGGAGTCTGACGAGTGTAGATACATACGAATATATGAATATATATGGTTTAGCCTGAGAGGCTCCATTTTATTTGAGTTTGTGACTAGCCAGTGCTAGTCGTGAAATTATCAGTTTATGAGTTGAACACTTTTAAGCTGCCGCATGCAGTATATTTTTCTATGAAATTAAATTGGGAATGCATAAATAGTTTATTATTAAATTATTTTTGTCCACTCACTCTAACGTTATTAAATGTCTTCCCCTGGGCCCTTTGTTTTAAAATGCCCAGTCTGCAGAGTTCGGATTGGATCTCGTAGGAGACGAGGCATAGTCACCCGTATTTCCACCACCTTTCACCAGTAGGTTACCTGTTTAGCCTACTTGTCTTTTCTTGCTTCCGCTAGTGTCTAGTAGCTCTGAATACTTGGGTTTAATGTATATATTTTTGGTTGTGGGTGAAGGTTGTTTATATTTTAGAATATTTTCGGATAATGTATATTATCTTAGATAATGTTTATTATCCTGTTGGTGATGATTGTTTTTGAGGAGCACGAAGGCTCCAGAAGTTAAGGTTGGATTTGGAACCTATAGAAGTGTTTGCAGGTTTTTATTGGAAGGGTTGTCCATTTTCAAGGGAGGTTGTACCGAATTTTGCGGTAAATCTTTCTTGGAGGTGGTCCCCGCACGATTTACTCCGGGTTTAGGGTGAAATTCGGGGCGGGTCGTGTCAGTTGGTATCAGAGCTTTAGGTTTCCTTTTCCTGCTTCCTTGTCACTATCATATTTGCCTAAGTACCACATAGTGTCTATAGAGTGATGATCCGTCCGCGGCGGATTCATTGGCATTTTATGCTTTTGGTGCTATGTGTTATTGGGTATGTGTGATAGTTGAGTTAGTTTTGTTTATGGACTCCTAAATATTTTCTTCCTCAGGTACTATGCCTCCTAGGCGCCCACGGCAACCCCGTGTGGCTACTTCGACCAATGCCAATGAAGGCCATGAGGTCAGGGGATTGGTTGATGATATTGGAAATTTGCTGAGGGATGTCATGGAACGAGCTCCACAACCTCATGCGGTGAAAAGGAGAGAAGTTTATGAGGCTGGAGCCAGAGAGTTCAAGGGTGCCAAGGGACCCCTTGATGCTCATAATTGGGTGGACAAGATGGAAAATGCTTTTACGATCACTGAGTTGCCAGAAGAAAGAAAGGTGAAGATAGCAGTGACTTTTCTGGACGATTCAGCACATCACTGGTGGTCGCTTGCCAGCAGGAATGTTGAGGATGCTCTGAGTATGTCGTGGGAGCAGTTTAAGACTCTTTTCTTGGGGCAGTATTTCAATCATGCCCACCGCAGCAGAATTCAGTCGGACTTCCTGCATATGACGAAGAGGGATAATGAGGGGATCATAGAGTTTCAGGAAAGATTCACTTCCCTGAGCTACCATGTATCATATCTGGTTCCTGATGAGAAGACCAGGATTGAGATGTTTATTGGAGCACTTGGTGGAGTGTATGCCGACAAGATGACGGGGGTAATTTACCCGACTTTTATGGATGCAGTTGGTGCAGCCATGGCCATTGAGTCCAGGGGGACATATGGTGTTCGACCTCGTGATTATGGTGGCCCCAGTCAGGGTCCATCCAAGAAGGCTGCTTCATCATCCGCTTCTGGGTCTTCTGCTGGTAGTGGCAGTAGTGGAGGATCGACCTCTGGTGCTCGGAACAGAAATAGAGGACGTTTCAGGACGCCTTCTCGGAGTTATTTGGGTAGGCAGCAGTCTAGACGGTATGGTTCTAGTGGCAGTTTCCAGGGTGGATCATCCGGTAGCCAGCCTTATTCTTATGGGCAGCAGCAGTTTTCTAGGTGCTATGAGTGTGGTAGTCTGGATCACTTCAGGAGAGATTGCCCATTGTTGGCTCAGAGGACCACCCCTACCCCTACTCAGTCAGTTGGTCAACCTTCAGCTAGAGGTTCTAGTAGTAGTGCCCAGGGCAGTGCTACGATCAGAGGTGGCTCTCAGCGGGGCAGTGGTCAGCGTGGACGTCCCATGACTCGCGCTAGATTGCATGCTATGACCCAGCAGGAAGGACGTACTTCTCCAGATGTCATCATTGGTACGTTATTAATTTTTGGTCAGCCTGCATGTACTTTAATTGATCCTGGAGCCACGCATTCATTCATGTCTAGTAGATTTGCTCTTCATGCCAATGTGCCATCATCGTCTCTTCCAGGCGAGTGGCATGTATCTCTACCCTCTGGTGAGGTGATGAGAATTAATTGGGTATTTAGTGGATGTGAAGTTTTAGTAGAAGGATTTAATTTCAAGGCTGATTTAATTCCTTTAGAAATAGTGGAGTTTGATGTGATCTTGGGGATGGACTTTTTGGAAGCATATAGAGCTTTGATAGATTGTTTTCAGAAAGAAGTGGTGCTTCGAAGTCCAAGTGGATTTGAGGTTGCTTTTCAAGGGGAAAGAGATGTTATTTCGAGTTGCCTTATTTCCGCTGTTGCTGCAAGAAAATTATTAAATAAAGGCTGTCAGGCTTATTTAGCTCATGTGGTGGATACAAGTATGGGAGTTTTGGGAGTAGAAGATATTCCTATAGTAAGAGAGTTTCCGGATGTTTTTCCTGAGGAGTTGCCTGGTTTGCCTCCTGCAAGGGAGATAGACTTCTCTATAGAATTACTTCCCGGAACTATGCCTATCTCTCAGGCACCTTACAGAATGGCTCCAGCAGAGTTGAAAGAGTTGAAGACTCAATTGCAAGAGTTGGTAGACAAGGGTTTTGTTCGGCCTAGCATGTCTCCTTGGGGTGCTCCGGTATTGTTTGTTAAGAAGAAAGATGGCACCATGAGACTATGCATTGATTATAGGAAGTTGAATCAGATCACAGTGAAGAATAAATATCCGTTGCCTCGGATCGATGATTTATTTGATCAGTTGAAGGGTGCTTCTGTTTTCTCTAAAATTGACTTGAGATCTGGGTATCATCAATTACGGATTAAGGAGAGTGACATAGTCAAGACCGCCTTTCGATCACGTTATGGTCATTATGAATTTATGGTGATGCCATTTGGACTTACTAACGCACCTGCTGCTTTTATGGATCTCATGAATAGGGTGTTTAGTCCATATCTTGATCGTTTTGTGATCGTATTCATAGATGATATTTTGGTTTACTCAAAAAGTGAGAAGGAGCATGCCAAACATCTAAGAATAATATTGCGGACTTTGAGGAATTCCCAGTTATATGCTAAGTTAAGCAAGTGTGAGTTTTGGCTAGATAAAGTGGGATTCTTGGGCCATGTAGTTTCGGCTGAAGGAGTTAGTGTAGATTCCCAAAAGGTGGAAGCGGTGTCAAATTGGAGAAGACCTACCACTGTGACGGAGATCCGTAGTTTCTTGGGATTAGCAGGTTATTATCGGCGCTTTGTGCAAGATTTTTCAAGGATTGCTGCTCCTCTTACAAGGTTGACCAAGAAGACTGTTAAATTTGAATGGTCAGATGAGTGTGAGCAAAGTTTTCAAGAATTGAAGAATCGTTTGATTAGTGCTCCTGTTTTGGCACTTCCGGATGATAGTGGGGAGTATGTGGTATTTTGTGATGCTTCTGGACGTGGTCTTGGTGGGGTATTGATGCAGCATGAGCGAGTTATTGCCTATGCTTCCAGGCAATTAAAGCAGCACGAGGGGAATTATCCTACTCATGATTTGGAGCTTGCAGCGGTAGTTTTTGCTCTCAAGTTGTGGAGACATTATCTTTATGGAGCCAAGTGTCAGATTTTTACCGATCACAAGAGTCTTCGGTATGTGTTCACTCAAAGAGAGCTAAACCTGAGACAGAGAAGGTGGATGGAGTTGATTAGTGATTATGATTGCACTATCGAGTATCATCCTGGAAAAGCTAATGTGGTAGCTGATGCTCTTAGTCGAAATCCCTCCATATCCTTATCTCACTTGAGGACAGTTCGTGTTCCACTTCTTAGTGAGTTGCGAGCTACAGGAGTGGATTTGGCAGTAGATGAGGTTGGTGCCTTGGTAGCTAGTTTTCATGTGAGGCCAGTCTTGGTTGATAGAGTACGGGAAGCACAGAATAATGATCCTTCCATAGTTCGATTGATGGAAAGAGCTTTGAGCGGAGCCGCAGCCGATCATTTTTCAGTTAGAAGGGATGGGACTTTATTGTTTAAGAATCGGCTTTGTGTTCCAAAAAGAAATGAAGAGTTGAAGAGTGAAATATTAGAGGAAGCTCATTGTTCCGCTTATGCAGCTCATCCGGGTAGCACAAAAATGTATCGGATTTTAAAAGATTATTACTGGTGGCCAAACATGAAGAGGGAAATTGCAGCTTATGTAAGTAGATGTCTGATTTGCCAGCAAGTAAAAGCTGAAAGGCAGAAGCCTTCTGGATTGCTTGAGCCGTTGCCTATTCCAGTGTGGAAGTGGGACCACATCACCATGGATTTTGTTTTCAGTTTACCTCGTACCCGTGAAGGGCATGACGGTGTTTGGGTGATTGTGGATAGACTCACCAAGTCTGCACATTTCTTGCCAGTGGGAAAGAAGTATAAATTGGACAAATTGGCGGAACTTTATGTGAATGAAATTGTGAGGCTTCATGGTGTGCCTGAATCAATAGTGTCAGATCGGGATCCTAGATTTGCTTCTAAATTCTGGAGAGCTCTTCAAGCAGCTTTAGGTACCCGATTACATTTCAGCACTGCTTTTCATCCTCAGACTGATGGGCAGTCCGAGAGGACTATTCAGACTTTGGAGGATATGTTGAGAGCTTGTGCCTTACAGTTCAGAGGGAGTTGGGATAAGAATCTATCCTTGATGGAGTTTGCTTATAATAATAGCTATCATTCTAGCATTGGTATGGCTCCCTTTGAGGCGCTTTATGGGAAACAGTGTCGTACGCCTTTATGTTGGAATGAAGTGGGGGAAAAAGAGCTTTGTGGCCCAGAGTTAATCCATGAGACAAATGAGAAGATTAAAGTAGTTAGAGATAGACTCAAAGCCGCTCAAAGTAGGCAGAAGAGTTATGCAGATGTCCGTAGGAAAGATCTTGAGTTTCAAGTGGGTGATTGGGTGTTCTTGAAACTATCTCCTTGGAAAGGGGTAGTACGTTTTGGTAAACGTGGGAAGCTTAGTCCGAGGTATATCGGCCCTTATGAGATTATAGAGCGAGTTGGCTCACTTGCTTATCGGTTAGTTTTGCCTTCAGAATTAGCTAGGATACATAATGTGTTTCATGTATCCATGCTTCGCAAGTATATTGCCGATCCTTCTCATGTGCTGCAAGAGCAACCGATCAGTTTGACGAGAGATTTGTCCTATGAAGAGGAACCGGTTCAGATTCTTGACCGAAAGGAGCAAGTGCTCAGGAACAAGACAATCTCACTTGTCAAGGTGCTTTGGAGAAGTCATCAAGTAGAAGAAGCTACTTGGGAATTAGAGGAGCAAATGATGCAGCAGTATCCCTACCTCTTCGAATGACAGGTATGTAAATTTCGAGGACGAAATTTTTATAAGGAGGGGAGAATTGTCACATCCCGACCCGTAAGATTTTATCTTATTTACTAGCTTGATTATAATAAGAATTTTACCGTCTCCGACATTGACATAGTTTAATTGGTCCCTAGAGGGGTTTTGAGGGACGATTATTTCGGAGAGTTATTCGTAGGAGAAAAATGTAACGACGGTAAAAAATGGTAAATTTAGCTAGTAAAAGGTAATTTTTATTAGGGTATTATTTTTGGGGGTGTTAAATTTTTGGATTGGGTTTATATTGGGTTGGAACCAGTTGGGCCAAGCCCAACGGATTTTCTCTCTCTTCCCTCCCGATTCTCTCTCCTCTCTCTCTTTCTCTCCCGATTCCTTCCCCCCTGCCGGATTTTCTTCTCCGCCGTCCGCCGCCGTCCGGCCGCCCCAGACCGCCGCACCGGTCCCAATCGATCGGTCTCCAACCCAGCTACCGTTCTAGACCGGTGGCAGCCTCCCTAGCGCCGCCGTGAAGGAGAAACGCCGCCCGAAAGGCGCGGCTGCCCTAGGCGTTCCGTCGCCGGAACTCCTTCCTCCGGCCACCATAGCTGGCGAGCCTTGGCTCAAAAGAAAGCTCTCCTCCCGTGCTTCAATCCCTCCAAAGGGCTCCCTCCATCTTCGGCTAGGTAAAGAGGAATCGGTGTTTGAAATTCTAGGGCTTATTGTATGTTTGCGTTCGATTGACATGGTTAGGCTTAGAATTGGAGTTTGTGGTAGTTATGAATGTTGTAGAGGAGGTTGAGAGGAAGGTACTGTCAAATTTTGGTGGACATTGGACGTCGCCGGAGCTGGTCGCCGGCCGCCGCTGCCGGCGGAGCCGCCGCCGGCGCCGCCGCTGGAAAAACTGTTTTAGGTGGAGATTTTTATGAGGAATTTAATGGAATGAGTTTTAGAATTTTCGGACGAATTTTGAATAGGTTTATGAATTTCCGAAGTTTGGTATTTAAGCGGTTAAATAATGTAAAATCCGACCGTAGGATTTAAATCAATTTCTGGGAAAGGTTGTTTATACGACTGCCGAGTATGATATAAAAGTTTGGATCGTTTCGATTTAAGAATATCGAACTTAGGCAATGATGAGCGTAATTATGGCTCTCGATTAATTTTGCCTATTTTATAAATACTGGATTTCAGTTGGTAAATTAATTATATATTTGGAACAGGACGTGAGGAGGCCCGAGCAGAAGAAGCCTCGGAGCGTCATCAGGCTTAGGCCTAATTTGTGAGTGGACCTTTGTTTTAAATAAAAAGCATGCGATGAATGATTTTATTAATCATTTGTTTATTTTGATGAGATTATTGATTTCTCGCCTATTTGATAATTTTTCCTCCTTTGGAGAGATCCCGAAAATGAGATTTTCGGTGGATATATATGTTTTTGGATTTTATGAGAATAGTATGTATATAAATGCTAGCTAGCCATACGTGCTTGGTCCGTCATAATGAGGTAAATACCATTATGGCGTGTCGTGCGTGTTAGACACAAACGTCATAGCCCTATATGAAAACTTCTTTCTTTTTCAGTTTATTTAGGTTTTCATATAGGGAGTCCACACGTATATGTACACTGTCCCTTTTCGGTCATAATGAGGAAAAATACCATTATGGCGCAACGTGAGCGTTAGACGCCAGCGTTGTAGCCTTGTATGAATTTCTATTTTTCTGAATTGTTTCTAGGATTCATACAAGGAGTCTGACGAGTGTAGATACATACGAATATATGAATATATATGGTTTAGCCTGAGAGGCTCCATTTTATTTGAGTTTGTGACTAGCCAGTGCTAGTCGTGAAATTATCAGTTTATGAGTTGAACACTTTTAAGCTGCCGCATGCAGTATATTTTTCTATGAAATTAAATTGGGAATGCATAAATAGTTTATTATTAAATTATTTTTGTCCACTCACTCTAACGTTATTAAATGTCTTCCCCTGGGCCCTTTGTTTTAAAATGCCCAGTCTGCAGAGTTCGGATTGGATCTCGTAGGAGACGAGGCATAGTCACCCGTATTTCCACCACCTTTCACCAGTAGGTTACCTGTTTAGCCTACTTGTCTTTTCTTGCTTTCGCTAGTGTCTAGTAGCTCTGAATACTTGGGTTTAATGTATATATTTTTGGTTGTGGGTGAAGGTTGTTTATATTTTAGAATATTTTCGGATAATGTATATTATCTTAGATAATGTTTATTATCCTGTTGGTGATGATTGTTTTTGAGGAGCACGAAGGCTCCAGAAGTTAAGGTTGGATTTGGAACCTATAGAAGTGTTTGCAGGTTTTTATTGGAAGGGTTGTCCATTTTCAAGGGAGGTTGTACCGAATTTTGCGGTAAATCTTTCTTGGAGGTGGTCCCCGCACGATTTACTCCGGGTTTAGGGTGAAATTCGGGGCGGGTCGTGTCACTATACTGTCTCGGCAAAACTCAGCAAGCAACATGTAACAATGTCTCGAGTCAATCATCCTCTCTTTGGCATCAGCGGCTTGGACAGCCTTCAAGTCGAGTTTATTCTCAGTTTTCTTTTTTCTTTCAAATAAATCTTGCACTGCGAGTACTTGTCTCGTGTGTCCTTTAGCTAAACAAACTCGAAAGCCTTTTCCTTAAGTTCAATTTCAAGTGAATCACCTTTTGATTTAATCCATGTTGACATTTGGGGAGGTTATCATGAACCTACTTACACAGGAGCCAAGTATTTCCTTACCATTGTCGATGATTACACTAGGAGTACCTGGGTATATTTAATGGTTCAAAAGTCTGAGGCTCGGCCTCTTTTGGTCGATTTCATTACTTTTGTTGAAAATCAGTATAACGCACGAGTTAAAACTGTGCGTAGTGACAATGGTCCTGAGTTTGATCACAAAAATTTTTATGCGTCAAAAGGGATTTGTCATCAACAAGTTATGTCAACACACCTCAACAAAATGGTGTGGTTGAGAGGAAACATAGACACCTCCTCAAATGGCACAAGCTTTGTTATTTCAAGCTAGTCTTCCTAGAAGTTTTTTAGGGTGATGCAATTTTAACAGTTGCATATTTAATCAATCGAACCCCCACACCACTTTTGGGAGGTAAGAGCCCTTTCGAAAGGTTATTTAACAAAGAGCCAAGTTATACACATCTCAAAGTCTTTGGGTGCCTTTGTTTTGCCTCAATCCATCCGAATAAACCACCAAATTTGAGCCCCAGTCAATCAAATGTGTGTTTTTGGGTTATCCACATGGGAAAAAGGGCTATAGAGTTCTTGATTTAGCTACTGACAAACTCTTTGTGTCAAGGGATGTCGATTTCCATGAAAGCATATTTCATTATCCGTCCGCATCAAAACAACGCTCAATAGGCAGTAATTCAATTCAAGATACACCGAATATATATCTCTGACTCTTCTAGAGATTGGGATGAGCCACAAGTTTCGGGTAATACTAGGGTTTCTTTGGGTTCAAGTCAAACACCACTTCCGCCACCTATTTCTCCTAATTCTACTTCAACACCACAAGAAAATAACTCTGACATATCTCCTACCGAAACGGCTTCATCTGATAACTCCCTTCCAAATGAGTCGGCTCCTATCGATAATCATCCAATTAATCTCGATAACTCTAGCCCTTCATCCTCGGCAGAACAATAACAACCTGGCCCTCCTCCATCATTGAGTCATAATAACTCCTCTTCTCGTCGGTCATCCAGAAACACTCACACTCCAGTCTACTTGCGAGATTTCCACATCGAGACAGTTCTTCCTTTTGCTCTGTTTCATCGTCTGAACCGACTTCAGGTACCTCTCATTCCCTTGCAAATCTATTGTCTTATGATAATCCGTCGAGAGAAAATTAGATAAAAACCCAAAATACTAGACTTCTTTTAAGATAAACTCATACATATTTTTATTTCATTTTACATCCACTCCACATAAACAAACTTACCATATAGAGCAAATGTCTATAATTAATAGTTTTATTCATTTTTCGGTTTCTCTGATTTATCCTTCAGATGGTAGAAAGCTAAATTTGGTATCTTTCTCAATTTTAACATCAATTTGAAACTTAAATACTAAGCCAAAATTTAGTTGGATTTAACTTTGTTATAATCAATTACATTATTTAATTTCTTACCTTATTATTACTAACTTGAGTGTATAAATATGCTATATATATATACAAAAGCATGTCATTTGTAATAGAATGATTTTTTTCATTCCTAAGCTCACATTTGGTGTCTCTCTATAGTCGAAAAATGTCTAATTGTAAGGTACACGTTCTTGTTCTTTGATTAATGTTCTTCTTTTTAGGTATATTATTATATCATTTCCAATCCTGATCGAGAGAACATTTTACTCTCAACTAATTACATTTCTAATGTACCTATTAAGTAGGGCATGATATGATAATATACCTAAAAAGAAGAAACTCAAAATTGGGTTTAGGGTATAGGGTTAAGGTATAGGGTATAGGGTTAGGGTGTAGGGTGTAGGGTATAGGGTATAAGGTATAGGGTATAGGGTATAGGGTTTAGGATTTAAAAAAATCAAAATAGCTAAAATGGTTTTTCATCATAGAAATCCACATGTTAAAATTTGAATAGAATTGAGGACCACGTCAGAAGCCACATGACCCTACAGATAGTGTAAAATTTCTTCATTTTACTCTAATAATCAGATATGTTATTTATATTATATTCTACCTTATGTATAGATTAGATAATGAATTCCTTTCACCTAGATTTTTCATAAAATTAAAGAAAACTGCATGATTCTTGTAAATTGATTGAAAAAATTTAGTGTTAGAAGAAAAACTCATAATCAAGGTATTTAAGGCAGCATCAAATAAGCTTATTTATTATATTTATATGTTATAGTTGAATGGTGGCAATTGTGTAAAATTTAGAAAAAATAGAACATAATATGTATCATAATTGATACATTTTAGATGTCTATTAATAAGAATATTATGTGAGTTTTATTTAAAACCACTCTTCAAAATTGGGTGTATATGAAAATCCCCCTAATCTGTCACCTTTTCATCGTGCTTTCACTCCACAACTCACCCTCCACAAAGAACCAACTTCTTATTCACAGGTAGTATAGGTCCCAGAATGGCGTAAAGCCATGCAAAATGAGATTCAAGCCTTAGAAGCCAACAAGCCTTGGAGTCTTGTTCCATTGCCGCCTAATAAAAGACCGATTAGCTGCAAGTGGGTTTATAAATTGAAGCTAAATCCTAATGACACAATTGAGAGGTACAAAGCACGTCTCATTGCAAAAGGTTATAGTCAAGTGGCCGGAATTGATTATAGGGAGACTTTTGCACCAGTAGCAAAGCTCACCACTTAGTCTTGCAGCTCTTAAAGGATGGCATTTGCACCATCTTGATGTCAACAATGCTTTCTTGAATGGAGATCTTACTGAAGAAGTGTATATGCATCTTCCTCCTGCTTTCGGACGAAAAGGGGAGACAAAGGTGTGTAAATTGCACAAGAGTTTATATGGTTTAAAGCAGGCTTCAAGACAATGGTTCATCAAACAATCTGGTGCTCTAAAGGCTGCTGGCTTTGCTCAATATTAGGCCGATTACTCTTTATTTGTGCAGTTCAAATCTAGGAAATTTACTGTTTTGCTAGTTTATGTGGACGATGTGATTTTAGTAGGCATCTGCCTAGAGGACATTGAAGCAACAAAAGCGTTCCTCTCCAGCATATTCAAATTAAAAGACCTTGGAAAGTTAAAATATTTCCTCGGTATTGAAGTGGCAAGATCAAAGAAACAAATTGTGCTTTGTCAACGCAAGTATGCACTTGAGGTACTTGAAGATGCAGGGTATCTCGCAGTAAACCTTGTAAGTTTCCTGTTGATCAGAATATTTTCCTTACACAAAAAAATGGTGAGCTATTACAAAATCCATCACAGTACATAAGGCTTGTGGGCCGTTTGATTTATTTAACCATTACACGGCCTGATTTGGTGTATGTTGTACACACCACGGCAGCCACACCTGAATGCTGCTCATCAGGTCTTGCACTATATCATGTACAACCCCGGTCAAGGGATTCTGCTTCCATCATAAGGTAATCTTGAATTAACAGCTTTATGTGATGCTGACTGGGCATGATGTAAGGACACTAGGCGTTTCATAACTGGTTATTGCATCATGCTTGATCGGGCACCAATATCATGGAGAACCAAGAAGCAAGGAACGATGTCTCGTTCAAGTGCAGAGGCCGAATATAGCTCTATGGCTTCCACGTGTTGTGAGGTAACATGGCTTAGAAATATTTTGCATGACCTCCATGTTTAACAAGTTAGGTGTAATCAACATACACTCTAACTTGAGGGGAAGTATTGAAGCAAGTAATTAGTTGTGTATCTTTTATCCTTATTGTTGTTACAATGTTTCTTTGTATAAGTATAAGTAGGTTACCTTATGCAACCCATCTAGGGTTTTCGATTGTAACAACCTATATAAAGGCATGGTACTCCTTCGGCCGAGTGTGTGAATAATACAACCACCGGTTCAAAACTCTTTATGCTCCGTTCACAAAATCTATTGAAAATCCGTTTTAGCTTTGCCAGTACTCAAGAAAGTGCAACAACAAACAATCTAACAATTTAAAAAGTACTCAACCAAAGCCATGGGATGGATCATTCATCTGACAACCAAAGCCCGGTCCTTCCAAAAACACCATTACCCTAGTGAACCACCTCCCAACGTCCGCCGTTTCTTCAATTTCGCCCATTTCACCTCCCTCCTAATCTGGGTTCCCTCTCTCTTTCTCTAATCTGGATTCTCTCTCTCTCTCTCTTTTCAAGAGCCATCGGCGGAATTGCTGTCGGGTCGACGCCTCCCATGTTCAGCCGCCTTATCACTCTCCTGCAATTTCTAAGAATGAGGAAAAGAAAAAGAAAAAGAAACCACTGTGTTTTAATGGTGGGATGGGTGGAATCGGAAAGAAAAGAAAAGGTGGGTATGATTGTGCTTCTTTCTCCTTCCATGAATGTATGGTTCCTGTGTGGTTTCAATTACTGTCTAACTTTTCTTTACTTGCTTTTGGCTGAGGCTACAAGGCATGTGGGTCTGCTCGAACTCCCACAGGCGGAACCAAGGGCTATCAGCCCCACCTTCTCCTAACCTGAAGAGTCCTCCCAAGGTATCACTCTCTGCACTCCTTACTCTTTTGCACTTGTTATTAGCATAGATCTGGTATTGTGACTGTGTGTGATGTTGTATGCTGGTTTGAATTTCACTAACCTCTTTCAATTTCAATTTTAGTTTAATTTTTTTTATTTGTTTGCTGAGCCTACACTGGATGTGCTTCCAGTCTGGGTTCAGGGATATAGGGCTCAGGGATCCAGTCTAGGGTTTATTACCTCATCTGTCTTTCAGTTTATCAGTTTTAGGGTTTGAAACTAGATTTCATTGTATCTGCCCTCATGGCTTAAAAATTGGTTTTGTATATTGGCTTAGTGGACTATCTGCCTCCTAATCCACTGATTGTGATGTGCTATTAGCTTAATATATATATATATCTTATATTGCAATATTGGCTTTGTGATGCTTTTATACTCTGTCATATACGTGGAATTGATTGTGTGATTTTTTTTACTGTAATTTTGATTTTAGTCTAATTTTCTACTTGTTTTTGGCTGCCCAGGCTGGCACTCTGGCACTACAGGTGGAACTGCAGCAGGGAACGACTCTGCTCATAAGGTACTAGTATAGCTTTGTGTATGTGCTATGTAATTCTGATACCATATGGTTGTGTGATTTTTGTTACTGTTTTAAATCTCAAACGTTGTTTTTAATTTTAATTATAACCTATTTTTACTTGTTTTTGGCTGCCTAGGCTGGCATTTCTGGTTAGGGTTTAGGGCCTCAAGGGGCTCTCTCCCTTTATAGAATTATAATGTTTTGCTAGACTTGTAGTGTATATTGATGATTTACTGTTTCTAGAATGAAGCATATGAATCCTGTCAGAGTTTCAAAGTTTGCCGTGTATCGTGATTGTGAGGTTAAGTTACCGGTTAGGTTTTTAGAAGTGTGGATGTTATGAACCTGCACTTGAGGCTTGATAAGGTCCTGGTTTACTGTAATGTGAAGGACATACGGTTGTGTGATATTTGTTACTGTTTTAAATTTCAAACTCTGTTTCTAATTTTAATTATAACCTTTTTTGCTTGTTGTTTGGCTAAGCCAGACCTGTGCTGGGTGTGCCTCTGCTGGGAGCAAGGGCTCTCCTCCCAAACTATGAATATAGTTTTATTTGTGCTGTCCTGGTTTACTAGTTATTTTCTGTGCTGTATCTGTAACCTGATTTTTGTTTTCTGTCCTATTGCTTCATATGTTTTATATTTGCAATATTGGCTTTGTGATGCTTTTATATCATCTGTTTATGTATGTGTGGAAATGATTGTGTGATGGTTTTATTACTGTAATTTATGATTATCGTCTAATGTTCTTCTCCCTCTCCCTTCCTCCTATCTCTTCTGCATCTGTTTTAATGACATTTTTCTCTGTTTTCAAACCACAAGGCTGGTGTTGGTGCCTCAGCCCCCACCTTCTCCCAACTTGGAGACTCAGTTCAGTCCTCCTGAGGTATCACTCTCTCTCTCTGCACTCCTTACTCTTTTGAACTTATTATTAGCTTAGATCTGGTATTGTGACTGTGTGATGTTGTATGCTGGTTTAAATTTCACCAACTTCTTTCAATTTCAATTTTAGTTTAATTTTTTTACTTGTTTGCTGAGCCTAGACTGGATATGTTTCCTGTCTAGGGTTCAAGGCTCCAGGGGGCTTTGCACCTTTACTCTGAATGATTTAACACTATTTTTTTTGTTTATGTGCTTTGATTTGGTGGGAGGTGATGATCTACTGTTTTGCTAGAATTATTGCTTAGATTGATGATCTACTGTATCTAGTGTGCATATATTTTGTTTTTGTTTTTGTATTCTAACGCACAAGTCTCAAGTCATCCGAACTCCTGCTTTTTTCTCACTCTATCTGTTTTGAAATACCAGGCTGGAGCTTCTGGACCACCAGCCCCACCAATGGAGGTATGGTGATGTTTTATGCTGGTTTAAACCCCCATGTGGTTAATGAAGCATATGAATGCTGTTTAAGTTTCCCTCGCCTCCTCCTCCTCCTCCTTCCTTGAATGTAAGGTTCCTGTGTATTTTTTTACTGTTTGCAGTTTCATTCGGTGGCTTAAATTACTCTGTAACTTTTCTTTACTTGCCTTTGTGCAGCGTCGTACCAGGGTGCGATTCTCTATTGCTGAAGAAACAGCATTACTGCAAGCTGTTGAGGAATTTGGGACCGAAATTTGGGACCGAAAGCTGGCAGGAAGTGAAATCACGTGCGTTTCTAAATGTAGATCATCGAACTCCCAAGGATTTGAGTGACAAATGGAAGTCTTTGATTCGTACTGCAAAACTCCTTCCTGAGAAAAGAAGGGGAGTGCATCTTGCCCAGCCTCTTTTGGACAGAGTGTTGGCTGTCCAATGCAAGGGATCCATAAACCCTATACCTGAGGTGATGATCTACTGTTTTTTGTACATGTAATGTTAAATTTTATTTTTTTTGCTGAATCTCTCTGCCTTATGGTGCAGATGGTTGCCAGTGAGGAAACCGGTGTTGCTGCTGTAAGTACATCTGTGCTTGAGGGGTACAACTTATACTCCCTGATCTGTCTCAGTGATCCCTCTGTTCTGGAGTCCTTAAATGCTGCTGGAATAACAAAGATTGTGCTGTATCTGCGGAGCGTGTACAAGGCTGCTGACTTAAAGAAAGATAGTGTCTTGAGAAATCTGGTCGAGCAAATGGCGGGCCCGGATCCCACGGTTGAGCAATGCTTTGGAATGTGCTGCGACTCTTCAGCTGCAGCTGGAAGGATGCTGAGGACGATTGCGCATTCATGTGACTACTTGGGACTGACGGTTGCCGAAGTTTTGGGGCTGCGTAAGAGTAAAATTTTGGCAATGATAGAGGAGGATTAGTCTTGTTGTGGTCTGCGTCGCTAACTAGGTCTTATGAACACAGCGTTTGTATAGTTTAATGTGGTTAACTTCTCGTTTCCACTGTTTTACTTTTGGGTAGTTTGTTCACAGCGTTTATATGTTATCAATGCTTGAAAAACCATTCATCATGTCCTGCATTCATATACCAAGTGTCGGCTAGATTCAAATTTGACACTGATCCATTTAACAGTTCATTTGATCCTTGTGGTGCATTTAGATGAAAAGCTTTGTTTGTTGTGCGCCTGCACTGAGGCTCTTCCTACAAATTAAGAACACAACAAATAGTCAAGTGATAAGACAAAACCAGTGAGTATATGATTGATTGGGCTCGTACTAATAGAGACCGGAATGAGACTAACAGAGGCCCGAATATATGATTTTGATTGGGTTCACGCATAGGCTCTTCGTACAAAAATTTATGCACTGAACAGACGGTACTCGTCGGGGATCAATTTTTTCTAAAGTATGGTTTTCAAGTAATTTTTTTCTCAAGTTGCACGTATTTTAACATTGTTTTTTTTTTTAACGTATATCTTAAGGTTTCTTAACGGTGTATTTGGATGGATTGTTTCCTCCGTTCAGATTCTTATCATGTGAATTTAGCAATTTTCATTAAAAAATAATTATGAAATTTAGAAGCTTAATTTCTCTATTTGAGTTCCTTATAAAATATATGTAATTTATCAATTCTCTTCACTGAGATTAATCTAAATACAAATTCTTGTCATTTTAACAGAATTCTTAATTAATGGAATTTAAATTTATGAAATTGTAATGATTCTGAAATTTCTATAAAAATTGAAATTACTGTATCCAAACACAACGTAAGAGTAACCTTTAATTTCTTCAATTAATTTCTATTACATTTTACAGGACATTTCAAATACATGCACTTCTGAAATTACTCTACAGAAATAGACCTAATAACGCATACAAGACACTGGATCTAATTAACATATCACACATGAGGCATCACAATCTTTTTAGTAGTTTATTACCACATACCAGACACACAGCTTACTGCATCACTCATGGTCCTGGTACCCATATTACTATTAGGCATACCAGCTGCATTTCCGAGTCCCATACCCGAGTTCTGACCAGATACTGCAATTCCAGCATATGAGGTATCGTCTCCATGAATGGTAATGGTTGGCGACACATGTGCTACACCGCGCAAAGTATGAGGATTAAGCGGTTGTGGTGTGCTCAAATGACCTTGAAGAAGTTGGTTGAAGCTAGAGGTTAAAGAACCGCGAGCAACCATATCTTCAGCTAGCTTCACCTAAAATCAAGATATATGACAATTATACATTCATTTACGTTTTACATCTCTCACATGGTAATTCTATAATTACACAGATAACATAGTATTAATGTGGTTATTTTCTATTTTAATTATATTCTTCTCATTTTCACCATCATAGTTTTGGATAGTTTGTTCACAAACATAAGTTTCTGTTTCAAACCTATACCTTAGCTCTTAAAGCTTCCACATCTGATTTCAGCACTCTATTGTTTGTATCAGCATCACGGTACTGTTGAGAAGCATCTGTAAGTTGCCTGTATAAGGTTGAATTTTCTACTCTCAGTAAATCAACCTGAAAGAAAAACCAAAATTGAGCTTGCAGATCAGATAAATTGAATCACTCAATGAACAAGTAAAAACTTAAACAGCCAAAAAAATAATAATCGAATCTCATTAGTATGGGAATTAGACAAGATCATATTCTGGACTGGAAATGACTTGTGGTGAGTGGTAACCACTAGAACAGAAAAGATCAATACCTGCCCCTCCAGTTCTTGCAGATGTTGTTGCTTTCTTCTTCTGGATCGCCTAGCAGACTCCCTGTTCGAGACCATCCTGCAAAGTCATGTTGGATCAACTCGCATGTGTTATGTATACTGTCTCAATCTCTAAAGCAAAAGTTGCAAAACAATATGAAAGGATATTATTAAAATACCTTCTGATACGTTTAATATCAAGAGGGTCTGTACTGTCTCCACATGGACCGGCTTCTATCTCAAAATCATCCTCATCTGACTGATCTCCAGATGAACCGCTGGTGGCTCCTCTTGCTTGGTTATCTTGGCCAACTGGGTTAGCAGCCGATGTGGGAGTTCCAACTGTAAATCAAACACATCAAAATACCATGTCAAAAATCAAGATAGAAGTAACATGTCCGTGTCAAAGTGATACACGTACGTTAGAATACCAGTAAACAGACTCAGGAAGCTAACACAAATAAACGTGCATGTTTGATGTTTCGCAAACCATACCACATATGGATGACTGGGAATCCATGGTTGCTGAGATGCTGGAATTCTTGGGGGTGAGATTCTGAGGGCTTAACAGGGTTTCCATCAGTCCATTACTGCTTGAAAAACCGTCCATTATGTCCTGCATTCATGGAATCCATATATACACTGTGAATCGTTTAGCTAGCTTCAAATTTGACACTTCATTTGATCCTTAAACTTTTGGTTATAGTGCCTCTAACCTACCCATGAGGTTCTTGTTACAAATTCAGAATATAACAAAAGATTCCAGAACAACCCCAGTTTTCGAAATGGGTACAGAGGAGAACAGAATTTCGTCTTCAATGGAGAACAGAGGAGGTCGTGAGACTGTTAATTTTGCACATTAGGGACGAAAAGTCACAATTACGGACTTATTACGACTTATTACGGATACGTAGCCGGCCGTTTCGGCTGGTATCCGACCGTATATGGGCGTTTCCGGCCATTCCAGCGCGTATCCGGTGGCTTGTAGCTTAATAATTTGTTATCGGATACGTATTTATACGTCCCGATACGGCCAGATACGTATCCGTAAATAAACATAAACTGGATTATGGGGGTAATAGTGACTTTTCTCCTTAACGTACTAATGTTTTGCTTCTGTTCAGGAACTGAATTTGGGCCTCTACATAAACTGCTGGGCTCACGCAAAGTGTCCACGTACAGAAACCTTTGATTGGGCTATTGTTATTGTGCTATGATTTTGGGCTTTAGGGTTTATCTTAAAAGAATATATGGTTTTGGGGTTAAGTAGTTGACCTTGCTCGTGCATGATATAATAATACACATGTTTCTTAATAAACAGATATATGCTTAATTAATTAAGCAAAAACATAATTAGGCAAACATTCCTTTTCAATCTACGACTGGCATCTATATATAAATTACTCAAATAATTTTGTCATATAATATCCAAGCCGTTCTCAAACAAAAAAATGTTTAGATCCATGCCAACCACGTCATCAGAGTGCATGAAACGAAGACACGTGGCACAACACAGCCTTTGGGGCAGGTGAGACTAGAAAGTAACGAGTGTGACTAACCCGGTTCTTGAAAGCGAAAGTGAGATCATCGGAGAAAACGTCGCCGAAAAAATCTCCCGTTTCGGCAAAACTCCGGTCGTGGCTCTCGGCGGTGACACTGCGGGTGATCTTCTGGAGACACTCCTCGAAGTCCAACTGCGACGGGCTTCGCTTCAAGTGATCACCGCCGCATGAAGACCCGAACATCGTGTGGGAGTGAACGGCGGCAGAGTTCCGCTCCATTTCGACTACCTAACTCCGGCGAGAGAGAACGGAGACTAAATTAAAGAGTAAAGAAAGAGAGAAAGGGAAGTAGTGAGAGCATAGAGTCAGGTATAATAGCGAAAGGTTGGGGGTAAGCAAAGTACGTCGTCATCGCAAAAGCAAAGTGGGCGGCACATGAAGTTAAAAGCTGGACGTAGTCAGATTACCAAAACAGCCTCGTTCTTTTGCCGTGGCCTTTGGGGATCCATGGGTGTTGTGGTGATTTCGTATGGGCGGGTTCTTCGTGTGCAAGTAATGCGATTTTACGTAGCTTTTCTGTATGATTTAGCTTTGTTAATCTGAACCGTTGATTCTAAGAATCCTACAAGGATCTGACATGCTGATTCTTCCACGTAACAAGCTGATGGATGTGGTGGGACACCTGAATCTGATATCCCCGGCTGCTCTGTTTACTTTGAAATTTGAATCAAAGTTAACCCTGATGTGTTTTCTCAACTAAAAAATAAAAGAAAAATAGCTAGGTAACCCAAATGATCAAGTTAACCCTTGTCTCTCAAGTTTGTTTAGGCAATTTCCTTTTGTAAACCAAATGAAGTTTCTCTAGAATATTTATGTTGATTTTTAATAAATTAGTGTTAATCGAAAGTATTTTAAACATATAATACATAAGTTAACTTTACACGACAAGTAAATTACTGATTCATCAACTTAGTAATTAATTATTAAATAGGAGGACAGATTACAACGGAGACTTGAGATGAATATCTAGAATACAATACGTACATATACATATATAGAAGGAAGTTAAGATGAAAATAGCTAAAAGATCGATTAGTCTAGACCCACATATTTGAATAGGTTAAGACTTACCATCATGCAAAGTCACCTAATAGGGATCGATTCTTAATTATAGTGATTAATGGTACATTACGTGTTTACTAAACTAATTATTTATTGGAGCACACATTTCCACTCCAATGTGTCATAGTTCTGCTATTTCAATTCGATGGTCATTGTCCATAGAAATCACACAAGGTTTACTATATGATTTCACTCATTGTAGTAGGCTTAAGTCTAACACTAACTATAATTGAATATATTGTTTTGAAGACGTACATCACTAGGAAGGTTGCCCGAGCGTTGCTGCGGGGCTTCCCGATATGATCTCACACGTTTTCGTAAGCTTATTGTTATTTGATAAGCAGCGGCTTGCAAATATGTATGAACTATAAGCAGCGGAATTGTGTTTTCTGTCGATTTGATAATTATTGCGGAATTGTGTTTTCTGTCAATTTGATATTATTGTGAAATATTTGTTAGTTCGATCAATTATTGTATGATTTTTATAAACAACAACGGTATGAAATTCAAATAAAAATGACACAATTGAGTGAAATAATAATCGAAAACGAAGTCAATCCCACATATAAATTCCATTTTGAAATAAAGCTGAACAATAGTCAAAAGTAAAGAAACATTAGCACATTACATTGTATTTAGATAAGTTGAACGCATAAATTGGATCAAAAGAGAATTAATTGTGAAAGCTTGCGGAAGTGTGATTTCTGTCAGTTTCATAATTATCGTGCACTTTTTCTTAGTTCGATTAATTATTGTGCGATTTTTATAAAAAAAACAGCTCTCTGAAATCTAAATTTCTTTTTAAAAGAAAGCTAAACAATAATCAACAACCAAGATTTGTAGAATTAGAAACATATAAGGAGCACCTATCAATACATGACATAAGTTGAACATCAGACAATACTAAAGTTAAGAAACATGAGCACATCACATTCGTTTTAGATTCGTTTAGATATGTAAGTTGAACCCATAAATTGGATTAAAAGGGAATTAATTATGAACATTCACATGTTCAACATCAATTGATGAGTGAATGAAGTCACAATATCAGTTATGTACCATCAACCTCGTTAAGACGAAAAGATTGTTTTTAAAATCCATAGTTCAAAGCTTAAAATGAAATAAGGGAACAATGAATAGAATGATTAAAGCAATTAGTCATGAACCAAACACAAATAATAATATGTTTGTTTTACTAATTGCACGTAATTGACACCGGTCAACACACAATTATTTGATTTTCTCTCATTATTATTATTATTGTTTTTTTTTTTTGGAATGTCTATCAAAAAGACAACGAGAGAGAAAATAACGACAGCGTTGCAAGATAACAAATTCGTGATTAAACAGAAAATAAGGACCGAAAGGTAACCTAGCTCATAGGGTTTATAAACGCTTCTGTTTTAGTATATAGTAATTTTGCTAGCTATTCAAGATAATAAAATTATAAAAAGTGGTCTCCATTCTGTATATAGTTTACAGAAGCAATGGAGTTTAGGTCAGTGCGTATTAGCTTAATTAACATTGCTTGATTACACGAGAAGCTCAAACCCATGAAATGTGGTTCATCATATGTAAAGAGTCTTGTCAATCAGTTGATGTAACAAGTAGAAAAAAACTAGTGTGCACGACAGCACGAGTATTACTGTGACGCACTTCACATTGGATCCTCAATATATAGAACTATAGTTCTGGTTCAATTCCACTCTTGTGATGAGTTTGGATCAGAGAACTTAATCAAAAAATTAAAAAGCCTATTCCTTGATTAATCAGGTGGATAAGCTCGTAGCCTTTAAACTAAGATGACCCTCCAATGAAACGCAGTCAAAAACCAACGAAAGACGGTCATGCACTAGCCATTTCAATCTGTTTGAAGCAATTAAGCATATAAAGAACAGGGCTAGCTTTTGTTGATGCAAATGTGTTTAGCAGTAATTAGATTGGATTATTGAGATTAATAATGAGAGCACAAACCAATGAGGGAGCTTGATTTGGACAAGCACCGCCCGTTTGGAAAAACAAAGTAGCTGACAGATCGAAGATGCATCACTAAACAGAAAAGGTTTAACTTTCTTTAATTTGAGCATTAGGGTTCTAAAGCAATCACCTTTGCTTTTTGCATCACTTTTATTTCACTCGTATGATCGAACACCAAGTAATACCTAACTTTATAAGGTCCCGTGAATTATCGGCAAACGTCAGAACCACCATGATCGTTCGAGCTAAAGTAGCCAAGTCTGGGCAGAGATATAAAATGACCAAGTGGAAAAAAAAGAAAACCACAAGCTTGATCATGGTGGGATGCTGAGACGAATAGACTAATCATGTTCATCTGTTTCTGTTTATAGGAATACTTAGAGCACAAGGATTTGCTTTCTTCTGATTTTGTCCAGGCCCGCCTTCTTTTTTCTACCCTATAGTTTCCTTTAGAAAAGTAGGGATTAGGCTGAAGGAAGGAATTGGGGTCGATGGTAATGTGATTAGTACTAAATATAATATACATGAGATTGGCTCCAATACTTGAGGCTAGCTAGCTTAGATCAATCCATGTGTTATTTATAGTGAGAATTGAGTTGGTGGTGCTGTTGCTTCGAATTCTTCCATAAAATAGGGCCAATATTGGTTCATTTTCAAGCATTCTTAGATTCATGCTACGATTCTGTGATTTGTGAAATGGTTTTTCTACTTAGTTGTGCTAGGAGCACCAATCTCAGCTAGTAAACCGAGATGATCACAAAAACACAGCACTAATAAACTGAGATAAAGAAACCATTCCAAAATTAGAATGTCGGTCGTCATCCAATGAAGTGAACTAATATGTCAAAAGGGCCAATATATGGATCAAACCACAAGCAGATTAGCCTTACGTCTCTGGGCCCAAGCCCAACAGCCACATCTAGGGTCTGGAGATTTCCAGTCACCACCTAGCCAACGTTGAAAATTAATAGTTTTGATTTTTGAAAGGGGGCAAAGGCTGATCATCCGCATTGAAAGGTTGAAGCTTCAAAAGCAGCTGTTGGCTTTGGAAGGTTTCTCAAGGGAAGCTGTAGTTTAATCTGGAACAGGTCGACGTCCACAAGAAGTAGCTTATCATCTAACTTCCTCACCTTTGTGACAAAGCGCTTAATTGTGAAATGAGCTGCGAGTGTATACTCCTTATTTTGCATCAGATGAGTTGCCAGTGTTGCTTCAACTGGACGCTGAGGAAGATCTCTGTGATTCCACCATTTCCTTTCAGAAAACAATCTGGAGACTAAATGTTCCTGGTACGTACTACCACGACAGAGTCAACGTTTCATCTGAAAACTCTTGCATTTCCTCAAGTTAAGACATACTAGCAGCATGTCATCTGTTTGTTCAATTTAGGACAGTAAGTCGGTAACAATCCAGTTCAACTTGACAACATCAAACATGTGGTAGCAAAGATATTAGCACAGAACGGAGTAGATTGACAAGGTAGCACGCTATGATTATAAGTTAAAAACTCCTAAAGCATTAAAGTTTAAATAAGAAAAACAATAAGCCTTCATTTCTTTAATAGAATGGAGTACAAAGATACAAGACTATCTGTTTCATAGGTGGTATGATTCAATTTAGTACAGGTATACAGCAGCCAACCAATCCATTTTGACGACAATGTCAAACATGAGACGGCAAAGATTAGCAGAGAACATGAGAATTAATTGGGCAAGGTAGATAATGCTCATAACTACAGAACTTGTTATTTTAAACTTGTACAAGAACCAATATGCATGAACAAGGAAAAGCAGACATCACTCTGTTCTTGAACAGAATGGCAAACAGAAGTGCGCTACTCTATTTTGATCTAAAACCGAATTTCTGCTCTCCCTGCAAAAGAAAAACAAACTATGATTCATCACAAAGCACCAATTTTCCTCCTTTTTGACACAGCCCTTGTTCACCAACAGAATTTACTACCTTTCCATAACTATACCTCAGAGGCATTCTCCCTACAACCCTATGAAACTGACCGATACACTCCCCTCTCTCTTCCTATGCTTCTCTTTCCTACTACTTAAACCCACCTGTGCAAACTTTCCATTCAATCCTCGCCGTCCTTCACCATCCCTATTGTCATGATCATTGCGTGCATCCCCCCAATCCCTGACCCTCTCAGCGCCAACCAATAAAGGTCCGGCATTGACCTCATCTGCAATCACAAAGTTCATTAATATGTCCTCGCAATTATGCATCTTATCCACAATCTTCCTCATGTTGGCCATTACAGTCCCTCCTGCACACAGCTACTGAAACAAATACTCACTTTTCAAAATCATAAACTTAGTGAGCATGATTGAGTACTTGTCTGGATGCACAGTGTAAATCCACTCTTTCTTCGATAAGTCTATGTCATGTGATCTGACAAAGAAGCCAATGAGACGATCAGGGTTTGATCCCCACATTCTAAATGCAAATTCAAAGGATTTGGGATCAACCTCAACATCATCATCACACACCAACACAGCTCGGGTCTTAATTAAGGGTCGGGGGGGAACCGGTTATTGAGACTGTTTGATGATTGACGGATTAAGGAGATGCTATTGAAGCCAAATGAGGAATGTGTGAGATTGTTGGCAAGTTGGGCCAAGGCTTGGGACGGGGTTGAAGGGTTTCCCCAAAGGACTAGAATTGATGACACCAAAGAGGATGCAGCATATGCAGTGACAATGGATGAAGGAGAGGAGAGGGATGAGTGTCTCAGAGTATCCATTGATGAGGACCGTTAGCTGGTCAGAGCGGAGAGTTCTTGGGTCCTGCTGAGCTATAGGGTCACAAGGATCAGAGGAAATGACACGGGAACAAAGCACAAGAACATCCCAAGAGTAGAAGAAGAATAAGAAGCCAAGAATCACAAAGGTTGTTCGCACGCAATTCATCTCTATAGAGTGATTCTAACTCATTACAATGTTTGCATCAACCATGGTCAGAATCATCATAAGAGTGACTCTAACCTTTGTATATTAGAACGCTTTTTGCAAACACCAACATTACCCTGACCGCACTGACAAACAGACCAAATTCCCCTCAGTTATCCACCTGTTTGTGAGAGACCCAAATCAAGATTACCACACTTCAGCTAGTATCAACACATTCAAAATATTTTGTGTGAAATATAGAAAGCTATAAGACAGTAAATCTCCCGGATACAATTCAATGTAGAAAACTAGCAATCATTTCGATTCATATTTCCCAAACAAAGAATGGTCTATGATCACGAGTAAGAAGTTTCCAAGAGACGACAACAACAACAACAAGAACAAGTTACAAAACAGTGAGATTGTAAAGAAAAGGATACCCAAGTCGGTACCTGATCACTGAGCAGAATCGCAGTGAG